>CM060704.1:108382541-110782541 GCA_030686995.1 Artemisia argyi | reverse complement strand
CTTTTGGTCCTCAGAGTTTGGAAATTTGCAGAATAGGTCCCTGGGATTTCTAATTTTGGAAAAGTGCAACTTTGGTCTTGGTATTATTCAAACTTGTCAATTTTGGTCCTCATAATATATTTTGGAAAATTACATGATCAGCCCTTGCAATTTTCATTATTACAAAATTGGTCCTTGTGGTTTCTTTGGTAATAAAACAAACGGACCCTTAAAACTACAACCAAACCCAAAACCAAACCTGCCAATCCAGCCCACCCAAGTTACTACCCCCTTACACAACCCCCAAGCCCAACACAAAACAAAGCCCAATCTCGTTTTTAATAATTCCCACCCCCCGGTCAACTCAGTCAACGCCTTCACCACTCACCATCCCTAACCTGTTTTCCCACCATTAACCTCCCCTAATTTCCAGTAACCCTGTCTCCCCCCCCCCTCACCAACTATCATAAATGCTTACACCAACCTCACCTTCCCCCTCCTCATAAATGCTCTTACCAAACCCATTATCTGCCAAGTCCCAATTTCCCGCCAAAAAACGTTTTGAAGGCTGAGATCAACTAAAGCCCATCCAACGGCTTATATTGAAGTGGGAAAAGTCAGAGATGTCTCCTAGGGCTATAAAAGTCACAAAAATGGAAGAGAGAAGGCAGTTAGGAGTAGTATTAGTTTTTAGTTTAATTAAGCTTATGTCATTTTTAATGTAGTTTCATTTAAAAGTTGTAATTTCTTGTTTAAATCAGTTGTAATCAACTTTCTTAGTGCAATTTCAAAGTTTGAGATTCATCAAAAGTTCAAATTAGTCAACTTATCAAGTTTTCTGAAAAAGTCAAATGGCATGTTTTCAATTTTTCTCAAAACTTATGGGATTTTTATAGATTTTTGTGGTGGGATTGAGCCTTTCAGCTTTTGAGGTATTAGAGTATTCCACCTCAACTTCAAGTTCCTACCATCATTACATTTTTAGCAATTTTTCTGTGGGGTCCACATCCCCTCAAACACACCTGCAGGGCAATGATATGCCCTGCTTCAGCTTATCTGCTCCAACACCCTCACTTCAAGGGTCTCCCCTGGCCTCACCTGTGGGTTCCACAAGGTGGTTTTTGGCTCTAAAGATAGATCTCCTGGCTACCTATCTTGATCCAAGCTCCATTTGAGCTTGTGCTTCCTTGCCCCTATCTGAATTTATCCCACAAGTTCACTGCAGGCCTGCTTGTTGAGGCAGTTCTTGGAATTGCTTATTTTCTTGTTTAAGCTTATTTAGTAGATTTTTCTCTTTGTTATAGCTTAATTTCAGTTCATATATCTTGTGTGTATCTAAAACATCACCTGGTCTCAGCTTAAAAGCTTATCTCAAAGCTTTTAGCTTTGACAGTTGACCAAAGTCAACTGTCAAGCTTATAAGCACTTGTAGTGCTTATTTATGAGCTTATAGCCAAGTGTCTTTATTAAAGTTGTTTAATATTAGTATTTAAATAGATTTGTAAAAAGAAAACCCAAAAAAAATCAAATTTTCCTTAAGTGATAGCTTCTATTTAAGAAGCTTATTGCATAAGTGCTTATTTTCCTTAAGCACTTTCTGTTTTTATAATTTTCTTAAGTTCATATAGTTGTAAAATAATTTCTGTAAATTTTTCATATTTTTCTTTTTTCATTTATTATTTTTAATAATTAATATTAGTTTTTATTAATTACGGAGTAATAATTAGTTAATAATTAATAGTAATTATTTAAATAGTCTTAAAAATATATTTTCTATTTTAAAATTAGTTTTATATTATTTTAGATTTTTCTAAGTTTTAATTTTATTTTTCCAAGCTCATTTTAAATTTTCCTATTAATTACTGTAATTTTAATTAGTTTAAAATAGTTTTTAATTAATAATAATTAATTAAATATTGTAAAAATTAATTTTAATTTTCTAAAAAGTTTATTTTATTTTTAGGATTGTAAA
The DNA here is from genome assembly GCA_030686995.1 of Artemisia argyi. Classification (NCBI taxonomy): domain Eukaryota; kingdom Viridiplantae; phylum Streptophyta; class Magnoliopsida; order Asterales; family Asteraceae; genus Artemisia; species Artemisia argyi. The sequence goes on along the minus strand of CM060704.1, from coordinate 110,780,590 downwards.
AATGTGATTTTCACTTTTGTAAGTATTTTATTTTACCAAAACTCGCGTTTTATTTTGTACGTTGACGTTATTTAAAACGAGAACGTACGCGTTTTTAGGTTTTTAACGTTTCTGGTTTTTTCCACTTTCCCGTCTTATTCATATAGCTTGTTTAAGCTATTTCATTGTAAATTCCTAGTTCAAATCATTCACAAACCCCTTTTCATCCAAATTCACCCGATCACAAAACCGTTTGTTAACCATCCACACCTCGTCGGGACATAACGACCCGGGGAAACACTATATTCCGCGGAGCATTGATCTAGGCTGTTTGACTTTGTTGACCATTCTTTGGTCAATATAAGTTGGTGGTTTAGCGTCAATCAATTTTTGGCGCCGCTGCCGGGGAGGTGTGTGCGTTTTCTAAACGGTTTTTCTGATTAGTGATCTTGGAATTCATCCACTGTATATATTTATCCACCCTTGTTCATATCTTTTCATAAAAACCCAAAAATATTTTTCCTTACCCTCTATCCGTTTGATTCTACCTTCTTATACCCCTCTCATGTATAATTGTAAATGACATCTCTCGATGACGATTTCTTTGAACAATGGGCCTTTCAGAGCAAAATTGAAAAAATTGTGGCCTTGTCAAAAATTTTGAGATGTCGTAGTGATTATGATGGACCTTCGATTCCTATTCCCTCTCCGGTGAGGGAAATGAATCGAGAAACCGAGGTGACAAAGGACTAGGTCCTTTCCTCTGATAATGAAAGTGCTAAATACGTCCAACCTACGGTTGTCCAAGAACCTAAGCTCACAAATGCTCCTAAACCTTCAAGAATCAATCCTGATCTTTCACGATATAAGGTTATAAGGTCATCAAGCAAACGTGTTGAGCTTAGGGCAGTGACTGAAAAGAACGACTTACCCAATCTTCACGATTATCAAAAACAAAAACCCGAGACCATAACGGAAGTGGTGGAAATTGCTAGCTCTAAGAGCACACCACTTGTCCCACCTCCAGATTTTATTCCTTGTGTTGGTTGTGGTGAGCCACTTTTTGGTTTGCCATGTCGATGGTGTACATGTGTACAATGTGGTAATGATATCCAAAACGGGAGTTGTTTGTTTTGTGGGTCGAGTAATTCATTTACTAATGATCCTAATCAAAACTCATTCAACGACTCTTCAAATTTTTCCAATTACCCAACACATTCATACGAGCAAGAATCATATTATCCTAAATTCAATGATGCTTCGTATCAAGATACACCAAGCCAGACTCAACAATTTTACTGTTGTGAGTACGGTGGTGGTCCACACTACAGTTCTGATTGTCAATCGGGAAACACGCTTGTCTATGAGTAGTTTCTTGATAACAATTATGACTCAAGCACATATGACTCACAGCCACATCAGTTTTACTGTTGTGAATATTGTGGAGGTCCACACACTAGCTCTGATTGTCAAACAGGGAATCCGTTTCCTTGTAACAATTATGACTATTCGTTTTCAGACCCACCTCCACAATACCAAATGACCCAAGCAACTCCTCTTGTTACTGAGCAAGACATTTTAATAGAGGCTCTTAAGATACTGAAAGATCTTAAGGAGGAGTTGGCTACTTCATCGTTTCAAAGCTCTCATGAGAAATCTATGGCAGAATTACTTGCGGAAGAACGAGCAGCTAGAAACGAATTGAGCAAGGAAGAATTGCTAGTCTTAGAACAAGCAGCTAAAACACGTGCCATATTTCGCCGTGCTGCTCTTCTCGACGATGATGATGATGATGATGAAGTTACCCTTGATTTTTCTAAAATTTGTACGGGTTCATCAAGTTCATCTATAGTGATTCCTTCCTCGGAAAATCAGAGTTTTCAAAACAGTATTGCTAGGGACTAGCAATAGTTTAGTGTGGGGGATTGATGAGTGCTCAAACACTCATCATTTTTGGTCTAGTCTGAACTGCAAAACATACAAAAACACTCAGAAATGCATCATAATACTGAAAATATTTCAAAATTGTGTTTTATATGTTTTAGATGCAAAACGAGTAAAAACAGTTGAAAAACGTACAAAGTTTGCATAATTGGCAGTTTCAGTCCCTCGACTTTCAAAAATTAACAAAACTAGTCCCTGCGCAATTATTTGGCAAGAAAAGTCAACCCAAGTCCCTTTAAAATAAAAATTTATCAAAAATAACACTTGGGTAAAAGTTTTGGAAAATTTACACTTTTGGTCCTCAGAGTTTGGAAATTTGCAGAATAGGTCCCTGGGATTTCTAATTTTGGAAAAGTGCAACTTTGGTCTTGGTATTATTCAAACTTGTCAATTTTGGTCCTCATAATATATTTTGGAAAATTACATGATCAGCCCTTGCAATTTTCATTATTACAAAATTGGTCCTTGTGGTTTCTTTGGTAATAAAACAAACGGACCCTTAAAACTACAACCAAACCTAAAACCAAACCTGCCAATCCAGCCCACCCAAGTTACTACCCCCTTACACAACCCCCAAGCCCAACACAAAACAAAGCCCAATCCCGTTTTTAATAATTCCCACCCCCCGGTCAACTCAGTCAACGCCTTCACCACTCACCATCCCTAACCTGTTTTCCCACCATTAACCTCCCCTAATTTCCAGTAACCCTGTCTCCCCCCTCCTCACCAACTATCATAAATGCTTACACCAACCTCACCTTCCCCCTCCTCATAAATGCTCTTACCAAACCCATTATCTGCCAAGTCCCAATTTCCCGCCAAAAAACGTTTTGAAGGCTGAGATCAACTAAAGCCCATCCAACGGCTTATATTGAAGTGGGAAAAGTCAGAGATGTCTCCTAGGGCTATAAAAGTCACAAAAATGGAAGAGAGAAGGCAGTTAGGAGTAGTATTAGTTTTTAGTTTAATTAAGCTTATGTCGTTTTTAATGTAGTTTCATTTACAAGTTGTAATTTCTTGTTTAAATCAGTTGTAATCAACTTTCTTAGTGCAATTTCAAAGTTTGTTAACATTTATTCCAAGGTTTCAGTTTCTAAATTCCAATTTGCAGTTTTGCTTAAAAATCTCAAATCACTTTCAATGTTGTTATAAGGTGTTGTTTGTTGTTGGTTTAAGCTGATTTTAGTTCACTTATAAGTTTTTGAAGTATTCCAAGCATTTGAAAAAGATTCAGTGTATAAACACAAAAATTTAGAAAAATAAAATTAAATAGAATAAAAATAAAAAATCAGTCTTAAGGGAGATGGAACTCAAGATACTTGTGGATTTTGGATGGATTCTGGTTTAAGCACTCATGGTGAGTGATTAGGTTGGTAGTTTGGTGCCCTGGTTCCATTTCTCACATAACTGTCATTGTAAGCAATCTTTTCTATTTTTGTATTCAACATTTCTGTGCTTCCTTTGTTATTAATTTAAGTTTATTTGTGCTTGTTTCATGTTAATGTAAGGTGAAAACTCTATTTCATGGATTAAAATTTTGATTTGTCTTGTAAATCACCAAACAATCACAATTAAGGTGTGTTTGGCACAGAAGGATTCTCAGGCCTACTTGGTATCTTAGTTGTTGTTTTAAGTTCAACCATGTCACTTTAGGGTATACTAAGTCATTTCAACAATAAACTCAGGTCTCTTTTATCATAAAGTCAAAATCATCAAAACATCACCCTTAACTGTTAACTGTTTTGGTATTGAGCTCCATAATCCACCATATCATTGCATAAGCTTTTGTTTTAGCTTAATCTAACCTTATCATAGCTTATTATATCAGTTTCATTGTTTGAGATTCATCAAAAGTTCAAATTAGTCAACTTATCAAGTTTTCTGAAAAAGTCAAATGGCATGTTTTCAATTTTTCTCAAAACTTATGGGATTTTTATAGATTTTTGTGGTGGGATTGCTTTTGATGTATTAGAGTATTCCACCTCAGCTTCAAGTTCCTACCATCATTACATTTTTAGCAATTTTTCTGTGGGGTCCACATCCCCTCAAACACACCTGCAGGGCAATGATATGCCCTGCTTCAGCTTATCTGCTCCAACACCCTCACTTCAAGGGTCTCCCCTGGCCTCACCTGTGGGTCCCACAAGGTTGTTTTTGGCTCTAAAGATAGATCTCCTAGCTACCTATCTTGATCCAAGCTCCATTTGAGCTTGTGCTTCCTTGCCCCTATCTGAATTTATCCCACAAGTTCACTGCAGGCCTGCTTGTTGAGGCAGTTCTTGGAATTGCTTATTTTCTTGTTTAAGCTTATTTAGTAGATTTTTCTCTTTGTTATAGCTTAATTTCAGTTCATATATCTTGTGTGTATCTAAAACATCACCTGGTCTCAGCTTAAAAGCTTATCTCAAAGCTTTTAGCTTTGACAGTTGACCAAAGTCAACTGTCAAGCTTATAAGCACTTGTAGTGCTTATTTATGAGCTTATAGCCAAGTGTCTTTATTAAAGTTGTTTAATATTAGTATTTAAATAGATTTGTAAAAAGAAAACCCAAAAAAAAAAAATCAAATTTTCCTTAAGTGATAGCTTCTATTTAAGAAGCTTATTGCCTAAGTGCTTATTTTCCTTAAGCACTTTCTGTTTTTATAATTTTCTTAAGTTCATATAGTTGTAAAATAATTTCTGTAAATTTTTCATATTTTTCTCTTTTCATTTAGTATTTTTAATAATTAATATTAGTTTTTATTAATTAATAATTAGTTAATAATTAATAGTAATTATTTAAATAGTCTTAAAAATATATTTTTTATTTTAAAATTAGTTTTATATTATTTTAGATTTTTCTAAGTTTTAATTTTATTTTTCCAAGCTCATTTTACATTTTCCTATTAATTAGTGTAATTTTAATTAGTTTAAAATAGTTTTTAATTAATAATAATTAATTAAATATTGTAAAAATTAATTTTAATTTTCTAAAAAGTTTATTTTATTTTTAGGATTGTAAAAATGTGATTTTCACTTTTGTAAGTATTTTATTTTACCAAAACTCGCGTTTTATTTTGTACGTTGACGTTATTTAAAACGAGAACGTACGCGTTTTTAGGTTTTTAACGTTTCTGGTTTTTTCCACTTTCCCGTCTTATTCATATAGCTTGTTTAAGCTATTTCATTGTAAATTCCTAGTTCAAATCATTCACAAACCCTTTTTCATCCAAATTCACTCGATCAAGAAACCGTTTGTTAACCATCCACACCTCGTCGGGACATAACGACCCGGGGAAACACTATATTCCGCGGAGCATTGATCTAGGCTGTTTGACTTTGTTGACCATTCTTTGGTCAATATAAGTTGGTGGTTTAGCGTCAATCAATTTTTGGCGCCGCTGCCGGGGAGGTGTGTGCGTTTTCTAAACGGTTTTTCTGATTAGTGATCTTGGAATTCATCCACTGTATATTTATCCACCCTTGTTCATATCTTTTCATAAAAACCCAAAAATATTTTTCCTTACCCTCTATCCGTTTGATTCTACCTTCTTATACCCCTCTCATGTATAATTGTAAATGACATCTCTCGATGACGATTTCTTTGAACAATGGGCCTTTCAGAGCAAAATTGAAAAAATTGTGGCCTTGTCAAAAATTTTGAGATGTCGTAGTGACTATGATGGACCTTCGATTCCTATTCCCTCTCCGGTGAGGGAAATGAATCGGGAAACCGAGGTGACAAAGGACTAGGTACTTTCCTCTGACAATGAAAGTGCTAAATACGTCCAACCTACGGTTGTCCAAGAACCTAAGCTCACAAATGCTCCTAAACCTTCAAGAATCAATCCTGATCTTTCACGATATAAGGTTATAAGGTCATCAAGCAAACGTGCTGAGCTTAGGGCAGTGACTGAAAAGAACGACTTACCCAATCTTCACGCTTATCAAAAACAAAAACCCGAGACCATAACAGAAGTGGTGGAAATTGCTAGCTCTAAGAGCACACCACTTGTCCCACCTCCAGATTTTATTCCTTGTGTTGGTTGTGGTGAGCCACTTTTTGGTTTGCCATGTCGATGGTGTACATGTGTACAATGTGGTAATGATATCCAAAACGGGAGTTGTTTGTTTTGTGGGTCGAGTAATTCATTTACTAATGATCCTAATCAAAACTCATTCAACGACTCTTCAAATTTTTCCAATTACCCAACACATTCATACGAGCAAGAATCATATTATCCTAAATTCAATGATGCTTCGTATCAAGATACACCAAGCCATACTCAACAGTTTTACTGTTGTGAGTACTGTGGTGGTCCACACTACAGTTCTGATTGTCAATCGGGAAACACGCTTGTCTATGAGCAGTTTCCTGATAACAATTATGACTCAAGCACATATGACTCACAGCCACATCAGTTTTACTGTTGTGAATATTGTGGAGGTCCACACACTAGCTCTGATTGTCAAACAGGGAATCCGTTTCCTTGTAACAATTACGACTATTCATTTTCAGACCCACCTCCACAATACCAAATGACTCAAGCAACTCCTCTTGTTACTGAGCAAGACATTTTAATAGAGGCTCTTAAGATATTGAAAGATCTTAAGGAGGAGTTGGCTACTTCATCGTTTCAAAGCTCTCGTGAGAAATCTATGGCAGAATTACTTGCGGAAGAACGAGCAGCTAGAAACGAATTGAGCAAGGAAGAATTGCTAGTCTTAGAACAAGCAGCTAAAACACGTGCCATATTTCGCCGTGCTGCTCTTCTCGACGATGATGATGATGATGATGAAGTTACCCTTGATTTTTATAAATTTTCTACGGGTTCATCAAGTTCATCTATAGTGATTCCTTCCTCGGAAAATCAAAGTTTTCAAAACAGTATTGCTAGGGACTAGCAATAGTTTAGTGTGGGGGATTGATGAGTGCTCAAACACTCATCATTTTTGGTCTAATCTGAACTGCAAAACATACAAAAACACTCAGAAATGCATCATAATACTGAAAATATTTCAAAATTGTGTTTTATATGTTTTAGATGCAAAACGAGTAAAAACAGTTGAAAAACGTACAAAGTTTGCATAATTAGCAGTTTCAGTCCCTCGACTTTCAAAAATTAACAAAACTAGTCCCTGTGCAATTATTTTGCAAGAAAAGTCAACCCAAGTCCCTTTAAAATAAAAAGTTATCAAAAATAACACTTGGGTAAAAGTTTTGGAAAATTTACACTTTTGGTCCTCAGAGTTTGGAAATTTGCAGAATAGGTCCCTGGGATTTCTAATTTTGGAAAAGTGCAACTTTGGTCTTGGTATTATTCAAACTTGTCAATTTTGGTCCTCATAATATATTTTGGAAAATTACATGATCAGCCCTTGCAATTTTCATTATTACAAAATTGGTCCTTGTGGTTTCTTTGGTAATAAAACAAACGGACCCTTAAAACTACAACCAAACCCAAAACCAAACCTGCCAATCCAGCCCACCCAAGTTACTACCCCCTTACACAACCCCCAAGCCCAACACAAAACAAAGCCCAATCCCGTTTTTAATAATTCCCACCCCCCGGTCAACTCAGTCAACGCCTTCACCACTCACCATCCCTAACCTGTTTTCCCACCATTAACCTCCCCTAATTTCCAGTAACCCTGTCTCCCCCCTCCTCACCAACTATCATAAATGCTTACACCAACCTCACCTTCCCCCCTCCTCATAAATGCTCTTACCAAACCCATTATCTGCCAAGTCCCAATTTCCCGCCAAAAAACGTTTTGAAGGCTGAGATCAACTAAAGCCCATCCGACGGCTTATATTGAAGTGGGAAAAGTCAGAGATGTCTCCTAGGGCTATAAAAGTCACAAAAATGGAAGAGAGAAGGCAGTTAGGAGTAGTATTAGTTTTTAGTTTAATTAAGCTTATGTCGTTTTTAATGTAGTTTCATTTAAAAGTTGTAATTTCTTGTTTAAATCAGTTGTAATCAACTTTCTTAGTGCAATTTCAAAGTTTGTTAACATTTATTCCAAGGTTTCAGTTTCTAAATTCCAATTTGCAGTTTTGCTTAAAAATCTCAAATCACTCTCAATGTTGTTATAAGGTGTTGTTTGTTGTTGGTTTAAGCTGATTTTAGTTCACTTATAAGTTTTTGAAGTATTCCAAGCATTTGAAAAAGATTCAGTGTATAAACACAAAAATTCAGAAAAATAAAATTAAATAGAATAAAAATAAAAAATCAGTCTTAAGGGAGATGGAACTCAAGATACTTGTGGATTTTGGATGGATTCTGGTTTAAGCACTCATGGTGAGTGATTAGGTTGGTAGTTTGGTGCCCTGGTTCCATTTCTCACATAACTGTCATTGTAAGCAATCTTTTCTATTTTTGTATTCAACATTTCTGTGCTTCCTTTGTTATTAATTTAAGTTTATTTGTGCTTGTTTCATGTTAATATAAGGTGAAAACTCTATTTCATGGATTAAAATTTTGACTTGTCTTGTAAATCACCAAACAATCACAATTAAGGTGTGTTTGGCACAGAAGGATTCTCAGGCCTACTTGGTATCTTAGTTGTTGTTTTAAGTTCAACCATGTCACTTTAGGGTATACTAAGTCATTTCAACAATAAACTCAGGTCTCTTTTATCATAAAGTCAAAATCATCAAAACATCACCCTTAACTGTTAACTGTTTTGGTATTGAGCTCCATAATCCACCATATCATTGCATAAGCTTTTGTTTTAGCTTAATCTAACCTTATCATAGCTTATTATATCAGTTTCATTGTTTGAGATTCATCAAAAGTTCAAATTAGTCAACTTATCAAGTTTTCTGAAAAAGTCAAATGGCATGTTTTCAATTTTTCTCAAAACTTATGGGATTTTTATAGATTTTTGTGGTGGGATTGAGCCTTTGAGCTTTTGAGGTATTAGAGTATTCCACCTCAGCTTCAAGTTCCTACCATCATTACATTTTTAGCAATTTTTCTGTGGGGTCCACATCCCCTCAAACACACCTGCAGGGCAATGATATGCCCTGCTTCAGCTTATCTGCTCCAACACCCTCACTTCAAGGGTCTCCCCTGGCCTCACCTGTGGGTCCCACAAGGTGGTTTTTGGCTCTAAAGATAGATCTCCTAGCTACCTATCTTGATCCAAGCTCCATTTGAGCTTGTGCTTCCTTGCCCCTATCTGAATTTATCCCACAAGTTCACTGCAGGCCTGCTTGTTGAGGCAGTTCTTGGAATTGCTTATTTTCTTGTTTAAGCTTATTTAGTAGATTTTTCTCTTTGTTATAGCTTAATTTCAGTTCATATATCTTGTGTGTATCTAAAACATCACCTGGTCTCAGCTTAAAAGCTTATCTCAAAGCTTTTAGCTTTGACAGTTGACCAAAGTCAACTGTCAAGCTTATAAGCACTTGTAGTGCTTATTTTTGAGCTTATAGCCAAGTGTCTTTATTAAAGTTGTTTAATATTAGTATTTAAATAGATTTGTAAAAAGAAAACCCAAAAAAAAATCAAATTTTCCTTAAGTGATAGCTTCTATTTAAGAAGCTTATTGCATAAGTGCTTATTTTCCTTAAGCACTTTCTGTTTTTATAATTTTCTTAAGTTCATATAGTTGTAAAATAATTTCTGTAAATTTTTCATACTTTTCTCTTTTCATTTAGTATTTTTAATAATTAATAATTAGTTAATAATTAATAGTAATTATTTAAATAGTCTTAAAAATATATTTTCTATTTTAAAATTAGTTTTATATTATTTTAGATTTTTCTAAGTTTTAATTTTATTTTTCCAAGCTCATTTTACATTTTCCTATTAATTAGTGTAATTTTAATTAGTTTAAAATAGTTTTTAATTAATAATAATTAATTAAATATTGTAAAAATTAATTTTAATTTTCTAAAAAGTTTATTTTATTTTTAGGATTGTAAAAATGTGATTTTCACTTTTGTAAGTATTTTATTTTACCAAAACTCGCGTTTTATTTTGTACGTTGACGTTATTTAAAACGAGAACGTACGTGTTTTTAGGTTTTTAACGTTTCTGGTTTTTTCCACTTTCCCGTCTTATTCATATAGCTTGTTTAAGCTATTTCATTGTAAATTCCTAGTTCAAATCATTCACAAACCCCTTTTCATCCAAATTCACCCGATCACGAAACCGTTTGTTAACCATCCACACCTCGTCGGGACATAACGACCCGGAGAAACACTATATTCCGCGGAGCATTGATCTAGGCTGTTTGACTTTGTTGACCATTCTTTGGTCAATATAAGTTGGTGGTTTTGCGTCAATCAGAAGCTTATGCTTAATACTGGCAAAGCTGTATCTCAACTTGAGTATTCTAGGGTGATTGGCTGCCTGATGTATGCCATGACTTGTACAAGGCCTGGCATTGCTTTTGCTGTGGGTAAACTGAGCAGGTATGCTAGTAATCCTAGTGCTCAGCACTGGCAAGCAATTCAGAGGGTACTGAAGTATTTGAAGAGAACTATGGACTATAGTCTCTCATATACTGGTTATCCTTCAATGTTGGAAGGATACACTGATGCAAGTTGGATCAGTAACACTGAAGACAATTCGTCTACCAGTGGCTGGGTATTCCTACTTGGTGGAGGTGCAATTTCTTGGGCATCCAAGAAGCAAACTTGTATCACCAGTTCAACAATGGAATCTGAATTTGTGGCTCTAGCAGCTGCTGGTAAAGAAGCTGAATGGTTGAGAAACTTGCTTCTTGAGATTCCATTATGGCCTAAACCTATAGCACCTATTTCTATCCGGTGTGATAGTGCTGCTACATTGGCAAAGGCTTATAGCCAGATGTACAATAGGAAGTCTAGACACTTAGGTGTCAGGCATAGCATGATTCATGAACTTATCATGAATGGGGTGATTTCTATAGAGTTTGTTAGATCTCAACAGAATTTAGCTGATCACTTGACGAAGGGTCTTGCTAGAGACTTGGTTATAAAGTCTGCTAAAGGGATGGGTTTAAAGTCCAACTTGGTCACTGAATGCTAGGACACCCAACTCCCTCCTGTGGAAACTTGGGAGTTGAGTTCAATGTGGAAAGCTGAACATTCAGTGTACTGAAGCACATGTTTTACAAACAACCCAAGGTTTGTGCTTGGAACCTGCTGAAAAGGAGGATGAAGTCACCACTTCTTAATGGTTAATTTTCTTTGAAAAAGTGCTTGGCAGGAGCATGAATAAAGAGGAACCACCTATGTGAATGTTGAAGTTTTGCCGCTTCAGGAAGCTATGGACTTTTAGCTTTTGCAACATTTATGAATTGGATATGGACACATGACTTGTATAGTGTCAGGAGTGTTTAAGTGTTGGAAAACTTGTGTGTATTTTATCTTCAGGTATTCAAATGGGTTGAAGGGTTCAATTCTTAGAACACCCTGATTCTCGAATATTTGAACGTGTAGTTTACTAAGATGGAAATTCAATCCTCAGGATATTTTTGTTTATGCACTTGTTTTGTATTATGGTTATTTTCATGCAAAGGTAGTGAACTAAATTTGGGGAGGATTGTTGGAAAATTGAGTGCACTTGTGGGATTTGTTCACACCTGGTAATGGGCTTGGAGGTACGGAGTGTACACCCATCAGGTCCCTGAACACCCTAACTCATATAGTGGTTGTGCAGGATACTGCTGATAGCTAGTTCCTGCTGATGGTTCCTACTGAGTACAAGTTCCTGCTGATGGTTCCTGCTACCAGTGTCAGGATCCTGCTGATGAGCAGAGTTTCTGCTGATAGAGTGTTATATGTAACTGATTTGACCTATTCAAATGACAGTTACATCTGCACTCATGACCACGTTTAATTGGTCATGTAACCACTAATACCTATTATTATGGAGGCTAATTAAGTGGGATTAATGGGCCGTTAATCACTCTTAATTCCATTGACTAGGGATGAGTAATCTTGCCTATATATAGGAAGATCAAATTATGCATGAAAGACACAAAGAAAACATACAACACTTATACACGAAGGGTTATTGATTTGTGCTTAAATCACTAACAACATTTGGTCTTATCCCAAGTAGATATTCGTGATACCCAGGCATTAGGGTCGAATAGTTTACTTTGGAAAGTGATAACACGATTCCATGTGATATCCGGTAACCTTAATTGGTATGTGGTTAGGCTATTGATTATCTTCACCCTGTTCTGGGCTCATAACCACCAACATAGAAAGATGTGAAGAAGATTGGTGTGAAGTAGAAAGGTGTGAAAAAGAATTGGTGTGAAGTAGATTGGTGTGAAGAAGTTGTGTAGAAGTTGTGATCAAGTTGTGATGAAGTTGTGGTGTGAACATTGGTGTGTAAGGTTTTTCCGCCATAAGGGAGCTTGTTGACATAGTGAAGAAAACTCTCGAGTTAGGTGCTCGGGGAGTGGAGTAGGGCAAGGAAGGTGACCTTGTAGCCGAACCACTATAAATCTCTTGTCTCGTGGTTCGATCTTTCCATCTCTCATTTATTTCTTTACCTACATTATTATTGCTATATCGTACATATTTATTGTTGTTCATATTGTGCAAGACTTGAAATCACATAGTATCGAATCTAATTTTTTTGAAAACAAAGAAAACATTCAAACAATCTTTTGTAAAAAATTAAAAAGACGTAAAACTATTCAACCCCCCTTCTAGTTTTCCACAATTTGTATTAGTGACATTTAATGCGGGAATTGTGTTTAAGTTGGTATGCTTGATAATTTGTATTTCTTATGCAATTGGTGTTTTAATAAGTACATTAATTATATTTATTGATCAGTTAATTAATTGTATTTAATGTACATAATGATTTATTTATTGTATTTAATGTTAGTATTAATTTTATGTTACAATTAAATATGAGAGGAATTTCTATAAGTAGCATTAGTTGTTGTACTTAAAACTTTAGAAGTTGTATTGCTTAATTTTAAGTATTTCTATTAATAGTAGGCCTTCATGCTTTATAATATAGTATGATAATAAAACCCTAATTTCAAAAAACGTATACAAAATGAAATCCTTGACTTATGTGAATATGGGAACATGTTTAAATGATGAAACTAACTTATATGAATATGTTAATATGTGGAAACTTGCTAAATTGGGAAATCTAATAATTATGGAAACCTGTTATTTTTGGAAAGTACTATTTATGGAAACTTCTAAAAGTGGAAACCATCAAAATAAGGAAACTTACTAAAAATAGAAAGTCTTCTAAAATGTTTGAACTACTTAAAGTGGAAACTTACTAAATATGGAAAGTTACCTAAAATAAAAAGTTACTAAAAATAGAAAGCTGCTAAATATGGGAAGTTACTAAAAATGGAAAGATAACTAAAAGAGGTAACTTACGTGATTTGAACTCTTCTTAATTCGAATCCATTCTATTCTAGGTTTGGTGAAGCGGGAATGATCATTCTCCTTTCGTTTGATTTCGGTTTGTTTTGACTCAGCAAAGGTACAGATATTTCGTACTCTTTCAGTAAGAGTGCACACTTTTTTCCCTCTTGACTTTGTCTTTTACTTGATTATCGTATTATGACTTCCGTTTGGTCTTTGATATGATCCTTCGTGCTTGGTCCTATGATTGATGTGTTTCACGGTAATTGTGATCCCATTGTTATTCGTTTGAACTCTTATGATCCGTTCGATGACCTTTTGTGACCTTAACCTTTGAACCTTTGTGAGACCTTCGATATTCTTTGGGATAATATAACGGGAGGTGAAAATTCTTTTCTTAATTATGACATGGAAACATTTAAAGGAGAAACTATTTTATAACAGCACTTTTAATATGATTTAAGACCACTTATATATGGGATTATATAAATTCATAAAGACCACTTTTGAAGAATATCTTATGAAAAACTTTATTAAAGATCACTTTTATAAATGTCATCTTTTGAAAGATCTTTTCTAAATGAACCTTGTTATAAACTTTTTAAATGGGATTGTACTACGAACCTTTTTAAACAAGTGACAGGAACCTGCTAAATTGAACTTTTGTTTTAAACTCTCATTATGACCCTTTGATTTATGAACTATGGGACTTTGGAACTTGGAATAGTGAACCTTGTGGATTGGGAACTTTGGCTTTGACCTCTCCATTTTGACCCATTGATATTACATCTTTGATTGATCCTTTGACATTGACCTTAGATATTGAACCTTTGATACTGAACCTTTGATATTGAACCTTAGATACTGAACCTTTGACATTGAACCTTTGATACTGAATCATTGATACTGAATCTTTGATGTTGAACCTTTGATATTGAACCTTTGATATTAAACCTTTGACGTTGAACCTTTGAATTTGACTTGGCACTTATACTTTGATATTGAACCTTGACTACATGACCCTTCAGTATTTACCCAGGTATTACTTGTTGTGGAGCAGCCACAACCATAGCATTGATGCACCAATGTTATGTACTCTAGTGTGGTTGGAGAGATGTATCACACCATCCCTGATTATTGTTATCGACTACTGCTATGATTATTATTGGCCTGCAGGGGCGTATGGAGGCATCCGAGATTTGATTGATTGATTGATTAATGGTGATCACTATATTGACTACATTGATTATTGCTATAGTGTTTGGTGACTGGGTGTGCGTGCATTGCAACCCCTCACATATTGGGAGTTGATCACTCCATATTGGGCTACTATTGGATTGTATTGTTTATTGATTGGGCCTGGGGTAAAATACTGAATTCCATATCCATTACACCTTATACTTAACCTTGATATCTTTTGATTACCCATTTGACACCATATGCAATCTATCTTCATATTCCTTTGATTATTCACAACTCTTTTGTATTGCTTTGTTATTTGTTGATATCTGTTCACTGAGCTTTATAAGCTCAGCCGCATTTCTTTTCCTGCGGCAGGTTTAGTAGGAAGCTGGGTTATGGACGAAGGTTTTGCTTTTTGGCTTAGAAGAGTTCACCCTGTTAAATACTTGATGGACTTAGAAATTGAAACGCCACAACCCGAAAAGGGTAAAGACATTACAACATGGTGACATATCAGATACAAACAAGTTCAAGTCAACAGCGGAAGTCTTAAATAAACGTCAACAAAGTGTAATCATCAGGGTCTTAACAAACATCAATGCCCCGGAAAATAAACAAGACAAGGTACGAGTACAAGTTCCAAAATCCAGAAATAATAATAAAGAAAGAGTTCCATTATTCAAAATAAAGCTCTAGAGTGGTCCACTCTCTCTCATCCCCAAAGCTAAACCCACGTCCTATCTAAAGTACATGCCGCATGGAAAAGAAACGCGGCTGAGCATAAAAAGCTCAGTGAACAGATATGAAACAAATAACAACGTAATCAAGATATAACGAATAATCAAGGAACAAGAGAATAGATTACATGTGGTATCAATGGAGATCAAGGGTTATCAAGTTAAGTGTAAAGGTTAAGTATCAAGATTATCAAGTTGAATATCAAGGGTTCACAAGTCCAAGTATCAAGAATTAACAAGTATTAAGTATCAAGAATTACCAAGGGTCAAGTATCAAGTGTCAAGGCTTTCAGTATTTAACCCCCAGGCACAAACAAGTATCAAGTCAAGTATATCAAGTCAAGTATCCCAATATTTGAGTAGCTAACTCCCAAGATGTGAGGGGCTGCAAGGCAAACAAGCCCAGTCACCAAGTAATATATCATGTAGCCCAAATCATAATCAAGATGGCCGTAGCCCAAGCAAGTAACAAGTCAAGACACGACTAGGATGCATCCATACACCCCTGCAGGCCAATAATCATAATCATAGTAGTAGTCAATAACAAGTATCAGGGACGGTGGGGGACATCTCTCTAGCCCCACGAGAGTACATAACATTGGTGCATCAATGATATAGTTGTGGCTACTCCACAACAAGTAGCACCTGGGTAAAATACTGAAGGGTCAAGTGGTCAAGGTTCGATATCAAGTACAAGTGGTCAAGTCATAATCAAAGATTCAAGTCAAGGTTCAATGTTAAGGTTCAAGACAAGGTTCAAGTCAAAGGTTCAATATCAAAAGTTCAATATCAAAGGTTCAATGTCAAGGGTCAATATCAAGTAATGTAAAAGAGAGAGAGAAGAGTCATGAGAGATAGTTGTACTCTTACTGAAAGAGTACGGAATATCTGTACCTTATTCGAAGCAAACAAATAGGAAAAGAAAGGTCACACAAGATGAGTAACAGATCACTCCCGCTTCACGGAACTTATATGAATTAAAATACCAAGTATTACTTTAAGTCCATTTGAATTTGGTTACTCACTTTAGTATACTTTCCATTTTTAGTAACTTTCTATTTTTAGTCAGGTTTCCCGAATTATCAATTTCCATATTTAGTAAGTTTCCCAAAATAATAATTTAATCCTTTAAGGCTATAATGGACAATTAATAATATTTAAAGTTAAAATGACCCATATAATAGTTTAGGTTCTATACTGTCATTATTATAAGTTTAGGGTCTAAAATATAAATTATCAAAATTAAATATTAATAGTCAAATAAAATTATTTTAAAGTTTATTTTAATAAATTAATATTAAGATAATAATTTTGGACCCCGTCATTATAATTTTATATAATTTATTAACGTACCCCCGATATTAATATTTATGCCGTGAAGACCCAAGACACATGCAAACCCACACATATCCATACAGCATACATTCTCTTGTAATTTGTAAATTAACATTCCATGCACCAATAAGCACACACGCACCCTATTTATTTTATATATTAATCGAACCAAAATAAATCCTAAATTGACTCTAGTATAAAACTCATTTAATCCATTCCTCTTTTACTTGACTACATCAAGCCCGCAAGAACAAAACTTAGTCGAGACCTTATATGTTTCATGTGGTTCAAAATAAACACAATACAAGCACACCTCGTTTCACCCTTTTAATTGATCGAGTTTTATAACCAAATACCCTATGCCTTGTTGAATCCAAAAACACAATTGTATACCAACCTATAATATGTGTGCGTATGTGTTACTTCATGCAATCTCTTCTTATTATTATTTATATATTTTCTAATCGATTCGGCATGCATGCATTCTCTTTTATATTATGCGCCAAGAACAATTTAAAAGACCAAATGACAGCTCGTTAAAACCAACAACCTTTATCAACAACATTATTTGTTAACCCTTAACCCATTCGACAATCAACAGCTTCATACACCTTAACGATTTATAAGAAAATGTTTTCAGTCCTATGATAACACAACTATATACGGTTCACATGCATATACGTTTAGGCAGATTCAAGGTCTATTTCAAAGTTTGTTAATATATGGCTCGATACAGATTTTTAGGTGACATAACATCTGCTCAAAACATCTTATATTATGCGTTCAAAATACGTGTATAGGTCGATCTTTGTTAGAGTTTTCAAGCGTTATTTTATTTGACCAGGTTCATGATTTTATGTAAAGTTATACATGTATAATCTTGTAATCTTTAAGCCGATTTATGTGGCCATCATTTACATGAATGCATACGTGTATAGAGAGATCAAATGAGAAGGAAAAGAACAAGGTCAATATGGGTTACCCTTGTAGATCGATAGGCAGAAAACGAAGCACAAGGACACCACCAATACCGAATCCAACAACCAATAGCTAAGAACAAAGGAGCCGCCAAGTGTTTTGGTTAGGGTTTTAAAGTGTGTTTTGAATTTTGTTGTGATATGCCGTGTATTTGATGAGACTATTAAGGAATGGAGCGTACATATAGAAGGAAAATAATCATGTGAACCGTAATTTATGGGATACTCTTGACCATGCAAAGCGTTATCTCCCAGGAGGTTTGAATGGGCCTAATTGTGTATTTCTTTAAATTAGTTATGGCTCAAGTAGTTCATGTCTTATGTCTTGTACTTTGATTTTGGCCCAAGAGATTATAGAAAACGTGTACATAAGCTTTAGGCATAGTTTACATTTCAAAAGTTAGGTAATTAAGTTATATGCATTTCATTATAATAGTTTAAGTATCTTATAAATGCTTTAAGATTTAATTACTTAGGTTTTTTTTTTTTTCTTTTTTTTTTTTTTAGTTTATACATATTAATCTTATAGATTCATGATTAGAGGGGTAATTTGGGAACTTTACATGTTTGAGATTTTAGGGTTTTACAACTCTTCCCCTCTAAAATAAAATTTCATCCGCGAAATTGAAAAAAGAAAAGTAGCGAACTAGCAATACAACACGAAAGCATACCATACTACAAAGGAAAATGAGGGTAGCTGGCTCGCATAGACTCCTCGGTCTCCCAGGTCGCCTCACATGGTGGATGGTTCTTCCAAAGAACTTTAACAAAAAGAATAACTTTATTTCTCATGACCCTCTCCTGTCTATCAAGAATGGCTTCCGGTTCCTCCGGAAGTGACATGTCTGGCTGAATCTGATCCAAAGGATATGATACCACATGTAAAGGATGATAGTTGTACCCCCGCAAAAGAGATACGTGGAAAACGTTATGCACATGTGCCAGCTGAGGTGGAAGAGCCAAACGATAAGACACCTCACCAATACGTTCCAAGATTTCAAAAGGACCAATAAAACGAGGACTCAACTTGCCCTTAATGCCAAAACGTCTGACGCCGTGAAAAGGAGAAACTTTCAAGAATACTCGATCGCCAACCTGGAACTCTAACTCACGTCTATGTCTGTCAGCGTAACTCTTCTGTTGAGACCTGGCTTCCTTAAGCCTTTCTTTAGCAATATTCACCTTCTCGTTGGTGATTTCAATCATTTCTGGACCCTCAATAATCTGTTCACCTACTTTATCCCACATAGTAGGTGATCTACACTTACGCCCATACAACATCTCATAAGGTGCCATCCGAATACTAGCGTGCCAACTGTTGTTATACGCGAACTCAACTAAACATAAGTACTCATCCCAACTGCCGGTCCAATCAAGTGCACAAGCTCGTAACATATCTTCCAATGTTTGGATAGTTTGTTCAAATTGACCATCCATCTGTGGGTGAAAAGCGGTACTGAACTTAAGACGAGAACCCCATGCCTTATGTAACATCTTCCAAAAACGCGAAGTAAACCTCGGATCTCTAGCGTAAACAATCGAAACTGGTGTGCCATGCAGTCTAACAATCTCCTGCTGAAAAATTTCCGCCAACTTCGCTACTCTATATCTTTTCTTGATTGGTAGGAAATGAGCTGACTTGGTTAGCCGATCAACGACCACCCAAATCGCATCATGTCCTTTACGTGTGACTAGCAAACCCGTAACAAAATCCATGGTTATTTCTTCCCACTTCCACTGAGGAATCTCCAACGGTTACAAAAGACCACTAGCTCTTTGGTGCTCAATTTTTACCTGTTGACAAACCAAACATCTAGCAACATACGAAGCTACATCCTGCTTCATCCCGCTCCACCAAAAATGTTGTTTCAAATCCCGATACATCTTCGTAGTACCCGGATGTATGGTAAATGGAGAACTGTGAGCTTCTGACATAACCGTCTCACGAAGTTCAGGATCATTCGGAACACAAAGGCGATCTCCTAGCCAAACAATACCGTCGTCGTCGACCCAAAATTCAGACTGTTTCCCCTCTTCTATATTTTGAACAATGGCCCATAACTCTCCATCATCACGCTGAGCTTCCTTAATCTTCAAGATCAAGTTAGACTCAACTTTCAGACTCGCCCAATAACCGTCGCATCCAGGCAAACAAAACTCTACCTCCATGCGCTCAAGATCATGCAAAATTCTAGGTTCAAACTTCAAACTAGCCACCATACCCGACTTACGACTAAGAGCATCTGCAACTACATTAGCTTTTCCCGGGTGATACTGAATGTTAGTGTCATAGTCCTTGAGCAATTCCAACCATCTACGCTGTCTCATGTTCAATTCTTTCTGGGTAAATATGTACTTTAGACTCTTATGATCGGTGAAGATATCAACAGAGTCCCCATACAAGTAGTGTCGCCAGATCTTAAGAGCAAAGACAACTGCAGCCAACTCTAGATCATGCGTAGGATAGTTCTCCTCATAGGGACTGACGTGAGGCATACACAATAACCTTCCCGTGCCGCATCAAAACACAACCTAATCCCTTCTTGGAAGCATCACTATAAATCTGAGATCCTCCTGTACCAGGTGGAAGTGTCAAGATAGGAGCTGACACAAGTTTCTGCTTCAAAGTTTCAAAACTCAATTCCTGCTCATCGGTCCAATTAAACTTCAACCCCTTTCTCATCAGCTTAGTTAATGGTGAGGCAAGTTGTGAGAATCCCTCTACAAATCTCCGATAGTAACCAGCCAAACCAAGAAAACTCCTGACCTCGGTCACTGTAGTAGGTCTCGGCCATTTAGTGATAGCCTCCACCTTTGCTGGATCCATAGTAATCCCCCCAACATATACCACATGACCAAGAAAAGCCACCTGACTAAGCTAAAATTCACACTTGGAGAACTTCGCATACAACTTCTCCTGTCTCAAAATCTGCAAAACTGTACTAAGGTGCTGCTCATGTTCTTCCTCGGACTTCGAATAAACCAAAATGTCGTCGATGAAAACGATCACAAATTTATCAAGAAAAGAACTGAATACGCGGTTCATAAGGTCCATAAACACTGCCAGAGCATTAGTCAGTCCGAAGGGCATAACCAAGAACATATAGTGTCCATACCTAGTTCGAAAAGCAGTTTTTATAATATCCTGCTCTTTAACCCGAAGCTGATGGTAACCGGACCGAAGATCAATCTTAGAGAAACATTTAGATCCTTGGAGTTGATCAAACAAGTCATCAATGCGAGGCAAGGGATAACGGTTTCGGATGGTGATACGATTCAACTCCCGGTAGTCTATACACAACCTCATACTACCGTCTTTCTTTTTCACAAATAGAACAGGTGCTCCCCAAGGAGATACACTCAGACGAATGAATCCACTTTCAGGAAGTTCCTGTAATTGCTCTTTCAACTCTTTCAAATCGGTAGGAGCCATACGATAGGGAGTTTTAGAGATGGATTCCGCACCCGGAATTAAATCGATACCAAATTCAATGTCACGTTTAGGAGGAAGGCCCAGAAGTTCTTCCGGAAATACATCGGCAAAATCACGAACAACACGAATACTATCGATAGAAGGACTATCCATCGAAGTATCCTGAATAGAAGCAATAAAACCCGCACAACCGAGGGATAACAAGGTACGCGCCTTCAAAGCAGATATGATTTTAACAGATCGAAGTGGTTGAGAACCATAATACACAAATTCAGGTTTGAACAAGTCACCAAATATAACCTTTCGTTCATGACAAACAAGAGTGGCTCGATGAGAGGTCAACCAATCCATACCAAGAATTAAATCAAAATCAAGCATATCAAGTGGAAGGAGATTAGCCGGACGTATGCGATCATCAAAACGTAGCGGACAATCAATAAATTCATGATCAATGATAGTGTTGCTTTTCATAGGTGTAGATATAGATAAGGGAGTTATTAATGGTGTTGGGGTTAATTTCAGTTTCTTTGAAAATGTGATAGATATTATAGAATGAGTTACGCCCGTATCAAACAAGACAAATGCGGTAAGATCACCAATATGTAGAAAACCTGTAATGGTACCTGTGGAGTTAACTGCCTGCTCGCGAGTAAGAGAATGAACACGGCCTGAGGAAGTAGAAGGTTGAGAAAGACCTGCTGGAACAATGTTGTTTTTCCTTGGACAATTCTTCACCTGATGATCAGTGGAACCGCACTCATAACAAGCTCCTGTAGCTGTGTGGCAAGGCCTAGTGTGTGATTTACCACATGAAAGACAAGTAGGCAAAGTCTCAGCACGCCTATGCTGACCCGACAAGTTCCCCGAATGATGCTGCTGGTACGAAGATCCAGAACCCGAGTACCTGTTCTACTGGTTGCCCTAGAAAACTACCTCTGGTTGGTGTTACCCGACTTGTCACCCTGCCTACCATAAGATCTGTAATCCGAACTCCTGTCACCTTGTCTACCAGAAGATCTATAATCCAAACCTCTCTGAACCTGTCGACCCTGGTCATGTCCCCTGTTAAACTGTCCCCTGTGCTCATACTGACGGTCCGAACGACCGCGGTGATCAAAACTCTGTTCAGAACGGCCCCGATAGTCAGAACCCCGGTTCTGCTGCCCCGAAGATCCAGACTGTATCCTATCCCCATCACGACTCGTCTTGTTCGACACTCCACCCTCATATAACAGCTCAATATTACGTGCCGCATCACAGACCATCGACACATCAGCATATTTCGTATTAACAATACGGTCAAGCACCCAATGCTTCAAGCCCTACTTGAAATGATGAGCCTACCTGATGGCATCCCCAGTCACAGTAGGTCCAACAAAACTGGCAAGCCTAACAAAACGCTCCATGTACTCTGCTGCATTCTCCTTATCCAACTGATGAATCATACCATACTCCCTCTCATAACGCTGCTGTTCTGAGAAAGGAATGTACCTTTTGTAAAAGGTCTCACAAAACACTGCCCAAGTACAAGTCTCAGCATAGTTAGCCCCTTCGCCTGAACATGTGCTTTCCACCAATTAAGGGCGTCACCCTCAAGCTTGAAAGCGGCTAAACGGGTTTTCACATCATCAGGACAACCTATCACCTGGAACAACTTTTCACAATTAGAAATCCAGTGTTCCGCCTCAGTAGGAGTGGCGGTTGACTGGAAGGAGATGGGCTTCAGTTTGTTAAAATGCTCAATCCACACGTGAATCCCATCATTATTGTTTCTAGCCCCCTCGGTATTTCGCAGAGTCTCAAGAATCTGCGGGATAGCAGCAGCAACTGCTTGAGCAACAATCTCATCAGTGTTTGGAGGGTTATCACCATCTAAAACGATACCAAACGATTAGCGAAAATAAATGAATACGAAAGAAGAGATAAAACGAAAGCCTAGTGTCTACCCAAGTCTCACAGGTCATGGCCTAAACCCTAAAGATCTAAACCGTTGTCTCTGATACCATAACTTGAAACGCCCCAACCCGACAAGGGTAAAGACATTACAACATGGTGACATATCAGATACAAGCAAGTTCAAGTCAACAGCGGAAGTCTTAAATAAAAGTCAACAAAGAGTAATCATCGGGGTCTTAACAAACATCAATGCCCCAAAAAATAAACAAGACAAGGTACGAGTACAAGTTCTAAAATCCAGAAATAATAATAAAGAAAGAGTTCCATTATTCAAAATAAAGCTCTAGGTTGGTCCACTCTCTCTCATCCCCAAAGCTAAACCCACGTCCTAGCTTAAGTACCTGTCGCATGGAAAAGAAACGCGGCTGAGCATAAAAAGCTCAGTGAGCAGATATGAAACAAATAACAACGTAATCAAGATATAACGAATAATCAAGGAACAATAGAATAGATTACATGTGGTATCAATGGAGATCAAGGGTTATCAAGTTAAGTGTAAAGGTTAAGTATCAAGATTATCAAGTTGAATATCAAGGGTTCACAAGTCCAAGTATCAAGAATTAACAAGTATTAAGTATCAGGAATTAGCAAGGGTCAAGTATCAAGTGTCATGTATCAAGTGTCAAGGCTTTCAGTATTTAACCCCCAGGCACAAACAAGTATCAAGTCAAGTATATCAAGTCAAGTATCCCAAGATTGGAGTAGCTAACTCCCAAGATGTGAGGGGATGTAATGCACACAAGCCCAGTCACCAAGTAATATATCATGTAGCCCAAATCATAATCGAGATGGCCGTAGCCCAAGCAAGTAACAAGTCAAGACACGACAAGGATGCATCCATACGCCCTTGCAGGCCAATAATCATAATTATAGTAGTAGTCAATAACAAGTATCAGGGACGGTGGGAGACATCTCTCTAGCCCCACTAGAGTACATAACATTGGTGCATCAATGCTATGGTTGTGGCTACTCCATAACAAGTAGCTCCTAGGTAAAATACTGAAGGGTCAAGTGGTCAAGGTTCGATATCAAGTACAAGTGGTCTAGTCATAATCAAAGGTTCAAGACAAAGTTCAATGTTAAGGTTCAAGTCAAAGGTTCAATATCAAGAGTTCAATATCAAAGGTTCAATGTCAAGGGTCAATATCAAGTAATGTAAAAGAGAGAGAGAGAGAAGAGTCATGAGAGAGATAGTTGTACTCTTACTGAAAGAGTACGGAATATCTGTACCTTATTCGAAGAAAACAAATAGGAAAAGACAGGTCACACAAGATGAGCAACAGACCATTCCCGCTTCACGGAACCTATATGAATTAAAATACCAAGTATTACTTTAAGTCCATTTGAATTTGGTTACTCACTTTAGTATACTTTCCATTTTTAGTAACTTTCTATTTTTAGTCAGGTTTCCCGAATTATCAATTTCCATATTTAGTAAGTTTCCCAAAATAATAATTTAATCTTTTAAGGCTATAATGGACAATTAATGATATTTAAAGTTAAAATGACCTATATAATAGTTTAGGTTCTATACTGTCATTATTATAAGTTTAGGATCTAAAATGTAAATTATCAAAATTAAATATTAAAAGTCAAATAAAATTATTTTAAAGTTTATTTTAATAAATTATTATTAAGATAATAATTTTGATCCCCGTCATTATAATTTTATATAATTTATTAACGTACCCCCGATATTAATATTTATGCCATGTCGACCGAAGACACATGCAAACCCATACATATCCATACAGCATACATTCTCTTGTAATTTGTAAATTAACATTCTATGCACCAATAAGCACACACGCACCCTATTTATTTTATATATTAATCGAACCAAAATAAATCCTAAATTGACTCTAGTATAAAACTCGTTTAATCCATTCCTCTTTTACGTGACTACATCAAGCCCGCAACAACAAAACTTAGTCGAGACCTTATATGTTTCATGTGGTTCGAAATAAACATAACACAAGCACACCTCGTTTCACCCTTTTACTTGATCGAGTTTTATAACCAAATACCCTATGCCTTGTTGAATCCAAAAACACAATTGTATACCAACCTATAATATGTGTGCGTATGTGTTACTTCATGCAATCTCTTCTTATTATTATTTATATATTTTCGAATCGATTCGGCATGCATGCATTCTCTTTTATATTATGCGACAAGAACAATTTAAAAGACCAAATGACAGCTCGTTAAAACCAACAACCTTTATCAACAACATTATTTGTTAACCCTTAACCCATTCGACAATCAACAGCTTCATACACCTTAACGATTTATAAGAAAATGTTTTCAGGCCTATGACAACACAACTATATACGGTTCACATGCATATACGTTTAGGCAGATTCAAGGTCTATTTCAAAGCTTGTTAATATATGGCTCGGTACAGATTTTTAGGTGACATAACATCTGCTCAAAACATCTTATATTATGCGTTCAAAATACGTGTATAGGTCGATCTTTGTTAGAGTTTTCAAGCGTTATTTTATTTGACCAGGTTCATGATTTTATGTAAAGTTATACATGTATAATCTTGTAATCTTTAAGCCGATTTATGTGGCCATCATTTACATGAATGCATACGTGTATAGAGAGATCAAATGAGAAGGAAAAGAAAAAGGTCAATATGGGTTACCCTTGTAGATCGATAGGCAGAAAACGAAGCACAAGGACACCACCAATACCGAATCCAACAACCAATAGCTAAGCAATTCCAAACCCTTATTCGTACCAGTAACCCCACGGTCAAATAGCACCACAGCAACATCAATTCGAACCTTAGTAACCCTTATTGAGTCGGAAAAAAAATGAGGAAGAACAAAGGAGCCGCCAAATGTTTTGGTTAGGGTTTTAAAGTGTGTTTTGAATTTTGTTGTGATATGCCGTGTATTTGATGAGACTATTAAGGAATGGAGCGTACATATAGAAGGAAAATAATCATGTGAACCGTAATTTATGGGATACTCTTGACCATGCAAAGCGTTATCTTCCAGGAGGTTTGAATGGGCCTGATTGTGTATTTCTTTAAATTAGTTATGGCTCAAGTAGTTCAAATCTTAGGTCTTGTACTTTGATTTTGGCCCAAGAGATTATAGAAAACGTGTACATAAGCTTTAGGCATAGTTTACATTTCAAAAGTTAGGTAATTAAGTTATATGCATTTCATTATAGTAATTTAAGTATCTTATAAATGCTTTAAGATTTAGTTACTTACGTTTTTTTTTTTTTTTTTTTTTTTTTTTTTTTTTTTTTTTTTTTTTTTTTTTATACATATTAATCTTATAGATTCATGATTAGAGGGGTAATTTGGGAACTTTACATGTTTGAGATTTTAGGGTTTTACAGAAATGTTTAGAAGCTGTTATATTGGGCTTAGTATTATTGTTGCCTTTTTTTTCCTTGTACCTTGATTAGTTTTCTTTTGTTATCTTTGTAAGTTTTGATTTGGTATTGTATCTCCGTTT
Organism: Artemisia argyi; assembly: GCA_030686995.1. NCBI lineage: Eukaryota > Viridiplantae > Streptophyta > Magnoliopsida > Asterales > Asteraceae > Artemisia > Artemisia argyi. The sequence goes on along the minus strand of CM060704.1, from coordinate 110,754,236 downwards.
CACTTGTGTTCTGATGTGATTCCATAATGTTACACTTTAGCTCTTCTTGGGTTGGGGTGTTACACCTATAATCATCACCATCATGCTCACCATGATGCATGGGCAAATCTAACCAACCTCATTCGATTGATATACATAGTGCTTGTCATCTATGTCATTCTCTTTTGGTAACATTATCATCATCACTATCCAATAGCCCATTCAACTAAACATCCTCATGTTTAGTGCTAGTGAATAAACACTTAGGATCTTCTCTTGGACTAGAAGCAAATCTTAGGGCCTCTCAAGTCACTAGAGATTATCATGTGTTCCTTGTTGTTTTACTACTTCTTGTACTCACACATTATGTATGTAATCATCTTTTCTATGTTAATGCACGGGCTTACCACCGATTTTACGCGAGGTTTTCTTGTTTATTTTCTCAGCTAATTAACAGGTTATATTGGACAAAAAGATATACATGGATAATCAAGCTTTTGGCGCTGTTTTAATCTTGAAGTTTTCACATTTTCTTGGAGGAGGATTTAACCATGTTACTACATCATCCACATCGAACGAATCAGGGGAGTATTTGTTTCATTCTTTCATTTTCCTTACTTTTACTTTCTTTCAATTGAACATTGGGGACAATGTTCAGCTTAAGTGTAAGGGGGGGGGGGGGGGGGGGGTAAATGAAGATTCCTTAGAGATTACAATTGCACTTGATTTTTGTCTTGTCCAACAGTAGATGTGTAATAAAACTGAGAGAAACACTTGTTAGGGTAATTTTAGCACCAAATTTAAAATTTTTTGCGACATGTAGGAGTGAAACTTTAGTCTTAATAAGCGTCTTATTGATAGGAGTTATATGACTAGCAAAAAAAAAAAACCGTACCACTCAAAAATTTCTACCCCAAATATGTGAGGTTCGCCCATAGATTTAATAGGAAAAGCCCTAGTGCCTATGTGTGTATTGGTAACATTTAAATTCTAGAACTTGCGTCAGTGATTCATTCCGAGACCACATGTAAGACTACATTCGTGTAGTTGGAATTACTACATGATAAGAGGCATAGGATAACCCATGTTTTTAAGCCTGTTTCTTTTTATAATTACATTAACTTCATTGGTCAAGTAATTCTCCCACACCTTTGCGATGTACTCATTTTTAGTACACGATACCCCTAGTACACCCCTCAAAGCCTATCTTTTTCATTTCTAACTTTAAGCATTTTACTTAAAGGAAGAATTTCTTTACAATCCACCCCCAAATGTACACCCAAATCGCCTTAGCCTTCCTTGTATGCACTCATCTTTAGTGCATTATTGTTACAACATTTATTTTAACCCTTTGTTAATTGTATAATTGATTACATGGTTGCTAAATCGAGTCATATCTTGTACATATTATTTTAGGACGATTGAGACTCATGGGTAAAGTACTATTGTTATGGAGTTATGGGGAAAAACATCATTTATTACCCCCATATGTGCGTTAATATTTTGAAGTACTCCAAGTGTTTTGATTATCTTAATTCGAGTCATTAGATTAGTTACATGTAAAGTATGTAAAAGTTCAAGTGTAAGGGGAGAACCGAGCCCCCTTGATGTATTATTTTGAATGGTAGAGCAAGAGTGTATGAAAAAAATAAATAAAAATGAAAAAAATATAGAAAAAGAAAAAGAGAAAAAACATACGGACTAATTTCCCGTTTCCTTTTGTTTTTATTTGAGTTTATGTTATTTATCTATTAGCCTAAGTTGAGTCGAGTTTTGGCTTAGGAACGCCGCATTGTACATGTAATTAACTAAGATAATTAACTTTCCACCAGTAAAATATCCCTGTATCCAACAAACTGTGTTTTCCATATCCCTACACCTAATGTTATAACATTTTAAAAAGACCTCTTTGATAGTTTATCCTAGGTGCTTATGCCAAGTGGTGGAGGTTTTTGATCCCTTCCCAAGCCTATGGTAATCTATTTGCTGTGACAGGTAATGAGTGATGTTTCTCCATTTCCAATTATGATATATAAACTTACAACACCCGAGAGATGAGAGTAACCAAACACTTTATGTGAGGTGCTAGTGTATTATTTCCGTGCTTGTTTTGACTAAGGTAGAATGATCATTTATTGTAATTACTTTTATATTAATGTTAAATGACCCCTAACTTGTATTTTAATTGGTGGAAAAACTCATTTGCTTGAGGACAAGCAAATCTCAAGTGTAAGGGTATTTGATGAGGCGAAATTTGTTACGCTTTTAAGGGGTCATTTAAGCCTTAAGTCATGATAATATGATCAATTATTACCTTAAATCGTTTCTTTTGTCATTTTAGGTACTTTTGAAGAGAATTCTGGAAAAGGAAGCATTTTGGACGTTTTTGGAGCAAAAAGTAAAGAAAATGACAAAGTCAAGAATCCAAGTTGGAAATTGTACCTGACGGCGTCACCTATTCCAAAGGGATGGCGTCAGCCTTTGTGACAAGAGGTGGATATTACATTTACACTTGATGCGCCAGAAGACAATTTGGGTATTTGCACGTGACGGCGTCACCCTATACCAGAAATAGGCCGTCACGTGTATTCTCTAAAGTGTGACGGCCCAGAACTCTTACAAAGTGACGGCGTCAAGAAGTTGGATTGGGCGACAAGAAACCCTAGCCGCGGCGAGATGACGACGTCAACCATCAAAAGGTGACGCCGTCACCCTTGTAAATCTATATATAGTTTTTGATTTTTCATTCATTAGAGTGTAACTTTGGAGAGGAACTTTTTGGTGGAATACTCACGCAAACCCTAGCATGAATTTCAGAGGTTTTTAAGGGTTTCATACCCTTGTCTCTTCCATGTTCAATTAAAGATAAGTAATCCATCAATCATTCAATATGTCTATGTGTTGTTTGATTTTATCTTATGCTTGTCTTTCTTTTAATATGCTAGGCTAGGTTTATTTGTGTTTGCTTAGATGTAATGAAACCTAGTTATTGATTATTGATTTATGGTTTGTTATTAGTTGTTGTTGGGTTATTGATAATCGATGTTAGGCTTAAGAAAACTGGCTAATCTCCTATACGGTAACTTGCTTGAACGTCTTAAGAAACATGAATCGGATGTGTACTACGATTTTAATGGTTGTATTTAATGCATAAGTAACTATTAAGGAGGCCATGGTAAGGATACTTAACGTGTCGCCGTAGAAAGAGATAGAAGCTTATAGAGTTGTGGAAGATCGTACACGGCCCCACAAACGATATTAAGGAATGCAACCTGTCACCCACGCAATTGTAACAAGCTTATCAATCAATAAAAGATAACTAGAGAGTAATAAAGTCTAAGTAAACACGTTTTCTCCATATATATTTTTCACATTTTATTATATTGTCATTTTATTTTTATTGCACTAGTAGTTATTTGGGTTAGTTGACTAGTAAATAATTCCACCCACTCTTCCAAATACCCGAGATTTTACTTGCTTTCATCAAAAATAAAAATACAAAAAGAATCTTCCCTCACCTCTAGAGCTAGTTAGATTAATTGCAATCCTAGCGAACACTATTTCCTATGGAGAACGATCAATCCCCCGGTACTTGCCACTTCACTATACTACATCGGTCAGGTACACTGCCTGGTTGGGATTGTAAGCTTCTCAAGATCCCTTGAGAAGTAAAACTTTCGTGTAGACCGCAATCCGCACATTACATTGCTTGATTCCTTGGTATGCCCCAAATGAGGGGGATTATACATCAAGGGGAGCCTTTATATTCTTTTTGCTTCGACAAAAAGAGGGAGAAGTGGGATATAAACTCATATTAAAAACTTGTCAAAGTTAATCTTTCACCTAAATTGAGTTTATGTTTTGTCATCATCAAAAAGGGGGAGATTGTTGATGCAAATAATGACTAAAAACGTTATTCTCATCTTTCGATACCTCTAAGTTTTGATGATAACAAAATGTGAAAACATTTTACATCAAAATTAACGTAAACAAGTTTTTAATCGAAATATCTGATTTCTACGCAAATCACTCTAGGTATGAACAAACAAAGTGATTACTTGACAAGTGATCTAAGAAGTGAATTTGTATTTTAAACTCTACATTTGTGAGGTGACAAAACATTCTTTTCAAAAATACATTTTACAAATTATTTTTGAAATATTAAGAAATATTGTATTTGGGAAAATCAATTCAAAAATCCCAACAGCTATATTTTCACCTAAATCAGCTCCAAACTCCCCCAAATAAACTTTCACCACTAAAAACAAAATTTGGAGCATCCTTGTCTGGCATGGTACCACGATACCACTAAATTTAGTGGTATCGTGTAATATTTAATGGTGTCGTCCCTCCATAACGGCTAGATTTTCATTTCCTATAAATACCACCCCACTTCCCAGTTTTTCATCATCCTTTTTTTACACATAACTTTCTGGTTTCCATCCTTCTTTTCTCCCTACACTTCTTAGATCATTAGTTAGTTTTCTTTTGTTTAAAGAGTGATTCTTTCATCCAACCAAAGATCACCTACATTCCTCAATAGTCAAGAGAAGAACACAAGGTGTCAAGAAGACACAAAGTGTTAGAGTCTTTGATTAGTGCACTTGCATTACCAATTGTTAGCTTGATTGTATCTTGATATACATCAAGTGTTGTAATTTTGTAGTTACTATCTTGTGTGGATCATTGTGATCATGTTGATATCTTGGGGATCTCTTGTAGTTAGTGTGTTTGTGTGTTGATCAAGTGGATCAAGGTAGATTGAAAAGTGTGTAGATTGTGTGAGGATCGTGTTGATCGTGTGAAAGGTTAGGATCGTGTAGATCGTGTGATTAGTTTGGATCGTGTGGATCGTGGTAGAGTGGTACTAGCTAAGATTAGTACTCGACATCTAGCTTAGTGTTGGAAACTAACGTAAGCGATGTTGTACGGTATTCACCGCCTGAAGGGAGGTTGTTGACATAGTGCTTATAACTCTCAAGTTGGGTACTCGGGGAGTGGAGTAGGGTGAAGAAGAGCTTCGTGACCGAACCACTATAAATCTCTTGTCTCGGTTTGATCCTTCCATCTCTATCTCTTTACATATTTCTATTACTTGTTAGTAGTAGCTTAAGGTTGTGTTCATATTGGTGTTGGTTGATTTCATCTACATACGAATCAAAGTTTTTCACAAAGTAAACTTTTATAATTAAACAAAAAGTCGGTAAACTATTCAACCCCCCTTCTAGTTTCCCACATATGGCTTATTATTATAAATTATACATACATGAATTGTATTATTGACTTTTTGTGGTCATAGTTCAAAACCTTTTTTAAGGATTCATTGAACTTGACCAGGTATGATCATACTTTTCTTTCCACTTTACTGAAATTAGGTTTTTCGTTTGTGTTGCATTTATTAAGCGTGAATTGTATATTTGGTTGATTGTTTGTTTCATTTGTCAGGGTTGATTATTGGGGTGATTTTAATTTGCAATTTGTTGGGAATGAAAATGTACACAAACTGTCTGACAAAATTCGTCTTAGAGAAGAGATTGTAGAATTTATCAAATGCACTTGGATCAATCTGTAGTATATTCACACTTTTATGATTTGTCATTGTCATTATTGTCAAAACATATAATCTTAACCGCCTGCGTCAGTGCTATAATTGTGAGCCTACACTCGACAATTTTTTTTTAATTGACTTCAATCCATATCTAATACATAAGAATTTTGACAAGGACCCGTTGTGTTGCTACTCTGCTCCCCATTGCGGAACACCGGTAAAAAAAATGTGCTTACATAAACAACATAAATAAGACTAGCCTAAGAAAATATGCTTACCCAAACACTAAAATTAGGGTTCATATGTTCTAATAAGCCAATAACCAACATATCACAACAAAAAGCTAAACAAACGGTGTCTTTCACAATGCTTATTTTCCAAGTCATAAGCAGACTACTTGCTGTTGAAGTGTATATATAATGTTCATGTAGTGAATATTCAATTAAGTTGCCTTAGTTTAACTAACTTTCACATTAATTTGTGTACTTGGTGCATTTTATTGTGGGAATGAAGCATTGTCGCGGGCACTAGAGATAAAGCTGAAAGCTTTCATGTAGCAATAATAGAGGCATTCAATATCAATTACGGTGCTTAACCCATCCTTGGTTGCATCATTGACGTCTGAGTCTGGTCTTTGTTTTTTGCTTCGATTTGAGTTAACTTGTATTATAGGGGAGAGCTTATGATGACATGAGGGTTTTGTTTCTCGAAAGAGCTAGAAACTTGCCTACAACGAGCATGTCCCATGACCAACAAATGTGCAAATCTGTAACAGTACCTTCTATGATGCTACATTGTGAACTACATCTATTTTTTATTGCATAACTGTGTGATCAATTCCTTCCATTGTTGTGCAGGAAATACGTATGGTCATAAAAATAAAGCCAAAGTACAAACCAAAACACCCTTTTCACGTATTTAACAATAGATTATGCTGCTAATTTCATTATGAAATGCTATAAATTTGGTACCTTAGTTTGAAATTTGTATATCGATGTCTCTCAAGACAAGTATTAAGTAAAGTTGGGAAATAGGCCTAATTTGGGTTTATACAAGATGCGTTAAAAGCACGTCTTACTAAATTATAATTGCAACCATGAGTATCAAACAAGCAAAACCTTTACTTATGTAGTAGACATGTTGCAATCAGGTGCGACCGCTCTTAATTAGGGATGTGGATTTGCAAGACATGATTTACGATTTAACTCATGTATATCAGATAGTTAAATATGAAATAACCGAATGCACCAATTCTTATAAATTCGTTTTACTTAAGTATAATATAGGAACAGCCCGTCTAACGGGTGTTTTTGGAATTTCATCTCAAAATAAATTAAAATGCATTATTGAAAATTTTAAAGAAAACCCTACGCATGCGCAGACATTTTTAACTAGTGTAGAAACTAAAGATCAAACAGCGACTTGTATTATTTGATGAATAAACTAACAACATGCAATAAGTATTTATAAGAAAAAAGAAAGAGTAAACTCTAAAAGCTAAAGGGTTCATGGTTCACTTATGGGCTAACATGCTACAATATCATCAAAATAGTATAAAACAAAACAATAAATGTGGGATAATAATAACTAAGGGTGCATTTGGTATCCTATTATGATAATCAGACTATAACTATAAAAGTGATTAAAGGTGTTTGTTTAAGATGAAGGGGCCTACCACTATGGTAATGAATGATAGATATAATCCATACTCCATATACATCAAGAGAGCTAGGTATGGATCTTTCATAGGTGAGAGACCACCACTATTATCAAACTCATACTCATTATCATTCATGACAGCATACCAAATGCACCATAAAAGATGATATTGTTTTATATTATCACTATTATTCAACCATTGATTCCCTTCCCCACTTTATACAATCTATCATATCATAATAAACTGAGTAAACTGCAAAATACATCCATGTGGTTTACACATTTTGGCATCTTACATCCCTGTAAGAAACTTTTGGCAAAATACATCACCCGTTAGGCAAACGTTTGCCACCCTACATCCCTCGTTAACCATGAGGACTAACGATGCAAATTTTTTCTCCGTTATCTCTTAACGAGATTGATAATGTTACACTGTTAGCCTTCAGGACTAACGGTATTTGCACCGTTAGTCCTTTTTTTTATGTTATCTCCATTTTTTGTACTTTTCTCCATTTTTTGTATGTTTTAATTCATTTTTTGTAACACCACAACCTGACAAGGGTCAAAATATCACATTATGGTGCCAAATCAGAACATACAAACGCAAGCGGAAGACTTATAAAGTTACAAAGGTATTCTAAGGTTACAAAAGAAATGCTAACTCTATAAAAGATGAAATACAAATCTAAACAGAAATCTAATCGAATCCAAGTCCAAGTCTAATCCAAATGTAATGGGCTTCTAATCATCAGGTAGTCCACTAAATGCTCCTATGCACTCTTCACTCAATCCCAGCTTCCAACCTAAAAACCTGCCACAGGAAAAGAAATGCGGCTGAGCTTAAAAAGCCCAGTGAACAGATATATAACAAAACGAATAATCGAAACATAGATAAGTATAGGAAAAGGAAATCAAAAGCTCCTGCTGAAATGAATATCATCTGTCAAATGCATAAGAGATCAACGATAACTGAACAAATATCATAAGTCAAATGAATAAAGAAATATGAAGAGTCAAGTGATAATATGAATCATATAGTAACCAGAATCACATGAGCAGCTAGAACAAAGGCTTGTCTACCCGAGACACTCGAATAGACACAAAGAACATAGGAAAGCCACGAGCCGACCTACCCGAGACACTCGAATAGATCTCAATAAACATATCACATATCCGTCAATTCATAGGGTGTACATAGAGTAGCTAGCTCCAATGTACCAGACGTGAAAGGGGTACAAGGCACGTACAACCAGTCACAAAATCAAATCATATCATATCATATCAAACATATCCTAGGATGCATCCATACGCCCCCCAAAAACAAATCATATACAAAGTGGCCAAGAGATCTCATATCATATCATAATCAGACGGGGACGCCGGGGACTAATCACACCGCCCCAGATATTGTCATGCCATTGGTGCCTCAATGACACGCCCATGGTACCTCCATGAGTAGACTAAAAACTCGGGCATCAGAACAGAACATATTAGAACAAACAAAGCAAAGCTATCCATAACAAAATGCTCCCAGAGCATGACATAACAGAATGCTCCCAGAGCATAATATAACAGAATCTCACAATCAATAATCATAATCAAAGTGGATAGCAAATCAGAATCAAATCAGAGGTATCATAGCAAAGGCTCATATCAAATGAATCATATCATAGCAAACGAATCAAAGCCAAAGGATCGAAAAGTCATGAGATCGGAACCCTTACTGAGGAAGGGTAGAATATCTGTACCTTAAACCGCCCACGAAACCGTATCATAACATAAGAATAGAAAGTCACTCCTTCTTCCGCAAATCTACATGAATTAATGATCGTCTTATTACTTATAAACTCATTTTAAATCAGATTACTCCTTTTAGGTTTCTTTCTATTTTTAGTAACTTGCCAAATATAGTAATTTTCCAAAAATAGTAACTTTCTATTTTTAGTAGGTTTCCGAATTAGTAACTTTGAGGGTTTAGGATTATAAATGATAATTAAATAAATTTAAAGGTTTAATAATGACAATTTCATAGCTTAGAGTTTATTATGCTAATTTAGTAAAGTTTAGGGTTAAATGTATAACTTATTAAAGTTTAGGGTTTATATCATAACTTAATTTCGTAATGACCAATTTAAGATTTAGCCGATCTTATTATTTACTTAGATGTAACCAGACTCGTTTAAATTGAATTGACCACACTCACATACGTTTACTCACACGTCCGAACGTACACGCACTGATGTCAATACACTCACTATCTTGTACCCCTTTTTAACTCGATTCCAATGTAGATTTAAAGACAAGTTTTTAGACCAAATATTAACACCACGACACACACATGCAAACTTAAATATAGCATCACGTTAAACAAGGCCTAATTATGTCTCTTTGAAACATGCATACGATATAAACATCAGACCAAAACTCCCTTTGAAAACCGATTGAAACATGCATGTTAAACACAATTCCAAACCTACCTCGACTTAACAACAATATGTCCTGTGCGACCCCACACACACAACACTAGATTTAGAACCCTTTGTTTAAAACTCAGTTATACATGCATTTTCCCAGCCCCACGTGATCCCATGCACATACATTCGAACACTCTCCAATGAGCCCAAAACTTAATATACAAACCATACGTAATCACACTCTTATTAGCATGAACAAATATATATGCCCCATGTTAATTCTTGAGTTATAAACCAGATTTTAGTATGTAAATTAGAGAGCAGATAAATCATTTAAGAAAAGACCAGATCATATATATGCGTGTAACACAACAGATTCGAAAGAACCAAGACGGAAACAAATGTCGACTTATAAGCTCATATATATATACTGATTCGAATAGCCTAAACTGAAACAAGTATCGACATGTATGCATCCAGGTTTCATGATTTTATGCAGTCCTTAATTGTAGTATTTAATAAGCATGTCCCTTCTTTATTATTTGAGTTTATACCAGGTTTTAGAATGTATAATATAGATCATATAAATATTCTAGTGACCAGCTATGCGCATGTATGGTAACAGAAAAACAGAAACAAAGATTTACTTGTATAGGTTTCATAATTCATGAATTAATGTGGCATTTTTCTTACGGTACTCGTATTCAGTTTTACATGTTTTACGCACTTGTCGACACGCACACAAACAGCCCGCGAACATGATACTTAAACAGATTATTTAGGCGTATAGTTCTATGATTTCATGCAACACATATCTCATTGTTATTCGTACTTCAATTTAACTAGACAGACACTTATCATTTAGACCAGGTCATGATGGTATAACAAAATTGCAGGTTGAATGAATAGAATCAAAGAGATGGGTATACCTTAGATCGGATTTGGAGATGACACAAGAACACAAGAACCCAAGACCAAAAAGCTTATTTGAACCAGCCCAAAGCCCTTTTCGAATAAGACCACACGAGCAGAACCAAGACGAATAACCCCGCGATCACCAAGGCCACAGCTTGATTGCCACAAACTGATTATCAACAAACCACCACCTTCGTTACCTTGATCTTGAAAGAAAGAAGCTGTCGTTTTGTTGTAGGTTATTTAGGGTTTTTGTGAGATAAAATGTGAATATACGGTTCTTGATATAGAGCAACGAGTGGGAGAAAATAGTGGATAGTTTGCCGAGTCTTGTGGGGGTATGGGACTCATTCCTTTTCAACTTTTAATTAATATTATATCTTCACATATGAGTGCTCAAAGTTCAGATAGAATTCGACCCCTTCCTATGGACTTATTTGAACGTGTGATATATTGTGTCAAACAAGATATATGTACGACTCTCATGGACATATTAAGTGTATGATTTAACTTAGGATTCAATGTTGTGTTGATATTTATATCTCACATAAGTTATATGTTCAAGTATTTTATAGCTTCCAATTCTTCGAGGTTCATATACTTAAGTTATAGAATTTCATACTTTGAAATTTTTAATTCGCACCAAAGATTTAAATCATAAGTTATTTTTATATCAAATGTTCAAATGTCATTTCACATTTTCAGGTCGTTATAATTCTTCCCCTCTAAAAAAAAAATTTCGTCCGCGAAATTTGAAGTCACTAAAGTTATACGGAGTCGTAGCAAATCACAAATATCCTCACCCTCGGGGAGATTCTTCCAAAAATCCTCACAACGACATAGTTTCTCATGACTCGATCCAATAGAACATAATCATAACAAATCTAATCCAATCGGATGCGAAACAAATGCGTAGCAGATGACAGATGAAATTCTACAAGGAGATACACTAAACACACATATTCTTACGAAGCAAAAACGGAGATAGTGCTAACCGATAACTCTTCATCAACTCCTACCGAATTCTAAACGAACAAAGTAACTTGCCAAAGTCAGAGAAGCACAGATCGAAACATCAGACGTATCAAGAGTCTCATAAGGAGATGGGTAACATATTCATACTGACGTTCCAAATCACAAACCAGAGTATCAAAACATATCAGAAGGCATAACAGAATAGGTAGACTAATCATACGGATGAGAATGAATCCAAAATCTAACGCTTCGCGAACTAGAGCTTCATCCAATGCTAAGACGTCTAACTCTTCTATACCTTTCTGGAAGTGTGAACCAAAATGCATTTCTCTGTCACAATCATTGCAGGTGCGCCATGTAGCTTGTATAATCTTCTGCCGATCTTTCAAGCAAACTGTCCTAGTCAATGCTGCATTGCAACTCTACTTGTGTTGTCCTTCCTTCTGTGTGTGGAAATCACCGATGTAGTCACCACCGTCTTCATACCTTCCCGTCTAGCTCCTGCTTCGAGACTCTACACATATTAGTACAACTAAGATGAATAGAGTTGATAGAACCGTGTGCTTCACTTCAAACTACTTCCTTCCATCCTCTAACATAGCTAAAAATCCTTCCTCTTGGATAAAGATAAATCTCTTCTGAGCTTCTCAAACTTCTTCTCTCATTCTTCATCCCACAAAAGTTACTCTTCAAAATATCACATAGGCTTCTTCAGATGTAGAATAATCAACACCAAAACGAAGATGATTCTCATGTTTCTCTTTCGTCTCCGAACACATTAATATGTCATACTATGACAATTTTTCCAAGTATTCATGAAAGACACTATTATCAAGACCATAGGAATAGTCGAAGCAGTAGCCAATACAATTGGCATCAAAATGCTCATAGAGATCAACAAATACAAAAAGAAATTCTAGGAACATCTCGCTCCTCTACAAGAAATTATGATACGATTAAACTTCCAGAAATCCATCCACAACTTTATGCTATCATCATTCTTCTCTACAAACACCACATATAGACATACTCAGACGGATAAAACCATTCCTAAAAGCTGGTCCTTCAATTCTTTCCCTTCAACTTATGTCATTCACAACGGAGTATCAGAATTAAGCAAACGCCACTCTTATATGGATAAAGTTTCTGAATCAACCAACTTACTTTTCTCAGGCACTGCTCAAAATACCATATAACCCCAATAAGTTCAAGTTATATGATGTAACTATTATCACGTTGGCCAGCTGTCATAATACTTGCATCACATACACATGCCTTTATTGCAATCATATTATATCTCGAGTCGTGACTAAACAAATTCTCATAACCAGATCAAAACAACTTCACATTCGGATGATACTCTTAGTAGTTCATCAAGGAATACATCGCGAAATTTCAAAGAATCTGAATAACTTCCGAGGTGAGTTTCATCAAATGAAGTATCTTCACAACCGCGAGGGATTAACGTACGAGTTTTCAAAACAAAGATGATCATAATTGTTTACCAGGTTGGGAACCATGGTGCAGAATTTTGAGTTTCTCAAATCGCCAAAGATGACAAATATAATATGACAGTTGGTAGAACACAATGCTCAGTCAACAAATACATATCTAGAATAATATCGAATCGAACATTTCCAATGGAAACAGATTAGCATAATAGACTTATCTTCGAATATCTTCAAAACGTATCGAACAAATCGGATACTCGTGATGGATAATCACAAGATTTCTCATAGGGATGAAATAGGTAGGGCAAAAACCAATAATGTAGAAGGAACCTTAATATGCTTATCAAAAGCAAGAGAAACCATAGAATGTGTCTAACACATCGAATTCATACATACGCGAATTCTCTGACTAAACGAAAGGCATCTAAACGAATCAAAGATCGAAGTTTGAAAGAAAGTGGTAATCCTCAGAGAATGAAACTTATAAGGCATTACTACAGAGTCTTAAAGCATTCTAAACTTATGTTGTGTATCCTGATATATCTTTTAAGTCTCCAGAACGAATGATCTTATAAGGGCTGAACTAAAAACAGAGGCAGAAATCAGAGTGACGCGGAAGCAAGATAACTAACTAACGTCTTATCATATAATCTACCCAATCCTCACCGGTCATAACTAAAGCACCTAAAGGAAGAAACCTAAAGCAAATCCTTCCAAGGTTATTCCATGAGCTACTAAAGTGCTAACCTAAGGGTCCAAACCCTCACAGGCCATAACTTATGTACTACAAGTCGCAACCTGAGCTCTGATACAATAATTGTAACACCCCAACCCGACAAGGGTCAAAATGTCACATTATGGTGCGAAATCAGAACATACAAACGCAAGCGGAAGACTTATAAAGTTACAAAGGTATTCTAAGGTTACAAAAGAAATGCTAACTCTATAAAAGATGAAATACAAATCGAAACAGAAATCTAATCGAATCCAAGTCCAAGTCTAATCCAAATGTAATGGGCCTCTAATCATCAGGCAGTCCACTAAATGCTCCTATGCACTCTTCATTCAATCCCAGCTTCCAACCTAAAAACCTGCCGCAGGAAAAGAAATGCGGCTGAGCTTAAAAAGCCCAGCGAACAGATATATAGCAAAACGAATAATCGAAACATAGATAAGTATAGGAAAAGGAAATCATAAGCTTGATGAGTGTCTAAATACTCATCATTTTATACCAATCTGAACTGCCAAAACATCCAAAAACACTCAAATATGCATCAAAATACTGAAAATATCTTAGAAGTGTGTTTTATATGTTTCAAATGCAAAATAATCAAAAACAGATGAAAAACGTACAAAGTTTGCATAATTGGCAGTTTCAGTCCCTCAAGTTTCAAAAGTTGTCAAAACTAGTCCCTGGTTATTCCAAAAACATGAAAAAGTCACCAAAGGTCCTTTTTAATCATAAAGTTACATATTTAGTCCTTTGGTGCAAAGTTTCACAAAATTACAAGTTTAGTCCCTATACTTTGGAAATTGACATAAAAGGTCCCTAGGATATAAAAAACTTTGAGAAAAATAAATATTGGTCCTTGTGCTATTAATCTTTTGCAGGAATGGTCCTTGGGTGATAAGTTTGGTGAAATGACATATTTGGTCCCTGAAGTTTCAAGTTTGGCAAAAATAGTCCTCGGGTATTTCAAAAGTGAAATATATCAAAAATACCCTTGTACTATTCATTTATGGCAAAATAGGTCCTTATGATTACTTATGGGAATTTACATTTTCAGTCCCTATATTTTTCCCAAATTACAAAATTGGTCCTTATGTTACCTAAAACCAAATGGATCCTTAATAAATTAAAAACCAAACCAAATTCAATCTAAACCCAATCCAACAACCAAGCCCACCCTTCCTATTCCTAGGCCCAAACTAAACCAGCCCAATCCCACTTTAATAATAAAACCGGGTCAACACCCGGTCAAACCCACCCCTTTTACCCTTTCTTCCCCCGAAAACCACTCCCCCTCACACAGTCCACCATACCACCCTCCACCTCTCTGGTTTCACCACCAGCTCACCACCCAGCTCACTACCCTTATCCCTCCACCTCTCCACAACTTCCAAGGCGCATTTAATGCCCTTGAATTACTTATCCACGCAAACTACAGTGGCAAAGACTTTTTGGCGCCAAAGTCATTTAAACGGCTATGATGAGCTGCAGTGATCCAAGGGCTCTAAATTGTGGTGGGAAATGGTCCATAGGGTCTCACAAACCCTAATTGTCAAATATAAAGCAAAGGGGAAGCAGAGGGAAGAAGTATTAGATTAGATTAGTTTAGTGTAGTGTCGAATAGGGTAATTTTCAATTTCTATTGTACTTTCAAGCTTTCTAGTGCTAAAATTAGTTAATTCAGTGTATCTCAACTCTTTCTAAATAGTTAATTTCAAGTTTCAGTGTGTATCTCAGTTGTGTCATTTTTTAGTTCAAATTCTCAATTTACTTTGATGTTGTTGTATCAAATTATAAGGACATTCATAAGCTTATATAAGCTCTGACAAAGCTCAGATAAGTTTTAGATAACCTTAGTTGTCTGTTTAGTTCATAAAAGAAAAATACTAAAAAAATAGAGAAAAATAGTTGAAAATTAAAAAATCAAAAGAAGAAGAAGGAAAAGCAGTGGAGCATGTTGGTTTTTGGATGAACATGGTTTAGTAGCCTTATGGGAGGCAATAGGTTATGTTTTGATCCTTTGGTTCACTTGTTCTCATCATAATCCATTTGTAAGTTTTTGAATCTATTTTGCTATTTTACTGTTCAAGTAATTTAGTTGATTAAATCTTTGTAATTTTATGTTCCTTGGATGTTACTTAGTATAATTAGTGTTTAAACTCAGTCACTTGTTCATTGGATTAGCTTGTACTAAAAATCAAAATTATACAGTGTAAAATGCTCATTTGAAAAATCAGTGTTATATGCTTGTATTGTGGATGATTTAGACTCATTTGATCTTAAATAATCTCAATATAGTGTTAGGAATCAGAGTTGTAGTTTAAATTCACCATTCCCTTTGAAAATCACCATAACAGTTTGTAAGGGAGTGTTTGGATCATGTTGTTTTGCTGTGGCCTAGTTGTTTGTTAGTGTACTACTTGGTTCAAATTAGTTACTTAGGGTAATATAAAGTCAGAGTGATCATCAATTTGGTAATAGTTATATCAAAAGTCAAAATAGCACTTGATCTTTCATAATCTATCAATTGTTAGATTTCATAATTCAAGTTCTTGTTTAATCAATGCATAAGTAGTTTATGTAACTTAATTTCATCTCATTTTAACTTAGTATATCATAATCAGTCATAAGGATTCATTAGAATCTCATAAAAGTCAAAGTAGGAGTTTACATTAAAAACTCAAATTGCATGTGTCTCAGATTTTGCAAAACTTGCAACAATTTTGTAGATTTGTGTATCAAGAATTAGACTTTGAAATTTGTTTTGGGAATAGTCTATCAGCTCAACTTTTGATTCTACACTTTGTTATATTTTTGTGATTTTTGTTGTGGGTCCCACAGACCTCCAAACATACTTGTAGGGCAAGGTGGTTCCCCTGCATCAGCAGGTCACCACCACTCAGCCACCTTAGGTGGTGTTTTCTGGCCACCTCAGTGGGTCCCACCTGTCAAACCTTTTTTCATCCAACCCCCCTCCTACCAGGGATCCTTAGTTGACCATTTGTTTGACCATAAGACCCCTGGGTCCCACCTAATTTAGCCACAAAAGTCTGTCCCAATTTCTGAGTTCATACAAGAAACCAAGTGCTTATTTTGAGCTTGTTAGCTTATTCAGTGAACACTTATTGCTTTTTCATGCTTTAACAAGTTCAAACAACTTATTGGAACTAGATTTTACCATAGTGGGTCCCACACAAGCTCAGTTGAGCTTATTTGCTTCTTTGGTCAACCAAAGTCAACTGTGGTGGTATTAAGCTTCCACAGTGCTTAATATTAAGTTATAAATTAGTTGTTTTCACAAAAGTTAGTTATTTTTAGATATAAATTAGGTTTATAAAAGAAAAATCCAGAAAAAAACAATATAAAAATAAGTGATAGTTTCTATTTAATATAATTTAATTTTAATTTTCATTTTTAGATTTTTATTAAGTAACCTATATTTTTATTAATTTCCTTTTATATTAAAGTATTTTTATTAATTTTATTAGATTTTTATATTATCATTTGGTATTTATTAGAATTAAAATTAGTTTTACTAATAATTAATCAATAATTAAGTTTTTAATAGCATAATTAGTTTTTATAAAGCAACACCTAGATTTTATATTTTTCCTAGCTTTTATATAACATAATATAATTTTAGAAATTTTCTTGTAATTTTTACTGTTCATTTACTAGTCTTTATAATTTAAATAGTTTAATTGGTAATTAATTAATAATTAGAATAAGAATTAGTAAACTAGTTTAAAAATACATAAAATAAAGTTTTTATAATTTTTTAGGATTCCTGTGATGGTTAATTAGATTTATAAAAATCTTCTTAATTATCTAAGTCTTTTTAGTATTTATAATAATTTTAATCATATAAATAGTTAAATAATAATTAAATAGTAATTAATTAATAATAATTAGATAAATAGTAAGAAAAATATAATTTTATTTTTTAAAATAAGTTTTATAATATTTTAGACTTTTAGAAATTTTAATTTTAATTTTCTAGACTTATTTTACATTTTCTTATATATTAGTGAATTATTAGATAATTAATAATAGTTATTAAATAATAATAATTAATTAAATAATTATTAATTATAAAATAAATATTTTAAGTTTATTTAATTTGCATTTAAGCCCCTAAGGTATGCAAATTACTATTTTAGTTAAAATTGTTTTTGTTTCGTACGTTTACGTAGATTTAAATTAAACGTACGCGTTTTTAGGTTTTAGTTATTAAACGTTTTTAAATATCTGGCTTTTATGTAATCGTTAAAATAGTTTATCTAAGTTATTTTGTTTTATAGAACCCTAGTGTAATCACTCACTCACACTTTTATATCCCTTCCTGTTCAAATTCACTCGATCACAGATTCGTTTTTAATAAACCATCGCACACCTCGTTGGGACATTACGACCCAGGGAAACACTGTATTCCACGGAAGCATTGGCCTAAGCTGTTTGACTATTATAGTTGACCATTCACAAGTGGTTGACCAATAATTATCTGACCGTTTCAGGCCAATCAAAATTTGGCGCCGCTGCCGGGGAGGTTGTGCGCTTATTCTAAACGATTTTGCGTATTAGTGAACCTGAATACACGCTCATTGTATATTTATCCGTCCTTGTTCATATTATTATCATATAAAACCAAAATTGTTCCCAAAAACTTTTTAAAATTAGTTTTCAACGAACACAAAAAACCCAAAAATATTTTCCTTATTATTATTACTACAAAAATTTTCAAAAATACAAAAAATATTCACCTTTACACTCCTACCTATTTGATTATTCATTTCTCATCCCCTAAACCCTTTGATTCTTTCTATGTCTTATTCTCACCCTCTTATTTGTCAATGGTGTGGTAGTTCTTATAATGATGGTAATTGCCCCGGTTGTGGCATGGTAGAGTCAGGAAACGGGTCTGTCTATAACCAGAATCCCTATTCCTACTATGACACGACTGATTCATTCCATCAGCTTCCACACCATGAGACCCAACAGTTTTACTGTTGTGAGTATTGTGGAGGCCCTCACTACAGCTCTGATTGCCAAACTAGGAATCAGTTTGTCTATGAACAGGTTCCTTGTAACAATCATGAATTTGGTTTTAACCAGCCTTCACAATACACAAACCCTCAACCACTTCCTTAGGACGAGTTAGCTAAAGCTGAATTGATTACTAAAATGATGATTAATCAAAGTCAATTCAACAAGAATATTCAAGATAGAATAAACAGTCTTAAGGATCTGATTCTTAAGAAACAAAAACCTCTTGTTAACTCATTATATCTTGAGGATGAAAGTGACAAGGATGAACCAATTGAAGACAAAAACTCAAAGGACCCTTCAGATATCTTAATAATGGGGGACAAGCAATTCAAAGTAACTCCTCTTAAGGAAATAAATGTCCTTGTTCCAATCCCAAAGATATCTGAGAAACCTTTTGATTCAACTTCAGTTGAAGCTACTTCAGTAGAAATACAGGGAGAAAAGAATATAACTGAATCACTAGCAGTAGAAATTATGGAACTTGTAGAAACCATAACTGCTAGTCCTTCTCAACTCCCTGAGTCTGTTGCTATCACACCCGAGATTCCCACTCACTTTCTGAGCATGGGGGACGAGCATCTTGACACTATTCCTGCAAAGGAATCGGACGAATTCATAAAGTCTAGTGTTGAGAACCTTGTCTCAATCCCAAGTGAGTCACAGGGAATCCTTGATCATGTGTGTGATATCCCTCCCCCTCTTGTCTTTCCAAATGATCATATTGAGATGTTCTCTGATTCTGATGAGGACTATTCTTTATCTTGTGGAGACATTAGTTATGTGGGGGAATTACCTTCTGAGCTTGTCAACTCAGAAGAAGAGAATGATGAAGAAATAATCCAAGACGAAGCTCTTCGTCTTACATTATTAAATGCTAATCTTCTCATTTCTAGAATCGAGGCTTTTAATGAAAAGCCTATTTCATCTCCTATCCCCGTCAAGGATAGTGAGGTTTTGATCAATGATTCTATTCCAGAATTGCAAACGTTCCATTTTGATCAAACGGAAGAGAAGATAAGTGGTATCACCACTTCTCATTCTTATAATTCTCTTCCTGTTTTTGAATCATTTACTTTTGAGGAGTTCCCCAATGAACTCACTCAAATCAATCCCGAATACGAATCATTCACCTTTGGTGAGTTCTCCGGTGAACTCACTCATATCATATCTCCACCGGAGTATGATAACTTTTATTTTGATCTAGACATACCCATAATATGTCTTGATCAAACGAGCTTAAAAGAGGAGATTCATGAAACAATGAATTCTCCTATTGAAGATGAGGAGTTAGTCATGATTTTCATCATGACTTTCTTTCTTTTCTTCATATATCCCGTGGCTTCTCCTGTTCTTCACTCTTTCGGGAGTGAGGACATTATCTTTGACCCCGGCATTCTCATTTATAAATTATGAGCCGGGTACTTATCTCATCGGTGTGGAACTTTCACGTGCTTCAAATGTTTATCCAAACATCTTGAATGAAAGTCCGATGCAGATTGTCTCTTCCACATCATGCTTCCCCATGGACAAATAAATTCGGGGTCGAGTCAAGCTAGCGACTCGGTAATCAAAAACAGTAGCATGTACTTAGGGTTTTCACCCTAAGTGTGGGGGAGATACTAACCCACAATGTTGTATATATGTATATATCCTTAAAAAAAAAAAAAAAAAAAAAAAAAAAAAAAAAAAAAAAAAAAATGTGTGTACATAAACTTAAATAAAGGCTATGGAGTATTTTCCTTCTTACGTTCTAAGTGTTGGTTTAACACCCTGTACTTTGAATATTGAGGACAATATTCAGTTCTAAGTGTGGGGGGAGATTCGTTATTCTAACGAATTTAAACACATGTTCCATCAAGAACCCCCATTTTAGCCAAAATTTTAAATTTTTTTCTCACTTAGAACGCAATAAATGGTTATCAGTCCGCCATGTCTAACCCACATAAGGATTGGCTAATCCAGGAGCAAACGGTTCTTGGTAAAGATAACTCAAATCCGTTGATGGCTTGCAATTTGCCCAAAATTGTATGGTACCTCAACTCGCCATATCCTAAAAAGCGAATGAGTTGGCTAGCCCGCAAGATTATGGCTTGTGGTAAAGGCAGTGGAAAATCCATAATTGGTAATCAGCTCACCAAGATGTTGACTATTCCATCAAAAGTTGGCTAGTCCAGAAGCAAACGGCTTTTGGTAAAGACAAATCAAATCCGTTGACAGCTGGTGGTTTGCTCAAAATCACACGGTTATCAGGTGTGCCACAATTCTTACATCTGGCTACTCCAGAAGTGATGGCTTTTGGTAAAGAGTTTTTCAAATCCATTAAGTTTTTCTCAAAAGATTGCTAGGGACTAGCAATAGTTTAGTGTGGGGGATTGATGAGTGTCTAAATACTCATTATTTTATACCAATCTGAACTGCAAAAACATCCAAAAACACTCAAATATGCATCAAAATACTGAAAATATCTTAGAAGTGTGTTTTATATGTTTCAAATGCAAAATAATCAAAAACAGATGAAAAACGTACAAAGTTTGCATAATTGGCAGTTTCAGTCCCTCAAGTTTCAAAAGTTGTCAAAACTAGTCCCTGGTTATTCTAAAAAACATGAAAAAGTCACCAAAGGTCCTTTTTAATCATAAAGTTACATATTTAGTCCTTTGGTGCAAAGTTTCACAAAATTACAAGTTTAGTCCCTATACTTTGGAAATTGACATAAAAGGTCCCTGGGATATTAAAAACTTTGAGAAAAATAAATATTGGTCCTTGTGCTATTAATCTTTTGCAGGAATGGTCCTTGGGTGATAAGTTTGGTGAAATGACATATTTGGTCCCTGAAGTTTCAAGTTTGGCAAAAATAGTCCTCGGGTATTTCAAAAGTGAAATATATCAAAAATACCCTTGTACTATTCATTTATGGCAAAATAGGTCCTTATGATTACTTATGGGAATTTACATTTTTAGTCCCTATATTTTTCCCAAATTACAAAATTGGTCCTTATGTTACCTAAAACCAAATGGATCCTTAATAAATTAAAAACCAAACCAAATTCAATCTAAACCCAATCCAACAACCAAGCCCACCCTTCCTATTCCTAGGCCCAAACTAAACCAGCCCAATCCCACTTTAATAATAAAACCGGGTCAACACCCGGTCAAACCCACCCCTTTTACCCTTTCTTCCCCCGAAAACCACTCCCCCTCACACAGTCCACCATACCACCCTCCACCTCTCTGGTTTCACCACCAGCTCACCACCCAGCTCACTACCCTTATCCCTCCACCTCTCCACAACTTCCAAGGCGCATTTAATGCCCTTGAATTACTTCTCCACGCAAACTACAGTGGCAAAGACTTTTTGGCGCCAAAGTCATTTAAACGGCTATGATGAGCTGCAGTGATCCAAGGGCTCTAAATTGTGGTGGGAAATGGTCCATAAGGTCCCACAAACCCTAATTGTCAAATATAAAGCAAAGGGGAAGCAGAGGGAAGAAGTATTAGATTAGATTAGTTTAGTGTAGTGTCGAATAGGGTAATTTTCAATTTCTATTGTACTTTCAAGCTTTCTAGTGCTAAAATTAGTTAATTCAGTGTATCTCAACTCTTTCTAAATAGTTAATTTCAAGTTTCAGTGTGTATCTCAGTTGTGTCATTTTTTAGTTCAAATTCTCAATTTACTTTGATGTTGTTGTATCAAATTATAAGGACATTCATAAGCTTATATAAGCTCTGACAAAGCTCAGATAAGTTTTAGATAACCTTAGTTGTCTGTTTAGTTCATAAAAGAAAAAATACTAAAAAAATAGAGAAAAATAGTTGAAAATTAAAAAATCAAAAGAAGAAGAAGGAAAAGCAGTGGAGCATGTTGGTTTTTGGATGAACATGGTTTAGTAGCCTTATGGGAGGCAATATGTTATGTTTTGATCCTTTGGTTCACTTGTTCTCATCATAATCCATTTGTAAGCTTTTGAATCTATTTTGCTATTTTACTGTTCAAGTAATTTAGTTGATTAAATCTTTGTAATTTTATGTTCCTTGGATGTTACTTAGTATAATTAGTGTTTAAACTCAGTCACTTGTTCATTGGATTAGCTTGTACTAAAAATCAAAATTATACAGTGTAAAATGCTCATTTGACAAATCAGTGTTATATGCTTGTATTGTGGATGATTTAGACTCATTTGATCTTAAATAATCTCAATATAGTGTTAGGAATCAGAGTTGTAGTTTAAATTCACCATTCCCTTTGAAAATCACCATAACAGTTTGTAAGGGAGTGTTTGGATCATGCTGTTTTGCTGTGGCCTAGTTGTTTGTTAGTGTACTACTTGGTTCAAATTAGTTACTTAGGGTAATATAAAGTCAGAGTGATCATCAATTTGGTAATAGTTATATCAAAAGTCAAAATAGCACTTGATCTTTCATAATCTGTCAATTGTTAGATTTCATAATTCAAGTTCTTGTTTAATCAATGCATAAGTAGTTTATGTAACTTAATTTCATCTCATTTTAACTTAGTATATCATAATCAGTCATAAGGATTCATTAGAATCTCATAAAAGTCAAAGTAGGAGTTTACATTAAAAACTCAAATTGCATGTGTCTCAGATTTTGCAAAACTTGCAACAATTTTGTAGATTTGTGTATCAAGAATTAGACTTTGAAATTTGTTTTGGGAATAGTCTATCAACTCAACTTTTGATTCTACACTTTGTTATATTTTTGTGATTTTTGTTGTGGGTCCCACAGACCTGCAAACATACTTGCAGGGCAAGGTAGTTCCCCTGCATCAGCAGGTCACCACCACTCAGCCACCTTAGGTGGTGTTTTCTGGCCACCTCAGTGGGTCCCACTTGTCAAACCTTGTTTCATCCAACCCCCCTCCTACCAGGGATCCTTAGTTGACCATTTTTTTGACCATAAGACCCCTGGGTCCCACCTAATTTAGCCACAAAAGTCTGTCCTTGTTTCTGAGTTCATACAAGAAACCAAATGCTTATTCTGAGCTTGTTAGCTTATTCAATAAACACTTATTGCTTTTTCTTGCTTTAACAAGTTCAAACAACTTACTGGAACTATATTTTACCATAGTGGGTCCCACACAAGCTCAGTTGAGCTTATTTGCTTCTTTGGTCAACCAAAGTAAACTGTGGTGGTATTAAGCTTCGACAGTGCTTAATATTAAGTTATAAATTAGTTGTTTTCACAAAAGTTAGTTATTTTTAGATATAAATTAGGTTTATAAAAGAAAAATCCAGAAAAAACAATATAAAAATAAGTGATAGTTTCTATTTAATATAATTTAATTTTAATTTTCATTTTTAGATTTTTATTAAGTAACCTATATTTTTATATTTTTATTAATTTCCTTTTATATTAAGTATTTTTAGTAATTTTATTAGATTTTTATATTATCATTTGGTATTTATTAGAATTAAAATTAGTTTTACTAATAATTAATCAATAATTAAGTTTTTAATAGCATAATTAGTTTTTATAAAGCAACACCTAGATTTTATATTTTTCCTAGCTTTTATATAACATAATATAATTTTAGAAATTTTCTTGCAATTTTAACTGTTCATTTACTAGTTTTTATAATTTAAATAGTTTAATTGGTAATTAATTAATAATTAGAATAAGAATTAGTAAACTAGTTTAAAAATATACAAAATAAAGTTTTTATAATTTTTTAGGATTCCTGTGATGGTTAGTTAGATTTATAAAAATCTTCTTAATTATCTAAGTCTTTTTAGTATTTATAATAATTTAAATCATATAAATAGTTAAATAATAATTAAATAGTAATTAATTAATAATAATTAGATAAATAGTAAGAAAAATATAATTTTATTTTTTAAAATAAGTTTTATAATATTTTAGACATTTAGAAATTTTAATTTTAATTTTCTAGACTTATTTTACATTTACTTATTTATTAGTGAATTATTATATAATTAATAATAGTTATTAAATAATAATAATTAATTAAATAATTAGTAATTATAAAATAAATATTTTAAGTTTATTTAATTTGCATTTAAGCCCCTAAGGTATGCAAATTACTATTTTAGTTAAAATTGTTTTTGTTTCGTACGTTTACGTAGATTTAAATTAAACGTACGCGTTTTTAGGTTTTAGTTATTAAACGTTTTTAAATATCTGGCTTTTACGTAATTGTTAAAATAGTTTATCTAAGTTATTTTGTTTTATAGAACCCTAGTGTAATCACTCACTCACACTTTTATATCCCTTCCTGTTCAAATTCACTCGATCACAGATTCGTTTTTAATAAACCATCGCACACCTCGTTGAGACATTACGACCCGGGTAAACACTGTATTCCACGGAAGCATTGGCCTAAGCTGTTTGACTATTATAGTTGACCATTCACAAGTGGTTGACCAATAATTATCTGACCGTTTCAGGCCAATCATAAGCTCCTGCTGAAATGAATATCATCTGTCAAATGCATAAGAGATCAACGATAACTGAACAAATATCATAAGTCAAATGAATAAAGAAATATGAAGAGTCAAGTGATAATATGAATCATATAGTAACCAGAATCACATGAGCAGCTAGAACAAAGGCTTGTCTACCCGAGACACTCGAATAGACACAAAGAACATAGGAAAGCCACGAGCCGACCTACCCGAGACACTCGAATAGATCTCAAATCACATAATCACATATCCGTCAATTCATAGGGTGTACATAGAGTAGCTAGCTCCAATGTACCAGATGTGAAAGGGGTACAAGGCACGTACTGCCAGTCACAAAATCAAATCATATCATATCATATCAAACATATCCTAGGATGCATCCATACGCCCCCCACAAACAAATCATATACAAAGTGGCCAAGAGATCTCATATCATATCATAATCAGACGGGGACGCCGGGGACTAATCACACCGCCCCAGATAGTGTCATGCCATTGGTGCCTCAATGACACGCCCATGGTACCTCCATGAGTAGACTAAAAAGTCGGGCATCAGAACAGAACATATTAGAACAAACAAAGCAAAGCTATCCATAACAAAATGCTCCCAGAGCATGACATAACAGAATGCTCCCAGAGCATAATATAACAGAATCTCGCAATCAATAATCATAATCAAAGTGGATAGCAAATCAGAATCAAATCAGAGGTATCATAGCAAAGGATCATATCAAATGAATCATATCATAGCAAACGAATCAAAGCCAAAGGATCGAAAAGTCATGAGATCGGAACCCTTACTGAGAAAGGGTAGAATATCTGTACCTTAAATCGCCCACGAAACCGTATCATAACATAAGAATAGGAAGTCACTCCTTCTTCCGCAAATCTACATGAATTAATGATCGTCTTATTACTTATAAACTCATTTTAAATCAGATTACTCCTTTTAGGTTTCTTTCTATTTTTAGTAACTTGCCAAATATAGTAATTTTCCAAAAATAGTAACTTTCTATTTTTAGTAGGTTTCCGAATTAGTAACTTTGAGGCTTTAGGATTATAAATGATAATTAAATAAATTTAAAGGTTTAATAATGACAATTTCATAGCTTAGAGTTTATTATGCTAATTTAGTAAAGTTTAGGGTTAAATGTGTAACTTATTAAAGTTTAGGGTTTATATCATAACTTAATTTCATAATGACCAATTTAAGATTTAGTCGATCTTATTATTTACTTAGATGTAACCAGACTCGTTCATCCGTTTTAAAGCTTTTTGCATAACAGATGCTCTTAAAAAGCTTTCAACACAATACATAAAAACCATTTACAAAGACTTTTTTAAATAGTAAAAGCCTTTTAAAGCTTTTTGCATAACAGATGCTCTTAAAACGGATAAGAACGGAAAACGGATGAAGATGGATGAAAACGAACGAAAGCATATAAAAACTTACAAAAACGGACGAAAACAATTGAAAACGGATGAAAATGGACGAAAACGGATGAAAACAAATAAAACGTATAAAAACGGATAAAAAACATACAAAAACGGGTAGAAATGGATAAAAATAGACGAAAATGATTGAAAACGGATAAAAACGGACGAAAACGAATGAAAACGGATGAAAACAAATAAAAACGGATGAAAACGAACGAAAACGGATGAAAACGAATAAAAACGAATAAAGACGGACAAAAACTTATAAAAACGGATGAAAACGTACAAAAACGGATGAAAACGGACGAAAACGATTGAAAAAAATCGCAAAGGACCTATTTTGCAAAAGAAACAAATCACAAGTGACGAAAAATAGTACACGTACCATATCGGGACATTTGAGAAAGTAGACAGCTATTGTACGGACAAAATAAAACCCACGTCACAAGTTGGGACATTGCTAGCCGGTGCACCCGGTATCCGGTCAAAAAGTGGCCATATTAAAACAAAACCGAAAGTACACATACCATCCGGGCAATAAAAAAAGTACACGTACCATATCGGTACATTTTGAAAAGTATAGAGCTATTGTACGGACAAAACCCCTCATATATATATACTGATTCGAATAGCCTAAACTGAAACAAGTATCGACATGTATGCATCCAGGTTTCATGATTTTATGCAGTCCTTAATTGTAGTATTTAATAAGCATGTCCCTTCTTTATTACTCCGTATTTGAGTTTATACCAGGTTTTAGAATGTATAATATAGATCATATAAATATTCTAGTGACCAGCTATGCGCATGTATGGTAACAGAAAAACAGAAACAAAGATTTACTTGTATAGGTTTCATAATTCATGAATTAATGTGGCGTTTTTCTTATGGTACTCGTATTCAGTTTTACATGTTTTACGCACTTGTCGACACGCACACAAACAGCCCGCGAACATGATACTTAAACAGATTATTTAGGCATATAGTTCTATGATTTCATGCAACACATATCTCATTGTTATTCGTACTTCAATTTAACTAGACAGACACTTATCATTTAGACCAGGTCATGATGGTATAACAAAATTGCAGGTCGAATGAATAGAAGCAAAGAGATGGGTATACCTTAGATCGGATTTGGAAACGACACAAGAACACAAGAACCAAAGACCAAAAAGCTTACTTGAACCAGCCCAAAGCCCTTTTCGAATAAGACCACACGAGCAGAACCAAGACGAATAACCCCGCGATCACCAAGGCCACAGCTTGATTGCCACGAACTGATTATCAACAAACCACCACCTTCGTTACCTTGATCTTGAAAGAAAGAAGCTGTCGTTTTGTTGTAGGTTATTTAGGGTTTTTGTGAGATAAAATGTGAATATACAGTTCTTGATATAGAGCAACAAGTGGGAGAAAATAGTGGATAGTTTGCCAAGTCTTGTGGAGGTATGGGACTCATTCCTTTTCAACTTTTAATTAATATTATATCTTCACATATGAGTGCACAAAGTTCAGATAGAATTCAACCCCTTCCTATGGACTTATTTGAACGTGTGATATATTGTGTCAAACAAGATATATGTACGACTCTCATGGACATATTAAGTGTATGATATTTAGCTTAGGATTCAATGTTGTGTCGATATTTATATCTCACATAAGTTATATGTTCAAGTATTTTATAGCTTCCAATTCATCGAGGTTCATATACTTAAGTTTTAGAATTTCATACTTTGAAATTTTTAATTCGCACCTAAGATTTAAATCATAAGTTATTTTTATATCAAATGTTCAAATGTCGTTTCACATTTTCAGGTCATTATAATTCTTCCCCTCTAAAAAGAAAAATTTCGTCCGCGAAATTTGAAGTCACTAAAGTTATACGGAGTCGTAGCAAATCACAAATATCCTCACCCTCGGGGAGATTCTCATGACTCGATCCAATAGAACATAATCATAACAAATCTAATCCAATCGGATGCGAAACAAATGCGTAGCAGATGACAGATGAAATTCTACAAGGAGATACACTAAACACACATATTCTTACGAAGCAAAAACGGAGATAGTGCTAACCGATAACTCTTCATCAACTCCTACCGAATTCTGAACGAACAAAGTAACTTGCCAAAGTCAGAGAAGCACAGATCGAAACATCAGACGTATCAAGAGTCTCATAAGGAGATGGGTAACATATTCATACTGACGTTCCAAATCACAAACCAGAGTATCAAAACATATCATAAGGCATAACAGAATAGGTAGACTAATCGTACGGATGAGAATGAATCCAAAATCTAACGCTTCGCGAACTAGAGCTTCTTCCAATGCTAAGACGTCTAACTCTTCTATACCTTTCTGGAAGTGTGAACCAAAATGCATTTCTCTGTCACAATCATTGCAGGTGCGCCATGTAGCTTGTATAATCTTCTGCCGATCTTTCAAGCAAACTGTCCTAGTCAATGCTCCACTGCAACTCTACTTGTGTTGTCCTTCCTTCTGTGTGTGGAAATCACCGATGTAGTCACCACCGTCTTCATACCATCCCGTCTAGCTCCTGCTTCGAGACTCTACACATATTACTACAACTAAGATGAATAGAGTTGATAGAACCGTGTGCTTCACTTCAAACTACTTCCTTCCATCCTCTAACATAGCTAAAAATCCTTCCTCTTGGATAAAGATAAATCTCTTCTTAGCTTCTCAAACTTCTTCTCTCATTTTTCATCCCACAAAAGTTACTCATCAAAATATCACATAGGCTTCTTCAGATGTAGAATAATCAACACCAAAACGAAGATGATTCTCATGTTTCTCTTTCGTCTCCGAACACATTAATATGTCATACTATGACAATTTTTCCAAGTATTCATGAAAGACACTATTATCAAGACCATAGGAATAGTCGAAGTAGTAGCCAATACAATTGGCATCAAAATGCTCATAGAGATCAACAAATACGAAAAGAAATTCTAGGAACATCTCGCTCCTCTACAAGAAATTATGATACGATTAAACTTCCAGAAATCCATCCACAACTTTATGCTATCATCATTCTTCTCCACAAACACCACATATAGACATACTCAGACGGATAAAACCATTCCTAAAAGCTGGTCCTTCAATTCTTTCCCTTCAACTGATGTCATTCACAACGGAGTATCAGAATTAAGCAAACGCCACTCTTATATGGATAAAGTTTCTGAATCAACCAACTTACTTTTCTCAGGCACTGCTCAAAATACCATATAACCCCAATAAGTTCAAGTTATATGATGTAACTATTATCACGTTGGCCAGGCGTCATAATACTTGCATCACATACACATGCCTTTATTGCAATCATATTATATCTTGAGTCGTGACTAAACAAATTCTCATAACCAGATCAAAACAACTTCACATTCGGATGATACTCTTAGTAGTTCATCAAGGAATACATCGCGAAATTTCAAACAATCTGAATAACTTCCGAGGCGAGTTTCATCAAACGAAGTATCTTCACAACCGCGAGGGATTAACGTACGAGTTTTCAAAACAAAGATGATCATAATTGTTTACCAGGTTGGGAACCATGGTGCAGAATTTTGAGTTTCTCAAATCGCTAAAGATGACAAATATAATATGACAGTTGGTAGAATCACAATGCTCAGTCAACAAATCCATATCTAGAATAATATCGAATCGAACATTTCCAATGGAAACAGATTAGCATAATAGACTTATCTTCGAATATCTTCAAAACGTATCGAACAAATCGGATACTCGTGATGGATAATCACAAGATTTCTCATAGGGATGGAATAGGTAGGGCAAAAACCAATAATGTAGAAGGAACCTTAATATGCTTATCAAAAGCAAGAGAAACCATAGAATGTGTCTAACACATCGAATTCATACATACGCGAATTCTCTGACTAAACGAAAGGCATCTAAATGAATCAAAGATCGAAGTTTGAAAGAAAGTGGTAATCCTCAGAGAACGAAACATATAAGGCATTACTACAGAGTCTTAAAGCATTCTAAACTTATGTTGTGTATCCTGATATATCTTCTAAGTCTCCAGAACGAATGATCTTATAAGGGCTGAACTAAAAACAGAGGCAGAAATCAGAGTGACGCGGAAGCAAGATAACTAACTAACGTCTTATCATATAATCTACCCAATCATCATCGGTCATAACTAAAGCACCTAAAGGAAGAAACCTAAAGCAAATCCTTCCAAGGTTATTCCATGAGCTACTAAAGTGCTAACCTAAGGGTCCAAACCCTCACAGGCCATAACTTATGTACTACAAGTCGCAACCTGAGCTCTGATACCATAATTGTAACACCCAACCCGACAAGGGTCAAAATGTCACATTATGGTGCCAAATCAGAACATACAAACGCAAGCGGAAGACTTATAAAGTTACAAAGGTATTCTAAGGTTACAAAAGAAATGCTAACTCTATAAAAGATGAAATACAAATCTAAACAGAAATCTAATCGAATCCAAGTCCAAGTCTAATCCAAATGTAGTGGGCCTTTAATCATCAGGTAGTCCACTAAATGCTCCTATGCACTCTTCACTCAATCCCAGCTTCCAACCTAAAAACCTGCCGCAGGAAAAGAAACGCGGCTGAGCTTAAAAAGCCCAGTGAACAGATATATAACAAAACGAATAATCGAAACATATATAAGTATAGGAAAAGGAAATCATAAGCTCCTGCTGAAATGAATATCATCTGTCAAATGCATAAGAGATCAACGATAACTGAACAAATATCATTAGTCAAATGAATAAAGAAATATGAAGAGTCAAGTGATAATATGAATCATATAGTAACCAGAATCACATGAGCAGCTAGAACAAAGGCTTGTCTACCCGAGACACTCGAATAAACACAAAGAACATAGGAAAGCCACGAGCCGATCAACCCGAGACACTCAAATTGATCTCAAATCACATAATCACATATCCGTCAATTCATAGGGTGTACATAGAGTAGCTAGCTCCAATGTACCAGACGTGAAAGGGGTACAAGGCACGTACAGCCATTCACAAAATCAAATCATATCATATCGTATCAAACATATCCTAGGATGCATCCATACGCCCCCCACAAATGAATCATATACAAAGTGGCCAAGAGATCTCATATCATATCATAATCAGACGGGGACGTCGGGGACTAATCACACCGCCCCAGATAGTGTCATGCCATTGGTGCCTCAATGACACGCCCATGGTACCTCCATGAGTAGACTAAAAACTCGGGCATCAGAACAGAACATATTAGAACAAACAAAGCAAAGCTATCCATAACAAAATGCTCCCAGAGCATAACATAACAGAATGCTCCCAGAGCATAATATAACAGAATCTCGCAATCAATAATCATAATCAAAGTGGATAGCAAATCAGAATCAAATCACAGGTATCATAGCAAAGGCTCATATCAAATGAATCATATCATAGCAAACGAATCAAAGCCAAAGGATCGAAAAGTCATGAGATCGGAACCCTTACTGAGGAAGGGTAGAATATCTGTACCTTAAACCGCCCACGAAACCGTATCATAACATAAGAATAGGAAGTCACTCCTTCTTCCGCAAATCTACATGAATTAATGATCGTCTTAGTACTTATAAACTCATTTTAAATCAAATTACTCCTTTTAGGTTTCTTTCTATTTTTAGTAACTTGCCAAATATAGTAATTTTCCAAAAATAGTAACTTTCTATTTTTAGTAGGTTTCCGAATTAGTAACTTTGAGGCTTTAGGATTATAAATGATAATTAAATAAATTTAAAGGTTTAATAATGACAATTTCATAGCTTAGAGTTTATTATGCTAATTTAGTAAAGTTTAGGGTTAAATGTGTAACTTATTAAAGTTTAGGGTTTATATCATAACTTAATTTCATAATGACCAATTTAAGATTTAGTCGATCTTATTATTTACTTAGATGTAACCAGACTCGTTTAAATTGAATTGACCACACTCACATACGTTTACTCACACTGATGTCAATACACTCACTATCTTGTACCCCTTTTTAACTCGATTCCAATGTAGATTCAAAGACAAGTTTTTAGACCAAATATTAACACCACGACACACACATGCAAACTTAAATATAGCATCACGTTAAACAAGGCCTAATTATGTCTCTTTGAAACATGCATACGATATAAACATCAGACCAAAACTCCCTTTGAAAACCGATTGAAACATGCATGTTATACACAATTCCAAACCTACCTCGACTTAACAATAATATGTCCTGTGCGACCCCACACACACAACACCAGATTTAGAACCCTTTGTTTAAAACTCAGTTATACATGCATTTTCCCAGCCCCACGTGATCCCATGCACATACATTCGAACACTCTCCAATGAGCCCAAAACTTAATATACAAACCATACGTAATCACACTCTTATTAGCATGAACAAATATATATGCCCCATGTTAATTCTTGAGTTATAAACCAGATTTTAGTATGTAAATTAGAGAGCAGATAAATCATTTAAGAAAAGACCAGATCATATATATGCGTGTAACACAACAGATTCGAAAGACCCAAGACGGAAACAAATGTCGACTTATAAGCTCATATATATATATATATATATATATATATATATATATATATATATATATATATATATATATATATATATATATATATATATATATATACTGATTCGAATAGCCTAAACTGAAACAAGTATCGACATGTATGCATCCAGGTTTCATGATTTTATGCAGTCCTTAATTGTAGTATTTAATAAGCATGTCCCTTCTTTATTATTTGAGTTTATACCAGGTTTTAGAATGTATAATATAGATCATATAAATATTCTAGTGACCAGCTATGCGCATGTATGGTAACAGAAAAACAGAAACAAAGATTAACTTGTATTGGTTTCATAATTCATGAATTAATGTGGCGTTTTTCTTATGGTACTCGTATTCAGTTTTACATGTTTTACGCACTTGTCGACACGCACACAAACAGCCCGTGAACCCGTGAACATGATACTTAAACAGATTATTTAGGCGTATAGTTCTATGATTTCATGCAACACATATCTCATTGTTATTCGTACTTCAATTTAACTAGACAGACACTTATCATTTAGACCAGGTCATGATGGTATAACAAAATTGCAGGTCGAATGAATAGAAGCAAAGAGATGGGTATACCTTAGATCGGATTAGGAGACGACACAAGAACACAAGAACCCAAGACCAAAAAGCTTATTTGAACCAGCCCAAAGCCCTATTCGAATAAGACCACACGAGCAGAACCAAGACGAATAACCCCGCGATCACCAAGGCCACAGCTTGATTGCCACGAACTGATTATCAACAGAACACCACCTTCGTTACCTTGATCTTGAAAGAAAGAAGCTGGCGTTTTGTTGTAGGTTATTTAGGGTTTTTGTGAGATAAAATGTGAATATACGGTTCTTGATATAGAGCAACGAGTGGGAGAAAATAGTGGATAGTTTGCCGAGTCTTGTGAGGGTATGGGACTCATTCCTTTTCAACTTTTAATTAATATTATATCTTCACATATGAGTGCACAAAGTTCAGATAGAATTCGACCCCTTCCTATGGACTTATTTGAACGTGTGATATATTGTGTCAAACAAGATATATGTACGACTCTCATGGACATATTAAGTGTATGATATTTAGCTTAGGATTCAATGTTGTGTCGATATTTATATCTCACATAAGTTATATGTTCAAGTATTTTATAGCTTCCAATTCTTCGAGGTTCATATATTTAAGTTATAGAATTTCATACTTTGAAATTTTTAATTCGCACCAAAGATTTAAATCATAAGTTATTTTTATATCAAATGTTCAAATGTCGTTTCACATTTTCAGGTCGTTATATTTTTTGTACGTTTTATCCGTTTTTTTTTTTTTTTCCGTTTTTTGTATGTTTTATCATTTTTTACGTTTTTATCCATTTTTTGTGCGATTTAACCGTTTTTGTCATTTTTTTTTACGTTTTATCCGTTTTTTGTATGTATTTATCCAGTTTTTGTACGTTTATCCGTATTTTGTCATTTTCCCCGTTTTTATACGTTTTATTAGTTTTTTATGTCTTTATCCGTTTTTTGTATGTTTTATCCTTTTTTTGTCAGTTTTTGTACATTTTATCCATATTTATCCGTTTTGTGTGCGTTTTATCCGTTCTTTGTACGTTTTATCTGTTTTTGGTCAGTTTTTCCCCTTTTTTATAGGTTGTATCCATTTTTTATACGTATTTATCCGTTTTGTGTACGTTTTATCCATTTTTGTACGTTTTATCTGTACTTTTATCAGTTTTCCCTTTTTTGTATGTTTTATCCGTTTTTTGTACGTTTATCAGTTTTTGTCAGGTTTTTACTGTTTTTTGTACGTCTTATAATTTTTTTTACGTTTTTTGTACACTTTATCCATTTTTTGTATGTCTTATCTGGTTTTTGTCAGTTTTCTTTTCTCTTTTTTTTACGTCTTATAATTTTTTTTACGTTTTAATCCGTCTTTTGTACATTTTATCTATTTTTTTTTATAAATTTTCTCTATTTTTTCTACGTTTTTATCCATTTTTTGTACGTAAAAAACGGATAAATACATACAAAAAATGGATAAAATGTTTGAAACCGGATCAAACATAAAAATAACATAGAAAAACGGATAAAACGTACAAAAAATGGATAAAAACGTACAAAAAACGGAGACAACATACAAAGAACGGAGAAACGTACAAAAAATGGAGATAACGTAAAAAAAAAGACTAACGATGCAAATACCGTTAGTCCTGAAGGCTAACGGTGTAACATTATCAATCTCGTTAAGAGATAACAGAGAAAGAATTTGCATCGTTAGTCCTCATGGTTAACGAGGGATGTAGGGTGGCAAAAGTTTGCCTAACGGGTTATGTATTTTGCCAAAAGTTTCTGATAGGAATGTAAGATGCCAAAATGTGTAAACTACATGGATGTATTTTGCAGTTTACTCTAATAAACTTGTATAAGCTCATAAGTTTCAAAATAAGTTTAAAAATAAGGCTTATGAAATATAAGCCGAAAAACAAATAAGTTTAAAAATGAGGCTTATGCAAAGTCGTATCTCTTTTGTTAAACAAACACCGCCTAAAAAATGGATAAAATGATGGATAGGATAGAGGGAGAGAATGGACGGAGAATAATGAGTGTTTGGTTTTGTTAAAAAAATGGTAAATTGCAAAAATGGTCACTAACGTATCATGAAATTGCAAAAATGGGACCGAGTCATAAAGACGTGCAAATTTGCTACTAATGTTTAGTAAAAATGCAAAATAGCCACCGAGAGCCAAATTCCGTTAGTTTGCTCGTTAAGTTTCACGTCATCGAAGGTAGTTTCGTCTTTTTATTGTTCATATTTAATCAATACTACCACCACACAACTAACACCACCACCACCACCACCCTCTACCACCACACAACCAACAACACCACCCTCTACCACCACCACCACCACCCTTGCCCTCTCTAAACACTATTCATCATCTTCCCCATCGAATTTTCTAGTAAATTTATATTTTTTAAAACAATTATCAAAAACATCACCACCCTCTACCACCACCACCACCATTTGTTGTGTGATACACATCATTTGTCGCGTGTTGTTCTTGTCTTGCCCTTAACCGAACTCAATCATCACACTTCTTTCATCAACGGTAATATAACTAATTATTATTTTCATTTACTTACTGCTTGCTGTTCTGTTGTTGACTTTATTATTATTCATTGTTAATTAATTATTATGTTAGTTAATAATAATCTATGAGAACATGTCAAATGTTGTTTTACGTTTGCTACATCATGAGACTTTGAAGTCAAGTTAATTGCATTAACATTTAGGATTACTACTGGAAGGTATCGTAGCGCCAATAACTAATTACAGAGCCAACATCAAAGTGTGATATACAGCTTTCTCAACTAAAACGTTAAGACAGTGTGTCCTTCTTTTGTTCATGTCACTTATATATAATTGTTTTTGCATAACTGTGATTATAAGTTGGCGTAGACGAAAGGCTATAAAACAAGTTCTCTATTTTGAAGGATGTGCGTGTTTAAAATTGCTAATTTGATTAGAAACCATGCTGCTTCTACTAGTAGCAGTGAACTTTGGTTTCTGTATGCTAGTGGAAATGTTACGTACTGAAGGAGTTTCTAGTCCAAAAGAGTACGTTTTATGAAAAATAGTTGTCAAACTGTGAATCACATTGTCATTTTAGTGTGAGGGGAATTGTAAGAGTTGTAAAATCTTAGGATTTGCTTCAAAACATGGATATGATTATAAACACAATTAAGCAGTTATGAACACACATATTTTCAAGTAGTAGGATACTGCTTCTAAGGCAGGAAAAGGTAATTGTGTGTCGTATTTGAATCTTTTGAAGCCTAGAAAGCTAGCAAATGTATGCGACAACTATTTTTTATACTATCATATCAATATCAATGGCTCTCAGTTTTCCTATTGTTTGATTTCTCACAGCCAATGTGATTGGCTCCAAAAAGTCAACCTAAATTAACCAAGTGAATGGTCAACAAGGTCAAACTACCTAGACCAATGCTTCCGTGGATAGTATAGAGTTTCCCCGGGTCGTTATGTCCCAACGAGGTGTGATGGTATAAAAAAGGGTTTGTGATCGGGTGAATTTGAATAGGAAAGGGTATAAGTGAGAGATTGATTTAAACTAAGGAAATGTAAAAGAAAATAGCTTAGATAAGCTATGGGAATGATTACGCAAAAACAAATTACCTAGAAACGTTTAAAACCTAAAACGTACATTTGATTTAAAGTTACGTGAACGTACAAAATAAAACCCGAGTTTTAAGAAATAAAAGGCCTACGGTTATGAAAATTATATTTTTACAATCCTAATAATAAAAGAAAATTTTTGGAAAATTAAAATTATTTTTACAACTATTTAATTAATTATTATTAATTAATTACTAATTTCCTAATTACTTTTAATTATTTAAATTATACTAAGATACTAATAATTAGGATTTTAACCTAGAAAAACAAAATTTAATTTTGGAAAAATCTAAAATAATATAAAACTAATTTTCAAACAGAAAATATATTTTTTAGACTTTTTAAATAATTATTATTAATTAAAAACTAATTATTAATTATTTTAAACTAATTAAAATTAAAAAAAAAAATAGCAAATGAACAGTGAAAAATATGAAACTTTTCCTAAAATTATTTTATGACTACAGGAACCTATGAAAATGAAAATTGCTTATTGAATAAGCTAAAAAGCTTAAATAGAAGCTATCACTATTTGTATTTTTGGCTTTTTTGGAATTTTCTTTTACAAAACTATATAAATACAGGAAACTTTAATGAAGGCACATTGGCTGTGGATAAGAAATAAGCACTTTGGATGCTCAAATGCTTAACAGTTGGGACTCTAAAGCTTATTAGGACTTATTTAAACTTGAATAAGCTTATAAAAAACTACAAGAACTGAGCCAAGGGTTGAGTAAGGTGAGCACAGACTAAAGGGACATAAAGTAAGCTAAAACAACAAGAGGGGCACACTGAATAAGCCAACAAGGCCAAATAAGCAAATCCAAATCCTGACCCCCAAACAGTCCAACTAGGCTGACTTGCAGGCCAAATTTAGGAGGAGGCAAGGGGGTTTGAGCTCAAATGAAGCTAAGAACTAGATAAACAGCTAGGTGAACTCTCAAAAGAGCCAAGAGTTATCCTGTGGGGCCCACTGGTGAGGCCTAAGAAGTTGGGTGAGTGAGACTTCAAAGCAGTGTGCAGGGGAGCTCAATGGCCTGTAGCTCACTTTGAGCTATCACACAAGCCACATAAAAAATCATAAAAATAAGCTCATGGTGGAAATCAAGAGTTTAGCTGAGGGTCTCTAACTCCTAAAAGTTTCAAGGTCTAAAACGAAACACAAAATTCCTGAAAAATCACACAAGAATTGGATTTTTGTAAGAACTTGAAATTTTGACTTTTAAGATAAACACTAAATGTTGACTTAATTGAAGTTTGATTGGTTCTAATAAACTGAATATGTTAATTTAAACTCATGTAAGACTAAAATAAGCTAATCCCACCATATATGAACTTGTATGCATGATCATGACACTGAAAGATCTAACAGTTAACAAATGGGATGGATTTGACAGTGATTTTGACTTTTGTATGAATAACCTATGGTTTTTATGCTTCATCTACTCTAATAGAACCTAATGTGAGTTATCTGAACTAGGTTTACCACTTTAAACAAACCAGAATACAGGTATGTACTATAATCCAAACACTCCCTTAATTTCAAACTGTTTTTGTATTTTTGTTGTTTTAACTGATTTAAGCTAAAAACCTGAAACAACTTTAATAAATAAGCTATGAAGACTATAGGGAAGCTAGAATGACAGATAAATAAGTACTAAGGGAGCACAAATAAGCACAAGTGATTCTAAGGGCTAAATGGACAATTAAGTAGACAAAATGATAAAGAGAAACTGCCCTTGATCCCTTGCTCAAAACAGGTTTGTAATGCTCATGAGAGCTTAACACCAAGCTACTTCACCCAAATCAGTCACATACCCTTCCTGAATAAGCTTCATAGCATATTACAATAAGCAGTTTGACCTTCAGTTGACTTTTTGGAATTTTTTGAGCATTTGAGAATGAAACAGTACTATTGAGATGTGGAGCTCACCAATAGCTATAAGAAAACTAGAATGAGCTCATAGGAACTAATGTAAACTTATACAAGCTTATACTTAGCTTATTATCAGAAAAGGTGACTTTAAATGATTAATAAGGAAAAACAATTTTTGAACAAACAGAAAAAGTAAAGCTAAATTTTATTAAAAGAAAACAGGATTACAATATCTTGAAAGGGATTACACTAGATTAAAACAGATAATACAAATTTGACCTAAATTACACTAAAATTACTAATTAACTAACTGCCTCTTCATCTTTCTTCTCTCTTCACTTATAAGCACTGAGGTGGGGTCCTGAGCAATTCCCACTTTGTTCTCAGCCCTTGGATTGGCTTAAGTTGATCCTGGCCATCAAATCCATTTTGGCGGGAAAAGGTCTTTTTGCCAGTTAGATAACTTGGAGGGGTTTTGAGAGCATTAAATGGAGCTTGGATGTTTGTGGAGGTCAAAGGAACAAAGGATGGGTAGTAGTAGCAGAGGTGAGGAGGGGGGTTGAGTGTTGGCAGGGGGTAGCAGGCCAAGTGGTTGGGGAAGAGGGACTATGGAAAGGTCAAAGGGGTTGTCTGACCCAGGTTAAATAAAAAACGGGTGTGGGTAATTTTATTAGTGGGCTTGGAATTGAGTTGGGCCAAGGCGAGTATTGGGTGGATTGGTTTGGAAGTGGATTGGATTTAATATCAAAGGGTCCATTTGGTTTATTAAAGCACAAGGATCAAAATTGTAATTTTCTAAAAATGCAAGGGTTATTTTTGGAAATTTTCTGAAGTTATCCAAGGGACTCAACTTGCCAAGTTTAAATAACCAAAGGTCCATAAATGTTATTTTCCAACTTTGAAATCCTATGGACCATTTTTGCCAATTTCTAAAGTTCAGGGACTAATCTTGCAATTTATTCAAACTTTTCATCAAAGGGTCATTTGTGAGATTTTGTGAACTCCAAAGGACCAATAATGACTTTTTCTTCCAAAACATTCCACCAGGGACCAAATCTGCCAATTTCTGAAGTTCAGGGAACAAACTTGTAAAATTTCTAAAACTTTCACCCAGGAACCCTTTTTGATAAATTTTCACTTGTAAAGGACTTGGATTGACTTTTCTTTCAAAATTAATGCTCATGGACTGATTTTGTCAAATGTTGCAGGTTGAGGGACTGAAACTGCCAATCATGCAAACTTTGTTCGTTTTCCATCTGTTTTTAATCATTTTGCATCTGAAACATATAAAACACAATCCTGAGATATTTTCTGTATTTTGATGCATTTTTAAGTGTTTTTAAATGATTTATAGTTCAAATTTGACAAAAAATGATGAGTATTTACACACTCATCACAATGCTTCCTTTTGCAACGCGTCTTGGCTCTTTTCATTGTCAGGATGTTGTTGAGTAGTGGTTTCAGAGTGTGCAGGGGAATTGGAAGTTGCGGCCACCATGGGTAAAGGTTGACTCAAATATACACCTGCCTGAATATGTCAAAGTAGTCAGTACACATTCATCAATGTGCAATATGCAACATTTGTTTAAATGCTAAAACAAACCAACTAACAAGTAGAGTTGGATCAGTTGGAAAACCCCTTGCCTCTTAACCTAGAGGTCAAGGGTTCGATCCTCACTCCCTACAAAAGGCCGGAGGTCCTTTTCTACTTTAAGTAGAACTGGAAGCAACCTCTCTACCTTAGGTAGGGGTATGGTTGTCTACGTCTCAACCTCCCCGATACACCGTGGAAGACGGTATTGGGACCCATAACCCGTGGAAGACGGTATTGGGAGTTACTTTACTTTACTTTTTTTTCTAAAACAAACCAACTGTGACATGATCTCAAAATCCTAAAACATGCATCAGTAGGCACAACAAGTCTAACAAGAGTCAATTGGTTCAAAACAGAGTCCTAAGTTGTGCTACTCAAAATCCTTAAACCTAATCCAACCCATTTACTTAAAAATATACTTATACGACAAGTGCAATAATCTTATGATTCAAACCAAAGTCCAAAGCTGATGGTGGCGGTAGATGATGAATAGTGTTTAGGGAGGGCAAGGGAGGTGGTGGTTGCGGTAGAGGGTAGTGGTGTTGGTTGTGCGGTGGTAGAGGGTGGTGGTGGTGGTGGCGGCGGTAGATGTATGAATTTGATACTAGAAAATTAAATAGGAAGATGATAAATAGTGTTTCGGAAGTTAAGGCATCCTTTGTGAAACGAGTAAAAAGATAATACTACCCTCAATGACGTGACACTTAACAAGGAAACTAACGGAAAAACGCTCTCGATGGCTTTTTTGCACTTTTACGAAACGTTAGTGGCAAATTTGCACGCCTTTATGACTCGGTCCCATTTTTGCAATTTCGTGATACGTTAGTAACTATTTTTGCAATTTACCCTAAAAAAATGCCACTTGAACTAAAAAACGGTGTCATATAAGTGGCAGCAGGTTTATAAACCATATATGATACATAAATTAAATGAAGTTTAAAAGGTTTAGTATATAACTAGGAAAAAGAAAGTCGGTTACACAACATTTAAAAAACAATTGCAAGTTACTCACATTTTAAGCGATTATCTCTAATATGACATCTTTTGATTCTTGTTTATGATGTCATGTTATTACACAATAATAAATAGGAAGATGATCATGCTATATAAGGGACTACAAAATTTTATTGTTAAAGGAAACAACAGTTGACAAATTAAGTGCACATTCATTAGGTGACGGAAAAGCAAAAGATTAATTTATGATATAATCTAAACTTAAAGGCACCCTACAACTTACTTGTAACGCAAATTGCCCTTTAGGTTTTATGGAGACATAAAGGAACAAGGTTACCTTCGATTTAGATAACCTAGGAGTTAAGCCTAAGGTTACCTTCGATTTAGATAACCTAAGAGTTGTGACTAAGACTAGTTGTAATTAGGGTAGACAAGTCGGTCAGTGATCTACCTGATCCGACAAGTCTCCCTTATTACACTCGGTCAGCTTGTGTCCGTCGCAAAAGAGAAAATGGGGAACTAGGTCGGTCTACCGATCGATTCATTTCACACACAAAAACAAAACTTTTGTGAGGCTTGTGTGTGTAGTGTGTAGTGTTAATTTAATATATTTTTATGTGACATGTTATTTGTGGTGTTGGTGTTCTTATTACACCAAGTTGGTTAGTAGTTAGGAGAGAGAAAGCTGATGTGCTACAGAGAGATGTAGGCTATGTTTGGCAAAAGTAGCTGTGAGCCTATGAGCAGTAGTAGTGAGCTGTGAGCAGTTGCCAAAATAACTCATAGCTTCATAAAAAAGCATTGGGAAAATGAGTTTTCCTAAAAAATAACAAAACCCACAGCTCTCATGCCAAACGAACACTAAAAATCAAAAAGCTCTGTTCATCGCTCATTGCCCAAAAAAACTCAAAAAAGCTTTGTGCCAAACATAGCCGTAAGTCACTTGAGGGTTCTTATTACAACTAGTGTAAGGTGATGACGTTAGGCTTTTCTTTGCGAAATCTCTTATTAAATATTCTTTTGCATCGTTTGACGTAAGAGGAAACAAGCTTAAAAATAGATGTTCTTCTCCATGTCTACTAGCTTGCCATTGTATTAGTTTTAGACACTAACTAGTTACATGCTGGCTTTAATTGAAATTTTTTCGTTAAAAAGTTCTCACTTAACTGAAGACGTTTTTACACGTTTTTACTGCATGTTGTCACTAGAAACTGCTAACTCAGCTCCTCATTAAACTTTCTAATGAAGCCAAAATTCGTAAAAGAATATAATCGTTCAGAAGAACAAATCTATGTCATTCAAAATTCCTCGTAGAAAGAAAGTCTTACCAATTTCTATAAAAGTTACTGTATCTAACTTATGATATCGTTTTAGTATATGTAGTAAGAGTTATGTTATTAAGACCCCCTCTATGATGTGACAATAGAGGGTTTTGGTCAAAATATACAAACAGCGATGCACACCGAACAAACTTGCAATGCACATGGCACTACCAAATCCCCTTATGAGAGGTCCTTAAAAACTCCCGGTAATCTGTCTATGCAAATATATGTTTGTGTCTATATGTGAATACATCATGTTTGTTGATCTTTAGCCTAACTAATGGTAGCTACTAGTGGGTATTTTTAAAGTCATTAATTAGCTAAATGAATTAATAAAACGAATATTTATTATTGGATACATGTGTATATACGTGTTTACTACTTGTTAGAGTTGGCTTTCTAATTTCTTTGTAATAAAATAAGACTTCAAACTTAAAACTACGTCAATTAACCAAGAAGTCAAAGTCTACGGTAATAGAAATTGTAAGAGGAATAATGTACAGTTGTATAAGTGATATCGTGCTTATTAAATAGGTTGTAACAGCTAGCTGATTCCAGATCATAT
This sequence comes from Artemisia argyi, assembly GCA_030686995.1. Lineage (NCBI taxonomy): Eukaryota > Viridiplantae > Streptophyta > Magnoliopsida > Asterales > Asteraceae > Artemisia > Artemisia argyi. Next base: position 110,710,525 of record CM060704.1, on the reverse strand, counting down.
ATATGAATTGTCAATAAATCTAATCTTATATACTAAGAGGCTAGTGAGTGGTAACGCCGAAACGCCAAATCGTCCTAGTTGAAAGGATTTCAAAGCCGTTATGGCGTTATTGCCACTCCGAGGGAAGCAGTGTTGGCACGGCGTTAGCTACTACGTTGGTAGAGCAACGTACGTTGCAATGTGAGTTAGGCCAAGGACGATTTTACAAAACGCACCCCTCAAGTGTTAACGGCTATAAAAAGATTTAAAAAATTACACTTTGTGTTTGTATGTGTGTGTAGTGTGTGTGCAGACTGCAGACACGCTGAACAAGATTATATATTAAGTTTGCGTTGGGTTGTGCTGCATATATATTACACTTTGGGTTGGGTTGGGCTGCATATAGATTAAGTTTTGGTTAACGTAAACAATAGTAAATTTAAGTTTTGTGTTAAAAAAAAAAAAAAAAAAAAAAAAAAAAAAAAAAAAAAAAAAGGTCTTGGGTAACTATTAAGTGTGGTTGCGTGTATACATTTTTTTTTGTTTTTTTAAAGATGATGTCTTTATTAAAATTGCAATATTAACGGTCACAATACAAAAGACCTACAACAACAATGATTAAAAGCGAAAAAGTACAAGAATGTTCAAACAAAAAACCTAAACCAACACACCAAGGGACGACACTTAAGCCATCTGCCAAACAATCAATGGAATTGATCGCGATACACCTTCTTTGGCAAACTTATCAGCATCATTGTTACGCTCTCGCTAAATATGCGTAACCAATCTATTAGAACTGGCAATTAGGAAAGCATCAATTTCGTAAAAGTGATGAAGCAACCTCCATGGCCTCTCATCTGGTACGATTAACCCAAGACAACGCATTTAGAGAATCACTTTCAATAGTTATACTAATGGACCTCAACTCCTTCTTCTCTTTAATCATTTACATGCTTTTATTAATGGCCATCACCACAGCAACATTTGAATCCAAAACAGCCACCAGTGTTGAAAACATAGCCAAAACAACCCCCTCGTAGAGATGGCAACGGGGTCGGGTATGCGAGGAATGGTTGATACCATCCCCATCCTCGAAGTTCAATAGCTATCCCCATCCCCATCCCCGTCGGGGGTCACATTTAAGTCCCCATCCCCGTCCCCAATAGGGAACGGGGATCTCCAATGGGGAATCGGGGATTTTTCCCCTATACAAAGTTGACATATATATATATTTCCAATGGTGCAACCATACTAACATTAAACAAAATTCATTCTTTAGAGTAAATTCAAACATTTGGCACAAAACATAACAAAAAGTACGAATTATCGTAACTACGAAACCAAAGTATGATTACAACCGGAAACGAAAACTTAAAGTATGAGGAATCACTCAGTTACAACTTTGTTTCTAAAATAAAGGAAGGCTATTTTCAGTATTGATTGGCAAGAATATTACATACATATATAAATGTATTTTGTACAGAAATTATATTTGGGGACGGGTACGGGGCCGGGTTTGGGGATCCGAGGGTATTACCATACCCGCCTCCATACCGCTTTTCAGTATCAGGGATTCCCCCCATCCTCATACCCGGCTAACTCGGGGATTACCCAGTCAAATCGGGTTCGGGTATTGGATTCTCTATCGGATTCGAAGTTTTTTGCCATCTCTACCCCCTAGGAGTTTAGTAATATCCTGTCATGAATTTCACAAGGTCTAAAATATGAGAGGGTGGTGTTTCCTTATTGGACAGATTTATTTATACCCTCCCAAATATGCTATAAGACCAAGAAAAATGACATTCCCCATACTTCTTTACATTTCAAAAAATTAGCCATATCCATCCACCAAACAAACAGGTCTTCCAAAGTCCGAGGAATCGCCCATTTAAAATCTCGTCCATCTACTAACGATCACCAAATAAAAAGGGGGTCTTACAATGAACAAATAGATGGCCAATAGACTCCGGAATAGAGTTACATAGCATTTGAAGAGTAAATCTCGAGTTGGGAGTTTACCAAGTAGACTTTGCCAACAAAGAGTACGGGCCTTGGGTGGGGCTTTGAACTTCCATATCATATGGAGATGATAATTACTATTATAAGTCATATTCTCCACCTCCTACGAAAAGGATTTGCACGAATATCTACCTGAAGATTCGAAAGGCCATATGACTTTATCATCCTTTGAAGCCGTCATCAAGATTGAGTTTAACACAAACATAAAATCATCAAATTGACCTACCTCCCAATCAAATAAACCTCTTCTAAATTTAACGTCCCACTTCCAATTACCACCTTCCCAACAAAGTGGCAGACGGGGCATGTTTTCTGAGATGCTAAAACATACATTTTAGGAAATGATGACTTTAAAATATGCCCTTCAATCCAATGATCGTCCCAAAAACTGGTACTATAACCTCTGCCAACATGGTGCATGATGAGGCGAAAAATGAACCACTTTTAGGGGGTCATTTAAGCCCGGAATTGAATTTATTTGATCAAATATTACCCTAAATCGTTCCTTTTGTAATTTTAGGTACTTTGGGGGTGAAATCTGGAAAAGGAAGCAATTCAGACGTTTTTGGAGCATAAAAGTGAAGAAAACGCCAAAGACTTAATTTTCCATGCTGGAAACAGTGTATGACGGCGTCAAGAGGACATTCCTGACGGCGTCAAGAGTAAATACCATGATGACCCAGTACAAACATGAAGGCGTCACAAGTAGAGCGTCAAGAGTTAATTGTGTGACGGCCTGCAAAAAGGGACTACATGACGGCGTCAGATGTAGATCTAGGCAGTCCGAGAAATTATTGGGCGGCGAGATGACGGCGTCAGACCTTTGTTCTTGACGCCGTCACCTCCTAATATCTATATATAGTTTTCTAATTTTCATTCATTAAAAAGAACACGTGTGTGGAGAAACCCTAGGGCCGAACCTTATACGAATTTTACAGCTTTTCAAGGGTTTTCAACCCTTGAATCCTTACATGTGCTATTGAGATAAGTCTTCTCTTAATTCAATCAATATGTCTATGTGTTGGTTGTCTATATCTTGTGCTTGTCTTGATTTCAACATGCTAGGCTAGATTTATCTTGTGTTTGCTTGAATCTAATGAAACCTAGATGTTGATTATGTGTTGATTACTTGTTTATGGTTGTATTGGATGAATGATTTCAATGTTAGGCTTAAGAAAACTGGCAGATCTCCATTGTGTAACATGCTTGAACGTCTTAGGAAACATGAACCGATGTGTACTAGGTTTTATTGGTTGTATTTAATGCATGAGTAAATTCTAATGATCCCATGTTAGGAGCTTCTTGCAGGCTCGACATAGGAGTGAAGTAGGCACTCATAGGATTGGGGAAGTAAGTACGCCACTCCATGAATGGTATTAAGGAATACAATCCGTCATCCACTGATGAGGCGAAAAATGATCCGTTTTTAGGGGGTCATTTAAGCCCGAATCCGACTTTATTTGATCAAATATTGCCCTAAATCGTTCCTTTTGTGATTTTAGGTACTTGGAGAGTAAATTCTGGAAAAGGAGCCGTTTCGGACGTTTTTGGAGCCTAAAAGTGAAGAAAACGGCAAAGTCTCAAATTTCTATGCTGGGAACAGTGCATGAAGGCGTCAAGAGTTGTTCTTGATGGCGTCAAAGTCCCAAGAATAAAATACCGTGGTTGATGACGGCGTCACATAGGCCGTCATAAGTAGATCAAGGCCGTCCGAGGAAGTATTTGGCGGCGAGATGACGGCGTCACACCCTTGCTCTTGACGCCGTCACCCTTGTTTTCCTATATATAGTTTTCTAGTTTTTCACATAAAGGAGGAGAAGTTTTGGAGAAACCCTAAAGACGAATTTGGTGCAACTTTTACAGGTTTTTCAAGGGTTCCAAACCCTTGATACCTTGCATTGTAATTGAGATAAGTGTTCTTCTAATTTAATCAATATGTCTATGTGTTGGTTGTCTATATCTTGTTCTTGTCTCAATTCCATTATGCTAGGCTAGATCTCTTTTGTGTTTGCTTAGATCTAATGAAACCTAGATATTGATTATGTGTTGATTACTTGTTTATTCTTGTCTTGGATGAATGATTTTATATGTTAGGCTTAAGAAAACTGGCAGATCTCCAAATGGTAACATGCTTGAACGTCTTAAGAAACATGAACCGAGGCGTACTAGGTCTTTATTGGTTGTATTTAATGCATGAGCCACTGTTTACAATCCCTATAGTTGTGCTGGGTCATGGTGTAGGAGGAGATAAGAGCTCATAGAATTGGGGAGTTATGTATGCCACCCCATGAATGGTATTAAGGAATACGATCCGTCATCCATGCAATTATAACAAGTAATTAACGTGTAAAAGATATCTAGGGAGTAGTGAAATCTAAGTAAACACATTTTCTCCAATTACTGCTCACAACCTTAGTATAATTAGTTTATTTTCATTTTTAGTATTTTATTTTAATTGCATCTTAGCTTTGGGTTAGTTGAATAGCAACTAATTCCGCCCACTCTTCCAAAAACCGATATTTTAATTGCTTTCATAAAAATATAAAAACACAAAAAATAATCATCCCTCACCTTTAGAACTAGTAATTTAGACTTTCTAATCCTAGTGACACTATTCCTAAGCTGAACGATCATTCCCCCGGTACTTGTCACTATACTATACTACAACGATCAGGTACACTGCCTGGTGGGGGTTGTAAGCTTCTCGAGATCCCTCGAGAGGTAAAGCCTGTTGCGATTCCCACGCATCAAGTTTTTGGCGCCGCAGCCCGGGGAATAGTTATTGTCTAGGTTAGGATTTCTTTTTATTAGGTCTACTTGCTAGATTTCTTTCTAGTAAGATTTTATTTTTATTTTTTTTAGGATTTCTTTAGTCTATCTTTTTCTTTGTGTGTTTGTTCGTAATTTTCATTGACTCTTCCGTTCACCATTATGGAGTACGCGAATCCACCATACCACCAACCACAAAGGCCATTCTACCCTATTGACATCTCGAATTTCAAACAATATCGAGATGAACCCATATATGATGCATGGACTCGTTTTAAAATTTTACTTCGAAAATTCCCTCATCATAGTTTCTCTTTAGCATCCCTAACCGAAACCTTTTACTATCATGTAAGCCGATGTGACCAAATGTGCATTGATGATTTTGCCAATGGGGGCCCTAGGAAATTAGGTGCTGAAGAAGCATGGGATACCATAGAAGACTGTGCCCAATATTATTATAGAGTAGACAACCCAACAAACAACATCACAAATCAATCAAAAACAAGTTTGAAGGAGCAAACAGGAAGTTTGTCTGGGATGATTACTCAGGGATACCTGTGTGGATGTCACCTAAAGCCATAGTACAAAACAAGCACATAGGTAATCTTGATACAATGAAGGATGAGGTGGATAATCCAAGCCCACAAAGTACCCCACAAGTCCTACCATCATTTGAGGCACACATACCACCCGTGACTTACCCTGAAGAAGTAGAAAAGACTATAGAAACCCCAATAGAGGTAGAGCCCTTGAACCAAACACCACTTGAGGATATAGGTTTGAATACTTGTAGTGAGAACCTTACTCCCAGTTCTAGGGAAGTTCCTAGTTTTGATGAACCGGAGCCTCAACCAAAACCGTTACCTAATCTTCCATCCTTGGATGAAGATTTAGGAATTGAAATAGGTCCCGATCCACCCATCAAACCATATAGTCCGGGTAGTTTTACGTTGAAGGTAGTAGACCCCAAGCCTTGTAGAGAAGAAGCCAACATAGGAGTGAACCATGACCTTACATACTTACATCACCCATTCATGATTGATCGTAAGAAACATTATGGGTTTAAACCGGGTTTATTAGGTCAAGATGGATCCCCAACTAATAGTCTCTTGAAGATGATAGAAAATGATCCCTTTCTAGAAGAAAATCTTAATCCACCCATTAACCCGATTGAATTTGTGAAGGTTATGATGATAGGAGTACACCCCTTTGAGCATATAATTCATCCACCACTCTTACCTCACGTGGCATATCTCCACACTAAAGGTGTGTATTGCTTCTTCCACCCGCACTTAATTCAAAGTGTATGGAAAACCTTCCCTATTTCCATTAAATAAGGATAGAGTCAGGCTCGTGACTCGAACAAAAACAAGCGCTTCTTGGGAGGCAACCCATGTTTTGTGTGATTTTATTTGTTTGATTGTTATTTGCTTCCGTATGCATGTTTAGTTTTTATTGTTGGTTGATCATGTTTCTCAATTAAAATGTGGAAATACTTTACTATGTTGTTTGGCCTAGTCTTAACTCCAACCTAAAGGTATTTTTTGCAAAAGATAAGTGTAAGGGGAAACCCCAAATATGTTTTTAAGAAACAACCCGATCATGATTCTCCACAATATTAAATGAGCATGTATATTCGTATTTGTTAGAGTCAAATGCTTGTATTGAGTCATAATGAAGTTTTGCAGGATTTTCCAGGAAGTGGAACCAAGTTTTTCCAGAAATTTTCCGGAAACTTAACATAAGAATTTCTGCAGGTCCATTCTGACGGCGTCAGAGTTTTACTCTTGACGGCGTCAGGAGTTAAAATCTGGAAATTTTACCGGTTTTGTTTTTCTAACGGAGTCTTATGGTTTTTGTGAATTATTAAGTTTTATAATCTCCAGGAAATCTGCAAACTTCATTCCACAAGCATTATATCTTACATTGTTTTCTATGATTTAGTAACTTATATAGGATGCCGCCGATTTTACGCGAGGTTGTCTTGTCTATTGTTGTCAGGATTTACAGGTTATGTTCGACAAGGAGATGATTTATATTCTGGAAGGGAAGCGTTGATTGTTCGTTTTCTTGGAGGAAGATCTAACCTGGCCAACCTATAATCCATACCGAGCGAATCAGGGGAGTATTTGATTTCATTCTTTTTACTTTTTAACTTTTACATTCTTTATTTGAACATTGGGGACAATGTTCATCTTAAGTGTAAGGGGAGGGTAAAAAGATGATACCTTACATATGCACTTTCGCTTGAGTTTGTTTTGTTTAATAGTAGATGTGTAATAAAACTATGAGAAACACTTGTTAGTGCAATTTTAGCGCCAAATTTAAAATTTTTTACAACATTTAGGAGTGAAACTTTAGCCATAGCAAGCGTCTCATGGATAGGAGATTGTATGACTAGCACATAACCGTATATTCAGAAAACTTTTCCACCCAAATATGTGAGGTTCGCCTTTAGATTTGATAGGAAAAGCATTTACTATTAGTGCTTATGAGTGTACCGGTAGCATTTAGATTCTAGAACTTGCGTTAGTGATGCATCCTGAGACTGCTAGTGAGACTACATTCGTGTGGTAGGATTTACTACATGATAAGAGGCATTAGGATCACCCTTGTGTTAAACCCGTATTATAATTACTTGACCATTTAAGTCATATTACTTGGCTAGTTAAGTCAACTAATTTTTCCCACACCCTTAGCGTTGTACTCATTTTTAGTACACGATACCCCTAGTACACCACTCCGAGCCTATTTTTTTCGTTTCTAACTTTAAGCATTTTACTTAAAGGAAGAATTTGTTACACCCCACTTAAATGTACACCCAAATCGCCTTAGCCTTCCGTGTATGCGCTCAATTTTAGTGCATTATTGTTATTTGTTAAACCCTAAGTTAACTTTCTAATTGATTACATGGTTGCTAAGTCGAGTCATATCCTTGTACATATTGTTTTGGGATGATTGGGACTCATGGGTAAGTACTTATTTTATGGAGTAATGGGGAAGAACATCATTTATTACCCCCCATATGTACGTTAATCTTAAAAGTGCTCCAAGTGTTTTGATTTTCTTAATTCGAGTCATTAGATTAGTTTAATGTAAAGTATGTAAAGATTCAAGTGTAAGGGGAACGTTCATACCCCTATGATGTATTATTTTGGATGGTAGGGTAAGAGTGTATGCGCACAAAAAAAAAAAAAAAAAAAAAAAAAAAAAAAAAAAAAAAAAAAAAACATACGGACTACCATCCCGTTTTTATTCTATGTTCATTTTATGTTTTTGTTATTTTTCATTTATTAGCTTAAGTCGAGTCTAGTCTTGGCTTAGCAACGCCATCTTGTACATGTAATTAACCAAGATTGTTAACTCGCCACCAGTAAAACTTCCTTTATCCAACAAAACCGTGTAATTCATATCCCTATACCTAACATTACAACCCTTTAAAAGACCTCTTTGATAGTTTATCCTAGGTGCTTACGCCATGTGGTGGAGGTTTGATCCTTTCCCAAGCCTATGGTAATCTATTTTGCTATGACAGGTAGTGAGAGATATCTTCCATTTCCATAATGTTATATTACTTTATTACACCCGAGAAATGTGAGTATCTAAACACTATTTGTGAGGTGCTTGTGTATGACCTCCGTGCTTGTCTATTGGTCTTTAGTGGAACGATTATTTGTTGTAATTACTTTTATATTAGTGTTAAATGACCCCTAACTTGTCTTTTGAGTAGAATAAAAGCGCATTTGCTTGAGGACAAGCAAATCTCAAGTGTAAGGGTATATGATGAGGCGAAAAATGATCCGTTTTTAAGGGGTCATTTAAGCCCGAATCCGACTTTATTTGATCAAATATTGCCCTAAATCGTTCCTTTTGTGATTTTAGGTACTTGGAGAGTGAATTCTGGAAAAGGAGCCGTTTCGGACGTTTTTGGAGCCTAAAAGTGAAGAAAACGGCAAAGTCTCAAATTTCTATGCTGGGAACAGTGCATGAAGGCGTCAAGAGTTGTTCTTGACGGCGTCAAAGTCCCAAGAATAAAATACCGTGGTTGATGACGGCGTCACATAGGCCGTCATAAGTAGATCAAGGCCATCCGAGGAAGTATTTGGCGGCGAGATGACGGCGTCACACCCTTGCTCTTGACGCCGTCACCCTTGTTTTCCTATATATAGTTTTCTAGTTTTTCACATAAAGGAGGAGAAGTTTTGGAGAAACCCTAAAGACGAATTTGGTGCAACTTTTACAGGTTTTTCAAGGGTTCCAAACCCTTGATACCTTGCATTGTAATTGAGATAAGTGTTCTTCTAATTCAATCAATATGTCTATGTGTTGGTTGTCTATATCTTGTTCTTGTCTCAATTCCATTATGCTAGGCTAGATCTCTTTTGTGTTTGCTTAGATCTAATGAAACCTAGATATTGATTATGTGTTGATTACTTGTTTATTCTTGTCTTAGATGAATGATTTTATATGTTAGGCTTAAGAAAACTGGCAGATCTCCAAATGGTAACATGCTTGAACGTCTTAAGAAACATGAACCGAGGCGTACTAGGTCTTTATTGGTTGTATTTAATGCATGAGCCACTGTTTACAATCCCTATAGTTGTGCTGGGTCATGGTGTAGGAGGAGATAAGAGCTCATAGAATTGGGGAGTTATGTATGCCACCCCATGAATGGTATTAAGGAATACGATCCGTCATCCATGCAATTATAACAAGTAATTAACGTGTAAAAGATATCTAGGGAGTAGTGAAATCTAAGTAAACACATTTTCTCCAATTACTGCTCACAACCTTAGTATAATTAGTTTATTTTTATTTTTAGTATTTTATTTTAATTGCATCTTAGCTTTGGGTTAGTTGAATAGCAACTAATTCCGCCCACTCTTCCAAAAACCGATATTTTAATTGCTTTCATAAAAATATAAAAACACAAAAAATAATCATCCCTCACCTTTAGAACTAGTAATTTAGACTTTCTAATCCTAGTGACACTATTCCTAAGCTGAACGATCATTCCCCCGGTACTTGTCACTATACTATACTACAACGATCAGGTACACTGCCTGGTGGGGGTTGTAAGCTTCTCGAGATCCCTCGAGAGGTAAAGCCTGTTGCGATTCCCACGCATCATCCACGCAACTATAACAAGTAATTAACGTGTAAAAGATATCTAGGGAGTAGTGAAATCTAAGTAAACACATTTTTCCTACATATTGCTCACAACCTTAGTTTAATATAGTTTTATTTTCATTTTAGTATTTTATTTTGATTGCATCTTTAGTAATGGGTTAGTTGACTAGCAACTAATTCCGCCCAAATCTTTAAAACCCGAGATTTTTACTTGCTTTCCTAAAAATATAAAAAATACAAAAAGTATCATCCCTCATCTCTAGATCTAGTATTTAGGTTTTCTAATCCTAGCGACACTATTCCTAGCTGAACGATCAATCCCCCGGTACTTGTCATTATACTATACTACATCTATCAGGTACACTGCCTGGTGGGGGTTGTAAGCTTCTCAAGATCCCTTGAGAGGTAAAGCCTGGTGCAATCCCTACGCATCAAGTTTTTGGCGCCGCAGCCCGGGGAAGAGTTATTGTCTAGGTTAGAATCTTTTTTTTATTAGGTCTACTTGCTAGATTCCTTTCTAGTAAGATTTTATTTTTATTTTTAGGTTCTCTTTAGTCTATTTTAATTCTTTGTGTTTTTGTTCGTAACTTTTCACCACCCGACATCATGAATGATGGGAACATCTTTGAACCCGTCATCCCACCTCAACAAAACCCACCACTAGAACCTCTTAGGCCCCGAACCTTAGGAGAGTATTCCCGACCTAGCCACCAAGGCTATCGAAACACCATTGAGCTCACCGGAGCCAATGTGACCCCCTTGCGATCCGACACCATCTGGTTGGTGCATGTAACAATTCACATTTTCAGGTTAACTTTTATTCCCGGAAAAATTTTACTATTCACTTTTACTATTCATTTTTCCCGAAATTTGATTTTTGTTTCTTGGCCTCGAGTGATAAATCATTTCCATGGCAAATTAAAAGTTTGACACTCGTCAGATCATTTTCGTGAAAGTTATTAAGGAATTACACAGAATTACACGTTTTAGGGTAAAACGTCATTCAAAAATTCTACGCACAACGAAACTCGACCGCGTTAAGTGACCCCGCATCAGAAAAATGTTTAGTACACTCATGATTTATTTGAGAATTAATCATGACTGTGAAAAACATGACCAAAATAAACCTCGGCCGTGAGAAACAGGAATTTTTGTTTTTAAGCGTTTTTACTCAGCCGTAACCTTAGCCTATACCTACACCGCGTTTCTAAGACAATTTGAGTTTTCAACTTATTAGAAAAAGTCAACATATTTTTCCCTCCTCCTTTGACCAAAAATCATTCCTTGATTTTATAAGTCATTCCTTGATTTTTAGGCTTACGGTTTTATGTCTAAAAGACATTTAATACCAACCGACACTAGACTGAGCCCAGCCTAAATATTATAAGTCATTTTAAGTCATTAGTATCCTATTAGAAAAGTTACATTTTACTTTTCTCAATTTTACGCAACTTTCGTACGTTTTACGTATTACGCGTTTTAGACCCGTATTTCCAGTTTTAGCAGGGTTTGAGCACCCCAATAGAACCTACTACTCATTTTATATTTTATTTTGGAATATATTGACCTGTTTAACCATACTTTCAAGTTTTATATTTTTTGGATACCCGGTTTTACGTTTCGTGACTTAACAACTTACGGTTAGCATTTTACGGAGTCGAAACTAACTACATAAGCTTGGATTATATCATCAAAAGCCCACACTTGTTCCCCAAGTATATGAACCGACCTAGGGGGGGAATTCAGCCCATAGGTGGCTTGATCTCATGCTAGGAAGCTTAGATTGCATGCATGTGTCAAACTTGTTCACCAAGGGTTGACAAGTCAACATTGTAACCTCCTCATTTTTAGTATAAAAGAGAGCTCATTCTCTTCCTTTCTCCTTCAATACCAACGACCCAAAACCATCCAAATACACCATTTTGATCATTGATCTTGCTCATTCAATCCATCACAAGTTCAAGTCATAGTTCCTAGTTGATCCTTAACACCTTTCAACCATAAAACTCTATAAAATCACCACAAAAACTCATCAACTTTCCAAGTGTTCCTAGTGAAGATTTTTACTCAAGGTTGTTTTTATGTTAGATTAGTATTTATCAAAGGATTATAAGATAGGGTTTTTGGTATGGAAGCATGGCTATGGTTGGAAAGGTTTTGGAAGATTAAGTAGTGGTTCTTGGTTTTGATCTTGGTTCTAGTTAGTTTCTTCACAAGTTGTAAGCAAACCCTAACATACTCCTTGCTTAATTATCATTTTCATACTCTTTGTGTTCTTTTCATGCTATATATGTTCTTGTTATTGTGTTCATGATGTTTAAAAATGGATAAAATAAGTATTGGTATACATATGTTAACTTATGACAAGTAAACAAGCAAACTAGTGATTTTTATGGAGAACCACGACCAAAACATTATATAAATGATATTAGACAGTTACATATTGTAGTATAGGACTTAACAAGGAAAACATAGCAATTTGAATCACCCAAAACGAGTACCCGAGTCAAAAGTTATGGCCATAAGAAGTTAGCGAAACCAAAACGGCAAAACTGCCTATACCCTAATGTTTTGCATTCTGCCATTTTGAAAGTCACCCTTCTGGTCTGATTCATCAAAAAGTTAAAACATGAAAGTTTTCCGGAACGCCGTTTTCGTTCAGGAACAAAGAAGCTCGAGCCCTGAAAATGCTTTCTGAGTGATGATTTTCTTCAAATTCTTAACAGCCCATTTTTATACCAAAGTCACTATATAATAGTTATGTTTTACTAAGACCAAGAGGTCTAATGACCTAAAGCCAAGACCACAACCATGGCTAAAGCCAAGGTTGAGTCTCAAGACCATGGTAACAATGACCAAGGTCACGGCAAAGCCACGGCTAAAGACCATATAACTTTTAAAGATCAAAACTTATATATATGTTATCAAATACTACAATAGTAGGGAGCCTCATGTGAGGAGTTCATTAAGTAAGCCGTCGAGATGAGTTGTGGATTTACGAATTAAAGTGTCCTGGCTCCTCGAACGTTTACTCCATGACTTCTGAATTATGTCGGCCCAAACGGTAGTAAGAGATATACAACCTATACATGTTTCATAAACCATTTATATTCAAAGACTTACACTATATACTAAGTACTACATCATGAACATTATGCAAGACATATATAGGCAATTCTTCGTATTCTTAGACGTTACTCCAAACCTAAGTCGCAACGTTCTATTATAGGCTGCTCTTAGAGACTTTCACGATTCGATTACCACTTTCATTTCTCATTACATAGACTTAAGGTGAGTCATAGCCCCTACTCTTTTCATACTTGTTTTAAACTCTTTTGGGGAGATACATGCTTAAACTACTTGCTTTCTCTTTTACTAAAGACAATTTTACTCATATGATATGCTATACTTTTATACTCTTAAACATGATGTGTAGTTTTATTACGATATGTGCCTTAATGTGTTAAACCTATTCTATGCGCTATATTCTTTAACTACTGTTTAACTCCTGGATGGAGCCGATGGAGAGGTATTGATAGTACTATCGGGCTGACGCCCCCACCATTGCCATATATTCCTGGCCTTGGGTGAATATAATCCACTATGAAGAATTTGTGCTTATTCTTATGAAGCATTTGTGCTTATTCTTGTCAAGAGGTTCAGTAGGCAGTGATACTTTACATTAAGCGTGCATATATCGTATACACATATATCGAAATCATACTTGATGAGGCGAAAAATGATCCGTTTTTAGGGGGTCATTTAAGCCCGAATCCGAATTTATTTGATCAAATATTGCCCTAAATCGTTCCTTTTGTGATTTTAGGTACTTGGAGAGTGAATTCTAGAAAAGAAGCCATTTTGGACGTTTTTGGAGCATAAAAGTGAAGAAAACGGCAAAGTCTCAATTTTCCATGCTGGGAACAGTACATGAAGGCGTCAAGAGTAAATTCTGACGGCGTCAAAATCCCAAGAATTAAAATCCGTAGTTGATGATGGCGTCACCAAGGCCGTCACGTATACCTGAAAGCGTCACCAAGGCCGTCACGTGTAAACTTGTCAAAACTTGCGCGCGGAGTAGCTGATATTGTTTTGGTCATAACTTTTGCATACGAACTCGGATTTAGGTGATTCAAAAGCCCACGCGAAGAGGACGAAGAGATCTACAATTTGGTGAAAAAATGGTCTTGACGGCGTCAAGAGTACGGGCTGACGCCGTCACGAAGGGCCGACAGAAAACATGCCTATAAATATAACTTCATAACTTCACTTTTTGTAAGCCCTAAACCCTAAAGTCGATTCCTAGGTTTAGGTGGGTGTTTTTCCAGTAACTTAGAGGGTTTCAATCACTTCATAAACATCATGTATTGGTTTGATGATTCTATCTCAACTATGTCTTTCATTATTCTTGTTGATTGTCCTTCTTTGATTATGATTTGCTAAGTCACCTTGTGTCTACTTATGATTATTTGAAACTTGTATATAATTGATTAGATCTCATTGATTTCTTGTTGATGTTGTGTCTATCTCCATCAATTAAGGCGTGACAACTTCTATATGATAAGGCGAAAAATGATCCGTTTTTAGGGGGTCATTTAAGCCCGAATCCGACTTTATTTGATCAAATATTGCCCTAAATCGTTCCTTTTGTGATTTTAGGTGTTTGGAGAGTGAATTCTGGAAAAGAAGCTATTTTGGACGTTTTTGGAGCATAAAAGTGAAGAAAACGGCAAAGTACCAAAAATCCATGCTGAAGATACAAGGTGACGGCGTCAAGACTACCTTCTTGACGGCGTCAGACATGGAGAATTAAACATCGTAGCTGGTGACGGTGTCAGATGGACTGGTGACGGCGTCAAAGTGGCAAAAATATTATACCGTGGGTGGTGACGGCGTCACATAGGCCGTCATAAGTGGATCTAGGCCGTCCGAGGAAGTATATGGCGGCGAAGTGACGGCGTCAGAATTAACTCTTGACGCCGTCAGACTGTTTTTCCTATATATAGTTTTCTAGTTTTTTCATTAAAAGAGAGAGAAGTTTTGGTGAAACCCTAAAGACGATTTTGGTGCCTCTTTTACATGTTTTTCAAGGGTTCCAAACCCTTGAGACCTTGCATTGTAATTGAGATAAGTGTACTTTCAATTAAATCAATATGTCTATGTGTTGGTTGTTTATCTCTTGTTCTTGTCTCAATTCCATTATGCTAGGCTAGATCTCTCTTGTGTTTGCTTAGATCTAATGAAACCTAGATGTTGATTATGTGTTGATTACTTGTCTATTCTTGTTTTGAATGAATGATTTATATGTTAGACTTAAGAAAACTGGCAGATCTCCAAATGGTAACATGCTTGAACGTCTTAAGAAACATGAACCGAGGCGTACTAGGTCTTTATTGGTTGTATTAAATACAACCAATAAAGACCTAGTACGCCTCGGTTCATGTTTCTTAAGACGTTCAAGCATGTTACCATATGGAGATCTGCCAGTTTTCTTAAGCCTAACATATAAATCATTCATTCAAAACAAGAATAGACAAGTAATCAACACATAATCAACATCTAGGTTTCATTAGATCTAAGCAAACACAATAGAGATCTAGCCTATCATAATGGAATTGAGATAAGAACAAGAGATAAACAACCAACACATAGACATATTGATTGAATTGAAAGTACACTTATCTCAATTACAATGCAAGGTCTCAAGGGTTTGGAACCCTTGAAAAACCTGTAAAAGAGGCACCAAAATCGTCTTTAGGGTTTCACCAAAACTTCTCTCTCTAATGAAAAAAACTAGAAAACTATATATAGGAAAAACAGTCTGACGGCGTCAAGAGTTAATTCTGACGCCGTCACCTCGCCGCCATAAACTTCCTCGGACGGCCTTGATCCACTTATGACGGCCTACGTGACGCCGTCACCACCCACGGTATAATATTTTAGCCACTTTGACGCCGTCACCAGTCCATCTGAGGCCGTCACCAGCTACGATGTTTAATTCTCCATGTCTGACGCCGTCAAGAAGGTAGTCTTGACGCTGTCACCTTGTATCTTCAGCATGGATTTTTGGTACTTTGTCGTTTTCTTCACTTTTATGCTCCAAAAACGTCTAAAATAGCTTCTTTTCCAGAATTCACTCTCCAAACACCTAAAATCACAAAAGGAACGATTTAGGGCAATATTTGATCAAATAAAGTCGGATTCGGGCTTAAATGACCCCCTAAAAACGGATCATTTTTCGCCTTATCATATACCCTTACACTTGAGATTTGCTTGTCCTCAAGCAAATGAGCTTTTATTCTACTCAAAAGACAAGTTAGGGGTCATTTAACACTAATATAAAAGTAATTACAACAAATAATCGTTCCACTAAAGACCAATAGACAAGCACGGAGGTCATACACAAGCACCTCGCAAATAGTGTTTAGATACTCACATCTCTCGGGTGTAATAAAGTAATATAACATTATGGAAATGGAAGATATCTCTCACTACCTGTCATAGCAAAATAGATTACCATAGGCTTGGGAAAGGATCAAACCTCCACCACATGGCGTAAGCACCTAGGATAAACTATCAAAGAGGTCTTTTAAAGGGTTATAACGTTAGGTGTAGGGATATGAATTACACGGTTTTGTTGGATAAAGGGAGTTTTACTGGTGGCGAGTTAACAATCTTAGTTAATTACATGTACAAGTTGGCGTTGCTAAGCCAAGACTAGACTCGACTTAAGCTAATAAATGAAAAATAACAAAAATATAAAATAAACATAGAATGAAAACGGGATGGTAGTCCGTATGTTTTTTTTTTCTTTTTTTTTCTTTCTCTTTTCTATTTTTTTTTTTCTTAATTTTTCGATTTTTTTTTTTTTTTTTTTTTCATACACTCTTACCCTACCATCCAAAATAATACATCATAGGGGTATGAACGTTCCCCTTACACTTGAATCTTTACATACTTTACATTTAACTAATCTAATGACTCGAATTAAGAAAATCAAAACACTTGGAGCACTTTTAAGATCAACGCACGTATGGGGGTAATAAGTGATGTTCTTCCCCATTACTCTATAAAATAAGTACTTACCCATGAGTCCCAATCGTCCCAAAACAATATGTACAAGGATATGACTCGACTTAGCAACCATGTAATCAATTAGAAAGTTAACTTAGGGTTTAACAAATAACAATAATGCACTAAAAATGAGCGCATACACGGAAGGCTAAGGCGATTTGGGTGTACATTTAAGTGGGGTGTAACAAATTCTTCCTTTAAGTAAGATGCTTAAAGTTAGAAACGAAAAGATAGGCTCGGAGGGGTGTACTAGGGGTATCGTGTACTAAAAATGAGTACAACGCTAAGGGTGTGGGAAAAATTAGTTGACTTAACTAGCCAAGTAATATGACTTAAATGGTCAAGTAATTATAATACGGGTTTAACACAAGGGTGATCCTAATGCCTCTTATCATGTAGTAAATCCTACCACACGAATGTAGTCTCACTAGCGGTCTCGGGATGCATCACTAACGCAAGTTCTAGAATCTAAATGCTACCGGTACACTCATAAGCACTAATAATGAATGTTTTTCCTATCAAATCTAAAGGCGAACCTCACATTTTTGGGTGGAAATTTTTTCTGAATATACGGTTATGTGCTAGTCATACAACCTCCTATCCATGAGACGCTTGCTATGGCTAAAGTTTCACTCCTAAATGTTGTAAAAAAATTTAAATTTGGCGCTAAAATTACACTAACAAGTATTTCTCGTAGTTTTATTACTCATCTACTATCAAACAAAACAAACTCAAGCGAAAGTGCATATGTAAGGTATCATCTTTTTACCCTCCCCTTACACTTAAGATGAACATTGTCCCCAATGTTCAAGTAAAGAATGTAAAAGTTAAAAAGTAAAGAGAATGAAATCAAATACTCCCCTGATTCGCTCGGTATGGATTTTAGTTGGCCAGGTTAAATCTTCCTCCAAGAAAACGAACAATCAAAGCTTCCCTTCCAGAATATAAATCATCTTCTTGTCACAAATAACCTGTAAATCCTGACAAAAGTAGACAAGGCAACCTCGCGTAAAATCGGCGGCATCCTATATAAGTTACTAACTCCTAGAAAACAAAGTAAGATATAATGCTTGTGGAATGAAGTTTGCAGATTTCCTGGAGATTATAAAACTTAATAATTCACAAAAACCATAAGACTCCGTTAGAAAAACAAAACTGGTAAAATTTCCAGATTTTTACACGTGACGCCGTCAAGAGTAAACTCGTGACGCCGTCAGAAGTGACCTGCAGAAATTCTTATGTTAAGTTTCCGGAAAATTTCTGGAAAAACTTCGTCCTACTTCCTGGAAAATCCTGCAAAACATCATTACGACTCGATACAAGCATTTGACTCTAACAAGTACTAATACACATGTCCATTTAATATTGTTGTGGTTCATGCTCAATTTCGTTCTTATAAACAAATTTGGATCTCCCTTACACTTATCTTTTGCAAAATACCTTTATATGCAATTAAGACGAAGTTAAAAACAAAATAAAGCATTTTCACAATTTACTTTGAAACATGAGCCACAAACAATAAAAATAAAACATGCATACGGAAACAAATAAAATCAAACAAACAAACAAACAAACAAATAAAAACACACAAAACATGGGTTGCCTCCCAAGAAGCGCTTGTTTTTGTTCGAGTCACGAGCCTGACTCTACCGTTATTTAACGGAAATAGAGGAGGTTCTCCCTACACTTAGGATTAAGTGTGGGTGAAAGTAGCGATACACACCCTTAGGGTGTGAATATGCCACGTGAGGTGAAGGGGGTGAGTGAATGGCTTCCTTCATCCTAAAACTACCAGATAATATTGGTTGATGGGTGGGTCGGTTCCTCTTTTGTCTCCTAGAAATATATCTAAGGATGGAAAAATGTGTAAAGATTGAGGTTCCGGTTCATCAACACTAGGAAATTCCCTAGAACTAGGAGTAAGGTTATCACTACAAGTGTTCAAACCTATATCCTCAAGTGGTGCCTGGTCCAAGGGTTCTACCTCCATAGGAATTCCTAAAGTTTCTTCTACTTCTTCCGAGTAAGTCACGGGCGGTGTGTGTGCCTCAAATGATGGTTGAGTATTTTGTGGGCTTATGTTGTTCACCTCATCATTCCATGTGTCAGGATCTAACCCTAACATTCTCCCAAGTATCTCACGTGCTTCTCTAGGCATCTCAACTTCTATGTCTGAGTCATAAGGATCATCCTCAATATTCTGACTGCTATATACAAATTGCCCAAGAGATTCATCTGCAGGTCACTTCTAACGGCGTCACGAGTTTACTCTTGACGACGTCACGTGTAAAAATCTGGAAATTTTACCAGTTTTGTTTTTCTAACGGAGTCTTATGGTTTTTGTGAATTATTAAGTTTTATAATCTCCAGGAAATCTGCAAACATTCATTCCACAAGCATTATATCTTTAATTGTTTTGTTTTTATTCCTAAGTCTGGAATTACATCTAGTTGTGAGTTATCTTTGTTCGGCTTGATGCTTTGGGTTTTTGTAGTTGTTTTCTCAGGGTTAACAGGTTATGTTTGACAAGAAGATGATTTATATTCTGGAAGGGAAGCTTTGATTGTTCATTTTCTTGGAGGAAGATCTAACCTGGCCAACCTATAATCCATACCGAGCGAATCAGGGGAGTATTTGATTTCATTCTCTTTACTTTTTAACTTTTACATTCTTTACTTGAACATTGGGGACAATGTTCATCTTAAGTGTAAGGGGAGGGTAAAAAGATGATACCTTACATATGCACTTTCGCTTGAGTTTGTTTTGTTTGATAGTAGATGTGTAATAAAACTGAGAGAAATATTTGTTAGGGCAATTTTAGCACCAAATTTAAAATTTTTTGCAACATGTATGAGTGAAACTTTAGTCTTAATAAGCGTCTCATGGATAGGAGTTGTATGACTAGCACAAAAAACCATACCACTCAAAAATTTCCACCCCAAATATGTGAGGTTCGCCCTTAGATCTTTAGGAAAAAGCATTCATTGTTGGTGCTTATGAGTGTACCGGTAGTATTTAGATTCTAGAACTTGTGATAGCGATGCATCCCGAGACCGCTAGTGAGACTACATTCGTGTAGTTAGGATTTACTACATGATAAGAGGCATTAGGATAACCCTTGTTCTACACCTGTAATATAATTACATTGACTTCATAGGTCAAGTAATTCTCCCACACCTTTGCGTTGTACTCATTTTTAGTACACGATACCCCTAGTACACCCCTCCGAGCCTATCTTTTCGTTTCTAACTTTAAGCATTTTACTTAAAGGAAGAATTTGTTTACAATCCACCCCAAATGTGCAACCAAATCGCCTTAGCCTTCCTTGTATGCACTCATCTTTAGTGCATTTTTGTTAATTGTTTAAACCCTTTGTTAGTTGTCTAAATTGATTACATGGTTGCTAAGTCGAGTCATATCTTGTACATATTGTTTTGGGGACGATTGGGACTCATGGGTAAAGTACTTGTGTTATGGAGTAATGGAGAAGAACATCATATATTACCCCCATATGTGCAATAATATTTAAAAGTACTCCAAGTGTTTTGATTATCTTGATTCGAGTCATTAGAATAGTTGATTGTAAAGTATGTAAAAGCTCAAGTGTAGGGAGGAAACGAGCTCCCTTTGATGTATTGTTTTGGATGGTAGAGTAAGAGTGTATTCTAAAAAAAAGAAAGGAAAAAAAAAAAAAAAAAAAAAAAAAAAAAAAAAGAGAGAAAAAAAATAGAAAAGGAAAAGAGAAAAACATACGGGCTACCATCCGTTTCTTTTATTTATGTTTAAGTCAAATAGTGTCTTGAAAATCCAAAAAAAGAGTTGTGGTTAGTTTAAGTTGAGTCGAGTCTTGGCTTAGCAACGCCTCATTGTACATGTAGTTAACTAAGACAATTGACTTGCCACCAGTAAAATATCCGTTTATCCAACAAAACCGTGTTTTCCATATCCCCTACACCTAACGTTATAACCCTTTAAAAGACCTCTTTGATAGTTTATCCTAGGTGCTTACGCCAAGTGGTGGAGGTTTGATCCTTTCCCAAGTCTATGGTAATCTATTTGCTATGACAGGTAGAGAGTGATATTTCTCCATTTCCAATTATGACATATAAATTTACAACACCCGAGAGATGAGAGTATCCAAATACTTAATGTGAGGTGCTAGTGTATAATTTCCGGGCTTGTTTTGACTAAGGTGGAATGATCATTTGTTGTAATTACTTTTATATTAGTGTTAAATGACCCCTAACTTGTATTTTGATTGGTGGAAAAGCTCATTTGCTTGAGGACAAGCAAATCCCAAGTGTAGGGATATATGATGAGGCGAAAAATGATCCGTTTTTAGGGGGTCATTTAAGCCCGAATCCGAATTTATTTGATCAAATATTGCCCTAAATCATTCCTTTTGTGATTTTAGGTACTTGGAGAGTGAATTCTGGAAAAGAAGCCATTTTGGACGTTTTTGGAGCATAAAAGTGAATAAAACGGCAAAGTCTCAATTTTCCATGCTGGGAACAGTACATGAAGGCGTCAAGAGTAAATTCTGACGGCGTCAAAATCCCAAGAATTAAAATCCGTAGTTGATGACGGCGTCACCAAGGCCGTCACGTATACCTGAAGGCGGCACCAAGGCCGTCACGTGTAAACTTGTCAAAACTTGCGCGCGGAGTAGCTGATATTGTTTTGGTCATAACTTTTGCATACGAACTCGGATTTAGGTGATTCAAAAGCCCACGCGAAGAGGACGAAGAGATCTACAATTTGGTTAAAAAATGGTCTTGACGGCGTCAAGAGTACGGGCTGACGCCGTCATGAAGGGCCGACAAAAAACATGCCTATAAATATAACTTCATAACTTCACTTTTTGTAAGCCCTAAACCCTAAAGTCGATTCCTGGGTTTAGGTGGGTGTTTTTCCAGTAACTTAGAGGGTTTCAATCACTTCATAAACATCATGTATTGGTTTGATGATTCTATCTCAACTATGTCTTTCATTATTCTTGTTGATTGTCCTTCTTTGATTATGATTTGCTAATTCACCTTGTGTCTACTTATGATTATGTGAAACTTGTATATAATTGATTAGATCTCATTGATTTCTTGTTGATGTTGTGTCTATCTCCATCAATTAAGGTGTGACAACTTCAATAGATCTAGTTGGTTTAGTTTATAATCCTTGTTTCCTATTGATTCTTGTTTTGATTGAATGATTTATATGTTAGGCTTAAGAAAACTGGCAGATCCCCAAATGGTAACATGCTTGAACGTCTTAAGAAACATGAACCGAGGCGTACTAGGTCTTTATTGGTTGTATTTAATGCATGAGCCACTGTTTACAATCCCTATAGTTGTGCTGGGCATGGTGTAGGAGGAGATAAGAGCTCATAGAATTAGGGAGTTATGTATGCCACCCCATGAATGGTATTAAGGAATACAACCCGTCAATTAAAACAAGGTTACAATTCAATAGGTAGGATTGGATAGCTAGCAAGGAGTAACATATCATGGGTAGACATGCTTCACTTATCTTGTAGAAACCTAGTTTACTTTTCTTGTTAATTAGTTAATTAGTAGCTTTTGCGTTAGTTGATTAGCAACTAATTCCGCCCACACTCCCAATACCCGAGATTTTTACTTGCGTTAGTTGATTAGCAACTAATTCCGCCCACACTCTAAGAACTCACCAACCAGTGTGTTGACACTTTAGCATGTTTATCTCAGGTTAGTAAGGCGATAACTAGTGCGTGGAACTTAGAGTCAAGCTGCATATTCTGAAGACTTACGCTTTTTATCATTTACCATTCAAAACATTTTTTATACATTTATGTATCATACTTTGGAATCTCATGTTTGTAACTTTGAATTCATTAATCGAATGGTAACTTTTCAAAACGTCTCATTTAGAGTTCGTTTTCTATAACTTGTACTTTGTATTATGAAGTAGCACCCTCAGTGACACAGTCTTCCGCTGCGGTATTTTGGGGGTGTTACAGATTGGTATCAGAGCCTTGGTTATAGAGAACTAGGTTGCATTTAGTGCCTAGACTATAACTGCTATATACGTTGAGACTTTCCTCTTTAGTTGCCTTACACACACTACATACGCATATGCTTTTGTTAGATGTTGGTTCCACGCTGTTAGATGATGTGACTTTAGTATTATAAGGAGCCCAGAGATTAGCCGAGTCATTAAAAACATGGAGCTCAGTAATAACTAATTATTTAACTTGATCTTGTGATAGTTCTTGTTTGATGAGACACAAGATCTGAGTTAAATACTATTATTGCTTAGCTTTAGGGATTTGATGACTTGATTATCTTACTATCGGCCTCAGAAGGCGGATTTTGTGTCAGAAATTCTTAAGTAGGATGTTTTAGAATCTCCTTATTTAAATGGATTGGGACGTCTCTTCATTTAAATAAAGAAATTGTAAATCACCGAACCATAAGTTTATGAGACCTTACTTACATAAATTTGGACGCTTCTTTATGTAAGTAATGTGTTATAAATAAGTGGGCTAAATTGTAGCCGATACAACTCCTTAACCAGAACCTTAGACAAATCAGAGTGAACACAACTATTTTAGAGATCCTGAAATTCCGAATTCTTTTAGACACACCGTAAGTAGTTAACATCAACTGAACTTCGGGACGAAGTTCTCCTTAAGGGGTAGAGACTGTAACAATTCACATTTTCAGGTTAACTTTTATTCCTGGAAAAATTTTACTATTCACTTTTACTATTCATTTTTCCCGAAATTTGATTTTTGTTTTTTGGCCTCGAGTGATAAATCATTTCCATGGCAAATTAAAAGTTTGACACTCGTCAGATCATTTTCGTGAAAGTTATTAAGGAATTACACAGAATTACACGTTTTAGAGTAAAACGTCATTCAAAAATTCTACGCACAACGAAACTCGACCGCGTTAAATGACCCCGCATCAGAAAAATGTTTAGTACACTCATGATTTATTTGAGAATTAATCATGACTGTGAAAAACATGACCAAAATAAACCTCGGCCGTGAGAAACAGGAATTTTCGTTTTTAAGCGTTTTTACTCAGCCGTAACCTTAGCCTATACCTACACCGCGTTTCTAAGACAATTTGAGTTTTCAACTTATTAGAAAAAGTCAACATATTTTTCCCTCCTCCTTTGACCAAAAATCATTCCTTGATTTTATAAGTCATTCCTTGATTTTTAGGCTTACGGTTTTATGTCTAAAAGACATTTAATACCAACCGACACTAGACTGAGCCCAGCCTAAACATTATAAGTCATTTTAAGTCATTAGTATCCTATTAGAAAAGTTACATTTTACTTTTCTCAATTTTACGCAACTTTCGTACGTTTTACGTATTACGCGTTTTAGACCCGTGTTTCCAGTTTTAGCAGGGTTTGAGCACCCCAATAGAACCTACCACTCATTTTATATTTTATTATGGAATATATTGACATGTTTAACCATACTTTCAAGTTTCATATTTTTTGGATACCCGGTTTTACGTTTCGTGACTTAACAACTTACGGTTAGCATTTTACGGAGTCGAAACTAACTACATAAGCTTGGATTATATCATCAAAAGTCCATGATGCGTGGGAATCGCACCTTGCTTTACCTCTCGAGGGATCTCGAGAAGCTTACAACCCCCACCAGGCAGTGTACCTGATCGTTGTAGTATAGTATAGTGACAAGTACCGGGGGATTGATCGTTCAGCTTAGGAATAGTGTCGCTAGGATTAGAAAACCTAATTACTAGTTCTAGAGGTGAGGGATGATTATTTTTGTATTTTTATATTTTTATGAAAGCAATTAAAATCTCGGTTTTTGAAGGAGTGGGCGGAATTAGTTGCTATTCAACTAACCCAAAACTAATATATAATCAAAATAAAATAATAAAAATGAAAACAAACTAATTATACTAAGGTTGTGAGCAGTAATTGGAGAAATTGTGTTTACTTAGACTTCACTACTCCCTAGATATCTTTTACACGTTAATTACTTGTTATACTTGTATGGATGACGGATTGTATTCCTTAATACCATTCGTGGGGTGGCATACATAACTCCCCAACTCTATGAGCTCTTATCTCCTCCTACACCATGACCCAGCACAACTATAGGGATTGTAAACAGTGGCTCATGCATTAAATACAACCAATAAAGACCTAGTACGCCTCGGTTCATGTTTCTTAAGACGTTCAAGCATGTTACCATTTGGAGATCTGCCAGTTTTCTTAAGCCTAACATATAAATCATTCATCCAAGAACAAGAATAAACAAGTAATCAACACATAATCAACATCTAGGTTTCATTAGATCTAAGCAAACACAAGAGAGATCTAGCCTAGCATAATGGAATTGAGACAAGAACAAGATATAGACAACCAACACATAGACATATTGATTGAATTAGAAGAACACTTATCTCAATTACAATGCAAGGTATCAAGGGTTTGGAACCCTTGAAAAACCTGTAAAAGAGGCACCAAATTTGTCTTTAGGGTTTCACCAAAACTTCTCTCCTTTAATGAAAAAACTAAAAAACTTTATATAGGAAAACTGGGCTGACGGCGTCAAGACAAGCATGTGACGCCGTCACCTCGCCGCCAAATACTTCCTCGGACGGCCTTGATCTACTTATGACGGCCTATGTGACGCCGTCACCACCTACGGTATTTTATTCTTGGGACTTTGACGCCGTCATCAACTACGGTGTTTTATTCTTGATGTCTGACGCCGTCAGGGTGTAACTCTTGACGCCGTCACCTAGTGTCTTCAGCATGGAAAATTGATACTTTGCCGTTTTCTTCACTTTTATGCTCCAAAAACGTCCAAAATGGCTTCTTTTCCAGAATTCACTCTCCAAACACCTAAAATCACAAAAGGAACGATTTAGGGCAATATTTGATCAAATAAAGTCGGATTCGGGCTTAAATGACCCCCTAAAAACGGATCATTTTTCGCCTCATCAGTCCACACTTGTTCCCCAAGTATATGAACTGACCTAGGGGGGGGGGGGAATTCAGCCCATATGTGGCTTGATCTCATGCTAGGAAGCTTAGATTGCATGCATGTGTCAAACTTGTTCACCAAGGGTTGACAAGTCAACATTGTAACCTCCTCATTTTTAGTATAAAAGAGAGCTCATTCTCTTCCTTTCTCCTTCAATACCAACGACCCAAAACCATCCAAATACACCATTTTGATCATTGATCTTGCTCATTCAATCCATCACAAGTTCAAGTCATAGTTCCTAGTTGATCCTTAACACCTTTCAACCATAAAACTCTATAAAATCACCACAAAAACTCATCAACTTTCCAAGTGTTCCTAGTGAAGATTTTTACTCAAGGTTGTTTTTATGTTAGATTAGTATTTATCAAAGGATTATAAGATAGGGTTTTTGGTATGGAAGCATGGCTATGGTTGGAAAGGTTTTGGAAGATTAAGTAGTGGTTCTTGGTTTTGATCTTGGTTCTAGTTAGTTTCTTCACAAGTTGTAAGCAAACCCTAACATACTCCTTGCTTAATTATCATTTTCATACTCTTTGTGTTTCTTTCATGCTATATATGTTCTTGTTATTGTGTTCATGATGTTTAAAAATGGATAAAACAAGTATTGGTATACATATGTTAACTTATGACAAGTAAACAAGCAAACTAGTGATTTTTATGGAGAACCACGACCAAAACATTATATAAATGATATTAGACAGTTACATATTGTAGTAGAGGACTTAACAAGGAAAACATAGCAATTTGAATCACCCAAAACGAGTACCCGAGGGCCGAGTCAAAAGTTATGGCCATAAGAAGTTAGCGAAACCAAAACGGCAAAACTGCCTATACCCTACTGTTTTGCATTCTGCCATTTTGAAAGTCACCCTTCTGGTCCGATTCATCAAAAAGTTAAAACACGAAAGTTGTCCGGAACGCCGTTTTCGTTCAGGAACAAAGAAGCTCGAGCCCTGAAAATGCTTTCTGAGTGATGATTTTCTTCAAATTCTTAACAGCCCATTTTTAGACCAAAGTCACTATATAATAGTTATGTTTTACTAAGACCAAGAGGTCTAATGACCTAAAGCCAAGACCACAACCATGGCTAAAGCCAAGGTTGAGTCTCAAGACCATGGTAACAATGACCAAGGTCACGGCAAAGCCACGGCTAAAGACCATATAACTTTTAAAGATCAAAACTTATATATATGTTATCAAATACTACAATAGTAGGGAGCCTCATGTGAGGAGTTCATTAAGTAAGCCGTCGAGATGAGTTGTGGATTTACGAATTAAAGTGTCCTGGCTCCTCGAACGTTTACTCCATGACTTCTGAATTATGTCGGCCCAAACGGTAGTAAGAGATATACAACCTATACATGTTTCATAAACCATTTATATTCAAAGACTTACACTATATACTAAGTACTACATCATGAACATTATGCAAGACATATATAGGCAATTCTTCGTATTCTTAGACGTTACTCCAAACCTAAGTCGCAACGTTCTATTATAGGCTGCTCTTAGAGACTTTCACGATTCGACTACCACTTTCATTTCTCATTACATAGACTTAAGGTGAGTCATAGCCCCTACTCTTTTCATACTTGTTTTAAACTCTTTTGGGGAGATACATGCTTAAACTACTTGCTTTCTCTTTTACTAAAGACAATTTTACTCATATGCTATGCTATACTTTTATACTCTTAAACATGATGTGTAGTTTTATTACGATATGTGCCTTAATGTGTTAAACCTATTCTATGCGCTATATTCTTTAACTACTGTTTAACTCCTGGATGGAGCCGATGGAGAGGTATTGATAGTACTATCGGGCTGACGCCCCCACCATTGCCATATATTCCTGGCCTTGGGTGAATATAATCCACTATGAAGCATTTGTGCTTATTCTTATGAAGCATTTGTGCTTATTCTTGTCAAGAGGTTCAGTAGGCAGTGATACTTTACATTAAGCGTGCATATATCGTATACACATATATCGAAATCATACTATATGTTAGCAGTGGGTTGTGAACACTCAGGTTGCAAGTCTCTTATGGTGGGAATTGCAACTGAGTGGATTCACGATGCCTTTGCTGTGCGAATATTCTTTAAAGACATTTCAACTGTTTTAAGACAAACTCTATGAACTCACCAACCATTGTGTTGACACTTTAGCATGTTTATCTCAGGTTAGTAAGGCGATAGCTAGTGCGTGGAACTTAGAGTCAAGCTGCATATTCTGAAGACTTACGCTTTTTATCATTTACCATTCAAAACATTTTGTATACATTTATGTATCATACTTTGGAATCTCATGTTTATAACTTTGAATTCATTAATCGAATGTTAACTTTTCAAAACGTCTCATTTAGAGTTCGTTTTCTATAACTTGTACTTTGTATTATGAAGTAGCACCCTCAGTGACACAGTCTTCCGCTGCGGTATTTTGGGGGTGTTACAGTGCAAAGCAGATGTGCATTCCATGGACTTCGTTCCGAAGATCCAAATCAACATCTTAAGTACTTCCTTAAAATCGTAGATTCCGTAGACCTAGATGTTGCAACTAGAGAGACAACCCGATTACGCCTATTCCAATTCTCTCTACGTGATCAAGCTAGTCAATGGCTTGAGCGTTTACCCGCGAGATCCATCACCACATGGGATGATCTCACCACTCGTTTCCTTGCTCAATTTTTCCCACCGGGGAGAACTACTAAGCTTAGAAATGACATCTTGATGTTTCAACAACGTCAAAATGAATCTCTTTATGAAGCATGGACTCGTTTCAAGGACTTACTCCAAAAAGTCCCTCATCATGGCATAGATCTTTGGCTCCAAGTCTAAATCTTTTATGACCATATCAATCTCTCCACGAGGCGAGCCATTGACCAATCGGCCGGTGGTAAGCTACGTGATCTGAGTGCGAAACAATCATGGGAACTCATAGAAGATCTTGCTCTCTATGACAACGAAATTTGGAATGATCCCCGTGATTTGAACAAAATGGTCAAGGCAATATCTTTGCCTTCGAACAACTCTAGCACTCCCGACCGTAGGATCATGGAACTTGAGGACCAAGTCAAGTTTCTCATGAAATCTTACGAAGCTCCTAAGCCTTCAAGCCAAGTGAACAAAATCACTTTTTCATGCGAATTATGTAGTGGTCCCCATGACACTCGTGATTGTGTGGAACTCCCCGGAACAGCTTTTCCGGACTACGCATCCTCGCGTACCGACGAAGCGGGAGATAAGTGGTACACTTTCAAACCCGAGCCAAACCCTTACGGTGATTCCTACAACCCCTCTTGGAAAAATCACCCAAACCTTAGGTGGAAACAAAATCAAGCCAATTCTTCCAATCCGCCTAATCATTACCAACCAAACGGTCCACCCTCCAACCGTACTTTCAACAACAATCCTTCTAACAACTATGGTAGTATTAACAATCTTGAAGGATTGATGTCTAAGTTCATGGCATCTCAAGAAGCTCGCATATCTAAGTTTGAAGCCGATTTCAAACAAAAGCAAAGCGAGATGACCACCAAAATTGACGCATTGTTGAAAGTTCTCAATGACCGAGAAATGGGAGCACTCCCAAGCGACACGGTCAAGAATCCGAAACTAAACATTAATTCATATCATCAGTTTTGTCACCCACTTCGTGTCCACAATACTACTCGGTTAAATCAACGAGCACGTGTTTCAAACAAAACCAAATTTTTCAAAAGGACCAATCAAGTAAAACACCCGATATAAAACCGGTCAAAGGTATAGTTGAAACACCTCCTACGCAAGACCTTGACGATGAATTCAAGGAACTTCACCTTGAACGCCCCGTCATTGATGTGGACCGCCTTCGTTCAAAAAAAGTTGCCTAAAAAGCTTGATGATCCGGGTATATTTGTTTTACCTTGTAAGATAGGAAGATCCAAAGCTTTCGACACACTAGCCGATTTAAGGTCAAGCCTCAACTTGATTCCCTTATCCCTATTCACCACTCTTAAGCTAGGAAAGTTTGAGGAAACGGAGGTATTGATAGGTCTAGCGGATGGAAGTATTGCCCACCCAGTTGGAATGATTAAGGATGTAGTTGTTCACGTAGGAAAGTTAACTATCTTAGCGGATTTTCACGTCCTAGACATGGTTAGTGACACTACATGCCCATTGTTGGTAGGAAGAGGATTTTTAGCAACCGCTAGTGCCATGATAGATTGTAAGGAGTCTAAGATAGCGGTGGGTGAAGGCGATACTTGGTCGGTATACGATGTTAAGAAGCATAGTTATGATTGTGATGATGAACCGATACCACATTGGGTAGAGATTAATAGGAGACCATCTAGATATGGACCTTGGATAGAAAGGAACTTTATAGGACCTCAACGCCTATTCTATCTAGAAAATGATTTCATTGAAAAGACACATTCGGTGGAACAACTCATAGCTAGAGATGAAGAGCTAGATCCTTTTGAGGACCCCTTAGTCTTTAGGAAGATGATTGAGTTCTTGAGCGTAATGCCTATTAATATAGAGATGAATAAGTGGAAAAGAGAGGGAGACAAGTGTAAATGGAGGTGGGACAAGCCACCTAAAGAAGGTGACGGATCATGGCATATGAAGATGACTTTGTATGATCCGGATGGAGAAAAGTTTAAAAGGTCATACCGTACTAAGAAAACCGATAGGAAGTTGAAACCTAAGTTTGATCCCAAAGATGTCCTCAATGAGGAACTCACCCGTGTCACGTAGTAACCCATGATCTTGAGTCTAGCTACAAGACTCGTAAATAAAGAAAAGCGCTTCTTGGGAGGCAACCCATGCTTTGTGTGATTTTATTTTGTTTGATTGTTATTTGCTTCCGTATGCATGCTTTATTTGACAGATCATGTTTCTAAACTAAAAAGTGGAAATACTTTACTTTGTTGTTTGGCCTAGTCTTAACTTCACCTAAAGGTATTTTTGCAAAAGATAAGTGTAAGGGGAAACCCCAAATATGTTTTTAAGAAACAAACTGATCATGATTCTCCACAATATTAAGTGAACATGTATATTCGTAATTGTTAGAGTCAAATGCTTGTATCGAGTCATAATGAAGTTTTGCAGGATTTTCCAGGAAGTAGGACCAAGTTTTTCCAGAAATTTTCTGGAAACTTAACACAAGAATTTCTGCAGGTCACTTCTGACGGCGTCATGAGTTTACTCTTGACGGCGTCACGTGTAAAAATCTGGAAATTTTACCAGTTTTGTTTTTCTAACGGAGTCTTAAAGTTTTTGTTGAATTATTAAGTTTTATAATCTCCAGGAAATCTGCAAACTTCATTCCACAAGCATTATATCTTACTTTGTTTTCTACGATTTAGTAACTTATATAGATTGCCGCCGATTTTATGCAAGGTTGCTTTGTCTGTTTTCTCAGGATTAACAGGTTATGTATGACAAGAGAGATGATTTATTTTTCTGGAAGGGAAGCTTTGATTGTTCATTTTCTTGGAGGAAGATCTAACCTGGCCACCTTATTATCCATACCGAGCGAATCAGGGGAGTATTTGATTTCATTCTTTTTACTTTTTCACTTTTACATTCTTTACTTGAACATTGGGGACAATGTTCATCCTAAGTGTAAGGGGAGGGTAAAATGATGATACCTTACAGATACACTTTCGCTTGAGTTTGTTTGTTTGATAGTAGATGTGTAATAAAACTATGAGAAATACTTGTTAGTGCAATTTTAGCGCCAAATTTAAAATTTTTTACAACATTTAGGAGTGAAACTTTAGCCATAGCAAGCGTCTCATGGATAGGAGATTGTATGACTAGCACAAAACCGTACCATTCAGAAAAATTTTCCACCCAAATATGTGAGGTTCGCCTTTAGATTTGATAGGAAAAGCATTTACTATTAGTGCTTATGAGTTTACCGGTAGCATTTAGATTCTAGAACTTGCGTTAGTGATGCATCCCGAGACCGCTAGTGAGACTACATTTGTGTAGTAGGATTTGCTACCTGATAAGAGGCATTAGGATCACCCTTGTGTTAAACCCGTATCATAATTACTTGACCATTTAAGTCATATTACTTGGCTAGTTAAGTCAATTAATTTTTCCCACACCTTAGCGTTGTACTCATTTTTAGTACACGAAACCCCTAGTACACCCCTCCGAGCCTATCTTTTCATTTCTAACTTTAAGCATTTTACTTAAAGGAAGAATTTGTTACACCACACTTAAATGTACACCCAAATCGCCTTAGCCTTCCATGTATGCACTCATTTTTAGTGCATTATTGTTATTTGTTAAACCCTAAGTTAACTATCTAATTGATTACATGGTTGCTAAGTCGAGTCATATCCTTGTACATATTGTTTTGGGACGATTGGGACTCATGGGTAAAGTACTTATTTTATGGAGTAATGGGGAAGAACATCATTTATTACCCCCATATGTACATTAATCTCAAAAGTACTCCAAGTGTTTTAATTTTCTTAATTTGAATCATTAGATTAGTTTATTTGTAAAGTATGTAAAAATTCAAGTGTAAGGGGAATTTACATTCCCTATGATGTATTATTTTGGATGGTAGGGTAAGAGTGTATGGGAAAAAAAAATCGAAAAAACAAGAAAAAGAAAGAAAAAAAAAATAGAAAAAGAAAAGAGAAAAAAACATACGGACTACCATCCTTTTTTATTCTATGTTCATTTTATGTTTTGGTTATTTTTCATTTATTAGCTTAAGTCGAGTCTAGTCTTGGCTTAGCAACGCCATATTGTACATGTAATTAACCAAGATTGTTAACTCGCCACCAGTAAAGACTACCTATATCCAACAAAACCGTGTATTTCATATCCCTACACCTAACGTTACAACCCTTTAAAAGACCTCTTTGATAGTTTATCCTAGGTGCTTACGCCATGTGGTGGAGGTTTGATCCTTTTCCAAGCCTATGGTAATCTATTTTGCTATAACAGGTAGTGAGAGATATCTTCCGTTTCCATATTGTAATTTATACTTTATTACACCCGAGAGATGTGAGTATCTAAACACTATTTGTGAGGTGCTAGTGTATGACCTCCGTGCTTGTCTTTGGTCTTTAGTAGAATGATTATTTGTTGTAATTACTTTTATATTAGTGTTAAATGACCCCTAACTTGTATTTTGATTAGAATAAAAGCGCATTTGCTTGAGGACAAGCAAATCTCAAGTGTAAGGGTATATGATGAGGCGAAAAATGAACCACTTTTAGGGGGTCATTTAAGTCCGGAATTGAATTTATTTGATCAAATATTACCCTAAATCGTTCCTTTTGTGATTTTAGGTACTTTGGGAGTGAAATCTGGAAAATGAAGCAATTCGGACGTTTTTTGAGCATAAAAGTGAAGAAAACGCCAAAGACTTTATTTTCCATGCTGGAAACAGTGTATGACGGCGTCAAGAGGACATTCCTGACGGCGTCAAGAGTAAATACCATGATGACCCAGTACAAACATGAAGGCGTCACAAGTAGAGCGTCAAGAGTTAATTATGTGACGGCCTGCAAAAAGGGACTACATGACGGCGTCAGATGTAGATCTAGGCAGTCCGAGGAATTATTGGGCGGCGAGATGACGGCGTCAGACCTTTGTTCTTGACGCCGTCACCTCCTAATATCTATATATAGTTTTCTAATTTTCATTCATTAAAAAGAACACGTGTGTGGAGAAACTCTAGGGCCGAACCTTATACGAATTTTACAGCTTTTCAAGGGTTTTCAACCCTTGAATCCTTACATGTGCTATTGAGATAAGTCTTCTCTTAATTCAATCAATATGTCTATGTGTTGGTTGTCTATATTTTGTGCTTGTCTTGATTTCAACATGCTAGGCTAGATTTATCTTGTGTTTGCTTAGATCTAATGAAACCTAGATGTTGATTATGTGTTGATTACTTGTTTATGGTTGTATTGGATGAATGATTTCAATGTTAGGCTTAAGAAAACTGGCAGATCTCCATTGTGTAACATGCTTGAACGTCTTAGGAAACATGAACCGATGTGTACTAGGTTTTATTGGTTGTATTTAATGCATGAGTAAATTCTAATGATCCCATGTTAGGAGCTTCTTGCAGGCTCGACATAGGAGTGAAATAGGCACTCATAGGATTGGGGAAGTAAGTACGCCACTCCATGAATGATATTAAGGAATACAATCTGTCATTCACGCAACTATAACAAGTAATTAACGTGTAAAAGATATCTAGGGAGTAGTGAAATCTAAGTAAACACATTTTTCCTACATATTGCTCACAACCTTAGTTTAATATAGTTTTATTTTCATTTTAATATTTTATTTTGATTGCATCTTTAGTATTGGGTTAGTTGACTAGCAACTAATTCCGCCCAAATCCTTAAAACCCGAGATTTTTACTTGCTTTCCTAAAAATATAAAAAATACAAAAAGAATCATCCCTCATCTCTAGATCTAGTATTTAGGTTTTCTAATCCTAGCGACACTATTCCTAGCTGAACGATCAATCCCCCGATACTTGTCATTATACTATACTACATCGATCAGGTACACTGCCTGGTGGGGGTTGTAAGCTTCTCAAGATCCCTTGAGAGGTAAAGCCTGGTGCAATCCCTACGCATCAGTGCATCAAGCCCCTTCTAGCTACAACACCCGAACATAACTGCAAATTAACAACTTCAATAATTTTCTTCCGGACAAGGAACACGAAAGACTTTTTTGGACTCAACGGAGATAGACTAAACTCGCGCCTACCATCTTTAGCATCAATTAATTTTCTTCGAAGTGCTTCTTTCTCGTTTCCATATCACCATAACCACTTGTACTGGAGGGTTTGATTCCTAATTCGCAGATTCCCGACTCCACGACCCCCATTTTGTTTACTTTTGATAATACTATTCGAGTCCACCACACATAGCTTTTGCTCGCTGGGATCTTTTCCCCAAAAGAAACTTTTGCGAATCTTCTCAATTTCATCTGCTGCGCCCTCTCGAACCTGAAACATAGATACGTAATAAAGTGGAAGGCTATTAAAAACAATCTCATTCTTTGCCAATAATTTAGCAGAAACGTTTTGTGTTGGTTGTGCAGTTCGGATTTGATCTCCTTCCCTAATTCGCAATGATTGTAAAGTATGAAAATTTATTTTTAGTTTATAGATCCCAAAAATATAGTCATGAATCAAATTGTGTAAATTAGTTAGAGCTTGCATCAATTGGAAAAGATTTAAATGCGTAAATTTGATCAAACATTGTTTGTTTAGGAGTATTTTATTTTTGGCTTTGATTTTGTTAATTAAACTTATAAACGAAACATGATTTGTTAGTTGGTCTAATATATTCTCTTCTGTTAGGCTAGTGCCAGAAGGAGTAGGGGATCGAGTAAAGTGATCGATCTCATTCGATCTTGCTTATTGGGGTGATTCGATCGAAGGACGACAAAACCTCAAATGGGCCTTGTGCAGTGGCGGAGCCAGGAAACATGATCACGGGGGGCATCAAGCGAA
This sequence comes from Artemisia argyi, assembly GCA_030686995.1. Lineage (NCBI taxonomy): Eukaryota > Viridiplantae > Streptophyta > Magnoliopsida > Asterales > Asteraceae > Artemisia > Artemisia argyi. Next base: position 110,675,048 of record CM060704.1, on the reverse strand, counting down.
TGGTTAAATACATGTCGGAAAATGCTATCTTTTTAGCATAATTTGAAAGAAATCGGGTCGGGGCAACTATAATGCAATTAAGTAATTAACAGTTTAACACTAGTTATAAATTTAGGCCGGTGTCGATAAAATAAAATCCAAGTTGATGATTTCAAGTACTCATTTAGACTTTGTAATATATATTAAGATCACTAATCACAAAAAGCAACTTTTCTAAAGGTACCGTCTTGATGTCTTCACATGTTATACAGTTACGTTTAGAAAGAGAAAAGAAATAATATTTAAATACTGTGTATGTCCCTACTTACATGTCCTCTCCCCACAATCTTTTCACAATTCCCTATCTATCTCTATTATTTCCGATCAAACAAACCCACCGAAAACTCCAATATTTTACATTAAAGCACTCTTTAATTGTTGTCCAGCTGAAGAGACGAGGACACTCAGATTTGATGGGCGAGGGCACTGGACATTTTTCCAATATATTTTACATTTTTTCTTATAAATTTTGTGTATCCGCAAGAACTCCGTTTGGGGCGGTTCCCCCACTACTTCTAATGTGGCTCCGCCCCTCGTCTTGTGCACGGTCGACAATCTTGTGCTTATTTTTTTCCTTCGTGTGTGTTTAATTAAATGTAAAAGTTGTTTTTGTGGGGTATGTTTTTTTATAGTATAGGTCGCCTTACTGGAGCACCCAACCGCTTGTAAGTCGCTGGAGAGAGAAAGCTGACGTGACAGTAAAAAATAGGGGGATTGAATCCGTTAATGTCACTAGCCTTAAAAAATAAGCACCCACGTCTCAATTTTTTAACCATTAAATATTCTTCATTAGACACAAAAAAATACATTTAATAAATGGGCAAATGACAAAAAAAAATGCATCGAATTTGATACTTTTTGTGATTGTATGTAGCTATTATTTTTTTTATGTGTGTACTAAACTATCAAATTTCGATCATTGTGTGTATTTTTTCACTATTCTATCATGTAAAATAACCATTTTATCATTTAAAATTTTAAAAAAGTAAGGGTAAAATGATACAAAATACACACAATGATCGAAATTAAAAAATTCAATACACACAATAAGGAAAAAAAAAATAGTTTGCTACACACAATCACAAAAGTGTCAAATTCGGTGATTTTTTTGTCATTTGCCATATAATAAATATGTTAATATCAATTCCAAAAACCAATAAACAAAATTATAATATACATCAATATTGAGATTTTATTTGCATGTATTTATACTTAGAGTAAATTTCATGAATCGTCCCTGTGGTTTAACGGATTTGGTCCCTCGAAAGATTTTTTTCCGGATCCTCTCCCCGTGGTTTATACTTGTAACGGGTTTGGTCCCTCTGGCTAACGCTCGTTAGTTTTTTCCGTTAGCTAACGACCATTTGCAACAAACATTTGCACCGTTAGTCCTTTATACTAACGGCCGTTTATACTTAACACAAAATTTGTTTTTTTTTTTTTGTTTTTTTTAATTAAAAAAATAAAAATTAAAATAAATAAAAATAATAAAAAATTGGTTTTCTTATAATTTTTTTTTCTAAATATCTTTAAAATTTATACACACGTTTTTATACACACGTTTTTATACATACTTTTTTATACACACGTTTTTACACATGTTTTTATACTCATTTTTATACACGTTTTTACACATATTTTTATACACACGTTTTTATATACATATTTTTATACACATTTTTTTATACACACGTTTTTATACACTCATTTTTATACACACGTTTTTACACACATTTTTATACACACTTTTTTACACACACGTGTTTACACTTTACACACGTTTTTATACACACGTTTTTATACGCACGCTTTTTAAAACTTGTATAAGAATGTGTGTATAAATGTGTACGTGTGTAACAACGTGTATAAATGTGTACGTGTGTTCAAATGTGTAAAAATATGTATATAAAAACGCGTGTAAAAATGTGTGTATAAAAACGTGTGTATAAAAACATGTGTAAAAACGAGTGTATAAAAACGTGTGTAAAAACGTGTGTATAAAAACGTGTGTATAAAAATGAGTGTAAAAACGTGTGTAAAAATAAGTGTATAAAAACGTGTGTATAAAAACGTGTAAAAACGTTTGTATAAAAACGTGTGTATAAAAACGTGTGTATGAAACGTGTATAGAAATGTGTATAAAAACGTATATAAATTTTAAAGATATTTAGAAAAAAAAAAATTATTAGAAAACCAAATTTTTAATTTTTAATTTTTTTTTAAATTAAAAAAAAAAAAAAAAAAAAAAAAAAAAAAAAAAAAAATTGTTTTAAGTATAAACGGCCGTTAGTATAAAAGACTAACGGTGCAAATGTTTGTTGCAAACGGTCGTTAGCTAACGGAAAAAACTAACGAGCGTTAGCCAGAGGGACCAAACCCGTTACAGGTATAAACCACGGGGAGAGGATCCGAGAAAAAATCTTTCGAGGGACCAAATCCGTTAAACCACATAGACGATTTATGAAATTTACTCTTATATTTATAACCGATAATCATTCGGTATCCTTCTTCATAGTTTTTAAACCCCCGAATGCAATGGTAAAAATAACCCAAATTTAAGTACATAAATACAGGGCCAAACAGTCCGATAGGTAAACAAATTTATAGAATACATTGATTTTTCTCTCTTCCACATCTAATGAAGAGGGGAAAGAGGTTATGAAAGTCACTGAATCTACGACTTACATACATTTTATTAAAAATCTTGAAATAGACCCAATACAATTGAAGAACAACAATGGCTAGACCTTTGGGTTTTCATAGTAAAGAACATGTTTCCTGGGCTTAAAGAGGTACCTAGAACCATATGTCGACCGAATTACATCAACAAACAGACGGATTTGCAGCTTAATATATAGGACGACTGGCAGCAAAGCTAACGCACCAATTAAAATTGGAATCCATAACAAACCTTTATTGTAAAGTACAAAAAAGCTTACACTAAAAGCGACCGTCATGGTTGTTATTGATATGAAAAGAGTTGCTAGACCTGCCATCAGCTTTTTGGGTAGTGATTCCAAGAAATCACGTTCAGCATAACGAGATGTGAGGATGGATAAGAAGATAAGAATAGATGCTGAAGATGTGAATAGGGAAATTGCATCTGCCACAACGAAAACCATAAGTGTTACTTTTGAACGGAACATAGGGAAGCCATTATCTTGGTTATATCCACCAGGAACCATAAAAGCTGCAGCAAAGACTATAGTTGCAATAAGTGCTGCAACAACCATACATTGACTAGCCGTGTCTTTCATCCAGGTTTCACCTAGTTTGACTAGTTCTTTGTGTTCCTTGGTGAATAACTCATACGGAGTTAGACCGTCTTTGTTCTTTCGTTCTCTATAAGAAGGAGGGATCATAGCCTCGACTTCCTACAGCAAAAAAACTATAATAGTTATAAACTATAAGCACATCCTCAAATTAGCCAGATGGACAAATTGGGTAATGCGTCATTGAGCTAATTCTTTTTATTTGATCCATTTTAGATATAAGATAAAATCACCCAAACTGGTATACTCATAAGTAGATAGACCGTAGTTTCCATATGTCTACTCATCATGAAATATAATAGAAAGATTGGAGAGGAGTATATGTACCTTGAACCACAATAGCTCTCGTTGCATTTGCAAAGCCACACCTGACACATCCTCGAGTCGCTTTTTCTTTGCCCTCTCCCCAACTAAATGCAACATATTGTTTTCATTCTCGTCTCTGAGAGGAGTTATCAAATCCTTCATTGCGCCTATCTCGTACAATAGGTTATAGATACCCTCGTGCCGATGTTTGACAGCAATGTGAAATATACTTAACCCGTTATCATTTACCTTCCATATGAGATCAGGATATTGGCGAATGAGCTCAACTAAAAATTTAGTATTTCCCATTGCTGCAGCAACAAACAGCATCCGAGAAGAGTATGTTGACTTTGAACTTGGTACAGCAGGCCCTTTATTTATAATGCTTTGTGTATTAACAAGCAATATGGGAGTATATTTAGAAATGAGGTTTTGTAGGCGCAGAGCTTGATCTTCCTGTCCAGAAGCTGACGGCCCTCTGATTATGTTGTGGGTTTCAACATGCATGTTTAGAAGATATTCAGAAATGGCCTTCTGTATCTCAATAACTTGCTTGGTGCCTTCCTTGATTATGCTTTGGGTTTCAACATGCATTTTCACTAGTTGTTTAGAAATGAACTGTTGTAGTTGCAGAGATTGATCTACCTTGCTCATCTTCATATCTTGATCAATCGAAGCAGGCAGCACTCTCATTATCTTTGCGGTTTCATCTTTCATTTTTGAAACATGTTCAGAAACAAGGTTTTGCAATTGCACAACTTGAACGACTTTTCCAAAACCTGACTTATCATCTTGCTTAACTGGATCAGGCGGGCCTCTGAATATACGGTCAATATCCTCCTTTTTATATTTCGCAATATCTTTCCATATAACTTTCAGTAATTGCAATGCTTCACTTTCCTTCTCATAAGTTCCCACATTACCACTACATAATGCAAAAACTGACATCAACAACCAGAAAAGATGACAAATTGTTAATACCAAATATTTACAAGCAGAATATATATATGTATGATGTCGGATCTTAACTAGATTGATATGCCGTTAAAAAAAAAGGTAACGTTATTGCTATAATATAAATGATTAAATGAATGTGATATATTATGACTAGGGCTGTTACGTAACTAAATTACAGAGATGCGTACCCCAGACAATGAATCTCCAGATGAAATTACATTTTTTGCCCTTAAACGCATCAGGCTTGCGAGCCAACACACCTAGAAGTTTTCCATCACTTGCAAGGCTTTTGTGCTTTTCCAGTATCTTCAGTGCGATATCTGAAAATATTTGACAATTGTTTTGTGAGGGAAAGTGTTATGACAAAACCAACAAAAATCAATAATTCAAGCAAAACTAAGAATGAATTACAATATTTTACATAGATAAATCAGGAGGACGTGAAAATTTTGAAAACATCCAATAGATTATGGACCATGAGAATTTCACACTTAAGTCAATAAAACTAAGTCGGCCAATCAGTTCAATTTTGCCAAACACATTATAGGTGGCAATTGGGTATAGAATCAGAATATGGGAACCAAATATATTGCTAAATCTTGCAATGCGACAAAGTGGAACAAAATGATTGGTCCTGTGTTCCAATTCCTTTTTCTCAATTGCCAAAACAAAAGTATTATTATAAAAGATTTCTATATATAATCCACACGATACAGCTACTAAGCCTTTAGTCACATCAGTGTGACATCACCATACACTCCCACTACAAAACCACCGTAGAGATTAGCATGAAACCCACCACACAAACATATCCGACTTAAATATAAACATACAACACACTCACACATACAAAATCACCATAATTTGGTTTGGTGAAGCCGATCACCAAACCATCCCCAAATTTGGCCGACCACGCATGGTCAATGGTGGAGTGAAATTGTTGTTGCCATGTGGTAATTGAACCACCACGCACAAACTTAGTAGTAGTACACAATTTTAGAAAAATGTGCAAATTTTGACCGTTAGCCAATGAAATAATTTTCTTTTGTTTAAAAATACTTTTAATGATTTAATTTGAAAATAAATACTTGATTTTGTATTGGACCAACTAAGATAGTCTAGTAAACACTTACCGAGTATATTAAAGACAAGATATACGAGCAATTAGAATGCATACCAAACATATTATTGTCGACACATTTCTCAAGAAGCCAACCACGAGTTTTATTTGTCCAACAACCTTCAGTCAAATCATTAGATTTATCATACATATACCTTGCCAATTCATGATTTCCAAATAAGGCAGCAGTATATATTGGCATCATTTCTGGCTTACTATATTGTGAACCACCACCAGGGATTGACAACAACTTGTCGTTCTTTTCCATCATAATTTTAACCGTCTCAATATTTCCAGCTGCAGCTGCTAAATAGAGGGCGGTGTTATAGTTTGCATTTTCCAGTTCCAAATCTTCCTTTGTCATTAATTTTATCAGATTTGCCACAAACTTTTCCACCTTTCTGGGAACCTTTGCAGATGCTGCAACGTGAAGTGCGGTTTCCCCATTTTCAGTAATACTACATCTTACCAACCCTAACTCTTCGTTTTCTTTACTGGTAAGAATATTTTCAGCCTCTTTCCAGTTGCATTTAATGGAAGCTTCATATTGTGGGACACCAATTTTGAGATATTCTTCTCTGGGTCCTTTAGAATAGTTTTGAAGCAAATGGTTAGTAGTCGGATTATCTTAAAAAAAAAAAAAAAAAAAAAAAAAAAAAAAAAAAAATCCAAAAATAACAACAATTCTAGTGCATAAAGCAATTCAAATACCTTAATTTGCATTGGTTTGATAAATAAAAATTAGGAAGACAGTTTGATAATTTGTGTACCATAGTAAGGACGCATTACAAGTCTAAATGGCATGAAAGGTCTAAGGGGGTGTTTGGTTTGAGAGTATGGATATTAAGGAATGGCTTTCATTCTTATCGTATTTGTTTGGCTAGTGAGTTTGGTACTTGAATATGGGTATCAAACTTTCAAAAGTACGTATTATAATCCCACCAAGTGTGATGGGTTTGTAAAACCATTCCAATTACCATACCCATAGTCATTACCTTGTTTAACCAAACATCCCTAACATTTGAAGATGTTTATAGATTAATGACATTGCATGTGAAAATTTTATAAATTACCTACAAAAGTTTTATTTATAATGGAAATAGTTTATATATAATATGAAAAAGTTTGTAAATTAATAATATTGCATAAGGTGACAATTTAAATGTTAAATTATAGTGGATGCTCTAAAATACGTTGATTACACATTAAATAGTTGCGAGCAATCGTTTGCCCAGTTGGCAAAGATTAGCAAAACCCATGTTATAATAATAAATTCTAACTACTATAATACATTTAGGGCCCATTAAATAATAGCGTTAAAGTGAATGTTATAACAATAAACTCTAACTACTATAATAAATTTAGTCCCCGTTTGGTATAAGGGTTTGGACTAGTGGGTTGGGGTTTGTGTTTAAAACGTGCATTTGGTTAAGCTATGGATCAAGATTCTCTAAATTAGAGTCAAACATGATTGATCATGTCGATTTTTATTGTGAGGGTGAATTGAAAAGTGTGCTCATAATTTTTACTAAAAGAAAATGTTTTATGTATTTATCTTATTTATAATTGATGTAGAATATGAACATCTAGATTCGGGTGGCCTTAATTCATGGTAGATGATATCCATGTTTGAGTTAGATTCAAGAACTAGAGAGAGAGAGAGAGTTTGGAACCTTGAGATAAAAGAAGAAAGAAAAATTAGATTAAAAATGAAAGGCTCACCCTCTCCACATGTGGAGAGGGATATATATAGTCCCTACAAGATAACTAATAAAACACCCACACCCGGGCTGTGGATCAGGTATACAGTGGGTAAAGGCCCGTCCTTTTTTCACGGTGTTACTTAATCTAAAACTAACTAAATATTAAACTAACTAATAACTAGACTAACTATGAGCTAACTTAATGCTATTACAATATTAAGGTGACCGAGACTTTTACAGGAATATTTGTATTCCTAACAATCTCCCCCTAAGCGAGGTCACCTTTGAAATTAAGCTCTTTGGTCTTTAAGCATTCTTTCGTCACTGTAGCTCATAGGATATGATTCTTCATAGTAGAGATCTTTGTGCTTTAAGTGGAAGACTCTAGATGACACCTTTAATGTGATGGATGATCTTTGGAAGTAACATCAGCTGCATCATCCAAAAGAATGTTTGAAAGTCATCTAGGAGTAGTAACGTCTCCATGTGATATGAATCTCTTTGTGTTGGCATGCTCACACTTTTCAGGATCATGATCTTCTTCATCAGAGTTGAGGAAGCACGGTTGAAGCCCATTCAATGATCATGATATCTTTTGAGTTATGAAGTTGAAGTATGAGCATATGTTGACGGATCAGCATCTATTCAGCAATCACCCGCAATCGTTAGAAATTCCTGCAAGTAGACAATTAGCAACAAATCATCCGGTACTTATAGGTTTGGAATTAGAGATTGTCAACAGCATAGTGTGAGTGTAAAAACTCTCTCTAATCCTTACCAAGACCGTTCCTAATCGAAAACCCACAGAGGGCTTTTTAAGATCGTACCGTAGTATATCAACGATTAGGTGAGTCGCTGGAGATCACTCCACGACTGTTGACCATTTGAAACCACCACGACCACTAAGCGTAATCCATGAGGAATTACCGAAGTGACCTGCTTTCAGGGCTGCTTGATGTTGACCTTGGCAGGAATTTCCATTCAATCATTGGGAGTTACTAACGCAACATCCCTCATAAATGTTCAGGCAGATTGATAAGATCTGCGTAGGACTCATAAGTTTACCACTGGTGTCCTTCATGATTGAACAACCAGGGTAGAAGTAGCACGTGTTCCTATGAGATCTTTTTATGTATCTCGAGGCTCTAGACTCAATAAGTGCATTTGGTTTTCCTAAGCGGAGATTAGGGAGAGGTCTCCTGCTACAATATCAACCATCTCTAAGAGATGAGTCGATAGATTACACCGGTTCCCCATGAGAATGAAACAAGTTCTTTTAAGAGAACTTGAGTAGTTAGAAGGTTTAGTGCAGTGCGTCACTGGGTCCATGACGACTTGTCTTCAATACCAATGTCGCCTTAGCAACAATTAGTAGATTATGAATTGAACCCGGTTTCTGCCTTAAGGTTGAATAATTGGAGGGCTATTTCTTTTCACCCTTTCATATTTCATTTCTTTTTCATTCTTCAACCCCTTCTTTCCCCATTCTCACAATTTTCCTTTTTTCATGATCATACCTACGGACTTTCTAATGCTATCTATTCGGTATTGTCCATGGGTAGATCCCTCCAGCTCTGGCGGATCATAGGACGGTATTCCTAACCTTAGCCACCTTATAACTTCATGACTATCCTATGTTGCCATACACCAAATCATTGAAAATTCTCTCAACGTGTTTATGATTGAGAAATACATTTTGTTAACACATTGAGAGTTTTATCATTTTCAAATGTTCTCCCTTAACATGTGCTCATACGTATTGATTTGAAAATTTGCACATGTCGGAAAGAGTTGCACTTTTTGAATTGATCTACCTTAAATGATCATGACCGGGCATTCGAGACACGCTTACATCACTAGATAAACTAGCTTGAAGTTATTACCCGGCCCGATCAGGTTCACCCAAGGTTTCTCGAAACGGTACATTCTACTTGAACTAGTCCTCTTCGAGACACGCTTACATCACTGGTTGAACCAGCTTGAAGTTATTACCCGTCCAGGACTAGTCCTTTCGATTCAGGACATTAGTGTTTCGTCAATTCATGAGTCAAATCTGAGTCTCGATCTCGTAAGATGCAAGGATCCTTTTTCACAAACCATTTGCTCCCCCTCAAAATGTGCATTGATATAACAAAGGAGTTTAGCACATAGGGAAGAGCATATATTTGGGTTTTGGTTCAAAACATCACATTCTAATCAGTTTTTCATATTTAAATCACATCTTCTCCCCCGATCAAAAATTTCAAACCAATTGAGATTTGTGATCTCAAGTGATTTAAATAAGTTTAGAGATTTTGGGAGAAAGATGCGTCATGTTTTAAGAAGGACTGATTTTGAGACGACACTTAAGCTCCCCCTCAATCCTTGAGGAAGTATGTTATGTGTTAGGGATGATGAGTTTATAAATGATTTAGAGTTTAGCGATAAACTCATGAAAAATTCATATACTAACACATAACACTTGCACTTAATCCACTTGTAGTTATGCACAAAGATCATTGTTTTGATGATGTATAGTTTTTGAAATCATTCTCCCCCTCAATCGATGACACATTTTAAAATTAAACATTTTGCACAAAGTATTAATTCTTATAGCATCGATTGAGTGGTAAATTTTAAACAACTTTTCAAGTTTGTTTGATCTTCAAAAACCATGGTACCACCAAGTTTGGAGCAAATACTTTCCCGACGAATCTTTGAAGGAAAAGTATTTGAGATGTAAAGAAGACTTCTCTTCTTTTGCCAGAAATGATGCACTTAAGCGTACATCAGATCGAGGGTGCAAGAATATAAAGTAATTCACGCTCGGATGAACGGCACCCTTTGCAAGGAACAACCGTCTTTTTGGTGACGTGTTTTCCTTATTTTGAAAACCGGGTTGCTATCTGAAGTAATAGCAAACCATATTTTTGAAGACCGGGTTGTAGCCTGAAATGACTACAAGCCATATTTTGAAGTTCGGGTTACAGCCTGAAGTGACTGTAAGCCATAATTTTAAGAATGTTTTGAGAGACGACATGTTTTAGAAAAAAAACTTTATTTGAAACCGAAAAACTCTTGCTCAAGCATATGTATGATTCCGTGTCATTATTGAATGACATTTCTAGAAACGTACATAATATTGATTACACAAGAGACATGTCGTTAGAAGAATATTTTTGGTTTTTATAATTTTCTAAAATTTATGTTATATATATATATATATATATATATATATATATAGGTTTTATATTTTTCTATTTACGTATTGGTATAAGATATGTACAAAGGATACCAAATAGTTTAAGGAGATGTTGACATGAGCATCAAAATGAGATTGTCGTTCAGCTCGTTGTAGAAGTATGTAGTCAACATCTCTTAAACTTTCACCAAAATCATTACTCCTCAGCTTCCAGACTTTTCTCCGCTTCCATCATTTGACATGCTGAAGAGTAACGTGAGCACATTTGACCAGGGAATAATACAGGCATTACACTCTCCCCTAATTAGTGCTCTCCCCCAATCCTGACAACCTTTCCGATGAACACCCACAATAGAAGGAAGACTTTGGACGAACACCCATAATATGAAGAGGTCTTTTGATAACCAAATACATGCCGTCTTTAGTCTTCTACTCACATAGCGGAGAATGTAGAGAAGACAATAGACACGACCTACTTCAAGATTGCCCAATATGGAGGAACAGAATACCAACCATCTTCATCTCACCAAATGCCTTCCAGTAACCTTACATATAACCCATCAGCCCGCAGCGCACACATGAGACGATAACACCCAACCGAGAATAAAGAATAGACTGACGACTCGACCTTCTTCAGTCTTTAGTATAACACCAGAGTAACAAGTTGAACCACTGATCATCTATAGAATGTATCCATCCTTGGATATTAAGCCCTGATCACGTAGACCTGTTGTGCGTCCTTGATGTACACATTCTCTCTCCCCTGATGGTTACGATTAATCATACCATGACGTAACAGTGAAACGTTAATACCAAGGTAACAAGTTGAACCACTGATCATCTCTGCGGCTTTTCAACACCGGAATACACGATTAAGCCCGATCACGTGAACCTTTTATGCGTCGTTGGTGTACACATTTCTCTCCCCCATGATGGTTACGATTAATCGGAATCATCATCATTATGTGTACATGTAGCCTGATGACGTATACATGAAGCATTGACTAGAAACCCTTTGTTACTGATTGAATCAGCCCGTGAGACTAAGTCGATTAGCATTCCATGACCATGTTCTTCAACACCTTAATAGAGAGGAAGATGTAGTGTTGGAGAACCATGGTTTGCACGACTCCTGAACTGACGTATTCAGGAGTCGTATGACCATTTCTCAATCATCATCCAACATGTAGATTAATATTCACCCTTTCCCCCCCTCAAAAATTGCATATGCCAGCCAACTGCAATTTTTGATGATTGAACTAGTGAATATGAATACCATCAACGGTTGGAAGTTCCACTTGACGGTTCTTGAGGACTGACATGTTGTTTATTCACCCTTTCCCCCCCCCCCCCTCAAAAATTGCATATGCCTGTCGAATGCAAGTTTTGGTTGAATAAGTGAATAATAGAATACTCCAATATGCGCCGATCCACTTGAAAACAGAATAAGCACGGAAAGAGCATGAACATGTTGATGAGAATGGCCATAAATAAGAAGATTCCTCTTCTTTTGAAGATAAAGTGCACTGAATCGTACACCTTTCTTTTCATTGATGAGCGGGGCCTGAAGAGTTGTCAGCAGACGCCATAATGATGACATTAAGGACCGAGGCTTGAACTGAGGTGTTCAAACATCATAGTCGTTGAAGAACGAGGCCTGAACTGATTTATTCAGACATCATCTCTCTCTTTTCTTCTACTCTCTTGCTAACTCATTACCAACCCCATTATCATTCTGTCGGATATATATCGTGACTACAGATGGAGTGAAACCCAATATGATGAACTTGAGACCGAAGTAATATGACCCAAATTTGTGACTTAAACTTGTACTAATGCGAGACAAAGAGCGGTGCAGAGACTTCGTGCAACATCGAATCCCTAAGTAGTCTATACTCTTCAACCAACCAACCATCAAGTATAAGATGTACATCACCTTTTGAATATCCACAACTACGTGTGACACTGAGCACTACAACGTGACTCCTTAAAGTGATAGTTATTTTGCAATAGAGAGAAAGAAGAAATAACTAGATATCCAAGTCCTTGTCATTGTATTGAAAGCTCGAACAAGGATCTCGAAGAATCTTCATCCAGCCTCCCCGATATCTTCAGATACTAAGTACACGCACCCATGAAATTTCACTTCAGCCTCAAATAAATAATACTGAACTAACCCCGTAGTCACATTTTGTCAATTCAATGCCTCAATCCAGCCATTTGTGATGTTATGGCTGAACTTTGATAATGGTTTTAACCCGACCATGGTCAAGAGCACATAGCCCATCATCACGGGATTTTACAAATCTATAGTTTAAACCGAGAAATAAGTACTTTCGCGGGATTTTACAAAACCAAGAAGAAACTGTGAGATAGTAACAGGTTGAATGTGGCATGACTGATTTGGTTATGGCAAACATCGGTTTGGGTTAAGAATATCAGGTGAGAATTACAGATCACATCACAATTTTAAAGTCTTTGTCCAATTAACCAACCTTGAACACAAACAATTTTGACCACATGATGAAGGAACCCGATATACCAATCTTGAAAATGAAGTAGAGTTACTCAAATTTGTTACCTAAGCTTGCATTGTTTTAGGAAGAACGGTGTAGAGAATTTGTGAACCATGCAAATCTCTAAGTACTCAATACTATCTTGACAAAGTATGAGACAATCATCACCTCTTGCGATTATCCACAACGTCATCAACGTGTGACACTGAGTACAATAACGTAACTCCTTTAAGTGATAGTTAACCAGGTCTTCAACCATCCACCCCGACATCTGGAAACTAGATAACCCAAGTCTTCAACTTACATCATATGCGCGAGCAAGCTATCATTGAAATCCTGCATCCAACCATCCCCGATTTCAAGATAAAATAGGTATACTCTTTCGTGAAATCCAACTTTACCCTCAAGCAAGGGATACCAAATTAGCTTCGTGATCATTTTGTGCGGTTGAGCAATCAAAGTGAGAAGAAACATGCGCAAATTCTTAGGAGTGCCCAAGACTCATAGTCAGACCAATCAAACATAGCTGTCTGAACCAGCTGCTTGAATGTCATCCGAAACAGTTGACATCTCAATATCTTCAAACGGGATTTTACAACTTATGTGACTTAAACCGAGAAATGTTGCTTTCTAGGGATTTTACTAAAGTCAACAAAAGAAACCGGAAGATATCTTCAACAAGTTAAACTTAGAGAGAGATACCGGATGAGTCACAATTCGCACTAAGTGTCATGTCGTGACAAGTCAAGTTACAATATATCAAATTGAGATTAGTCAAGTCGTAAGGATTAACTCACAACGTCAGATAACAATTTGATTTATCGAAACGACTTAAGTTACAACAATTCACTAATTGCAAAATGATTAACTAATCACACGAATCTCATCACTTAGTAACTTGCCAATAAGTTAGAGATAGTCGCTAAAGAGTGAGCAAACCTCTAGAGACTGATCCACTGAATCCTGAATTGTTGAAACCGGAACTGCAAAGATTCACACTACAGGAGACGGAATCGCTAGGAAACTTGCGCAAATTCTCCCCCTCAAAAAGGACATGCAATGACCTTTTTGCCAAAGAACTGAAAGTCTGTGATAGTCGTGAGTTTGTCATGCGCAAAGCAGATACATGGAAGGAGACACATAAACCTACTGCAGAGAAGATGGTGATAAAGACATGCTTGTAGTAACACCTTGCTGGACTCCTCATCAATGATTTAGCAGATTAATGATTCATAGTAGTTCGGAATATGCTAGACCACTGGATGAAATGTGCTTAACTATAGAGTGAGTAAAGGGTTAAAGCACGTCTCTAAACAAATCACCTCCTGTCTTTAAGTCTGACCATCTCTTGAGAAGTTCTTGTACTACAATCCCATTAGAAGCTTGAGAAACAACAATCTCTTGATGAAGCATGATAAAGGACAAGTTAGAGACTTATACTTGCATTAAAATCATGATTTAGAACCTATATTGAGCACAACAACGTAACTCCTTTAAATATAGGTAGTGACATATACCCAACCTTCCATCCTTAATTGTATATATCCACTTCTTGAACATCCAAGTCTAATCACCTTAAATACACTCGAGCAAGGGTCACCAAACATCGTGCGCCCATCCACCCCGAGATGTTTGTGACACTAAGTATGCCAACCCGTGAATTAACACACCAACCAAGTCACCGTAATTTCCCAATTCCTGCTATTCTCGAAGCACAAACTTATCCCGAAGATAATAGTCAGATCCCGTAAGTTTTAATATGTCAAAAACCAAGTCCAGCCTATCGAATCTTTCGCGGGATTTTCTAAAAACATCAAGAGTAACCGCGAAATTAACAAGAACATCTAAAGGGTGAGTTGCAATACTAATCTTCAAAACTTAAGTCAACAAAGTCAAGTATCAACTTGATCAAATTGCAGCAAGTCAAGTCGCAGTTTGAAAAATCGCAACAAGTCAAATTGCAGACAACCAAATTGCAATACGTCAAATCGCAAGTATTAACTCGCAACGTCAAATCGCAATTGGTCAAATCGCAATCAGTCAAGTCGCAACAAATCAAAACGCAATTTGACGAACCGCAATTAATCAAATCGCAAGTTGTCAACTGTAACTCAAGTCGCAAAAATTAAATTGCAGGCTCACTCAAATCATAGGCATCCACAATGCTGACAAGCTTAAAAACTCTGTAATCACGTCGACATAAATATATACCCCGAAATTATATCCACTAAACTCGAGAATATCACAACCAGATTAATATTCAATCCTGGATTCTTGAAGCTCAAACAAAGTCGTTGCCCAAAATTTATACTCAATCCTGATACCAGAATGTGATTTTATGTTAAGAGTGATGATTGTTTGTTTTGACAAGGTTATATGTTGTTTAGTTGTGATCTTGATTCGGTTGATGCAAGTTTTTACGGTGAAATTTTTGGTCTGAAAACTTAAAACCTCAAAAACTTCACTCCGGAGGTGATTTGGGCCTCGAAAAATTCATTTCACGACTTCGTGGTGAAACCTCACAATATTAAACCTGTTCCGGACGTTTTGACAGCTAATTCGCTGAAAACGGAGTTACGGTTCAAAAGTTATGACCGTTTGAAGTTTTGACGTAAAAAGTCAACTTTGGTCAAACTGATGAGCAAACCGCAGTTGACCAAAGCTAACCGCAGTTGACCAAAGCTAACCGCAGTTGACCAAAGATAACCGCAGTTGACCAAAGCTAACCGCAGTTGACCAAAGATAACCGCAGTTGACCAAAGCTAACCGCAGTTGACCAAAGCTAACCGCAGAATAGAGACAAAACAGTCACTTTCGTCCTTTTTCGTCTTTTTCCTGTTTTAGAGTTAACCTCAACCAAGAACAAGCTAATCTCAACCAAGAAACAAGCTAATCTCAACCAAGAATCATGCACTAAATCACATCAAACATCAACCAAACAACTAATTCAACCAACCCAAGTGAAAAGTTAAGAACTACTAACACCTCAAAACACAACAATACCACCAAATCATCAACAACACTTCAAACAAAAAATCAATTCGAGGTGATTGATTGAAAAATAATTCGAACCAAAAATCAAGCCACAAATTTGAGCACCAACAATCCTAGGATGAAACCTTGGCTCTTGATACCAATTGTAGAATATGAACATCTAGATTCGGGTGGCCTTAATTCATGGTAGATGATATCCATGTTTGAGTTAGATTCAAGAACTAGAGAGAGAGAGAGAGAGAGAGAGTTTGGAACCTTGAGATAAAAGAAGAAAGAAAAATTAGATTAAAAATGAAAGGCTCACCCTCTCCACATGTGGAGAGGGATATATATAGTCCCTACAAGATAACTAATAAAACACCCACACCCGGGCTGTAGATCAGGTATACAGTAGGTAAAGACCCGTCCTTCTTCTACGGTGTTACTTAATCTAAAACTAACTAAATATTAAACTAACTAATAACTAGACTAACTATGAGCTAACTTAATGCTATTACAATATTAAGGTGACCGAGACTTTTACAGGAATATTTGTATTCCTAACAATTGATGAACACGATATATCATGTTTGACTCAACTTGAAAGGATCCTAATTCTTAAATTAAATGGGTTTTGGATTTACTATTCAAACACGAATATTTACTCTCAACCATTCTTAATGGCTATATACAGGTTTTGAATCGCTTTCACTATTTTTTATCAGGATATCATGATATCCCTTCTCAACCAACTATCTTCTCAACTTTGACTAATAACTCATTTATTTTACCTTTTTCATTTTCATAACTATTGATGTATCTTACACTAACCAAATAGTAGTATAATATTTTCTACTCTAAATCCTAACTCAAGTTCAAATTCTAATCCTAAACCCATATATAAACCAATCGGCCCAAGCAATTTTCACGATTCACAATGGTACAACCGAAGAAGATTGGTCAAAAGTCAAAACTAAACAAAATCATATCTCAGCAAGCGTCCAGTGGTAAATCTGGAGCCCCAATTCATAGCTAGGAAACCATTTTTTTTTAACATATTAAAGGGTGTATAATACATAGCAGCTAGTAAAAATGTATATAAGAAAATACCTTCAAGTAGATATCTCTTTGCTAGATTTGGCCCCGACTTAGTTTGTATTGGAACTAAGTTTTGGATTCCCTGCTGCTGATTCGTTAAGGGCTTCTCCTCTGCTATTGGGCCTAATTGCACTCCTCCTGCAGGTTGCTTCATCTGCACAGTCACATACAACAGATATGTAAATTGATTAAAACTGAATGAATATTGTTTCAAAGCATGTAAATAGTTTTGATAGAAGATTAACTGAAATACCTTTACTTCATCCATCGATTATTATGTATGTGTGAGCAAGTGTAGATTGAAAAGCCTTGAGATGTGATGTTATTATATATGAACGTGCATTCTACTAAATATATTCAGCGACCTACTCTGTTTAAGTCCAAGGTCAATGACTAAATGAATTTAATATAAATAATTATATTTGATGACGATGTACATGCCAGCTGATGATGGTAAGTAGTGATGTCAGATTTTTATAGTGAATTACTACGTATTAAATAATGGGTTATACACTTATACTATAACCACGCCACGAACCTTGTATATACACACCTTTTTATACATAATCAAGTTGTACTATGTGCATAACGGTGTTATAATGTGTGCAATCGGCTTGTATTGTGTCCTATAGGGGATGTGGCTATAACAACTCTCTTAAATAATGTAAACGCGTGTGTAGGGCTGAGCGCAGAGACGGAGCCAGTAGGGGGGCTGGAGGGTGCTCGGCCCCCTCCAACCGGCCCAACTAGCCCACCTTTAATGGTGAACAGCAGTTTTCCGAACGTCCGAAACTATGGATGATATAACCTCGTCCTTGCTGTAAAAAATTGTGGTTGCTATTTAAAGTAGTTTCCGACGTGTGTTGAGTCGTTGGTGGTTGTAGGCTGCATTGTTGCAGGTATTCTTTAACAAGAAGAAGCCTTAATGGAAGAAAATCAAGAGATAAAGTCTTTATGGGGAGTAGAAAAAAAATGTGCATCTTCCCCATGTAATAACTGCTTTATTGTTGTCTTTTTTGGTTAACACATCTTTATTTATTTATCTTTTATAAAGAATATTCGAATTAGTAAAGCTATAGCCTGTAGGCCTATAGTATTCGTGGTCTATAGAAATTCAAATGGCCTTAACTGCGTGAACGTTTAACTCCTATTGGTCCATATAAAAATACTTAGTGTTTTTACAAAATGTTCGGGGTGGTGGCAATGGTCACTACAAAAAACTTTTATACCTCTCAACTCACCAATAATATCATTCCACATCACTCACACTTTTTCCATACCTCTCACCCTTATTTTAGTGGCAATGGTCACTTTTTCATACCTCCCAAACCTCCCACCCTTTTTGCTCCCAACGGTCATTTTTTCCGACGTTCCTTTTGATAATTGCTCCAAACCGCAGCAGTGTATATCACCGCTCAACCAAACCGCTCACCCAAATCGCTGGGGTGGCGGCGGTGTTCCCCGACGGTTTGGGGCAAACCGCTGGCCAAACCGCAACCATTACCAGTACCCTCATGAATGCAAATTCAACAAAATATTAAAACGTATTGCGTCAAGTAAAATAACTTATATAATTGTTCAAATTTTATTAACTTAATATTGTGTTGTTTGTTTATGACACTTTGTAAGGGGCATTTTCGATTGTCTCGTCCAAGGCATCACAAAACACAAGACTAGCCATGGGTAACAAATAGTTTTTACTTTACTTATCAGCTAAATTTAATTTTAAATTTATCCTTTTTTTGTTGGTGAATAAGTAGATAACGATCCATGATATAATTATATGCTACTACCGAGCTTTCAAAACAAAGAATTATACGTTACTATCAAAAAAATATTTTGAGCCCCCCCCCCCCCCCCTAATATAAATTCCTGGCTCCGTCCCTGGCTGAGCGAAACGAATCGCGGATCAGATTGAACCGAAAAACCAGATCGAATTTGATTGATTAGACCAGACTGAATGTATTTCGGTCCGGTCTTCAGTCCACCCTTTTCCTTTATAATCGGTTATCGTTCCGAAACCGTCTGATTTGATCTTAAGCAAAACCAATCATTATGTTTTATTGGACCAGACTGAACTGATGAACCAGACCTCGGACCGACCCGGACCTAGACCAAACATTTTAGTTCAGTCCTTGGTCGGTGTTTTGGGCCAAATCGATTTTCGATGCATCCGATTCAATTTCAGGACCATGTTCGGCTCTACACGTGTGTAGGTTATTAGAGGAAAACTACTAGAACCATTAAAAAAGTCAAATGATTTTTTTTACTGAATGATTTATCATATAAGTGGTGGCATTTTCAAACTTGTGAATGCATTCACAAATTTACATAACACATTATTGTGTAGATATTTTTTTGTATAATTTGTGTGCTTTTAACATCCTCTTGTTAGAGTTGTACTAGCAAAGAACCCGCGCGTTGCAGCGGCGGGTACTCTGAAATAATATTTTTCGATAAATAATGTATTTTAGTTTATTATGTTATTTTTGACAATAAATTTACGGATATCAAGAATTTCGTATAGCTCGTGCCCGTTCGGGCTCGAACCCATTGGCCCGTGCCTGTTCGGGCTCGAGCCCGTTTGGTCCGCGCCCGTTCGGGCTCAAGCCCATTTGGCCCGTTGCCCGTTCGGGCTTGAATATTTGTATAATGTGCTTTATTAATTGTAGTAGTAAAATTTAATGCAGGAATTGTATTTAATATGGTTGTACAATATGCTTGATAATTTGTATTTGTAAAAGGTGTTTTAATAAATGTATTAATTGTATTTATTGACCAATTAAATAATTGACTACATTAAATAGCATTAATGTGGTGTTTTGTTGTACACTATGCTTCTTGTCTTGTACGTCTAAAAATTATGTGCATTAAAGTGTTGTACACTATATTTCTTTTCTTGTAAGTAGTATTCATTATAGTCATTAATAACATTGACCACTTTAATAGCATTAATGTTGTAAGTCTGAAAATTACATCACGCTTATTTTGTTGTACACTATGCTCATTTTGTTGTAAATCTGAAAAATGGTTGCAGCTATTGTACATTGTGCTTAAATGGTTGTAATTTTTGATGATGAGGTATTATTAATAGCATTAATGTTGTTTAATAGAATTTTGTTCTTAAAATGACACCATACTTTATTTTGTTGTACAATATGCTTATTTTGTTGTAATTCTGAAAATTGGGTGCTTTAAAATGTTGTAAACCATGCTTAATTTCTTGTAAGTCTTAAAATTTTGAAGAGAGAGTCATTCATGCTTTATATGTAGTATAAATTTCATATTACTAAAAGAGGACTTCAATTCGAGACTAAAAGGGTGTTTCTTTTTTACTTTATGTGGAAAGGTAGTGAAATCCACCAATTTAATATTATTATTTTGTTAAAAGAGACCCACTTTTTTCACTAATGGGTTTATATCCCAAAGGCAAAAAATTTAAACCCTTCCCTAATAAGATATTTATATAAGTGTGGGCTCCGCACATACTTTTAGCTAAAAATAATAATAATAAAATAAAACAAGCCCTAAGTCTATGCTAATAAATAAAATATTGCAACAGAAAATTTAATATAATAATAATTTTGTGCTCATAAAAAGAGCAGATCTACAAATAGCATGACAACTAAGATTAAGGTAGACCCATATCATTTTTAAGTTGGTCAATATATTATAATTATAACTATATACTAAAAAGAGGGCTCTTCCCCCAATTGCTTTCACCACACTTTATGGTACAACTGTATTAGCTCCCCCACAGGCTTTTTTTTAAGTTGCTACAGTGAATATGGCTGTATGTGTACAGTGTTAGCAATAGTGTTTTGCTGCCTCCCAAACACCTTCTTCCACACCCACACACACATATTAATCAACGACCAAATAAAATAACGGGGGTGTTCTTGAAGCTTCTTCCACACACACACACACACACACACACGCAATTGGTAGATCACAGTAACACACGCAGAGGCCAAATCGGTCGATTTTCTGAAATTAGGGTTACTCCAGGTACGTTTTTGATTTTGTTTATTATGGTTTATTTTTAGTTGATTAATGGTTTAATTGAGTTGTTTCTTTTAGAATTTTTTTAAATTCTGAAATTAAGGTTTTGTTAGAATTTAGTGCTTTTGTTAATTTTTTTTTTTTTTTTTTTTTTTTTTTTGCTGATTTTTTTGCGGCTTCCCTTGCCATTGCTGAGATTTTCAAGGTAATTCTTTGGTTATATATAGCTCTATCTTTGTTGAAAACAGGATTAAATTAGTGTCTTTGTTAAAAATTGCTATCTTTAGTTAAAATAAATAGCATATAATGTAACTGAGCTGTATATAATCTGTTGATACATTAATTTTTTTAACTAATTTGTAGATATAAATGATTTGTAGACAGAACTAAGAGTAATTAATTAAGAGGGTGTTTGAATGAGCTTATTTAACAAGCTTATTCAAATTGTAATAAAGCTAATGAGATCATTTTAACTACTTTTAAGTGTTTCGACTTGACCTTATAGCTTATTTAAGCTATAACCTTAAGTTGGTAAGCTCATAACCAATTAAAACTGACCTTAGGCTAGGAGTAAGTTTTTTCAAGAACCGTGCATTTTAGTATTAAATTTTAATAGATTAGTGGTTGTCGAAAATCAGGTAATGGTTTCATGTATTTGATATGGTGTGTTTTCAGTTAAGTAGTATTTTTCAGATTTTATGAAGAAAAAAAATCAAAATAAGAAATATTTTTGTAATTAGCAGATATGAAAAATAGCCATAGAAGTTCTCATCGTCACAGGTATTATATGTATATACTAAGCGTTGGGCTTTTCGGGTTTTTTTTTGTTTCAATGGGTGTGTTCACGGTGTGTGATTAGGGGTGCGGGATGTGATCAGGGGATGTGGTTGTGATCTGGGAGTGAGTTCAGTTAATGTGCTTATGATGAGCATTATTTTTACTCTCTGTGCTTTCACTTGATATATGTGGTTCGGATGATACATGCATTGATTTGATTTGCAATTTTCCATATTTCAGGTTTGGAAGTTTCTTATTGCTTTTACTGATGTTCCTGGAGTTTGCACTTTTTTTACTCTCTACAAGTTTGTTCAAGCTACCATGATCATGTAAGTTCATCTATAACAATTCGTGGGAAATTATTTGCTTAGATTCTGTGTAATGTAGGGATCATATATGGGGTGTTTAGGATTAATGTTGCTGATGTAAACCTTTCCAGAACAGATGGTGTTTGTGACTCCTATCGAATTCATCTGTTACACGTAATACCCTTTTTTTTCTTTCTAAACAGCTCCAAACAAAAGTCAGCTATCGAATTCATCAGTGTTAGACATTTTTTTATAGAAAATAACCCCTAAATTCAATGTTTTTTCTTTCTAAAGTTGGACTATGATAGCTGACTTTAGTTTTGTTATGTTAAGGTGACCATATGGGCTGCGCAACAGGTGAAAATAGGTTTATTTCTTTAAGGCTCGGGACAGCTATGGCCAGGTTGAATTAACCCAGCACACATTTTTTGTTGTTGTGGCTGGAGCTGCTGAATCTTGATTTCATTTGTAGGCTGTATCATGCAGAGCAAAAAAACTGCTTTGACTTTTTACGGATAATTGTTTGCAAGTTAAAGTGAAACCATGAAGTACTGGAGTCGAGATCAAAAAGTATGCGCCACAGATCAAATTTGGTTTCTTTCTCGGTACTAATTAGGTGCTTATCTTAAGTTCAGCTAAAAAACACTCGATAATTATATATTGGGCTTATGAGGTTTTGTTGCTTTTTGCTTCTATGTGATGACTCGACATTTTTATTTATAAAAAAAAGTTTAAAATAGGTGTCGCTGAGACTGAAACAAGTTTTTGTCTGCTGCTAATATTTGAGTCTATATCTTTCACTTAGGATCCACAAACTAAACACTACTGGTCATCATTTATTTTTCTCTTTTCTGATCTGCTAAACAAATCAATCTGCATTTGATAACGAGTTAGTGAGGGGTGCTGAATATTGTATTTTCTGAAATGATTATAATTGCTCCTCAAAATCAATTGTGATTTGCAGAAGTGCAAAAGTGGAAGATGTCGGAAAAGATGACCCATCAATGTTTGACGGACAGGTATTCAATACGCTTGAGTGTAGGTATGCCAAGATTTTTGGATTTACATGTTACCTCCAATACTTTATTCCTGTTATGTTAATTTCATTGAACAAAATGTAATTACTGTTGCATATGTGTCGTTTGATAGGTTTGTGTCATTTGATAGGTTTCTTCTTATGTGAAGGTTTATCAAATCTGTCATATTGCTTTGAAAAGAGATTGTAAACATATCAATACAGTTGAAGAAGGCAGCGAAGAGACTCACACACAGGTACAGTTTTTACACATTCCGTAGAGATTACATTCTTTTGTTTAAAAAAATCATTTTAATAAATAAGAATTAGTCAAACCATTTTGAAACAACCTTGATAAACTGATAGTCAAAACCCTTAAACAAAGTATATGTAGTCTCATTTATCGTAGATTGGGAACTAAATAGTAAGAACTATAAGCATCAAGGACTTTGGATTTGCAGCACCGTACACATTAAGCAAGTCATGAAGTTGACGGTATAATTAAATCCTAAGCTATCAATTGTTTAAAACTGGATTGGGGGCGGTTGAAAATTAGAAGGTTGATAGGGCAGTAGGCAAAAAACTAACAAAAAAATTTTGTGCAACTGTGTAAGAAAAAATTAGGGATTTTCGATTTTATGTTTTGATTAGTTGGAAAAGGCTTTATTGCATTTTTTTGGTAGGTTAGTTGGATAATTCTTTGGATTGTTAGTTTTAAACTTTGTAGCCGAATATTGAAACCCAAAAGTTGCTGCAGTTCTGCTATCTACATTTAGTTTTTTTTTTTTTTTTTTTTTTTTTTTTTTTTTTTTTTTTTTTTTTTTCTCACTATACTCTTATTTGTTGCTACGTCCACAGTCTTACGGTTTCTTCTTTTTGGCATCAGCAGATGTAGACACATCGCGCAATTCGGGTTCTACGCGTGTGAAAAGGGTGGCACAGCAACAATTACCAGGATCCCATTCCTACAGTCATAGTGGTGAAGGGAGTGTTCAGGGGTGTGTTGCCACAACTGTCAGCCAAATCAATCCAGAGCCAGCCGTATTTCCACCTATGCTGCTTTCTTGAAGATGTTGCCATGCACAAGGGATGCCTTTTGCAAAGGCACAACAGGTATGCTATAATAGTTATACCTTTTAACGGGTCCAATGGGTTATATTTTAAGTTTTAATGCTTAAATTCAATGGATTGAGCAGATCAAATGGGTCAAAACTTGGCTAGAATATTTCGGATGCATACAACGGGTTGTTTGGTGTTTAATTATTTAAAAAATGTTATGCGTATTTCAGATTGAAAGAACACGTTGGTCCAATTTTTCTTTAAAAATAGAAGGATGGCTAAAGAACATGAGATTTATGACCGTCAAAATTCGAAACAGGCTTCTTTTCTTTGGACAAAATAGTTTGTTCTTTAATGATGCTTATTTAGCGAAAAACATCATATTTATAACAATGTCAAAAGTTAAACATCAGATTTATAATAACGAATTGTAGCTGTATATAAGTTGACATGTATGCCATACTCATCAACTTTCAAACTGAATATAATAGACACAACAATGGTTGTCTTAGTTTTTTTCAGTCAAAGGTACAAATAAACACATACTAACATTCAAATACAGTTGTAGAAATTGTTCGCAAAATGCAACAGAGAAAAGGGGTGTTTGGGCTCACGTTTCACAGCTTCGTAGGTAGTTTTTAACAGCTTTATGTGCTGTTTTTTAACAGCTTTTATAGGTTGTTTGGACAGCAGAGAAAAGGTTTGTTTAGACACTAATTTTATAGCCTTTTACGCTGTTTTTTAACAGCTCTTTTTGATGTTTTTTAACACCTTTATACGCTGTTTTTTAAGCCTCCATCACCACGATGAAGTTTGAAACTCATTTTTTAATGCCTTGACACTAGGAAACATCAATGCTTAAAACTTTGTAAGCAGATCAACTTCCCATCTAAAACGTTTTTGGGAATAAATTACAAGAAGTAAATTAGTAAGTTTTTGGGGAACTCTTTCTTGAATGAAAGTTAAACGTTGCATATGAAGTGCGGTTATAGGCTTAACTTTTAAGAGACTTCCTCAATGGCTTTGACACAACATCTATTGGCAATCCACGTTTTTATTCCCATGTCGTAGCAATATGTTCCTCGCATCCAGGTAAACGTGCACTAGGCTAGCTCCCGGTACAGCCAAATAGCATGCATGAATTGATTATATAAACCGCGTTATTTTACTTTTTTTTGCAGAAGCTGTCCGTTTGTTGAGTTCATCTATGTATGCATGTTAACAGATATGATATGTTCATTGATTTGCAGGAAAATGGCGGATAACGCTGCATTAGCTGTGATGGCAAAATCTGCCGGAAAAAGACCTGTTAGACAACTAGAAACCCTGGGAGTCACAGATATGAAACCATCAGACATTTCCAATGCCATACGTGTACGAGTGTATCGCAAGTGGACTGTTAAATCCACTAGAGGAACCAGGTAAATAGCCGTTAGTGCCAAGCACTCCCATTGTAGCAAACATGGAATAGTATACTTTATGTGTTCTTTTA
Organism: Artemisia argyi; assembly: GCA_030686995.1. Taxonomy (NCBI): domain Eukaryota; kingdom Viridiplantae; phylum Streptophyta; class Magnoliopsida; order Asterales; family Asteraceae; genus Artemisia; species Artemisia argyi. The sequence goes on along the minus strand of CM060704.1, from coordinate 110,649,230 downwards.
ATTAATCAATGTATATGTAAATTTAAATATACACACTATTGAAATCCACCATCTCTTAACTGTTGGTTTTCAATTTGATGTATGAAATGTTAGTGATTACACACAACGGTTACTAAATTCACCATCGAATGACTATTTGGGAAAACACCCCGCGGCAACGCGCGGGCTTACCACCTCGTTCATAAAGAAGCATTAAGCATAGACTTGTAGAATTTTTATTCATCATTGTAGAATGTATAAAAGAGTGGCACAAAATGGGATGAAAAAATTTCAACTTTTTACCATTTCCACTCTCAAGATGCATCTTTGAAAATACACTGTAAATACTGATAATTACTTGTCCTTGAATTACTTCTTACCTAGCTAGTGACGACGCTAATTATCACTATTTATTGATTATCTCAAAAGTCATGGTAGAAAACGTGTTTTCCGGTTATATTCTAGTTGACAAAGTATAATTTGCCAACTACGGAGTAATTGCAATTGTTTATTGGCGACTATTTATAAATATCAATTATTAATGCTAAAACTTTGAGAGGAAACGGGAAACATTTCATAGTTGTTCGCAGGGACGGAGCCAGGAATTTATATTAGGGGGGGCTCAAAATATTTTTTTGATAGTAACGTATAATTCTTTGTTTTGAAAGCTCGGTAGTAGCATATAATTATATCATGGATCGTTATCAACTTATTCACCAACAAAAAAAGGATAAATTTAAAATTAAATTTAGCTGATAAGTAAAGTAAAAACTATTTGTTACCCATGGCTAGTCTTGTGTTTTGTGATGCCTTGGACGAGACAATCGAAAATGCCCCTTACAAAGTGTCATAAACAAACAACACATATTAAGTTAATAAAATTTGAACAATTATATAAGTTATTTTACACCAATGGGCTTGTGGTCCACTGGGCATGTCTTATTCAGTTAAGCGTGCCTAGTGGAGAGTAGTACCGGTTTGGGTGACCAAACCGGGAAGTCCTCACTTGTGGACCACAATGCCCTGTCGGTACGCTTTCAAAGTTCTTCAATGAAGGTTTCAACCCACCAGGGTTCGAATCTGGAGAAGGCAGGGTTTACTTCAATTTAAGTGTCGTGCCTTCGGGCGGCTTAAGTTGAAGGTTTTCCCCCCATCGGGTTTCGAATTGGACATGAATTTCCCATGAAAGAAAGTAACCGTTCAAAAAAATATATAAGTTATTTTACTTGACGCAATACGTTTTAATATTTTGTTGAATTTGCATTCATGAACATTTTGTAAAAACACTAAGTATTTTTATATGGACCAATAGGAGTTAAACGTTCACGCAGTTAAGGCCATTTGAATTTCTATAAACCACGAATACTATAGGCCTACAGGCTATAGCTTTGCTAATTCGAATATTCTTTATAAAAGATAAATAAATAAAGATGTGTTAACCAAAAAAGACAACAATAAAGCAGTTATTACATGGGGAACATGCACATTTTTTTTCTACTCCCCATAAAGACTTTATCTCTTGATTCTCTTCCATTAAGGCTTCATCTTGTTAAAGAATACCTGCAACAATGCAGCCTACAACCACCAACGACTCAACACACGCTGGAAACTACTTCAAATAGCAACCACAATTTTTTACAGCAAGGACGAGCTTATATCATCCATAGTTTTGGACGTTCGGAAAACTGCTGTTCACCATTAAAGGTGGGCTAGTTGGGCCGGTTGGAGGGGGCCGAGCACCCTCCAGCCCCCCTACTGGCTCCGTCTCTGGTTGTTCGGACATTGCAATAATCTATATCTATATATATATAAAGAATGAGTTCCGATATTGAATGTTAGCATTAATGCAACAAGCAAAGAAACTCAAATAAGCGGTTTAAGCCAATGTAAGTTTCTTTTAAAATGATTATTTTCCGGTTTGTCGTAAAATTAAGGTTTATCGCGAAAGACGTTAGGTTTCGATATAGGAATATGTAAAATATGAAAAGTATGAGGTTTTGAGTGTAATAAATTAATTTAATAAAAAAAATAAAAATGTATATATATATATATATATATATATATATATATATATATATATATATATATATATATAAATTCGGCCATAAGGGATAAAGGGGGAAAAGAGACCCAATTGTAGTCCAATTACAACTCTAAATTAGGTAATTATCCACTAAATAATTATAAATACAAAATAAAAGTTCCCAAAACTCTTTTTCCTGCATATTGAAGTCGACCACAAGGAGAACAAGAAGAAAAAATTAAGGTTTTATAGTTTTCAAGCAATAATCAAGAATCAAGGTAAAATCCTTAAACCTTATGTGCAATTAATTAATTATTGTTATGATTCATGTAATATTTATTATGATGAAATCTAGGGTTTGTAAGTTTCTGTAAATTAATTAATTAAAACATGTTGGGATCAATTAATGATAATATTATGATGATTGGTGAAGAAAATTAAGCGTAAAACATGCTAGTTATTGAGTTAGGGTTTGGACATAAAACTATGGCTGTAAAGATGTGAGTGTAAATAACAGATGGTGAAGAGTTAAGTCACGAATATTAGGTCTAAATTGAAGTTTAATGAAAGAGCTTTCCAAAAAGTCCAGCCACGATTGATTTCAAGGTCGGGAAGTTGGTCTTTTGATTTTTCTTTGTTAAGGTGTCAAAGCTGTCAAACCGGGACAGATTTAGGGTAAAAGTTTGAGGGTGTTTTGTGGTTATAAAAGTGGTATTTTGACTAGGCCTTATGGAATAGTTAAGTATTAGGTTATATTAGACTACCATGAAAAGGATTCGCGATAAAAACTTGTGGAAGTATTTTATGTTAATTGAAACTTTTTGGTGTGCGTTCAGATCCGAATTTGAGTAGTTGACAAGTTTGATTTTCTTTTAAGTATTTGTATGTGTTATTGGTCCATGGCCTTCTGGGATTAGTTTCTATGCTTATGAGAGACCATGGTAAATTTTGGTATGAGTTGTTGAGCTTTATTTGTCGTGATTTTATGTGGGCGAATGTACCCAAAAATTCCGAGTTTTCTGATTTTAAAGGTACAAGGGATTTAGTGAGTGTTAGGTTATGGTGGTGGTTAGTATGGTGTCTAGGAGATCCATGGTGGATCATATGAGTTTTAGACTTCCATCATATGTTTATTACTTGGGTTGTAGCTTTTAGCTTGACCTTATGTAATGTGGATTATTTTTGTGTGTTATAGATTGTGAATTATTTTTGTGGAAGCTGCGGAGTTTGAGGTGAGTTCATAGTCCCATATTTTTACTTTGTTTTAAACTTGGGATGGGAATGATGCTTGTCTTAAATATTTGAGTTACTGTGATTATGTGTGTGTCAAAAGAGATTGGACTTATAATATTATCGTATGCATGCTATGTGTGATTATTTGCTTGTGTGGTCCAATTGGGGGGGGGGGGAGTATCCAATTGGAGAGTAATACTCCTACTCGTACCAAATTATGTGGATTGGATAATGTGATGATAATGCTATGTGGTCCAATTGGGGAGGAGTATCCAATTGGAGAGTAATACTCCTACTCGTTACTAGTTTATGTGTTCCAATTAGGTGGATGCTTATCCTGTTGCTCGCGCATGCGACCTAATTGTGGTTTATTGGGGTCGGAGGACACGAGCCGTCCTGTTGTAATCATTGTGGGATCGGAGGACACGAGCCGTCCTGTTGTAATCATTGTGGGATCGGAGGACACGAGCCGTCCTGTTGTTGCCTTTGTGTGTGATTATTGACTTGCAAATACATGTAGCTATATGATAACTGTAATTTATTTGTCCAGCTATATTTTTATTATCACAGTAAATTGGTTGCCTTGTGAGTGTAAGTGTGTCTAAACCTATGAATCTCACCAACATTATGTTGACGTTTTAAGCATCATTTTCAGGTGAGCTTTCTAAGGCTATGATAGAAGGAAGTGATTAGACGAGACCTTAGTTGCATTGGAAGTAGTTTATCTGTGCGTTTGGACTTTATCATGTTGTTTTCTTTCGGGTATTGTTATGACACTTTGTGTCTATACTTTGCCATTTCTATTGCATGTAGTTATTCTTTATATAGACACCATGTGTTGTGATGATATCCATGAAGTTACACCCTCGCGTTTCCACCCTGATAAGGTGTGACAGATTGGTATCAGAGCCTTGGTTATAGAGAATTAGGTGGTTGAACCTAGACTATAACCTAGGTGTCCTTCATATAGTTGCATTTAGGATCTATGAGTAAGTATAGTATTTTATATGTCTATTTTCCTATATTTATGAGATGTTTTATTGAGTTTCAGACGTCTATTCTATCCCCTATACGTAGTATTGTATATATCGACTTTATTATATCGTCTTCTGAGCTTAAGATGCTTTGTTGGACTACCATTGTCGCTATCGGATGCGAGAGAAGTGGTAGGATGAAGCGGACTAACCGCAGAATCCGAGTTTCCGCTAGCATGTATCAATGTTCAAACAAGGAGAGGATGTTTATAGAATACGTTGGTAGAGAAGAAGTGGAGAGGTTTGAAACCACGACGACTTCTGGAGATGGAGCCATTACTAAATACCCTTGGTAGTGTCCTCACTTCACATAGGAAGGAGAGGTGGTTTAGTCTAAACCTCGTGATTTGTATGCACTTGTGAATCATACGGGATTGGAAGAAAGAAATAGAGATGGTTTTGCATGTTGTCGACTACCTCAACATGTAGGAAACAGGAATGGGTGGTTGAGTAAAGAAGAAGGGGAGTTAGGATGGAATGGTGTGGATTCGGATCTAGAGTCCACAACGAATAGTAAGTTGAATTGATCTAAGTGGGGAGATAAGTGCGAGAGTGGAGTTGAGCCATTATGCGACGTCTTTTGTTTTGTGTTATGTTTTGGAATTCGTATATTGTCCTTTGCCGTCTAGAGCCATGTTAGAGCGTGATTACTCTTGGATATTGGATCGACCTTATCCAAGTGATTTTGATTATAGAGTTTACGTGATCATTGGAATTGTTCCACGTGAGATGATTGTTTGCAACGTCATGTGTTTTTGTTTGCATGATTGTTTGCATGATGTGTTGTCATAGGAGGGAGTACACTTGTGAAAGGGGGCATAGATAATTATGGTGGCCAACATAATTATACATGCGTCACAACACAAGTGGACTTGCAAGTATGATAGCATGGATTGCATGGTGTGTTAGGTGTTATGTGGTATATGTGCGTTATCATTGAGATGTGTGGTTTTGGAAGTAAGTATGCGTGTGGAATAGGCTTATAACTATGGTCACGAACATAATTATAAGGGTATCACACACGTGGACTTGTGACCATTATTGCATTGATTGATGTTTGTTGTTATATGTTGTGGTAGATGGTATGTGATATCATGATTGGTGATGGCTGTATGGTTAGAGAAGTATTCTCTTAACCGTTAGGGCAGTCGTTATATGTTGGGGTGTGTAGGTGGTGAGATTCCATCCTACCTATCATATGTTGATACCTCAATTATCAGTGGGTACTTATGTTGTGGTATTTAAGTTGATTCGTTGGCTAGACGCTCCGTTTGTATACCTAATTCTTTGGTTGGCATTCTTATTCGTACCATGATGGTACAGATGCCATATTCTTTCTATTTGACGTCGTGATAGGTGTTGGGTAATCGAATTCATTTTTGTTGGATACTGGTTCGTTTCTTTGGTTATTCCATACATTCATTCCTCGGATGAATGTTATACTATTCTTCGAGTATTGTTGGTTCGTGTCGAGTTGGTGTGGATATTTGATCCCTCACTTGCACACCAATTGGCTTTCGTGACATGTTTTATGACCTGTTAGTATCAATGTTTTTCTATGATTTTGGTTTGATCGTTGTACGAATGAGTCTGTAAGTTCATCGTTTGGTTTGCAATGTATTTGTGTGAGTGTTCACTGGTATGAGTTCGTTTGAGAATTATTTTGATTACGGAATTCTTCAATGTCTTTCGCGTTCGATTAAGAGGTTGTGTTAGAGTCTTTATGGCATTTTACAAATTCGTTTTGGGTATTTCAAGGTCATTTGATGGAAACTAATATTTTTATGGGAAATGAAGTGTGAAAAAAAATGGTTATGTTGATGTCTTACATAAAATGGTTTATATATATTTTATAAAAAAAAGATGTATAAGTTTAAGATATGTCTTGTGAAAAATGGTGTTCATTTGTTTTTGAGAAGGACGAGTACGGGAATAAGAACTGTCTATGGTTCTCATTTACCAAACTTGTTATGTATTTGGTTCATCGAGTGTTTCTTTCGTTGAGGTACGTTTGTGGATGTTTTATGGGTACGTGTATTTTATATTTTCTTTGTATGGGTTTTCATGAACATTTTATCCGTTTCTACTTTTATTGGGGAAAATTCCTCATTGTGTTTTTCTAACTTTGATTTTGATGTTCGTTACTTCGCTAGTCGGTAATTCGTACCCCTTTTGAGTTCGTTGATATACGTTTTACTTCGACCGGTTTTATGGTTCGTTTCATTTACTTAGGATAGGTTGTCGTTTTGATTATCAATTTATTCGTTGAAGAAGAAGAGGATGTTGCCAAGTGTCCAAGTGAGAAGTTCAGTGATTCAGTCTAAACTAGTCAACTTTTATTAGTTAACCACTTGTGAATGGTCAACCGTAAAAGTCAAACTAATCAGGCCTGAATGCTTCCGTGAAATACAGTGTTTTCCCTGATCGTTATGTGCCGACGAGGTGTGGATGGTATTAAAAACGAATTTGTGATCGAGTGAATTTGAACAGGGAATGGTATAAGTGTGAGTGTGAGTGATTACACTAAGGTTTTATAAACACAAAATAGCTTAAATAAGCTATAAGAGTGATTACGTAAACCTAAATAACTTAGAAACGTTTAAAACCTAGAAACGCTTAAAAACTTAAACACGTACGTTTAAAGTTTGGTATTAAAATGCTTGAAAGTTGGATTTTCACTTTTGTGTGGTTTTAAAGATTTTAAAAATTGTTTTAACTAATTAAAATTTAAACTAATTTAAATGGCAAACTACAACTAATGACGATGAATATTAAGCTAAGAATATGATAATAAAAAGACTTAACAAGCATAATATGAATAATCAAACATGATATTAAACTAAGTATCTAAGCTAAAAATGATAAAAAGTTAAGAGAATGAGACCCAGTGATTAATACGAAAGAATTACCACCCAATCTTATAAACTAAATAAATTATTAAAGTGTATTTCTCTATTAACTTTAATTTTACTAATTAGTTAATAAAGTTAAAAACTTTGTTAACCAAATAGCTTAATAAAAGTTATTAAAGTTGTAAACTTTAATGATTTTTAAGTTTATAAGACCCTTAAGCTCCATGCCTTAGCGGTAGAATGTGATGAGAAATAAGACATAAGAGTTAGGATAAACAAGATAATATGATGAAATAAACAATAACAATAATTTTTATAAAACTAGATTATAACTACAAGTTTTAACTAAATAAGCTTAAATACTAAAGCTTAAAGCAAATAAGGAAGAAAGCAATCAAGGCTATTAAGCCCATCACCCAAGTGAAACACTTATATTCCCTTATATAAATCGACAATAAACTAAAGTATATGAAAACTTCAAAATATACAATAAAGATGCAAACTTTACTAAAATCTATGCTAATAACAACGATAATAATCAGTACGCTAAAAATGACAATAAATAAATAATAATATATAAAGCTAAATTACTAGGACTAGTATTAAAACTAGAATAGATTGGACTAGTATTCAAACTAAAATAATCGGACTAGTATTTAAACTAGAATAATTACTAAACAAAAGAAAGCTAAAAATAAAAAAAAGTGCTCTCAAACTTAAGAGATGTCAAGGCTTATTAGAAAGAATAAGCCAAGCTTACAAGCTCATGCATGTCTTTTAGTGTTTGAATCGAGCTAGAGGGTAAAGAAGAGAAGAAGTTATAAGCTAAAACTTGATAAAAATGTAAACTTTATAAACTTAAAAAAAAAAATTAAAAATGACAAACACTATTAAGCTATTTTAAAAAAATGTTGAGTAACCATCTTGAAAGATAATCACTTTCATGTAATAGACTATACGTACAAAAATTAACAAACAAAACTCCACTTCATTTGTTAGCATCTCTCGAAATTTACGATAAGGATTGATAAAACGTTGAAACTTTAAATGCAATATTTAAAACAATTTTCACTTTAAGCTGCAAAACTCAAAGTAACAAGACAAGGAAAACTAAAATACTTAAGGGCCCGTTTGGTATGGATGACTTGACACTGTTGGAGTAGATTTACAAAAAAAAGCATGTTTGGTTGAAAAGATGCGGGCCCAAGGTTTGGGAAGATGACCAAATATTCGGCATAATCGAATCCGCACCTTAATGCCTGGATTTGACAAAACATTTGTTGCATCATTTTGTCTTTTTTCTTAAAGTGGGGCCTCATTTAATTTAAACCACTCAATTTAATTTAAAATTTGTTTTATAATAAAGAAAGTTAATTAATATTCTTTTAAATTATAATATTATATTATTTATATATTTTCTCTCTCCTATTTTTTTTTCTCTCTCATCATTTAATTTAAACCTATACCAAATTTTAATCTATAACTTTTCCATCAACCCCAAATTCTAATCTAAACCCATCTACAAACCAAACGGGCTCTAAATCTTGATTCCTACTATTACATTGAAAATTGGAAAGAACAGTAATAAAGTTGCAAAAATTAAATGTGTGTGAAACTAATTGAAAGGAAAAAAACTACTACTCTACCACTATTTTAAAAGAAAAAAGAAGTGTTGTAAAATGTGAGGAGGAATGCTATATTTATAGCAAAATGAGGCGGTTCTCTACTTCTTTTCTTCCCGACCAAGCTTCCACGTGGCACAATGAGATTTGTTGAAGCATAAGGACCACGCACCATCAAGAATTAACTTTGGGAAGTTAGTACACGCGCTGGCCTTCACTTGCAATATCAAATATTATTATTTTTTCATTGTTTCCTTCATTTGCATAGGGATCACGTGGGCTGGAGTACACCAAATATATCTTCATTTGTCTCTTTTTATATCTCCCAATATATCAATTATTTCTTCATTTGCTTTGTATTTAATTTACTTGGGCTTTTGCAAAGAGTGGGCTTGGTGTCTCATTTATACTCTTGGGCCTGTAGATGTGGGCTTCAAATGAATATTGTGGCTGGCCTTAATTTAACAAATAAATTTGGCATTAATCTTCATCTCTAGCCTCGATGCTTAAAATAAAATTATCATCGATCACGTAATTTTGTGCTCTTTCTAATCTCGTACTCGGTTTTCTCCGTTTTGTCTTTCATTTTGTCCTTTTCCACATCCATACCTGCTCATGCACAAACACAAAAACATACATATATTTGGCATTTTTGATATATTTTTGGTCTTTTTAGTGGGTTAAACAAGGTAAAATATATGTGTATTTAGACACATATCATTCAGCTTCAAGATGTACGTTCTTTAGGCATCGCGGAGGTAGAAGAACCATATGAGGAACTATGGGATACGTGACTTAGAGTTGGGAAGTAGAACTTGGAGGTGATATTAGTATGGACCAGAAAGTGTTATCTACACAAATCATAAGAATCTTTAGCATATATTTGATAAGAGGCTAATATATGTAGAAGAGAAGTTGGGTGTGGAATTTCTCAGTGACTACGATTGTCTGATTCGCCACCGTCAAGAAAGGGCGGACATCGTGGTAAGAGCGCTGAGCGGGAGTAAACAAGTGAAACTTGGATGTTTATGAGCAATGATTATGATAATTCAGTTCGGAGTTAAGAGGATGATACTGACAGCCTAGAGAGAGAGGTTCAAAGATGAGAACATGTAAGAAGAATGATTACTTGCTTTAGACCAGTAAATGGAAAGGAACAAAGATGGAGGAATGTACTTTGCGGACCAGCTATTGGTTTTATTGAGAGGAAGCGTAAGGACATCATTCATGCAAGGTATTTGATACATCCGAGAATGGATAAGACGTATTATTACCTTAGCAAGAGGTGTATGGAGGAGTGGGTATGAAGGAGAATACTGATACTTTAGCAAGTGTTTGAAATGCTTGAAAGTAAAGGTTGTAGTCAACGATTATTAGGGTGTTGCAACAACCAGAGGTACCTGGAGATTTTATTAAGGAGGAGTTGGCGAGACGTTACATTTGATGAGTTGGTAGAGAGATGTGTGGTGTCGCGTCAATCAGCTTATATCAAGATAAAATACTTACTTCATGAATGTGGTAAATGTTTTATGGAGCCTTGAGATAGCATATGAAGATGAGTATGACTTATCGTTCTTAAATGAATGGACTAAGTGAGCGTACAAATCAGGCGTTGTATGGTGAGCTAAGAGCAATGGTGTGTTTGATTTTGGAGGAAGCTGGGGTATACATTTACCCTTAGCGGAGTTCTCCTATATCAACAATTATCATTGTAGTATTGAGTATGTGTCGTGTGAGAAGTTGTTTGGAAGGTAATGTAGGTCACCTGTTCTGTGGGCAAAGGTTGGAACAAGCCAACTAATTGGTCCTGGACTAGAGCGAGAGACTACGAATAAGGTTTCTGACTAAGGAAAGACTTAAGGCAGCAAGAGATCGCTAAAAGAGTTATGCGGATTATTGCCGTAAGCCCTTAGAGTTTGGTGTTGGTGATATTGTAAGGTTAAAAGTATCTCCTTGGAAGGGTGTTGTGCATTTCAGTAAGAAAGGCAAGTTAGCACCGAGATACGTAAGACCGTTTGAGATTTATGGGAAGGATTTGATTTGTGGCATACCGGTTGAAGTTAGCTGAGGAATTGAGTGTTGTACATGATACGTTTCATGTATCTAATTGAAAGAACTGTTTGGCGGATGCTAGTCTGCATATGCCATTAAATGAAAGTAAGGTTGAAAAACTTTTCGTTTTGTCGAGAAACCTGTTGAGATATGGATCGAGATGTTAAGGGTTTGAAATGTGGAGAGATAGTGTTGGTAAACGTATGGTGGGATTCTAAGTGTGGTCCTGAGTTTACTTGGGAACGTGAGGATCAGATGATATTTAAGTACTCAAATTTGTTTGCTGATGTGGTTGGTGAAGTAGATCGTTTGTAGTTGGATTTTAGATCATGTAAGTTAGATGCAGGGTGTTCGCAAATGTTTTAATTGAGCGTAAAACATGCTAGTTATTGAGTTAGGGTTTGGACAGAAAACTATGGTTGTAAAGATGTGAGTGTAAATAATAGATGGTGAAGAGTTAAGTCACGAATTTTAGGTCTAAATTGAATTTTAATGAAAGAGCTTTCCAAAAAGTCCAGCCACGATTGATTTCAAGGTCGGGAAGTTGGTCTTTTGATTTTTCTTTGTTAAGGTGTCAAAGCTGTCAAACCGGGACAGATTTTGGGTAAAAGTTTGAGGGTGTTTTGTGGTTGTAAATGTGGTATTTTGACTAGGCCTTCTGGAATAGTTAAGTATTAGGTTATATTAGACTACCACGAAAAGGATTCGTGATAAAAACTTGTGGAGTATTTTATGTTAATTGAAACTTTTTGGTGTGCGTTCAGATCCGAATTTGAGTAGTTGACAAGTTTGATTTTCTTTTGAGTATTTGTATGTGTTATTGGTCCATGGCCTTCTGGTATTAGCTTCTATGCTTATGAGAGACCATGGTAAATTTTTGGTGTGAGTTGTTGAGCTTTATTTGTCGTGATTATATGTGGGCGAATGTACCCAAAAATTCTGCGTTTTCTAATTTTAAAGGTGCAAGGGATTTAGTGAGTGTTAGGTTATGGTGGTGGTTAGTATAGTGTGTAGGAGATCCATGGTGGATCATATGAGTCTTAGACATCCATCATATGTGTATTACTTGGGTTGTAGCTTTTAGCTTGACCTTGTGTAATGTGGATTATTTTTGTGTGTTATAGATTGTGAATTGTTTTTGTGGAAGCTGCGGAGTTTGAGGTGAGTTCATAGTCCCATATTTTTACTTTGTTTTAAACTTGGGATGGGAATGATGCTTGTCTTAAGTATTTGAGTTACTGTGATTATGTGTATGTCAAAAGAGCTTGGACTTATAATGTTATCGTATGCATGCTATGTGTGATTATTTGCTTGTGTGGTCCAATTGGGGGGGGGGGGGGGGTATCCAATTGGAGAGTAATACTCCTACTCGTACCAGATTATGTGGATTGGATAATGTGATGATAATGCTGTGTGGTCCAATTGGGAGGGAGTATCCAATTGGAGAGTAATACTCCTACTCGTTACTAGCTTATATGTTCCAATTAGGAGGTTGCTTATCCTGTTGCTCGCGCATGCGACCTAATTGTGGTTTATTGGTGTCGGAGGACACGAGCCGTCCTGTTGTAATCATTGTGGGATCGGAGGACACGAGCCGTCCTGTTGTAATCATTGTGGGATCGGAGGACACGAGCCGTCCTGTTGTTGCCTTTGTGTGTGATTATTGACTTGCAAATACATGTAGCTATATGATAACTGTAATTTATTTGTCCAGCTATATTTTTATGGTCACAATAAATTGGTTGCCTTGTGAGTGTAAGTGTGTCTAAACCTATGAATCTCACCAACATTATGTTGACGTTTTAAGCATCATTTTCAGGTGAGCTTTCTAAGGCTATGATAGAAGGAAGTGATTAGACGAGATCTTAGTTTCATTGGAAGTGGTTTATCTGTGCGTTTGGACTTTATCATGTTTTTTTCTTTCGGGTATTGTTATGACACTTTGTGTCTATACTTTGCCATTTCTGTTGCATGTAGTTATTCTCTATATAGACACCATGTGTTGTGATGATATCCATGAAGTTACACCCTCGCGTTTCCGCCCTGGCGAGGTGTGACATCTACCGTGGATTTCATCGTGGAATAATTAAACATAAATTTTGTAATCAATTTCCTAAAACCACATGCACGTCTCTTTATAACTCATGACACTCGACAATGAATTATAAGCTTTTACATGTTACGTTTGGATTGAAATACTCTATTAACTTGCACGTTTTTGCAGGTGATTAACTCTATTACATTACGAACACGGTTACAAAAGGGAACTACAACAATGGCATTGGGTGAACTACAGGGTGAATATGTAAGCGTATTGGAAGCATTGAACTTTGTTTCTAAAGGGGAAGAACTTCTAAAGCTTACAAGTAAAGGTAATTCCTCTCAAATTATACTGTATAAAACATGCATGCACAAATGAATTACATAAAGGATATTGAATTATTCAGAGTGATTGTTCATACAGTAGATCTTCAATGGAAGCAAGTTTCTTTCAAAGTCAATGCAAAATTGCAGTGTAAAAAAGAATATTAAAATCTAAAACCTTTTAAAAAACAATTAAAAAAGATATGTTATCTGCTTAAATGTGCCTTAGACCAAATACAACCCTTAATCTTTTTCATTTGAATGTTCATGACAGATGCAAAGCAAACATTGTAGCAAAGGAAAAAGGGTTCAAACACATCATTCGACCATGAATACCAATAAGGGGAGCAAACTCTATGATATACTTAAAACATACCGTATAAAACAATGAATGGCTTTTAAATAATTTTAATGTTATAGTTCTATAAACAGTACCCATATTATAAAGAAAGAAACATAACCTGATGTTCTGACCAATATAATATATAGATAAACTTTGCGAGAATATTTCTTTTATACAATATGTGTTTATACAATTATGCTTCTTTATTTTAAGCACCATGTCGTAATGAACTAATTTGAGATAACTTTGCAAAGGTAGTACGTGGAACTGAGATGGTTTGGTACTTGACTGAAAGTTTTCACGCAATCAATGACATGGTGAAATAAGATGTTCATAATTTAGTTTGGTTATTCTTTTATATGTAAAGTTCATAAAATCAGTTATGGAAACATGAAATTATTGTTTTTATAAAGAAAACTTGAATGAATATATGGTGGAGTGAGATTATATAGTTTCTGCAATGAAAAGTTAGTTGGTTTGTAGCGGACGTGAGTTGGTTCTTTATATAGAGATAGCTACCTACACAAAAGAAAGAGATAATAGAATGCAATAGATGAATGAAAGAGATCATTGAACTGAGTTTCTGAACTTACACCTGACCCTCCAGAGAATGCAAGCTAAACACACAATAACCCAAGAAGGAAAAGAAATTGTAAAATCAGAAAATAGAAAAAGGTGTTGCTTCAACACCTCAAATAAATAACAATTGAAAGAGACAGTTTATTTTACTAAAGAAATGAGATATATCATTTGAAGAATTTTTTATTATTTTTAATCTAATTTTTTATTATTACATACTAATCAGAATTGGTGGTTAATTGATCTTTTTTGTGCATTTACATTGTCTTCTTTTGTGCTCTTATGGTTCGCTTAATGTTTCAAGTTCAGTGGGTTAATTGGTGTGGTTTCTTATTTTCTTGCAGGTGGTCATGGTTCCTGTTGCAAGGGGATCCGATCCTCAATATGTGAAGGCGTATCAATTTGGTTTTCTGCAAATACGTTTCTCATTTAAGTTGTTTATTGTCACAACCCTTTGTCTCTAGCCATCATGTAATATTTATTAAGCCACTGAACAGCTGTATAACCATCTTTCGGTTTCGTGATTTTATATCATGTACTATTTATATCATAAACATTGATGTAATATCTATTAAGCCAACTTTGGTTTTTAGTGTTATTAACAAATTAATAGATATTCATTCAAAGTTGGTTTTTGTGTGAAATAAGCTCTTCATTCAAAGTTGTTGGATTGATAATAGCAACAAAACTTTGGACTCAGGACAACTTTATTTGTTTTGGTGTTTGTTATTGTTTTATGGCAAAAATCCTAAACCCCTTGATAATAAATACAAGGTTGATGAGAATAAGGTTAAAGGGTGTGTTTCACAAGGGTGGATAAGATGTTATTTTAATGATGATGATTGTAAGAATGTGGTTTTTGAAGGTGATTATGATTCTGTCTTGACTAAGGGTTTAACTGCTTTGATTCAGGGTTTGTCGGGTTCTATTATGCAAATTAAGCTAAGAAATTTGTTAATCTAGAGCTTCATTTGAAAGCTTTTAATTAATAGCTTTTAAAGTTTCATAAATGTGAGCATATAGCTTTTATCGTGTACATGCTCATTATGATTTTAATCACCTCATTAATGGTATAAAATCAATTGATCCCAAACTTAATCATGTACTCATGTGAAACGTCTATTACTAAATAGATAGTCATGATTTGTAAGTGTGATAAATTGTATTATTCTTATAGCTCATTAATGGTATTCAAATCAGCTTTTAAGTTCATGTATAATCCTCTCAAAGTTGGGCTTAACGTTTCACAAACCATAAGTCAGATTTTCATGTGTCTTTTCATTTGACATAATTCAGTACACAAGTATAACATATGAGATCTTGATATGTTTATTGGGGTCTATAAATAACCACTACTTGGTTTACCTTACCGCAAAGAAAATTATCAGGATTCTTCCGCGACTGTTGCTGCTGCTCCATGCCCAGCTGTGAATTCGTGTAGAAAGATGTCTCGTGATGCATCTTTTATACAGGATCTTAGAAACACATTGATGAATTAAACAATGGTTAATGATGGAATATGGATCCACTACATTTTAATGACGTTTCATCTGAACACACATTTGTGTGTTCATGAAGGTGCAATCCTAATCCTAATACTTTGATCTTAACCAGGACTCTGTACCAACTGTATTTGATAACTTCAGTGCAAATGTTGTAGTTGAAGGCACCACTGTCAATTTAAGCATGTGAGACACTTCCGGAAAGAGTTTTGCCATAATCACAGGTCATATATATTTCCATTTTTAGTAACACCTATGAAAACGACACCTGAAATTCCAAATTTAGTTCATTGAGCAGTAAACGTATTATAGAATTTAAAATCAATAGGTTTCTAATTTCGGTAATGTTTAATGAACTCAAAAGGTCAAGAAGATTACATCAGGTACCCTTGAGTTATCGAGGAGCTGATGTGTTGGTTCTAGAGTTTTCATTGGTTAGTCGGGCCAGCTATGAAAACATACTAAAAACGGTTCGCTTAGTAAATAAAAACTTCCTTTTTATAGTATTGTAAGCTTTTATTTTTTTTCGTGAGTGATTTCTGATGGCGATTAAAGTTGTTCAATATGTCTAAGGTTGTGGCCGAGAAAGATGCCAAAGGAAAGGAGAGCTGCAAGGAAGAAGAAGAACATGACAGCAAGTTTCTTTTCAACAGTTAAAGACTATGTGAAATCCCGTATTTGTTGTGTAAAATTGGAATTCTGTACAAATGAAGGGATCCATGACTTGCTATTCATGGGATCTGTTGGTACCAAATAAAATATTTTGGCCATGTTCACTCTTTTGCAACTACGCAACAAGTTTAGGTCATTATTGTATAATGAGATAGAACTAGATTAATTTGTGTAGCTTATAATTGGCGGCCAGAAGCCAATGTTCTATCTTGCTTATACTTTAGGATATGATGTTAAACATATGTTGTGCAGGGACTGTTGATTTTGGCTTCAGTTTAATGTCATTTCCCAAACTTATTGATGCCTCCACATTTACGATAAAAAGAAATTATTGTGTAGTCTGACTCAAAGTTTGTTGCATTTTGCAGGGTTACTAAAGGCCGAATTGGATGGAGTGATCTTAGTTGAATGAAGACCTCAAGGAATACAATGCATGATAACTATTGTTTAAGAGTTGTGATTTATAATTTTGTTGAGATGTGTTGTTTATCGCATGGTAATAGGTTATAATAATTATAATTAAACCGATGAATTTAAATGTTGTATTAAAAAAAAAATCAATGTGTCAGCTTAACCCGAACACCTTTTTACCCGAAAATACATGTATGATTCTTTTACGCTAATGTATATTAACGTGATTAAAATGTATTTGAAAGTTGATTTTATCTATGCTTCTTAATACTTTTTTGTTTTATATGAAATTCTTATCATCTTATGTATTAAAAAGTACATTTAAAAGTTGTTGTTTTTTTAATATACTGATAAAAATGTTTTTGTACTTTTTGTTTTTATACTTTATAAGGCAAACTAAGTTGTTATGGTCTTCATATTATCTTATTTAGGTTTACATTTAAAGTAAATTTTGATTATAATTTTGACATATTGTCAAAATATTTTCAATATATTTTTGTGGTTTGCAAAACTATATGTCGTGATATTATTAGTGAAATATCTGATACTACGCACTACGCTGCAATGTTTTTAAAATACTCGAGTAGCTTTATTTACAATCACGGTTAAAATAATATATAATGGGAGAAAGAAAATTTGTTAAGGATGCATGGGTTGAACGTTAGCACGGGATTATATATTCGCTTTACTTTCATAAATGTTTGTGACCAGGTGTCGTTCACACGAAGATTTATATTGTAAATGACACGCTAAACTTCATAGCGATAAAAGAAATTACTTAAAATCTCGCACTACAAAGTTCATGGCAACGGGAATGCGAAGTAGCGTAAACAGAAGAGTAACATCAACGATTTGATGGTACACATGATGAGTGAAGATTAAGAGTGTATACAGAAAAAATCAACGTCAACATAACCCGAACACTTTTTACCCAAAATACAAGTATGATTTAATCATGATGAACAAAGCTCGTGCATCGCACGGGCCATGCTGTCTCGTGAAAATAAAAATGCAGCACTATATCATCTAAATTAGATTTACGGTCACTGAGAATTAATTTTTTCCTTAGGATTAAACACTTCTTCAAAGTGTAAATTTTACACTTTTTAAGCTTCTAAATCTACATGAGTACATGTTAATCTATCTTTTTAATATTCCAATATGACACATTACACATGTAACAAATGCACGAATATAATATATCTTTTAATAGATTTGAACTATTCTTACACTTTGCACGTACTGTGTTTATTCATCCTCTGTTTTTTCTCTGTTTTTCGTATTTTAGTTTTCTTGATAGATCTTTATCAAATTTGGAGGGTGTTTCACATTAAAAAAGAAAAACTAAATTATGTTTCCATTGTTAATTGTTTTCGGTTTGTAGTTTTGTTTTTGTATTGTGTACTGGAGAGATGGTTCACTATATTTTCTGCAGATAAAGTGGCAATCTTGTAATCCATTTGTTTTGTAGAACTTAAACTTAATTGTGCATTAGGAATATCTTTATATCATTCAACATGAATTTGTGATAGTTTTCCAACAAAGTGTCAAGTACTGCTTGAATTAATGTAAAGTGTATAAATAATTTTAAGCGTTGACTTACAACCAGTTACAATGAATATCTTGAAGTGAAACATGTCACAATTGGAAGACGACAATATTTAATACTTTGGATTTTCATAAAAAAGAACTGGTTTTTCCGGCTTAAAGAGGTACTTACCACCATATGTTGAGCGAAATACATCGATCAACAAATGATATTGTAGTGCAACATATAGGATTGCTGGCGTGATAGCAAAAAGGCTAATAAAGATAGGTATCCATTTCATTTCTTTATGGTATAGTACGAAGAAGCTGACACTAAAAGTGACCATCATGGTTCCTATAGAGAGGAAAAGGGCTGCTAGACCTGACATCAGCTTCAGGGGTAATGATCTCACGAAATCATGTTCGGCATAACGGGATGTGAGGATAGATAAAAACGTGAGTATCGACACTGATGATAAGAACAAGGATATGGCATCTGCGACTACAAAGGCCACAAAGGACAGTTTCCGTTTGAACATGGGGATACCATCGTTTTGATTGTATCCACCTGGAACTGTAAAAGCCGCAGCAAATACTATCGTGGCAATAAGTGTTGCCACAACCATACATTGACTAGCCGTTGCTTTCATCCATTTTTCAGCTTGTGTGATCAGATCTTGGTGTTCCTTGGTGAATAACTCACGTGGTGTTAGACCATCGTTGTTCAGCCGTTCTCTATAAGAAGGGGGGATCATACGCTCTACTTCCTGCAACGTACAAGAAAAAAATAACTTAATTATAAACTACTTTCTGGTTATACACTAATATTGAAAAAAGGATGTGAGAAACTGGAAAAGAAATTTTCTACCTTAAACCATAATAATTCTCGTTGCATCTGGAGTGCAGCTCCTGACACATCCTCAAGGTTCTTCTTTCTGGTACTCTTAGCAGCTAAATGCAACATATTGTTTCCATCTGAATCTTTCAAAGGAGTTACCATATCCTTCATTGCACCTATCTCGTAAAGTAGGTTGTAGATACCCTCGTGACGATTTTTTACAGCAACGTGAAATATAGTTTGATTGTTATCATTCACCTTCCATATGAGATCTGTACTTCTACGGATGAGCTCAAGTAAAAAGTTAGTATTGCCGACTTCTGCAGCAATAAACATTACTCGAGAAGAGTATGTGTACTTTGAATGTGTTGCTTTACGCATAACACTAATATGGTTTTTAATGAGACCATGTAAAGATTTCACACCAGCTGCTGACTTCTTTACCTTTTGAGTATCATCATGCAATTTCGCAATATTTTCAGAAATTATCTTTTCTAGTTCCAGAGCGTGATCTCCCTTAGAAGAACGTGCCTTCTTTTCTTCGCTGATTATGTCCCGGGTTTCAACCATCATTTTTATCACATAATGAGAAACAAGTTTTTTTAGTTGCGGAACATCCTGTTTATTTTGATAAGTGTTTTCCAGATACTCAAGTTGCTCAGATATAAGTTCTTTGAGTTGTATAGCTTGAAGCACCCATCCAGCACCTGAATTGATCATATCCTCTGGCCCTCTAAGTATGTCATCTATTCTCCTCTTAGACTGTGTCAAAATATCTTCCCAAAGGATTCTCAGTAATGGTACTGCGTCACTTTCTTTCTCAGGAGTTCTCGCCTATAAACCAACGAATGCAGAAACTGAAAGTAATAATTGGGAATGAAGCCAAAATGATTCTTCAAACATTTAGAGTCCATTTGTTTTGTTATTGATTAGGAAGTTTGTGGTCATATAAAAGGGAAATTCAGTGAGTTAGTATTTTGTCATGATCTGTATGAGTTGGTTCGAGGATTTGGTTTGTATCCTTTATTTTTCCTCTTTTAATTAGCTTATTTAATTGGGGAGGATGCCATGTGTTGTAATTTTGTTTCACTCTTTTTGAGTGGTCCTATAAAATATGTTGCCTTTCTAAAAAAAAAAAAAAAAAAAAAGGATTAGGATTTAATAATGAATTGAAAAAAGGTAGGTGACAGAAAAATATATGATAGTGGTATAAAGTGTTATTATTATTCTTTTTAATAAATTGTTATTGGTTATGGATATAAACTACAATTATAGTAATATTAATGAAAGCAGGGACGGAGCCCGGAATTAGAAATAAGGGGGGCCGAATTTTTTTTTCCTCAAAGGTTAGGAGGGTTATTTGTCTATAGTTGCGTCATATGCATAAAATTTATAAAGTAAATAGCAAAGCGATTGGGCATGTTGGAGGGGGCCGAGCACCCCTGGCTCCCCCACTGTTTCCGTCTCTGAATGAAAGGATAGTAAAACAAATGGACTCGATCACCTCTTAAGGAAAAACACAAAAACAATTGAGAAAGGCAAACACTAGTTTTCATTCAAAACTCACTTGTTTTAAGTGGATTCATCAAAACCTAGTGTTGAGGGTGTGAAAGCTAATTTGAAAACCAAATTTCACGTGCCAAACATTTGTATACACTTTCATTACATTCCTACGAATTGAAGCAAAAGGTGCATGACAAACACATCCTTAGGCTGGTAGGCAAGGCATGGTGATGCCTTCACCATTTGCTCCACTCACGCATGATTATCCTTGCCCTCCACCATTTGCTTCACGCTAGGAACAAAAACCAAGACAACTTATGGTTGTCTGATCACCAAATGAAAAAGAAAAAAAAACTGGCCCTATTTATTATTTTTTATTTTGTGTGTGAGTATATGTAGAGTATTTAATGGGGTATATTTATATAAAGTGGGTATTTAATGAAAGGTGAAGTTAGAGGTGACCTTGACTACTAAATGGTGAAGTGAGGTGAAGGGAAGTGAGAGGAGAGAGAAAGCTGAGGCGGCGCTAAGGTGTCAGGTGAAAAAACCACCCCTTGCCTACCAGCCTTACAAATTTGGTGCTTGTTTGTCCATGCGCAAGATACCCCGGGATTACTATGGTGAGGCCCATGTTTTAATAGTTTCAACCATTGCTGTTAAGACCTCGATCTAGCTCTTAAGATCTTCCGATCTTATGATCCTATTAAGAAAAAACGAGTCGATCCTTCGTAGGATCTTAAAAAGCAGAGGATCTTAAGTATGATCTTGATCTTACCGCCAAAGGCTTCCCACCAGGTCTATATTTTCTTGGCCTTCCCATCTTTTTCTTGCCAGGTGTCACAACACCCATCTGCCCTGTCACCACATGCGCTGACCCACTGAATCTTTCTTGCCGACCAGTCACCAGTTTTGCTGGTTGTACGGACACAACACCTGAACCTGTCACCACATGTGGTAACCCACTGATTCTTTCTCTTAATCACAGGCACCCAAAATCTACGAGTATTAGTTAACGAAGTCCTTAATTAAGGAATTATATGAAAAACAAGTGTCGTCCAAATAATCACTTCGATCACATCTAACCATTGCTGATTAAATATCTGTCACCAAGGTGATTTAAGGGAATATACATAAACTGGAGAACTGAGAGCATCTTTACATACTACTCATTAAAACAAGTAATATCATGCTAGACAGCCATTCAACTCAGTACTCGTTAACATAACTCGCAGCTTGACACATAGTCCATATCACTTCTGCAGACCATCGGAATAGATTACAGTAGGAGAATTACTCACTTTCCATTTTTTAAATCCCTTTTACAATAAATCCCTCCTCATACAGCACAAATTCACACATAAATTCCTTATGAATTATGCAAAACTCAGATCCACAAATAAGATGTACAAATCTATAATATCAAGACTTGATTAGTAGTAACAGATCTATTATATAACTTAAAACAATATCTCATAAACCAATTATATAACTTCAAGAGTTGGTTAACATTGGGGGTTGTGGAAAGGTACACTGGTTGTGAGGATTGGTGGTCGTCGGGATGGTAGAAGATGAGAATATTGGTGAGGGTATGTGTGTTTGAAGGACATAAGGTATGTGTAAATAAGTGAGGGTATGTGGTTAGTAAGGATATAAGGTATGTTAAGTGAGGATCAAGGTAGATAAGATAATACAAAATTGAATTAAAAAAAAAAAAAAAAAAAAGTTGCCCATTACAAGTCGCTCAAAAAGTACAAGTTGCCTTATACATTATACCGTACACATACATGTTACTTTATGTACATTAATATAAAATAATGGGGACACGTGTCAGTTTTTTGTTGAGTCACTCAGTCCCCAACTTGCCCTAATCCAACGGGTGAAAGTGAATTTTTTTAGCTATCCGAGAAACATGCTCTTGGCGACTGGTCTACTTTGATAATTTTCCCTTTTTAAAATCTTACTGTTCGTAGCATAAAAGTAAAATGCATCATAAGAGTAGAAATGTTCACCTGAACTGTTGGTTCTCTTGACAATACCAGATTTTACTAATGCTTTAGAAAACGCATGAGGTTTTCGAGCCAGAAGTCCAAGTAGAATATTACTCCTACCAAGTTCTGGGTACTTTTTCACTATCTGTTGTGCGACATCTACAAAAGGTTTTAACTAAAAGAAATGTTATACCGAAAGCAACAAGACTCAATAATAAATTAAAGCAAAACGAGAAATTATAAATATTTTAGTATTAAAAGTCAATAGTCTGAATGATAAATAACCATAATTTCACAAAATAGCTTCAATTTAATATATATATATATATATATATATATATATATATATATATATATATATATATATATATATATATATATATATATATATATATATATATATATATATATGGTAAAGTTAAAATAAAAAGACAAATATCCGTATAAAGAATAAAAAGAAATTTTTTTAAAAAAATTTCTCGAAAAATTCCAAAAAAATTCCACAAGATCGGGTATGTTGGTGCATAAAACTTTTGTGAAAGAAGTTTTTCTAATTTTGAGTTTTTATACGTTTTTTTTTTAATGCACAAAAAACGAATTTTAATTCGCAAAAAAAATTTTAATGCACAAAAAAAATTTTAATGCACAAAATTTTTAACTTGTTTTAGTTAGATGCGCAATGTTATTTTGATGAAAAAAGTCAAAAGAAGTTGGATCCAAAAACAAATTTTTGATGCACGAAAAGGTGTTTTAATGCACAAACGTATTTTTTTATAATTTTTTTCGGATAAAATATCCACTTTTAGAAAAACTTCCTTTATAACTTTTTCATGCACCAACATACCCGATCTTGTGGAATTTTTTTGAAATTTTCCGTGAACTTTTAAAAAAAAAATCTTTTTACGGAAATTTGTCTTTTTATTTGATCTTTACCATATATATATATATATATATATATATGGGTCCCTTTCTTATGAGAACCAATTTAAGTGCAAGAACTGCGAAAACCACCTTTTTACAACTAATAATACACAATGTACATCATTTAATGCTCCATAGCATTTTCTTATTTTCATTTAATACAAAAGGGTATAATAGTAAAAGATATTTTCATATTATTTTTTATTTTTTTTTATAATTCCCGTTTTTATATATCTTAGAATTCAGTTTTTTTTTTTTTTTTTTTTTTTTTTTTTTTTTTTTTTTTTTTTTTTTTTAGATATTATTTTCCAGATTTAGTGCATATATGTTTTTGCAGGTTTAGTGCACATTTTTTTTTTTTTTTTTAGATAGCAGATTTCTAGATTTAGTAGTACAATATATGTTTCCAAAACTAGCATATGGACTTTTTAATATAATGAAATCTATAATAAACCAAGAACATAAATGTTATACACAAACTTCGATATCGATTGTAATATATTTAAAATACAAATTTCTAAAAAGCATAAATACATGAATTTAATCGATCTATATACGTGAGCACGAATAAATATTCAACACAAAATGGATATATGTGAACACTCTTGTTATCATTATTTTTAGAAGTGGGACATATATGCACACGCGTAGCCGTCATCATTTTTTCAAAAATCGGACATATATGCACACTCATAGCCGTGAACATTCTTGTAATTACACCTGATACAAAGAAAATTATAAAAATTAGCAACAATAATATTAGAATTGTGTTGAAATACATATATGCAACTACATGTTTTTAAAACATACATGTTTTAATCATTTCTTTTATAACTTATAAGCAATCATTTTTTTAAAACATACATGTTTTGAACATACATGTTTAAAAACATCATTTTCTCAAACATATATAGTTTTTATTAGTTAGATCACACTAATTAAAACATACATGTTTTGAACATACATGTTTTGCACAGTTTATAGATGATTTCAAAACAAAACCACCGCTCACACAAAAATACGTATATGCACACTCATAGCCGTGAAAATTCTTGTAATTACACCTGATAAAAAAAAGCACAAAAATTAGCAACAATAATATTATTAAAAATTGTACATGTATGTTTTAGGAAATATACTTGTTTTGTCAAACACGAATTCTTTGGGGGAAAAAAAATTACACTTGTTAAACAAAAAATATGCCTGTTTTTTAAACATATATGTTTTAAGCATTCCGTTTTTAAGCAATCATTTTTTAAACATACATGTTCTAAAACATTAGATGTTTTGAACATACATGTTCTCAAACATATATGGTTTTCGTTAGTTAGATCCCACTAATTAAAACATATATGTTTTGAACGTGTATGTATTGAACATATGTGTTTTGCACAGTTTAAAACATATATGCATATTTATCCTTGAACATTAGTACAAGATAAATTCAATACTTGTTATCCACCTTCGTTATTTACACGTATGACAAAGCTTAAAGACTTTGGGGGCATTATCATCTATGTTTAGTTTTTTTTTTCTAAATAAACACATGATCAGTAACATAAGAAAAGCAAAAGCAAATCTTTTAATAAAAAAATTTAATACTAAAATATTATGAAAAACCGTGAATGAACATTTTGCAACAAAATTAAGACCAGTCACAAGACCAGGAGTATTATATAAACATAGAAGAATTAAGAAGCAATTTTCATTAGTAATCCAATAACTATAGATGATTTCAAAACAAAACCACCGCTCACACAAAATTTCTCAAACGAGATTTGACCACATTATAAACATATTTTTGATATGGTACAAACACTTTCGGATCAAGTGTATCATTTGTCAGCCAACATCTTTGTTTTCTTTTCAATTTCATAATAACAAATACTTTAACATAACATGTAACTAATTTCAATATATAGTGAGATTTACATATTAATTGATACTGCCACATATATTTTTTAGATAGCTAGAAAACAAGACCAATATCTAAAACAAATATAAAAGATAGCAAGAAATCAAACCTCGTCAATCACTATCATCGTCAATTATTATTTGATACTAATAGGATACCGATTCTCGAACATACACGATTTCTTTTTTTATCATCAAACCATCACAATCAACAACGATATGCAACTATATTGATATAATATAAGAACAATCGTCTTCATCTTCATTGATCAAATAGATCGTTCATTGGATCTTGAAGAAAACCAACCTCGAACCGCCTATAAACCCACGAACAACCACCCCTTTGTCGAACTAGAAGTTACCCACGTCCAAGCACGATCAAACCACCATGAATACCACGATGAAACCCTCCTTTTGTTTCATTTTTTTTTTGGATCGAAAAGAACAAACTGGATCAGGTTTTTTGTTTCATTTTTTTGATGGAGGCGTGAGTGAGAGAGAGAAAGAAGAGAATGATTTTTGACCTAATATTTTGGAGTTACTGATGGAGGAAAGTTTGAATAAAATCCCGTTTTTTATGCAAGCAGTTAATGAGATGGTATAAAATAAAATGCCCTTTTTACCCTTTCTCATTAATGTTCCAGGAAATGAGGTCTCAATTAATCACAAAAGTGCCATCTTGCATTAAATTGTTGCACACTCTCCTTTATTGATAGTACAAAAGTGGTTTTCGCAGTTCTTGCACTTAAAATGGTTCTCGTTTGAAAGTTACACTATATATATATATATATATATATATATATATATATATATATATATATATATATAGTGTAACTTTATTTTCAGAACCCTGTTAAGTGCGGGAACTGCGAGAACTCCAATTTTGCGTTAGAAAACATGCATGTTCATATAAAACATGTATGTTTTCTTACATACACCTTAATACACATACCTGCGTAACATATATGTTCATATAAAACCATTTTGCATTGATATGTTGCACTTAACAAGGTTTTATATGAACATGTATGTTAAGCAGGTGTGTATTAAGGTGTATGTAAGAAAACATACATGTTTTAGATGAATATGCATGTTTTGTAATGCAAAATTAGAGTTTTCGCAGTTCACGCACTTAACAGGATTCTGAAAATAAAGCCCCCCTATATATATATATATATATATATATATATATATATATATATATATATATATATATATATATATATATACCGTTTTTTCTTTTAACTGTAATGCACTAAAATAAAAATTGGTGCATCACAGTTAAAAATTTTAGCGCATCACAGTTATTTTATACTTTTTTACCGAAATGCACTTTTCTCTTGATCTGAACACTATATATATATATATATATATATATATATATATATATCCCACTCGTGAAGCTCTTCAGTTAAATACAATAGTTAGCTTGGCTAAGTATTTTTACTTGTCAAAAATTAGGAGCAGCGTAAAATATAAACTAGCCAAAATACTTACCGAACATGTCAGTTTCTACACATTTCTCAAGAAGCCATCTACGATTCTGAACATTCCAACCATCATGACTCAAGTCTTTTGAAAGTTTGTAAAGATGCTTCACCACATCCTTATTTCCAAATAAGGCAGCCGCATACAGTGGCATCATTTTTCCTCCACCACCTGGGATTGTATCCAAGGTCGGGTTCTTTGCCATCATAATCTTAACAGTTTCAATGTTTCCAGCTGCAGCTGCTAAATAGAGGGCGGTATTCTGATTTTTGTTTACAAGTTCCAAGTCCTCCTTTTTCATTTTATCCACCAGATTTCTAACAAACTCGTCCACCTTTTTGGGACCTTTTGCGGATGCCGCAATATGAAGTGCGGTTTCACCATTTTCGCTAATACTACACCTTACCAGTTCCATATCTGCATTGTGATTTAAAATAGCTTCAGCGACTTTCCAATCACATTTTATTGATGCTTCGTATAGAGGGATAACAATTCTAAGGTTATCTTCTCTGGATCCTGTAAAGTAATCGTTCCAATGAGTAAATAGTTAGTTGCTACAGTATTTACTAACCTTATTTTTTATTTTATTTATTTTTTTGGTAACCATGATTTCCGCCCTTTATAGCCAACTAAATCACGGGATTTGAACCTACCGCCACACTTTTACTAACCTTATTTTTCATACGGGTATAATCACAAATTTATTACAGCAACATTTAGCCAACAATTATTCTGACTAACATTTTATATATGAGTATATGATAACAAATTATCAATTCCATCTTTAAATAGGCTTTCTAGGATTAATTAAGCATAGATCTCCATGTAGAATTTCATACCAACAAGGTGCATTATAACGTTTTTTTTTTTTTTTTTTTTTTTTTTTATAATTTGAAATTAAGTTCTATATGGCATTGCAGTGAAGAACCACAAGAGTAGAATGGATTATACAAATTACCTTTAATTAGATCTTCACAAGGAAGATTTATTCTTTGGTATTTAGCAAAAAAAGTAGACGACATGTTGATTTCGTGATGCCACTGGCTTAATGGATTCTACCCACCTCTGAGGCTGATTGCACGTATTTGTTGTATCTGCAAAATGTGAAACCTTTAAACATTAACACATAATTACTTCACACAATAAGTAGACTCTATCGAGGATTCAAATGGTGCAACTAAAATTACCTTTACTTCAGATAGAGCGATTAAACAAGTGTCGTATACTACTAGTAAGTGAACGGAAAAATGGAAGGTTTGGAGATAAGATTATTGCACCATGTCATTTTACAATATATGAATACAATCTCTCTTTAATAAGTCAACGTCAACGTTCATGAAAAATAAAAAATTATTTGAGTAATTTATTATTTTCCCATCGTTTAAACAGACATTTCTTTTTAATAATATGTACAGTTCACTTATGAACAAATTGCGGTAAGTGGTGATGGGTGTTTTTTAATCATATGATAGAAGAAAACGATACATTTATATATTTATATACGTATATGAACGAGATATTAGTCAAAGTGTATATTAATTCATAGAATATTGCATGAGGGAAATATATAATATGTGATCTTATTCTTATCAAAAGACTTGATCTGGATTCTGGATCCTGTAACAACTATTGTTAGGTAGATCCAAATCACATTGAATTAGTCAATAGATTTTTATACAAGCACAAACTTACAGAACTTTGTGCTAAGTAACTATAACTTGTAAAATACATATATTTAAACCATCAATATATTGAGAATTTAGATAATCACTTGGTTTCAACTTCTCTATGTTAGCTATCGATTCGAGCAGAGATAACTGAGAACGGTAATACGGAGTGTCAGAGTCCATTCAAGATAGATTTGTTTGACCATGAGAAATGCTTCAAGCAGGCATATAGATGGAATAGAATTGAGTTATAAGTAGACCGTGAGTATTTGTAAGTCCCTAAATTACCATTCAGATGATGATAAAAAAAGATGATGTTGATGAATGATGATGAATTAATGATGACGACAATCATCATGTTATTATTTTTGCAATTATTGTAATAATAAATAAATCGGAAAGGAAACGTGGATGATTGGGTATGTATGAGTTGTAATTCACTTCATGTAACGTGCTCCCCCCGTCCAATAATTGGTCGACGTATTAACGTGCTACATAATGGTGATTTTATAAGCTATTGCTTATAATAATGTAATGTTTAATCTAGATACAAAATTAAAAAGTGAAATTTCAATTTCATAATTAGTCATTAACTTCTAATTAAGAGTTAAAACAGTGGCAGATGAACCTTCAGTTACTCGATACTCACCTTGAATGAGTTGTGTGTTGTGAATTTTAGTCAATATGGTATAATTTGTAATATTCGGTGTTCGCTTGAGGATGGACTTCTAGGATCCGTGTGTTCTTTCGACAGAAAGAAATTTCTTGTCATGAAATTTGCTGCTTAATAAATGCAATAAGTGAAAACGGGACTATGTTACTATGGTTTTGCTTATTTTATATTTTGCAAGTTTAAGATGTTTTAAGAACCTAAAAGATGATGTTACTGGTGAAAAAATAAAGTGTAAATGAAATCTTTTAATATTGAAAGCATAAAATCGAACAATCTTTTTGTTTTTGTTATTTTTTTTTTAACATATTCATATAGGAAAGAAAGGGAGAAAGAAATAGGATTGTGTCAACAGGCCCCTATTCCGACGAAAAACAGCCCATTTTCTTTTTGTTAAGCCTGTTCCTAAGGATGGTTGGAAATATTCGCAATATTCTTTGACTTTCTTTTCTCTAATTGGCCACATGATAATATGAAAAGAGATAGTCATGGGCCTTCCAAGCATATTCCAATGGCTATTTACTTGTATAATAAACAGTGGCGAAGCTAGAAAATTTTTAGTGAGAGTCGGGATCTAAATTTTTTTTTCCTAACGCTAGTTTTCGGTTAATATATTCGGGTCGGTGATTCGATTCGGGTCGGGTCAAAAATTAAATACTATTATTATTTAAAAAAAAGTTTCAATCACTAAAAAACTAAACATTTGTCCAAGACAACTAAATTGCAAAGAACTTATATTCCTGCCAGGCTGCCATATTGAACTTTCAACCCCAATTTCTAATTTCTACTTAAATCCCTAATTTATACTAAATCCCTAAATAAAAGACAAGTAGATTTAAAGACAACAAACCAGAAGGGCCACTGCAGGCGGCGGCAGGCGTGGCGGAGGCTGGTCGGCCGTCGGCGGTGGTCGGCGATGGCCGGCGGGACTGCAGGAGCTAGGAAGGTGGGAGGAGATGAGGGTCGAAGGGGGAGGGTTTGGGATTTGGTTAATTGGTTTGTTAATTGTTATTGTTCTGTTTTTTTTTTTTTTTTTTTTTAATGGGCTAAGTAATGGATTTTAGTTTGGGTAGATGAGCTTATGTAAAATGTAATGGATTAATTTTATTGCTTAATGTATAAAAAAAATTCACAATTAAAATGGGGGGTCGAAACCGAATATACCGAAATTTTTCTACACGAAAACTATAAACCCCCTACATCGCAAAAAAAATTTCGGGGGGTCGGGCGCCCCCTCCCGCCCCTATATAGCTGCGCCTATGATTAATAAACAAAGCTTCAAGACGAACAAATAATAAAACAAACTGAAATAAATGGCGTTAGGTCTGTCTACCAGTTTATATGCATATTCTATGCAATATTATAACGTACCACCTTAAAATTTGTCACCGGATGAATTTCAACTAAATACATGTTATAATGTTATCTTATTTCCATTCTCGATCGAGGTTGTCCTTTTATCATATATCTTTTAAGCCTTCAATTGAGTTTATGAACTACATCTCTCAAAGTTATAAAAGCACCAATGTCCCTCTAAGTTATACTTAGAGCAGAAATATCCTTAAAACCATGGTTAAAACCCAAAAAGTCGTGACTAAAAACGTTTAGCCACGACTTGTCATGGCTAAACTGTCATGACTAAAACTGTCAGTGACGGAGCCAGGAATTATGAATAAGGGGGGCCGAAATTTTTTTCTCAAGCTAACAAAGTAATTTAACTAAATGTTAGGGGGTCATTTGCCTATAGTTGCGTCATATTTTTAAATTTTATAAGGTAAATATCAAAGCGATTGGGCGTGTTGGAGGGGGCCGAACACCCCCTGGCTCCCCCACTGTCTCCGTCCCTGAAAACTGTATTGCAAAAAACTTTTAGTCACGACCACTTTTAGCCATGAAAGTCAACTACTATTTGTGACGACCATCACGGCTACATCTTTTTAAAAAATAGAATATAAAAAGGCTATTAAAATGTCATGGCTAAAAGTATATTATCAAAATAAGATTATACTTTTAGCCACGATTTATCGTGGCTAAAAAGATAACAATAAAATAGTATAGGACTTTTAGCAATTATAAGTCGTGGCTAAAAGTTTAATATTAATTCTTTATTAAAAATTTTAGTTTCGACTTGTCATTAAAAGTAGCGATACTTTCAATAAACTATTATTAAATAATTTTAGCCACGTCTAAGTAGTGGCTAAAACTTTTAAATTTTAATATTTACGTACGGTGTTCCACTTAAAGACACTGTAGAAGCCGCCAACAACTTTGAAAATCCCATAGGTGAAGGTGGCTTCGCTGCTTCGGTAAGGTTTATAGAGGAAACCTCTTACTGTCGGGAAAACGGATTGATATCGCTGCAAAGAGGTTACATGGTGATTATGTGATGATTATTTAACCATAATATTATTCAACGTAAAACAACATTGATAAATTCTATTATGAATTGGTTGGTTTCAGAATGTGGCTATGTATCTATTAAGAAAGTCAACTATTAAAGCTATAAATAGCTATGTATCGTGCCATTATAAAGGCATGATAGGAGTAATAAAAGTGTCTGTTTTCTATAAGCTTCTCTCTTTAAAATTTCCTCCGGTCTTCTCTCTTTGTCCCGGGAAAAGAGAGAAAAATAGAATGTTCAAGCTAAAATTGAATGTAGGCAATAATCATATATATATATATATTCATAAACTCTTACACTTACACTGAAGCTATGATCTTCTTTAAGTTATTTTGCCTTGAGAAAATGCAAGCCACAACCAAGTCCTACATACAAGTGTTGGTTGACCTATGATCGAACACCTTATATGTATCCTCCTATACATGTAAAGACATTTGATCGACCAACTTATAGGCATCCTCCACTGCATGTAATGATAGTTGATCAAACCTAATAGAAATCCTCCTTTACGCCAGTTATATTAATCGTAAAGCATTATTTACCTATGATCTGCAAAATCACTTAAAACCAAGTAGTGTGAAAAAAACATCCAGTCACAATTATCTTGTAGCGTGCATTATTCCCTTTTGCGGTACCCTGTTTCTAATTTCTTTGGCATTTGTGTATCGCTTTGTGCCTTGAGCTCATCTAAAAAACGTTTGCCTTTTCATAAAAGTGGAAAGTGCTAGGTACTCAATTATGCATACAACCAATTATTACCCCCTCCTACGCCAAAAAAATAAAAATACAGTACGTCTTTGAAATACTAAATCATCCACATGCAACTTACAATCGTTTTACAAGTACCTCTCAAAAACAAAACCATTGCAAATTAAAATACTTAGACCGTGGGGTTTTTATAGTAAGGTACATGTTTCTTGGGCTTAAAGAGGTACCTAAAACGATATGTCGAGAGAATTACTTCAACATACAAAGAGTATTGCGCCTTAAAATATATGCCGAATGGAAGCAGAGCAAATACGCTGATAAGCATAGGTATCCATAGCAAACCCTTCTGGTAAAGTACAAAAAAACTGATACTAAAAGCGATTATCATGGTTCCCATAGATAGAAAAAGATATGATAGACCGATCGTCAACTTTTCAGGTAATGATTCCAAGAAATCGCTTACGGCATAAGGAGACGTGAATACGGTTAAGAACATGTGGAGGATTGAAGCTATAGATGAGAACAGAGATATAGCATCTACAACAACGAAAACCTTGTAGGTTGTTTTCGAATAAAAGATAGGGATACCATTGTTTTGGTCGTATCCTCCCGGAACCGTAAAAGCTGCAGCGAATGCCACGGTGGCAATAAGTGCAGCAACCTCTATACATTGAGTAGCCATTTCCTTCATCCATTTTTCCCCTTTTGTAACCATATTTTTGTGTTCCTTTGTGAATAACTCATGTGGTGTTAGACCATCAAAGTTCCTCTGTTCTCTAAGAGATGGAGGGATCATTGACTCTACTTCCTGAAGCACAAACAGATTAGAATAGTTATAGATCCTCTTATTGTTATACTCTTAGGAAAGAAACTAGATGAGTTTTCTAAGATTAAAAAATAATCCTAGAAGCTCATAGTGGAATCTGTATATGTACCTGGAACCATAATAGTTCTCGTTGCATGTCTAAAGCACCTACTGACACATTCTCGAGCTGCTTTCGATTCACAATCTTCCCAACTAAATGCAACATATTGTTATCATTATTATCTTTGAGATGGGTTATCAAACCCTTCATCGTGCCTATCTCGTACAATAGGTTATAGATATCAGCATGACGATGTTTCACGGCAACGTGAAATATACTTTGATTCTGATCATTTACCTTCCATATCAAATCAGGATATCTTAGAATAAGCTCAACTATAAAATTGGTATTGCCCATTTCTGCAGCAATAAATAATACCCGAGAAGAATATGTTTCCCTTAAACTTGATTTTCTACGCATAACACTAATATGATCTGAAATGAGACCATGTAGAACTTTCACCTCAGCTCCTTGCTTAATAGACTTCCGAGTATCATCATGCAATTTCTCAATATTTTCAGAAATTATCTTTTCTAGTTCCAGAGCTTGATCTCCTTCAAAAGAACGCATTCTATTTTCTTCCTTGACTATGTTTTGGGTTTCAGTATGCATTTTCAAAACGTATCGGGAAACAATTTTTTTTAGTTGCGGAGCTTGATGTTCATATGGAAAAGTTTTCTCCATCTCCTCAAGTTGCTCAGAAATGAGTTCTTTGAGTTGTATAGCTTGGAGACCCCATCCTTTAGCTGGTTTCATTGAATCCGGTGGCCCTCTAAGTATGCCATCAATTTCCTTCTTAGGTAGTTTCGCAATATCTTCCCAAAGGACTCTTAATAATTGCAATGCTTGACTTTCCTTTTCAGGCATTTCCACCTTTAAACCAATGAATGCATAAACTGAAAGCAGCGCCAGCAACCATAAATTTATAGAAATGAGAAATCAAACTTATGATACAAATATTTATGTGAAATCCAGGATTTTATTAATTATAGCGATTATCAACCTTTTATATTGATTATATGCATGTAAACTGTTACATAACTTGGTTTCTAGCATGTTTCAACTCATCTTTGACATTTTTTCTACGCTTTGGACGTTTTCTTAACAAATTTAACTAAATTCTAAACATGTTATCCAATTCGAATGAGACAGATTGCTTATGAACAGTTTTTTCTCAGCTTTGAACATTTTATCAAAAAATAGGAATTGGACACCGCTCGCCAGATTTCAAATGCAATCCAAACAACGCTTTTTATTCTAAAATGCAATATATATATATATATATATATATATATATATATATATATATATATATATATATATATATATATATATATATATTCAGACAGTGAGTCAGTGAGAGTAGCTGTCAAGTTGGTTCATGGATAACAGTGACTAATCTGGCGGTGTGTTGAATGCAAATTTTGTTGGCCGAGCTGATGGTGTTTTGGTGTACGTGTTGGGAGAAGTGGTGGGTGTGAACCAAGGATGATGGTGGAGGCCGGAGGGCTAAATTGTGAGTGTGTTGGTTAGAGGGTGGGGTGGCTATGGGACTGTTTTAACTGTGAGGAATGCTATAGCCACAAAAAAAATTTCCACAAAACATCCACAAAGTGATGTGTCAAAAAATGATTGGTTTAATCATAAACTGGAGAGAGAAACTATCAAAACATACACCATTGACCTTTTGACACATCACTTTGTGGATGTTTTGTGGAAATTTTCTTTGTGGCTATAGCATTCCTTTTTAACTCTAATGAAAATAACAATCGAAAAAAAGGAAAAAAAAAAGAAAAAGAAAAAAGAATTAACTACATTTTTGGTCCTCGTGGTTTACCGGGTATAACAGTTTTGGTCAAATAGTTTAAAAAGTAACGATCCAGTCCAAGATCCGACGACCCATAACACTTTTGGTCCAATAGTTTAAAAAAACATGATATGACTAAAATACCCTCGAATTTACGCACAGAATCTGCACCATTCATCCCTGAGCTAACGGTCGTCAGTTCTGTTAGTTATCATGTGGCAACGTTAGTCCATTTAGCAAATGATTATTTGCATCGTTAGTCCTTTATATATTTTTCCCGTTTTTCTTACGTTTACATTAGTTTTGTCCGTTTTTATACGTTTTCGTCCGTTTTAAGTCGTTTTCGTCCGTTTTTCTTACGTTTTCATACTTTTAATACGTTTTAATCCGTTTTTCTTACGTTTTCATTCGGTTTTGTCTGTTTTTATACGTTTTCGTTCGTTTTTATTCGTTTTCGTCCGTTTTTCTTACGTTTTCATATTTTTTTGTCCGTTTTAATACGTCTTAATCCGTTTTTATACGTTTTTGTTCATTTTTATTACGTTTTAATCCGTTTTTATACGTTTTCATCTGTTTTTCTTACGTTTTCCTACCACCATCACTAAGAATGGCTTTGCCAAACACCTTACATTTCCATTTCTAAGAATGACTTCAGGTGTTTGGGAACACTCTCCTTGAGAGAAGCCAACCATTACCTCTTATGACAATGTATTGGGTGGACCAAGAAGGTCATCTTTCATACACTCTCTATTTCACCCCTCATACGTTATCTTCATTTTTTTATTCTCTCTAAAAAAACAGATATTCACTCACTTATATATACCGGTACGTTAATAGTACTCCCTCCGTCCCATTTAAAGTGTCCACAATAGAATCTTTGCATGTCCCAAATTAAGTGTCCACTTGTACCTTTCAACCAATAAGATGAGAGTTTAGTGGGTCAAAGTAATATTTGATTGGTGGAGAGTTTAGTTAGTGGAATCTCCTAAAACTTTGTGCATTATGAAAGTGGACACTTTAAATGGGACGGAGGTAGTATTTCATAAATGTCTCAGTTGAAAATTAAATCTATAACCACTTGGCGCCTATTATATCTAGCGCTAAGTAAAGACTATTTGGTTTTCAATTTTAAATAATGATCTAGTCTTATGTACAATGTTTAAGAGGACATGCATGTGACAAATATGTAGTGGGTTTAATTGTGCATAAATGACATGATATATATAACAACAAAAACAAACTAATTGAAATATCTCTGATAATATTGTAAATGACATGGCAGAAGCATAACATGAAAGGATGATGAGAAGAGCATCACATGAGATGTTTACCTGAATAGACTGTTTCCTTTATGATACTAGATTTTGTTTTCGAAAATGCTTCAGGCCTTCGTGCCAAAACTCCAAGTAATGTGCTCCTCCTACCAAGGGCCGGATACTTTTTCACTATGTCCAATGCAATATCTAAAAAATATGACAAGTAGTTTGAAAGAGGAAACGTTACAATAAAACGAACAATGGAAACAAAATCAAAAAGTTATAAAGATTTTTCTTTTACATGAATAATTAGTGACAAACTTAGTTTTTCTTTAATAGTTTGTTAATTTGGGCATCTCCAATTAATGGTTTTATACACTAGCATATCACCATCTCAGAATTTTACAGAAATATATTAGACCTTACACAGTTTAATAGATTTTCATATCTATAAATTCTTTTTTATCACATATCATTACTTTGGGTACATATAATCTATATCTTTTAGATGATAAAAGATTTTCAAAAAGTGAAAAAAAAAAATGTTAGGACAATTGAAATTGGATCAATGAGAGTACTTAATTTTGTCACGTATGAATGTATGATAAATGGAGTCATCTCATTGGCAATAGAAAGTCAAACATTTCAAAATTTCATCCGTTCAAAAAAATATGTATAAAAACACATGTGCCGATTTTATAAATAATAATAATAATAATAATAATAATAATAATAATAATAATAATAATAATAATAATAATAATAAATTGGGTAATTAATAAAAATTTTAGTTGTTAAATTTTAAATAAATTATATAAGCTTAAGTAAAATTATCCGTTTTCATGTTTTTAAGTAACAGAAATACCCCTACACTTTATATCTCCTAGATTTTATGATTTTACTTATTTATTTATTTATTTTGTATAATTCAACATATATGTTGTTATTCATAAATGTTATTATCATTATATATTAAATTAAAGTATTTGAACGGAATATAAATATCAAAACGAAAGCAACAGTAAATATTATATCTAAATAAATACACGAGATTGCATATATACAAACAACTCATGTTAATCATTTTTTATGAGATTAAGTAATGATGCTCAAAGAAGTTTTTTTTGTTTACTATTCACGCTCAGCAAAAACTAATGTTATTCATCTTTATAAGTTTAACCCGCACGTACAACGGTTTAAAAATTAAATACGGCTAAAATTATTATCTACAGGAATATAAATATCAAAATTTTGTGAGATGAAAATATATACACAATATTGTGCATATAACAACGCATGTAACTACTCTTTAAAGTTTAAATAATGATAACTTGAAAAGCATTTCTAATGGTCATTAAATGCTATTAAACAAGTATAATATCTAAAGCCTGATATAAATAGTTAAATTTAAACAATGTCAACCTCAACACCATGCCAGTTAAAGAAAGTCAAATCATTTGTTCAAAAAAAAAAATTATTTAGAATATTAATCGATATTAATAAAAGAGCATTGATAATTAGGCCTACTAAATAGACCTACAAATAGGCCTACTCCATTCATATTTTGACAAGTATTAAAAACACTTTTTCTCTCTCTTTATATTCACCAATCAATTTTGAATTACACCAATAATATTTGTAGGTCTATTGTTAGGTTCATTACTTAGGCCTACAAATTATTTTTCTTAATAAAATAACGAAATGTATAGGTATAGAAAATTCTTGTTTAACAATTCCGTATATGTACCTGAACAGTGCCAAAATAGAAATTTACATTATTAACCAATTGTATTATTAAAATTAGATGATATATAATTTGTATGCGCAAATAAATAAAATTTAGATGTATTGTGACTCATATCAAAACATATTAAGATTTATACCAAAGCCCCGTGCGTGCACAAAGAATACAAGTAGTATAATGAATATGAAACATCCAACATGACAAATATGTGGATAACGAGTAACTTTGGCCCGCGCGTTGCGGCGGAAGTAAATTTCATATGATTAAATTAAATAAGTTTAGTTTTTATGATAATTAAATGAAACTCAATGGAACCCACTCTACCTCATAACTTGGGTTTGTAAGTTTACCAGGGCGACACATTTTTTTCATGTTAAATAAAACAATACATTAAAATAAAAACACTACATAATTTTATATAAAATAAGGTATCACACTTATATCAGAAATTATAAAATTTAGAGACTAACAATGTAAAAAAGAATTTAAAGACTAACAATGAAAATATATTGTTCCTAATAAACTAAAAAGGTATAAACACCCTCTTATGTATGGGTAAATAAGAAAACTAGTGGCTGATAAACAAATTACATACATCATCTTATTAAACTTTTATATAAACGACATATAATATTTATTTCTTAAAAAAATCAAGGACTAGCAACTAAAACTCAATGACTAATGAAAGGACTAAAAAAGAAACCTAAAGGGACTACACATTTTAAGGACTAATAATGTATAAAAATAATTCAGGGATTGATAATGGAAAGTGAATGACTAACGGAAGGACTAACAAAAAAATTCTAAGGACTATATATTTTAAGGACTAACAATGTAAAAGTAATAATTCATGGACGGGCTATGAGAGATGTATGACTAACGAAATGAGTAACAAAGAAAGTCTAATAACTAACATGTCCAGAAAACTAACCACCAATAACTAATAATGTTTTTAACAATTCAATGAATAGTAAAAAATATTTGATAAATGTTATTTAAAAAACCAACCAATCCTCATATACAAAG
This sequence comes from Artemisia argyi, assembly GCA_030686995.1. Lineage (NCBI taxonomy): Eukaryota > Viridiplantae > Streptophyta > Magnoliopsida > Asterales > Asteraceae > Artemisia > Artemisia argyi. Next base: position 110,610,240 of record CM060704.1, on the reverse strand, counting down.
GGACTCATCCCCACCATCCATTTAAAAAGAAATCAATTGTTGAGATTAAAAGCATTTTAATATTTCATCCGTTTTTTATAATTTAAATATCTCTTAAACCGTTAATCGTTAAGAGAAAATAATTACACCATCGCGACGAGCATTTAATTATCTTTCTATAGATAGGCTATTTGATATATTTTCGACAATTTTTTTTTTGTTTTTTTCATGTTTTTTGTCGTGGCCGAAAAAATCATATATGATATTATATATCATATCATATATGATATTACATATCATATATGATATGATATGTAATATCATATATGATTTTTTCGGCAACGAAAAAAAACGTGAAAAAAATGGAAAAAAAAAATTGTCGAAAATATATCGAATAGCCTATCTATAGAAAGATAATTAAATGCTCGTCGTAACGGTATATTTTTTTTCGCTTAACGATTAACGGTTTGAAAAATATTAATATTTGAATAAAAGGGATGAAAGTGGGTTTTTTTAAATTGTTGGGATTAATCTCATCCATTAGATCAAATAAAGATGGAGGGAAGATGGATGGTGGAGATTAGTCCCTTGGTATGTAAAAAAAGTTTGGTCCTCAAATGATCTTTTACCTATATGTATTATCAACCGAATCTTTTATTTAATAAAGGAATTACATTATTTCGAAATGTTTTTACAAAACCTTTCTCATTGAAAAACAAATTGGACCAACAGGAAAGCTCGATTTTGACACATAAGCGAAATCAAGCAATATGTTTGGCTAATAAAAGGTCAAAATTGAATTTATTTTGGTCAAACTTTAATAAATTTTTGGAGAATTTAATTGAGGGGAAAAAACACATAAATATATAGGTATCAAATTTATAAAAATAAAAACTTACAAAAAGATAGGGTAATTAATAAAACTTTAGTGATTGAATCTTAAATATACTATATAGAGTTAAGTGTAAAATTATAATTCTTCATGTTTTTTAATAACTTTATATAATAAATAAATAATCTCTTACACTTTATATCCCCTATACTTTATAATATGAACTTTGTTTACAATTACATAAGTATTAGCAGGGTACCCGCGCGATGCGGCGGCGGGTACCCTGTGACTATATTTTACGGCGAGCAAATAATATTCGATTGCACGTTTTTTTTCGAACAATAACTATAATGTTAAGCAATAACAATGATATATAATTCCTTAGCATTTTCTAGTAAGATAAGCTCTAAATATGCTATACAATAAATTGCTTTCTTATATTATAAACATGTACCATTTTTTCAATAAATTTGATGTAAAAAAGTTAGGATTAAGTTTTACGTGTCACTTCAAGCTCATATAAGTGACAAGCAATTTAACACTGTGACTAAATTTTGTGGCGAGCAAATATTTTTCGTTTACATGTTTTTTCTAACAATAACTTTACGTATTTTAATTTCCCGTGAGCTACGTATTTTAAATTAATACATTTTTTTACAATAAATGTACGGAAATTCGTGTCAGAACAACTTTAACTCTTTAACCAGAAACAATGTTCTTCATTCTTTAATGCATGATAATTTATTTTCCAATTATCTATGATTTTTTCGTTGTTCACAATGACGTTAAGCTAGATAAAAATACTTGTATATATAATTTAATCTTTTTCAGAAATAATTAAAATATAATGTTAATCTAATTCATTGCGAACTTTTGAGTTATCTATCATATTTTGGATAATAATAAGAAATGGTACGATGATTGACATTTAGTCGTATCTTTTCCCTAGCTAAATAATGTGAATTAACCCTAGCTAAATAATGTGAATTAAATAGAAGGTATTTAGATAATATATTGTTTAAACTTTTAATATGGTACTGTGATTGACAACCCAACTTATAACCATTATTGTATAATTCATATTAGCCAAACTATTCTTATAAAGTTATACCACCCTTGACCAGTTAATCATATGACATCCAATATTAAAAATTTCGTGGCCCAACAATCCAACATTACTGTTCTTGAAATCTTGGTCCAGTAGATGATAATCCAATATCAACCCAAAGTTAATTAACCCTAAAACAATGATATATGACACTCTTTCCCTAATATTTTCCATTTGCACCAACCCTAAAAAACTTTTCTTTGAACCGCAGTCACACAACTTTCTCATCAAACTACACCTTTCTTTCTTTCTTTCTTTATGAAACCAAACACTACATATCAAACACCTAACCTACCTTTCTCAAACCCAACACTAACTGATTGATTTGTTTCTTGTTGTGTAATCGTGAAACAGAACCAACCATGTTTCAGCTTCAAGATCATGTCCAAAAGTGGTCTCGTCTAGGTTTTAGTGTTTTATTTTTTGTTTTTGTCGTAACCGAAAGAAATAGAGACAATAAGCATCGTAACACATTAATTCTTCGCGATCTCTTTAAGGAGGTCTCGGGTAAGGTAGTATTTGTTTTTCGTATGTTAATGATCTATGATGAGCTTGCTTTTGATTTTTTACAGACCTATAGAGATCTTGGTATCTCGTGAAGAATACCACCCAAAGCAAACTGAGATCATGTTTTCTTATCTTGAGGCTTGTAGATTGTATTTGTGAGTTGCATTGACTCTGAGATTTGTTTGATTGTTCGAGTCTGTCTTGTTAATATGTAGATGAGAGTTGGGGAGAGATGGTTAATACGGGTTTTCTTCTACTAAGCCCAACACAAAAGACACAAAACGAATACTTTAGATTGTACATTATGCTTAAAATGATTGTAATTTTAGGTCCAGGGGTGTTTTAAATGTTATTTAATGTATAATTGTAAGATTTTGGTCCGAATTTCACTTTATGCTTGTTTTCATTGTACACAATGCTTTGCTTGTTGTAATTCTGAAAAATCTTTGCTTTAAAGTGTTGTAAACATTGCATAATTTTTTGTACATCTTAATTTTTTGGAGAGAGAGTCATTTGTCTATTATATGTAGTATAGATTAGTATTAGTTTGAGACTTTCATCAATTAAAATACGAAATTTTGTTAATATATGAATTAGTTTTAATATACTTTAAATATTTTTTAAAAATTAGTTTAAACTTTATTTGTTTTACTATATATGTTAAATAAGGACTCATGTTATCCTATTTAAAAGTTTAATTTATGTGTACACGGGTTTGAATAATAAATACGGCTAAATTATTATTAACGGTAATATAAATATCAAATGCTAAGCACGAGTTACTGTGATATAAAAATAAGTATATGTGATTATAATTATTACAACGACTCATGTAATTATTATTTAAAGTTTATATACGAATGTCCGGAAAAATATTTTCAAAAAACTTTATAGAGTATATTTTAACTTTATCAACGCTCATTATGTGCTATTAAACTCGCATATTTTGTACAACATGATATTAATAGTTAAACAACAACATCAACCTCAACATCTATTGTCACACCCCCAAGATCGGGTCCAGCGGAAGCATACATGCAGCTGGGGTGTAACTCAATTGATATCACAACACAAGTACAAAAAGGGTTTTCACTTTAATCATTTAGAATAAAATCGTTAAATCAAAAATGTTGAATTTACATCGTTAAAAGTAGTGCGGAAGTAGGCCCTTAAAATAGTTTAAAACGGTCCCCATATAAATAATCAGAGTCTTCTATGACCATGCCATGCCCTGCCAAAACCTCCTGTAGCGTACCATAGGTTAAAACCTGAAAATACATGCTAAAGTGTCAACACGAGGTTGGTGAGTTCATAGAGTTTGTTTAACAAATAAAGTTTATGGAAAAATGATCACACAGCAAAGGCATCGTAAATCCACTCAGTTGCAAGTCCCGCCATAAGAGACTTGCAACCTGTGTGTTTACAACCCACTGCTAAATAGTTTAGGTCTAATAGTCAAGCACAAGTGGTCAATATAGTTCACAATATGGATACATAGTATATAATAAAGTAAGTGGCAAGGCTCCTAAAATAAATAATATGCGTTTCGTAGACAGGGGAACGAGAGGTTGGCCGACCTCTAATAGCGCTATCCATACTACCTACTGCCCCACACAAGGAGGCCGCACGAACGGTACATATAAACTGGAGTGCGAACGGCAAACCAGCAGGAGACTAACAATTGCGGATGCACGAACAGTACATCATTCACAAACTATTATATAGTAATAAGTCAAAGTTACTCCGTAGACAGGGGAGATTTTATGTTGATCCGAACATGGGAGACTTGATAATGCTGCTCCGTAGACAGGGGAGACTTTGCACTGCTCCGAACATGGGAGACTTTAGGTTATAGTACGTACGGTACTTTAGGGTCAAAAGTTCAAGTCAAGTTCAAAAGTCAAGTCAAGTTCAAAAGTTCAAAACAAGTTCAAAAGTCAAGTCAAGTTCAAAAGTTCATAATAAAGTTCAAGTCAAAACCATGTTTAAAGAGTCAAGTAATAGTTCAAGTAAAAACGAGCATGTATTCTCCCCCAAAAGTTGACAAAACAATTTAAAAGAGTAGGGGCTATGACTCACCTCGAAGCGATAGCAATGACGACAAAAGTGGATACACAGAAATGAGGTTCGATCTCTAACCGCGACCTATAATGAACGAATGATACGATCTACTTAAATTATGAGGGGATGCGATGAATGTACATGCACATGAAGCCTATACCACTCGTAGTTTGAAAATAAGTGTTGGCGTTGATTTATAGTGTTTCCATAACTTAAGAGAATATGTGCTATTAGAAGTTGTCAAATATATATATATTTCGCCTAGTTTCAAAAGTGTATATCTTGGTCGTTTTAAGCTCGTTTTCTACGTTCTTTATGTCCACGGATTCGTCTTTGTGTATACTAGTATATTTTTGATAACTCGACTCCTCTAGGTTACGTTTAATACCTCTTTTTACCCATTGAAATCTGCCAAACAGCAAGCAGTTTTTGGAAAAATAGTTTTCGTCGTTAAATTTGCAAAAATCATATCTCCTTCGTTATAAGCTCGTTTTAATCCGTTCTTTCGCCCAAAGTTTCGTTTTTGAATGTATTTTCTAAATCTTTGGTCAAAACTTAGCCATCATCTACTGATTTTCCCACGAAATTAAAATAGGGACAGTAGGTATATCAAAAGTTTCAAAAACCATTTTCATGTCTCCAAACTAGTTCCATTCTCCATCAAACCACTTTCAAACACCACAAAGCTAATCTAACCCTACCATACACCTTCTTAGGGTGTCATGGGTCCTTAAACATCATCAATCCACTAGGTCTAACAAGGGTTTCTTATGTGTCCATTTCTAGGGCTTCAAAGTTACATATGTACAAAATAAAGTGGTATAAGCCATAATATGCATGAGTTCTTGTAAGAAATAAATATAAACATGGTAGTAACTTGTAAAAATCATAAAAATGAGTTTGTTAACTTACTTGATGGTTTAGAGAGTTTAGATGATGAAAAACCTACTAATCCTTGAGTTTTTATTTCAAAACTCCAACAAGGATGCCTATATGATCAAGTTTATACCAAGATCTTATAAAATTTGTTCTCCTTGCTCCTTGAACACCCTAGTTCGAATACACCCCAAGAGAAATGAAGAGAAAAAGTTTGCTTGCCTTAGTAAAAATGATTTTTGTGATTAAAATGGATGAAAAGTTTAATTTATACTTAGACAAATGTTTGGTGAGCATTAAATTAAGTTGGTGAGAAAAATGGGGAAGGTTGGGGGCTAATTAAGGATCTTGTCCCCAAAAGTGTATGTATTAGTTAGTTTTATGTATGCATTAGGTGTTATCGGGTACCGAGTTAACTAAAAATAAATCGTGACGAGGTAAAATAAAATACGACTAAGTTGTAAAAGTTGTAAAATATTATTCCTGATGAGAATCGGGTGTTAGAAAAATTATTGAATGGAAATAACGCAAACCGACGAAGTAATAAGCTCCGACCGTAAAACGTAACAGTTGATTTGAAAACACCGGGTAATTTAATAATATAATTTTTATATTATTATTATTAGTATAAAAAAAAAGTGTTAGGGCCATAGTTGGGATTATCGGATCAATTATTTAAAATAATAGCTCATAGGATAACGTTTATTAGTTAGATAATCGTACGTATATAGAAATGACGCAACTCACGCATGAATGACAAATTTTTCTCCGGAGGTGAATAGTATTTTATGAATAGTAAAATTTTAAAACGCTTCTCAGAATATCAAACTGACCTAAAAAATGATGAATAGTGATTGATGAATAGTAACCGATGAATAGTAAATGTGAAAGTTCGGGAAAAGACCAGAATTTACGAGTTGTGACAGTCTCTACCCCTTAAGGGAACTTCGTCCCGAAGTTCAGTTAACGTTGGTCTCTGAAGTGTTATAAAGGTGAAGATTCATGAGATGAAATGACCAGTTGACGTGCTTCTAGGCGGCGGTTTACGAAGTGAGGAAAAGTATAAGCGTTCTGACGACGAGGGTATACACACACATGAATGAAGCATTTGGAGATTGAGTAGAAGATTCAATCCAGACAAAATTTTATTATAACCATTCTCAGTGTTGCAAAATTCATTTCTGAGTCGGATATAGGTAGTCAGCCTATGTCCCACTATCCCGGGTTGAATATAGGTGACTAGTCTATATTCCACCGAGGTTCCATGAATTTTGAAATACTCAGCTCAGTTATACTACCAAGACGTACAGAAAGACTAAGGCAGGTGACCAAACTCGAGGTCAAATGATGAGACTATACAAGGAGAAACATAACAGGGTGACATATATGATACGTGAACATGCTTATATGAAAGACAATGATAGAAATCAATTAGAATAAGTGAATATAATATACCAGATAATGAGACACAAATCTCATCACCTAAGTCAGCAACAAACCACAAGTGAGGCATCATCTTGGCAGGCAGGCACGTGGCGGTCATAGGGTTAAGTTTTTCATAAAAGTAGCTATAGTCTAGGTTTTAAAAACACTTAGTTCGCTATAGCCGAAGCTCTGATACCAATCTGTCACACCCCCAAGATCGGGTCCAGCGGAAGCATACATGCAGCTGGGGTGTAACTCAATTGATATCACAACACAAGTACAAAAAGGGTTTTCACTTTAATCATTTAGAATAAAATCGTTAAATCAAAAATGTTGAATTTACATCGTTAAAAGTAGTGCGGAAGTAGGCCCTTAAAATAGTTTAAAACGGTCCCCATATAAATAATCAGAGTCTTCTATGACCATGCCATGCCCTGCCAAAACCTCCTGTAGCGTGCCATAGGTTAAAACCTGAAAATACATGCTAAAGTGTCAACACGAGGTTGGTGAGTTCATAGAGTTTGTTTAACAAATAAAGTTTATGGAAAAATGATCACACAGCAAAGGCATCGTAAATCCACTCAGTTGCAAGTCCCGCCATAAGAGACTTGCAACCTGTGTGTTTACAACCCACTGCTAAATAGTTTAGGTCTAATAGTCAAGCACAAGTGGTCAATATAGTTCACAATATGGATACATAGTATATAATAAAGTAAGTGGCAAGGCTCCTAAAATAAATAATATGCGTTCCGTAGACAGGGGAACGAGAGGTTGGCCGACCTCTAATAGCGCTATCCATACTACCTACTGCCCCACACAAGGAGGCCGCACGAACGGTACGTATAAACTGGAGTGCGAACGGCAAACCAGCAGGAGACTAACAATTGCGGATGCACGAACAGTACATCATTCACAAACTATTATATAGTAATAAGTCAAAGTTACTCCGTAGACAGGGGAGATTTTATGTTGATCCGAACATGGGAGACTTGATAATGCTGCTCCGTAGACAGGGGAGACTTTGCACTGCTCCGAACATGGGAGACTTTAGGTTATAGTACGTACGGTACTTTAGGGTCAAAAGTTCAAGTCAAGTTCAAAAGTCAAGTCAAGTTCAAAAGTTCAAAACAAGTTCAAAAGTCAAGTCAAGTTCAAAAGTTCATAATAAAGTTCAAGTCAAAACCATGTTTAAAGAGTCAAGTAATAGTTCAAGTAAAAACGAGCATGTATTCTCCCCCAAAAGTTGACAAAACAATTTAAAAGAGTAGGGGCTATGACTCACCTCGAAGCGATAGCAATGACGACAAAAGTGGATACACAGAAATGAGGTTCGATCTCTAACCGCGACCTATAATGAACGAATGATACGATCTACTTAAATTATGAGGGGATGCGATGAATGTACATGCACATGAAGCCTATACCACTCGTAGTTTGAAAATAAGTGTTGGCGTTGATTTATAGTGTTTCCATAACTTAAGAGAATATGTGCTATTAGAAGTTGTCAAATATATATATATATTTCGCCTAGTTTCAAAAGTGTATATCTTGGTCGTTTTAAGCTCGTTTTCTACGTTCTTTATGTCCACGGATTCGTCTTTGTGTATACTAGTATATTTTTGATAACTCGACTCCTCTAGGTTACGTTTAATACCTCTTTTTACCCATTGAAATCTGCCAAACAGCAAGCAGTTTTTGGAAAAATAGTTTTCGTCGTTAAATTTGCAAAAATCATATCTCCTTCGTTATAAGCTCGTTTTAATCCGTTCTTTCGCCCAAAGTTTCGTTTTTGAATGTATTTTCTAAATCTTTGGTCAAAACTTAGCCATCATCTACTGATTTTCCCACGAAATTAAAATAGGGACAGTAGGTATATCAAAAGTTTCAAAAACCATTTTCATGTCTCCAAACTAGTTCCATTCTCCATCAAACCACTTTCAAACACCACAAAGCTAATCTAACCCTACCATACACCTTCTTAGGGTGTCATGGGTCCTTAAACATCATCAATCCACTAGGTCTAACAAGGGTTTCTTATGTGTCCATTTCTAGGGCTTCAAAGTTACATATGTACAAAATAAAGTGGTATAAGCCATAATATGCATGAGTTCTTGTAAGAAATAAATATAAACATGGTAGTAACTTGTAAAAATCATAAAAATGAGTTTGTTAACTTACTTGATGGTTTAGAGAGTTTAGATGATGAAAAACCTACTAATCCTTGAGTTTTTATTTCAAAACTCCAACAAGGATGCCTATATGATCAAGTTTATACCAAGATCTTATAAAATTTGTTCTCCTTGCTCCTTGAACACCCTAGTTCGAATACACCCCAAGAGAAATGAAGAGAAAAAGTTTGCTTGCCTTAGTAAAAATGATTTTTGTGATTAAAATGGATGAAAAGTTTAATTTATACTTAGACAAATGTTTGGTGAGCATTAAATTAAGTTGGTGAGAAAAATGGGGAAGGTTGGGGGCTAATTAAGGATCTTGTCCCCAAAAGTGTATGTATTAGTTAGTTTTATGTATGCATTAGGTGTTATCGGGTACCGAGTTAACTAAAAATAAATCGTGACGAGGTAAAATAAAATACGACTAAGTTGTAAAAGTTGTAAAATATTATTCCTGATGAGAATCGGGTGTTAGAAAAATTATTGAATGGAAATAACGCAAACCGACGAAGTAATAAGCTCCGACCGTAAAACGTAACAGTTGATTTGAAAACACCGGGTAATTTAATAATATAATTTTTATATTATTATTATTAGTATAAAAAAAAAGTGTTAGGGCCATAGTTGGGATTATCGGATCAATTATTTAAAATAATAGCTCATAGGATAACGTTTATTAGTTAGATAATCGTACGTATATAGAAATGACGCAACTCACGCATGAATGACAAATTTTTCTCCGGAGGTGAATAGTATTTTATGAATAGTAAAATTTTAAAACGCTTCTCAGAATATCAAACTGACCTAAAAAATGATGAATAGTGATTGATGAATAGTAACCGATGAATAGTAAATGTGAAAGTTCGGGAAAAGACCAGAATTTACGAGTTGTGACATCTATGTCAGCTGAACAAAGTGAAAACTTTCATCCAATAAAATTTTTTACAAAATATTAATAGATATTAATACATAATGAAAGACTCATGCATATTTATTAGTTGTACTTATATCACAATTTTTACGGGTAAATTTTGATATGTCTATATAATAAACTAAAATTTTAAAATAAATTTGATTTATGTGTAAACCCTGTGCGTGCACGGGACTTATAACTAGTCATAAGAATTAAGAAATTAGAAAAGAATATGCAATCGTTTTGCCAAAATTTATCCTAAATTATAACGAGGAGAGTTGTTTTAAATACTAAACGTTTTTTTACATACCAAAAGACTCATCTCCACCATTCATCTAAACAGAAATTAATTGTTGAGATTAAAAGCATTTTAATATTTCATCTATTTTTTATAATTTAAATATCTCTTAAACCATTAATCGTTAAATGAAAATAATTACACAATCGCGATGAGCATTTAATTATATTTCTATAAACGGGCACTTTGATATACTTTCGACAATTTTTTTTCACGTTTTTTTCGTTACTGAAATTTGCATGAAAAAATCACATATGATATGTAATATCACATGTGATATTAGTGTTAAATCACATTTGATATGTCATATCACATGTAATATGTAATATCACATTTGATATTAGTGTTAAATTACATATGATTTTTCCATAAAAATTTCACTAAAAAAAAAAGAAAAAAAAAACGTGAAATATACGAAAAAAAAATTTGTCGAAAGTATATTAAAGTGTCTATCTATAGAAAGATAATTAAATATTTGTCGTAACGGTATATTTTGTTTCGTTTAACGATTAACGTTTTGAAAGATATTAATATTTAAAAAAAAATGATGAAAATGAGTTTTTTAAATTATTGGGATTAGTCCCATCCATTTGATCAAATAAAAATAGAGTGAAGATTAGTCTGTAGTATGTAAAAAATGTTTGATTCTCAAATGATCTTAAATCAAATTATAACATGAAATTGTAGAGTTTTGAAATTTTGTAAAGTGAATGAAGGTCTTTCGTATGGGTTATCTAAGTAAGTTTGCAAATTTATATTTCAAGAAAAAAAAAATAATAACAACAACGACTTTATTAATAATAACAACAGTCCTTTTATATATTAAAGATTTAAAGGACATGAATAATGAGAAACTATTTTTTTGGGTAACCCTGATTTCTAAACTTTTGGCCGACTAATTCACGGGATTTGAACCTACCGTCACACAGACTCAAACCAGGTAAAGCCCTCCATTTTCAGGAGTTTTGCGTGGCCACTTAAGGTTGTTTGCACCTAGCAGGAATTGAACTTGAAACCTCCCACATTTTAGAGTGATAATCACAAACCCTTTTGCCACTAAGCCACCCTTAAGTGGTTAATAATGAGAAACTATTTGCTAATTATAGTGCTTGATTATCCAAACAAGCAATCATACTGCTCAATTTTAAATCACCAAAATTTGGGAGAAATTTTAGGTAAATCCCTAACATTATAATCATTATATACCATAACAAACTTTCCTAAATCGACGTTATATATCAGCCTTTCAAAACGGAGGTCACGTGTTTGAATCCAACGGGAAAAAAAATTAAAATAAGGCATTTGCATGTATATTCAAAGATGAAAAATTGCATATATATCTAAAGCATGTACAAACAGTCAAAAACCATTGTACCCGAGTATGGTTCGAAAACCGGACCGGATTGAGCAAAACCAGAGCGGACCGAAAACCGATTTAGCCTAAAACACAGAACCGAGGACCGGACCTAAATGTTCGGTTCATGTCCAGGTCAGTCCGGTTCGTCGGTTGGGCCGGTCTAACCAAAGCATAATGTCCGGTTGTGCGCAAGATCGAACCGGACCGAAGACCGAAAATAATTAAAAGGGTGGACTGAGGACCGCACCAAAATACATTCGATCCGGTTTCGTTGGGCCGGTTTTTCGATTGGATCTGGTCTGCGGTTTATAATGCTCAACTCTAGTAATATGTGCATCAAATTATATATGCAATTATTAACTTTGGAAACGATACATATGCAATTCATCCTAAAATAAAAACACTACAGAAGTCTTCTTAAAATAAAAACACTATGTAATTCATCCTAAAATAAAAGCACACGGAAGTTTTCTTCATGCACACATATATCAACAAAGGCTAAATATTCAAAACTTGTAGGTGAAATAAAATGAAGGCTTGAATACTTACCATACATGTCACTCTCGACACATTTCTCTAGAAGCCAACCACGATTTGTATCTGACCAACCATCATCACGCAACTCATTGGAATTATCATAAAGATACTTGACGACTTCATAACTTCCAAACAAGACAGCCGCATACGCTGGCATCATCATTCCTCCAGCATCAGGGATTGTAAGCAAGGCCCTATTCTTTCGTACCATAATCTTAACTGTTTCAAGGTTTCCAGCTAAAACTGCAAAATGGAGGGCGGTGCTGTGATTTTTGTTTACAAGTTCCAAGTCTTCCTTTGTCATCAAATCCACCAGATTTTTCACAAAATCTACAACTTGTTTGCTTCTGTTCGCGGACGCCGCAACATGAAGTGCCGTTTCACCATTATCGGTGAGACTATACCTTACCAACTCTGGTTTCTCATCAAGAATGGCTTTAGCAGATTTCCAGTCACCTTGAAGGGATGCTTCATATAGAGGGGCACCATATTTAAAGTAATCTTCTTTTCTATTTCCTATATAGTAGTTCCAACGCAAAGTTAGTAAGTGCCCTGTTTATCATGGGATACTTGCAATACATATTCTTTTCACTAGAGTAACAATCAGTTCTAACTAACATCTTGTATATAATTAATTAAAATCAGGCTTTGTTTAGTAGGATTCAATAATAATACACGAATCTCTTTTTGATAATTCTTACAGAAATGAAGCGCCTTCTATATTAGTAATAGACTATAGTAGAAAATTGCAGTGAAGGGAAAAAGAGCAGAAATTTGGATAGTGGAAAACTGGAAATTACCATCAAGCAGATCTCGATTCGCTAGATTCAGTGGTGGTCCAGAGCTAGTTGAATCAGTAGACATTTTGATATCTTTGGCTTATTGGATTCTGGTAAGCCTTATGCTTTAAGACCTAAATGCGTCACACAGTGACTAGCTAGACTAAAAGGATTTGAATGGTGCAACTGAATACCTTTGCTTCAGATCGAGCAATCAAGTATTTAAGCAAGTTAAAAAAAAAAAAGGTGTGCTACACCCACCTACACTTTACAAAAATTTTCCCACACGCTGACGTGGCGGAGTGTTGATTGGGGCCCACAGAAAACCAACCAATCAACACTCCGCCACGTCAGCGTGTGAGAAAATTTTTGTAAAGTGTAGATGGATCTAGTATTTTTCAAAAAAAAACGTATTTAAGCACTCTAGCTCCCTTGACTAAGTCAACGTCAACGTTTATAAAAAAACTAAAAAGGTATGTCGGTAATTTTCCCCTAGCCTATGTCATTCTTCTAAACAGCCTCCTTTTGAACCAAAGTAAAAAAGTCAACATTTTATAACTCAACTTAAATATACCAGGAAGAAGCAATGTTTTGAAACCCGGGTTTGGGATCGACCTGGCCGAGTCACCGGGTCACCTGGTCAACCCGGGTCAACCCGGTTAGACCCGGTTTTACACACATTTCCAAAAATCGATTTTACGCACAAATATGAGTGAATAAACACTATAAGAAAGTCATATCAAACAAAAATAGCACCTTAATAATGACAAATAAATAAAAAAAGTCAAAATTTAAATTTAAAAAAAAAAAAAAAATAGAGAAAATCCAAACCCGGCCGGGTTTCAAAACCTGGGTTGAACCGGGTCACTCAAAACCCGACGGGTCACACCGGTTGACCCGGTTTTAGAAACCCGGGTTGTTTTGACCCGTTTTTTGACCGGGTTCCGGTCCGACCAGTTCGACCGGCCGGGTCTACCCGGGTTTCAAAACCTTGGTAAGAAGTAAATATATTACTCCATATTCACAACGACAAAAAGTGCTGTGGACTATTAGTCTAATTAACGTTATTCCATGTTGTGTGTCTATTCATATGTGTGTACATCCACTTTTGATTATTAATTTCATTACACATGCAATAAGATAGATATTTAGTGTTCTTGCGGTATTACGATACCCGATAGTTATTTGATTGGCAGTGCTAATTTTCATATAAAACAATGAATGTTTGACACGCGTTTGGTTTCAATGTATTATGTTTTTAACTATTGATTAGTTAGTCTATTTATAGGTGAAATGTGAACTTAGTTTTCATTAAAGTCAATCATTTTAACAAAAATTCATACTTTTTTGCTAATTAATTTATTGTATTACACTTAAAATTATTGTACACTCGATCATTTTTAGCTTTGTAAATGGTGTTAAAATGTTTGAACTTAGTTTTCATTAAAGTCAATCATTTTAACAAAAATTCATACTTTTTTGCTAATTAATTTATTGTATTACACTTAAAATTATTGTACACTCGATCATTTTTAGCTTTGTAAATGGTGTTAAAATGTTTGAATTTAGCAATCAAGTACTACCTCCATTCTTAAATAAATGTCCAGTTTGACTTTTAAAAGTCAAAGTGGTTCAACTTTGATCTTAACTATTTTGTGGGTGTTATATAATATTTGATGTAAAATATATGAATAGATTGAGTTTTAAGTGTATTTTTCAATGGTATATTTTTTTTTATCATGTAAGTATATAACAAAAAAAATGATTAAAGTCAAAGTTGAACTAGTTTGATTATGAAAAGTCAATCTGGATATTTATTTAGGGACGGAGGGAGTAGTAGACAGAAAGAAAACGATCAAACACATAACTAAGTTAGTACATTTACATATACGTGTGTGCATGAACGAATTAGAAAGTCAAAGTCTAGATTAGTTCTTAAAATATTGCAAGAGGGAGATATATGCAATACAGTAGGTAATTTTGTGCTTATTATAAGAGTAGATCTAGATAGGGCTGTAAACGAACCGGACGAACACGAACAGAGCTCTATTCATGTTCGTTCATTTAATTTTAACCGGACAAATAAACGGACACGGACGCTTAAACGAACGAATTTTCTTGTTCATGTTCGTTTATTAAGAAAATGAATTGTTCATGTTCGTTTATGTTCGTTCATTAAGACACTAAACGAACGCTAAACGAACATAAACGATCGAATATAAATGAAAATAGACAAACAAACATAAACTTTATTAAATTCTTCACAATATATTGTTTTATAAGTGTTGATTTGTTTAAACAAACCAACTTTAAAAATTATAAGATTAAAAGATATGATATATGAACATAAATAGATAAATAAACATAAACGAACTTTAACGAACGTCTAATCGGACGTTCACGAACATAAATGAACGAACGAGACTTTTGTTCATGTTCGTTCATTTAACTAAACGAACGTAAAATATTGTTCATGTTCGTTCATTTAATAAACGAACGAACATAAACGAACTTTTTACCGAACGGTTCATGAAATGTTCACTGAACGTTCAGTTCATTTACAGCCCTAGATCTAGATCTTGCAACAATTATTGTAAAGTATCTCTATATCACATTGAATGAGTCGATCTATCATTAAATAAGCATTTGTTTTAAGTAGCTAAAACTTGCATATGAATACATATGGGGAAATTAACATTTGCGTGACCGGATATGTCATTTGATTTTAACTTGAACCACATTTATTGCATGATACTAAGAGTTGGAATTATTTCTTTTTAATGTCAAAACGGCCCTTATCTCACATAACATTGCATTGTATTCTTAATCTATACTACATATAAAGGAAAAATGGTCAAAGTGGAAAAGTGGAAAAGTGAAAAGTCAAGTAATGTGAAATATTGAAAAGTCTTATTAAAGGAAATTATGAAATGTAATTAATACTCTTATTAAAACACCCCATTACTTAAAAGTACAATGATTTATTCACATTGTACAACCAATTAAAAACGTATCTACCAAATTAAATACAACAAATTAAAACAATTAATACAAATCACAAACCTGGTTGACCCGGGACGCTTTAAACCCGACGGGTTGAACCGGTTTAATTTGACCCGTTTTCGACCCAACCTAGCAAGTTGACCCGGTTTAAATCGACTAATTTTTCATCCGAAACAGTTCAACCGGTTGAACCACCCGGGTCGAACCGGGTTTCAAAACATTAAGTTTAATTCCCAAATCTTTAAACTTTTATTATTTTTCATTTATAACCTATAAACTTTTTTTTATCAATAAACTATTTGTCACTATAAAATCATGTCATCCATCTATATATTAACATTTGCTTAAAGATTTGTGAACTCAGATATGCTTGGGTTTACAAATGTTATAAACACCCTTTTAAAATTACTAACAATTATTAAATGACTTTGAAACTATTAACTTTTATAGTTAACATCCTTTTAACTTTAGTAATATAACATTTTAACCTTTAAAACCATCAATCTCTACTTTTACTCATTTTTTCATATTTTAACATACCTCTAAGTTTAGCAATACTACAAATTAACTCTTAAACCTATTAAAATCAGTATTTTTTTTTTTTTTGAGTTATACTTTCTAGCAATTTCATTGAATGCTTTTATATGTTCTTTGATATCTTTTAATAATTATTTTGGATTAAATATCGCATGTTACAAATTTTGCAATTTCATTTTGATTCTTTCATGTTTTATTTATAAACGCTACACGAAATACTTAACCACAATATCACACCTATAACTATTTGCTGCTAGAAAATCCGTTGCTATGCACGGGTACTCGTCTAGTTTCCGTAAAGCACAAACAAACAAACAAAAATCACTGAAATTATTTACAAAATTTGCAAAGATATCAATTTATACAATCCACAAAGCATAACTTAAGTCTTTATCTATTTTAATTGGAACTCAATCGTTTTTGAAAGATAATAATAATAATAATAATAATAATAATAATAATAATAATAATAATAACTGGGGGAAGATTAAATAGATGAGAATAACAAGTTGGTAAAAAATAATAAAATTTTCAAATGTATGAAAAGATGAATAAGGTAAAGTTGCTGGTTGATGGAGGAAAAATAGATGGGGAAAGGAAGGAAGGGTTGTGGGAGGAAGAAACAAAACATTACATTTGCGCAAAAAAATAGGGTGCCACTAAGGAAGGGTTGTAGGAGGAAGAAACAAAACATTACATTTTCAAGGGAGGATGAATCAGTGGTTCATTGCAAAAAGGGTGGGAGGATGGAGGGGGTTCACGGGAGGATGAATGATAATTATTTAAAGGTGTTTTTCATTATCAATATTTTGCGAAAAAATCCACCACCAAATGGCCTAGTGGTAAGATCCTTGGTTTCCTCACAAGAGGCCAATGGTTCAAACGTCGCTTAGTGTGTGCGTTTGAGGGCCGTCATCGGAGGGTCGGAAACGGTCTCGGGATTAGCCCGATGAGACCGCGTACATCTGAGTAAAAAAATCTTGCCTTGCCTGGGTAAACTGAATAACAAAACCTCATCCGTTTACCCTAATATTTTGTGATTTTTTAATAATGAAAACTTTTAAAAAACACAACACTTATATCAAATTGAAAAACATCAAAAAATACGTTTATTGGCATGATATGTTTGATGACAAAACTTCATAATTTTGCATATACATGAGATTAAAAGATGTTAGTGGTGTTCTTATATGAATGAGAGTGTCAAATTTTGTAATGCAAATTTCATTTGTTCACTTATTTGAGGTACACATTCAATAATGGGGATATCATCCCTGTTGTTTACAGCAGGGAGTTACCTGTTGTACTCACACAAAACCCACTCCTTGATGTTACTAAATGGTCCTTGAATGTTCATTTTGCAGCAAAAAATGGCCCCTGATGAAGCTTTACAGCAGCGAATCATCACTGCTGTTTACAGCAGTGATGATTTTCCCTTTAACAATATGTCATAACTTGAATTAAGTTGGAAATAAACGGCATCTTTGGTTATAAAAATGAAAATTTCACTACATTGATAATGGAAAGTTAAGAGATCATTTAGTTTCATATTCTCTAAGTTAGCTGTCGATTTGAGCAGAGAGAACCGAGAACTACAGAGTCTAATCAAGATAGATTTGTTTGAACACGAAAAATAGTTAAATCATTCATATATTTGGAACACAACTTGGTTAAAATAGAAAATAGATGATGACAATAATAAAGACGATAATATATGGTATTATTATTGTAATTATCTATACTACTTAAAAAGTATATAAGACCTTTTCTCTTATTTAATTTTTAAGATTTCCTTATATAGACTTTAAGTAAATACAAGTCGTAAAACGCAAAGCACAAGTATGAAAGCACAAACCAAACTAAAAAATAAAAATAAAAAATACTATGTCTTATATACAATTAATACACAATTTAAAATACCCCATCACCAATATGTACAACTACCTAAGCACAATGTACAAAACAATTAATGCTTTATGTTACAGTCCAAAACAACTAAAAAATCTAGACTAAACTTTGAAATAGTGAATTATGAACTACTCAATACTAAAAACTTATCCTTAACATAAACTAAAAAATGCAGTGAACAAATAATGAGTAGATTTGCAAGTCAGAATATCAATAAGCTTGATGGTAAAACTCATCAAGAAATAAATCCTTTCCCATATAAAAATTGGGGAAATAATCCCTGCAGTGAACTGCAGGGAATGTTCTCTGCTGTAGTGCATAAACCAGGGACTAATGATGTACAATTGTAAAAGTTAAGGGTTGCAGAGTGAAAATATTAAAACCACTTTAAAAGTGCACAACAGGTAATTGCAACGATTTTTACAGCAGGGATGTCGGGCCCATAAAAAATTTCTCCTCATTCTTGCGAATACTCCAATAAACAAAAAGAAACACTTAAACCTAAATATTTACAAAAAAATAAAAATAAAATTTATAACGTTTCCCACATGAAAATCCGAGGTACACAAAAGCAATTCAAAACCCACCAAACATATGTAAAATCCAAAATACTAAAACATTTAAAACTAACCATTAAAATGTTCCGGAAAATCACAAAAACATAATAGATTCATATAAACAGTGTAATCACCTCGGATAAAATTAGTTCTTGGGGAAGAAAGGGTAATCTTTTCATGAGAACCCTAAAAGGACACCCTTAAACCAATACATAAACAAAGATATTTTGGGATTTAGTGTAGCGTAGCTATGACTAAAAACGCTTCCATTTTGATTATTGAGAAGGCGATCTTAAGGGCTGCGCATATAAAAATATGAAAATTTTAATTGATATGATGAGGTGAAACCCTAAATTGAAAGAGATGAACACAGAGCGTAGATTGTGAGTTTAGGGATTAGGGTTTCATAAAAGAGTTTATGGTTGTGTTGGGTCCTGAAAGGGTTTGTGAGAGTTGGACTTTTGGGCTGTTGGTGGGTAGGAATTAAAGAAGGCCCGCATTGAGTAGGTTTTATATAATTATTCAATGTTTGAATTATAAGTTTTTGGGTTTCTAACTTTTTACTAAGCTTGTCTTGGTCTATCGCCATATATGGGTTATTCCGGCAAGACAATTAGCTCGACCTCTTTATTATCTTATCGTGCAAAAGATTTATTCCATTCGTGCAAACAATATGGTTATGTGGTGGATGCTTTTATTCCCACCAAACGGTCAAAAACTGGTAAGAGATTTGGTTTCGTCCGTTTTATTAATGTCTTCAATGTTGAGAGATTAGTGAATAACTTGTGCACGATTTGGAATGACCGTTTAAAATTGCATGCAAACATTGTGAGGTTTCATAGAAACAACCCTGTTAACACTAAGAAAAATACTCCCAAGAATGATGATAAGTTTGTGAGTTGTAAGTCTGATAATGTTAAGAAGGATGGAGGGAATAACTGGAGTGGTTCTCATGTTCCTAAGAAGGGTGTTGATACCAGGGCCGGCCCTAGCTATGGGCGGCGAGGGCAACCGCCTAGGGCATTACATAAATAGGGGGCATCAAATTTTAATGTTGCGAACTGATTTTATATGATAAAACTTGTGTTATGATGATAAATGATATCTAGTACAGAAGAAATTAATGAAAAAAGAAGCAATATTTCGAAGAAAAAAAAATTAAAAATTGTTCATCGGAGAAATATAAGTAAAGGATGAAGAAGAACGAGAGAGAGAGAAAAAGTAAGCATAAAAAGACTAGTGGGGGTGATGACTAATGTGTTGTGTTTTACACTTTTATCAATGGTATTTACTGTTATTTTGGTCAAATAGTCAAATTTTATTATTTTTAATTTATTTCTACATTACTCCGTATTTCACTACTTTTTAGTTTCTATTAACTTTAAATTTATTAGTATTCCATGCTGTCCCATCAACTACTAGAAGTAACGAAGTTTTTAATTGTTACATATACTTCATTATTTAATGTGCCATAGTTAGACACACAGCTTTTTTAATCCTTGTTATATAAATATAGGTAGTAAATTATTATAGTAATTGGTAAAATGTTGCTAATGATTACTTGAAGTTAAGCAGTTTTAGTGGTTTTACATAATCATTACCAAATATTTAGTACATAACCGCAAGAATTTAGCTGTGTACATTAATTGTTAATGATATCTCAAAATCAATCGAATTTTGTGAAACTAAACCAACATTGAATAACCCGAACTGGAAAGAAAAACGGAGTTAGTTTAGCGTTACAAAACGTATCCAAAAGTACATTTAACTAGGAAGATATTTTGTAACATTTTATTGTAACGGTTCATTATCAAATAACATTCGGTGTGGGAATGAGACGATAGCTTGATTAGGTTCTAAACTAAAAACTAGTGTGTTTTTTTTATTTAAAGGGGCATTTTTCGACTGGCTCGCCCAGGGTAGCCGAAAACTCAGGACCGGCCCTGGTTGATACCATGGAGAATGGTAAATCATTTGCTATTGTGTTGTATGGTAAGGTTAGGTCTAATCCTATAGAGAATGAAGTCTCGCCAGCGATTGTGTTGGATGATGATTGCCTTTATTCCAAAGATTTGTCTAAGTCCTTATTTGGTAGGGTGAAAGAGGTCTCTTCTTTATCTAACCTCAAAAAGGCGCTGGTCAATGAAGGTTTTGATGATTTGATTATTCACTACATGGGTGAGTTATGGGTCTTGCTTGAGTTTGCCTCCGATAAATCCAAAGAATTATTTTATGATAATCTTGGGGCGGGTTCCTGGTTCTCGGTATTGAAACAAGCAACTTATGATTTTATGCCTGAAGGCAGAGTTGTATGGGTAGAAATTGAAGGTATTCCTTTTAAAGTTTGGTCGCAGAATACTTTTAATAGGATTGCCGCCAAGTGGGGACAACTGTTGGATATCGATGATCAGGAAGAAATATGTTTTCATTCTAAAAGACTATGTATTTATACAAAAATTCGTACGAATATATTCGAGAATCTCAAAATTGTTTACCGTGGTAAGGTTTGTTGGATTCGTGCTAAAGAAGTCCCGGGTTGGGTCCCCGATTTTTTGGATGATTCAGATGGTGAAGTTGAATTAGAAGAGGGAGTTAATGAGCAAGATCCTTTAGAGCACAAGGATCGTAGCTGCGGTGATGATAATGAGGTAAATGAGGTTCCCGAGACTATCTTCGATGAATCTTCTGGCCAAAAGACGAAGCACTCAGAGGATCCTTTTGGTATTTACACGTTGCTTAATAAAAAGAATAGTGATTTGCCCGATATTGGAACTACAGGTGAAGGAAGTCTAAAATACCCTCCGGGTTTCACACCGAAAAATGATATCAGATCATCTAACTTAAGTGAGGAGAATGATACGAATGCTAATGTGGTGGATTCAAAACAGGGGAAGGATGTAGAGATTCCAGAAGAATAGAATGATATTCGTAATGTGAATGGCCTTACTTCTCAGGATTCAGTGTCGGTTTGTTCTGGGAAGTTCAAAAAATCGATGGCTTCGAAAACAGGAGGTTCTATTTTATGTTTAATGGAGGAATTAGTCAGGGTTGGACAAACTATGGGATATAATATGGAGGGTTGTATGAATAATATGACCTAGATAATTGAATCACAAGGAGCGACTATGGTTCATCGATGAATTTCTTATTGTTGAATATCCAAGGCCTTGCCCAAAAGGCCAAAAAAGATTGGGTTAAGGAGTTGTGTGTCAAGAATAAAGTGAATTTTTTGGCTCTTCAAGAAACTAAGATGGAGAGCATTGATTTATTTAGTGTCAAATCATGTTGGGGTAATTTATGTTTTGATCATGTTCATAGCGATTCGGTGGGTAATTCAGGAGGGATCTTATGTGTTTGGGATCCATATTCCTTCTGCAGAAATAATGTTACTATTTTGGACTATTTCGTTATCATTCGAGGTGTGTAGCTGAAGACTAATGTTAATCTCCTCATTGTTGTCGTGTATGCTCCTCATGATTCGAGAGATAAACGCTTATTATGGGATTATTTGATACATGTTTCTAACTAATGAGCTAATGAGATGGTGATATTGTAATGATGGGTGACTTTAATGAGGTTAGGTTTAAGTCGGACAGGTTTGGTTCGGTGTTTAATGTTCATGGGGCGGAGGTATTTAATTCTTTTATTGCTAATGCGGGTCTCGTTGAGGTTCCTTTAGGAGGTAGTGCTTTTACCTGGTGCCATAAATCTGCTTCTAAGATGAGTAAAATTGATAGGTTTCTTATCTCGGATAACTTGTTGACTTCATGCCCTAATATCAATGCTATTACCTTGGAACGATTTCTATCGGATCACTGTCCCATTCTACTTCGTGAGTCTTATTATGATTACGGGCCATCTCCGTTTCGATTTTTTCACCATTGGTTGGCTTTGGACGGGTTTGATAACTTTGTTATTGATACATGGAGGATCGCTCCTGGCGATAAGTCTAATGCTTTTCGAAACCTGATGTGCAAATTGAAATTTCTCAAACTTAATATTCGGGGATGGATCAACATGAATAAGAATAGTACTACGGTTGAGATTAGTAGGCTTAAAGTAGAGCTTGCAAATTTGGATGAGATTATTGATAATGGCAACGGTACGGATGAGACGGTTAATAATAGAGCAGAGATTCTGAATTCGATACATAAGCTTCATCAAATTCAGTCTACGGAAGCGGCTCAAAAGGCCAAAATCAAATGGTCTGTGGAAGGTGATGAAAATGTTCGTTTCTTTCATGGGATGATTAATAAAAAGCGTAGTCAACAAAATATTCGGGGTGTCATGGTAGATGGTAAGTGGATTGAAGAACCGTCTAAAGTTAAAAATCAATTTTTTCAACACTTTAAAGACAGATTCGATAAGCCCAAACATGATCGTATTGATATCAATATGAGTTACCCGCGATCCTTATCAAGAGAGCAACAGAATGACTTGGAACGTATGGTGTCTATGGAGGAGGTTAAAAGGGCAGTATGGGACTGTGGGACAGATAAATCCCTCGGTCCGGATGGTTTTTCGTTTGGTTTTATCGTCATTTTTGGCCGACGATTGATAAAGAAGTTTTTGAGGCAGTTAAGTATTTTTTCACTCACTTTGATATTCCAAATGGGGGTAATTCAGTGTTTATAGCTTTGATCCCAAAAATTCCTGATGCAAATATGGTAAAAGATTTTAGGCCTATTAGCCTTATCGGTAGTATCTATAAGATAGTTGCTAAAATCCTTGTGAATCGCATTGTTGGGGTGTTAGGTGACATTGTTAATGAAGTTCAATCTGCGTTCGTTGCGGAGAGACAAATTTTAGATGGTCCATTCATCCTTAATGAGGTTATGCAATGGTGTAAATCTAAGAAGAAACAAGCTTTATTTTTTAAAGTGGATTTTGAGAAAGCGTATGATACGGTTCGATGGGATTTTCTGGACAATGTTTTAAATAAGTTTGGTTTTGGCACCAAGTGGCGGAGGTGGATCCAAAGTTGCTTACGCTCGTCTCGTGGTTCCATTATTGTTAATGGTAGTCCTACGGAAGAATTTCAATTCTTTAAAGGTTTAAAGCAAGGTGACCCTTTATCTCCTTTTTTATTTATTCTTATCATGGAGAGTCTTCATTTATCTTTCCAGCGTGTGGTCGATGCGGGGATGTATTCGGGGATTAAGTTATGCTCTTCGTTAAATCTTTCTCATTTATTTTATGCGGATGACGTGATGTTTGTCGGGAAATGGAGCGAATCAAATATTAATATTCTTGTTCATGTATTGGAGTGTTTTTACAAAGCTTCGGGTTTGAAGATTAATATGAGTAAAAGTAAAATTTTGGGAATTCATGTGGAGGATGTGAAGATCAAGCAAGCGGCTTCTAAGCTCGGTTGCCTTGTGCTTAATACTCTGTTTCTTTACTTAGGTACGAAAGTAGGAGGATCTATGTCGCGGGTTCATGCTTGGGATGAGGTTGTTGAGAAAGTGACGTCCCGTTTATCGAGATGGAAGATGAAAACGTTATCTATAGGTGGTAGATTGACTCTCATCAAGTCGATTTTAGGATCTATGCCTATATTCCATATGTCGATTTTCAAAGTTCCTACTATTGTTCTTCATAGGCTTGAAACAATTCGGAGTCGTTTTTTCAAAGGGCATGATCTTGGAAATACTAAAGCATCGTGGGTTAAGTGGAGTAATGTCCTGACACCTATAGATAATGGAGGTCTAGGAGTTTCCAGTTTGTATGCGTTAAACAGGGGCTTATTACTTAAATGGACGTGGAAATTCTTTGTTCAGAAAACTTCTTTATGGATGAGAGTGATAAAGGCGATCCACGGTGTAGACGGGAAGGTAGGACAAGTTATTAATTCTGGTGCTCGATTTTGTTGGACTAATATAGTTCGTGAAGTGGAAGTTTTGAAATAACAAGGGGTGAATTCTTTTGATCATTTGCAGCTTAATGTGGGTAATAGGGACTCGATCAATTTCTGGGAAGATAGGTGGCTCGAAGGGATTGTGCTTAAAGACAAGTTCCCTTGTTTATATGCTTTAGAGTCAAATGTAAAGGTGTCAGTGGGTGCTAAATTAAAGGAAGCTAACCTGGATAGCTCGTTCCGTCGGAACCCTAGGGGTGGTATCGAACAAGTTCAATATAAAGAGCTGCATGATATGATTAGTTTGATCTCTCTTAGTTCGCAACCTGACAGGTTTGCTTGGTCGTTGTCTAATTTGGGAATTTTTTCTGTGGCTTCTTTACGTAAAGTAATTGATGAGAATCGTTATCCGGGTGGTTTGTCTAGAACTCGTTGGGTGAAGTATGTGCCATTAAAGGTAAATGTCACTGATTGGAAGATTAACTTAGATGCACTTCCTACGAGACTCAATATTTCGCGACGTGGTATCGACATTGATTCTTTGCCATGTCCTATTTGTGATGGCGGGGTCGAATCCTCTAATCACTTGTTTTTTCAATGCTGTTTGGTAAGGCAAGTGGCCCGTAAGATCTCTACCTGGTGGAATATTTGCTATGCGGAAGTTAATTCTTATGATGAATGGATAAATTGGTTGGTGTTTTTGCATCTTACGGCTAAACATAAGGTTTTGCTTGAAGGAATTTTTTATGTGTTATGGTGGTCGATTTGGTCTTTCAGAAACAAGCTATTGTTCGAAGCTAAATCTCCATCCAAGGCGGTTATTTTTGATAACATTGTTTCTAGTTCTTATTATTGGTGTAAGTATAGATGTAAAGCCTCGTTCAGTTGGAACGAATGGCTTAAAAACCCTTATCTTGTGACGTTGTAATTCTAGCTCCTTGCTAGTGTTTTTTTTTTTAATAAATCTGCCGTTCAAAAAAAAAAAAAAAAAAAAAAAAAGAAGCCTTTTTTAACCGTTACTTTATTACATTAAGATGGTTGAAAATTAAGGAAGACAAGATGTGTATAATCAATTACTACATCAATACATATATCAATTTAGTTATCAACTAATGATAATATAAAAAACGCCCTCGATGAAAAATACAATTAAAAAAACACATTGTAAAAAAAAAAAAAAAAAAAAAAAAAAAAAGCAATCAAACAAAATAATATAAACTAACCAAACTTTCACCAAACTTTTGTCATTGCTTATAATCTTTAAACAAACAAATTAATCAATAAAGCTATTGTTAAAAAACATATAAATTAACAAATTATTGGCTCAAAAAATTAAATTATAGGGTACCCCGCCGTCATATCACGCGGGTATCCTGGTAGTTGTAATAATAAACAAATAAGAATGGAAACGTGGGTGACTCAGCATGAGTTGAAATTAACTTCATGTAACGTGCTTCCCGTCCAAAAATTGGTTAAGATGCCCCCTGATGTTAATTTTATAAGATATTGATTATAATAATGAACTGGCTAAGCTAGATATGTAATAAAAAAAAGTGATATGGCAATTTCACAATTTGTCACTAACTTTTAATAGTTAAAACAAGGACTAATTGTCTAAAAAACATCCAACTTGCCACCTCTTTTCTGTAGACATTCATTTTTTTTTTCTTTTCTTTTTTAGGATTCAAATATTTTATTAATTTTGCTATTGTAGACATAAATCTGACAATAGAGAGTTAATTAGATAAATTTACATAAATCGTCCTTGTGGCTCTAAACAACACATTCATTCTTAAGTCACAAATCCAAGATCATGTTAATTAGATAAATTTACATAAATCGTTTGCATCAGCCACTGGTACCTTATACGTGTGGTCGTGCTATTTTAGATCTAGGGTTAGTTATTTTTTTTGATAGAATCCAAGTTTTTCGTATTTGTGTAATCTGTGTGTGTATTTGTGTAATATGTGTGGCTTTGATGTATGATTTTGGCTTGGAATCCATTTATGGTTTTTAATTTTGGAAATAGAAAAGTAAAATCAAAGAGACATAAGGTGCAGGTATTCGGTGCAGGGTTGCGTTATTTTTGGTGTTTCATTATTTATGATTTCAAAGTGATCAAAAGCTTCAGTTTTGTTTTTCAAAGATCTAGTTCATATATACTTTTTATGTAATTGACTCAAGAACGAATGGTGTAATTGTTTAGAGCCATATGGATGATTTATGTAAATTTATGTAATTAAGTCTTGATTAAATCATGTCACATCAGATTTATAGCTACAATAGCAAAATTAATATAGTATTTGAATCATTTAGAAAAAAAATTAAAAAAAAAAAAAATTTTGATGCCTACAAAAGAAAAATATGACAAGTTGAATGCGTTTTTAGATAATTAGCTCTTAAAACAATGGCAAGTGAACCTTTCATTACACGATAATCACCTTGAATGAGTTGTTAATTTGTTGTGAAATTTTAGTCAATATGGTATAATCTATGGTATTCTCAAGTGGACTAATGAGAGCATGTTCTTTCGAAAGGAAATATTTTAGAATCTTGAAATTTGCTTCTTTTATATTTTGGATTTTTAAGATGTTGTAAGTACTGTAATGAGGAAAAAGGTTGCCAACCTAAAAGATTTTTTTGAACGGCGGTATATTAAAAACTAGCAAGAAGCTATGCACAAACAATTACAAATGATAGGATAGAGCGTTACAAGGATTAAAAAGCCATTCTATCCAATTAATAGACACGTTACGAAGTCTATTAGAGATCCAAGTGTAAGTGAATTGCTTTATATCATTTAGAATAAGACTTTTGTTAGGTCTTTTAGCCGCAAAGGTTGACTCATTTCTAAAGCGCCATAGGATCCAAAGCGTGGATTGCACGACGGCTTCAAAAACGGTGGTGAGAGCGGGTGAAAAGGTTAAGCAACTTGAGAGTGACAACACATCATTGAGGTTGTTTGGTTGCATATTACGGATATTCCACCAATTGAGAACATCGTTCCACACCGAGATTGCAACAATGCAATTCACTAGAATATGATCGTCGGCCTCAAGATTATCGTCACAAACCAGGCATTTTACCAAGTTAAGGTCAATTCCTTTGTTATCTAAGTTTACTCTTGTTGAGATTCTTTTATTTTCCATTCTCCATGTAGAAATATTGACTTTATTGGGTACTGGCTTATTCCATCTAGTTGGAGCCGATTGGATTTGAGTAGAAAAATTCGTAATAAGAGACCGCATACCTTTCACCGAGAATAACCTTGAGTTATCAATCAAGCAGTACCAACGATCTTGATCAGTAGAGAGGTTGTGGAAATTTGAAAGGAGGCTTTGAAGTTCTTCTAACTCTGTGACATCTTGAGACCTTAATGGTCTACGCCATTGCCAATGGAATTGCAAGCTTGGGGGATTTATTTGCCCAACATGACAAATTTCAGGCCCTATTTCATTTAGAGGTGCAAATGTTCAACCGGTTTTTTTTTAACCGATGGTTTAACTGGGACCGGTTTTTGACAAAACCGGTTATATTAAAACCGGAACCGGTTTTTTCAAACCGAACCGGTTAGACCGGTTATAGGTTTTTACCCCATACCGGTTTTAAACCCGGTTTTACCCGGTTTAAAAATAAAACCGGTTTTATTTAAAAAAAAAAAGTTACCGTTAAAAAAAACCGATTTTAACCGGTTTCTTTTTAAAAATATACCCGTTTTAAATATATATATATATATATATATATATATATATATATATATATATATATATATATATATATATATATATATATATAGGTATGGGTTAAAATAAAAAGGGTCTTATAATAAAAAGTGTAGGAAGGATTGTGAGGGCGACATGTGTCACCCCTATGCCACATCATATGACACATGTCACCCCCCCACCCCCCACCCCCCCCCCCCCCCCCCCCCCCCCCCCCCCCGCAAAAAAAAATTTTTTTCCCGCCAAAAAAAATTTTTTTTTGGGGCAAAAAAATTTTTTTTTTTCCCGCCAAAAATTTTTAGTGCATCACAGTTATAAAATTACTGCATCACAATTATAATAGTTACTGCATCACAGTTTTAAATTTTAGTGCATTAAGGTTGTAAGTTACTGCAACATAGCTGATGCACTAAACTATTAACTATGATGCAGTAACTTATAATAAAGATGCACCAAAACTTAAAAAAGAATCGTATTTTAATTGTGATGCAGTTACATACATATATGATGCATAAAACTTATGATAATTCAGTTTCTTTATAACCATGATGCAGTAACTTTATAACCATGATGCAGTAACATTAAAACCATGAATGCAGTAACCGTGATGCAGTAAAATCATAATTGTGATGCAGTAAACGTGATGCAGTAACTTTATAACCGTGATGCAGTAACTTTATAACTGTGATGCACTAAAAAATTTTGGCGGGAAAAAAAAATTTTTTTTTTTTGCCCCAAAAAAAATTTTTT
This sequence comes from Artemisia argyi, assembly GCA_030686995.1. NCBI lineage: Eukaryota > Viridiplantae > Streptophyta > Magnoliopsida > Asterales > Asteraceae > Artemisia > Artemisia argyi. The sequence continues at coordinate 110,581,063 of CM060704.1, read as the reverse complement.
TTTTTGCCCAAAAAAAAATTTTTTTTTTTGCGGGAAAAAATTTTTTTTCGGCGGGGGGGGGGGGGGGGGGGGGGTGGGTGGGGGGGGGTGACACGTGTCATATGATGTGTCATATGATGTGGCAAGGGGGTGACACATGTCACTCCCACAATCCTTCCTACACTTTTTATTAAAAGACCCTTTTTATAATAACCCCACCCTATATATATATATATATATATATATAGCCGTTAACCGGTTTTGACCGGTTTTAACCGGTTATTTCCGGTTTTTTTAAAGTTTACCGAGCCAAACGGCTAGTAACCAGCATGACCGTTTTTTTTTGAATTTTTTTGAGGGTTTTAGGGAGTTTTAAGGCACTATAAATAGAGGTAATGAGTTGGAGTTGAAAACACATAAAAAACAATCTCATTTCTTTCTCTAATCTCTCAAAAACGCTCAAAAATCGCTATTTCGCTATAATGGAAAACTCACAATCACAATCACAATCACAATCACAACAAGCTTCCACTACTCCCTCCGTTGCTACTAGCAATGTCCGAAAACAACATTACACAAACGATGATGTTGAACATGTTAGACCAACCACCCGAAAAGGTGATGTGTGGGCTAATTTCGATATGTGTGTTATGAAAGATGGTAATGTAAAAGCGCGTTGCCACAAATGTGGGCATTTTTATAGCACCGGGTCTAACTCTACACTTAGGAGTCATATTGGTAGTTGTAAGGCGGTTCGAAATGATAGTTCGCAAGGTACTATCGGTTCGGATGGTCAAGTTTTTATGTATGATGCGGATGCGCTTCGACTTGATTTTACGAAGTTTGTCATTCAACAAGGGCTTCCATTCAACCACTTCGACAACGTCAAGCTTACGGAGATCATCAAAACGAGGCTACAACCGCGGGTACCAACATGTAAGTCGTACTACTCTTAGAAGTGATGCTTTTAAATTATGGAAAACGGCTAAAAAAGAAATAATTGAAGGTTTTCGTCAATATAAATATGGTGTTTCTATAACTACGGATACTTGGACCGCACCACATGGTACGGCAAATTCTTATCTCGCCATTACGGCTCATTGGTTTAATCCCGAATCTTGGTTATTACTGAAACAGACAATCGCTTTTAAATTATTTGGTTATCCTCATACGGGATGTAATTTAAGAAAAATTTTGCACGACACTTTAATTGAATAAAATTTAGATTGTAAAGTTTTTACGATTTCACTAGATAATGCATCAAATAATACTAGAGCTATGGACTTGTTAAAATTACGTGTAAAACCTATTTTAGATGGTGTTTTTTTTTTTTCATTCCCGTTGTGTTGCTCATGTTATAAATTTATCCGTACAAGCGGCGTTAAAAATATGTGATAGTTTATATACGAAATTTAGGGGTTTATTAGTATTGATATATAAATCGAGCAACGAACGACAAATAAACTATAAACGTTTTCGTAAAATGTGTAATGAAGAACCCCTAGGACCTTGCCTTGATAATAATACTAGATGGAATTCTACTTGCATAATGTTTGAAAATATATTACGACAACGTGGGACTTTACAAGCTTTTAATCAAAGACTTATTAATAAAAATATGTCCAACATAATACTAAACGACCAAGATTGGGATCGACTAAATGAATTAACTATGTTTTACAAGTTTTTAAAGAGGCAACAACTATATTATCGGGTGTTTATTACCCAACTAGCCCATTAGTTTTAAAACAAATTTATGCTATGATGGAAAAATTATATGATTTAAAAAACTCACCTTCACGAATGTTTAGAAAAATGGTTAAAATTATAAAAAAGAAATTTATAAAATATTTTGCTAGTTTACCTTTGGTTTTTACTTGTTCCGCCGCACTTAATCCATGTTTAAATGTTGGAGGTGTAGAACTTTTAATAAAAAAAATAATGGAAAATTTAGACTTATCTTTTGGGTTAGACGGTGATGACGTGGACTATATAGAATCTCAAATTTTTAGATTTAACGATCATTTTCAAAAATTGTTTGGCATTTATGCAACAAAATATGGTCACCAACAAAACCTAATTGTTGACCAAATGCGGGCCGGATCGTCCCAAATGACAAGAGACATTAATATAAACCTTTATAATTCTTTATTTAAAGACGCTACAAGGCGTCAACGATCATCGGCCCCAACAAGCGAATTGGGATAATATATGGCTACAAACTTTTTAAGAACTTTAAGTTCCAATGAGTTTGCAAACTTTGACATTTTGGCTTGGTGGAAAGAAAGGGAAATCCAATATCCGGTTTTATCCGCTATGGCTCGTGACTTATTAGCGATCCAAGCTTCGACGGTTGCTTCCGAATCGGCCTTTTCGGTTAGTGGTCGAATTATATCGGATAGAAGGACAAGACTAGCATGTGAATCCGTGGAAGTATGTGTATGTTTGAAAGATTATTTGGACGGAGTAGATAGGATACAACATGAATCATCGTTGGAAGGTCCAATATTAGATAAAGAGATTGAAGAAGGTATAATAAGAGAAGAAGATGAAGCGGGGATATCACCTTCGTCTTCGACTACGAATACCGAAGGCGAATTAGATGAAGGTGAGTTTGAAGAATTTGAAGTTGAAGATTTAGATGTACAAGATTTTTTGAAAGAAAATGATCTTGATGACGACTTGAGTGACTAGTTGAGTATAACGGGTGATGGCAATGCCGAAGCTCGATATACTTGATTACACTAATATGTTTTCGGGTGATGGCCATGCCGAAGCTCGAAAAATGTATTAGTATTCATATGTTTTTATGATTGTATTGTTTAAATAAAAGTTATGATTGTATTTTTTTAGTTGTATAATTGTATTGTTTAAATAAAAATTATGATTGTATAATTGTATTGTTTAAATAAAAGTTATGAGTATATTGTTTAATTATATGTTTGATAATTAACAAGTTATAACCGGAAAAAAAAAATGTTGGAAGTTTTTAGTTAAATTTCGAAAAAAAAAATGAACCCGGTAAATAACCGAAAAAAAATCCGAATCCAAACATTTATAATCGAAAAAAAACGAACCGGTAAAAAACCGATTCCGAAAATTTATAACCGTAAAAAACCGATTCCGAACATTTATAACCGAAAAAAACCGACTCCGAAAAAACCGAACCGAAACTGGTTTTTAGAAAAACCGGTTTTTTGAAAACCGGTTTTCTAAAAACCGAAAACCGGTTTTAACCGGTATATTTGCACCTCTAATTTCATTTGAATCCAAACTTAGCCTAGGTGGATTAACAGCAGGCCCATTTGATGAGTGAAAAATGCGATTAGATGAAGTACTAGTTTCAGTTGTCAAAGAAGTGTCAACGTTTAGCGGAACAGTAGATGGGACCTGATCACACACTATACAATTTGGATTTGCTTCGATACGAAATAACCTTGGAAAATAATCACTAAGTGGAGAGTTACCAACCCAAGTGTTGCTCCAAAATTGTATTGATTGACCATTACCAATCGTTACTTTAAAGAGGGAGTGAATATTAATGCCAATATCATTTAACTCCCCATTAAGTTTAGCAATTTGGTACCAAGGACCAGCTTTACAACGGATTGATGAAGCGTCATTGAGCCCACCATGTGGACCGTGAATAGATTTGATTATGTTGCACCATAGGGAATTGTTTTCGGTAGTAAATCTCCACCACCATTTAGCAAGCATGCTTTGGTTACTAACCTTCAAACTTCCAATGTTAAGTCCAACATTATTAAAGGAGCAATGACTTTGTCCCACGCAATTAGTGATACTGTGAAAGGAGGATCTTGCTGACCAGAAGTATGCCACTATATATTTTTAGCTAAATCATATATAGTACAGTAATAGTTATAAAGTTAAGCTTAATATCTAAGTATTCCCTATATATACTAATTGCCTTGAGGCATATTAAAAAAACTTATTTTTTGGGCCTCATGTTTGGGCTCCCTTGAGTCCACCTTTGTCCTGTTTGCTTTCCATGCTGTCGTAGTGTCGTGTATGTATTACATAAATACTGGGCAAACCGAACTAAACATGGGCCCGAAAATTTGATCAACAAAATATACCCTTTATACTTAAGATATAATGACAAGCACCCAAATGTAACTTTTTAAAAAAAAGAGACAAAAATATGTTAGTAATTAAAATGAATGCAACCATTTGAAAAAAAAAAAAAAATGTAACTTTTAACAACGAAAAATAAAAAATGTAACTATCTTAAAAAGAAAAATTTTAAAAAATATAACTGCTAACTAAAAAAAAAGAAAAAAAAATGATTATTTCATTTGACATTAATATTTAGGAGAATTACATTATAGTATTTCATATAAATTGATGCATTATTATTTCAAACATATGATCCATTCAAATTTAATTATTCCAATTTTGAGATTGTTGAAACATGACAACTTATATATATACACTTTCGACAAAATTGCATAGACACTAAAAAAGTATGGTGAAATCGTATTATAGTCATGTTATAAGGCTACATGCACAAATCACGGTACGACAATTAGGCGTACATTGTAGACCATTATAAATCTTATGCAGGGTATTATATGTCATTTAAAATGGCGCATTTTCCAATTTGTGTTTATCAAAATAAAAAAACGATATTTTATCTTATAACTTTTCTTGCTCTTTCGTAACACCACAAATACACCACATCTAAACAACAAAACAAATAAAATTCTAACATAAACAAAAATAACAATGAGACATAGCCATAAAAGAAGACTTCTATGTATTCTAAAAAATTACACAAAACCAATGCTCAAACATTATGAAGAAAAAAAAAAGCGACAAATCAATTCAGTAAAAAAAATGCTTACATTTTTTTTTGAACAGCAAAAAAAAAAAAAAAAAAAAAAAAAAATGCTTACATAAACAATCACAAACACAATATGAATACACAACAAATATGTGAATACCTAAAAATTAAAGTAAAAATATACTAAATAATAATAACACAGTTTATAAAAGAAAAAACATAAAACATGAAAAAAAAAAAAATACAAAAAAAAAAAAAAAAAAAAACAAAACAAAACAAAAAAACAAAACAAAAAAAAAAAATAATAAAAAAATTGCTTGATTGGTTTTAAGCCGATAAACAACCCGAACATCAAAACAACAACACAACAACCATACACATACACATACACACATAAAGCAGTAAACCTAAAGATGCTTATTTAAGCGACTCAATAACGTAACAGCTATCACATAGTATTAAACCTAGCAGCAAACTGCCTACGCCGACCAAGATGCGCTGCAGAGGCCTCTAAGAAAATATGCAGGTTCGCTAATTTTTCTGCCTCAAAATCACGAATAGCCTTAAAATACATAATAGCATCAGCAAACACAATATTGTCACCACTTCTCAACTCCACTAATAACCGAGCTACAGACATATGATTACCACAAAGCTCCAATTCCTGGATAATAGCATTCAAGTAAGCCAACCGATCGCCAACATGCACACACCAACCATGCAAAAATGAAAACCAACCTCGCTCCTCCTGAACTTCTTTCTGAAAACCCAAATGCATAACATCAGAAATAGAAACCGATCCTGACGAATAAGCTAGCTCCAAAAGCCAAACTAAACCTACCATTAGACCAATAGTAGTTCAACTAAACAATAAGAAATGCCAAGTAAAACCATTACCCAAAAATCTTAAATAGTGAAAACCAAAAACAACAACTAATAAAAAATGCTATTACCCTTCCCAAAAAAAACAGTAAACACAGACTATTTCCCAAATGACAAACCATTACTGTTCGACGTGATCAATCAACTGCATTATTTCAAAATTTGAAATCTCAAACTTACTTTTAGATAATCAAATCTGCAATGAGAAGCATTGAAATACAAAAACCTTGACAATTGTAGCTGACCAAAAAACCCTGCAAAAAAAAAAAAAAAAAAAAAAAAAAAAAAAAAAAAACATTATATAAAATCCATCCAGAAAAAGAATGGAACTTACCAAAAAAGAAATACGGAGTAAATACTTTGCTGTGGACCGAAACTTAATAGAATCAGCAGCAACATAATAGACTATTCAGAAAGTCAAACAACAATACGCCATAGCGATAACATACTAAACACAAACTAATTAAAAAATTTATCTACCGAAAAAAAGTCCCGCCGCAAAGCGGCGAGCATCATATTCCTTGTTACTAGTAAGTGTATGGTACTATCTTGTCAAACCCAGATGCTGCCAACCAATCGTGATATTTTGTGAGTTAGAGTATCTCCATTAAATGTGTGTTACGTGTGTGTCTCGCGGGTTCCCCTCATGTCTGCAATTCTCGTACCGCTATGAAATAAAATGGCTTTTACTTACTGAAAGAAAGTAACAAATAAAAATAGCCAGTAAAGCAGTTTTTGTCGATCTATTCCCACAAAAGAGAGCAGTCACTAAAAATTTCATCACCAGCATTTTCCTACAGACTTATCAGTCACGAGAGAGTGTTCCAAAAGTCTCGATAATAATTTGATCACCAGCATTTTCTGTCAGAAAGGTTCTTCTTACTGACTGAAGCTTCCAGTCACTAGAAGTCTCGATAATAATATCATATATTTATTTATTTATTTTTGTTTGTTTAATAATAATATTGAAAAGAATAAAGCTAACCAAATATATATAAATATTAATTACACTAGTACTCAAGTTTAATGTAAAAATTATACAAACAATTCGTTCTTGACCCAACAAAAGAAACCCTTCTTGGCGCTAAAAGAAAACTGTCAAATGGTCAAAATATGCCTAATGTTATAATGAAGAGCAGGCTCCCGCAGGACTATACTTTCAGCAAGTAATCCGCTTGCGGTCCATGTTCCATTCACCCAAGTGACCAACATATAACAAATACAGACCATGAAAACCAATAATCGTAAAAGTGTATAACTTAAAGTAGGGATGTGCACGAGTCAACAATTGTTGGAACCTTAATGATATATGATGACGTATAGTCTATATTTGGGCCGTGAGCCCAAATGATAAACATTACTAAAGCTCAAACCCACTACGAGTGGGCTATCATAACAATGATTTGGGCCGCACTACCAATGGGTTGGACTCACGTAGGCCCAAGCCCAACCAAACTATTTATGGTATAGATAAGGATCTTCTATTTACGGATAACGATCCTTGGACCGGATAAGCACCATGTGTGCGAAGAGTAAGGAGCACGAAACCTACAAGGATTCTGCGCCTATATATAGAATGACATAATTCTCATTAAAGGTACGATTTACGAAACCCTAACTCTTTAATATAACCCTAAACCGATTACTTACTCTCACGCCGGAGGATAATCGTGGGAGACAATCCCACGATAAGCCTAACGGTGTTTGTTTACTTTCTTAGCACGCAGGTTTTAAGCATTAAGAGCTAATTGATACGAGAGCAGGAGTCCAAACTAGGAACGCCCAACTTTTGTATCAACAAGTGGCGCCATCCGTGGGACCCTACACTAAGAACTAAGAACTAGAATGACGAAGAACAAAAACTCAAGCCAGCGGACTCCGCAGTTGAAAAAAACACGTGGTGACCCCCCAGAGGAAGAACCCTCAAGACTCAACCTCTAGGCATGCCTCTGGAACAACCAGTGCGCCTGGTCACCAAGAAACGGGACCAACCCTACCTCTCCCAGCGGTATAATTACCTATAAGGACTACTCAAACCACCACAGTGGTCCCAAGCGTTGAAGAACTTCAGCGCACCCTCTTCAATACTCCCCACCAAACGACACCTATAGTGGACAACACTGTACCACCTGGCGCACCCAACCAAGATAGGGCGCCTAATGTTGAGGCAGAAATTCTTGCAGCGGATGAGGACGCGCCTGATTTAACGTTAAGTAATTTTGTATCCCAAAATTACGAAACTCTAACCGCCCTCATGCAAGAAGAAGAAAGGAGAAGGTCAAGTATGAGCCTGCAAGCCCGGCTTAACTTTGGTCCTGAACGCGAAACATCACCACCTCGCTACCAAAGAGGGGGCCGCGAAAATAACGAAAGACGTACCAATATCCATGATAGACTCGGTACAACATCTGACTCACAATACTCGGAGGAATACGAAGATGGCGAGAGGCGCACCAATGTTCACTCCAGACTTGGTAGTCGAAGGATGCAAGATAGACTTGGACGTCAACATTCACCAAGTGAAGGCTCCTCCAGGTCGGGGAGCAGAGGAATTCACGACAGGTTAGGAAGGCGAACTTCCCCAAGTGAAAGCCCCTCAAGCTCTTCCTCTGAGGAAAACTGGCGCAAGCGCCGCAAAAGAGATAACCTCTCCTCCAGTGACTCCTCGGACAACGAGGATAAAGAGACAGGACACTGGAAGTCCAGAGGAAGACGTCGCGAGGTAGAGGACGAAGACATATCTCTTCCTTGGCGTCGCCAGAAAGTTGATGCATTTACACGACGCATCACCGATTACTCCGATCATAAGAAAAGGCGCATGTCCACTAATGTTAAAACATATGATGGAACGGGTGATCATGATGACCACCTAAAAATTTTCGAATCCGCTTCTACTATTGAAAATTGGCAACAACCTGTGTGGTGTCATATGTTTAACTCCACATTAGTAGGGAATGCACGCACTTGGTTTAGCAAGCTTCCACGAAGGAGCATAGACGGGTTTGAAGAATTGCGAAAAGCATTCAGCTTAAACTTCACCCAAAGAAAGAAGTGCGCTAAAAACCCTGTTGAATTAGCCAGAGTAAAACAGCGCCAAGGGGAATCAACCAGTACTTATATGGAACGCTTCAAAGACGAATGTATACATGTCAAGGCGTGTCCCGAAGTCCTAAAAATTTCAGGGTTCATGAATGGGATTAATAACCCAGAACTCATTAGGAAGTTAAATGACAAGGTTCCCCAAACTTTTGATGAACTAATGAAGCGCACAAGATCCTTCATCCAAGGACAAGCAGCCGCTGCGGACAGTAAAAAAGGCTACTCAAATTATAGGCAGCAAGAACAGCCTAGGAGACAATCCATTGATCAGAGCAGCAATCGCAGCAGGAATTATCGTAGTCAGGGAAGTGGACGAGATAATGACAAGTATACCCCCCTCACAAAGACTCCGAGGGAAATATTTGTAACAGAAGGCGCAAACTTCCCAAAACCCCCACCAATGCGCACCCCAGAGGATAAGCGTATAGGAAACGGATACTGCGAATACCATGGACAAAAGGGCCATACCACCAACGAGTGTGTCCAGCTACGACAACTAATTGACAAGTTAGTAAAGGAGGGTAAAATGGATCACCTCGTTAAAAACATTAAAGAAGGGAAGGACAAACAAAAGAATGGAGGTAAAAAAGAACCTTCCAAAGACAAAGCGGACATCATCTACATGATACAGTCATGGCAGCGCAAAACAAAGCAAAAATTCAGCCAAAAATTCTCTTCAGAAAATGAGATATCCTTCCCCACCCTAGCTGCAGACAATGCAGTAATAGTGCCACTAACCATTGAGATACATATTAGGGGACACGATATTTGCCGCATGTATATCGATGGAGGAGCATCCGCAGATATTCTGTATGAACACTGCTTTAAAAGGCTACGACTTGAGATACAAAGTCAGTTAATACCGGCCACGACGTCACTGACTGGCTTCACAGGAGAAAAGATATGGCCTATGGGGCAATTACGCTTACTTGTAGTTGTGGGCGATGAACAACACTCTACAGCAACGTGGATAAGCTTCATGATAATCAAGTCTCCTTCACCGTACAACGGCATCATTGGGAGACCTGGAATATCATCCATGCGTGATGTACCATCCACTGCACATAGGATACTCAAATTTCTAGTAGAAGGAGGGATTGTCACCCTCTACAATACTACGGTGCCACCTAAAGAATGCAATGCGGTAACCAATGAGGTGGAGAATGTTCCAGAACAGCGCGCAGTAAAAATACCGAACCTAAAGGTTGCCATTCACCCTGATTACCCAGATCAACAAATATCGATTAGAGGATCTCTATCTGATAAAGGTAAAGCAGCTGTGTGCGTACTCTTGCAAAAGAACCTAAATATCTTTGCGTGGGAACCAAAGCACATGACCGAAGTGCCACGCTCTATTACGGAACACAAGCTACAAATCCGACAAGGATTTGCCCCAATACGATAGAAAAAGAGCGGCCAAGCTCCTGATCGCGCAAAAGCCATCTTGGAAGAAGTGCACAAACTGGTAGACGCAGGCATCATGCGGGAAGTCTACTACCATGACTGGCTTTCAAACCCAATAATGGTAAAAAAGAGTGATGGCAGTTGGAGAATGTGCGTAGACTTCACTGATCTTAATAAGGCATGTCCACAAGACTGCTATCCGCTACCAGAAATTGACTGGAAGATAGAATCCCTATGCGGATATCCCTTTAAATGCTTCCTAGATGCATACAAAGGGTACCATCAAATTTAGATGGCAGAGGAGGATGAAGAAAAAATAGCCTTCCACACAAGCCAAGGAGTATATTGCTACACAAAAATGCCCTTTGGTCTAAAGAACGCGGGCGCAACATACCAGCGATTGGTGGACATGGATTTTGAGAGGCAAGTAGGTCGCAACCTAGAAGTTTACGTTGATGACCTTGTTATAAAGAGTCACACAGAGGAAGAATTGGTGCGCGACATTGAGGAGACGTTCAAAACATTGGGAAAAATAAACATGAAGTTAAATCCCAAGAAGTGCACATTTAGCGCGACAGAAGGCATGTTCCTTGGGTATTTGATAGAACCTGACGGCATCAAGCCTTGCCAAGAAAAGACAAAAGCTGTCATCGATCTTCCCTCACCGCGCACATTGAAAGAAGTCCAGTCATTAAACGGAAAGCTAGCTGGGCTAAACCGTTTTTTATCCAAGTCAGCAGACAAATCACTCCCTCTCTTCAAAACACTCACGAAGTGCACAAAAAAGGGAGACTTTCGTTGGACTGAGGAGGCAGAGGAAGCCTTCCAACAACTAAAACAGTATCTGGCATCACTTCCCAAACTTGTCGCACCGCGACCAGGGGAAGAGTTGATCATGTACTTATCTGCAACCCATGGAGTAGTCAGGGCAGTACTATTGACAGATAGGAACTCCGTTCAAAGGCCCATATACTTTGTAAGCAAGGCACTGAAAAAGACAGAGACCAACTACAACGCTATGGAAAAGCTGGTCCTAGCTCTAGTATTCGCAGCTAAAAGACTGCGCAGATACTTCCAGGCGCACCCAATAGCTGTAATCACGGACCAGCCCATCAAACAAGTTATCTCTAAACCTGACGCATCAGGACGGCTACAAAAGTGGAGTGTGTTGTTGAGTGAGTATAACATCTCGTATAGACCACGCACTGCAATCAAGGGGCAAATACTAGCTGACTTTATTGTTGAAAAGCCAGATACCGATACCGCACTGTTGGATCGATGTACTCTGATCAAACTACTTTGTAGCTTATAAAGGTTTAATAATATTAAGTAAACTTAACACTATTAATATTGAAACACTGCTTAACCTTGTAAAGTATGCGGAATCTACTAACACAAAGCTTAAGAAGAACTTTTATATTAACCAAACTTTGAACCTGCTTTGTTACACAGATTCACTAACAATTCCTAACTATTATCGACTTTGAACAACTCTAAAAACATATATCGACTAATACCTCTTAAGGCTCTTTATATAGATAACCTTAAGTCGGTTTACAACATATAACTTGAACGATAAGTCATTGTCCCTAACTAATTCTTGAATATTCGTTCAATATTACACATTAATCCTTTAACTAATATTGCACTTAAGTCCTTGTATCCTTCGAAGTACTTTGAACATTCTTCAGTAAACAACAGTACTTTGACTTTTATCTTCAGCAGTACTTTGACTTTATTCTTCATGCAGTAGTACTTTGACATACAGAAGTACCTTGATCTTTTATATCCCAACAATCCTCCCCTAACTTGAACTCCACTTGCTTGATTTCAAGTTTCTTTGTTATCTTTGATCTTCAAAATCTTTAATCATTCAGAAAGATTGTTTCTTTATCTCTTTATCTTCTATCTGTCATGTGTCAAAGTACTCTTTATCAGCATCAATTTGATATCTTTTCTGGAATAATCTTCCTCAGCTACTCAGCAACATTTTGGTACAATAGTCATCAAATCTTATAAAGTTTCATACTATTCTCATCACTTCCAGGTGTGCGAACTCCTGTGAGAGGTGAATCATTGAAAATTAATGGATTTTGATGTCTCTTTACCAAAGCTATTAACTCTGGAGCAGGCAATGTTTTAGGTTAGAACAACCATGGTACATTGATAACCACATGATTTTTAGCAAATCATCAGCTATCAACGGATTTGAGTAGTCTTTACCAATAGCCGTTTGCTTTTGGACTAGTTAGTTCTTTGATATCAACCATGGTGAACTAATTACCAAAAATGGATTTTTCACAGCCTTTACCACAAGCCATTTTTCCTTTTGGGCTAGCCAACTCTTCACTTATACAGATATGGTGAGTTGAAACCATACAATTTTTAGTAAATTGTCAACTAAAAACGGATTTGATTATCACATCAGAGCCGTACCCTCATGATGAGTCAAACTCTTTCTTGTCTGTTAAACATGGTGAGTTGATTACCATTTGTTGTGCAGTATAAATACTAACACCATATGTTTCTTTTCAAATCCTTTTATTTCACTTTTAAACATCAAAAAATTTTTATTTTATTTTAAAGGACTTATACTGGTTTATATCAGCAAGCAGTACTTTGATAAAGTACTATTTGTCTTTGCAGTACTTTGAAAAATACTTATTATACAAAACAAATCATACCAGTATTTTGCAATATTATTCTTCAGACTTAGTCCATCTGATAAATAGCTTGATAACATCCAAAGCTACCTCAGATTCATCTTCAAGTTCCATTCCATGATCCAGCATTCTGAGCATAATTTCTCTGATCAATGGATATCTCCTCTCAGCAAGCATATGAATCATGGTACCATCTTCCATCTCTAGTGCATGAACTCCTGATGACTCAAAGAATCTCCATCTTGTGATTTCCCAATTCTCTTGATCATTCCACAGAGGATCAACACTTGTTTCTTCAGTTTCCCAGATGGTAATTAAATCTCCAAGCAAAATTAATCCCACTCATGATGCTTCAATCTCTGCATAGTATGTCTGCACTTGCATATATAAGTCATAGAGATCTTTTCTTTTGATAAAATGCAAAACATCCCATAACATATTGAATACTGTGAAGCTTTCATCTTCTCTGTTGAACATAAGATATTTTCCTTCTTTAGATTCAACCAGAGAATGAGATTATCTTGGACTTTTTTCCAGAGTCTTCAGTCTTCTTATTTTCAAAATGTAGAGAATCAATCAAGTCACAAACATGTATGGTTCTTGTTGTTGGATCGAATTAAAGGAGAAGAGAAGAAAAGATGAGGAGTTTTAGAGAGAGAAATATATGGGAGCCTTGAGAGAAACTAGAAATGTATTAGCTTGTGAATGAAGGTCCAACCCTCTCCACATGTGGAGAGGGGTATTTATACTTATCCTACAAAGAAACATAAAAACGCCCACACCCGGGCTGTGGATCAGGCATACAGTGGGTAAGACCCGTCCTTCTTCCACGATGTTACTTAGACTAAACTAATACTTAACTAAATAATAAACTAACTACGAGCTAACTTGAATGCTATTACAATAATTAGGTGACCGAGACTTTTACAGGAATATCCGTATTCCTAACAATCTCCCCCTAAGCGAGGTCACCTTTGAAATTAAGCACTTTGGTCTTTAAGCATTCTTTCGTCTTAGTAGCTCGTAGGTTCTGATTCTTCACTTTTCCGCACACTTTGTACTTCAAGCAATGAACTTGTGTTTTGAGTTCCTTTGAGTTGTGTGATCTTTGAGCTTCTTTGAGATCATCAGCCATAGTAAATCTCCAAGCTCATCTATAGTAGTATCGCCTTCATGTGATGTAGTGACTTTAGGACCGTCATGCTCACACCCTTCAGTATTAGGAGACTTCACATCAGAGTTGCAGATCAGGAGACTTTTTCATCAGAGTTGCGGAAACGTTGTTGGTAGTCTCTCGACATTTGTTGTAGCAAGTCTCTTATCGTTATTGATAGTGTGGAGGATGTGTGAGCATGAGGTATGGATTGACCTGATTCAGCTAGAAATAGGAGCCATCAACGCCATCTTTATATGTGTCCCTGAAATAAAACAGTTAGCAATAAAGATAGAGAACGAATATGGCTTTGTCATTCGTTCTGCGAGGACAGACTACCCTCCGGTTTTTTGAAAACCGACCTGTGATCAGGTAGAGTCTCTTTTAAAGAAGACTCTCCTTGACAAGAATTTCCAGCTTGTAGTAATGAATTTTCCAAAGAATCCACTTCGGAATCTTCATACTTAGCATGTTCTCATACCGAAACGTCTCAAAGCAGACAACACGATAGAGTGAATCGGTGAATTGACATTTACGGATTGATGAGAAATTGATTTATAGAAATCACTCGCGTGTCATATGATTAACATTTTTGAGACACGACGAGAGGTTTTATCTTTGAATCACATTTCCATCAAAAATACTTTTGTTTGAAAGATTACACACAATCAATGTGCTCGAAAAGTTAGTTTGTGAGCACATTGAAAGGTTTTAGCAAAAGTATCCGTCAATCCGTATCCTGGAACAAGTTTGATTCAATTTTGAATCGCACCATTGTTGCTTTCCAGTTGTCATTTGATCATTGATCCAAGATGGATCTCACATGTCACCTACCAAGAGCTTGAGTGATGTTCGCTTTAGAAGGATTTCCATCTTCATTGTGAATATTTTCATATCACTCGGATGTTCTGGCAGTACCACAAGGATAATGCGTAGGACTCTAAATATTTTTATCTTATTTTCCACATTCTGTGAAACAATAAGCATATTTGGAAGTGTGTCCTAACGAGATTTATGGATGATCTCATGGCTCTAGACTCAGTAGTGCGTTTTGATCCGCTTCTGGAGACTGGGGAGGCGTCTCCTGTTTTGGTATCAACATAGCTCATAATGAGCGGTCGATACATTGCACAGGGTTCCCCGTGAGAATGAAACAAGCTCTTTTAAGAGAACTTGAGTGGTTGGGAAGTTTAGTGCAGTGCGTCACTGGGTCCATGACGTCTTGTCTTCAATACCGGTGTTACCTTAGTAACCGCCAGTAGATTATGAATTGAACCCGGTTTCTGCCCAAAGGTTGAATATATGGAGGGCTATTTCTTTTCACCATTTCTCATTTCAATTCTTTATAATTCTTCAACCCCTTCAGTGCTTACCGAGACTTCACCACTAGAACCTTGTTGGGTATGTTCCAGTCCTAGCTCTATCTCAGTCCGCACTCTTCCCTTTCTCACTTTACTCCTTTTTTCAATCATTCCTAAGGACTTCTAATCTATCTAGAGGATTGTCCCTGGGAAGATCCTTCCGGTTCTGGTGGATCATGGGAACTCATACCTAAACTTCACCAACCTTATAACTCCATGCATAAAGATAAATGGTCGGTCTTTAGTATAACTTCCACAAACGCCTTTTGCTCCCCCTTAATATGTGCATCGATATTCGAAAGAGTTTAGCACATATGTGGGAGCACATTTATTGAGTCCAAAAGATCACATTTGAATCAGATTTCATATTTAAATCACATTTTCTCCCCCGATCAAAAATTTCAAATCTTTTGAGATTTTGGATCTCAATTGATTTAAATAAGTTAGAAAGCTTTTGGGAGAGAAATGCGGTCAATTTTAATATTTTCTGATAAAAGGAACTTTTTCTTGCTCCCCCTCAATTTGTGAGGGAGGTTGTTATGTGTCAGATTTGAAGAGTTTACAAAAGATTCGAAGTTTTTAACGAAAACACTTTAAAAATTTCTCATTCTGACACATAACCATCACAAAGTATATTGTTGCCAGGTTTTTGTACAAAGTATGGAGAGTTTTGATGATACGTAAAATTTTGAGAAAAATCACTCTCCCCCTCAATCAATGACGGATGTTAAAGCTTAAATAAGTGATGTCATTGATTGAGTGAAACATTTTCTCAAACTTTTGAGTTCAATTTGATTTTTAATCAAAATCTCATGGTACCACCAAGTTTTGCACAAATACTTTCCGAAAAAATCATAGAAGGGAAAGTATTTGGCGATAAAAAGAAGATTTCTCTTCTTTATCAAGAAATAATGCACTGAAGTGTACATTAGATCGAGGGTGCATGAATATAAAGTAATTCACGCTCGGATGAACGGCACCCTTTACAAGGAACAACCGTCTTTTTGGCGACATGTTTTCCTCATTTTGAAAACCGGGTTGCTATCTGAAGTAATAGCAAGCCATATTTTTGAAGTCCGGGTTGCAGCCTGAAATGACTACAAGCCATAATTTTGAAGAATATTTTGAGGAACGACATGTTTTAGAGAAAAACTTTATTTGAAACCGAAAAACTCTTGCTTAAGCATATGTATGATTCCGTGTCATTATTGAATGACATTTCTAGAAGCGTACATAATATTGATTACACAAGAGACATGTCGTGAGAAGAATGTTTTTGGTTTTTATGATTTTCTAATTTTTATGGTTTATATTGGTTTTATATTTTTCTATTTTCTTTTTGATATATGTTATGTACTAAGGATATGTGAAGCCAGTCCTTCAGTCATCATTCTCTTCTTGGAGAGACTTAAGAGTTTTTGGAGTGAGGCTCTTCATTCCAAGTCGTGGGAGAATGAACTGAAATCTTTCCCGAGACAGAGCCTTTGTGAAAATGTTTGCCAACTGAAACTCCGTTCTCACAAAGTAGAGTTCCACTATCCCTTTCTCTACTTGTTCTCTGATGAAGTGATGACGAATGTCTATATGCTTGGCTCTAGAGTGCTGGACATTGTTGCAGCATAGGAGCAATGACACTTTTGTTATCACAGTACACTGGGATTTTGTTGAAATCAAACCCATAATCTGATAATTGTGATCTCATCCACAAAATTTGAGCACAACACGAGGACATGGATATATATTCCACTTTTGTGGATGAGATAGAAGTGCACATTTGCTTTTTGGATGACCAGCTGACAAGTTTCTCACCCAAGAATTGAGCACCTCCGGAAGTACTTCTACGAGTGTCTTGACACCCTGCATGATCAACATCAGAGTAGGCCGTGAGAGCCATTGCATTGTATTTTGGGTACCAGAGACCCATGTGGATTGTTCCTTGGAGATATCTGAAGATTTTCTTGACAGCTTCCAAGCGCTTTTTGGTGGGCTTGGATTGATATCTGGCGCACATGCATACGGCAAAAAGAAGGTCTGGCCTACTTGCTGTGAGGTACATGAGAGATCCAATCATGCTCTTGTATTTGGTTTGATCAACTGTTACACCAGTTGAGTCGTCATCGAGTTTGGATCTTTCAACCATGGGTGTATCAACGGTGTCACTTGAGTCAAAGCCAAACTTCTTGAGAATATCACTAGCATACTTGGCTTGATTAATAAAAATACCTCTTGGGTTTTGTGAAACTTGTAGCCCCAAGAAGAAAGACATTTGTCCCATCATGGACATTTGAAACTGGGAACTCATTTCTGTAGCAAAGCGATCACATTCCTTGGAATCAGACGATGCGAAGATAATATCATCAACATAGATTTGAACGTGAAGGAGATTGTTCCCAGTCTTTCTAGTGAACAAGGTAGGATCAACAACACCCTTGGTAAATCGATTTGCAAGAAGAAACTTGGAAAGTGTGTCGTACCAAGCTCTAGGAGCTTGTTTGAGACCATAGAGTGCCTTCTTTAAGCGATACACATGATTTGGTCTTTCTGGGTCCACAAATCCTTCGGGTTGAGAGACATAAACAACTTCTTTTAAGTCCCCGTTCAAGTAGGCAGTCTTAACATCCATTTGATAAACGATCATGTTACTGCTGGCTGCATTGGCAAGAAAGATTCTAATGGCCTCGATACGAGCAACTGGTGCAAAAGATTCTTCAAAATCAATACCCTCTTGTTGACTGTATCCTTTTGCAACTAAACGAGCCTTATTCTTCAACACATCCCCATGTTCATCAAGCTTGACTTTGAAAATCCATTTAAGGGCAATGATCATCGCACATTCAGGTAGTGGTATTAATTCCCATACATCGAGACGATCAAACTCATGGATTTCTTCTTGCATAGCGGTGAACCAAGACACCTTTGTAAGGGCATCTTTGAAGTCTTTGGGCTCGACTTTAGATAATACTGAGTTGAAGAAACACCACCAGGCATCAGTGGCAAGTTGTTATCTGGTGGATACCGGTCTTGAGGGGTTTCCTATGATGTTGTCAATAGGATGATCATTTGTCCATTTTCTGAGATGTTCATGAGGTTGAGGATAGGGTACAGATATTGCATTGTTTGAAGTTTATGGGGAAGATGCTTCATTGGAGGAT
This sequence comes from Artemisia argyi, assembly GCA_030686995.1. Lineage (NCBI taxonomy): Eukaryota > Viridiplantae > Streptophyta > Magnoliopsida > Asterales > Asteraceae > Artemisia > Artemisia argyi. The sequence continues at coordinate 110,562,566 of CM060704.1, read as the reverse complement.
TCTGGTGCAAATATGTTTTCAAATGGTTCTTCCTCAGATGATGCAAAAGGATTGACTTCCCATGAGTTATCAGAGGTAACTCCTTGATGTTCAGAAGACGATTGTATATTTGATTCAATTTGAGTGTTGCTGCATTCTGGTGCCTACGGATCAAGAGAGATGGAGACTGAAGGACCATTTGTATCATGTGGTGCGTTTCCAGCCATAATATTAGGTTCAACAACTGGCTGTACCGGTTCATGAGGTGGCTATGACTCAAAGTACTCATCAAACATGGGATCAAATAACCTTTTCAAGTCTTCACTCGAGGGAGGGACATAAGGAGTGACATGATTGGAGTTCTGTACAAGTCCCGAACTTATTGGTCCAGGAGATAAAAGATTTTGTGAGGGTCTAGAACTGGTGTGTCCTGAAGCCGTATGCTCTGTCAGCTCATCAAACGTGACATGGATTGTTTCCATGATTTGTCGGGTTCTTTTGTTGTAGATTCGGTACCCTTTTCTATCTACTGCATAACCGACGAATACCCCAATATCAGCTTTAGCTTTGAGCTTCCCTAAGTCTTCACTTTCATTAGTTGGGTAGCACAGTGCACCAAATACACGAAGAAAGGAGATATCAGGCTTTTTGAGATGCACCAGCTCATATGGTGTCTTGTTGTGGAGAGGATGAATTAATGATCGATTTTGAGTGTAACAAGCAGTAGCAATGGCTTCAGCCCATAGAAACATTGGTGTTTTTGAGAATATCAGCATAGTGCGAGCCGCTTCAACTAGTGTGCGATTTCTTCTTTCAACGACTCCATTTTGTTGAGGAGTTCGAGGAATGCTTTTCTGATGACTGATTCCGACACTTTCATAGAATTTGGTGAGATGTTGGTTAACAAACTTAGTTCCATTGTCTGTACGGATGATTCTAACAGTTTTGTTGAGCCTCACTTGCAACTGCTTGATGATCTTGATGATGATATCGGGAGTTTCATCCTTGGATCTTAAAAATTTCACGCATGTGAATCTTGAATAGTCATCCATAATAACAAGAATATATCTTTTCCCATTGAAGCTTTGCACACTCATGGGTCCACACAGATCCATGTGAAGGGTATGAAGTACTTCGGTGTTGGAGTTGGTGGATTTTGGTTTATGTGTTTGTTTCTTGCTTTTACCCAATTGACATGACGAACAAAGATGATCCTTTTCATACTTCAGTCTGGGCATGCCTCGAACAAGATCTTTGCGAGAGAGCTCATTTATGGTGCCGAAGTTCCAGTGTTTCAAACGTCGATGCCATAACCATGATTTGCTTTTTGAGGCCTTAGAAAGTAAGCAAATGGGAGAGGACCACATCATGTCTTCAATAGAGATGGTATATAGATTTGTACCACGACTTCCTTTAAGGAGATCAACTCCGTCCAGTTCTCTAACGAAACATGTGTGTTTTCTGAAGGCGACTTCGAGATCAGAATCACAGAATTGTCCAACCGAGAATAAGTTGTGCCCAAGTCCTTTTACATAGTAAACTCTTGAAATTACACTATCACCAAACACATAATCACCATACCCTATAATAGCTCCAAAGTGGTCGTTACCGAATCTAACTGTCCCGATAAACTTTTTCATGAAATTTCTGAGCCGGGAGCGATCCCCAGTCATATGTTTTGAGCAGCCTGAGTCCAAATACCACAGGACGATTTGTACGACCTGCATTTGAAACCAGACATATATGGATAACTGAAAAACATGGATCCCCAAGTGTAATTGGGATCCAATAGGTTAGCACATGCATACTTAAGAGATTCATGATCAGTATTATCATTGGTTCTTACAGATGAACCGATACCAGTGGAAACTGTTGTCTTACTATCAAGGCATTGGGTCACTAAAGGGAATATTCTACCAGTAGCCTTCCATCTCTTAACCTCTAACGACTTAGGGTCGGGTATGTAAGTCAATGAGCACTGGTTTCCTAGAGTGAATTTTCTTCCCGTAGGTTTCCACTGATAACCTACACTGTTAAAAACTTTTCCTGTAGCTCTCCAAGTATTGTTATCCTTAGCAGATATAACAGGGGATTTATAAGATGATTGCAAAAATGACACAACACATTCATCATGATTACCAGAAATCAAACATTCATTACAAGTCTTGCAAGTCGCATTAGAATTCGAATTAATTATAGTACGCTTAACGCAAATACTAGAATCAACACGATTCTTTTCATTCAAATCAATCTTATTGTTCATAAGGTGGTCTTCTACTTTCTTCCCTTGATCATTCATAGCAGGCGAGGTCCTATCATTCCTTGTGTTGCCTTTAGGCTTTGACCCGCTAGCTTTAGTGACATTGATTACTCCTATAGAATTTATGATGGGAACATTAGATTGTTGCAAAATTGTTTGGTTTCTAGGTGTTGATGTGCTATGCACAGAACTAGCCAAGGGTTTATCAAAAGTAACATGCTTCTTCAAATTCCTAGATGAGGATGTGCCAATTTTATCACGCATGTTGGGAATCTTGGGACATGTACCTATGTCATATTCTAACAACTCTTGTGACCTCTTGGTAAGAAAGCAAATATCCGATAGGGTGTTATCAGATGGTCTTACCGTTCTATCTTCTTCTATGGTTTCACGGGTCATGTCAAGGCAGTTCTTAAGATGTCTAAGATAATCACTATGGACTAGCTCATTGTTCTTAAGGGGAAGTGGAATAAAGACAGCCTCACATGCATACTTTTTACAATTACAAACCACAGAGTTGATATTGTCACTTGCATTCAACGGCATTTTCCCTTTCACTTTTGTCTTTAGATTCTCAATTTCATTAAGCAAAGAAGTTATTTTTACACTGGTTTTATCACGAGCAGTGTTGCAAAAATCGGCCTACAAGGCCGATTAATCGGCGATTACAAGCTGAACGGCCTTGGACCTTGGAGCAAATTACAAGGTAATCGGCCGATTAATCGGCCTTGGACCTTGGAATCGGCGATTGATCGGCCAAAAATCGCTACACGGCCCTCGACCGCCTCGGGACCGATTCACGATTTTTGCAACATTGATCACGAGTGATCTTGATAGAATCATATAACTCTTTGTAATGTTGTTTGACTTTCGAATTTTCAGCTTGAAAACACTCATTTTCATGTTTAAGTAAGTTGATTGTGTTTTGAAGTTGAAAATTATGAGGATCTGCAGACATTGGTTTATGGGAGTTGATCACAACATTCATGGGAGACTTCAATTGGGCAATTTGAGCCCTCAATAACCTGATCGTGCTCGTATGAGCTTGAATTTTTTTCATCCCTTTTTGCTAATTCAAAATATGCATCAAATTCCGGAGCATCAGATGACGTTTTTGCCTTTGACATTTTCATTTTTTCTTCTAAATGTTGATATTTTAATTGTAAATTAAGATTATCAACTTCTAGTTTAGAAAGATGCTTGACCATGTTATCATGATCATCATTTTGAATTTTTTCAAGCAGTTTCCCATTCTCCCCCTCAAGCTCAACAACACGATTGTGAAGGTTATTCAAAACAATAGACATTTCATGAAATTGACTAGCATTAAGAGAAGACTCTGTAGCAGTATAAAACACATCTTGTGAAATACATTTAGCAATCAAGTTGTCATTCATGATGAGAATATTTTTTCTGGTATTTTCACTATGCTGAAGATCTATTGCTTTTTGCTTACACTCATTTTCCACATCTTTAAACACTTCTTTCATTTCCTTAATCTCACAGTCAAGGGATTGTGGTAGACCCTCAAAGTGTTCTTTGATAAGTTTAAAAAATGGGATGACTTCAGTTAAGTAACACTCTTTAGTTAGCTCAAATCCCCGTTCACCCTCAGTGATTCCCGTTGGTGTGATTCTCTTTTTGCATGTTTTATCGAAATCAGTGAACATTTGACACAGGACATAAATGCTAATGAGAGTTTTACATTTCGTGGGAAGTAACAACTGAACTAAGTGCATCGGTGTATTGGGGGGATACACTGTTGGGGCAGCTACCTTTAGGGATGTTTTGGCCTTAATTTCCTCAGCTTTTATTTTTTCAATGTCTAGGGGCCAAAATACCTGTTCTGGTGTTAACTTAGTTTGTGGTGCAAAAATAGTCACTCGGTTTTGTTCATAATAATCATGGGGCTTAACAATGACTCGGTGTTTAATGCACTTTGGATCCTTCATTTTTTTTTTTTTTTTTTTTTTTTTTTTTTTTTTTTTTTTTTTTTTTTTATCAAATCTCTCTCTATTGGCAGAATCAAGTTCCTCTAATTCATCATCGAATGAACTATTTGGGGGGATCATGATTGGGAGTAAGCATAACCTTAGCATCATAGAGGGCAGGTTGAGAGTCTCTAACGCTCTTAAGGAAATTTGTTTTAGGCATCCCTAAATCCTTATTACTATGCTTATCTCGCAGTTTCATGTGCTTTTCCACCATTTGAGCTGTTTGAGGTGTTTGGCGAAGAACATACAACTTGTTTTCAAGTTTGTTTTTCAACTGCTTAAGGTTAGAAAATTCATTTAATAGTTTAGTTTCCTTTTGTTGAAATTCAATTTTTAGGAGTTTTACACTATCCTGAATTTCCTGTTTTTCCTTAAAAGCACGTTCAAGTTTTTGAATAGATTGAATCTCTTGTTTAAAGGCCATTTCCTTCAAATTTTGTTCAGTGATGTAGGCATGCATTTGCAATTCCATTTTTTGTTCACGTTCGGTAAGCTCAAATTTAGCACGTTGTTCATAAAACCTTACTTGATCCCTAAGAGTGTTTATCCTAGTGTTTAGGGTATCATCTGGTGCAACAACCGTATACTCATGTAAATCACACATTTCTTCATCAGCAGAGGATATATCACTTGGTACAACAGACTCGACGTTATGCTTCACATATTGCTCATATGGGACAATATTGCTATTCCCTAAATTTGCAGTATCTAATTCATCAATGTTCGTTTGTTGTACATCGTTACATATCGATTGCTCATGTATCATTGTCACACACAACAGAAGACTTTCCACAAGATACGTCAGAATGCCTGTCGTGATCCAAATGTTGCTCAGTTGGTAACATTTTGATGGTTTCCAATTTAGCCTCATTTGATTCACAAAAATTATTTTGTCATATATCACAGAAGTTCTTCTGTTCATCACATTTATCATATAGTTTTAGTACCTCAGATATGATGGATGAATTAGAGCGACCAGATTGTTGTGCAGGTGAGACAATTGATGATAGATTAGCCATGAAGATTGTCTAAGCGGTGGGTTCGTCATCAACATCCGAGTCGAAAGCATCACAATCCTCTGCCTGGAAGATGTTTAGATCATTAAGAGCTAAATCCTGAACTGGTTGTTCATCCACATCATCATCAAATGTCTTTCCATCATCCCCAGCAATGAACGCCAATTCTTCCTCATTGAGCACAACTCCATTCTCTTGAGCTTGCATGAGCAACATTTTGTCCTTGAAATAATCTGAGTTTTGAGGACGTTTTGGCAGAATGCAATTCCTGGCGATGTGACCTAGGCCCCCACAATTGTAACATTTTGGTTGCCTTCCTTGTCCCTGATTCAAATTTCCAACTCTGTTCTGAATGTTACCCAGCACAACATTTCTTTGATTCACATTCTGTCTTCCCTGAACGTTTTGCACCATTACTTTTCCGTCTTCCACAATGGCTTGATTACGTGGATTGGAGGAAGTTCTGAGTTGATTGTTGGAAGATGGGAGTGCAGCCCTGAAATGTTGAACCAGTAGAGAAACTTGATTGGAGAGATTATCAACCATCTTGTCTGTATGAGAGTATCCTAAGTCGAGATGAGAGTTCATGGTGGCTGATGACTGTAGCGATGAGTGATCCATTGATGACACAGGTTGATTAGCTGGCACTATGCTACTCATGAAAGCAAGTGAGTCACTGGTGACTGTAGGATTGAGTTTCTCTCTTAGTTGACGATCATAAGTAGCATGCTTCTCATGTTGTTGCAAATAAGCGAACAATTGCTCATAGTTCGTATTTCTCAATCCTTTGTTGAGCTTGACAGCAGTGACAAACCGATCCCACTCAGGTGACATGTTGTTCACAAACTTAGAGTTGAGTTGAATGTTAGGCATTGTCATTCTGATCATTCTTATATCGTTAACCAGCTTGTGAAATCTGACATAGTAATCGGTAATGTTTTCACCAGGATTCATTTTGAAATGCTCAAACTCATCATATAATTGAGATTCACGGTCTTCTTCGGTCAGCTCTGAGCTAGACAGAAGCATTTTGACATTATCCCACACCGCTTTGGCTTCAGTGTTGAAGTTGATTAGCTTGTACACATCTTTGGGTAACCCTTGTATTACTATGTTGGATGCACGAATGTCAGCATCATAGCGCTTCTTTTCAACATCAGTGAGATCATTGTAAGTGCGTGGTCTATCAATTCCCTGAACAACAGAGCCATCCTCAGCAGTGGAGATAACATCTCTGGTTGTACCCATCTGCATAGGACCTTCATCGATAGATCGTTGAATGTTCTCACCATTTTCTTTACCCAAGCAGTACAATCTGATCCTTTGCGCCCATGATTCATAATCAGTTCTGTCTAGCATTGGAGGTCGGGTGTCGGACCCAGCAGCTTGAATGTCATCAGATACAGTCGACATCTCAAAATCTTCAAACGGGATTTTACAGCTTTAGTTACTTAAACCGAGAAATGATTCTTTCTAGGGATTTTACTAAAGTCAACAAAAGAAACCGGAAGATATATTCAGCAGATTGAACTAATAGAGAGATACCAGATGAGTCATAGTCTGCATCAAGTGTTAGGTTGTGACAAGTCCAGTTCCAATTTAACCAATTGAGATTAGTCAAGTCGTAAGGATAATCTCACAACATCAGATCACAATTAGATCAACTGAAACGACTAAGGTTACAACAATACACGAATTGCAAATTGAATACCCAATCACATGAATCTCATCACTTAGTGAATAGCTAAATAATGTGAGATAGTCGCAACTATATGCACTAATCGCAGTATGTGATAACCGCAAGGAGAGCAAATCGCAGTGGAAGGTAACCGCAAGGTAGGTAACCACAGAGAAAGGTAATCACAGGGTGAGTTAACCACAGGGAGCAACTAACCACAGAGTACACAAACCACAGCAAACAGTAAACCGCAGAAACTAAACGCAGTCCACTAAACCACAAAAGCTAAACACAGTCAGATAGTCTCAGTTACCAACCGCAGAACATCTAATCGCAGGAGCTAGTCGCAGTTGACAAGAGTCCAAAGATGTCACTTTCCTTGCGATTTGTTTGTATTCCCAAAATAGTAATTGCAGACAAACTAACCACAGAGATCGGGAGCTAAAAGGAGTGAAGCAATGGAACAGTGAAGCTAATCGCAACCATGAAATACGACCAAAACTCAATCAAAACTTCAAATAAGCTTATGAAATAGTAAACCCAATTGAAACACAATGTTGTACTAACACCAAGGATCATAAAAGTACATCTCTAACACATCTAATAACACAAGAAAGATCAAACAAGGATGTTTTGAGTAAAACTCACAAAAACCACACAAAAACCACACAAAAACCACTCCAAATCCGAATATCCAAGGCCCTAAGATGAAACCTTGGCTCTTGATACCATTTGTAGAGAATCAATCAAGTTACAAACATGTATGGTTCTTGTTGTCGGATTGAATTAAAGGAGAAGAGAAGAAAAGAGGAGGAGTTTTAGAGAGAGAAATATATGGGAGCCTTGAGAGAAACTAGAAATGTATTAGCTTGTGAATGAATGTCCAACCCTCTCCACATGTGGAGAGGGGTATTTATACTTATCCTACAAAGAAACCTAAAAACGCCCACACCCGGGCTGTGGATCAGGCATACAGTGGGTAAGACCCGTCCTTCTTCCACGATGTTACTTAGACTAAACTAATACTTAACTAAATAATAAACTAACTACGAGCTAACTTGAATGCTATTACAATAATTAGGTGACCGAGACTTTTACAGGAATATCCGTATTCCTAACACAAAATCTATTACTCTGAAATAATTTCTAAGTTCATCAACTGTATCTTCATGAATCATCTTCAGTCTTTTTGACAGTTGATCATCTTGAACTACTTTCTTTCTTTTCAATCTTCTTTGCTCAGCCTGTTCTTTTCTAATATCTTCTAACTTCTTCTTTCTATCAACATCCATGGGTACAAAGTTTTCTACTTCTTTCCTGATATCCTCTTGTACTTTATCCCACAGAGCTTTCACTTCTGGATACCTCATTTTGTGTAAATTCTTGTATCCTCTTCTTTTCAAGAAACTTATCATCTAGTTTCTTTCCTGAGCAACAGTCATTGGCTTCTTTGTAATTGGCCTACTAACTTCTGCCAAATACTCAACATCATACTCAGCTTTTTGCTTTCTAGCAACCTCTGCATCCTCTGCAATCTTTAGTTCTCTGATATGAGCAAGAGTAAATTTCTTCTTTTTCTTCTTAATATCTTTCTGCTTCATGATCCCTTTCCCTTTGTCTTTGGGATCTAACTCTTCAAATTCAGAAATACTTTCAGCAACTTGTTGTGCAGGCTCAGAAATACGTATTCCTCCAGCAGATCTATTCAAATTCATCATAATCTGAGCAATTGTTTCATCATCACTTGCAGTATGCATCTTAACTTCTTCTTGCTGTATAAAAGTAGAAGGACCAGCTTCATCTTCATAATTTATTGTAGAAGGTCCAGCTGCAGTAACTCCACTTTCATCAATATTCATAGTAGAAGTACCTTGCTCAGCAGTACCATGCAGACCTATGTTCTCTGCAGCAGTACTTTGAGTTTGAGTACTTTGAATATTCTGTGCATCAACATTCTGCTCAACAATTTCTTGCTCAATAATATTTGCATCTTCTTCAACTTGTTTCTCTGGCACAAAAGTCTTTGGAGACTTTGGACTTTCTGGATATTTCCAAAGATGAGCATCTTCTGAATATTTAATCTCAGCATCATCTCTATCTAAATTATCATCTTGATTCCTCCCCAATTTGATAGATGATGACTTCCTATGCCTCCTCTTGGATTTAGAAGTCTTCTTTGAAGATTTAGACTTTGGCTTCTAGGACTGTTTCTTTTCCTTCACATAAAGCCTAAAATTCTGAACAAGAGGCCAGACAAATTTCTTCAACCTTCTGAACTTCTTTCTTAACTTCTTTATTTCTGCAGCTTGATCATCAATAGTTTTCTTCATCCTCTCCAATTCTTTAGTCAAAGCAGAATTACTCATAGCACCTTCAACTCCCTCATCTCCTCTAGGTGTTTGAATCCCACCTGTGGAAGTATAATCATTGGGAGAAGGAACTTGTGTATGCTCTGAAGCAGTACCTTTAGAAGAAGTACTTTGTGGAGAAGTACCTTCAGCAGAAACAAGATTTTCCAAGGAAGTTGACACTGAAGGAGTCCTTTCACAAGAAACATCATGCTGAGGTGAAACAATAGGTGGTGTAGGAGTATGTACTGATGCAAAATGCTCAATAGAATCAGGTTGATTAGCATTATCAGAATGTGCAGAACCACTATTGTCAACTTCATCCCCAACAGCTTGAGCTACCTCTAACATGTAAGCATTGAGAGGTGTATTTCTACCCGAAAAATTTACTCCCTTGTGAGACATAAAAGTGAACACTTTAGGTGGCATCCTAATTGTGGGTACATAATCCTGAGGTTTTGGTATCCTATCTAATGGATTCTCTAAGAAAAGTTGAACAAATCTAGGATACATTAGAAAAGGGGATCCAGCTTTAATATGTGTGAGCATACCTTCAAGGATCATGTATGAAAAGTTGAAAGGTTGATTGGTAATAAGGCCAACAAATGCAGAAGCTATGGAATGGCTAAATTGATCCCAAGCAATACTCTTTGGACTTAAACAATGAAGTAAAACCTGAATAAGAAACTTCCAATGATAACTAACCATGGCTTTCTGAAAAGTAAGCTTATTCAAAGGTCCTTCATACCCAATGTCTCTAAGTGTATTCCAAATCTCTTGTTTAGCAAACAAAACAGAGCCTCCTTCATCTTCAAACAACAGAGCCTCTCTGATTGTTGCTTCTGTAACACGAATAACTCTCCCAGCAACTGTAGCATGTATAATATCTTCTTCATCTTCAACGTCTGACCTTGCTGTATCCCAAAACTCATGTATCCAAGGTCCAATAATCTCTGGGTTGACTAGGATTGAGTAACAGATGGTGGTTCTAGTGAGAAAATCAATAATCCCATGAAAATCAAGGTTATGTTGCGTGTTCTCAAGATTGGCTATCATGTTGTGTTTGGTGTTGGTTGGTGGATGTGCCATTGTGATTAGGTTTAGAGAGAATAGTTGTAATCGGTGAATAATATGAATGAGTTTGATGAACAAGAATGGTGAATGGGTACGAGTGAATAAATAATAAAAAGATATGAGGTATATAAGGATAATACAAAAAAATCACGGTTAATAAATAATTTTACCGTTATTTTTGGAAGTGATTATCCCCATATCTTTCGAAAGTTTGTTACCCGCAAATCTGACCGTTGGAACAGTATCTGACACGTCAGCGTACCCTTTATATCACCAAGCAGTACTTTCCATAAAGTATGGAGCAGTACCTTCAGTTATAAACCCAAACAGTATGTTGACCAAAGTACTTCCCAAGCAAAATATCTTGAGAGTTGACTGTTTGACCAAAATATCTTTGAAAGTCAACCCTGAGTAATGACTATCTCCCCAAATTAATTCCCAAAGCTACCATGGTAAGTGAACTTCAATACACTTCATTTAATGACCATATACCTTTACTTTGCCTATAAAAGCAACTTTACCAACAACAAATTGCATTCATCTCTTCCTTCATTATCAGAACACAAAAAACTAGTGAAAACAATGAGTCATTTTCCTTTTGTGAACATCTCCTCTGACTCTGATGGCTCCACAGATTCAGAAATAAGCTACTACTCTGACTCTGAGTTTGAAGATCCAGGATGGTTGGATTACATTCCTCCCCATGTAGAGTGTATAGGACTCCATGGATCATCCTCATCAGTGAGTGTTGCAAACTCTTCCATAACTGATGCAGCCAGCACTTCCAACAAAAAGCCCAAGAAGAAAAAGTCTGTCCCTGGTTCATCTCTGGCTAATGAGCTTCCACATGCTTTAACTCAAGCCCTAGAATCAGCAATACAGAACATGAAGTGTCCTGCTCCAAGGAAAGAGAAACCACCCAAGCAAGTTCTTGGCATGGCTTGCCCAAGAAAGCAACCTTCTTTTGATGACAAAAGAAAGACTGCTCAGAAGGGAAAGCAAAGCTATGAGGGCAAGGGAAAAAGACCTATGGAGTAGGTTGTGTGGAGCTTGGTAGTAGGTTGTGGAAGTTGTTTGTTTGTGTCACAACTCACCATTTCAGGTCATTTCCCGAACTTTGGAAAAACACTATTCATCAGTTTACTATTCATCATTTTTGGTGTCAGTTTGACATTCCGAGGAGCATTCAAAAATTTTACTATTCACGGATCACTATTCATTGCGGGAAAAGATTTCATCATTCACGTGCATTACACATTTCATCGTAAATTTAGTTTACGGATATTCAAATTCGCGTAACCGGATAGGGTTAGGTGCGAATTCATTTCATTAGTGTTAAGAACACTGCATACGGACTGGAGATAGTCTGCATATCATCAGTAGGTCATTTTCATGTTATACCACTCTCAGGATTTTCAAATTACTATATTCAGTACATTTAACGTTTTTACGTATAAGTAATTATAGTAAACGTTAACACCCGGTTTATACACGACGAATATATCTAAATATTCCCACAATGGTCCCGACATATTTTTATATCCATTTTAACATCATAAAAGTTATAACATTCAGTTACCCAGTATTTTGGAAATTTATTTTATTTATAACGTACGCGTATGAATATAACGACGGTTTTCGTTAAAATTAAACATTAATCACCCGATCACTCAGTAAATGTACCCAATATATTTTTAATATGTTTTCAACATTATTATAACTTTATTTCATCCCGGTAAACTTCGTGAACATTTATTTCTAATATAACCGGTACCCGATCGTAACTAAAAAAACGCAAACTAGTGCAAATTCTTACAAGGATTTCTAAATAACTACCAAGTACCCTACCCCCCCTTATACCCTTTGAAAACCGGCCCCAAGACCACCCCTTTAACCTATTGCATTAACTCCTAAGTATTTTACTAATAAACACATTATAACCTAACTTTACTAATTTTCCAAAATCATAATTCACCTTTTAAGCTAAGAACATTTTTCATCTCATCTTCCCCATTTCCATCTCCAAACCCACGACCCATAATCATCACAAGGATCAAGTGATCATTTTTCATAAAGTAAAACACAAAACTTGTTCATTTTACAAGCCTAATCAAGAATCAAGCAACAAAAACACAAGAACATCAAGCATAATCATCCTATAATCATCTCATTTTGTCAAGTAAGTTTTCATCTTTATTTTTTCATGGATCATCCTATTTTTACATGTATTACATAAGTATCATGCTAAAAACCATGTACAAGTAGCTATACCACACTTTATTTTGGCTAAAAAGAAACATACAAACCCTAACTTTTTAGTTATGAATCCCCTTGCTCTAATAACTTGGTTAGGAGTCCATGACACCCTAAGAAGGTGTATGGTAGGATTAGATTAGTCATGTGGTGATTACAAGAGGTTTGGTGATGGTAGAAATTAGTTTTTAACCTTGAAAACATGATTTGGAACCTATTTTAGACATGCTGTCCCGTTTTGTAAAAATCTGGAAAATCAGTAAACACCAAGGGAACTTTGGCAAAATTTTTAGAAAATACTTTCAAAAACGAATCCGTAGGCGAAAGAATGGATTGAAAAGAGTTAATAACGAAGAAGTTATGATTTTTGCAAGATTGTTGACGAAAAGTATTTTCTGGAAATTAGTTGCTGTTGGACGTTTTTCGTCGGTCAAAAAGAGGCTTTAGACGTAACCCGGAGGAGCCGAGCTTTCCAAAATATATTACTACATACTAAGACGTAACCGTGGATATAAAGAACAAGTAAAACGGACAAGTAACGACAAAGATATACTCGTTTGAATATCGGCTAAAACCCTTTTATAATTGACAGCTTTTAATATAATTTGGCGCAAAAACTACGAAGTGCATTTTTAAGCTAAACATAATATCAAGTACCGAGCTTTATAACTAACGTAGTATTAGTTATTATGAGTATGTTTTCATCATTTCAAGGATTACAACCCGAGTATTTCAACGCTAACATGGAAACTTACGTTATATATATATAAGTATATATATATTATAACTAGCTTATTATATTTTCTAATAGCAATATTTTTCTAAAAATCTTGGATTATATATTTTTGATAAAACAAGTGTTTTTCAAAGAGAAGAGTGGTATAGGAAACATGTGCATGGACATTCATAACATCATTTCATGATCTAAAGTAGATCGTTCATCATTCATATTAGGTTGCGGCTAGTGTGCGCGCCTTGTTTTTCAGCTCATTACATGTTCATGGTACCATCATATTGGGTTGCGGCAGCAAATTGTTCATTGGTGTTCATTTCATTTCATCACAGTTTCATCAGTTGAGGTGAGTTTTCATAGCCCCGTTTTCAATTCAACATTTTTGATTGTTTTCAAATCCCACGGGGGGAATACATTGCATCAATCATTTCAGTACGAGCCCAAGTATTCAAACATGTACATAGCTTAAGTTACCTTGCCATGTGAAAAAGTCCCCTGTAACATCATGAACCGTTAATTTAACGTTAAGCGAGAGTGAGTGGATAGATCTATCGAGGGTGACGCCTCCATCCGTGGTAGTGGATACCAACAGTAAGCGGATGCATGTCATGTCTTTTACATTTGAATGTTTCGGCAGAACATTCGGGAGGGGCTTACAGTTTCATCAGTCATAGCTTCGGTGTCATGAGCTTAAGGCTATTGTACAATTTTCATGAGATTCTTATCTTGCACTTTTACTTGTGGTGGCCGTACATTATTACATTTTACAAACCTATGGAATTCACCAACATTCGTGTTGACGTTTTAGCAATGTATTTCAGGTTACTAAGGTAGCTCATGTGACTTGCATTTGGACCTTCATGGAGTCGCGGAGTCGACGCGTCTCATCATTATTTCATGCACTTATGTAAACATTTGATCTATTATGACTTGTTTTTCATAAACATGCAACACATTTTAGGGACCTCATTTTGTAAACTCTGGATTATTTCAATGATCAAATGCAGTATTTTCCAAACGACACTTTAGGTCGTTCAATGTAACTGTAACTGTGGTGCTATGACAGACACCCCCAGGTATTCCATTCCGCTGCAAGTCAGGTAAATTGGGGGTGTGACAGATTGGCATCAGAGCTAAGGTTATAGCGAACTAGGATGTATCTTGGACCCTAGACTATAACCACATCAGCATAGCATCTCATCATTTCATCATAAGTGCATAATCATGATACATGTTGTTTCATACATACCCTGTGCGAGTTATTTATACTCATATCCGTATATGTATATCATTTTATTGACCTGGTTCACAAGTGACATGTCTTCAGATACTCACCCTGACATCCTTTTATCGGATACCGACATTGAAGATGCCTTGTCATCTTCCACTACCATTATACCACCAGTTGCATTTACACCACCATTAGTACTATTGATTTGCCATAGGAACAGGGTTTTCCTATCATTCAGCCCATACATAGAATGCCTTTTGGTAGTGTATTCAGACTTAATCTAAATGGACTTATTAGGATGCTTATTTCAAGGAAGATAGTGTGTTTTCTTCCCTTCACTAGTAGGGCACTTACTACTCAGGTACTATCACCACCATCAGTTACTTATTACACTATTGGCCTTCCCACAGTATGTACTTTAGTTTTACCTCTTGGATGTCGCGAGGTAGCGCGAAAGAGGGTAGTATTCCATTCACTAGTACCATCATTGTCATTTCCTTTTCCATTCCCATTTGCTCAGACTTCAATCGTTTCGCAACATTTTAGCATTGTCTCATCAGGAATTAGGTTGATTTCGTTTTTGACGAATTAGTAGACTATTACCATTCGACAAGATTCACCCATGTATCCAATACACCATTCAAGCTATTTTACTATCATATGGGGAAACTGATTTACAGAAAAATTTCTGAAGTAAGCTATTTTATTACCATCCTATAAATTGATTTTCTGTCATTACACCAAGTATTTACTATTATTATGCGAGGCAATTTTTATGTTATTTGAAAGAAAACATCAGGACACCATTTTAATAACAATGCGTTGAACACCATCTAAAACTTTTGAGGAAAGTTATGATATTTTGACAAAATCCAACATCGCATCATTAGTCCTCAATTATACATAGCCTGATCACCTATGTAAAATTCAGGAAGGATTATGCCATGAAGGAAATAATTACCTTTTCAAAGGATTGTTGATAACAATCTTCATCCAAAAGTTTTGTAAACAAAGGAACTCTTTCATAAACACCCCTTTTGCCGAACTATCCCTGGATACTTACCCCACCAGTCACTCATTCAGACATTAAGTTGGATTTTTCCCATTGACTTCCCTAGAGAGACTTTCCATATCAATTACATGCAGGATTCCTCAATACAATAGAAGCAACGAAAGGATTACAGAACTACTAACCAGGACTAGAAGTATATAGTGAGAGAATTCATAACTCAACAACAATTCTAAGATACTGCGAGACCATCTGAATCACCATCACTGACTTAGTTGTCAAATTCTATCATTTAAAGGCACTAGCTAGACTGAGCTACAGGATTGAACTCAATATAGATGTCCGCAGGACAACACAATAGAAATAAACCAAGCTTCTAATTGAGACTGTAGAGCATTTCATTTAAACATGGCCTCATCCATACATGAACTTTCCTGCAGTAAGCTTTCACAAAGGAAAATTGTTTGAAACAAGAATATCAATGTAGATTCCTCTAAGGCATTATGTCTAGAAATTTCAGATAACCTCACCTTCATACCAAGCAAGGGATCAAACCAGAACATATCTCCTCATCTACATGGGAAAACAGAATAGACATTTATCGACACAACATCAAGTGATACGTTCGCCATGCCAATTACAACGATAAACCATTTCAGGACTTAAGTTAGTCTAAATACCTATGCTTGTAGTTATGCCAGATAACCATCAATAGACATTATCTAACTTCAGGAACTAAGTGTTAGACATCTATGCATTTAAGCGAACATTTCCTATTCTACCATTTTATCCTTGTTAGTGTTTTCACTTTTAAATAAAGTTGATGCGTTTACATAAATCACATACCTTGTGGAAAAATGATTTCTGAAATTCCTATTTTGAACAAGTACGATCCTTTTTGGTCAAACTTTAGCAACACTATGGTACAATGAGAAATATACATAAACATCAAACTTTGGTAAGCAGTCTTAATCACAACATGTTTGAAAACATTTTTCTACTTCATAACTACTGAAATTTTGAATCATCAGGAAAAATATTACTTAGTAAATCATCTGCTCCATTTTCTAAATTCGTTTATTCAGAAAAAGATTTCAACCAAAACTCACAATCGCGAGACAAATTTTCAGAACCACTTTCCCTACAACATCGCTTATGCATTAGGAATTGTGACCGGACAATAGAGAATATTTGGAATATGTGATGAAGGAATTAGGAAGGACATCACAAATTAATCATGAACTTCAGTAGTGGAGACCAAACCCAATAGACAAAGAAGGACTTATGTCTTATCATCCGTTGGAACAAAACACAAGGAATCAAATTGTTACCTATATTCTATCCCTTCATATAACGCCAAGTTCGAAGGACCGAACGTTAGGAAATTAGTCACAAAGGTTTATTGTACCCATTTCAGTTTTTCCTGTTAAGGAAACCGATTCAACTTGGACTTCAGGTAATCATTTCAGGATTTCCTTCAGAAACCCATTTAGATGTGAACATCACCTATCACCCTCAGAACGATGGTCAAAGCGAGAGAACAATTCAAACATAGGAAAGTATACTCAGAGCATGAGTGATTGACCCTGTAAATGGTTGGAATAATCACTTAACATAAATCAAATTCATCTACAACAATAGTTATCACACTAACAGCGAGAAACTGGCAGAAGTTAGATTGGTACATAACACATATCATTTGGATTGGGTATCCTGAATAACAAACCATCCAGATTCAAGTGGGAGAACAAACTAAGTTAAAAGCATTGCCTTGGATTGGCATGATACAAATTGGATAACAAGAAAGGTTGAACCTTTAGCATATTGGACTATTTAAGATTCATTTTAGAATCGACCAACTAGCATACAAACTTGAGTTCTGGCAGAATTCAGCAGTATATATTACCAGTACCACATTTAAAACATTAAGAAGCGCAGACCATCGATTGATGGGCCAAACTCAGAAAAAGCTCAACTCACTAGTTCAGTAGGCATTCATGAGATAACCAGAAATTTTCTACAAGTCAAGAATCAGTTACAAGTTCAATAAGTCGTAAACCATTAAAACTTCAAGTTCTGCAGAGTTATGCAGAAAGTTCTGCCTAGGAAAGGCATGTTATCATTCAGAAAACTTGGAAAGTTACACCAATATACACTGGACCATTTATATTTCAGACAGGGTAGGCCTAGTGGCCGTCAAGATTTGAACATTGCCAGAGAACAACAGGATTACACGAACATATTTCACATTTTCAGATCCCCATAAATGACTTACAGATGAGTCACTCATGATTCCATTGGAAGGGATCCAACCCAAATGACAATCTCAGACCTTGTAAGAGAACCAACAGAAATCATGGACCGTGTGGTCAAACAGTTGAAACAGAGTCGAATTCCTGTCGTTAAGAGTTCGCTGGAATTCTCGATTATCATCACCTTTTCATCAATACATTCTCAGAGACCAACATAAACTGAACTTCGGGACGAAGTTCCTTTTAGAGGGGAAGACTGTCACAACTCACCATTTCAGGTCATTTCAGGTCATTTCCCGAACTTTGGAAAAACACTATTCATCAAACACTATTCATCAGTTTACTATTCATCATTTTTGGTGTCAGTTTGACATTCCGAGGAGCATTCAAAAATTTTACTATTCACGGAACACTATTCATTGCGGGAAAAGATTTCATCATTCACGTGCATTACACATTTCATCGTAAATTTAGTTTACGGATATTCAAATTCGCGTAACCGGATAGGGTTAGGTGCGAATTCATTTCATTAGTGTTAAGAACACTGCATACGGACTGGAGATAGTCTGCATATCATCAGTAGGTCATTTTCATGTTATACCACTCTCAGGATTTTCAAATTACTATATTCAGTACATTTAACGTTTTTACGTATAAGTAATTATAGTAAACGTTAACACCCGGTTTATACACGACGAATATATCTAAATATTCCCACAATGGTCCCGACATATTTTTATATCCATTTTAACATCATAAAAGTTATAACATTCAGTTACCCAGTATTTTGGAAATTTATTTTATTTATAACGTACGCGTATGAATATAACGACGGTTTTCGTTAAAATTAAACATTAATCACCCGATCACTCAGTAAATGTACCCAATATATTTTTAATATGTTTTCAACATTATTATAACTTTATTTCATCCCGGTAAACTTCGTGAACATTTATTTCTAATATAACCGGTACCCGATCGTAACTAAAAAAACGCAAACTAGTGCAAATTCTTACAAGGATTTCTAAATAACTACCAAGTACCCTACCCCCCCTTATACCCTTTGAAAACCGGCCCCAAGACCACCCCTTTAACCTATTGCATTAACTCCTAAGTATTTTACTAATAAACACATTATAACCTAACTTTACTAATTTTCCAAAATCATAATTCACCTTTTAAGCTAAGAACATTTTTCATCTCATCTTCCCCATTTCCATCTCCAAACCCACGACCCATAATCATCACAAGGATCAAGTGATCATTTTTCATAAAGTAAAACACAAAACTTGTTCATTTTACAAGCCTAATCAAGAATCAAGCAACAAAAACACAAGAACATCAAGCATAATCATCCTATAATCATCTCATTTTGTCAAGTAAGTTTTCATCTTTATTTTTTCATGGATCATCCTATTTTTACATGTATTACATAAGTATCATGCTAAAAACCATGTACAAGTAGCTATACCACACTTTATTTTGGCTAAAAAGAAACATACAAACCCTAACTTTTTAGTTATGAATCCCCTTGCTCTAATAACTTGGTTAGGAGTCCATGACACCCTAAGAAGGTGTATGGTAGGATTAGATTAGTCATGTGGTGATTACAAGAGGTTTGGTGATGGTAGAAATTAGTTTTTAACCTTGAAAACATGATTTGGAACCTATTTTAGACATGCTGTCCCGTTTTGTAAAAATCTGGAAAATCAGTAAACACCAAGGGAACTTTGGCAAAATTTTTAGAAAATACTTTCAAAAACGAATCCGTAGGCGAAAGAACGGATTGAAAAGAGTTAATAACGAAGAAGTTATGATTTTTGCAAGATTGTTGACGAAAAGTATTTTCTGGAAATTAGTTGCTGTTGGACGTTTTTCGTCGGTCAAAAAGAGGCTTTAGACGTAACCCGGAGGAGCCGAGCTTTCCAAAATATATTACTACATACTAAGACGTAACCGTGGATATAAAGAACAAGTAAAACGGACAAGTAACGACAAAGATATACTCGTTTGAATATCGGCTAAAACCCTTTTATAATTGACAGCTTTTAATATAATTTGGCGCAAAAACTACGAAGTGCATTTTTAAGCTAAACATAATATCAAGTACCGAGCTTTATAACTAACGTAGTATTAGTTATTATGAGTATGTTTTCATCATTTCAAGGATTACAACCCGAGTATTTCAACGCTAACATGGAAACTTACGTTATATATATATAAGTATATATATATTATAACTAGCTTATTATATTTTCTAATAGCAATATTTTTCTAAAAATCTTGGATTATATATTTTTGATAAAACAAGTGTTTTTCAAAGAGAAGAGTGGTATAGGAAACATGTGCATGGACATTCATAACATCATTTCATGATCTAAAGTAGATCGTTCATCATTCATATTAGGTTGCGGCTAGTGTGCGCGCCTTGTTTTTCAGCTCATTACATGTTCATGGTACCATCATATTGGGTTGCGGCAGCAAATTGTTCATTGGTGTTCATTTCATTTCATCACAGTTTCATCAGTTGAGGTGAGTTTTCATAGCCCCGTTTTCAATTCAACATTTTTGATTGTTTTCAAATCCCACGGGGGGAATACATTGCATCAATCATTTCAGTACGAGCCCAAGTATTCAAACATGTACATAGCTTAAGTTACCTTGCCATGTGAAAAAGTCCCCTGTAACATCATGAACCGTTAATTTAACGTTAAGCGAGAGTGAGTGGATAGATCTATCGAGGGTGACGCCTCCATCCGTGGTAGTGGATACCAACAGTAAGCGGATGCATGTCATGTCTTTTACATTTGAATGTTTCGGCAGAACATTCGGGAGGGGCTTACAGTTTCATCAGTCATAGCTTCGGTGTCATGAGCTTAAGGCTATTGTACAATTTTCATGAGATTCTTATCTTGCACTTTTACTTGTGGTGGCCGTACATTATTACATTTTACAAACCTATGGAATTCACCAACATTCGTGTTGACGTTTTAGCAATGTATTTCAGGTTACTAAGGTAGCTCATGTGACTTGCATTTGGACCTTCATGGAGTCGCGGAGTCGACGCGTCTCATCATTATTTCATGCACTTATGTAAACATTTGATCTATTATGACTTGTTTTTCATAAACATGCAACACATTTTGGGGACCTCATTTTGTAAACTCTGGATTATTTCAATGATCAAATGCAGTATTTTCCAAACGACACTTTAGGTCGTTCAATGTAACTGTAACTGTGGTGCTATGACAGACACCCCCAGGTATTCCATTCCGCTGCAAGTCAGGTAAATTGGGGGTGTGACAGTTTGTCTTGTCTGTGTATGAATGTCATCTGTTTCTGTGTTATGATGTAGAATGGTTTGTTGTAACTCCTCTTGAATGATGAATAAAATTTCTTCTTTATGAATGATACATGTAGCCTCCCTTCAAATAATGACTAACTACGAACTACTAATGCCTCCCCTAAAAAATAGCTTAATTATTAATCATGCCAATACTCACAACTAAAAAAGTAAATCTTGAAACATCAAAGCCTTTTGTGAGTAGATCTGCTACATTATCATCAGTATGAACTTTAACCACATTGATAAGCCTGTGCTCATAGCAATCTCTAATAAAATGATGCCTAATCTGAATGTGCTTGGTCTTGGAATGATAAACTGGATTCTTCACAATACAGATAGTAATCTCATTATCAATGTTGATTGGAGTATTCTTGAAGTCGAACCCATAATCCAAAAGTTGATTTTGTAACCAAAGTACTTGTGAACAACAACTTGCAGCAGCTACATACTCTGCTTCTGTGGAAGAGGTTGCTGCAATTGTTTGTTTCTTACATTGCCATGAGACTAATTTGCTGCCAAGGTACTGACACCCTCCAGTTGTGGATCTTCTGTCATAGTTATCCCCAGCATAATCACTATCTGAAAAGGCTTGTAGATGGAAAACTGAGTCCCTAGGATACCATAATCCTAGCTTAGGTTGTTGCCTAAGGTACCTGAAAATCCTCTTGACAGCATTCAAGTGTGATACCTTTGGATGAACTTGATGTCTTGCACATAAACACACAACAAAAGTAATATCAGGTCTAGATGCAGTTAAATACATGAGACATCCAATCATAGACCTGTATAATCTTTTCCCAAAGGTTTGTTAGTATCCACTGGTGTAGATGTAGGCTTGACAGTTGTGAAATCGAATCTCTTAAGAATGTCTGCAACATACTTATCTTGACAAATATAAATTCCATTGGTTGATTGTTGCACTTGAAGTCCCAAGAAGAATGTTAATTCTCCCATGGAACTCATCTGAAACTCTTTTTGCATAAGATCTTCAAATTCCTTCACCATAGACTGCTTAGTAGCACCAAAAATAATATCATCTACATACACTTGGACAAGCATGATATCCTTCTTATCTCTCTTGATGAACAAAGTCTTGTCAATAGCTCCTCTCCTATAACCATGTTGTAATAGAAAGTTGGAAAGTCTTTCATACCATGCTCTTGGAGCTTGATGAAGGCCATACAGAGCCTTGATAACCTTGTAGACTTTGTTTGGGTGTGTAGGATCTTCAAAACCAGGAGGCTGTTTGACATAAACTTCTTCTGTAATTTTGCCATATAGAAAAGCACTTTTAACATCCATTTGGTATACAGGAAATCCCATATAGGATGCAAAAGCCAAAAATAGCCTGATGGCTTCAATCCTTGCCACAGGAGCAAAGACTTCATCATAGTCTACTCCTTCTTCCTGTCTATATCCTTGAGCCACTAACCTTGCCTTATTATTGATAACATTCCCTCTTTCATCTCTTTTTACCCTGAAGACCCATTTTGTTCCAATCAGTCTCTTACCATCAGGTAAATCACATAATACCCATACTTCTTGAAGTTTAAACTGTAAGAGTTCTTCTTGCATAGCTTCCACCCAACTCTCCTTGGCTAATGCTTGTTTGATATTCTTTGGCTCTTCTTGAGATAGAAAACAAGCAAATAAACACAACTTCTGATCCTTGTGATTCACCCTGTTTTGTTTGTAGATAAAACTAAGTAAAGAAGTATGTTGTTGAGACATATTCTTAGCCTTAGTCCTTGTGAGCACTCCTGAAGCTGAGGGTCCAATTATGTTGGTAACAGGATGAGTTTTGTGAATTCTTAGAGTAGGAGTTGGTGAGACTTCAAGATTATCTTCCAAATTAGTTAAATCAGGATCTTCATTAGAATCTGAGAAAATGCTTTCTTGATCCAATTCATCATCAATGTCTTCTAAGGTAATCTTGTTTGGATCATTCAAATCATCAGTATCTTCTAAGTCAGGCATGTTAGAATCATTCATAGCATCAATATTTTTCCAATTTGAAGTATCTAAAGGTTGAAAAGTACTTTCAAATGGATTAGCAGCACTTTGGGGTAAAGTACTGTCAGTTCCTTTAGCCTTCTTCTTTTGTGCTTCATAAGCTCTCCTTTGTTCATCTTCATAAGACTTAGCCATTGTTTCTTGAAAAAGCATTCTACTAAGTTCATCTTGAATGGCTTGATCTTCATCAGATACTGGTATCTGTGGTGGAACAGTACTTTGAGGATCAACAGTACTGTTTGGTTCAGCAGTACCTTGAGGCTCAGAAGTACTCTTCTTCTCATCATTGACATTATCATTTGGCTCATCTTCAGATCTTAAATTAACATCATGAACAATGTACTGTGCTTCTTCTTCAGTTGGAGCAGCTTGATTTTCTTCCCTTACAGGTACATAATTCATAAATGAAGACATTAAATCAAGATCAAACATCCAATCAGGACCTTTACCTTTAGAATTTTCTTGCTCTTCTAGAAAATCAACATGAAGACATTCTTGAACCTTTTTGGTAGCCCTGTTGTACACTCTGAATCCTTTGCTATTGGTACAATATCCCAATAAATATCCTTCATCTGACTTCCCATCAAATTTGCCCAAATTATCAGCAGTGTTTAAAATGGTTAGGGGACATCCAAAAGGTTTCATAAACTTGATGCTAGGCTTCTTTCCCATGAGTAACTCATAAGGTGTCTTCATTTGAGGTTTTGTCACTAATACTCTGTTGAACACATAACAAGCAACACTTACAGCTTCAGCCCAGAATGGAACAGGTAACTGGGAGTCTGCAAGCATTGTCCTTGCTTCTATAAGAGTTCTATTCTTTCTTTCTGCAACTCCATTTTGCTGAGGAGTTCTAGCAATACTGAACTCTCTTTTAATTCCTTTCTTGGCACAAAAGTCATCCATTAGATGATTCTTGAACTCAGTTCCATTATCACATCTAATGCCTCTAACCTTAAGTCTTAACTGATTTTCAAGTGCTATTATAAGATCATGAATAGCATCAAAAGTTTCATCTTTGAAGCATAAGAAAAAGACCCAACTAAATCTGCTAAAGTCATCTGTTACAACCAAGCAGTACTTCTTCTTGTTCAGACTAACAACTGAAACAGGTCCAAACAAATCCATGTGCAGCAATTCCAAAGGCTCTCTAATGGTTTTCTCATCAATCTTCTTACAGGAAGCCTTGTGCTGTTTACCCTTCTTACAAGCAAGACATGAGTGATCATTTTTGAATGTTTTAGATGGTAAACCTCTAACTAAATTTCCTTTGACCAGCTTATTGATGTTCTTGAAATTTACATGCCCCAATCTTCTGTGCCATTGATGTGCTTCTTCCATTGTTGCTCTTGCAATCAAACATGTTGTTCTTTCAGCAGAATTGACATTCTTTAAGTCTATGTTATACACATCATTATTTCTTGGTGCTCTCAGCATCACCAAGTTTATATCCTCTAACTTAAAATCAGGAGAAAGTATAAGACATTCTGCGTCAAAGAATAACATAGGGTACTTCTTATCACAAATCTGAGAGACTGACAAAAGATTGAATTTGAGCTTCTTCACATATCTAACATCCTCAAAATCAATGTTTCCTGCTTTGATAGTTCCTTTGCCAGTTATTCTTCCTCCATCAGGATCATTCCCAAATGCAACTTTTCCTCCAAAATAAGCTTTAAAATCTGACAAGAGCTCATTTTCTCCTGTCATACTTCCAAAGCAACCACTATCTACAATAAGATGATCTTTAAGCTCCTCTTCTGGGTTGCCCTGCATACACATGAAAAAGGTTAGTTATTTTTAGGAACCCAAGCCATTACTGACTTGTGTTCCCCTTGTGGAGTGACATACTCAAATTCTTTGAGTATGTAATCACCACTGTCTTTGAAAACATGATCAAGAATTAAGGTTTTTGTTTCCAAAACTGTTGGTTTATCATGATCAATTTTCCCTTTTTCACCCTTAACCTCTGAAAGTAATGGTTCTTCCCCAGCAGTACTTTCTTTCTTAACCCATTTAGTTGTAACTTTTGGAGTTGGGGTCTGTGTTCTAGCATCTTTTCTTGTGTTGTAAGACCTTCTAGGGTTGTAGTAATTGAATCTCCTAGGTCTTACACTTGAGTGTTTGCTAGAAGCATCATGGTTAGGGAACTTTCTATCAGTACTTTGTGAAGGTACTGAGGGTTTGGAGTATGATCTTTTCTGATAAGGGTACCTATAGTCTTTTGAGACATTACTATGGTTAACCCTATTTGTGTAATTCCAAACTGGTTTGTTATCTCTTGGTCTATTCTCCCTATGACTTGGTTGTGCAGTTCTGGTCTTTGGATAATTACTTAAGTATTCTGAATGATAATCACAGTCTTTAATCAAATGATGAGGACTATAACATACATAACAGACTTTTGGACCAAAATCCCCAAATCCCTTTCCATAAGATTTTCTAAAATTAGCAGTATTTTGAAAGTATTTTCTTGGAGGTACTGCTGAGTGATCAGCAGTACTTTGAAAAGTGTTTGAAGGTACTGCTTGTTTTGAAAACTTTTTCTCATCAACCTTAGGTGCTTCAACAGATTTTTCTAAAGTTTCAGGATTACATTGACTTTTAAGCTTTTTCCTAAACTCTAGATTATCTACCCCATAATAAGAAACATCTTTCCTAGGTGGTTAAAAGCTACCTGGGGGATTAGGAACTGCATTGTATCCCTTGTCTTTCTTAAATTAAGGAGGTGTTAGACTAGGGTATTCCTCATCACTAGAAATGTTTTCATCTAAACTTTTGAACTCTTCATCACTAGTGGAGGTATCTACTGTAAGATTTAGTTCCTTACTCTTAAATGGAATGCCTTCATTGCTATCATTATCATAACCTAGGTCAGTTTTAATGTTTGATGTTCTTTGCTTTTCAACAAATTGAACATGTGACAGACCTGATTCATTCCAAACAGTAAGTTTTTCTAATAGCTTATCTCTCTGAGCAGTAACTTTCTCTAGTTCAGACACCTTACATCCTAGTTTCCATTCACTCAACTTAACTTGGTATTCCTGTTGCTTATATGTTTCAGCCCACGCTACTTCATTGTTTTCATGTGTAATTATTTTGGCCTCCATTGACTCTAAAGTCAACTGATAGCCAGTTATCTCAACCCTAGCCCTTTGAAATTTATCTCTTTCAGCTACATATTCACTAAGTAACTTTTGATACATATCATTGCACTTAGAGCATACCTCAGAGCTAGTAGATGAACTTGGTGAAGTAGCTACCATAGCAAGCTGAACAGGTGCTTCTTCAAACTCCATGCTCCAATCAAAGCTTCCTAGACCATCTCTTGACTCCAAAGCAGCATATCCAGGCTCTTCATCAAATGCTGTGCTCCAGTCTTCCAATGCAACCATTGAATAGGTTACAGGTTCATCATTAAATTCATTGGACCAATCAATCTCTGATAGATTCTCTTGAGCAACCAAAGCTTTTGGCTTTGGTTCAGTAATAGGAATCTCTTTTCTTTCAGGCTTGGATGGTTCAATCATCTTGTTTGCTTGATACTTTGCAAATTTGCATTCCCTTGCAAAGTGACCAGTCCTTTGACAATTGAAGCACTCAATTTTGGACTTATCAAATGTTATTCCCTATTTAGCTCTGAAATTGATGCCTTTTCCTGTCTTATTCACATACTTCTTGATCCTTGCAGTGAGCATGGCAACTTGCCATCTGATATCAATTTCTTCCAAAGCATCATCATCTATTTGCAATACATCCTCTTGATAGGTTATAGGTAGAGATGCTTGTTGAGCAAAGAATGAACATAGAACATCATCTTAGGTGGGGGTAATTGATTGTGATGAAGTGGTAGTGACCATAGTTGTACATGGAACCTGAGTTTCAGTCACAATACTTTGGACAGGATAAGCAGTACCTTTGTTGGAAGTACTGCTTCTGTTTTCAGAACTGACAAAAGCAATGTTTTGGGGTTTCTGATGTGTGCTTGAACCTGTAGTACCATTCATCTCATGCTCATACACCTTCAGATTGTTGTAGAGATCATCAAAGTCCATTGTATCCAGCCCTGGTTGTCCTCTGATCATAGTAGCAACTACATGCCATGCTGATGGTAAGCTTATCAAGAACTTCAAATTAGCATCTTCAACTGATGCCTCAGCATCATATAGTTCTAGCATACTCAGAAAATTTTGGAATCTTTCATAAGCAGAATCAAGACCTTCTCTTTTACCAACAGTGAAAGTTTCAAATTGTTGCTTCAGCAAGTTCCTGTGCATCTTCTTGGAAGCATCATTACCTCCAAATTTCTTCTTAATTGCAGCCCATAGTTGTTTGGCATCCTTGGCATCATGAAACTTTAATAAGTAACCATCAGGAATAGCAGAGAGCAGTATGTTGAGAGCTTTGTCTTGATTTCTTTTGGTAGCAGCTGGTATGGTTGGCTTAGGTGGTGTTGGTTGTCCAGGAATCTCCACTGGTTCTTCAATTTGCATATTACCATTGACAATCACATCCCATAGTGCATGGTCTGTGATGGCAATGTACTGCCTCATCTTCATGGCCCATAAGTCATATTCTCCTTTCTTAACAGTTGGAATTCTAACAGCAGTGATTGATGGAGCAGGTGTAGCCTCTGTTGACATCTTGAAGGGTTTGAAGTATAATCGGTTTAAAGGTTTTTCTTCTTAATCAGAGTTTCCAACACAAGCTCTGATACCACTTGTTGAATCGATGTACTCTGATCAAACTACTTTGTAGCTTGTAAAGGTTTAATAATATTAAGTAAACTTAACACTATTAATATTGAAACACCGTTTAACCTTGTAAAGTATGCGGAATCTATTAACACAAAGCTTAAGAAGAACTTTATATTAACCAAACTTTGAACCTGCTTTGTTACACAGATTCACTAACAATTCCTAACTATTATCGACTTTGAACAGCTCTAAAAACATATATCAACTAATACCTCTTAAGGCTCTTTATATAGATAACCTTAAGTCGGTTTACAACATATAACTTGAACGATAAGTCATTATCCCTAACTAATTCTAGAATATTCGTTCAATATTACACATTAATCCTTTAACTAATATTGCACTTAAGTCCTTGTATCCTTCGAAGTACTTTGAACATTCTTCAGTAAACAGCAGTACTTTGACTTTTATCTTCAGCAGTACTTCGACTTTATTCTTCATGCAGCAGTACTTTGACATACAGAAGTACCTTGATCTTTTATATCCCAACATCCACCTTCAACAGGCAAGACAGAGTTACAAGAACCATGGGTTCTATTCACAGATGGATCCTCATGCGTGGATGGATCAGGCGCAGGCCTTATCCTTACTAATCTAGAGGGGGTAGAATTCACCTACGCACTGCGCTTCGAATTCACAGCCACAAACAATGAGGCAGAATACGAAGCCCTACTTGCTGGACTACGTATTGCAATTCAAATGGGTGTACGCAACCTAGAGGCAAATGTGGATTCCAGGCTAGTAGCTAACCACGTGCTAGGTGAATATGAAGTCAAGGATGAACACATGATCCAATACCTTGAAAAAACCAAGTCTTTAATTCAGAGCTTTGAGAGGTTCACAATCAAACAAGTACCTAGAAGAGACAACAGGAAAGCTGACTCGCTTAGCAAGATCGCATCTACAAGCTTTGCGCACCTATCAAAACATGTATTGGTAGAAACTCTAAAAAATAAATCAATCTTGGAGATGGAAGTATCCACGGTGATAGAGGAACAGGATCCCACGTGGATGACACCTATCATTGAATTTATAAGCAAAGGAATCTTACCACAAGATCAGAAGGATGCTCGAAGGGTGCGGCACACAGCGCAGAGATTTGAACTCCGAGATGGCATCCTATATCGACGTTCATTCCTACAACCTTGGCTCCGATGTGTTGGACCTCTTCAAGCAGATTATGTACTCTGAGAAATTCACACTGGATCATGTAGCATGCACTCGGGACCACGGTCCGTAGTGGTGCGCACCCTACGATCAGGATATTATTGGCCTACTATGCACCGTGACGCGCGGGATATGATAAAGAAATGCAGTAATTGCCAAGTCCACAGGCCAATTCCGCACCGACCACAACAAGAGTTAACCCCCATCACCTCACCATGGCCATTCTATAAATGGGGCATCGACATCGCAGGCCCTTTCCCAGTTGCAGCGGGAGGACTGAAATTCCTCATCGTAGCCATAGACTATTTTACCAAGTGGATTGAGGCAAAAGCAGTGGTGAGAATCACTGGCAACCAGGTAAAACGCTTCATGTGGGACAACATTGTGTGTCGCTTCGGACTACCTGGGGAAATTATCTTAGATAACGGAAAACAATTCTGCGATAACCCATTCAAAGATTGGTGCGCGCAATTAAACATCACACAACACTTCGCTTCAGTGAAACAACCACAAACCAATGGCTTGGTTGAACGCGCGAATCGCAGTCTAGGCTAAGGAATAAAATCGTGCCTTGACAGACATAAAGGAAAATGGGTGGACGAATTGTCACATGTTTTATGGGCACACCGCACGACAATCAAAACCAGTACCGAAGACACACCATTCTCTCTTGTCTATGGGACAGAAGCCGTCATACTAGCCGAAATTGGAATGCCAACTATACGTACAGCGGAAATGAATGTCACAACAAATGACGAGGAGCGGCGCATAGACTTGGACTTGCTGGAAGAAAGGCGTGAACGCGCAGCTATACGCGAAGCGAAGGCTAAAGCAAAGATGAAGAAGTATTATGATGCAAAGGTCAAACACACTTCTTTCAAGCCAGGAGACTTTGTATACCGCACTAATGATGCAAGCCACGCAGAAGACATGGGCAAGCTTGGACCAAAATGGGAAGGACCCTATGAGGTCACAGATGTACTAGGTAATGGTGCATACAAGCTGCGCGATATGGAAGGCCACGAGCTGGCACGCACTTAGAATATCTGCAATCTAAAGAGATGCTATCTTTAGGAAAGGCTACGGCCACAAACAGACAACCTTGCACTTTAGTACGTGCCCAATAAATGTCTGTCTTTGAATTTTCTTTTCTTTTTTAGGAATTGTCTTTTAAAACTTGCAAGTATTAATAAAACGTTGTGGTTTCTAGCTAACTCCATAACACACTTCACTTTATTGCGTACATTTCTATTATGTTTCAATATTGTTATTTTATATTTTGCCTACATGGCGTGCATGCACTTATTAAGACCCACGATGGCAGAAAGGATGTGTAAACCTACTAACTAACTCGTTGAGTAAGAGTGTTGCAAACCCATCAACACTGGATCACGCATCCTTGCTAAGCGTCTTACCTTCAAGACGTTGAAGTAAGTTTCCATGCGCATTCCACGAAGGATGCGCAATATCACGTACACCGTACATGCTTAGCAATTTATGAGCCAAGACTCTTGGTCATTTGATAAAAGTCTTTGCAAAATAATGCAAGTCTATCTTCATATTTATGATTTGTTTTTTAAGTTACGCACTTAATATGAGTATGTCACGGTTTCAATTTGACTCTTAGTTGATCTTTTACACAAAGGATAACAATCTAAGTACAGGTAACATAGCACACGAACAAAAGATATAAGTTGTTATTTATAAGAACCGTACATTTACAAGTTACAAAAGTCCATGTATATTACATACTATGACAGCGCTCAGGGCTACGCTCTTGGTCAGCAGAGCTCCCAGCCTCTTGGAGTCTCCTCAAAAGTAATGCATCCTTAGGTGAAACGGTCGCCACGCTGACTGAGACTCCATCTGATCTAGGGATATGCGCAGCGCCTACACCACAAAGGATAGCTTTCCCCTTCACACCCTTCTTCTTTGCCGCCCTCTCCACATGAGCCTCTAAGACCTCCTTCAGAGGGACCTCCTTCTCAAGGGCGAAGGGGTTAAGAATATCACGCGGCTGCGCAAAGACTGGAACCTGCAACTGCGACTCGTCAGGCTTCAAGAAAAATTCAGGTTGAGCCTCTGCATCCTCCAAAATGTGCCTCCCCAGGGTTAACCCCTCCATAATCAGCTTTATGGGGTAATCCTGGTCGCGCTCTAGCCGCGCAATATGTGGAAGCTCAAAAAACTTCATCCCCTCCATGGCCTTCACAAGCTCATCATAGGCGTCCGCCTTATAACCAGGCACTTTAGCAAGTGACACTGTCAGCATTTTGGCCTCACGGAGTTCCTCCACAGCCTGCGCCCTGCCACGCTCCACGGCGCACTCTACAACCTTACCAAAGGCCTCCAACACCTCCGGGGACTCCAACGTGCCCATAGCAGCTAGGCGCAAACCATGGCTGATCAACCACCTACACAAGCAACAACGGAGGCATTAGAATGAAAAAAGAGCATTAATACATATAGTAAGTAATAATTGCAGAATAGACAACACATACCTGCGCTCAGCGATCGTAGACATAAGATGGGGATATAACTCCTCATCGTATTCTATACTCAGCTTGCACAGCTTGTCCTCCTGCACCTTCAGAGCATTCTCAACTTGAGCGCGAAGGTCATCAATATGGCCGAAGTGCTCAGCCTTTTTCTCTTCAAGGTACTTTATCCCCCAAGATAAGTTAGACCTGAACTGATGCAGCTCCCCGCGTTCGTGCTGCAGCTCAGCCATCACGGATAGCTTCTCATCAGTAACCTTCTTCGCATGCTCTGTGACAGACTCTACCTCTGCTCGCGCATCAGCCAACTGCGCCTTGAGCAATGCAATCTCCTCATCTTTCTGAGCGAGAATACCACCTTCACCAACATAACGCGTCTTCAACTGAGTGACCAACTCAGTCTGACGCTCAGCAGCAGTAGCTAGCTCCTCCATCAACTGCTGCGTAGACATCTCCTCAGCTACCTTCACCGTCTCCTCCACGTTAGCATCCTGAGGGGGGACCAAGCTTTCAACAAACGCCGCATCACCCTCTGCAGCATGGTCACTACAAGCAAAGGAAGAAGGTCAGCGCATAGCATAACAAGTAATGCAAAAGAAATGTGATCATCCCTTACAAAAAGGGAGAAGACTTGGAAATATCCTTATCCGCGCCAGTAGCGGACGTGTCATCTGCTGCGGACGATTCTTCATCAGCAATAAGATGGCGCCTCCTCTTGGAGGTACCAACGCCATAACCATCAGACGCTCCCTTCCGCTTTACGCCCTGCGCACTTCCCTCAATATGCAATTCCTCTACCACGGGAGACTTCTCCCCAGAAGGAGGAACACTCTGCATAGGAGTAACAAGTGCAGCAGCGGGAGGAGAATCCTCAGACCCATCTTGCACCAACACCGTTGTGTGTCCCGCAGTAGCTTCCAAAATTGGCTCCTCACCGTCCCTAAGAGGGCGCACCCCCACTGTCACCTGCTTGGGCTTCTCCAGCTTCACTACGGCAAACAAATCCATTTCTGCGCAACATATGAACAAATAACAAAAACAACTTAGTTATTGAAATTACAAATAAACGAGCGCTTACATTATTGAAGCGAAGGTAAAAAAGGACAAGCACCCACCCGGGCCGCTCTCGTCGAGGAATATTGGAACCTCCTCAGAACCATGGAAATAGTTGCGACTCAGCCCCACATGAACCAAAAACTCCTCAGGGTAGGAGTTAATGGGGATGCGGTTGGCATCAATCGTATCCGCATCCTCCGCGCTATACGAACCGGGTAAAGGGCGCTCATCCCTTGGCAGCGTCCCTTGAGTATAAAACTCAAATGGCGATGGAAACACTATATCATCTACCAAGAAAAAATTTTCCCTCCAATCCCTAAGGGAATCTACATTGTCTGTATAACACTGAAGGCGCCCAGAGCGCTTCGTAAAAGATACCCATCCATGCGACCACGTTGTGCAGTAAAACGCATGGAATAGATTAATGGTAGGGTTGACTGCAAGCAAACGGCAGTTTATTTCAAAATTTTGATATTTTTGCCACACCTATACAGTGCAGCTGGGAAATATGAAGATGGTAGAAGTTGAGCACATTACTCAAGAATAAGGATATAGGTACGCGCTGTTTCGCGTACTCAAAAAAGCGCGTATATAACCCTATTTTTCCCTCAGGGAAATCCGCGATACACGCGTTTGCCTCCGGTACTACCGGATGCACATCCAGGGGAATGAAATAATCAGAGGAGAACTGACGAAGTTCATCCTCGTCCATTTCAGATGGAAACTCTTCTAATTGACGAACCATTTCTAAGGAATGACAATACTAGCTAAGGCGCGTACTCGCGATTACCTAATAAAACAGTTGATCTCTTAAAGAAGCTTTGGAAAGTTTGAAAATGGCGGAAGTAGGTTTTATACTGTGATGTTTTCAGTAAAAAGGGGAGGCGATGATTTATATAGGGTCACAAAAACCCTAGAAAGGTCACCACGTGGAATCCACTAATATAATCGTGTGGCTAGAATATGAGAAGGTACATACACTTTTTCACATCTCCCGAAGAATACGTGGACACACTCCCCGTTTCCCGAGGCATTTTTTGAGATATTTTGGACTAGATACATGGTTCCTAATATTGGGCGGTAATTTTTTCCCGCCACACTTACCGCTGCTTTTACTAGTCTAGCATCCGCGGCTACGAGCCGCGCACACTAGACTGGGGGGACATGATGACGTATAGTCTATATTTGGGCCGCAAGCCCAAATGATAAACATTACTAAAGCCTAAACCCACCACGAGTGGGCTATCATAACAATGATTTGGGCCGCACTACCAATGGGTTGGACTCACGTAGGCCCAAGCCCAACCAAACTATTTATGGTCTAGATAAGGATCTTCTATTTACGGATAACGATCCTTGGACAGGATAAGCACCATGTGTGCGAAGAGTAAGGAGCACGAAACCTACAAGGATTCTGCGCCTATATATAGAATGACATAATTCTCATTAAAGGTACAATTTGCGAAACCCTAACTCTTTAATATAACCCTAAACCGATTACTTACTCTCACGATGGAGGATAATCGTGGGAGACAATCCCACGATAAGCCCAACGGTGTTTGTTTACTTTCTTAGTGCGCAGGTTTCAAGCATTAAGAGCTAATTGGTACGAGAGCAAGAGTCCAAACTAGGAACGCCCAACTTTTGTATCAACAATATAATTTTTTATTTCATCAAAATAGAATTGACATAGTGGTTGAAGGCAAACGGGCAACAAGCTGCGCCGCTAGCCCTTTCTGGATTGCAAAGCTAACTTTTTTGAAAACTACATTTGTGAATCTATGTGTCATAACATTACTGTTCATAACTCGTTGGACCCTGTTGAGTAGTTCCGCCGCCTCAGATGCAAGGAAACCAAATGTATCAAACGCGAAAGGAATAAACACGTGTAAACCAAATGATATAACAGGTTTATGAAAGTAGTTAGTTAATGTATTTAGTATGTATTATGTTTCTGTAATTGATATGTAAAGCCTGTAAAGTTAATATGGGCTGGGTCGATATGGGCCAATATGGGTCATTAGATAGAAACAGTTATATAGTTTAGGGTTACAACAGTTAGAAGTTTTATAACGTTGTGATGAATCGTTGTGTCTCTTGTGAAGCAACGTTTCAGTTTGTATAAATAGTTTAGGATTTTGTAATCAACAACATAACCCGTACGTTTTATAAATATCAGTTATAAGGGGTTCACCCATCTTCTTTGTTCCTGTTTTGTATTCTCAATTAAATGATGTCTACATGATGTTGTTTGTTCATAAACACAATCCTGGAAACGAGACCTGTGCAAAGATTCTACAGTGGCATCAGAGCCTAGGGTTGAATAGATTCGAGGGAGGCAGCGGACTTGGGTTTTTTGGATCGTATTGAAGATACCACGAAGAACGAACTCAAAATTTATTTCTGTTAACGATTGAAAAGAAAAAATGAAAACCCAGAATTTCATTTTTGAAAAGATTTGCAGAAGAGGAATCAAAGGCTGAATCAAGAAACCGAACATAGTGAGACAAGTTTTTTTTTCTCAATTTTGAATTGTGGGTATCTAGTGTTGGAATTAAGAATTATTATGATTGGAAAGGATTAGAATAGTAGATTTGTTAGACAACCGAAAATCGTGTATCATTTCTTAGGGAATTGAAATAATTGTTTTGGGTTTGTCTTACAACCGGGAAAACTATTCTTGGAGTAGGAACAATAGTTTTTTGTGGTGAAAAACAGGGAGTTGTTTCAGGTGGATCTAAAAACAATAGTTTTTGGTAAAAAAAAAAACAGGATATTGTTTTTAGTGTTTAAACAACAGGTTTTGTGATGAAACCAGGGAGTTGTTTTGGTTTTGTGGTGAAACCAGGAAGTTGTTTTGGTTTTGTGGTGAAACCAGGGATTTGGTTTTGTGAGAGACCAGGGTGTTTTGGCAAAAGCAATAGGTCTCTTATAGAAACCAGGAGGATTAAGGATAGTTGGTTAATAGGAAACCAGGGTACTATTCTTGGAAGATACAATAGGTAAACCATTGGTTAACCAGGGTGCTGTAGGTGTTAGAACAAATTGGGTTAAGGGTAGTTTAAGATCAACAGCGGAATAGCGGGATTGATCAAGATCAACAGCGGAGAAGCGGGTTTGATTGTCAATAGTGGTGAAGCGGACAATAGTTATCATTAGCAGGAAGCGGACGTGACAATTATTTGCTAGGCGGATTTGACTTTCAACAGCGAGGCGAGTTTGATCACATACCCAGAAAATCAAGAAAAGAAGATGATGAAGACAAGTGAAGAAGACTCAAGAATTACTGGTTATATCATTAGGGGGGAGAATGTTGGAACCTTAATGATATAACAGGTTTATGAAAGTAGTTAGTTAATGTATTTAGTATGTATTATGTTTCTGTAATTGATATGTAAAGCCTGTAAAGTTAATATGGGTTGGGTCGATATGGGCCAATATGGGTCATTAGATAGAAACGGTTATATAGTTTAGGGTTACAACGGTTACAAGTTTTATAACGTTGTGATGAATCGTTGTGTCTCTTGTGAAGCAACGTTTCAGTTTGTATAAATAGTTTAGGATTTTGTAATCAACAACATAACCCATACGTTTTATAAATATCAGTTATAAGGGGTTCACCCATCTTCTTTGTTCCTGTTTTGTATTCTCAATTAAATGATGTCTACATGATGTTGTTTGTTCATAAACACGATCCTGGAAACGAGACCTGTGCAAAGATTCTACAACAATCGTTGGTTTGTAAGAGGTTGGATCTACAAATTGCATCTGGACCAATGTGAATGCTAATTGTAATAGTATGTTCCATAAGTGCACGCTAACAGTAACACACTTAATAGACATTAGAACCATGGACAACACACTGAATGTCATGGCACGATTTAAAGGTAAGCCAGCTTGTCACACTTCAAGTTAGCTGCACTATTCTACCCTTATTTTTGCGGGGATATATAGCCAGTAGACAGCTAGTAGCCTAGTATCCAACTTTGTAATCTTGTTTGGCTCTAGCATCTTGCTTGAGTGCTTTCTGATATAACATCCGTCGTTAAAAGCTAGTGGCCATCCTCGAACGTAACGGTTAGTTATCCGTTTATTGTCCTTCAAAAAGAAATTTTTGAATTTAACGGTTAGTTAACTGCTACTTCAATAAGAAAAGGTTTACAAACTCAAAATTGCACATGTGTCATCTATGGCTCAAATTTCATTAGCCCAAGAAGTTAACTGTCAACATTTTGTCATTGATGTGGTTTTATCAGCCACTTAGGGTGGTGGCAGTGGAGCGGTTATAGCCGCGGCATGCAGCCATGCCGAGCGGCAACACCGCCGTCTCCTCCGCGGCATGGCTGCGGTTATGTGACTTGCGGTAATAATTGCCGAATCGGTATGGCTAGGAACAATGCAAATATATCCGTTTGGTACATTAATTGCATCCTCATTTTCAAAATAAATTTGGCCGTTGGCCATTTAAATAAATAAAAAAAATTAAAAAAAAAATAATTCTTTATAAATTCACTTTATTTCACACAAATAATTCACACATTTCACACACACAATTCATATATTTTCACACAAGCAATGTATTCATCCTCTTCATCCGGTGAGTTATTTATTCCGGCCGATGATTCTTCCGACCTATGGTTATCCGATTCTACATACGAAACGTATTTGGCCGCGTGCGATGCCATTGAAGACACGGCAACCTCTACCGAAACTCGGGAGAGTGTCACTCGTTTTCGTGAAAAAGCTTTACAAACTCTAATGAATGACTATTTCGTCGAACGACCAAAGTTTTCCGAAGGTACATTTCGTGATAGGTTTCGTATGGATAAAAGCTTGTATTTAAAAATTGTTGGTGATGTTTACGCGAGATTTGAATGGTTTCAAGAGGGGCAAGATGCGAGGGGAAAAAAAGTTTCACGGCGCTACAAAAATGCACATCTGTCATTCGACAACTCGCAACGGGTGAACCTCCGGATAGATTTGATGACTATTTAAACATGGCACGAAGAACGTCAGGTTATTAATTTTTTTTTAAAGTTTTCGGTATTATTTTTTTTCGTTGTTATTATTTTATTTTATTTTTAAATTGTCGTTATTATTTTTTTTAAGTTATTGTGTTTTTTTAAAACATTTTTCGGTATATATATTTTTTTAATTTTTCGTTATTATTATTTTTTTTAATAGGAGAATGCCTTGATCATTTTTGCTATGCGATTATTGAATTATATGGTCGAGAGTTCTTACGTAGGCCGACATCCCATGACATTACACGATTATTCGAGTTTCATGAAGGCCAACATCACATGCCTGGAATGATTGGTAGCATTGATTGTACACATTTTGTTTGGCGAAATTGTCCTAAACATTTGAAAGGCCAATATAAGCGAGGTGATCACGAATACCCGACTACTATGCTTGAAGCGACGGCTTCATATGATTTGTGGATTTGCCATTCATTTTTTGGTCCTCCAGGTGCAAACAACGATATCAATGTTTTGAATCAGTCTCCATTGTATCTTACGGAGCGAAATGAAACGGCGCCAAACAGTTCATTTCATGTAAATGGATGGCTTTACAAACATGGATATTATCTAACCGATGGAATCTATCCTGTGTATTCAACGTTTGTTAAAGCATATAAGTATCCCACTGATCCGAAGAAAAAGAAATTCAAGAAGCAACAAGAGTCTGCAAGAAAAGATGTTGACCGAGCTTTTGGTCGTCTTAAGTCAAAATGGATGATTCTCAGTCGTTCTCTCCGGGCTATGACGGTCGCAAAGATTCGACAACTCGTTTATACGTGTATCATATTGCACAATATGATTTTAAAAGCCGACGAGGTGGCAATATCACCGGTTCATATAATGGATCAGCCGGTCGCACCAGTTTATGACGATAGTGTACTACAAGAGTTACTTGATGAAGATATCCATAACCGTCTCCGATATGATCTTACGGAGCACTTAGACGCTCAACACTTACCACACCTCGATGATTAATTTTTTTTTAAGTATTTATGTAATTTTTTTTAATTATGTTTTTTTTAAGTATTATGTAATTTTTTTTAATTATTAATGAAATATTATGTTTTTATTAAATTGTTTAATATAATTTGTAAATATAAAAAATTCAAAATTAAAATTAGGTGAGGTATGGGAAGCATGGTTGCCACTAAAAAAGTATGGTGAAGTATGGTTAAGGTATTAAATGAGGTGTAATGTTATTATTGGTGGGTGGTGAGGTATGGTTTTTTTTTTAACCATGGTTGCCACCACCCTTATATGTGACTAAGCTCTGGCATCCTATTCATCACATTTAAAGTTAAAGCCACTCCTAGAATTATAGGCAAGACCCATATTGAGTTAGTTTAGATTGAACTCAACTCGAGCTTCATTCTTCAACTCAAATTTTATTGAGTTCTGAGGTTGCGTATAAAACTGAGTTCAAATATAATTATGTTCATTGGAGAGTTTTTTTCCTTAAGGATCTGTTCGTTCGTTGGTGACTGTCGCATTTTCATTACTTCACAGTTCACATGTAATGAGGTGTGTGAACCTAATAATCTTGTTCGATACTTCGTATGTATTATTATAAACACGAAGGACCAATATTGTTATTTAGATAGATAATAACCGAAAGTTAGTTAATTCGGTTATGGCAGTTAGTTAGTTATTCGGTTATAAACCGGAAAAGACACAATGGTTCATTATGTCGATTGGAACCATATATATATATATATATATATATATATATATATATATATATATATATATATATATATATATATATATATATATATATATATATATATATATATATATATATATATATATATAATAACTTGTATCGATTGAATGGTTAGACAATATACTTATTCATATTACTTTGCAACTAATATTTCGACTAGAATTGGGACAACATTTGGCATCAAGAGCAAGTGGTTTATGCGACTTCGTTTCTGGATACAAAGAATATATTTAACTCGAAGGTCATTAGAGGGAATACGCTGAAAACATCCTTGGTTTTCAGAAGGAACATCTTGTTTTTTCTTTTTCTTCCGAAGAAGACAACAACTTGAATAAGGATAGACGCAAAAGAAGATAGTCCACAATTTGTTTTGCGTAGGAGTTGCAAACGTTTACATCAAACGTCACTGGTGGGACAAAACTTCGTTGGAGACATCGAAGGGAAGGAAGGAAACTCTTTGTCGTATACAAGGAAACGTGGAACAAAGAGTAAGAAGCGCTGAAGTTTTCTTTTGTGTTTGCTGTTAACGCAACACAGGAAAGGAAAACATATACACATCGTTTGGTCATAAAACATGTGGGAGAGAAAAAGCTTTATGAAACCGGTTAAAACAAAACACAAAGTAGAAGAAAACGCGGGAAACGTTGTTGCGGAAAAATTGAAACGTATACGTGTAATAAGAAGGACAAAGGAGTACTCAAGGAAAGTTTAGAGTGGAATACGTGTCGGACGACACAAGCTAGGGAAAAGCAATAACGAAAATCAGAAACAATTGGAAAGTTTGTTTCGGTGTAGGTTACCAAGACTGGTACCAAAGTTTGTGTGTTGGAAGGTTTATTGATTTCAGAATAAAGGAAAGAAAAAAAACAACGTTATATGAGACGTTGTGGAGAAGGAATCAAGAACAACACACAAGGAAGGAATATAGCAACGTGAGGGCGAGTGGTATACTAAGGAAAAGGAAGAAAGGAATTTAGTTTTTGGATTGTTGATACAAAATCATTTCGACAACAAAAAAAGAGAACGTGGGTTATTGTTTCGGTTCGTTGGGAAGAAAAGCAATTCGACACAAGTAAAGAACAAAAGAAGACCGTGGTGTCTTGTTTTCTGGTGCGAAGCAAAGACAACAAATTCAAGAAAAAAAAAACAATGAGGGTCTGTTTTGGTTTGTGTACGAATCGGATTAGGAACAAAGAAAGCAACGAGGCAAGGAGAAACAAGGAAAACCGACGTGGGAATAACAGCAAACGTTGGTAAACGATATTACTAACGAGACAAAGGGAATTCACTTGTGCTTAACACAATTATCGAGGTCATAAGTTATAACTTTTTTCTGGATTTTCTCAATTATTAGAATAGTATAGAATACTTATTTTGTACTATTAGTAAATCTCGAGAACTATTCATTGATCTCGTATTATTAGGATTCCCGGAAAACTATTTATATTCCCACATTAGTAGTAGATACCATACTAGATAGGAAATTCCCATACATATTAGAAGGTGAAGATAATAAGCGCTGTTAAGATGGTCGGTGATGCTACAACAAACACATCAACTACACTAAAACCCGTAACACCTATTGCACAATATCTGTGCCCTAAGTTGAAAAACACAAACTACACGGTTTGGGCTATACAAATTAAGGTTATACTAGAGGCACATGGTTTATGGGAAATGATAGAACCTAAGGAAAACACGCAAGTAGATGATAAAAAGGACAAGGCAACGACGGCCTTGCTATATCAAGCGTTGACCGAAGATGTGATTTTACTAGTAGCGGGATGTAAAACGGCTAAGGAATTATAGGAATCATTAAGGAAAAGACAGGTTGGAGAAGAAAGAGTGCAGCAAGCACGGTTACAATCATTGATGATTGGGTTTAACTCATTTCAGATGAAGGAAGATGAGACGGTGGATGCGTTTACGGATAAGTTAAACGGTTATGCCACTAAGGCAAAGGAACTAGGGAAAACATTGGATGAATCACTTTTAGTAAGAAAACTATTAGATTCCACACCAGATAGGTTCATTCAGATAGTAGCATCCATAGAACAAACAAGTGATCTCGACGATATCTCCCTAGCTGAGATCACTGGAAAACTCAAGGCGTTTGAGGAAAGGATAAAGCTCCGGAAAGGAGGACAAGTGGAAAGCCATGAAAACTTACTATTCGCACATGGCGAATACTCGGGAAAGGGAAAGCGGCTTTATAAACGCGGAGGTAGATCAAATTTTTCATGAGGAAACTGGCAGAATAATAGAAACAGGAATAACTCACAAAGAGCGAAATCAAATCACAAAGGAAATTCAAACAAGAATAAAAGTGAGTGGGATTTGAGTAAAGTACGATGTTTCAAGTGTCAGAAACTTGGACATCTTAAGAAAGATTGTAAAGGAACATTGACAACTCAGGAACAGTCAAACCTTATCTTAGAGAACGATGAATCATCACTATTAATGACTACACACAAAACTGAACACGAGGAAGTGTTGTTGAATGAAGGCCAAATTCAACCAAGAAAATATGCTTCAGCAGATGCAAGCATATGGTATTTAGATAATGGTGCAAGTAACCATATGACGGGAACCAAGAGTCATTTTAAGGATATTGGCGAAAGCGTAACAGGACGAGTACGTTTTGGAGATGGATCATATGTACAGATAAAGGGAAAAGGCTCTATATTGTTAGGTTGTAGAACCAGGAACAGAAGATAGTATCGGATGTATACTATATACCAAACCTCAAGAGCAACATACTCAATCTAGGACAACTTACCGAGATAGGTTGTAAGGTCATCATGGATGGAAACAAGTTGACTTTGTATGATAAGAGCAAGAAGTTGTTGATGAAGATAGAAAGCTCTACGAATCGACTTTACAGTATTAGATTACAGATAGAAGCACCTATATGTCACTTAGAAAATGTAGATAACCAAGCATGGTTATGGCATGCTAGATTAGGTCATATGAACTTTGACGATATCAACAAGATGACTAGGAAACGTCTAGTGGAAGGAATACCAAGAATAAATCATGCCGGACAGATTTGTGATGCATGTTTATTAGGAAAACACAGTAGAACATCATTTCCTAACTAAGCTAAATTCAGATCAAAGAACCATTGGACTTAGTATATGGAGACCTATGTGGTCCTATAAGTCCAACCACACACTCTGGCAAGAAACTCATTTTCTTGTTAGTAGACGATTGTACACGTTTCATGTGGGCCTACTTTCTGACGTCGAAAGATCAGGCATTTAGTACTTTTAAGGAATTTAGACAGGAGATGGAAATGGAGATGAGAATGAAATTAAGGATGTTAAGAACAGATAGAGGAGGTGAATTTACATCTAATGAATTCACCAAGTACTGTAAGGAGAATGGAATAGCACGAAAGTTGACAGCACCTTACTCACCACAACAGAATGGAGTAGTGGAGAGAAGAAATAGGACAGTGTTATCAACTATGAGGAGTATGATGAAAGCGATGAAGTTACCCTTAACTTTTTGGGCGGAAACAGTTAAACATGCAGTTTACATACTCAATAGGGTACCTACGAGAGCCCTGGTAGATAAAACTCCATATGAAGCACTCTACAACAGAAAACCAAACCTAGAAAACCTAAGAATATTTGGATGCACAGCTTATGCGAAGATAACGATACCGCACCTGAAGAAGCTGGATGACAGAAGCATACCAATGATTTACTTAGGAGTAGAGGAAGAATCAAAGGCATGTAGGTTATATGATCCAATAGCCAAGAAGAAACACGTTAGTAGGGATGTAAAGTTTATGGAAACTGTTGATGCAAATAATTTCTAAAAACGTTATTCTCATCTTTCGATATCTCTAGGTTTTTATGATAACAAAATGTGAAAACATCTTACGTCAAAACTAACGTAAACAAGTTTTTAGTCGATATATCCGATTTCTACCTTAATCACTCTAGGTATGAACAAACAAATTTACAACTTGACAAATGATCAAAGAAGTGAATTTGTGTTTTAAACTTCACAATTTTAGGTTGACAAAACTTTCTTTTCAAAAATACATTTTACAAATTATTTTTGAAATATAAAGAAATGTTTTATTTGGGAAATTCATTTCAAAAAATCCCCAACAGCTATATTTTACCCAAATCAGCTCCAAACTCCCCCAAATAAAATTTTACCACTAAAGACAAAATACGGAGCATTTTTGTCTAGCACGGTACCACTAAATTTAGTGGTACCATGTGCCAATTAGTGGTGTCGTCCTATTAAAAAGGTCAAAATTTTAGATTCTATAAATACCACTTCATTTCCTAGATTTTGGCTATCCTTTAACACACTTAAATTTCTGTAGTCATATCCTCAATCACCTAAACTCTCCTTTGATCATTAGTTAGTTTTCTTTTGTTTAAAGAGTGATTCTTTCATCTAACCAAGAATCATCTACATACCTCTACTAGTCAAGAGAAGAACACAAAGTATCAAGAAGATACAAGGTATTGGTGTCATAGAGTAGTGCACTTGCATTACAAGTTGTCTACTTGATTGTATCTTGATATACATCAAGTGTCTTAGTATTTCTTAGTCATTGTGTTGATCATTGTGATCTTGTTGAGATCTTGGGGATCTCTTAAGTGTTGAAGTGATATAGTATTGATCAAGTGGATCAAGAGTATATTGTGAGGATTGTGTGGATCTTGTGAAGATCGTGTAGATTGTGTGAGGATCGTGTTGATCGTGTGATAAGTTAGGATCACGTGGATCATGGTAGATTGGTACTAGGTAAGATTAGTACTCGACATCTAGCTTAGTGTTGGAAAATAACGTAAGAGACGTTGTACGGTTTTCTCCGCCTGAAGGGTGTCTTGTTGATATAGTGCTAGAACTCTCGAGTCGGATACTTGAGGAGTGGAGTAGGGCAAAGAAGAGCTTCGTGACCCAACCACTATAAATCTTGTTGTCTTGGTTTGATCTTTCCATCTCTTCTCTTTACTTACTTATTGCATATTTGTGTTAGTATAGTGTTGTGTCCATATTGGTGTTAATTGATTTCATCTACAATTGAGTCTAAGTTTTTCAAAAAGATACTTTTATAACTAAAAAAAACAAGTCGGTAAACTATGCAACCCCCCTTATAGTTTCTCACAATTGGTATCAGAGCCACGTCAAGCAAGATTTTAAAGTAAACTGTATTTAAAAACTTTAATCGATCAATGGATTTTGACAAATATCAAGCAGGGCAATCTATGCAAAGACCACCACTTTTTGAAACCGATTATT
This sequence comes from Artemisia argyi, assembly GCA_030686995.1. NCBI lineage: Eukaryota > Viridiplantae > Streptophyta > Magnoliopsida > Asterales > Asteraceae > Artemisia > Artemisia argyi. The sequence goes on along the minus strand of CM060704.1, from coordinate 110,517,881 downwards.
TTATTTATTGGAAAACAAGATTCGAAACGTATGTGAAATAAAAAGACATTGATCTTTGGCATGTTATTACCGATGGTGACTTTCAACTTATTGAAAAGGATCCTATTACTAAAAAGGATAAAATTATTTCTTGTGATCCACAAAGCAATGATCTTAAAAGAAAACTAGCCAAAAATGATGAGGCTAAAATGGTAATTTATTATGCTTTGATGAAAAAGGAATTTGAAAGAATTTTTATGTGTAATACGGCCAAAGATATTTGGAAAACTCTGTTGGTCACACATCAAGGTAATAATCAAGTCAAAGAGAATAAGATTGATCTTCTTGTTCAACAATATGAACAATTTTCCATTCTGGAAGATGAAACCATAGATAGTGCATTTGCTAGAGTTAATACTATTATTACTAGTCTTAAAGCTCTTGATGAAGGTTATTCTACCTAGAACTACGTTAGGAAGTTTCTTAGAGCCTTACATCCCAAATGGAGAGCAAAGGTCACCGCCATTGAAGAATCAAAGAACTTGGCGACACTATCACTTGATGAACTAATAGGTAACTTGAAAGTTCATGAAATGATAATCAAAAAGGACTCGGACATAGTCAAGGGTGTAAATAAGAAAGTTAGGTCTCTAGCATTGAAAGCCAAGAAAGAGTCTAGTGATGATGAAAATTCGGATTCCGATAGTGAAGATGAAGAGTATGCACTAGCGGCTAGAAACTTTAAAAAGTTCTTTAGAAGAAGAGGTAGATCTACTAGGCAATCTTGTGACTAAAGAAAGTCATTCTCTAAGAACCAAGATGATAAGAAAGGAAAGGGCGATAGGAAGTGTTTTAGATGTGTAGATCCCAATCACCTTATTGGTGAATGTCCTAAACCACCAAGATCAAACAATCAAAGAGCCTTTGTAGGAGGTTCTTGGAGTGATAATGGTGAAGAAGAAGAGGAGAAGCCTAATGAAGAAACATGTCTCATGGCTCAAGCTTCTAACGAGGTACATTCTGACTTTTCTTATTATAGTGATGATAATTCGTCAATAGATGATAAATGCTATATGATGAATATAATAAATTATGTGTGGTAAGTACTAAAATCATAACTAGGAACAAAACGCTAAAAGCAACACTACATGAACTAGAATTACAAGTCTTAGAACTAAGAGATCAACTTAAAAGAATTGAGAAAAATAAGCAAATAGATGTTGGTTGTAAGTCATGTATAGATCTTCAATTAGAAAATGAAAAACTTAAAGAAAATGGCATTAAAATTGTTAAGTTTGAAAAAGGAAGACAAGCACTTAATGACATGCTTGAAAACATTAGGTATAGTGAACATGCTGGAGCGGGTCTTGGATTTGACCCAAATAAGGCATATACTAGTAAAACTAAACAAATAAAATTTGTAAAATCTGAGGAAACTAGTTTAGGAAATGACAGCACCACTAAAGGTGGTAATGGCACCACTAAATTTAGTGGTACCATAGATCCGTCATCTGCTAGAGCCAAAATAGGGTCAATCTTAAAAAATTCTCTAAGTCCCAAACCAAGTCACATAGCGGTTGATAATGTTGAAATACCTGTGGCTAGTATAAAGGAAGTAAAAAGGTTCTACAAACCTGTGACGTCTCCTAAACTTGGTCCTAGTAAAGTTGATCTTAGATCAAACACTCCTACTCCTCCTAAAAGAACTAATACTCCCAAACCTCGAGATAGAACTCCTCTACCAAGAGGTAACTTTAGAAGACAAAGTTAACCAAGTCACTACCCCGTCACTAGGAACAACTATCAACAACAAAGTTATCTACTATGGGAAATTTTTCCTTCTTCTCAACATCTAAACCAAATGCATCAAATGCATGAGATGTTCAACACTAACAACCTTGGACCCATGAGATATTGGGGACCAAATTTTTGAGTCTTATCTTACTAGATAGTTATGCTTGAGAATCAACTTGAAATCTGACAAAGGATCTATTCAATGGAAGCACAAATGGTGACGGATAATTCAAGCTATATCTCATCTCTCTAAGCATAACAATAAGGATAACATCATAGGCTATGGTAAGTTTTCTCAAAACCCTTCTCTATGTGATGAGTTGTGCATATAGTTTTCTTGAGAACTTTCTTTGCTAATATTAGTATAAAGGACATGAAAAGTGCTTGTCTAAATGGTTTCAATCAACAAGGAGACATATGTAGTACAATCTCTAAAAATTGTTCATTTCTAAAACCATATCATATTTCAAACATGAGTATACCATGAGAATGGTGGATAACACACTTTTCATGAAAAAATAAAATTCACTTTACCTCATTGTTCAAAATATACGTGGATAACACTATATTACACTCATTGATGTGTGAAAATCAAAGATATATATATATATATATATATATATATATATATATATATATATATATATATATATATATATATATATATATATATATATATAGTATTAACCTGAGGTCGTAGTCCGTGTGAAGGTGTGAATAGAATTTCAAATTCCCGGTTCGTAAAACGTGTCGTGAAAGTGGGAAAAAGTGATTTCAAAGAGATTACACTAATAAATATGAAAATGAAGCACAATTGATCAATTAAACACGTAATTCAAATAATCAAACCTAAAACGCAACGTAAAATCAAAAACATAAGCTTAAACGTGAAATAAACGTCAATGCGCGAAACAAAAAGTGAATTTTAAGCTATACTAATCCTACGGGCTTGAAAATAATTTTCCTAAGTTAAAAATGATAAAAGAAAATTTTGAGAAAAAGAAAAATATTTTTTTGACTTTTTATTTAATTTTTATGAATTAAAAACTAATTTAACTAATTAAAAATTAAGAAAAAATGGAAATTAGGTGAGAAAAATACAAAATAAATTTTGAAAATTCTAAAATAATTAAAAACTATTTTTAAAACTGAAAATATATTTTTTTGGCTTTTTGTGTAATTTTTAGGAATTAAAAACTAATTAAACTAATTAAAAATTCAAATAAAATTGAAAATAAATGGGAAAAATGCAAAATTAATTTCTAAATATCTAAAATAATTGAAAACTAATTTCTAAAATATTTTTGGATTTTTTCAGGCTTTTTCTGATTTTTTTTGGAGTTTTTGGTAATTAAAAAGTATTAAAAATTGATTAAAAACTAAAATTAAATAAGAAAAATAGTAAATGAATTCAGGAAAATATGAAAAATTCAGGAAAATTCTAAAATATTATTCTAATCCTAGGAAAAATTTGAAAATTAAAAATTAAGCACTGCAAATGCTTATGCTTTGTAAATTGCATATATTGAGTGCTTATTAATAAGCAAACTTTGACCAAATTGACCCAAACTTATACCAAATGTATTTTAGACTCAAATAAGCTCAAATGAACAAGTGAAAAGCCAAAATGATCACGGGAACATAGGTATGGACTCAAACAGTTGATATAAGCACTTAGGAATAAGCAATAAGCAAGCAAACAAAGCAATAAGCTAAAGCTCAATTAGAAAAGCAACTTGAGGCACTAAGGAACTTATATCAACAACAAATCTCAGATTATGATAAACCAAAACTCAATTGCAGCCTTACAACTAGAAAACAAATTTAGGTTCAAACTACTCAATTTGATAAGTCAAATAAGCTAAGTAAATAAGATTAGGAGTAAAAGCTTATGGGGGCAAAACCTCTACTAACCAACAGAGATTACAAAACTACCAACAGAATAGATTCTAAGTCCAATACACTCAACTAAAAGCTACCTAGAAACTTGCTCAAAAGCTGCTGAGCAGGGGAATTAGTAGGCTCAAACAGTCAACTTAAGGCCAAATTTCCAATAAGCAGATAAGTTCCAAATTAAGATTCTCTTTTTGATGTTGATTCACTAACTGTTAAGCTTCTCAAATCAGCAATCCAAAAGTATTTCCAATCAAAGGTGAACCCTAGAGACTCTTACAAAAATATGTCAAAAACTGAGTTTTCAATAGTTTGACTTTTTGAATTTGAATGAGATTTTGACTAAAATAATTTTTAAATGCTTAAATCTTACTGAAAATATGATGTTAACCTAGTGTATGAGTGAAAATAGCTAAAACACAAGCTTATGCAACTATTAGAATGATTATGCAAACTATCTATCCTAGCTTACTAACTGCTATGTCTAATTTGAAGCTAATTTGACTTTTTTATGTCATAACCTACTAACTTCTGATTAGCTAAGCCTAATTATAACCTAAGTGTGATGTCTAAACCAAATATACCCTATGAAACACTATTAATACCAGCAATCCACTCAAATCCAAACACCCCTATAAGTGACAGAATTGAACTTATATGTAACAACTAAACCTCAATCCAATTCCAAACACCAACTTAGTATCAACTATGATCTAACAAGCAGAAATGAGTCAATCACACAGATCTCAAACACAAAGCTACACAGAAACACAGATCTAACCAAGGAAGCAGTGTATGATGAAACAGTATACTTCAAATGAAATACTACTGATGACGTATAGTCTATATTTGGGCCACGAGCCCAAATGATAAACATCACTAAGGCCCAAACCCACCATGAGTGGACTGTTATAACAATGACTTGGGCCGCATTATCAAAGGGATTGGGCTCACGTAAGATCCAAGCCCAACCAAACTATTTATGGTCTAGATAAGGATCTCCTATTTACGGATAAAGATCCTTGGACCGGATAAGCACCATGCGTGCGAAACGTAAGGAGCACGAAACCTACAAGGATTCTGCGCCTATATAAAGAATGACATAATTCTCATTAAAGGTACGATTAAAAACCCTAACTCTTTACAATAACCCTAAAACCGATTACTTACTCTCACGCCGGAGGATAATCGTGGGAGACAATCCCACGATAAGTCTAACGGTGTTTGTTTACTCTCCTAGTGCGCTGGTTTCAAGCATTAAGAGCTAATTGGTACAAGAGCAGGAGCCCAAACTAGGAACGCGGCGAACGCCCAACTTTTGTATCAACAAGTGGCGCCTTCCGTGGGACCCTACACTAAGAACTAAGAACTAGAATGACGAAGAACAAAAACTCAAGCCAGCGGACTCCGCAGTTGGAAAAAACACGTGACCCCCAGAGGAAGAATCCTCAAGATTTGACCTCTAGGCAGGCCTCTAGAACAACTAGTGCGCCTGGTCACCAAGAAACGGGACCAACCCTACCTCTCCCAGTGGTGGAATTGCCTACGAGAACTATTCAAGCCACCACGGGGGTCCCAAGCGTTGAAGAACTTCAACGCACTCTCTTCAATACTCCCCATCAAACGGCACCTATAGTGGACAACACTGTGCCACCTGGCGCACCCAACCGAGATAGGGCGCCTAATGTGGAGGCAGAAATCCTTGCAGCGGATGAGGACACACCTGATTTAACTCTGAGTAATTTTGTGTCCCAAAATTACGAAACTCTAACCGCCCTCATACAAGAAGAGGCAAGGAGAAGGTCAAGTATGAGCCTACAAGCCCGACTCAACTTTGGTCCTGAACGCGAAACATCACCACCGCGCAACCAAAGAGGGGGGCGCGAAAATAACGAAAGACGTACCAATATCTATGATAGACCTGGTACAGTATCTGATTCACAGTACTCAAAAGAATATGAAGATGGCGAGAGGCGCACGAATGTTCACTCCAGACTTGGTAGTCGAAGGATACAAGACAGACTTGGACGTTAACATTCACCAAGCGAGGGCTCCTCCAGGTCTGGGAGCAGAAGAATTCACGACAGGTTAGGAAGGCGAATTTCCCCAAGTGAAAGCCCCTCAAGCTCTTCTTCTGAGGAAAGCCGGCGCAAGCGCCGCAAAAGAGATAACCTTCCCTCCAGTGACTCCTCAGACAGCGAGGACAAAGAAACAGGACACTGGAAGTCGAGAGGAAGACGTCGCGAGAAAGAAGACGAAGACATATCTCTCCCGTGGCGTCGCCAGAAAGTTGATGCATTTACACGACGCATCAGCGATTACTCCGATCATAAGAGAAGCCGCATGCCCACTAATGTTAAAACATATGATGGAACAGGTGATCCGGATGATCACCTAAAAATTTTCGAATCCGCTGCTACTATCGAAAATTGGCCATAACCTGTGTGGTGTCATACGTTTAACTCCACATTAGTAGGGAACGCGCGGACTTGGTTTAGCAAGCTTCCACGAAGGAGCATAGACGGGTTCGAAGAGTTGCGAAAAGCATTCCGCTTAAACTTCACCCAAAGAAAGAAGTGCGCTAAAATCCTTGTTGAATTAGCCAGAGTAAAACAACGCCAGGGGGAATCAACCAGCGCTTATATGGAACGCTTCAAAGATGAGTGTATACATGTCAAAGCGTGTCCGGAAGTCCTAAAAATTTCATGGTTCATGAATGGGATTAATAACTCAGAACTCATTCGGAAGTTAAATGACAAGGTTCCCCAAACCTTCGATGAGCTAATGAAGCGCACAAGATCCTTCATCCAAGGAGAAGCGGCCGCTGCGGACAGTAAAAAAGGCTACTCAAATTATAGGCAACAAGAACAGCCTAGGAGACAATCCAATGATCAAAGCAGCAATCGCAGCAAGAATTATCACAGTCAGGGAAGTGGAAGATATAATGACAAGTATACACCCCTCACAAAGACTCCGAGGGAAATATTTGTAACAGAAGGTGCAAACTTCCCAAAATCACCACCAATGCGCACCCCAGAGGACAAGCGTTTAGGGAACGGATACTGCGAATGCCATGGACAAAAGGGCCAAACCACCAACGAGTGTGTCCAGCTACGACAACTAATTGACAAATTAGTAAAGGATGGTAGAATGGATCACCTCGTTAAAAACATTAAAGAAGGGAAGGACAAACAATAGAGTGGAGTTAAAAAGGAACCTTCGAAAGATAAAGTGGATATCATCTACATGATACAGTCATGGCAGCGCAAAACAAATCAAAAAGTCAGCCAAAAATTCTCTTCGGAGAACGAGATATCCTTCCCCACTCTAGCTGCGGACAACGCAGTAGTAAAGCCACTAACCATCGAGATACATACTGGGGGACACGAGATTCGCCGCATGTATATCGATGGAGGGGCATCCGAAGACATCCTATATGAGCACTGCTTCAAAAGGCTACGACCTGAGATACAAAGTCAGTTAATACCGGCCACGACGTCGCTGACTGGCTTTACAGGAGAAAAGATATGGCCTATGGGGCAATTACGATTACTTGTAGTGGTGGGCGATGAACAACACTCTACAGCAACATGGATAAAATTCATGATAATCAAGTCTCCTTCACCATACAACGGTATCATTGGGAGACCAGGAATATCATCCATGCGCGCTGTACCATCCACAGCACATGGGATGCTCAAATTTCCAGTAGAAGGAGGGATTGTCACCCTCTACAATACCAGGGTGCCGCTTAAGGAATATAACGCGGTGACTAGTGAGGTGGAGCATATTCCAGAACAGCGCGCAGCAAAAGTACCAAACTTCAAGGTCGCCATTCATCCTGATTACCCAGATCAAAAAATATCGATTGAAGTATCTTTATCTAACAAAGGTAAAGCAGCTGTGTGCGCACTCTTGCAAAAGAACCTAAGTATCTTTGCGTAGGAAACAAAGCACATGACTGGAGTGCCACGCTCTATTACAGAGCACAAGCTACGAATCCGACAAGGATATCCCCCAATACGACAGAAGAAGAGTGGCCAGGCTCCAGATCGCGTAAAAGCCATCCTGGAGGAAGTACACAAACTCGTAGACGCAGGTATTATGCACGAAGTCTACTATCACGACTGGCTTCCAATCCAGTGATGGTCAAGAAGAGTGATGGCAGTTGGAGGATGTGCGTGGACTTCACTGACCTCAATAAAGCATGTCCACAGGACTGCTACCTACTGCCAGAGATAGACTGGATGGTAGAATCTCTGTGTGGATATCCCTTTAAGTGCTTCCTAGATGCATACAAAGGATACCACCAAATTCAGATGGCTGAAGAAGATGAATAGAAAATAGCCTTTCACACGAGTCAAGGGGTCTTTTGCTATACAAAAATGCCCTTTGGTCTAAAGAACGCAGGCGCAACATACCAGCGATTGGTGGACATGGCTTTTGAAAAACAAGTAGGTCGCAACTTGGAAGTCTATGTTGATGACCTTGTCATCAAAAGCCACACAGAGGAAGAATTGGTGCGCGACATTGAGGAGACGTTCAAAACATTGGGAAAAATAAACATGAAGTTAAACCCCAAGAAGTGCACCTTTGACGCGACAGAAGGCATGTTCCTTGGGTATTTAATAGAACCTGATGGCATGAAACCTTGCCCAGAGAAGACAAAAGCTGTCATCGATCTTCCCTCACCGCGCACATTGAAAGAAGTCCAATCATTAAACGGAAAGCTAGCTGGGCTAAACCGTCTTTTATCCAAGTCAGCAAACAAGTCACTTCCTCTCTTCAAAACACTCACGAAGTGCACAAAAAAAGGAGACTTTCGTTGGATTGAGGAGGCAGAGGAAGCCTTCCAACAACTAAAACAACATCTCGCATCACTTCCCAAACTTGTCGCACCGCGACCAGGGAAAGAGTTGATAATGTACTTATCTGCAACCCATGGAGCAGTTAGCGTAGTACTATTGACAGATAGGAACTCCGTTCAAACACCCATATACTTTGTAAGCAAGGCACTAAAGAAAACAGAGACTAACTACAGCGCCATGGAAAAGCTGGTCTTAGCTCTAGTATTTGCAGCTAAAAGACTGCGCAGATACTTTCAGGCGCACCCAATAGCTGTAATCACGGACTAGCCCATCAAACAAGTTATCTCTAAACCTGACGCATCAGGACGGCTACAAAAGTGGAGTGTGTTGTTGAGCGAATATAACATCTCGTATAGACCATGCACTGCAATCAAGGGGCAGATATTAGCTGACTTTATTGTTGAAAAGCCAGATACCGATACTCCACCTTCAACAAGCAAAACAGAGTTACAAGAACCATGGATTCTATTTACAAACGGATCCTCATGCATGGATGGATCAGGCGCAGGCCTTATCCTTACTAATCCAGAGGGGATGGAGTTCACCTACGCATTGCGCTTCGAATTCACAGCCACAAACAATGAGGCAGAATACGAAGCCCTACTCGTTGGACTGCGCATTGCAATTCAAATGGGTGTACGCAACCTAGAGGCAAATATAGATTCCAGACTAGTAGCTAACCATGTGTTTGGTGAATATGAAGCCAAGGATGAACATATGATCCAATACCTTGAAAAAACCAAATCTTTAATTCAGAGCTTTGATAGGTTCACAATAAAACAAGTACCTAGAGGAGACAACAGGAAAGCTGACGCGCTTAGCAAGATCGCATCTACAAGCTTTGCGTACCTATCAAAACAAGTATTGGTAGAAACTCTGAAAAATAAATCAATCTTGGAGATGGAAGTATCCACGGTGATAGAAGAACAGGATCCCACGTGGATGACACCTATCATCAAATTTATTAGCAAAGGAATTTTACCACAAGAGCAAAAGGACGCTTGAAGGGTGCGACGCACAGCGCAGAGATTTGAATTACGAGATGGCATCCTATATCGACGTTCATTCATAAAACCTTGGCTCCGATGTGTTGGACCTCTTCAAGCAGATTATGTACATCGCGAAATCCACGCTGGGTCATGTAGCATGCACTCGGGACCACGGTCCGTTGTGGGGCGCGCCCTGCGATCAGGATATTTTTGGCCTACTATGCACCTCGACGCGCGAGATATGATAAAGAAATGCAGTAATTGCCAAGTACACAGGCCAATTCCGCACCGACCACAACAAGAGTTAACCCCCATTACCTCACCATGGCCATTCTATAAATGGGGCATTGATATAGCAGGCCCCTTCCCAGTTGCTGCGGGAGGATTGAAGTTCTTCATCGTAGCCATAAACTACTTTACAAAGTGGATTGAGGCAAAAGCAGTGGTGAGCATCACTGGCAACCAAGTAAAATGCTTCGTGTGGGACAATATTGTGTGTTGCTTCGGACTACCTAGGGAAATTATATCAGATAATGGAAAACAATTCTGCGATAACCCATTCAAACATTGGTGCGCACAATTGAACATCACACAACACTTTGCTTCAGTAAAACACCCACAAACCAATGACTTGGTTGAACACGCGAATCACAGTTTACGCGAAGGAATAAAAGCGCGCCTTGATAGACACAAAGGAAAATGGGTGGACTAATTGTCACATGTTTTATGGGCGCACCGCACCACAATCAAAACCAGTATCGGAGACACACCATTTTCTCTTGTCTATGGAACAGAAGCTGTCATACCAGCTGAAATTGGAATGCCAACTATCCGTACAGCGGAGATAAACGTCACAACAAATGACGAGGAGCGGCGCATAGACTTGGACTTGCTGGAAGAAAGGCGTGAACGCGCAGCTATACGTGAGGCAAAGACTAAAGCAAAAATGAAGAAGTATTATGATTCAAAGGTCAAACACACTTCCTTCAGGCCAGGAGACTTTGTATACCGCGCTAATGATGCAAGCCACGCAGAAGACACAGGCAAGCTTAGACCTAAATGGGAAGGACCCTATGAGGTCACAGATGCACTAGGTAATGGTGCATACAGGTTGCGCGATATGGAAAGTCACGAGCTGGCGCGCACTTGGAATATCTGCAATCTAAAAAGATGCTATCTTTAGGAAAGGCTACGACCCACAAACAGACAACTTCGCACTTTAGTACGTGCCTAATAAATGTTTGTCTTTGAATTTTATTTTTTTCTTAGGAATTGTCTTTTAAAACTTGCAAGTATTAATAAAATGTTGTGGTTTCTAGCTAACTCCATAACACACTTTACTTTATTGCGTACATGTTGATTACGTTTCAATATTGTTATTTTATATTTTGCCTACATGGCGTGCATGCACTTATTAAGACCCACGATGGCAGAAAGGATGAGTAAACCTACTAACTAACTCGTTGAGTAAAAGGGTTGCAAACCCATCAACATTGGATCATGCATCCTTGCTAAGCGCCTTACCTTCAAGATGTTGAAGTAAGTTTTCTAGACGCATCCCACGAAGGATGTGCAATGTCACGTACACCGTACAGGCATAGCAAATTATGAGCCAAGACTCTTGGTCATTTAATAAGTCTCTGCAAAATAATGCAAGTCTATTTTTCATACTTATGATTTGTTTTTAAGTCACGCACTTAATTTAAGTATGGGTCCCAACGAGCATCTTAATTGATCTTTTCACACAAAGAATAACAATTTAAGAATGGATACCATAACACACAAACAAAAGATACAATTTGTTATTTATACAATGCTATACATTTACAAGTTACAAAAAGCCTATATCTACACACTATGACGGTGCTCAGGACTATATTCTGGGGCAGCGGAGCTTCCTCAAAAGTAACGCATCCTTAGGCGATACGGTCGCCACGCTGACCGCAACTCCATCTGATCTGGGGATATGCACAGCGCCTACACCACATAGGATGGCCTTTCCCGTAACACCTTTTTTCTTGGCCGCCCTCTCCGCATAAAGTTCCAAGACCTCCTTCAGGGGAACCTCCTTCTCAAGAACCAAGGGGTTCAATATATCACGCGGCTGCGCAAAGATTGGAACCTGCAGCTGCGATTCGTCAGGCTTTAGAAAAAAGTCTGGCTGAGCCTCCGCATCCTCCAAGATGTGCCTCCCCAGGGTTAACCCCTCCATAATCAACTTTATGGGGTAATCCTGGTCGCGCTCCAGCCGCGCAATATGTGGAAGCTCAAGCAGCTTCATCCCCTCCATAGCCTTCACTAGCTTGTCATACGCGTCCACCTTATAGCCGGGCACCTCGGCAAGTGCCACGGTCAGCATCTTCGCCTCATGGAGCTCCTCCATAGCTTGCGCCCTACCACGCTCCACGGCGCACTCAACAACCTTCCCAAAGGTCTCCAACACCTCCGGGGACTTTAAAGTGTCCATCGCAGCCAGGCGCAAACCATGTCTGATCAACCACCTACACAAGCAAACAAAGGATGCATTAGAAGCAAAGAGGAACATTAATACACATAGTAAGGCAACATTGCGGAATATACAAAAGATACCTGCGCTCAGCGATTGTAGACATAAGATGAGGATATAACTCCTCATCGTATTCTATACTTAGGCTACGCAGCTTGTCCTCCTGCTCCTTCAGCGCTTTCTCCATGCGAGCGCGAAATTCATCAATATGACCGAAGTGCTCAGCCTTTTTCTCCTCCAGATACCTTACCCCCCAAGTAAGGTTCGACCTGAACTGATGCAGCTCCCCGCGCGCATGTTGCAGATCAGCCATCATGGTCAACTTCTCATCAGTGACCTTCTCAGCATGCGCCTTGACGGCCCCTACATTCGCTCGCGCATCAGCTAACTGCGCACGGAGCAGGGCAATCTCCTCGTCCTTCTGTGCGAGGTTGCTGCTCTCCCCAACATACCGCGTCTTCAACTGAGCGACCAACTCAGTCTGACGCTCAGCAGCAGCAGCCAGCTCCTCCATCAACTGCTGTGCAGACACCTTCCCAGCCACCTTCGCTGTCTCCTCCACGTTTGCATCCTGAGGGGGACACGCTTTCCACAAATGCCACATCACCCTCTGCAGCATGGTCACTACAAAGCATAAGCATGTTACTACAAGTAATAAAAAAAGAGAGAGAGAGAGAAAACATGGATATCACTTACAGAAGGGGAGAAGCCTTTGCAATCTCCTTATCCATGCCAGTAGCGGATGTGTCATCTTCTGCGGCCGACTCTTCATCCGTGATGAGATGACGCCTCCTCTTGGAAGTACCAGCGCCATTAGCCTCTCCCTTGCGCTTTACACCCTGCGCTACAATCTCAGGCTCCAAAACCTCCACGCTGTCAGAGGACTCAGCACGCAACTCCTCCACCACGTGAGACGGCTCCCCAGTAGGAGGCACGCTCTGCACGGGCGTCATAAGCGCAGCAACGGGAGGAGAATCTTCGGGACCAGCTTGCGCCAACACAGTTATGTGTCCCGCAGTAGCCTCCAGAATGGGTTCCTCATCATCCCTCAAGGGACGCACACCCACCGTCACCTGCTTTAGCTTCTCAAGCTTCACCACGGCGAACAAATCCATCTTTGCGCAACACATGAGCAAATAACAAAAAACAGCTTTGTTATTGAAACTACATATACAGGAACACTTACATTATTGAAGCGAACAAATAAAAGGGACAAGCACCCACCCCGGCCGCTCTCATCAATGAAGGTTGGAACCTCGTCAGAACCATGGAAATAGTTGCGACTTAGCCCCATGTGAACCAAAAACTCCTCAGGGTAGGGGTTAATGGGGATGCGGTTAGCATCAATCGTATCCGCATCCTCCACGCTATATGAACCGGGCAAAGGGCGCTCATCCCTTGGCAGCGTCAATTGAGTATAAAACTCAAACGGCGAGGGAAATACTATATCATCTACCTAGAAAAATTTTTCCCTCCAATCCCTAAGGGAATCCACCTTCTCCGTATAACACTGAAGGCGCCCACCGCGCTTTGTAAAAGAAACCCATCCATGCGACCACGTTGTGCGGTAAAACGCACGGAATAGGTTAATAGTAGGGTTGACCGCAAGCAACCGACAGTTTATTTCAAAATTTGAAACTTTCGCCGCACCTATACAGTGCAGCTAGGAAATGTGCAGGCGGTAGTAATTGAGCAAATTGCTCAAGAATAAAGATACGGGTACGCGCTGGTTCGCATATTCGAAGAAGTACGTATATAACCCTATCTTTCCCTCAGGGAAATCCGCGATGCACGCGTTGGCCTCCGGTACAACCGGATGCACGTCAAGAGGAATGAAATAATCAGAGGAGAACTGACGCAGTTCATCCTCGTCCATTTTAGATGGAAACTCGTGTAATTGGCGAACCATTTCTAAGAGAATAATAATAAAAGCGTGTATTCACGGTTACCTAATAAAACAGTTGCTCTTTTTGAAAAACGCTTTGAAGAAATTTGAAAATGGCAGAAGTGTGTTTTTACTGTGTGTTCTTTAGTAAAATGGGAGGCGATGCTTATATAGGGTTACAAAAACCCTAGCATATTAGCCACGTGGAATCCACTATCATAATCGTGTGGCTAGAAGACGATTGGGTACATGCACTTTTTCCCATTTCCCGATATACACGTGGACACTCTCCCCATTTCCCTAGGTATTTTTGAAGATATTTGAGACTAGATAAATTGTCCATAATATTGGGCGGTAACTTTTCCTGCCACACTTACCGTTGCTTAAATTAGTCTAGCATCCGCGGCTAGCAAGCCGCGCACACTAGACTGGGGGGACATGATGATGTATAGTCTATATTTGGGCCACGAGCACAAATGATAAACATCACTAAGGCCCAAACCCACCATGAGTGGACTATTATAACAATAACTTGTGCCGCATTATCAAAGGGATTGGGTTCACGTAAGATCCAAGCCCAACCAAACTATTTATGGTCTAGATAAGGATCTCCTATTTACGGATAAAGATCCTTGGACCGGATAAGCACCATGCGTGCGAAACATAAGAAGCACGAAACCTACAAGGATTCTGTGCCTATATAAAGAATGACATAATTCTCATTAAAGGTACGATTAAAAACCCTAACTCTTTACGATAACCCTAAAACCGATTACTTACTCTCACGCCGGAGGATAATCGTGGGAGACATTCCCACGATAAGTCTAACGGTGTTTGTTTACTCTCTTAGTGCTCAGGTTTCAAGCATTAAGAGCTAATTGGTACAAGAGTAGGAGCCCAAACTAGGAACGCCCAACTTTTGTATCAAAAACTACTATGAGCAATGATGCAATAAGCTACTAGTAAACTAATTATGATGCAAATGCTACTGAGAAACAAAAACAAATAATAATAATAAAGGTAACTACACTACTGCTTAATTAGATATGTAATTGAAATGAAAATTAATATGAAACTTACAAGAAAAAGCCCCCTCAGCTCAACAGAGGGGGTTCACTAAGCTTGCCTGTCTTTTGACAGGCCAATTAGCTCCTTATTGGCTGCCTTTACTCCTCAAAATAAGCTCAGCTTATTGTAATAAGCCCAAGTTTGACCACAGTTGACTATTTTGGAATTTTGAAATTTAAGACACAAAACAAGCTCACAGTAAGCTATGAAGCTTATATAAGCTTATATCAAACTCATAAAGCTCATTGAAGCTAAGTTGAAATGAATTAAAACTAATTTTATTTTATTTTTATTTTTTTGATTTTTTTGATTTTTTTGGTTTTTCAATATAAGGTGAACATAAACTGAAATTATAATTGGAAACAAACTAAATATTTAACTGATGAGTGTCTAAATATTCATCATTTTATACTAATCTGAACTGCCAAAACATTCAAAAACACTCAAATATGCATCAAAATACTTAAAATATCTTAGAAGTGTGTTTTATATGTTTCAAATGCAAAATAATCAAAAACAGATAAAAAATGAACAAAGTTTGCATAATTGGCAGTTTCAGTCCCTCAAGTTCAAAAGTTGTCAAAACTAGTCCCTGGTTATTCTAAAAACATGAAAAAGTCACCAAAGGTCCTTTTTGAATCACAAATTACATATTTAGTCCTTTGGTGCAAAGTTTCACAAAATTACAAGTTTAGTCCCTGTACTTTGGAAATTGACATAAATGGTCCTTGGGATGTAAAAACTTTGAGAAAATCAATTTTGGTCCTTATACTAATCTTCTATGGCAGGAATGGTCCTTGGTTGGAAAGTTTGGTGAATTAACAGATTTGGTCCCTGAAGTTTGAGGATTTGACAGAAAAGGTCCCCGGGTATTAAATATTGGAAAATTATATTTTGGGTCCTTGGGTTATTCAACATTGGCAAATATGATCCTTATAAATAAATTTGGAAAGTTACATAACAGGCCCCTCAAGTTTCTACAGTTTACACTTTTGGTCCTTATAATTTATATATAACCAAACCGGACCCTATTATTTATACATAACCCAAAATACCAAATCCAAATCCATACCACACAAACCCAGCCCACCTTTTTTTTATTTATGGCCCAATCACCAAGCCCAAACCACCCCAACCCCAGGTATTTATAAACCAGGTCAAACCCGGTCAAACACTCCCCATTTCCCTCTCATCTCCTCCACCTCACCACTGCAACCAAAACCACCTTCCACCTCAGTGGTTTCACCATCACTTGACCCATCCTTTTCACACCATGTCCCCTCCACCTCCACAACCTTCCATGTACCCTTAATTGCCCGTAAAACCCTCCACGTTACACTATGGACTTTTTGGCGCCAAAAGCAAGTTTAAATGCTGAGATGTGTTTCAGTGATCCAACGGCCATAAAGATTGATGGGATTTGCTCAGAGTATAACATCCCGTAAAATTTTCCTACGATCAACACATTATTACAACATAAATTAACCATTTTTACCCATAACAATTTTTTTTTATATATACTTTGTCAATTACAACGTTATTCACCCTTACCTTGAAACGACATTTACACCTAAACCTTAATAACCTAGATACCATACATAACTTAAAACATTGATACTTAATAAGTATACGTTTCAATAATTAACAAATACAATTTAAATAAATCCCGAGCCTACAAAAATTCCCATGTGTACTCGCTAATAATATTTGACCTCTAAGAACCATGAATGACAATTGTTATCAAACTTCAAATATAATTATGATACTAGAATATTGATCAAGTTAAGGCACCTTACAAGTTTCATCTCAACTTGACACAAATAGCATTTTATTAAATTCTAATAAACCACTAACTTTCTGTAACGAATTTAAATCCCAATTTTAAGGCTCTTCTGGTCCGAACCAGGAAAAGTGTAAAACATGAAAGTTGTCCGAAATGATGTTTTACATCTAGAATCGCGAGATTTTGAACCAAAAATGTAATTCGTGGCTGATATATATGGAATACGACCTGACCCAAGTAAACCTCCCTCACTCGTTCACTACCCCAGAAACAACCCAAACTCACCACCCATTCTCCCCAATCATGGAAAAACCAATCTATGCATGTTAGGAATGTCAGGTGTAAGTCTTATACATTCGATTTGTTCTAGTTCGATTGGTCATGGTGGGAGGCAACATGTAAGATAACAACTCACTCACTTGATTTCTTCCTCGAATATAAACTAAGAAAACCATGTGCACCACCTTCCTGCTCCATTATGTCACTTATCATTTTCCCTGTTCGTGTATATAAAGGTTGCATGCAATTCGTTCACTTCACACACACAAACTCCTCACATCTCAAAATAATCCAAGTATCTTAAGTACTAGCTGCTGAGTCGAATAGAATTGGCTAAAGTTCAAGGTGTTCGAGTCATTCATTGGGAAGTTTAATACTTGCTCGTGATTCCTTGTTAGGCCTAGAAACGAGTAGCACCAACCATTTTTCCATCACTAATCTCTAAGTCGCGCTCTACACACCCATTTGTGGCGTCTTCGTAAGTCATTTTCTCTACTGTAATTGTTATCCTTTTTATCAAACATACCAAGGCTAGCTTCAGCTCGTTATCTTATACTCTCGTTTATCATTGTTATTAAAATGTGACATCTTGAATCTCGACGTGGCTGTGCATGATGTGGTAAAATAAAATAGAACTAATGAATAACGTATCACTTATAAAACGCGAGTATAAAACTATCGCAACTTAGTGTACCATGAGAGTCTTGTATGGTTAAATGGCTTAACAAACTAAAATGTTGCTAATATATTATAACAGTCAACATATATATACCCATACCACCTAAGTTCTTGGCATGACTAGCTATGCATGAAGTTACAAAATATACATAACTATTGATAATATATATACGTTCGACTTGCACACCAGAAAACCTCATGAGACCAAAGCTTGGCTCTCGTTGTACACATGCTTACTCTATGCGTACTACTCCTTGTGGCTCATTTGCTTGCAAACTCACTGAAACAAGGACTTGTGTGCATGCATACTCACGTTAGATAGTCACTGAGAAAGATATAACAACATATAACACAAACTCGTAAGTATATATAAACAGATCATTGAGTATTAAAACACAAAAGGAGTACTAGTCCAAATGGTTGGGACGTTTGGCTTTGATCGAGAGGTCATGATATCAAACCTTGTCCATGGCAGTTTTGCCCATTTCTATTATTTTTCAACTTTCACCTCTTGACAGATTTAACCCCTCGACTTTAAACTATTTGACATTTCCTTAAAATACTTTTATAAATTTATAACTTATCTTAATATTTACAACTTCAACCCTTATAAGTTTGATACTTTGACATTTAGACACTTTTCATTCTAAAACTTTTATACTTTTTATAAACGTATACACTTTACCACTTTCATCTAGATAAATATATCAAAACACATATTTTTATTTAGACGACCACATTAACGTAAACTATAATATATTTGTCTAAATATATTATTTGCACACAACTTCGATAAAAATATAACATAGACATTTACACCTCGAGACCTAACGAAATAATAAATATAAATTGAAAAGGTAATGTTTTATGACGACATCATAATATAAGATATCGGAAGCTACATTGTGAGACTATAACGAAATAATAACTTGAATTATAAAACATATGACTTGACGATATTATCGGTTAACTTGAATAGACATTAAGAAATGGTTATTCCTACAATAAAACTCATTGATCCACTTAACTAGGAGTAATATACAATTACTATAAATTTATCATTCATCAACTTGTGATACATATCATTGATTCATGACGAGAAATATAAATATTAAACAATACTTATACATAAAGACAAGTTATATTGTATATAACTTGCTCTTGAACTATTAAGCGTTTTGCCACGCAAGCCACCTCTGCCACAAGTCATTTTGTCATCGAACACTATTCAAATCACGATTCTCGATAAGCCGAACTTATCTCGGACTTCCATATCATTCAGGTTATCTCTTGAAGTCAATTCCATCTTCACTTCTGACATTACTTATACTCTGTCTACCGTACTACTAAGGTGAGTCATAGCCCCTACTCTTACTTGTTTTATAATGATTTATACACGTTTTTGGGGGAGATACATGCTTAACTATTGTTTTATACTTTTACAAGTACTCGTTAACTATTTACATATTACTATAAGTTCATAGCTACACTTTCTATCGTTTAACTGTTTTATAAATTCTTTGGAAGAGATGCATGTGTAACAACTTTTCTAACGATTTTACTATCGATATTTGGAATTATGGAACAAACTGTTTAAATACGGTTTCAACTGTTTAAATACGGTTCTCCACAAACTGTTTGGATACAGTTTCAACTGTTTAAATACGGTTCCCCGCAAACTGTTTGGATACGGTTTCAACTGTTTAAATACGGTTCTCTACAAACTGTTCGGATACAGTTTCAACTGTTTAAATACGGTTCCCCGTAAACTGTTTATGTTATGAACGCAACAACATGGCCCAAATATCGAAACTCGTGGTAAATGGATTTATAAACAAACTACTATTTTGGTGTTGACCCAGTGAAGGGCAAACCAACGAACTATTTTTGAATTGATAAGGAAATCACTCATTTTCTAATTAATAATTTAAACTATAAACTCTATGAACTCACCAACCTTTGTGTTGACACTTTTAGCATGTGTTTATCTCAGGTAACTAAACAAGAAGGAACTTGAAGGCACGGAGTGGGCTTGTAACCCGGCATGGGCTTAATTAAACGTTTTGACACATTTCAAATAAACTTGTTGTTTAAATTATGAAACATCTTGATGTCTCGAATATTTGGTATTTTGAATGAATTAAACTTTAAAGCGTCACTTTTGTGTCGTTTTCTATGATTGTGATAAAGATCCTCGAAGTAACACCCAAAAAGTCTTCCGCTGACATTTTAAGTCTTCCGCTGACGTGATGATTTTGGGGGTGTTACAGATTGGCATCAGAGCTACAGTTATAGAGAACCAAGTGTTTTGAACATTGGACTATAACTACACTTTTAAAACGGACCACTTTTACAAAATACCACCTTATGCCCTCCGTGCCTACGCGTTTCCAACATCTGGTAGAGACATTACTTTTACATGATTTATTATATATGTTAACATGTTATGATTATGCTAATAATTACTAGTCGGGATTATTACAATACCGTGTCTTCATATTTCCATCCGCCCGACGATTATGTGACTTTTAGATAGTTTATGCTACAACTACACTCTAGTATATTAATATATATATATATATATATATATATATATATATATATATATATATATATATGCTCACCAACTATTTTGAGTACTATACCAATCCTCCTTAATTTTTCTCACTCTCATCATTATAGATGCATATGACATACACTTTTCGTACTCTCGGAAAAATCTGCGCATTACCTTGTCGATCAGTATGGGTGTTGAGTCAGAAATTCTTTAGTAGGATGATTTACAATGTCTTTATTTGAATGGATTGGGACGCCTTTCTATTGAAATAAAGAAATTGTAAACCGCTGAACCATAAGTTTATACTTTGTTATTTACATCGTTTGGGACGCTTCTCTATGTAAATAACGAATTATAAATAAGTGGGCTTAATTGTATCTGAAATGGCATGCGTATGAAATCAAGGATCACTAAAGTTCATAAAACACTAAAACTTCAGCCAAAGACTCACGATTTCCTTCTGCGTATACCTAATTTTAAGGCATTACGGCACAACCACATTTCTTCAATCATGTACTCACTTTTACATTCTGGAGATTTATGAAACCTTTTCACGACATTGTATGTGATTACAATGGTCTCTCTTACTTCTCCGGCACTATGAGTGATATAGTGATCTCCGAACCTTTCACAACTTTACGTTGTTTCACCTGAAATCCATCAAAATCTATAAATTCCTCTAATAAAAATTCAAGATAAGGTATTGCTAAGGGACAAACAGATTCATCATCTACAAAAGTTTAGAACCAAATACCGTGTTGTCACTTAAAACTATATTTAACAAGTTTCTCTTTACAAAAGCTGAAGTTCAGCAACTTTCTCTTTATTCAACAAGTTTCCACTTGAAAACTCTTATTATTAAAAATCTATTAACAACCAACTAGTTTAACGGGTAGGTTACCCCACAGATTTTAACTTTCACAAAACAAGATATTGTGAACCATGTTTATCTTCAAAAAAAGTTAAAATAAAAATCTTCATTCAAAAATGGAATTGTTTCTTAAATCAAGATTAATCAAAAGGAATTGAACATAAGACAACGTAAGTAGTTAGAACCACTCAACAATTATGACTATGAGAACTGCTATCATCAAGGAAAAAGCTAATGTAGTAGTAGATACGTTAAGCTAGAAAGAAAAATTAAAAAGAAGAAGCTAATGTAGTAGTAGATACGTTAAGCTGGAAAAAAAATTAAAAGAAGCTAATGTAGTAGTAGATACGCTAAGCTTGAAAGAAAAATTAAAACCGCACAGGGATTAGATCGTTAGGAATGACTATTTGTTCACCCCTTCCACTCACCTTTACAACTTCCTTACCTTGGAATCCCGGGAAGGGATTCAGTTTAACGGGTAGGTAATATAACATCCCGTAAAATTTTCCTACGATCAACACATTATTACAACATAAATTAACCATTTTTACCCATAACAATTTTTTTTTATATATACTTTGTCAATTACAACGTTATTCACCCTTACCTTGAAACGACATTTACACCTAAACCTTAATAACCTAGATACCATACATAACTTAAAACATTGATACTCAATATGTATACGTTTCAATAATTAACAAATACAATTTAAATAAATCCCGAGCCTACAAAAATTCCCATGTGTACTCGCTAATAATATTTGACCTCTAAGAACCATGAATGACAATTGTTATCAAACTTCAAATATAATTATGATACTAGAATATTGATCAAGTTAAGGCACCTTACAAGTTTCATCTCAACTTGACACAAATAGCATTTTATTAAATTCTAATAAACCACTAACTTTCTGTAACGAATTTAAATCCCAATTTTAAGGCTCTTCTGGTCCGAACCAGGAAAAGTGTAAAACAAGAAAGTTGTCCGAAATGATGTTTTACGTCTAGACTCGCGAGATTTTGAACCAAAAATGTAATTCCTGGCTGATATCTATAGAATACGACCTGACCCAAGTAACCCTCCCTCACTCGTTCACTACCCCAGAAACAACCCAAACTCACCACCCATTCTCCCCAATCATGGAAAAACCAATCTATGCATGTTAGGAATGTCAGGTGTAAGTCTTACACATTCGATTTGTTCTAGTTCGATTGGTCATGGTGGGAGGCAACATGTAAGATAACAACTCACTCACTTGATTTCTTCCTCGAATATAAACTAAGAAAACCATGTGCACCACCTTCCTGCTCCATTATGTCACTTATCATTTTCCCTGTTCGTGTATATAAAGGTTGCATGCAATTCGTTCACTTCACACACACAAACTCCTCACACCTCAAAATAATCCAAGTATCTTAAGTACTAGCTGCTGAGTCGAATAGAATTGGCTAAAGTTCAAGGTGTTCGAGTCATTCATTGGGAAGTTTAATACTTGCTCGTGATTCCTTGTTAGGCCTAGAAACGAGTAGGACCAACCATTTTTCCATCACTAATCTCTAAGTCACGCTCTACACACCCATTTGTGGCGTCTTCGTAAGTCATTTTCTCTACTGTAATTGTTATCCTTTTTATCAAACATACCAAAGCTAGCTTCAGCTCGTTATCTTATACTCTCGTTTATCATTGTTATTAAAATGTGACATCTTGAATCTCGACGTGGCTGTGCATGATGTGGTAAAATAAAATAGAACTAATGAATAACGTATCACTTATAAAACGCGAGTATAAAACTATCGCAACTTAGTGTACCATGAGAGTCTTGTATGGTTAAATGGCTTAACAAACTAAAATGTTGCTAATATATTATAACAGTCAACATATATATACCCATACCACCTAAGTTCTTGGCATGACTAGCTATGCATGAAGTTACAAAATATACATAACTATTGATAATATATATACGTTCGACTTGCACACCAGAAAACCTCATGAGACTAAAGCTTGGCTCTCGTTGTACACATGCTTACTCTATGCGTACTACTCCTTGTGGCTCATTTGCTTGCAAACTCACTGAAACAAGGACTTGTGTGCATGCATACTCACGTTAGATAGTCACTGAGAAAGATATAACAACATATAACACAAACTCGTAAGTATATATAAACAGATCATTGAGTATTAAAACACAAAAGGAGTACTAGTCCAAATGGTTGGGACGTTTGGCTTTGATCGAGAGGTCATGATATCAAACCTTGTCCATGGCAGTTTTGCCCATTTCTATTATTTTTCAACTTTCACCTCTTGACAGATTTAACCCCTCGACTTTAAACTATTTGACATTTCCTTAAAATACTTTTATAAATTTATAACTTATCTTAATATTTACAACTTCAACCCTTATAAGTTTGATACTTTGACATTTAGACACTTTTCATTCTAAAACTTTTATACTTTTTATAAACGTATACACTTTACCACTTTCATCTAGATAAATATATCAAAACACATATTTTTATTTAGACGACCACAATAACGTAAACTATAATATATTTGTCTAAATATATTATTTGCACACAACTTCGATAAAAATATAACATAGACATTTACACCTCGAGACCTAACGAAATAATAAATATAAATTGAAAAGGTAATGTTTTATGACGACATCATAATATAAGATATCGGAAGCTACATTGTGAGACTATAACGAAATAATAACTTGAATTATAAAACATATGACTTGACGATATTATCGGTTAACATGAATAGACATTAAGAAATGGTTATTCCTACAATAAAACTCATTGATCCACTTAACTAGGAGTAACATACAATTACTATAAATTTATCATTCACCAACTTGTGATACATATCATTGATTCATGACGAGAAATATAAATATTAAACAATACTTATACATAAAGACAAGTTATATTGTATATAACTTGCTCTTGAACTATTAAGCGTTTTGCCACGCAAGCCACCTCTGCCACAAGTCATTTTGTCATCGAACACTATTCAAATCACGATTCTCGATAAGCCGAACTTATCTCGGACTTCCATATCATTCAGGTTATCTCTTGAAGTCAATTCCATCTTCACTTCTGACATTACTTATACTCTGTCTACCGTACTACTAAGGTGAGTCATAGCCCCTACTCTTACTTGTTTTATAATGATTTATACACGTTTTTGGGGGAGATACATGCTTAACTATTGTTTTATACTTTTACAAGTACTCGTTAACTATTTACATATTACTATAAGTTCATAGCTACACTTTCTATCGTTTAACTGTTTTATAAACTCTTTGGAAGAGATGCATGTGTAACAACTTTTCTAACGATTTTACTATCGATATTTGGAATTATGGAACAAACTGTTTAAATACGGTTTCAACTGTTTAAATACGGTTCTCCACAAACTGTTTGGATACAGTTTCAACTGTTTAAATACGGTTCCCCGCAAACTGTTTGGATACGGTTTCAACTGTTTAAATACGGTTCTCTACAAACTGTTCGGATACAGTTTCAACTGTTTAAATACGGTTCCCCGTAAACTATTTATGTTATGAACGCAACAACATGGCCCAAATATTGAAACTCGTGGTAAATGGATTTATAAACAAACTACTATTTTGGTGTTGACCCAGTGAAGGGCAAACCAACGAACTATTTTTGAATTGATAAGGAAATCACTCATTTTCTAATTAATAATTTAAACTATAAACTCTATGAACTCACCAACCTTTGTGTTGACACTTTTAGCATGTGTTTATCTCAGGTAACTAAACAAGAAGGAACTTGAAGGCACGGAGTGGGCTTGTAACCCGGCATGGGCTTAATTAAACGTTTTGACACATTTCAAATAAACTTGTTGTTTAAATTATGAAACATCTTGATGTCTCAAATATTTGGTATTTTGAATGAATTAAACTTTAAAGCGTCACTTTTGTGTCGTTTTCTATGATTGTGATAAAGATCCTCGAAGTAACACCCAAAAAGTCTTCCGCTGACATTTTAAGTCTTCCGCTGACGTGATGATTTTGGGGGTGTTACACAGAGACTCAAGTGGAACCCTAATTTTCATCTATAACACAAAAGGGAAGCAGGGAGAAAGATTATTAGAGTAGTTTTAGTGTAATGTAATCGTAGCTAGTATAATTCCATTTTCTAGTTGTAATCTTTAGTTAAAAGCTTGTTTTTATCATTCTCAGTGTACTTAAGATCTTTTATGATAATCAATTTCAAGTCTAAGTGTGATTCTCAGTTTATTGCAATTCTTAGCTCAAAATATCAAATTTCCTTTCATGTTGTTGTAGTGGATTATAAAGACTCATTTAGCTCATATAAGCTCTGACAAAGCTTCTAAAAGCTTTTAGACACCTTAAAATCCAGTTTAGAGTGTAATCACAAAAATACTAAAAAAAATCAAAGAAAATAATTGAAAAATAAAAAATCAGAAGAGAAGAAAGAAGAAAGCTTGGAGTATGGTGAATGATGGTTGTTCTGGTATTAGAAGCTTGTTAGGAAGCTGTTAGGAATGATCTTGGGCTCTGGTTCATCAGTTTCATGCTTGGTTAACTTGTAAGTTATAATCTCACATTTTGGTAGTTTACTGTAGCTCAGCTTATTATTTTCTTATCTGTGTTGTTTAATGTCTCTTTGGTGTATGTTAGTGTTATTAATGTTTAAAATTGCATGCTTGTTTATTAGTTTCTTAGTTGCTCAGTTTTCATGTTTCATTGCCATATTAGCATTTTAGTGAGTATTAGGTTTTTGTTGTTATCAGTGGTCACTTTGTGCTTAATATGGTTTCTTTTATCATTAAAAGTCATGGCAACTCATTTTCATGGATCAAATCTCTTTAAACCTATGAAAATCTTCATTTCATTTAGTTAAGGGAGTGTTTGGATAAGCTGTTTTCACTACATTACAAGGGATGCTTGTTGTTACTGATTGTTGATTCAACTCATTTTAGGTCTTATTGAGTCTAATAAAGCATAAAATCCAGGCCTTGTTTGTGTTAAAGTCAAAATCATCATCTCTACACCTTAACAGTTAACTGTTATAGGAATTGAGGTCCAAATCTCACCATATCATCACATAAGTTAGTCACTTAGCTTAATTTAGCCTAATCTTAGCTTATAATAACTTAATTGGTAAGTAGGATCAATCAGAAACTCATTTTATTCAACCTTTGCATGTTATTAAGAAAGTCAAAATTTCCATTCTTCAGAAAATACCAAAACTTGTAGGATTTTTATGGAACTTTGTGTTGAATTCTAGGACTTGAGCTTTTTAGGAAAGGTAGTCCCCCAGCTCAAATACAAGTTTTCCCCTTTACCTTATTTTTAGTAATTTTTGTGTGGGCCCCACCTTTGCCCAAAGTCACTTGCAGGGCTGCAAACTGCCCTGTGCATCAGATACATAGTCCATCACCACCACTTTGGTGGTGGTTTGTGGCCACCACAGTGGGTCACACAACTCAAACTTGGTTTCCTTCAACTCCCCTCCTGGCACACTTCAAAGTTTGACCTGAGACTCAGTGGACCCCACCTTAAATAAGCACTTAAGTCTGTCCCAGTTTTAGTGTTCAACTAAGAAACCAATTGCTTATTTATTGCTTATTAGCTTATTTTGTGAGCTTATCTTGTAAAATATTGCTCAAACATGTCCAAGTAACTTGTGTGTGCCTGAATTAACCATAGTGGGCCCCACATAAGTTCATTTGAGCTTATTTCTTTGTTTGGTCAAACAAAGTCAACTATGGTGCTAATAAGCATCCACAGTGCTTATTTTCAATTTACAAAATAGTTGTTTTTACAAAAGTTAGTTGTTTTTAGGTATAAAATAGTTTTGTAAAAGAAAATTCCAGAAAAGACAAATTTAAAATAAGTGATAGTTTCTATTTAATGTAATTTAAATTTTAATTTTCATTTTTAGATTTTTATTAAGTACTTTGTATTTTTATATTTTTATTAAATTCCTTTTATGTTAAAGTAATTTTAATAATTTTTTCAGATTTTTAATTTGTCATTTAGTATTTATTAGAATTAATATTAGTTTTATTAATTATTAATTAATAATTAAGTATTAAAAAGCATAATTAGTTTTTATTAAGTAACACCTAGTTTTTATATTTTTCCTAGCTTTTATATGTTATAAAACAATTTTAGGAATTTTTCCATAATTTTTACTGTTCATATTCTAGTTTTTATAATTTAATTAGTTAAATTGGTAATTAATTAATAATTAGAATAATAATTTTTTAGGATTAGTAAATTAGTTTAAAAATATATAAAACCAACTTTTTATAATTTAATTAGGATTCCTGTGATGGTTAATTAGATTTATAAAAATCTTATTAATTATCTAAGTCTTTTTAGTATTTATAATAATTTAAATCATATAATTAATTAGTAAATTAGTTTAAAAATATATAAAACCAACTTTTTATAATTTTTTAGGATTCCTGTGATGGTTAATTAGATTTATAAAAATCTTATTAATTATCTAAGTCTTTTTAGTATTTATAATAATTTAAATCATATAATTAGTTAATTAATAATTAAATAGTAATTAGTTAATAATAAAAAGATAAATAGTGTGAAAAGTATAATTTTAGTTTTAAAATAAGTTTTATAATATCTTATACTTTTATAAATTTTAATTTTATTTTTCTAGACTTATTTTACATTTTCTTATTTATTAGTGAATTATTAAATAATTATAAATAGTTATTAAATAATAATAATTAATTAAATAGTTAGTAATTATAAAATAAATATTTTAAGTTTATTTAATTTGCATTTAAGCCCCTAAGGCATACAAATGACTACTTTAGTTAAAATCGTTTTTGTTTCGTACGTTTACGTAGAATTAAATTAAACGTACGCGTTTTTAGATTTTAAACGTTTTTTGATATCTGGCTTTTACGTAATCACTCTTATAGCTTATTTAAGCTATTTTGTTTTATAAATCCTTAGTGTAATCACTCACTCACACTTATACCATTTCCTGTTCATAATCACTCAATCACAGATTCGTTTTTAATACCTTCGCACACCTCGTTGGGACATAACGACCCGGGGAAACACTATATTCCACGGAAGCATTGGTTTAGGCTGTTTGACTTATTGACCATTACTTGGTTGATATTTTCTGACTGTTTGAGGCCAATCATTAACTAATGAAACAGAAAATAAGAATTCAACAAAAACAATTGAGAATAATAAAATAAAAGCTAAATTGTATTAATAAGAATTGAGTACAATACTTTGAAAAACAGGAAATTACAATAAAAATTGAAAGACAGAAAACTAAAACAAACTTTTTAATGAAAACCTACACACTAGCTCTGTGATACAAAGGGGTATATATAGGAGTGTTGAGGAGAGCTTGGATCCTTCTAGCATTCCACGTCACTGATCCAGGGTGCATTTGTGTTTCCTTGGAGAGATATCAACCCTCAGATTACCCTTTGTCCCCAATCTTCAATCCTCAGCCGTATGATCAATGATTACCCAATCATTTGACACGCATTCTCACACGGATTGCTGACATGGCAAGCCTAACATGCCAGGGTCTTCTAGAATCACTCGTACAATGACCTCCGTACCCTTAATTGTGGTGAAATTGGATTAATTGCAGTAAATAGTAACTAGGGTTCATCCTGGTAATATTTGGGGGTGAATTAGGGCGCGGGTAATTTGGTTTAGGTGGTGTTTTATTATTTTGGTTTGTGTTGACCGGGTATTTGACCGAGGTAATGGGAGTGGACCGGGTACAAGGTTAATAGGGTGTTGGGCTTCTGAGGGATGGGTATTTGTTTGATCCGGTTGTAATTTGTAAGGTTTTGGAGTAGTAATATCATAAGGACCAATATGTTATTCATGCAAACTTCAGGGACCAAATCTGTTAATCTTCCAAAGTTTCTGCCAAGGGTATTTCTTGGCATTTCTGAATCATGGAGGACTTCTTTTGACTTTTCTTCGAATATTACTCCAAGGGACTATTTTTGTAATTATTTAGAAGTACAGGGACTAAAGTTGCCAATCTCTTCATACTTTGACCAGAGACTAATATTGAATCTTTAAGAATCTCTGAGGACTTTTCTTGACATTTTGAGCTTTCTTTGATCATTATGCTTCCCCGGCTCCGGCTTTTGACCTTTTTCCATTCTCATGCTCGTTTTTGTCGGTTTTGGCTTTGTTTTTATCCATTTTTCACATATCCGTACCTGCACATACACAAATACAAAAACACACATTCTCTTGGCATTTTTGGTTAGTATTTGGTATTTTTGGTCTGATTTAAGGCCTAAAAATGATGTGAGAATAAGCACACATCAAAACTCCCCAGACGAAGGTATTGACTTGCCCTCACGCAATGTCATCACCTCACGCTTAAGAGATAAATAATTTCAAAACCTCTTTTTACTGACGTTGTAAAGTAGCAATGATGTTCAAAAGAGATCTCAAAATCATTTATTCCAAAAAACGCTCTGTTTTCCGATTTTCATGAATAACAACTACTACTACTACTGTTTTTGTACTTTTTCATTTTTATATATGTGACGGTTTGCTTGACTTTCATTATCAATTCATATCTTTTGATAATTTTCAGGGTCTACGAGTAGAAACACTTCTCACAGAGAAGAGACCATACGGAAAAAATCGTTATCCTTGATTTTTCACAAGCCCCCAAACTAAGCGTAAAATCGAAATCATTGATTATCCACAAGTTAGATGCTAACACTACCCACAAAAGTTACTTGTGTAATTACCTCTTGTTCCCAGTTCCTAAGTTTTGTTTCTCAAGATTTTATTTTTGTGGGAAATGAATTTCTTCATATTTTCTCGTTTTGATATTTATTAGTCCGATAAGAGCACAAAATTTGAACGCTAAGTAGTTTCCAAACTTTCCCTCGAAAACCCCTACATACAGAAATCGGTTCCACATGGAGGTCTCTGATTTAACACGATTTTGAGGGCCCCCTTTTTATTTACAGTCGAAACATCCCATGTTTGAGACCCGAGACGGAAGCTTTTTATTAGGAAGCCCCCGGAGTCGAAGCTTGGCATTTTTGCATAATTATAAGCACTTTAATAATATTTGGTCCTTAGTCCTTTATTTCAATTACAACAATGGTTTTTTGATCCGTCAAGATGTAAGAGCTTTATTATGACCTTTGATTTATATCCACTGCTTTTTATAGCTTTGGATTACTCTGCCTTATTTTTGGCTTTGGATTATTAAGATTGATATTCATAATCATATGCCAAACCCCGAGTCCTACGGCATTTACTAAGATCACAACATCGGTTGCGAACCAGCAAGATGCAATAGTCTATTTCACCGTAACACTGGCAGTACCCCTATGTGTACCAAACCCCCATATGCAGAGATTTTGTTGGGAACGAGAAAAAACTAAGTATTGCCCAAACCCCATGCACTTAATTAATCATAGAGATCTATTTTTATTGGTGTGCAATCTTGTGGGAACAAGGAGGCCACAAGTACCTTTCGTGGGCTCTAAAGAGATCCAACTACTCCACGTTTAGCACCAAACTTCTAAATAAACTCTATCATTCCTCGATCTCCGTAAATTTAAAATCCCAAGTAATGAGATCCGCGGATGCTTAGCCGATAATCTTTTGATTATATTGGTTAAGGGAGACGAGCTAGGGCTCAACACGCCCGGTCAAGTCAAAACATTTATTTCTACTTTCGTCGGTAGGAAAGTCAAAACAAGATGTCAAATCTTATTATTACACCTTATATCATTTTTTTTACAATAAAAAGGTGACAAAATTTTTTTTTTTAATTTTGGTGGAAAAACGGAGTTGCGTAAGTTAACAGCTCAAACGAAGGTACAAGGTCAAATCGAATCGAAGATTCACCCCCCAGACTAAAGTGAAACTGTCCTCAATGTTTTAAGGGTACGGGTAGTCTTACGTAAAATCTAAGGCCGTTTATTAAGTATTCTAAGAGATAAAAGTTAGTCGATAAGATTTTGGATACGATGAATTTCCGAAAGAGCGGCGAAGAATGAGACTCGAGTGGAGAGAACGACAAAACACGAGCACGAGAGTCCTCAATCTTCGGGGAAATTCCTGGACATTCATAAACAACCACGAAAACACGAGTTTGGAAAGGGTCGCCCCCCTCACGTCACGTTACTTAAGAAATAAGAAAATACAGAAAATAAAAATGGATAAGCATGGGGTGCCTCCCACGAAGCACTTGTTTTTTATTACCGAGTCACATGAGCTTGACTCGATCCCCGAATTTAGTTATTGTTAGGGAAAGTTTGGAGATCCGGGACAACCATGGGTGGTATGTCCCCTCCAAAATAGTGTTTGATACGATGACCATTCACCTTAAAGTTGGGACCATTAGATTGAGCTAGCTCGACGGTTCCATAAGGAAATACTTAGGTGATGGTGAATGTTCCAGACCAATGGGTTTTAAGTTTCCCCGAGAATATCTTCAATCGAGAATTGAAAAGAAGGACTCAATCACCAACGTTGAAAACACGATCTTTAATCTTAGCATCATGAATCCTCTTTGTCTTCTCTTTGTAGATCAAAGAATTCTCATAGGCTTGATCACGAAGCTCAGTTAATTCGTTCAATTGAACTTTACGATGATCACCCGCGGTTTGAAGATCAAAATTAGCGTGTTTCAAGGCCTAGTTGGCCTTGTGCTCAAGTTCAAAGGGCAAATGGCAAGCCTTCCCGTAAACCATCTTGTAAGGAGTACACCCAATGGGTGTTTTGTAAGCGGTCCAAAAAGCCCATAATGCATCATCTAACTTATCAGCCCATGAAGCACGATATTCTCCTATGGTCCTTTCTAAGATACGTTTCAAGCCACGGTTGGACACCTCAACTTGACCACTCGTCTGTGGATGATATGCAGTAGAAAGACGATATATGACACCATATTTGAGCATAACTTTAGAGAATTGGTCATTACAGAAATGGGACCCACGATCACTTATAATAGCACGAGGTGCACCAAATCGGGCGAAGAGACTTTTAAGAAATTTCACAACAACTCGGGCGTCATTGGTGGGGAGCGCCTTTGCTTCAACCCATTTCGACAAGTAATCGACGACCACGAGTATATATTTGTTTCCTCTGGAAGACGGGAATGGTCCCATGAAATCGATACCCCAGACGTTAAAAATCTTACAGACTTGGATAGCATTTTGAGGCATCTCGTCTCTCTGAGAAATTTTTCCTTGACGCTGGCAAGAATCACATGATTTAACCAATTCATGGGCATCCCAATAAATCGTCGGCCAATAGAAGCCGGAATCGAAAACTTTCTTTGCGGTGAAGTTGGCACCATTATGTCCCCCCGTGGGTCCATTGTGGCATGCCATAAGAATTTCAACGGCTTCCTTGCCGTGAATGCACCGCCGGATCACTTGATCCGCAAAGATTTTGAACAAGTAGGCGTCGTCCCATAAATAATGCTTAACATCTTTGAAGAATTTCTTCTTTTGTTGGAACGACATCCCTTTTCTAATGAAATTCCCCGCATGGTAATTCGCAAAGTCGACGAACCATGGGGTACTAGGATCACTATGTGATAAACTCGCAAGTGTCTCGAGAGGAAATGTTTCAGTAATTTCCTTTTTCTCGAACTCACTTTGATGGGGATTTTCTAAACGCGAAAGGTGATCGGCGGCAAGGTTCTCAACTCCCTTTTTGTCTCGAATTTCAACATCAAATTCTTGAAGGAGTAGAACCCACCGCATCAATCTTGGCTTAGCATCTTGCTTTTCCATTAGATACTTAAGAGTCGAATGATCCGTATACACTATGCTTTTCTTTAGGAGCAAATAAGGTCGGAACTTTTCAAAAGAATAAATGAAGGCGAACATTTTTTTTCAGTAGTCGTATAATGGTATTGAGCATCGGTCATTGTTTTTCTAGCATAGTGTATCGGCTAAAAATATTTTGACTTACGTTGCCCCAGGACTGCACCAATAGCATAATCGCTCGCATCGCACATTAGCTCGAAAGGCAAGTCCTAATCGGGGACAACTAAGATAGGAGCCTCCGTTAACTTCTTCTTTTGGATATTAAATGCTTCAATGCATTCATTTGAGAAGATAAACGGAGCATCCTTTTCAAGTAAATGGGTCAGGGGTCGGGCTATCTTGGAAAAATCTTGGATAAAACGTCGGTAAAATCCGGCATGACCGAGAAAACTTCTAACTCCTTTAACGGTCGTGGGATGAGGTAACTTAGCAATCACATCGACTTTAGCTCTATCGACCTCAATCCCAGATTTCAAAATCTTATGGCCGAGGACAAAGCCCTCTTTAACAATGAAATGGTACTTCTCCCAATTTAGAACCAAGTTGGTGTCTTCACACCGTTTCAGCATTCTTTCTAAATGGGAGAGGCAAGAAGTGAAAGAATCGCCATAAACCGAGAAATCATCCATGAAAACTTCCATGGTTTTGTCAATCATATCCGAGAATATAGACATCATGCACCTCTGGAAAATGCCTGGAGCATTGCATAAGCCGAAAGGCATACGTCTATAAGCAAACGTTCCGTAAGGGCAAGTGAAAGTGGTCTTTTCCTGGTCTGGAGGGTCAATCGGAATTTGAAAGTAACCAGAAAAGCCATTGAGAAAACAATAGAACTCATTTCCCGCTAAACCTTCGAGCATTTGATCCATAAATGGAAGTGGGAAATGGTCCTTACGAGTCACATCATTCAATTTTCGATGATGAATACACACTCTCCATCCGGTAACAAGACGTGTCGGAATCAATTCATTATCTTCATTAGTCACTACGGTCATTCCACCTTTCTTCGGAACACAGTGAACCGGGCTAACCCATGAGCTATCCGAGATTGGATAAATCATTCCGGCATCGAGGAGTTTGATAACTTCCTTTTTGATAACCTCATGAATTTTTGGGTTAACCCGTCATTGTTGTTGGATGGAAGGTTTGTAGTTGTCTTCAAGCAAAATCTTGTGGGTACAAAAACGAGGGTCGATACCCTTGATATCGGAAATTTGCCAAGTGATGGCACTTTTATGCTTCTTGAGCACATCTAAGAGACGGTTCGTATCCTCATCTTTAAGTTCTTTCGAAATTATGACGGGAAGTTTGTCGGTTCCTTCTAAAAAAGCGTATTCAAGATGAGGAGGTAAATCCTTGAGCTCGGGCTCCGGAGGATTCTCAGTAGACGGATTAACTTCTTTAACATCGGCCGTTTTAAGGTCCATCAGAGGGAGAGATGGATTTGGGTCTTCATTCAACAATTTTTCAATTAAAAGAACATCTCCCTCCGGGTCGCAAACGGAATGATCAATTTCTGGTGAATTCGAATCATTAGAGAGAAAAGCCTCGATCTCTTCCAAGATGAAATCACTTCCCTCAAATGGAGTAAGGGAAGGGGAAGGATCGGAAATAATTGGTTCAGAAGAAGGAGTGGGATTTCCACACGAAGCATTTTCAGTAAAACCAAGTAACTCTTGAGAATACTCCTCCGTAACTTCGTCGATAACATCAACTCGGTTCACGGAAAATTTGTAATAATCGGAGGAGTATCTCGCGGTTTGATCCAAATTAAATGTTACGGCTTCGGTACCAACGCGTAGGGTAATTTCTTCATCGAAAACATCAATTAACGCACGACCACTCCTTAGGAAACCTCTCCCGAGAATGAGAGGTACCCGTGGATCAGCATCAAAATCAACAATGACAAAATCGGCGGGGAAATGAAACTTTCCCACATTGACGAAGACATCCTCGGTTATTCCCATCGGGCGGGAAGTAGTTCGGTCGGCAAGCTCGAGGGTCATGCAAGTCGGAGTCAAATCGGGTAAAGACAACTTTTTCCAAATGGATAATGGCATTAGGTTAATGCTAGCACCAAGATCGGCCAAGGCGAAGCATTGAACCATACCCGAAAAATTGCAAGGAATGAGAAATCGATCGGGGTCTTGAAGCTTTTCGGGAAGCTTTTTGAGGATAACCGCCGAGCAATTTTCATTCATTTGGGTTTTTGACATTTCAAATAATTTTTCTTTGTTACTTAAAAGGCCTTTTAACATTGAAGCAAACTTTGGCATCAAAAGTATAGCATCCGTAAGACTTATATTAAAATGCAATTCTTGAAAAATCTAATAAAACTTTTCCATCTGGTTTTTATCTTTCTCACGGTGCTTTTGTTCATTTAAGCGTGACGGATAAGGCAATGTTGTTTTGACGGGAATTTCTTTCTCAATTTCGTGAACGACTTTATCTTTTCCTTTTGACGTTGGGATCACCGGAGGTTGGATGTTTTCGGTCCTACCATTATTAATAGGAACTTCCGTATCCGTTGTCACCTCGGTTTCACGGGCAACTACCTTAGGAGAAGAAGAAGAAGAGGTAGCTGGATCCGTTGGTCCATCATATGAAACACCACTCCTAGTCGTGATCGCTTTTGCATCACCTCTCGGGTTAGCGATCGTGTTGCTTGGAAGAGTACCCGAGCCCGAGGGTCGATCATTTAAAGACTTCTTCAATTCAGTCAATTGATTAATTAGCATTTTATTCATTTCCTCTTGACTTTTCATAAACTGCTTAAGTAATTCATCCGAGGACGACTGATTTTGATTCACAACTGGATTTTGAATATTTTGTCCACGGTTATTGTTGTTGAAACCTTGATTTTGAAAATTTTGATTTCCATGATTGTAATTCCCATGATTAGCATTTTGAAAATTTCCGTAATTTCCTTGAAAATTCCCTTGATTCGGGCCTTGATTATAATTCCCCCGATTTTGATGAAAACTTTAATTTTGATTTTGAAAACCATTGTTCATCCGGTTTTGATTTTGATTTTGGTTAAATTGATTATTTCGGTTTTGCACGTTATGATTCACTTGATTGACTTGATTCGGTTGATTGAAACCAGGTGGTCCAATGTAATTGTTAGAATGGTAGCTAAGAAGATTTCGGTCTCCCTGTGGTTGGTAAGCGTTACCGCCCATATTGTAGGTTCCCGAATTAGCATACACATTCTCATGAGTGAAGCCACCGGAGGCTGGGCACTCAAAATACGGATGAGGACCACCACAAGTCTCACAAACATAGTTGACCATATTGACTTGATAGTTTTTGACTTAATGTTGATTCTGAGTTGTTTGATGCATTCGGAAAACAGTCGTAGAAAAATCATTGAGTTTCTTAGTAATGGCGGCTGGTGTATGCTGAATCATACACCTTTCATTCAACCAAAACCGGACCAAAAGACCAAAAACCGAGCCAAATATGCCAAATATATGATGTTTTGGTGTTTTTGTGTGCACAGGTACGGATATTAAAGAAAAGGACAAAAACCGAGCCAAAAATGACAAACACGAGCACGAGAAATGGAAAAGAGATCGTAAGCCGGAGCCGGGGAAGAAATTTTCAAGAAAAGATCATAATTATGCTCATATATCAGATTTGGTCCTTGGAGAATCATTACTTGGCAAGATTAGACCTTTGATATATTGTGGAAAAGTTCAGAATTGGTCCTTGCATTTTACAAAATGACATAATTGGTCCTTGTTACTTTTTGCCTAAATAAAACCTTACAATCTTGCAAGTTTTTTCTATCACAATCCCACATCACCCAATAATTCCCACAAGCCCATATCCAATTTATCTAAACCCGATCCAATCCCTTATACCCGGTCAACCCACCTCTGAATTCCCAGTCAAAATAATATAAAAAAAAATATAACACACGCGCCAAATGTTTTCCCCTTTTACCCAATGAAGAACCCTAATCCCATACAACATCAATTCTCCCAATTAACCTCATATTAAGGGCCATTTGGTAAATTCTCTCCACCCCTGACACCCTGTTAGAGTTTAACAGCAAGGGAAGGCCACGTGTAAGCTGTGGATTGGTTGGAATATGTCACTGGAGCAAATTGAGAGATGTGATTGGTCCAAGTGAGTCAGAGGGGATCTATCAACGGATATTCCAAAGATATTCCAGCTCTAGAACCTTCAGAGGAAGCTCTCTCACTCAGCTATATATAGATAATCCTCTCTTCATTTTGGAGTTGTTAGATAGTTAGTCAGTAGGTTAGAATGGGAGTAGGAGTAATGTAAGTTAGAATTTAGCTTAAAAAATTGTAGTTTCGGCTTTTAGTTTACTTAAGCATTGTAACTCCTTTTCAAAGTATTAATGAATTCAGTTTTTGCTTAAATTGCAATTTACTTTTAAGAAGTTCATTTGGAGTTTTCAAATATTCATTAACATGTTTCCAATAGTTCTAATCAAAAGCTTGTAGTGAGTTGTGTACTTTGTTTTAGCTTAAATTGAATTATGGAATGCTGGTCAATGAAAGTCAACGAACGTTGGGTAATGAAAATTTTTGGGTTTACTGGTGTTGTATTAATGGTTAATGGTGTGCTTTAAGCCTATCCAAAGATAGGCTATGATACAAATGTTTCCTCTGTTCAGCTGAGGAATGATTTGTAAGTCTCATTTTACCTTTTCAAGCATAGATCTGATTGTCTTAAATAGTATCTTAGAACTGTTTGATAGTTATAGTTACTGTTTCATTGTTAGTGGTTAATGTGATTCAGGTAGTTATAGTGTTAATTGAGATTGCTTGATCACTTGTAGATTGCTTTGCGTTGATTCTATTTCATAAACTGTTTCTCATGTGATAGAACTGTGATTATGTGCTATGGTTGTTCATTGTTGTTATTTTCCGTTCATCTAGCTTCTAACAGTGATTCCTTAGTCAACTTGTTATATGGTAATGAGAGTAATGGCTTAAACTAGCTAGTTGTAGTGTAATTGGTTACTTGTAGGAGTGTTTGGATCTAGGAGTATCATGCTTTTGCTGTTATTCTTTTGTTGATAATTATGTTCCATTAGCTCACTACTGTCCTTACTAGCTTAGTTTAAGACGTAGAATAGTAGGTCTAGTGATTAAAAGTAAGAATTAGTTTAAAAATTCTCATATCTGTTGCAACACTTAGTTAACTGAGATTTCATTAAGAGCACTTTTATAGTTGTAGTTTTGCTTCATATTAGGTGCATAATAGGTTGGATTGGATTGTTGCACATTTGGTAGTTTAACTCCTTTAGTCAAAATTCTCAGTTTCGACCCATTTCAGCCTCTGCATCCAGTTAGCCAAACCCAATCTGTCTCATTAGCCCATTTTCTATTTCAATTTTTGCTTTGCTTCAGTTAGAATTAGGTATTGAAATTGTTTGAATTTAGTGGTAGTAGTATGGAATTTACATTTTTGACCTCATTTCAGCTTTTTAAATCAAATTTGTAGCTTAAATTGAGGGCTGCTAAGTGCATGTGCAGGCCTGCATTCTGTCTCCACTAGTTTTTTCTATCTTCTCTACTTAAATCCTTGCTTCTCTAGTTGATATTTTTGTCTGATCTTTGGTTTAGTAGGATTTCATAGTTTTAGCTTTATGAGTTTTCTGTTCGGTAGATTAGCTTGTAGTCTGGAATAGCATTTAGGAAGATTGAAGTTGGCTGCTATTTGGTCTGTCTTCACTTTAGCACAAACCTGCTAGTATTTTTAGCTTAAAACAGATCTGAACTAGGGGATTATTATAGTAGCAATTGGTATGTAGAATTAGGGCTTTTTGTTTTTTTTAGATTCTCAGCCATGTAGTGAAACTTTTGCCCCCTTAATATTCTAGCTTTAAGCTCATTAGAAGTGCTTATCTTAGTCTGCTAAATAGGTGCATAGAATTAGTATGCTGATGTGAGTTTATGAATACAGTCGTGGTCATTAGCTATATACCTGAGCTTATTTGTGGTATCTGAGTAGATCTGAGATTGCTCTTGTGCTTTGAATGATTTTTGAGCTTTTTGCTTATTCTGGTTCGAAGTTGCTTATTCATTGGCTTATTAGTTAATGCTTATTGCTTGATTTCTTCTGTTTCTATGCTTTTTATGATCATTTCTGAGCATATTTGAGTCTTTTGTATCATATTGCATATGTGTTTCAAGTTTGGTATAGTCTTGTGGCAAGTGCTTATTTATAAGCACTTGCCATAAGCTGTTTCTGCACAAATAAGCACTTTTGCTTATCTTTTTCTTTTCAAAATTTTTCTGCAAGATTTTCATATTATTTTAGATTTTCTGTGAATTTTTCAGATTTTTCCTAGTTGATTTACTATTTTTCTTAATTTTCCTTTATTAATAATCATTTTTAAATCATTTTTAATAATCAAAAATTAATAAAAAATCAGAAAAAGCTTTTAAAAATACAAAAATATTTTAGATAATTCTTTTATAATATTTCAGATTTTTCAGAATAGAATTTATATTTTTCCCATTTATTTTTACAATTTCCTTTATTTTTAATTACTTTTTAAATTCAATAAATAGAAAATAAATCATAGAAAATAAATAGAAAGCCAAAAAAATATTTTTCTTTTTCTAAAAATTCTTTTTAATAGTTTAAGATTTTTAGAAACTTGTTTCACATTTGTAGGATCATTTTTCAATAAAAAGTCACGTTTTATTTTGTACGTTACGTTTGAAATTTCGCGTTTGCATTTCCATTTTTACATTTTAGATATTTGTGCATACTTAGCTTGTATCTTTTGCTTATTTCATCATTACTTTTGATAATTTGAATTTCAATATCACAAATTTTCACTATCCACTTTTCACAACACGGTTTACGAACCGATATTTCTCGACTCCATTCAACTTTCGTTGGGAGAACGACCCGGGGAAATACTTTCCTAAGTATTTCTTCGGAAACACACACATATAATAAAACGACTATATCAAAATGGCGTCGCTGCCGGGGGAAGGTTGAAGTGAGTTTTTGAATATTCGTTTTGAAAAATCGTGTTTTGATAAGCCTTCCTCTTTTCTTGTATATATTTTCTATAAAAATATGAAAATTGAAAAAGCCAAAACGCTTTTCCTAAAGTGTTTACAAAAATAACAAAAGAATAATAAAGTTACAGCCTCGACTCTCCCGTGGAAGGGACGGCGTTGTAAACAAAATAAGCCTTACAACATAAGAAAAACGTGAAATTAGTTGTTTATCGGATTACTTCAATTCCACAACTGATTAAGTGGGAAAATTCTTTTCTCTCGTTTCGTCGCGATTAGTTTTGAAGGAAACGATTACGATTAACGTAACGTTTGTAAAAAGAAAATAAAAGTTTGAGATTTGTTTTTCAATAAATAATAAAAATCCAAAAATATTTTTCTTTTTCATATTTTATTTTCACTTTTATTTTGATTTGTTTTACGAAAAACCAGAAAAATAATCCTCTTATCCTCTTATCCGTATGATTCTTCTTCTCACACCCTCTATCTATTTAATTCTAATTTATGTCTTCGGTTTATCATCGTGGGAAGTTTTATAATATTCCAAACGTCGAAGATGATGGAAGCAAAAGCATGGAAGAATTGTTCTTGGAGGGGCATAGGCAGATTATAAGAGCGTTATTTTGTAAACATGGCATCGATTCTTCGAGTGGCAATCCCACTCCGTCTTTTGAATCTATCATCCCCGACTCTTCCCATCCTTCTCTCACACCGGTTGAGGGAAGCGACCCCGTTTTGGAAGATGTTGGTATTTCTCTTAATGATTCTATTTCGACTGAGATTGTTGAAGATAAGCCGTCAGATCCTTTGGAGCCCGAGCTCAAGGAGTCTTTACCCAACTTTGAAAAATATATTTTTGATACGGCTGAAGAATGTGGGTTATCTCCGATTGATAATTCGATTGATCGTGATGTGATGTTCTCCGATTCTGACGATGATGATTCTTTATCTTATGGAGACATCGAATATGTTGAAGAAGAACCTTCTGAGCTCGTCAGCTTAGAAGAAGAGAATGATGAAGATATTGAAACGGAAATCCAAGATGAAGCAC
Source organism: Artemisia argyi (assembly GCA_030686995.1). Lineage (NCBI taxonomy): Eukaryota > Viridiplantae > Streptophyta > Magnoliopsida > Asterales > Asteraceae > Artemisia > Artemisia argyi. The sequence goes on along the minus strand of CM060704.1, from coordinate 110,476,817 downwards.
TTCGTGAAAAATTATTAAATATCAATCTTCTCATTTCTAAGATCGAGGCATTAAATGATCTTCCGACTTCTTCTCCTATCCCCGTTATGGATAGTGATTTCTTACCCGAGCTTGAAATTTTTCGATTTGAAGAGACGAGTAGTGGCAGTCCCACTATTCATGTTGATATATCTCTTCTGGATTATGAGTGTTTTGACTTTAAGATCGATTCTGAATTTATTTCGAATTCTATTTCCGATAATCCGTCACATGACCCTCTTTTAGAGGATGTTGATCTATTTCTTGTTGTTGATGATTTGATGCCACCGGGTATTGAGAATGACGAGAATGACATTCAAAGAAATATTATTTCCGATTTACCTTCTTCTCGTTCACCCGCGAAACTACCGGATGTAGATTTTGGAACAGAAACGAATGAAGAAATTTTTGGAGTGGTGGACGAGACTTATGATCATGTTGATCCTGTGCTTAATATTTTATCCACCCATGATTCTGATGATGTTTATGCTTTTACCATCCGAGTGTTTCACCCTTTCTATCTTTATCCCATCATTTCTTCACCTTTCCACTCCACCGGGAGTGAGGATACCGTCTTTGACCCCGACATCTCCGTCTTTTGTGCGGGTGTCCGTTCCATCTGCTCTCCTCAAGGACGAATTAATTCGGGGATCGAGTCAAGCTCATGTGACTCGGTGAACAAAAACAAGGGCTTCGTGGGAGGCACCCCATGCTTATCCATTCATCTTCTTTATTTTCTATTTTCTTTCTAACGTGACGTGAGGAGGGCTACCTCTTCCATTTTCTCGTGTTTCGTGTTTGTTTGTAATGTCTAGGATTTGCCCGAATAATGAAGACTCTCGTGCTCGTGGTTTTGTCCTTTCTCTACCCGAGTTTCATCATTCGTTGCTTATTCAAATATCCTAATCTTATCGACTAACATTTATCTTTTGGCATACTTAATAAACGGCCTTAGATTTATGTAGGAGAACCCTTACCTTTTAAACATTGAGGACAATGTTTTGTTTTAGTCTAGGGGGTGATCGTCCGATCTGATTTTTGCCTTGCACTTTGCTGTGAACTCTTGCAACCCCGTTTTTCCACCAAAAATTAAAAAAATCAAAAATTCAAAAATTTTGAAGAAAAATGAAAGAAAAAGTCATGAAAAAGCACAAAAAGATGAGAAAAATTGAAAAAGTTGTGCAAAAATATAATAAAGTTTGAATAAGTGTTTTGACATCTTGTTGACTTTCTTGCTGGCGAGAGTAGAAATAAATATTTTGACTTGACCGGGCGTGTTGAGCCCTAGCTTGTTCCCTTAACCAATGATAATCATAAAAGCTTGTGCTAGTTTTGTACACAAGGAGCTATAAAATGCGAATTCTTTCTTAAGAATCTGCAAGTTCCCGTACTTGACTTTATACATGCGCAGCTTAAAAGCTTTCGCTAGTCTTTCACATAAGGAGCTAGAAAACGCGAATTCTTTTCTTAGAATTTGCAAGTTTCCGTAACTGACTTTATATATGTGTGGCTGATTATCGGCCAAGTATTCGCGGGTTTCATTACTTGAGATCTTAAATTGCGAAGAGCGAGAAATGATAGAGTTTATTTAGAAGTTAGATGCTAAACGTGGAGTAGTTGGTTCTCTTTAGAGCTCATGAGAGGTACTTGTGGCTTTTTAATCCCGCAAAATTATATCATCGATATATAATAGATGTTCTAGGTTAATTAGTGATATTTAGGTTTGGATAATATTTAGTTTCTTATTTTCTTAAGAGAATCTTTGCTTTAGAAGTTGGGTACATATCAAGGAACATAAAAAATAAGAGCAAAAAGTGAAAAATCAAAAGTCAAAAGTTGATTATGTATGTGGTTTTGGAGCTACCCGATAAGCTTCCATTGATTTTATGAGAAAAAGTCAAGAAAGTGAAAAGTATGAAAAATATGAGAAAAGTGAAAAATGAAAAAAGTGAAAGTTGAAAGTTATGATGAGTAAGAGTTTGAATGTAAATAAGTTGTTGGCGCGTGAGGTGCATGTGTGTAATTCTGAATTGGACACATGAGGTGCACGTGTAGTACTCCGCAACTTATATTTATGATATTGTATGTACCAAAATTCCTTGATGTGGACCGAATTTCTATTGCAGTGGTTCTTAAGAGAAAATGAATAACTACTTATCGTTTAAACTTAGGTGTCACTATCGGACTAAAAATTAGTGAAACGAGAAAATATGAAGCAATTCATTTCTCAACAAAAATAAAATATTGAGATACACAAATTTAGGACATGGGAGTAAGGAGTTTCCACAAGTAACTTTTATGAGTAGTTTTAGCATCTAACTTGTAGATAAGCTATGATCTCGTTTGTACGCTTAGTTTGGGGGCTTGTGAAAAATCAAGGATGATGATTTTTATCCGTATGGTCATTTCTCTATGAGAAGTGTTTCTACTCGTTGACCCTAAAAATTATTGCAAAATAATGAAAGTTCAACAAACCGTCACAAGTTTGAAGTACGAAAAGTCCAAAAATAGAAGTGAAAGTAGAATAAAGGAAAAATTTTGGGAAAATGAAGCGTTTGCGGGAATAAATAATTTTGTAATCTCTTTTGAACCTCCTTGCTACTTTTCAAAGTTAGTAGAAAGAGTATCGAAATTATTTATCTCAAAAGCGTGAATTGATCACATTGCGTGAGGACACGGCAATACTTTAGTCTGGGGGATTTTGGTGTATGCTTAATCATACACCTTTTATTCAACCAAAACCAGACCAAAAACCGAGCCAAATATGCCAAATATATGTTGTTTTGGTGTTTTTGTGTGCGCAGGTACGGATATTAAAGAAAAGGACAAAAACCGAGCCAAAATGACAAACACGAGCACAGGAAATGGAAAAGAGATCGTAAGCCGGAGCCGGGGAAGAAATTTTCAAGAAAAGATCATAATTGTGCTCATATATCAGATTTGGTCCTTGGAGAATCATTACTTGGCAAGATTAGCCCTTTGATATATTGTGGAAAAGTTCAGAACTGGTCCTTGCATTTTACAAAATGACATAATTGGTCCTTGTTACTTTTTGCCTAAATAAAACCTTACAATCTTGCAAGTTTTTTTTTTTTTTTTTTTTTATCACAAGCCCACATCACCCAATAATTCCCACAAGCCCATATCCAATTTATCTAAACCCGGTCCAATCCCTTATACCTGGTCAACCCACCCCTAAATTCCCAGTCAAAATAATATAAAAAAAAAAATATAACACACGCGCCAAATGTTTTCCCCTTTTACCCAGTGAAGAACCCTAATCCCATACACCATCAATTCTCCCAATTAACCTCGTATTAAGGGCCATTTGGTAAATTCTCTCCACCCCTGACACCCTGTTAGAGTTTAACAGCAAGGGAGGGCCACATGTAAGCTGTGGATTGGTTGGAATATGTCACTGGAGCAAATTGAGAGCTGTGATTGGTCCAAGTGAGTCAGAGGGGATCTATCAACGGATATTCCAAAGAGATTCCAGCTCTAGAACCTTCAGAGGAAGCTCTCTCACTCAGCTATATATAGATACTCCTCTCTTCCTTTTGGAGCTGTTAGATAGTTAGTCAGTAGGTTAGAATAGGAGTAGGAGTAGTGTAAGTTAGAATTTAGCTTAAAAAATTGTAGTTTTGGCTTTTAGTTTACTTAAGCATTGTAACTCCTTTTCAAAGTATTAATGAATTCAGTTTTTGCTTAAATTGCAATTTACTTTTAAGAAGTTCATTTGGAGTTTTCAAATATTCATTAACATGTTTCCAATAGTTCTAATCAAAAGCTTGTAGTGAGTTGTGTACTTTGTTTTAGCTTAAATTGAATTATGGAATGCTGGTCAATGAAAGTCAACGAATGTTGGGTAATGAAGATTTTTGGGTTTACTGGTGTTGTATTAATGATTAGAACTGTTTGATAGTTATAGTTACTGTTTCATTGTTAGTGGCTAATGTGATTCAGGTAGTTATAGTGTTAATTGAGATTGCTTGATCACTTGTAGATTGCTTTGTGTTGATTCTATTTCATAAACTGTTTCTCATATGATAGAACTGTGATTATGTGCTATGGTTGTTCATTGTTGTTATTTGCCGTTCATCTAGCTTCTAACAGTGATTCCTTAGTCAACTTGTTATATGGTAATGAGAGTAATGGCTTAAACTTGCTAGTTGTAGTGTAATTGGTTACTTGTAGGAGTGTTTGGATCTAGGAGTATCATGCTTTTGCTGTTATTCTTTTGTTGATAATTCTGTTCCATTAGCTCACTACTGTCCTTACTAGCTTAGTTTAAGATGTAGAATAGTAGGTCTAGTGATAAAAAGTAAGAATTAGTTTAAAAATTCTCATATCTGTTGCATCACTTAGTTAACTGAGATTTCATTAAGAGCACTTTTATAGTTGTATTTTTGCTTCATATTAGGTGCATAATAGGTTGGATTGAATTGTTGCACATTTGGTAGTTTAACTCCTTTAGTCAAAATTCTCAGTTTCGACCCATTTCAGCCTCTGCACCCAGTTAGCCAAACCCAATCTGTCTCATTAGCCCATTTTCTATTTCAATTTTTGCTTTGCTTCAGTTAGAATTAGGTATTGAAATTGTTTGAATTTAGTGGTAGTAGTATGGAATTTACATTTTTGACCTCATTTCAGCTTTTTGAATCAAACTTGTAGCTTAAATTGAGGGCTGCTAAGTGCATGTGCAGGCCTGCATTCTGTCTCCACTAGTTTTTTTTATCTTCTCTACTTAAATCCTTGCTTCTTTAGTTGATATTTTTGTCTGATCTTTGGTTTAGTAGGATTTCATAGTATTAGCTTTATGAGTTTTCTGTTTGGTAGATTAGCTTGTAGTCTGGAATAGCATTTAGGAAGATTGAAGTTGGCTGCTATTTGGCCTGTCTTCACTTTAGCGCAAACCTGCTAGTATTTTTAGCTTAAAACAGATCTGAACTAGGGGATTATTATAGTAGCAATTGGTATGTAGAATTAGGGCTTTTTGTTTTTTTTAGATTCTCAGCCATGTAGTGAAACTTTTGCCCCCTTAATATTCTAGCTTTAAGCTCATTAGAAGTGCTTATCTTAGTCTGCTAAATAGGTGCTTAGAATTAGTATGCTGATGTGAGTTTATGAATACAGTAGTGGTCATTAGCTATATACCTGAGCTTATTTGTGGTATCTGAGTAGATCTGAGATTGCTCTTGTGCTTTGAATGATTTTTGAGCTTTCTGCTTATTCTGGTTCAAAGTTGCTTATTCATTGGCTTATTAGTTAATGCTTATTGCTTGCTTTCTTCTGTTTCTGTGATTTTTATGATCATTTCTGAGCATATTTGAGTCTTTTGTATCATATTGCATCTGTGTTTCAAGTTCCGTATAGTCTTGTGGCAAGTGCTTAATTATAAGCACTTGCCATAAGTTGTTTCTACACAAATAAGCACTTCTGCTTATCTTTTTCTTTTCAAAATTTTTCTGCAAGATTTTCATATTATTTTAGATTTTCTGTGAATTTTTCAGATTTTTCCTAGTTGATTTACTATTTTTCTTAATTTTCCTTTATTAATAATCATTTTTAATAATGAAAAATCAATAAAAAATCAAAAAAAGCTTTTAAAAATACAAAAATATTTTAGATAATTCTTTTATAATATTTTAGATTTTTCATAATAGAATTTATATTTTTCTCATTTATTTTTACAATTTCTTTTATTTTTAATTACTTTTTAAATTCAATAAATAGAAAATAAATCATAGAAAATAAATAGAAAGCCAAAAAAATATTTTTCTTTTTCTAAAAATTCTTTTTAATAGTTTAAGATTTTTAGAAACTTGTTTCACATTTGTAGGATCATTTTTCAATAAAAAGTCATGTTTTATTTTGTACGTTACGTTTTAAATTTCGCGTTTGCATTTCCGTTTTTACATTTTAGATATTTGTGCATACTTAGCTTATATCTTTTGCTTATTTCATCATTACTTTTGACAATTTGAATTTCAATATCACAAATTTTCACTATCCACTTTTCACAACACGATTTACGAACCGATATTTCTCGACTCCATTCAACGTTCTTTGGGAGAACAACCCGGGGAAATACTTTCCTAAGTATTTTTTCGGAAACACACACATATACTAAAACGACTATATCATCGGCCATTTCAGAATTAGATGTAAAAGAATTGTGAGCAGCGGTTGATCTTGTTGACTCATTCCTCTCGGCTGAGGAATCCCAGAAATTATAATGAGTAGTCATATTCTCAATAAGTTCTTAACAATCTTCAGGACGTCGTTTCATAAAAGTTCCACCAGCAGCTGCATTGATCGTGTCCCGATGTAGCAAAGTCAAACCATTGTAAAATGTATCGATTATCGTATCAAGAATCATATTATGGTTTGGACACCGATCAATAGCAAGCTTATAGCGTTCCCAAGCTTCGAATAAAGATTCGTCGGGAAGCTGACGGAAATTGCTAATATCATGTTGTTTCATACTTTGGGTGACGTTTAAAAATTTGTCGACATGCTTGTTGGCATCGTCACCTGGTAAACCGTGAAATTGGCATGAATTTTGGACTTGTTGAGTCATATGATGCTTGAGTCCAAAATCCGTAGCCTCGATATTGAGAGGGGCAATCGGATCGCCTCTTCCGTGCATTGTCAGATGGCACAACTCCTCCATCGTTCGAAGATCGGGAGCAGGCACATTTTGAATATCACCCACCGGAGGGTGTTGATTGTTGTGGTTATTTTGTTCCATTTCCTCAACGTTTGGGAAACGACCTCTGTGTGTGTAACGAATCAAACTTTCTGGGTTTGAAAGTGGAGAAATAAGACGTTTAGAAGATGAACGGGTGTTCATACACCACAAAAATCACAAATTTGAAAAATAAAAGAAAAATCAAAATGGAAAAGGAAAATCTTTTTGTATTTTTTTATATTTGAAAACAAAATTCAAAACTTAAAAACTTTTATTCTCTTTTTTCAAACGTTACGTTAATCGTAACCGTTTCCTTTAAAACTACTCGCGACGGAACGGGAGAGAAGAGTGTTTCTCTCTTCAGCTTGCAATTTAATGTCAAAGCTTTCCGTATTTTCCGCTTAATCGGTTGTAGAATTTAAAGTAATCCGATTAGCAACTAATTTCACGTGTTCTTATATTGGGAAGCTTATTTGGTTTACAACGCCCCCTTCCACGGGAGAGTCGAGGCTGTAACTATCTTTTTGGTATTTTTGAAAACACTTTAGGAAAAGTGTTTTTAATTTTTCAATTTTTATATTTTAATACAAAATATATACAAGGAAGGTTTTCAAAACACAATTTCGAAAACGAAAACCAAAAATTCACTTCAACCTTCCCCGGCAGCGGCGCCAAAATTTGATGTGTGAAATTCAGAGTTATATATATATATATATATATATATATATATATATATATATATATATATATATATATATATATATATATATAGTATTACTCAAAGAAATCCACAAGAAATACAGATAACCCGAGGTCGTAGTCCGTATGAAGGTGTGAATTGAATTTCAAATTCCCGGTTCGTGAAACGTGTCGTGAAAGTGGGAAAAAGTGATTTCAAAGAGATTATACTAATTAATATGAAAATAAAGCACAATTGATCAATTAAACACGTAATGCAAGTAATCAAACCTAAAATGCAACGTAAAATAAAAAACGTAAGCTTAAACGCGAAATAAACGTCAACGCGCGAAACAAAAAGTGAATTTTAAGCTATACTAATCCTGCGGGCTTGAAAATAATTTTCCTAAGTTAAAAATGATAAAAGAAAATTTTGAGAAAAAGAAATTTTTTTTTTTTTTTTGACTTTTTATTTAATTTTTATAAATTAAAAACTAATTTAACTAATTAAAAATTAAGAGAAAATGGAAATTAGGTGAGAAAAATACAAAATAAAATTTGAAAATTCTAAAATAACTAAAAACTATTTTTAAAACTGAAAATATATTTTTTTGGCTTTTTGTGTAATTTTGAGGAATTAAAAACTAATTAAACTAATTAAAAATTCAAATAAAATTGAAAATAAATGGGAAAAATGCAAAATTAATTTCTAAAAATCTAAAATAATTGAAAACTAATTTCTAAAATATTCTTGGATTTTTTCTGATTTTTTTGGAGTTTTTGGTAATTAAAAAGTATTAAAAATTGATTAATAACTAAAATTAAATAAGAAAAATAGCAAATGAATTCAGAAAAATATGAAAAATTCAGGAAAATTCTAAAATATTATTGTAATCCTAGGAAAAAATTGAAAGTTGAAAATTAAGCACTGAAATGCTTATGCTTTGTAAACTGCTTATATTGAGTGCTTATTAATAAGCAAACTTTGACCAAATTGACCCGAACTTATACCAAATGTATTTTAGACTCAAATAAGCTCAAATGAACAAGTGAAAAGCCAAAATGATCACAGGAACACAGGTATGGAGTCAAACAGTTGATATAAGCACTTGGGAATAAGCAATAAGCAAGCAAACAAAGCAATAAGCTAAAGCTCAATTAGAAAAGCAACTTGAGGCACTAAGGAACTTATATCAACAACAAATCTCAGATTATGATCAACCAAACTCAATTGCAGCCTTACAACTAGAAAACAGATTTAGGTTCAAACTACTCAATTTGATAAGTCAAATAAGCTAAGCAAATAAGATTATAAGTGAAAGCTTATGGGGGCAAAACCTCTACTAACCAACTGAGATTACAAAACTACCAACAGAACAGATTCTAAATCCAATACACTCAACTAAAAGCTACCTAGAAACTTGCTCAAAAGCTGATGAGCAGGGGAATTAGTAGGCTCAAACAGTCAACTTAAGGCCAAATTCCCAATAAGCAGATAAGTTCCAAATTAAGATTCTCTTTTTGATGTTGATTCACTAACTGTTAAGCTTCTCAAATCAACAATCCAAAAGTATTTCCAATCAAAGGTAAAACCTAGAGACTCTTACAAAAATCTGTCAAAAACTGAGTTTTCAACTGTTTGACTTTTTGAATTTGAATGAGATTTTGACTAAAATAAATTTTGAATGCTTAAATCTTACTGAAAATATGATGTTTGATGAGGCGAAAAATGAACCGTTTTTAGGGGGTCATTTAAGCCGGAATTGGAATTTATTTGATCAAATATTGCCCTAAATCGTTCCTTTTGTGATTTTAGGTACTTTGGGAGTGAATTCTGGAAAAGGAAGCATTTTGGACGTTTTTGGAGCATAAAAGTGAAGAAAACGGCAAAGTCTTAATTTTTCTTGCTGGGAACAGTACCTGACGGCGTCAAGAAGAATTTGATGACGGCGTCAAGAGCATTTTTGGTGACGGCCCAGAGAAAACGTGACGGCGTCAGAACAAGGCCGTCAAGAGTAAAAGTGGTGACGGCCCAGAGTAGAACTACACATGACGACGTCAGATCTGGATCTAGGCAATCCGAGAAGATTTTTGGGGGCGAGATGACGGCGTCATAACTTTCTTCTTGACGCCGTCACCTCCTGAAATCTTACTTTTCTAATTTTCATTCATTAAGGAGGAACTTTTGTGGAGAATTTTAGGGCCGAACTTTATAAACCCTAACTCGTTTGTAACAGTATTTTCAAGGGTTTTCACCCCTTGAAACCCTTCATGTTCAATTGAGATAAGTATCCTTTCAATTCATTCAATATGTCTATGTGTTGTTTGAATATATCTTACACTTGTCTTGATTTTAACATGCTAGGCTAGATCTTTTGTGTGTTTGCTTAGATGTAATGAAACCTAGATGTTGATTATAGGTTGATTGCTTGTTTATAGTTGTAATGGATGAATGATTTCAATGTTAGGCTTAAGAAAACTGGCAGATCTCCATTGTGTAACTTGCTTGAACATCTTAAGGAACATGAACCGATGTGTACTAGGTTTTTATGGTTGTATTTAATGCATGAGCGAATTCTAGTGATCCCATGTTAGGAGCTTCTTGCAGGCTCGACATAGGAGTGAAGTAGGAGCTTATAGAATTGGGGAAGTAAGTACGCCACCCCATGATTGGTATTAAGGAATATAACCCGTCATCCACGCAACTATAACAAGTAATTAACCTATAAAAGATATCTAGGGAGTAGTGAAATCTAAGTAAACACAATTCTCCCATCAATTGTTCACACCACATTAGCTTAATTAGTTTATTTTCATTTTTGTTATTTTATTTTGATTGCATCTTGGTTATTGGGTTAGTTGAATAGCAACTAATTCCGCCCACTCTTCCAATACCCGAGATTTTTAATTGCTTTCATAAAAATATAAAAAGAATCATCCCTCACCTCTAGACCTAATTTTTAGGCTTTCTAATCCTTACGACACTATTCTTGAGTTGAACGATCAATCCCCCGGTACTTGTCACTATACTATACTACAACGATCAGGTACACTGCCTGGTGGGGGTTGTAAGCTTCTCGAGATCCCTCGAGAGGTAAAGCCTGGTGCAATTCCCACGCATCAAGTTTTTGGTGCCGTTGCCGGGGAATAGTTATTGTCTAGGTTAGAATTTCTTTTTATTAGGTCTACTTGCTAGATTCCTTTCTAGTAAGATTTTATTTTTATTTTTAGGTTTTCTTTAGTCTATCTATTTCTTCATGTATTTGTTCGTAACTCTTACCATCCGACATCATGGAAGGTGGTAACATCTTTGAACCCATCAACCCTCCACAACAAGACCACCCACAAAACCCACCACTAGCTAACCAACCTCTTAGGCCCCGAACCCTAGGAGAGTATTCCCGACCTAGCCACCAAGGCTATCGAAACACCATTGAGCTCACCCAAGGAGCCAATGTGTCTCCCTTGCGATCCGACACCATCCGGTTGTTGCAAAGCTGATGTGCATTCCATGGACTTCGTTCCGAAGATCCAAATCAACATCTCAGGGACTTCCTTAAAATCGTAGATTCTATAGACCTTGATGTTACAACTAGAGAGTCAACCTGATTACGCCTATTCCAATTCTCTCTACGTGATCAAGCTAGTCAATGGCTTGAACGTCTACCCGCAGGATCCATCACCTCATGGGATGATCTCACCACTCGTTTCCTTGCTCAATTTTTCCCACCGGGGAGAACTACCAAGCTTAGAAATGATATCTTGATGTTCCAACAACGTCAAGGTGAAACTCTATATGAAGCATGGACTCGTTTCAAGGACTTACTCCAAAAAGTCCCTCATCATGGCATAGATCTTTGGCTCCAAGTCCAAATCTTCTATGACCACATCAATCTCTCCACAAGGCGAACCATTGACCAATCGGCCGGTGGTAAGCTACGTGATCTAAGTGCGGAAGAATCATGGGAACTCATAGAAGATCTTGCTCTCTATGACAACGAAAGTTGGAACGATCCCCGTGATTTGAACAAAACGGTCAAGGCAATATCTTTGCCTTTGAACAATTCTAGCACTCCCGACCGTAGGATAATGGAACTTGAGGACCAAGTCAAGTTTCTCATGAAATCTTACGAAGCTCCTAAGCCTTCAAGCCAAGTGAATAAAATCACTTCTTCATGCGAATTATGTAGTGGTCCCCATGACACTCGTGATTGCGTGGAACTCCCCGAAATAGCTTCTGCGGACTACGTATTCTCGCGTACCAACGAAGCGGGAGATAAGTGGTACACTTTCAAACCCGAGCCAAACCCTTACAGTGATTCCTACAACCCTTCTTGGAAAAATCACCCAAACCTTAGGTGGAAGCAAAACCAAAACAATTCTTCCAATCCGCCTAATCGTTACCAACCAAATGGTCCACCATCCAACCGTACTTTCAACAACAATCCTTCTAACAACTATGGTAGTACCAACAATATTAAAGGATTGATGTCCAAGTTTATGGCATCTCAAGAAGCTCGCATATCTAAGTTTGAAGCCGATTTCAAACAAAAGCAAAGTGAGATGACCACCAAAATTGACACATTGTTGAAAGTTCTCAATGACTGAGAAATGGGAGCGCTCCCAAGCGACACAGTCAAGAACCCGAAACTAAACGTTAATTCCATATCATCAGTTTCATCACCCACTTCTTGTCCGCAATACTACTCGGTTAAATCAATGAGCACGTGTTTCAAGCAAAACCAAATTCTACAAAAGAACCAATCAAATGAAACACCCGATACCAAACCGGTCAAAAGCATAGTTGAAGCACCTCCTATGCAAGACCTTGACGATGAATTCAAGGAGCTTCACCTTGAACTCCCCGTCATTGATGTCTTAGCCCGTGCTCCCTACTATAGTGCCCTCCTAGAAAAATATGAGAAATTTAAACTAGGTAAAAATGGGACCGCCTTCGTTCAAAACAAGTTGCCTAGAATGCTTGATGATCCGGGTATATTTGTTTTGCCTTGTAAGATAGGAAGATCCGAAGCTTTCGACACACTAGCCGATTTAGGGTCAAGCCTCAACTTGATTCCCTTATCCCTTTTCACCACTCTCAAGCTAGGAAAGTTAGAGGAGACGGAGGTATTAATTGGTCTAGCGGATGGGAGTATTGCCCACCCAGTTGGGATGATTAAGGATGTAGTTGTTCATGTAGGGAAGTTAACTATTTTAGCGGATTTTCACGTCCTAGATATGGTTAGTGACACTACATGCCCATTGTTAGTAGGAAGAGGATTTTTAGCAACCGCTAGCGCCATGATACATTGTAAGGAGTCTAAGATAGCGGTAGGTGAGGGCGATACTTGGTCGGTATATGATGTTAAGAAACATAGTTATGATTATGAGGATGAACCGACACCACATTGGGTAGAGATGAATAGGAGACCATCTAGATATGGACCTTGGATAGAAAGAAACTTTATAGGACCTCAACGCCCATTCTATCTAGAAAAAGATTTCATCGATAAAACACATTCGGTAGAACAACTCATAACTAGAGATGAAGAGCTAGACCCTTTTGAGGAACCCCTAGTCTTTAGGAAAATGATTGAGTTCTTAAGCGTAATGCCTATTAATATAGAGATGAACAAATGGAAAAGAGAGGGGGATAAGTGTAAATGGAGGTGGGACAAGCCACCTAAGGAAGGTGACGGATCATGGCATATCAAGATGATTTTGTACGATCCGGATGGAAAAAAGTTTGAAAGGTCATACCACACTAAGAAAACCGATAGGAAGTTGAAACCTAAGTTTGATCTCAAAGATATCCTCAATGAGGAACTCACCCATGTCACGTAGTAACCCATGACCATGAGTCAAGCTACAAGACTCGTAAATAAAGAAAAGTGCTTCTTGGGAGGCAACACATGATTTGTGTGATTTTTATTTTGTTTGATTGTTATTTGTTTCCGTATGCATGCTTTATTTTTATTGTTAGTAGATCATGTTTCAAATAAAATGGTGAGAATACTTTATTTTGTCGTTTGGCTTAGTCTTAACTTCATCCAAGGGAATTTCACAAAAGATAAGTGTAAGGGAAAACCCCAAATATGTTTATTAAGAAACAAACTCGATCATGATTCTCCACAATATTAAATGAACATGTATATTCGTATTTGTTAGAGTCAAATGCTTGTATCGAGTCATAATGATGTTTTGCAGGATTTTCCAGGAAGTAGGACAAAGTTTTTCCAGAAATTTTCCAGAAACTTAACATAAGAATTTCTGCAGGTCACTTCTGACGGCGTCAGGAAGAAATTCCTGACGGCGTCACGTGTAAAAATCTGGAAATTTTGCTAGTTTTGTTTTTCTATCGGAGTCTTAAAGTTTTTGTTGAATCTTTAGTTTTATAAACTCCAGGAAATCTGCAAACATTCATTCCACAAGCATTATATCTTACTTTGTTTTCTAGGATGTATTATCATATATAGATTGTCGACGATTTTACGCGAGGTTGCCTTGTTTATTTTCTCAGGTTTAACAGGTTATGTTTGACAAGAAGATGATTTATATTTCTGGAAGGGAAGCTTTGATTGTTCATTTTCTTGGAGGAAGATCTAACCGTGTTAACATTCTATCCATACCGAGCGAATCAGGGGAGTATTTGATTTCATTCTTTTACCTATTTTACTTTTACATTCTTTAATTGAACATTGGGGACAATGTTCATCCTAAGTGTAAGGGGAGGGTAAAATGATGATACCTTATAGTATACACTTTCGCTTGAGTTTGTTTGTTTGATGGTAGGTGTGTAATAAAACTATGAGAAATACTTGTTAGTGTAATTTTAGCGCCAAATTTAAATTTTTTTACAACATTTAGGAGTGAAACTTTAGCCTTAGCAAGCGTCTCATGGATAGGAGATTGTATGACTAGCACAAAATCGTACCATTCAGAAAAATTTTCCACCCAAATATGTGAGGTTCGCCTTTAGATTTGATAGGAAAAGCATTTGCTATTAGTGCTTATGAGTGTACCGATAGCATTTAGATTCTAGAACTTGCGTTAGTGATGCATCTCGAGACCGCTAGTGAGACTACATTCGTGTAGTAGGATTTACTACATGATAAGAGGCATTAGGATCACCCTTGTGTTAAACCCGTATCATAATTTCTTGACCATTTAAGTCATATTACTTGGCTATCTAAGTCAATTAATTTTTCCCACACCTTAGCGTTGTACTCATTTTTAGTACACGAAACCCCTAGTACACCCCTCCGAGCCTGTCTTTTCGTTTCCAACTTTAAGCATCTTACTTAAAGGAAGAATTTTTTACACCCCACTTAAATGTACAACCAAATTGCCTTAGCCTTCCGTGTATGCACTCATCTTTAGTGCATTATTGTTATTTGTTTAAACCCTTAGTTAATTATCTAATTGATTACACGGTTGCTAAGTCGAGTCATATCCTTGTACATATTGTTTTGGGACGATTGGGACTCATGGGTAAAGTACTTATTTTATGGAGTAATGGGGAAGAACATCATATATTACCCCCATATTTGCATTAATCTTAAAAGTACTCCAAGTGTTTTGATTATCTTGATTCGAGTCATTATATTAGTTTATTGTAAAGTATGTAAAAATTCAAGTGTTAGGGGAATGTTCATTCCCTATGATGTATTATTTTAGATGGTAGGGTAAAAGTGCATGCAAAAAAAAAAAAAAAAAAAAAAAAGGTTGAAAAAATCAAGTAAAAGATAAAAAATAGAAAAAGAAAAGAGAAAAAACATACGGACTACCATCCCGTTTCATTCAATGTTTATTTTATGTTTTTGTTATTTTTCATTTATTAGCTTAAGTCGAGTCTAGTCTTAGCTTAGCAACGCCATATTGTACATGTAATTAACCAAGATGATTAACTCGCCACCAGTAAAGATTGCCAATATCCAACAAAACTGTGTATCCCATATCCCTACACCTAACGTTACAACCCTTTAAAAGACCTCTTTGATAGTTTATCCTAGGTGCTTACGCCATGTGGTGGAGGTTTGATCCTTTCCCAAGCCTATGGTAATCTATTTTGCTATGACAGGTAGTGAGAGATGTTTTCCATTTCCAAATTCTGATATATACTTTATTACACCCGAGAGATGTGAGTATCTAAACACTATTTGTCAGGTGCTAGTGTATGACCTCCGTGCTTGTCTTTGGTCTTTAGTGGAACGATTATTTGTTGTAATTACTTTTATATTAGTGTTAAATGACCCCTAACTTGTATTTTGATTAGAATAAAAGCGCATTTGCTTGAGGACAAGCAAATCTCAAGTGTAAGGGTATATGATGAGGCAAAAAATGAACCGTTTTTAGGGGGTCATTTAAGTCGGAATTGGAATTTATTTGATCAAATATTGCCCTAAATCGTTCCTTTTGTGATTTTAGGTACTTTGGGAGTGAATTCTGGAAAAGGAAGCATTTTGGACGTTTTGGAGCATAAAAGTGAAAAAAACGGCAAAGTCTTAACTTTCCTTGCTGGGAACAGTACCTGACGGCGTCAAGAAGAATTTGATGACGGCGTCAAGAGCATTTTTGGTGACGGCCCAGATAAAACGTGACGGCGTCAGAACAAGGCCGTCAAGAGTAAAAGTGGTGACGGCCTAGAGTAGAACTACACATGACGACGTCAGATCTGGATCTAGGCAATCCGAGAAGATTTTTGGCGGCGAGATGACGGCGTCAGAACTTTCTTCTTGACGCCGTCACCTCCTGAAATCTGTATATACTTTTCTAATTTTCATTCATTAAGGAGGAACTTGTGTGGAGAATTTTAGGGCTGAACTTTATAAATCATAGCTCGTTTGTAACAGTATTTTCAAGGGTTTTCACCCCTTGAAACCCTTCATGTTCAATTGAGATAAGTATCCTTTCATTTCATTCAATATGTCTATGTGTTGTTTGAATATATCTTACACTTGTCTTGATTTTAACATGCTAGGCTAGATCTTTTGTGTGTTTGCTTAGATGTAATGAAACCTAGATGTTGATTATAGGTTGATTGCTTGTTTATAGTTGTAATGGATGAATGATTTCAATGTTAGGCTTAAGAAAACTGGCAGATCTCCATTGTGTAACTTGCTTGAACATCTTAAGGAACATGAACCGATGTGTACTAGGTTTTTATGGTTGTATTTAATGCATGAGCGAATTCTAGTGATCCCATGTTAGGAGCTTCTTGCAGGCTCGACATAGGAGTGAAGTAGGAGCTTATAGAATTGGGGAAGTAAGTACGCCACCCCATGATTGGTATTAAGGAATATAACCCGTCATCCACGCAACTATAACAAGTAATTAACCTGTAAAAGATATCTAGGGAGTAGTGAAATCTAAGTAAACACAATTCTCCCATCTATTGTTCACACCACATTAGCTTAATTAGTTTATTTTCATTTTTGTTATTTTATTTTGATTGCATCTTAGTTATTGGGTTAGTTGAATAGCAACTAATTCCGCCCACTCTTCCAATACCTGAGATTTTTAATTGCTTTCATAAAAACATAAAAATACAAAAAGAATCATCCCTCACCTCTAGACCTACTTTTTAGGCTTTCTAATCCTAGCGACACTATTCCTGAGTTGAACGATCAATCCCCCGGTACTTGTCACTATACTATACTACAACGATCAGGTACACTGCCTGCTGGGGGTTGTAAGCTTCTCGAGATCCCTCGAGAGGTAAAGCCTGGTGCAATTTCCACGCATCAATGTTAACCTAGTGTATGAGTGAAAATAGCTAAAACACAAGCTTATGCAACTATTAGAATGATTATGCAAACTATCTATCCTAGCTTACTAACTGCTATGTCTAATTTAAAGCTAATTTGACTTTTTTATGTTATAACCTACTTTTGATTGACTAAGCATAATTATAACCTAAGTGTGATGTCTAAACCAAATATACCCTATGAAACACTATTAATACCAGCAATCCACTCAAATCCAAACACCCCTATAAGTGACAGAATTGAACTTATATGTAACAACTAAACCACAATCCAATTCCAAACACCAACTCAGTATCAACTATGATCTAATAAGCAGAATGAGTCAATCACACAGATCTCAAACACAAAGCTACACAGAAACAAGATCTAACCAATGAAGCAGTGTATGATGAAACAATATACTTCAAATGAAATGCTACTATGAGCAATGATGCAATAAGCTACTAGTAAACTAATTATTGTTGAATCGGTTTCACAGGTTTAGAATGGAGCCAATTATGTTTGAGAATCTGTTTGTAATTCACCATGTTCACGTTTCTATAAAACAGTAAATGAAATCAAACAAGAACTTGATAATACAAATGTAACTTTTATATAACTGTAAAAGGATAAATACAATGACTCGATTCTAGACCTATATATCATGATGAAACGTTGTGACTATTCTTAGACCAATACAACGTTTCATGAATAACTACCTTAACCATAAAATAACTGTCATAAACTTAACGGGGTGTTTGGGTTAAGTTTCAACCCAGCCCATACTAAACATATTCGACCCATATGAATTTAAATACATACAATACATATATAATATAGTCTAAACAACATTCTAAGTAATTATTGTGCCACATCTCCTTCCTAATTACTGAATGTTGATGCTTTCCATCTTGCTGTGCTTGAAATTCTTTCAAATAATGACAACAAAGTCATCACTTTCTTCTGTGCAGTCACTTGTTTTGTTGCTCACTGTCATGGCCTCTTCTCCTTCAATCTTGATCTTCTTCTTTGGTGATTCATCAACTACATCCATTGCATCTTCCAAATCTGAATCCGGCTGTGGTCTAATGCATGCTACAACATCATTTTCATCACTTCCTACCTTCCCTAGATTTGCTCTTATTGCATCTTCAAAATAAATTTTCACCAATCCAATATACTCTTTATAACATTCTTTCACTGTTTCTTGTTCTTCATCTGCCAATCCTAAGAGCCTTGCAACTTGATACCATTTGTTGTTGAAAGTAATATTCATGTATCCACCCAATTCATCAACAAATTTGTACAATCCTAACATATCCACTTTTATTACACCAATGGTGGGTGGTAATTCTCCTAATGCACTTTGCCTCATAAAACCCAAATAAAACCATTCAAGCATCTCTAGAAACCTTTTACTCAACACTTCCCAATTTTCAAATACTAATTTGTCTATCTTGATCAAATTCATAAAAGCAATAAACCTGGGAAAAGTATTGACCTTCATTGCATACAACGTGCCATTCAAACTCATGTAATCATGATCTATATAATCATGATCTTCCTGATGATCCATTTTCAATTCTTCTAAACCTTTAATCAGTGAACATTCTTCTTCAATTTCCAACGATTTGAAGTAGTCATCAAGAAATCTGCTGTGGCTTGTGATTATGCTTTCATCATCTTGTTCTTTCATCATATCTTCTTTGATTCCATGATTCTCAAAACTATCAAACATGTATTTTAACTTGCATCGATCTGTCCCATACGTCACAATGAATCCTTGCTCTTCAAGTTGTTCCATGCTTAATACATTCAACGTTATTTCTGGAGTGTATAAGACGTTTGCCATTATGATCTCTCCATCTCCAGTGCCCACAACTGCTTCTCCCACACCATACGAAACAATGAATTTCCTTTCGTCCTCTTCTACTCCTTCCACTTTGAATCTCTTGAACATCCTTCTAAACAAATGTTTCATTGGAGACATGTGTCGCTTGTATGCAGAACTTACATACCAAATATTGTCCCAACTTTCCTTTTCAGTCCCCTCAACCATATAATCTGTGAGAACGTGCACTTGTTCTTGATATTTTGCCTTTCCATGATTCGTTGGGTATGAAGGGTTCATATTTGATGAGATGGTTGAAGTTTCTGCAGTGTTTTGGATGTTGTGTTGTTTGTCGAGTTTCTTTGGGCAGTTTCTGACCACATGCCCACGTTTCTTACATGCATAACACTTTGGCCTTCTATCTTTCCTCTTGTAACTGCCATCATTCTTGTTTTCCTTTTGCATCTTTGTAGAATTATAAGACACAATTTCTTGTACCTTTTCTCTCAGTAATTTCTTTCCTTCTGGGGAGATTTTTCTTTTTGAATTTTGAATGGGTTGTTTTTGTGGTGTGTTTGTGGCATCGTATTTTGATGGCTCCATCCAGGAATCAGAACATGAGCTCTGATACCAATGTTGAATCGGTTTCACAGGTTTAGAATGGAGCCAATTATGTTTGAGAATCTGTTTGTAATTCACCATGTTCACGTTTCTATAAAACAGTAAATGAAATCAAACAAGAACTTGATAATACAAATGTAACTTTTATATAACTGTAAAAGGATAAATACAATGACTCGATTCTAGACCTATATATCATGATGAAACGTTGTGACTATTCTTAGACCAATACAACGTTTCATGAATAACTACCTTAACCATAAAATAACTGTCATAAACTTAACGGGGTGTTTGGGTTAAGTTTCAACCCAGCCCATACTAAACATATTCGACCCATATGAATTTAAATACATACAATACATATATAATATAGTCTAAACAACATTCTAAGTAATTATTGTGCCACAATTATGATGCAAATGCTATTGAGAAACAGAAACAAATAATAATAAAGGTAACTACACTACTGCTTAATTAGATATGCAATTTAAATGAAAATTAATATGAAACTTACAAGCAAAAGCCCCCTCAGCTCAACAGAGGGGGTTCACTAAGCTTGCCTGTCTTTTGACAGGCCAATTAGCTCCTTATTGGCTGCCTTTACTCCTCAAAATAAGCTCAGCTTATTGTAATAAGCCCAAGTTTGACCACAGTTGACTATTTTGGAATTTTGAAATTTAAGACACAAAACAAGCTCATAGTAAGCTATGAAGCTTATATAAGCTTATATCAAACTCATAAAGCTTATTGAAGCTAAGTTGAAATGAATTAAAACTAATTTTATTTTATTTTATTTTTTTATTTTTTTTTATTTTTTTGATTTTTTTTGGTTTTTCAATATAAGGTGAACATAAACTGAAATTATAATTGGAAACAAACTAAATATTTAACTAATGAAACAGAAAATAAGAATTCAACAGAAACAATTGAGAATAATAAAATAAAAGCTAAATTGTATTAATAGGAATTGAGTACAATACTTTGAAAAATAGGAAATTACAATAAAAATTGAAAGACAGAAAACTAAAACAAACTTTTTAATAAAAACCTACACACTAGCTCTGTGATACAAAGGGGTATATATAGGAGTGTTGAGGAGAGCTTGGATCCTTCTAGCATTCCATGTCACTGATCCAGGGTGCATTTGTGTTTCCTTGGAGAGATATCAACCCTCAGATTACCCTTGGTCCCCAATCTTCAATCCTCAGCCGTATGATCAATGATTACCCAATCATTTGACGCGCATTCTCACACGGATTGCTGACATGGCAGGCCTGCCATGTCAGGGTCTTCTAGAATCACTCGTACAATGACCTCCGTACCCTTAATTGTGGTGAAATTGGATTAATTGCAGTGAATAGTAACTAGGGTTCATCCTGGTAATATTTGGGGGTGAATTAGGGCGCGGGTAATTTGGTTTGGGTGGTGTTTTATTATTTTGGTTTGTGTTGACCGGGTATTTGACTAGGGTAATGGGAGTGGACCGAGTACAAGGTTAATAGGGTGTTGGGCTTCTGAGGGATGGGTATTTGTTTGATCCGGTTGTAATTTGTAAGGTTTTGGAGTAGTAATATCATAAGGACCAATATGTTATTCATGCAAACTTCAGGGACCAAATATGTTAATCTTCCAAGGGTATTTCTTGACATTTCTGAATCATGGAGGACTTCTTTTGACTTTTCTTCGAATATTACTCCAAGGGACTATTTTTGTAATTATTTGGAAGTACAGGGACTAAAGTTGCCAATCTCTTCATACTTTGACCAGGGACTAATATTGAATCTTTAAGAATCTCTGAGGACTTTTCTTGACATTTTGAGCTTTCTTTGATCATTATGCTTCCCTGGCTCTAGCTTTTGACCTTTTTCCATTCTCGTGCTCGTTTTTGTCGGTTTTGACTTTGTTTTTATCCATTTTTCACATATCCGTACCTGCACTTACACAAATACAAAAACACACATTCTCTTGGCATTTTTGGTTAGTATTTGATATTTTTGGTCTGATTTAAGGCCTAAAAATGATGTGTGAATAAGCACACATCACTTATCTTGTCCTGAAGTGTACAATGATCACCTTAAGATCATGTGTGACAAGATTGAGAAGAACATGATGGGTGAATTACTATTATTTCTTTAATCCTCATATAATAATAATTGCTAATTGTATTCCCTTGTTTGTTAGTATACTGATGAGTGCTCAAACACTCATCATTTTTGTCGTATTTAAACTGCCAAAACATACAAAAACAATCAAAAAGTTATCAAAATACTTAAATTATCCCAGGGATTGTGTTTTATGTGTTTTAAATGCAAAATGAGCAAAAACAAATAAAAAACGTACAAAGTTTGCAATATTGGCAGTTTCAGTCCCCCGAGTTTCAAAACTTGTCAAAAATAGTCCCTATGCATTTATTTTGAAAGGAAAAGTCAACCCAAGGTTTTGAAAGTCAAATATCACAAAAAATTATACTTGGGTCATAAGTTTTCCAAAATTACACATTTGGTCCCTGTACTTTCAAAAATGGCAAATTAAGTCCCTGGGAATTTTAAAAAATGGAAAATGGCAAAAATGGTTCTTGGAATTATGGTACTTAGCATCTTTGGTCCTCGGTAGCAATTTGGGAAAATTACAAATTCAGTCCTCAAAGTTTGGTAAATTACAAAATTGGTCCTTGTGATACAATTAACCAAACGGACCCTTTTTTATTATTAACACCAAACCAAAACCAAATCCAACCCAAAACTACCCCAAGCCCAAAACCATCCCCAAGCCCACTCCACTCCCAGGCCCACTTCCCATTTTATTAATAAAACCACCCCAGTCAAACCCCCGGTCAACTCCTTCTCCCTCCAAACACCCCAACGCAAAACCAGGCCCCTGCTCCCCCCTCCTCCTCAACCTTTTTCACCTATAGCCCCCCACAATTAATGCACTTCACCAACCAAACCAACCCCTACCACCACTCCATTAAATGATCCCAACCACACCACTAATTTTGCCCGTTTGTGTTTTGGCGGCAAAAATCCCATCAAAGGCTAGGATGGCTCAAATGCTAATTGAACGATGGGGATTTGGTCTCTGGTCAACAAGGGACCCACTGGGACATAAAAAATTCAAAAAGAAAGCCATGTGAAGAAGAGAGGGTCAAGTTATATCTCGTTATATATAGGAATGCTCATTTGAGCCCTAGAATGTATGTAGGTGTGTAATTTAGTTAAATTCAGTCATTATATCACTATTGTAATCTTTTTTTTAGTTAATGAAAAGTTTGTTTTGAAGTTTAACTACAGTTTGCACTTTTCAAGTTTATTTAAGAATTTAAATTTCTTGTACAAGGATCCTTGGTAGTAATTAAATATTTGTATACCTTTATAACACCAAATGTACCTGTTTTACTAAGTTTTCCAAGTTTGTGGAATGGTTTTTACCCAAGTTTAAGAAAAATAGCAAAAATAATAGAAAAATAAAAACAAAATAAAAAAAAATTGTGAAAAAGAAAAAGACAAGCAAGGAGCACAGTGTATAATGGATGGCTGTGGTTTAGAGGTTCATGGGAACCATTAGGTTTGGTGTATGGTTCAGGGTTCATTTGGTTTAAGCAGGAAACACTTTGTGAGTTTATTGATCCCAATTTTGCTTTTCATCATTTAAATGCTTGTCTTAGTTTAATTATGAGTTAAGTGTTCTTATTAAGTCCAATTTAGAGTAACTAGTGACTGAAATCAGTTGGTTAAGTGTTGGAATCCATTGTTCTCTAATTTTCTCATTTGACTGTCAAACTTGAATCTTAGTCATCTTGGGTAATTGTTGTTGTAATTGTTGTTTATCTGCTTATGTTAGTTTATTATGTCATATTATGCTCTTTTCATTCAGTAGGATAAGTTAAATTAGTGATTTACTTTGAAAAGTTTCATTTGAGCTTGTGATAAGGAGTGTTTGGATCAGTGGTTTTACCCACTGATTCCTGTGTTACAGTTGGAATCCTTGGTTCATGCATATTACTTTAGGTTGTCTTAGGTCAAATAAACCATAAAAACCAAGTGCTATTAGTAAAAAAGTCAAAATCACAAGCAATCTCACCCACACAGTTAACTGTGTGGGATTTTAAGTCCAAAGTCCTTCTCAACTTAGCACAAAGTGTTGTTTTAACTAAAATCAATCTTTTTTCTAGCCTATTAACATGTTTTCAGATCAATAGAAGCAATCAAAAGTCATAAAAGTCAAATACTCAAATTTTCTAAAAAGTCAAAAGTGTATCTTCTCAGAAAAACCAAAAATGGTATGAATTTTCTAGAGTTTTGTATTGGGTTTTAGACTTTGAAACTTGTTGGTGTATAATCTACCAGCTGAACTCTTGATTCCTACAATTGTTGCATTTTTGTGAATTTTTCTTGTGGACTAAACTACCCCTCAAAGTAGGCTGCAGGGCAAAACCCTTGCCCTGTGCACAGACCACCCAGCCATACCACCAACTTTGGTGGCTCATTGTGGCCACCTCAGTGGGTCCCTCTAACCCATTTTGGGTTCATTCAACCCCCTCCTGGCAGGCTTCAAGGTTTGACCAACCATTTGACCTTAGACTCAGTGGACCCCACCTGAAACCACCTTAAAAGGTTGTCCCATTTTCTGTCTCAGTTCCAAAATAAGCAAGTGCTTATTCAAGCCTCTTGGCTTAGACATTCATACACCAGTGAACTCCAACTCAACTTCATCCATCTCAACTTAACTTGCTCCTTCCTAAACCATATCAACTAGGCAAACCTCATCTTCATCATCCACAATTAGGGCAACAACACTTTCCTTAGCACCTAATCCCCCTCAACCTTTGGCATTAACATTCACACTATCACCCACAACTCCTCTTGAGCCTGCCACTCATCATCATCATCTTCGACATCTCCACCACCACAATCATTAATGGGTCGTCCCATTCTTTACCCAGTTGAACCACATAGCCTAAGTTGTGCATGTTGTCATCACAACCGAAACCTTATCCTTCATCTTAGAGATGAATTGGGCCTTATGTTCTCCTACCTTGAACATATCTTGACACCACCTCAAGGACCTATAATACCACCTCCTCCTCCAACCAATAGCCCAAGCAACTAAACTTTTATGTTTAGTCATCATCAATAAAAACCTTAGGAACCCATTTGAGAAGTCAAGAAGCAAATCTTAGGACCTCAATGCCACTTGAGAATGTCACATGTTTCTTGTCATTGTCTACTTGTCTAGCTATTGTAATCATACTATATGCATGATCTTTTATTAATGAACGCATGGGATTGTTTTCTCTTTCTATTCTCTTTATGGTTGGATTATTTTTATTTGGCTACTTAGTCTCTTTGTTAAATGGTTGGATATTTGTCTTAATTGCTACTTGTTAGATATTGTATATATGTCATCTAACCTTGTTTTGTAGCAATAACCATTGCTCGATTCCTTAGTATACTCCAAATGAGGGAGAGTATATATCAAGGGGGAGCTTTGCAAGTCTTTTTGCTTCGACAAAAAGGGGGAGAAGTGGGATATAAACTCATACTAAAATCTTGTCGAAACTAGTTTTTCACATAAAATGAGTTTATGTTTTGTCATCATCAAAAAGGGGGAGATTGTTGATGCAAATAATGTCTAAAAACGTTATTCTCATATTTCGATATCTCTAGATTTTGATGATAACAAAATGTAAAAACATCTTACGTCAAAACTAGCGTAAACAAGTTTTTAGTCGATATATCCGATTTCTACGTTAATCACTCTAGGTATGAAACAAAAAATTTACAACTTGACAAATGATCAATGAAGTGAACATGTGTTTAAAACTTCACATTTTTAGCTTGACAAAACTTTCTTTTCAAAAATAAATTTTACAAATTATTTTTGAAATATAAAGAAATGTTTTATTTGGGAAATTCATTTCAAAAAATCCCCAACAACTATATTTTACCCAAACCAGCTCCAAACTCTCCCAAATAAAATTTCACCACTAAAGACAAAATATGGAGCGTTTTTATCTGGCACAGTACCACGGTACCACTAAAATTACTGGTACCGTGTGACAATTAGTGGTGCCGTCCTCTTAAAACGGTCAAATTTCCAGATTCTATAAATACCACTTCATTTCCCAGATTTTGGCTATCCTTTCACACACTTAACTTTCTGTAGTCATATCCTCAATCACCTAAACTCTCCTTTGATCATTAGTTAGTTTTCTTTTGTTTAAGAGTGATTCTTTCATCCAACCAAGAATCATCTACATACCTCTACTAGTCAACAGAAGAACACAAAGTATCAAGAAGATACAAGGTGTCGGTGTCATAGAGTAGTGCACTTGCATTACAAGTTTTCTACTTGATTGTATCTTGATATACATCAAGTGTATTAGTATTTCTTAGTCATTGTGTTGATAATTATGATCTTGTTGAGATCTTGGGGATCTCTTAAGTGTTGAAGTGATATAGTATTGATCAGGTGAATCAAGAGTATATTGTGAGGATTGTGTAGATCTTGTGAGGATCGTGTAGATTGTGTGAGGATCGTGTTGATCGTGTAGTAAGTTAGGATCGTGTGGATCGTGGTAGATTGGTACTAGCTAAGATTAGTACTCGACATCTAGCTTAGTGTCAGAAAATAACGTAAGCGACGTTGTACGGTTTTCTCTGCCTGAAGGGAGTCTTGTTGATATAGTGCTAGAACTTTCGAGTCGGATTCTCGGGGAGTGGAGTAGGGCGAAGAAGAGCTTCGTGACCGAACCACTATAAATCTCGTTGTCTTGGTTTGATCTTTCCATCTCTTCTCTTTACTTACTTATTGCATATTTGTGTTAGTATAGTGTTGTGTTCATATTGGTGTTAATTGATTTCATCTACAATTGAATCTAAGTTTTTCAAAAAGAAAATTTTATAACTAAAGAAAACAAGTCGGTAAACTATTCAAACCCCTTTCTAGTTTCCCACAGAAATGAAACCATGGGACTGGGATAAAGATGAAGAGGATGCAAGTATACAAGACACATTTTGGGCTAGTTTTGTGGTAGAAGGAGTTGACAATGAGAACACTACACCAATCAACATAGAAATCAATGATAATACACATCAGGAATAGGATCAGATTCGAGATCCAGATTCACCAGTCACACCACCGACATACACTTACAACCCACACTCAGATGAAGAGAAGAAGCTACATTTAGCTCATTAGGAAGCTCAAGAAATGATTTTGATAATACACCAGTACGAGGTTTCAAGAATATAACGAATATATATGAGAATGCACGTGAAGTGGAAGCTGAAAGTCTATTTTTCACTAAAGAAAAACCCCGTAACTACAAGGAAGCATCGGTAGACAAGAAATGGATTGAGGCCATGGAGATTGAATTGGATCAATCAACAAGAATAACACATGGACTCTTACTACATTGCAAGAAAATCAGAAGGAAATAGGACTGAAATGGGTTTACAAGACCAAGAGGGATGCAAAAAGAAGGATCATCAAATACAAGGCATGGTTAGTAGCAAAAGGTTATGTACAAGAACAAGGAATAGACTTCGATGAGGTATTTGCACCAGTTGCTCGGATAGAGATGACTCGGTTGATATTAGCATTAGCAAATCAACATTTTTACATGGAGACTTAAAGGAAGAAGTATATATTATACAACCTGAAGGATTTGTTCAACAAGGAAATTCAGGGAAAGTCTATAAGCTTATTAAAGCGTTATATGGCTTAAGACAAGCACCTCGAGCTTGGAATGTGAAGCTTGATCAAACCTTAAAGTCATTAGATTTTAAGAAGTGTAATCTCGAACAAGCAGTTTATACGAAGAGAAGCAAGACTTCTACGATTATAGTTGGAGTTTATGTAGATGATTTGATAATCACGGGCACTCCAAGGAAGGAAATAGAAGTATTTAAATCCCAGATGGAAGAAAAATTTGAAATGAGCAACTTAGGATTGTTAGCTTATTACCTTGGGATATAAGTTAAACAGACAGGAGGAGAGATTACAATCAAGCAAACAGGTTATATAAACAAGATCTTGAAGAAAACAGGTATGACGGATAGTATTGATACGAAGATACCAATGGATCCCGGTATTAAGTTGGTCAAGGCGGAAGATGGAAACTCAGTTGATGTAACTTATTATAGAAGCTTAATTGGAAGTTTCAGGTGCTTACTACATACAAGACCTGATCTTAGTTACTCAGTTGGACTACTAAGCAGATTCATGCAAGACCCGAAGGATCATCACTTGAAGGCGGTAAAACAAGTAATCCGATACATCAAAGGAGCAAAGGAGCATGGAATAATATACAAGAAAGAAGGCGGCTGCAAGATTACAGGTTACAGTGACAGTAGTTATGGAATCAACACTGATCAAAGAAAAGGAACTACTGGGATAGTATTTTATTTCAGAGAATCACCTATTACCTGGTGTACTCAGAAGCAACCAACAGTGGCGCTATCATCATGTGAATCAGAATTCATGGTGGCTACTGCAGCAGCATGTCAAGCCTTATGGATAAAACGACTACTTAGTGAATTAACTGGATGGGAAGAGAAAAGGATAACGCTTAAGGTAGACAACATTTCAGCGATAGCACTCGTCAAGAACCCAGTTTTTCATGGAAGAAGCAAGCACATCGATATTCGCTATCATTTCATTCGAGAATGCGTTGAGAAAGGGCACATCAATGTGGAACACATCAGCGGAGAACTACAAAGAGCAGATATTCTTAGGAAGGCTCTACCAAGATTGAAGTTCGTGACAATGCGACAAATGCTCGGAGTTCAAGATTTAGGACAAAGCAACGATCAAGATTAAGGAGGAGAATGTGAACCTAATAATCTTGTTCGATACTTCTTATGTATTATTATAAACACGAAGGACCAATATTGTTATTTAGATAGATAATAACCGAAAGTTAGTTAATTCGGTTATGGTAGTTAGTTAGTTATTCGGTTATAAACCGAAAAAGACACAATGGTTCATCATGTCGATTGGAACCATATATATATATATATATATATATATATATATATATATATATATATATATATATATATATATATATATATATATATATATATATATATATATATATATAATAACTTGTATCGATTGAATGGTTAGACAATATACTTATTCATATTACTTTGCAACTTATATTTCGACTAGAATTGGGACAACAATGTGATGGGTTAAGTAAGCAATGACCAATTAAAGATGGATTGATCAACTGATTGAAGGTACCCTATGACAAGCTTTTTTTTTCTTTTTTTTTTTTTTTTTTTTTTTTTTTTGAACGGCTATTTATTTATAACACTCTAGAAATATGCTAGAGGAGAAACGAGATTACATTATGTTTTTACAAGCAATTTTGGGATCATTGATCCAATCAATCCAATTGGATTTAAAATGCCTATGTCTATGAACAATCCAAGTATGAGAGAGGACTTTAATCTCCTCACCTAGTATGTCTTTCCTAGGAGTATCTATACTACTTATAATTAAGGAAGGACTCTCTCTCAAAAAAATTCAGATGTACATAAAATGATGCATGGTTTACAACACTTTAAAGCAAGTAATTTTCATAATTACAACAACCAAAGCATTGTGTACAACAAAAACTAGCATGAATCGAAATTCAGACCACTTTCCTTAGAATTCTACATTAATAGCATTAAAAACACCCCTACACCAAATATTACAATTATTTAAACACAATGTACAACCCTCATTCTACATTAATAGCATTAAAAACACCCCTATACCCGATATTACATTAATAGCATTAAAAACACCCCTACACCCAATAGTACAACCATTTAAACACAATGTACAGCCCTTATTCTACATTAATAGCATTAAAAACATCCCTACACCCCATATTACAATCATTTAAACACAATGTACAACCCTCATTCTACATTAATAGCATTAAAAACACCCCTACACTAAATATAACAATCATTTAAACACAATGTACAACCCTCCATCTTAACCTAGACATGAACCTGTGACCAAGACTCGACTCGATACACAAAGCTGTGACCAAGCAAATTTAGGTGTCAGAATGACATCCCGTGACATTTTTATTAATTCCATTAAAAAATTTTATTTCAGGGTACCCGCCGCTGCAACGCGCGAGTACCCTGCTAGTAGGAATCAAAACACAAATGGTTTCGATATCATCAAATGATCCAACACGTTGTTTAAACAACCGCATCAAAACATGATTTTTCCAACGTATTTAATGATACCGAGTCACCCCATGTAATAAGAATAACGAGATCCTTTGGGTAATCTTCCAAGCTTCACCATCTTTTAACCATAGACCAAAGGTCGGTAGCGATTCGACAGTCAACAAAAAGGTATTGTGAGTCCTCCATTGTTTGATCACAAACCGGTCAACGAACCAAATATATATCTATGCCACGGTGATCAAGGTTGCATCCAGTTGCTAAACGATCATTGCACAAACGCCAGGTGTGAATATTCACTTTAATAGGAATTAACTTGTTCCACCAAATTTTTCATCCACAACTGGTACTGTGAACTTCTCAATAAGTCTCTTCATTGAGTTGACATTATAAGTCTTAGAAGAGTCTAAGCTGCATTTCCAAGTGTCTTTAGATTCATTTGTTTTGAAATCTTTAATAAGTTCCAAAAAGAATTTAGTTGGTCTCTTTCGGGCCCATATCGTGGTACATGCCTCTAAGCCCAACAACGTGAAAAAGGCCCATTTGAAGTATTACATCTCTCGTTTATGGAGCACATTCGGTTTTTATCTAGTGAATGGATTCTAGGAAATTTAGTTTTGAAGTCAATCTCACCAAACCAAGAGTCAATCCAAAATTTAAACGTAGACCCATCACCTACCTTCTTTGAGAAAATCAAGTGAAGGTGTATGCCTAAACCCGAGAGCTCCTTATGCAATTCTTGCTAATTTGAATTGTTTTGTTCATATGCACACTTTACCGGCGACCTAGTTGTTACTCTTTTCGTCACATTTTTCCAGGAATATGATTACACCTACGAGGCCGATGTTTTGAGTAAAAGCTGCTTCATGCCAAGCATGTGGGAGTAGACCCTCCACTAAAATCCAAGCCAGTCTACAATCGATGTGGAATTTGTTGTACCACGGAACAATGGTTTTAAAGCATGGTGTTAACGATGGGTGTTTGATGATATTAGTCATTGGGGTGTCGGGTTGTAGTTTAAGAAGGACATTAAGCCCTCCTAGATACTTGAGACGGATGTTTGGCAACTCGTTCTCTTAACAAATGATATGAAGGTTAGGGAGGGTATCGATGGAATGGAGTTCTCCAATTATCGGGTGGGTTAGGGTAGTTATGAGGTCGGGACAAGGGTGAATGGTGATGGGTATGGGAAGTGGTTGTTTGGGTAGTTGTGTTCCAGAGAGAATTTCGACATAGCTTCCGTTGTGTTGTTTGGTTGTGGTGTTAATTGGGTGTAGAGGTTCAGTGGTGGTATTGATTCGGTGTGAAGGTTTAGTGGTGGTATTGGTTGGGTGTGAACGTTTAGTGGTGGTCGTAGGCGGGATAACCTGCGCATTGTGTTTGTTGTGATTTTGTTGGTAGCGTGCTATCTTTGCCTTAAGACGAAAGTTTCCGAGGTAAATTGTGTTGTGGCTGTTTTCTAATGCTTTTGTATTTTGTATGTTGGTGAATCGAGAAAACCCAAAAGCTTTGCCATTGACGGTAGTCTTTTTTGCTAAATAGACATCCATAATCTTCCCATGCTAGGCGAACATCTTCCAAAGTGTTGTCTCGTTCCATCCCGTCAGTATATATGTGAAGAAGTATGAAATTGTAGTGTTGTTTATGTGTTGACTATGTGTTTTCCTTAATTCCTTCTCATTGCCTTTTTCCATCCTTCATTTGCATGCCCACCGTCCTCCTCAGTGGTGGTTGCCATATTCACACCACTTTCTCTTTCCTTTGACTATAGAGCGAAAAAGTCTTGTCCAAATCGTCTTACCAGCTATGCCTTAGGCCTTCTTTTTATTTCTACATTAAGTGACTTATAAAATATGTGAGGACCATCGTCTGTTAAAATCACTTGTTGGGGAAGTCTTCATATTTGTTTAGTAACAAAAATAAGTGGGTCAAACTCAATAAAGAAATATTATTAAATAAGTGAGTCTTACCATTTTATTCCCATAAAGAAAAAAGAAATGCACCCTTAAGGGGGTGGCATCGTACTCGGTGTTCCATCGGCAAGAGTCGGCAAGGCTCGGCATGCCCATTGCCTCCATGTCGGCATGAAAGAATCGGCAAGCCAAGCGGTGAACATCACCGATCGGTAAAGAAAGGAACATTCAGAAATTGGAACGTTGGACCCATTTATTATTCGACCGTTTGGGACTTTTTCCAAAAAAAAAATAAATAAAAAAAAAAAAAAAAAAAAAAAAAAATTCCTTTAAATACTCACCATTTTTCTTTTTATTTTCACATCTAAACTAATATCAAATCACACATACAATTTACATTCTAGTAACCATGTCATCATCTTGTTCATCCTCAAACGAGATAATTATTCCCCCCGACTCATCCGAAGAATGGTTATCCGGTAGTACAATCGAAACCTTTTTAGCCGCGTACGAAGCTCTTGAAGACACGGCAAGCTCTACCTTCATCCATGGTTATGTAAAACGTTTTCGTGATAAAGCTTTAGAAAATCTATTGAATGACTATTTCGTTGAACAACCAAAGTCTAACGAAGATGTTTTTCGTGATCGTTTTCGTATGAGTAAAAGATTGTTTTTAAAAATAGTTGGTGACATTGAAGCGCAATTCGAATGGTTTCAAGAGGGCCAAGACGCGTTTAGAAAGATTAGTTTCACGCCGTTACAAAAACGCACATCGGCAATACGGCAACTCGCAATGGGTGAACCTCCAGATAGATTCGATGACTATTTAAACATGGCACGAAGAACTTCAGGTTATTATTAATTTTTTTTATTCATTATTACTTTTTTTCGTTATTAAATATTTTTTATTTGTTATTAATTTTTTTTATTCGTTATTCATTTTTTTTTAAATGTTTTTTTGTACAAAAAATATTTCGGAATTGTCTTTTTAAAAATATTTTTGTTTTTTGTTTTATAAAATGATATTTCGTTATTTATTTTCTTATATTAAAAGTTGTCGTTTTTTCTAGGTGAATGTCTTGATAAATTTTGCGATGCGATTATAAAGTTATACGGTCGAGAGTTCTTATGTTGGCCCACAACCCATGACATTGCACGGTTATTCGAAGTACATGAAGAAAAACATCACATTCCTGGAATGCTTGGTAGCATTGATTGTACACATCTCACTTGGTGAAATTGTCCTAAATATTTGAAAGGCCAATATAAGAGAGGTGATCACCAATACCCGACTATTATGCTTGAAGCGACGACTTCATATGATTTGTGGATTTGGCATTCGTTTTTTGGTCCGCCCGGCTCAAACAACGATATCAATGTTTTGAATCAGTCTCCATTATATATTACCGAGCGAAATGGTACGGCGCCAAACAGTTCATTTTATTTACGTGGACGTCTCTACAAACGTGGATATTATCTTGCCGATGGAATCTATCCTAAGTATTCAACTCTTGTTAAAGCATATCCGTATCCCGCTAACCCGAAGGAAAAGAAGTTCAAGAAGCTACAAGAGTCTGCAAGAAAGGATGTCGAGCGAGCTTTTGGTCGTTTGAAGGGAAAATGGTTTACTCTCAGTCGTCCTCTACGACCTATGACCGTCGCAAATATTCGACAAATCGTTTATACGTGTATTGTACTGGGCAATATGATTTTAAAAGACGATGGTGTGGCAATATCACCGGTTCATATAATGGATCAGCCGGTCACGCCAGTTTATGACGATAGTGTGCTAGAGTTACTCGACGAAGATATTCATAACCACCTTTAATATGATCTTACGGAGCACTTAGCGGCGCAAGACTTACCATACCTCGATGACTAGTCATTTCCTATTTTTAATTTTTTTTTAATTTTTTTTTCCTAAGTATTATGTAACTTTTATTTGAATAATAATGAAATTTGATGTTTTTAATTAAATTGTAAATATAATTATGAATTTTAAAAATAAAAAAATAAAAAGTTTAGACATGGTTAGGCATCACATTGTCACTAAAAATAAGTAGTTAGGCATGATTAGGCATGAAAAGTGTTGTATTGATTCTATTGACTAATTACAAATTAGTTTGAGTATTTGTTAGGCAACATTGTTACCCCTAGTTCCCCTTGACAAGTGTTTAGTGATTAATGTGATAATCCCTATGTAAGAAAGCTTAATTTGAATTTTCACAAATTAGGGTTCATGTATGATTTGGGGGTTTTGGGTAAACATATGTTTAAGTTAAATTGATGATTAGATCGACTATGGTTAGATGATGGAAACACCATCATCTTCTTTGTTAATTATGATGGGATACGTAGAGGATTTTAAAAGTAAGTGACATGGTTCTATAAGGGTGTTTAATTAACATTGGAGAAATGATTCTTGGTATTGAAAAAATTGGAGAAATGTTAATGAAGGATAACGCTTAAGTTGCTAGCTTTGATTGGAGAAATGTTAATGAAGGATAACGCTTAAGTTGCTAGCTTTGAATGAAGGTAAGTACTTCAGGGACGGAATCAGGACACAAAATAACCAGATGCACTTAGAATAAACAAAACAATACTACAAAGAAAAGTTTTATGAACCGGTTGCATTTAAGAAAAATCAAGTTTTTTTTTAAACAAAATTAACACTACGTAACAAAAATCCATGGGTGTCCCGGGACCCCCTAGTTCCGTCACTGAATTACTTGGTACCAAATTAACATGATTATAATTATGCAATTTCGTAATGAATTAAATTTAGAATGTTCATATTTGCTATTGTTATGAGTTAGTTATGAATTAATAACTAGTTTATACTACCTTATAATATATTTAAGACAGCTATATTTAGAAGTCTTAAAATATTTAAGGCTAAAAATATTTTTTTAATAAGAAAGATGCATACACATATAATTAAAAGCACAGAAATTTAAGTGTCTTTAAAAAGTTTGGGTTGTTACAATTATAGCTTTCAATGCGTGTAATTTTTTAAGACTTACAAAAAAAAAGCATAGTGTACACTACTTTAATGCACATATTAAAAAAAACACACCACATTAATGCTATTTAATGTAGTCAATTAACTAACTGGTCAGTAAATACAATTAATACAGTTATTAAAATACTCCTTATATAAGAAATACAAATTATCAAGCATATTATACAAACAAATTAAACACAATTCCTACATTAAATGTCATTAATACAAATAACAAAACACATTATACAAATATTCAAGCCTGAACGTGCAACGGGTCAAATGGGCTTGAGCCCGAACGGGCGCGAGCCAACAGGCTCGAGCCCGAACGGTCACAGGCTAAACAAAATTCTTGATATCCGTAAATTTATTGTAAAAAAAAAAAAACGTAATAAACTAAAATACATGATTCATCGAAAAATTTAATTTCAGAGTACCCGAAAAATTTAATTTCAGGTACCCGTCGCTGCAACGCGCGGTTGTACACCCTGCTATAAAAAGTTATGTGTATGAAATGTGTTATGATGATAAGTAAGTTAAGAATGAGTGATTATGAGCGATGACGGCTAATACATATTAGGACGCGTTATACAATTTGTCATGTGCATGTGTAGAGATAAGTACCAGTTGATTGTGAGAGCGATGCGGTTGTTTGTACAAAAGAGAAGTTAAGTAGAAAGCATTAAACAATAAATACAGCTTAAAGTATTATTTAAGCAAAGTATAAAGCTAATACGGTCAGCGTGACATGATTAAGTTATGTCGAAGGTATTAGCATATGTAATTGAGCGAGGTGATAAGGAATGCGTAGACGTGAAGTTCACATAGGTGGCTACAATACTACACAAAAAATGTTTTGGTACGCTTCTTAGATACGTAAATGGATGTAGTTTTTGTTATTAGGTACGGTTATTTTTAAAACCGCACCAAATTATTCCATTTTGCTACGGTTATTTTAAAAACCGCACTAAATTATCCTTTTTTCTACGGTTTTTTATAAACCGCACCAGAATCAAAATCCAAAATCCTACCTACCCCACAACGGACACATGTTGTCTTTGTCTCCTACCTCCCAACACCCAGCACCCACACACACTCTCATTCAACATTCAATACACCATATTTACTTATCCTCAACTCAAATCTTTCTATTACATTAAACACTCCAACAACAACCACAATAAATTTATCTTAAAACTCACAAAACTACAAAAAAAAAATAGGTAATACTTATATTTTTATTTACTTTTACTCATTAGATTTTTATTTATGTTATGCTTAACTAATATATTTTTCATATTTGTATAGGTATAAACTTCTTAATCATGTATCCAAATTAGAGCTTTCAACTCATATTAGAAAAGTTTGGATCACAAGGTGAGTTTATAAAAATTTTTGTTATTTGTAACATTATTTATCTTTATGTTGTTAGATCTAAAACTTATATATATATATATATATATATATATATATATATATATATATATATATATATATATATATATATATATATATATTATGTTTATTTGTGTATGTATAACATGTGTGCATCTAGATGTTATAAATAAATCCTTATATGAAATTAGTTATACCCGTCCGAAACTAATCTAATAGAGATTAATTTCGGGCAGTCCCCGTTTGGGACTGCCTTTTGAATATTTTGTCTCATTTAGGATGCGTATACGTTATAGTGGGTTGACTCATTTAGGATGCGTACACTTAATATGGGTCATTATATGCTGAAAATCTGCGCTTAATAAGAGTTTGCATGCTGAATTTTCTGCACTTAGAAGAGTGTTTACATGCTCAATTTTTTGCACTTATAGTAGTGTTTGTATGCTGATTTTCAGCATATACAAGGGTGTTTGCATGCTGATTTTTCAGCATATACATTGGGGTGCTTGATTGCTAATTTTTCAGTATATATAAGTGTGTATTGTGTTTGATTTTAGCTTTAGTGCCGGCGTATGTGACTTTTGTGGCTTGCGCTTATTTTGGACACATTAGTGGATTTTTGGTTAAGTTTAGGCTTGGATGGATTATAAGTTGGAGTATGGAACTTTGGCTTGTTTAACAGTTAGAATGGCGTTTTTCTATGTTTTATTGATTTCTCAAATGCTTGCAGACATGTGACTTTGATTTACGATGTTTTATTTGGCGACTTTCAGCCCATTTGACTTGTTTCCTTTCTATTTGACTTTAGATAATACCAGGTGTAGGATCATAACCCGATTTGAGCCATTTGATTATAACCCGATTTGAACTTTGTTGGTTTTATTGCGAAAAAATATGACTAATTATATCTATATTTGTTTTTGTAGCTTTGGAATG
This sequence comes from Artemisia argyi, assembly GCA_030686995.1. Taxonomy (NCBI): domain Eukaryota; kingdom Viridiplantae; phylum Streptophyta; class Magnoliopsida; order Asterales; family Asteraceae; genus Artemisia; species Artemisia argyi. The sequence goes on along the minus strand of CM060704.1, from coordinate 110,439,785 downwards.
ATACACGCCGTTTACAACCGCGGGAGATCGACCAAGTGGCTAATCTAATACTGAACGAGTTTTATAGGGATGTTGTACTTCCTTTAGATACAACGGCTCCCCAGTAGTCCAGGTTTTATATTTTGGTGATGATGACGTATAACGATTGTAATGGATAATACTTTTATATTTTGGTGATGATGACGTTTAAACGATGATAACACTTTTGTGTAACTCAGATGGTTGCGTTGGTTGATATTAATATAAAATGTTAAGTTTGTTAAGTATTGTTTGTGCATGTTGAAATGTTGGGTCTGCTGCGGAAACGATTATGGTACAGGTTTTTGGTAGTGTTTGGATACACGTTTATGGTAGTGTTTGGATACAGGTTTTGGAAAATAATATTTTTTTTTAAAAAACAGTTTTTAGGTGCGGTTTATTAAGAAACCGTACCAGAAAAGAAATTTTTGGAAAGACATTTGGTACGGTTATTAAGAAAACCGCACCAGAAAAGAAATATTTGGGGCGTTTATATTGAAGACATTTGGTACGGTTATTAAGAAAACCGCACCAAATACTAATTTTCTGCTACGGTTTCAAAACCGCACCAAAGCCCATTTTCTTTTTTGGTACGGTAGTATTTGGTACGGTTTTAAAACCGTACCAAAAGGCTTTTAAAACCGTACCAAATCAGATTTTTGTGTAGTAGTGCTAGCCAAGTACTTGTGAATGATGTTTAAATATTGAGTATGGTATGGAATGAGTTTCTTCGGGCATAGCCGATTAATGTTTAAGTTTGAGATAAACTTGTAACATGTGTGAATGCATCATATGTGGTGAAGTAGAATAAGGTTATGTGAATAAAACGTGTTAAGCCTTGTGTACTTTTACTAGTCAAAACAATTGATGAATAATAAAATGCTAAACATAAAGTGTATAAATCTCTTTTTAAATTTTTTTCTACGCTTTTTATTCTCAATTTTTAGATGTTTTTTTTAAGACTTTTACTAGTCAAAACAATTGATGAATAATAGAATTGCTATACATAAAGTTTATAAATCTCTTTTCACATTTTCTTCTACGCTTCTAATTTATATTGTATTATGTTTTATTTAAAAAGATTTCGTCTTTTGAAAACATTTTTTTTTGGTTGTTAATAGGGGACACTTGTTAAATTCTTCACTTTTTTTTCAGACATTTTTTGCTTTAAAAAAACCGGGAACTTTTATATTGATTCTCCTCCAGGGTTTAGACGCATGAGTTTTCAAAAACTAATTTTGGTTAAAGTATTACGGCGTCGAAGAGTTCTCTAAAAACTCTGATAGATTATTAGTAGTTTGTACATTAAATGGCTTGTGTAGCAATGATACTCGTTGTTGTGTGAAAATCTCTCTAACTAAATGACTGTAAGTTCAAATCTTTCATAAGACATGTACCAAAAATAAAAATTATGTAGTTTGTACAAAAAGTTATTTTCTCATTGTATGGTCTCGTTTTGGATGTTTGTGCTTGGACTAATAAATTTGTACAAACGTCACCGACTATTAGGACAGATTTTATGGAAAACTGGTGCCTAGGAGATGAATCTTTAGCAAAAAAAAAACAAGATTATAACGATGGTATGCATTATCAAACAAAATTAGGGTTTTTATTTTATTTTATTTATTTATTTATTTATTTATTTATTTTCTTTCATTTCAAACAATCATTGTCCCAGAGGACGAACCTCACCAAAATTAAAGGAATTATACATTGCTATATGCATGCACATAACGTTTTGCTTCTAACCACAATAAATTTGTGATATAATATTGGGTTTATATATAGTACGTTTAACTGCTTGTTTTTTGTTGATATATATATCATGAATACATCCACAGGGTAAAGATCCAGTGAGAAGAAAACTTAAAATAAGAAGAATGAGAAATAGCTATAACGTCATATTTGAGATGCATCGACATGAATTAGATGCATCTCTATTCATTTAGATGCATCACAATTAGTTTCGAAAGTGATTTTGAAGTGAAAACGATGCAAATTAGTACTAGCAACAAATTTGACCCGCAGAGGACGAAAAATACATAGGATTAGTCTAACTTGATGAAATGCATCTAATATATGTATATGCATCTAATTTTTAGCTAGAAAATATATTATGATGCATCTAAAAGATTAGGGATGCATCTAATTCACATTGATGCATCTCTAATTTGTAATTATAGTTATTTCTCATCCTTCTTATTTTAAGAATTCTTCTCATTTGATCCTTAGTCTACATCCACATTGCTACTATAATTATGAATCTTTACTTGGATTTTGGGTAGTTTATGAATTGGTCCAAAATTTGCTATACCTCGATCATCTATTCATCTCCCTACCGGTTAGTTTAACTTTATGCTAGCGATCGAACTGCATAGGAATTTAAAAAATATATAATTAGTTCTCTGGCTCTAATTTCTTTTAGACTTAATCAGTTTATAATTAGGAAATAAGTCCATCTGGTACACTCTAAAAAGCATTTTCATTAGTTCTATATATGATCAAACGCGTAAAATACTAAAATGTATAAAAGTATCATAGTTCTGATATGGATTTAATTACATTAAATTTGTATTCTAAGCGATATTTTTTTGCCGATGTACAAACCTATTGAAATGAAGACATGTATTACATAAATGTATAAATTACTATGTACTAAAAAATTGTATGCCTATCCAGGAATTTGTAACGCAACTTTCGTGATTATTTACTGCGAAATTATGTTTAGTAAAGAAGCTCTGGTTCCAATCAAGCGTCTAAACATGCATTCCAATCTGGCTTCCATGCACTCGAGTTGAGTTTCCAGTCTCTCCAATCTGCATTTTGCAGTTTCCATCTTGTCCCCTTGATTAGAAGATTCATATTTACATAGAGTTTGCAATGCATCATCTATGCTTTCAAATTCATTTAAAATCCCTTGCTGATCATCACACACCACCATTCCTTTGTGTATCAGCTTTGATACCACAATAGACCATTTGTTCGGTTTTGAAATTGGCACTGAGAAGAACAACAATAAAGACTCGAAAACTGAGACCGTCACTTCACTAACTCCTATAATCGCCTTGATCACTGCTACAAGCTGGTGGTTGTCTGAATCAACCAGCACTGATCCACCTTCTGGAATGATGTTATCAACTTGTTTTAAACTTCCAACCAACATTTTAACATCTTTTCTCATCTTTTTTCTTAAGCAATTATATTTCGTTACACTATTTTCGACACTTAAGTCTCCCTTTCGTCTTCGTAGAGTACAGTGAAGATCTCTAATGTGCTCCCTCATCTCTGTAACCGTATCCTTTAAGCCGCCACATACATCCAAGAATATTACAGATTCCTCGATTAACTCTTCGACCCAATTCTTGTTTTGTTGGCGAGATATCAACACTTTAATACTAGAAGAATTTAAAAGATCACCCATGCATTTATAGAGCTCAGTCAGCTGAGACAAATCGCTGCAAATGGTCTCGGCACATGGCTTTGATGCTGCGACCATTGCAGCGGCTCTGGACTCATTGAGCTCTTGTTCGATTCGATTAGTGGTCGGGTGTGATCTGCAAGGCAAGCTAATGGATTTAACTTGGCCTCTAGTGCTAAATTTGGGTGAAAGAGCCATTTTTCTTGGACGATATGCAATGCTAGGCAATTACTAAAGTCCTTTGGTATTGGTAAGTTGAACTTCTATAGGCTATGCTATATATATTGGCATTCAGTCTGTTGGATTTTTTTTTTTTTTTTTTCTTTTTCTAATAATAGCTTCCCACGTAAGATTATGGGTAGATGGTATTGAACGTTGAAACAATAGTATTGATACAAGTGTTTAAAACATGTGATAATATCATGGGCTTTCCTTTTTTGTGTCGGGTGTTTGGCCAACGCAACACCTTCCCCAATGATATATGCCAATATTTTTCTAAGTTATTCTCCCCATAATTTATGGCTCATCTAGTATAACCAGATATTAGACTTAGGATATTGGTGTTATTAAAAGAAGGTATGGGCAAAGTCGGTTAGGTGTATAGTCTTAGAAGGCGCCATCTATGTTTTTTGGCTTTATTTTTACGTGGCGTGCAAAGATTGTATCTTTTGGAAGGAAAAGAAGATCCTTGCATATATCATGCCCAATGCTAACGTGTTGCAATAAATGGCTGATTGGTCCACGTATGGGGTTTTGACCCACGTGGTGGTGTTGTGCCTATTGATACTTTTGTGCTGTTTGGGGTGCCAATAATATTAGAAATGGTCCAAAATTCGCCACCTTCATACCCTTATTTTCTTGGTACATTAGTTGGTAGCTAGATAGCAACAGTCAACCAAATGGTTAGTTTAATATTAATTTACTAGACCATTTAATATTAATTTACTAGACGATGATCTCTCACGAATCTGGTATATAAGATTTGTAGTTCTAGTTTCATTCGACATTGTAATTTATGGTAAAGATACATCATATCTACATTCCCGTGTATGTCTGACCCATGTAAAAGTGATAATGCCATTAATTAGAAATTTCTCAAAATTCTGTGTAATTTATGATGGCGTACATGTGAAACTGGATAAATTAAGAGTTACCCTTTTTACCTTTGATTAAAAGCATACTCAACATGAACTATAAGTCTATACTAGACCGGCCTGATCATCAACATCACCGGTCGTCGTGTCCTGTCCCTCGTTGTTACCCCCCCCCCCCCCCTGCCCGCCCTCACCACAGTGAGTATTTGGCTTCTATTAATACTTTAAAAGCAATGGGTGCGGTAACTTGAGTTAAGGTTTCATCCAGTGTCAGGTCAGCGGCATATCAGCTTTGAACCTTTTCACCTTAAAAAAAAAAAAAAAAAAAAAAAAAAAAAAAAAAAAAAAAAAAAACTTTATCATAACTCACCTCAACTCAACTTTAACACCACATTTTGGGCCTTTTTTTTTCTTTTTCATTTATAAAATTAAAAAAAAAAAAAAAAAAAAACAAAAACAAAAAAAAAAAAAACAAAAAACATTTTCTTTAAAGTTACAAAACTAAAATTTACAATAACTAATATTTTTATTTATTTTTTTTACTTTTGAAAAACAATAAAAAAAAGAAAAAAAAAACAAAAACAAACCACAAGGACTGAAACTGTACTTTTGAAAAACAATTAAAAAAAAAAAAAAAAAAAAAAAAAAAAACAAGGACTGAAACTGTACTTTAAAAAAAAATTAAATAAATAAATAAATAAAGGACTGAAACTATAAAACACCCAAACGTTGTTCCTTCCACCTTTAAACGCATGCAACTAAAACACACACATTATATAAACACACACCAAAATACCCATTTAAATCAGAAGAAAAAAAAAAGTTTTAACGTCGCGTTACCTCCTTAACGCAGGGTTAAACTTTCACCTTAACGTGAGGCAGCGGTGTGGTAACGTGAATTTAACGCACGTTAAATACAATCCACGTCACCCTTAACGCAGCTCTTACATTACCACACCCATTGCTCTAATAGCGGTGACCCAGCTCCACAATGGCTAAATATGTATATTGAGTTAAATATATTAAAAAAAGTTACTTAAAACTAAATTATTATATTTATCTATAAATATTTAATACAATTTCATTTTCATTCGCAACTTCAAATCACATTTTCTCATTATCAACATAGCTCAAATAACAAACAGTTCTCATTTCTCATTATCCAAATCAATTTCAAAGCATTCATGTTCCCATACTCATCGGTTAATAATATGAACTTGCAGTTTTTAAAAAGTGTTGGGTTGTCGTATAAGAAACGACAAGGTGAAAGTTCGCGAAGTACAAGAGATGTCGTAAGTAAAGGTCGTTATTGTGCTCATTATCGTTTAGTGGCCGTTTCTTTTCTGAATACCCGATGTATGACGACTATACATTTCGAAAAAGGTTCCAAGTGAGTCGAGAACGATTCACAAGCATAGTTGAAGATGTAACTAATCATTGTAAATAACTTCATAAAAATATTGATTGTACTAGAAGGCCTACATTTCATCACTGATGAAGTGCACCTCCACAATTCGTTAATTGGCATACGACACTGTTCCTGAATCCCTAGATGAATATTTAGCAAAAACCTACTTACACTGATGTGTATAAACTTTATCGGTGTCACGAAGAAAAGCATGAGTTGCCAGAAGTGTTAGGAAGCCTTGATTGTACTGACTGGGAGTTGTGTAATTTTCCAAATGCATATCCCAGTCAATATTGTAGACGTGATCACGATTCAAACCCATTCATTTTGCTGGAAGTTGTTGCCTCACAAGATTTATTGATTTAACATGTTTCTTTGGTGTTTCTGTGTCAAACAACGACATCAACGTTATACATCAATCTTCTTCAAGCAAGCGCATGAAGTAGCAATGAAAGATGTGAAACGAGTGTTTTGTGTGCTAAAATAAAAAATATGTTGTACACATGCATCATATTATATAATATGATTCGAAAACACAAAGGAAGTGCAATATCTTTCAACTTTTATCCAGGGAAAAACGAACAAATATTACAAGTTATAAGACAAATAAATCGTCACAACTCACAAGCACATCAAGATCTTCGTGTCAATTTGGTCAAACACCTTTAATTTAGCTTAATTTAATTTTTATTTTTATATGTGTGATGTTATAAAATTTTAATATAATGTTTTCAGTTATTGATGAAAGTTTTAGTTTTAGTATTTGATGATTTATTTATTTTATTTTTATTTATTATTATTATTATTTTTTAAATATGAGTTTGTTGGTCACTACCACATTTGCATAATGACAAATTTAGTGATATGGTAAATGATAATATGACGCTTAGGTGAAGATTATTGGTTTAATTTGTTGACTGTTCCACGTAGTCTTATAAGAATTTAAATATGTATTACACATCCGTCGAGTATCAATCACGTATAAGCTCCAAGGAAGTTTCACTTGAACATTATTGTGTTTGGAAGTTGAAACAATTTAACGAGTTCAAAAAGATATCATGCCTTATAAATGTGTTTTGGGTCATGTACAGATGTCACAGACTATTGGTGAATATTTCATGGAAGGCCATGACCATTGAATGAAATTTGGGCTAAAAATCAGTGAGGAGGTGAACATCTAGCAAAAGACAAGATTGAATGAATAGATGGTATGTTATTGTCACACCAAATTATGTTATTTTTATAAGTGTGCATGCTTGGTCTGTCTCACCTATGTTTCTCTTCGCTTCTTATGACAACTATTAGATCTTTTAGTTTATTTGATTGCCAGATTCAGCAGTGAATTTCACTCTATTATTATGAAGGAATTAATATTTCTTAAGTGTTTGTATATCCTATATTTAGTCTCAATTATATACTCAGTTTCACTACACAACAAAATGATAAGATTGTTTATTTTTTTAAGATGGGTAGAGCTAGTCTAGGACTCGATAATCAACAAATATAGAATCTGATACCTACTCTGTATTAGGTGTTTCATTGTTCACCTTATAGATAAGATGAGACTATCCATCATCTATAATTGAGTACTAATATTAACTTTTAGTTTCGTTTACTTGCACTAATAGACATCGTTAACCACCACCAAGATTGCCTAATGGTCACGCACCTTGATGTCGTCACAAGGGACTCGGGTTCAAACCTCACAGGATACATATCTTGGGGATGGTCAGGGAAAGAGTGAGAATGGTCATAGGGATATCCTGGATAGTTCACGTACATCTAAGTCAAATACTATGGAAAAACTTGTTCGTTTACCCGTTTACACTACGGACATCATTACAAGATATGAACGTGTATACTTTAATTACATTTTCAATGCGTAAAGGTGCAAAGGCTATTGGAATAACTTTACATTTATAAGTCATATCTCACTACAAAATAAAGCACACTAGATACAACACACAAAAGGGAAATGAAGCATTGTATATTCTGTCTGCACATACAGTTGGTTTATTATATAATATGTCACTATTTTAAGTAGGATAAGGAAATGCCGGAAAATCAAACCACACATAAGTATAGTCGTTTGGAGTTTGCTGCATATTTCATGTATAAACCTACCAAGGGTTTTATTTGTCTTGGCCGCTATTCTATCAACCACAAATGTCAAAATACTATAAATGGCATGGTAATTGAAAATGGTGCATACAGACAGACTGTTAGTTGCTGATAATGTATACTTAAGCGTATTAGATGTTGCATAGTTTGCAGCACATCATCACAGTCAAAAAAACTTTTACCATGTATGGAGTCATGGAGACTTGATCAAAGATGATACAACTTCAGAAAGCTTTTATTGGATCAAGGGATCAATTAATCTGATTAAGCTCCAACAAATATCATTCAATATACAATTTTTTAATAGACAACTATCATATATGTCTTTGCATAAGATACCATTTACATGTTTATACTTGCATAACTAAATATACCGGTCAATCCACATGAACCTAAAACATCAAAGCATGAGCATATCAGTTAAAATTTTGATGCCTATGCACGACCTGCCAACTATAATTCAATAAACATGACTAGATTTTTATTTGGAGATGATATTGAGAAGAGAAACTCTGGTTTGAACCAAGCACCTAAACATGCACTCCAACCCACTCTCCATTCTCTCAATCTGAGCTCCCAATGTCTCTAATCTACATTGTGCAATTTGTGCATCACTCAGTGATCCGTCTTTACATAATTTTCTCAATGCATCATCAACTCTTTCAAATTCATTCTCAACCACTTGTTCTTGATGATCTTCACATGCCACCCTCCGTTTATGTACCAGCTTAGACACAACAACTGACCACGTGTTTTTCTTTGAAATAGACGCAGATAAGAACATCAACAAAGACTCGAAAACCAAGACTGTCATTTCATTAACTCCTATTAATGCCCTGATAACTGCCACCAGCTGGTGGTTATCTGAATCAACAACCACTGATCCACCACCTGTTATCATGTTATCAACTGGCTTTAAACTTGCAACCAACCCTTTAACGTCTTTTTTCATTTTCTTTCTGAAACAACTGTATTTCGTGATACTGTTTATAACGTTCAAGTCTCCCTTTCTCCTCCTTAGAGAAGAATAAATATCGCTACTATGATCTTTGGTTTCTGACAACATATCACTCAAATTGCCACAAATATCCAAGTATTTGACAGATTCGTCTACTAACTCATCGACCCATTTCTTGTTTTGTTCTAGAGACATCAAAATTTGATTGGTTGATGAAGCTAGAAGACCGTCCATACATTTGTACAATGTTTTCATCTGGGATAAACTACTGCATATTTCATCTGCAGATGTTACTTCTGCTGATGTTATTTTCATTTTTCTGAGCAATTCTTCAATATGAAACGTTGTCGGATGCGATCTGCAAGGCAGACTAATAGATTTTGAAGAAGCAGCCATGAGTACAAGGCAAATAGTGTTTTTAAATTTTTGTGTGTGTGTTATGGTAATTAACTTTATCATCTATAGTTTGCTATATATAGTTGTGTATGGCATTATTTGGCACTTTGGAAATAATTAATTTGATTTCTGTAATGGTATTGGCTTTATTCTATTGTTTTGTTGGGAGCTTGGTCAACACAACTGTATTCCTCCAATGATATGTCCGATTTCCTTACATTATTGGCAATGGGTGGTGAGGTGCATAGTCTATGAAAGTGCCACTTACTCTTCCTTACATATACGTGGCGTCCCAGGATTGAATTGCTTATAAAATGATAACTTTTTACTTTATGCAGGTATCATATGTAAACTGTCACAAAGAATGGTGTTCTTGTTATAAGAACTTTTCACTTCTACTAAATCTAACTGATCCACATGTATATGTACTCTTTGTCCATCTTCAGCAAATCCACAACATATTGAATTATTGATATTTTATTTTACTAATAATACCTGACTACGTGTTTATAAATGTCAAAGTTTTATTGATGGTGCCATTATTTTCTGTTATTTTTGTCATATGTTAATAAGAATTCTTTAGCTCTGGAGTGAACTATCTGTTGGAATTTATATATCAAGTTAACCAATTAACTACGAGTACGCAGCGGATATTAGATCTAGTTAAGCAATTATGATTAACACACAAATAATAAACAAATTAAAGGAAAAGAGAAAACATGAAAAATAAATAGAAAACTAACCCTCGTAGTCACCCGCAAAATAAATCAAATAAGTGATTAAAACAATCACCTCTACGGGTGCTCACACAAACACGTCAAACAAATACGCCCGAAGTGCTAGCCGTGTACCACGTAAACCCAAACAACAAGTGTTAATGCTCAAAACCGGATCCAAACCAAAACAGCCCAAACCTTGTTCTGACTGATATCTACCAATGCTTGCTTCACGTAATACTAATTCGAATACTAAAATAAGTATTACTTTCGAATGAGTATTAAGAATAGACAACAGAAACTAAAGGAAGAATATATATTAATTCTTTGTATATAGGCTTGATATGTTTGACAAAGTCAAACCAATCAATCTTGCTATGTAACTGTGATTGGCTGTGGACAAGGAAATAGGAAGCGAATACAATATGTAGAATTGTTGTTTTCTTATGTTGTGTATATGAGCAGGTTACAAGGGAGTATATATAGCCTCTTAACCCTACTCTTGATAAGGCTTAAACAAAGCATGATAAGTGTTAAACTCTACCATCTTTGAGCCTTATCACAACTCTTCAACAATCCTTATCACTTTGATATGAATCTAGACAGATTTTGCTTTCCAGAATCTTCTGAAATCAGGCCATAGGATTAGGACAAGCAAGGGATCTTGTCTAGTTCATATTGTGTCCAAACCGGGTCATTTTGAGCTTTACGTGAAATATACAACGTATTCTAATGTTTAATGTGTGTGCCCCCAATAGGCTCACACACCTTTAGCCGTATCGTGCTAGTCCGACTCTCATATTCCAACAGCTCCCACTTGGGAGTTGGAGTAGCAGATAGCACAAATACCAACGACGGAAACGTCTAGCAACGCTCTCACTCGCTATTAAACTAAAGGTGTCTGAGATATAGTTTCATAAATCATTCTCAGTAGCATGGTCATTTATTTCTTGCTTTTATCATCCTTTGTTATAGATACCGTTAAACCATGGATATGGATCTTAACTCATGCCATATAGTTTAACCATTTAGATTCTCGTTATAGAATTTAATTAGATATACCAAATGTAATCAAGAATCATCTTGCATTACCCTTTGGGTTCGGCCGAACAATTATCTGATTAATTCTGGAGAGGGCCCATGGTATCTTTCTGCACATATCAAGTGGAGTAACAAATCCTTTGTTGACTACAAGTGTTGAGGATGCTGCTTCACATCACTCCGAAAAATAGCTTTTATAACTACCTTATTCAGGACAGCGTTTGGCATATAATTACAAAATTGATATCCACACATAACAGAACTTGCTTGTATCTCAAGTCTAAGGATGACTTAACAAACCATTTCAACATTTTACTCATGACAAGGATCCAAAAGTAAATGTTTGAAAGTTGGGGTATCCAATATGCATCCCTTGTGAATACATATGAGTTTGGCGGGAACAATCCACATTCTCATAGAATATAACCAACACTCACATTTGCCTTGCATAACAATATTCCCATATTGTTAACCGACAATGGACATATTTAGAATGATAAATCATTTCATGGATTAAACATGCAAATATGGAATAACAGGTTATATGAATAAAATAACAAATACCTTGTATCTTTATATATCAGAAAATAAAACTGTCTTACAATTCCAAATTATCCAAATACTAATTACACACAGATTTACATGAGACTACTAGCTGGTATCAAACCAATATCCCTAGTCAATTTAGAATGCTTAGGATATGCTAAAGCCTTCGTAAATGGATCGGCCAGATTGTCATCTGTGTGAACTTTTGATATCTTCACGTCTCCCATCTCAATGGTCTCTCGAAGATAATGAACTTTTGCGCGGTAATGTCTAGCACCCTTGGTGATTCCACTTTCATTAGCTATAGTAATGGCTCCAGTATTATCACAATACATATTTATGGGTTCTTCAATTGTGGGAACAATGCCAAGCCCAGAAATGAATTTTCGAATCCATACAGCCTCTTTAGATGCATCATAAGCAGCTATATACTCAGCTTCTGTAGATGAAGTTGCATAAATACTTTGCTTTGTGCTTTTCCAGTCAACAGCACCTCCATTTAAAACGAATACATATCCAGTCTGAGATTTGAGGTCATCAGCATCTGTCAGATATCCAGCATCAGTGTAGCAAGAAACCCTGAGCTCTCATTTCATATCACCTCCATAAACCAGAAACATATCCTTAGTATTGCGTAAATACTTAAGAATATTCTTAACAGCAGTCCAGTGAAGTTCACCTGGATTCTGTTGAAATCGGCTTGTTATGTTCTGAGCGAACGCAACATCAGGACGAGTACATCTCACAGCATACATAATTGATCCTATAGCCGAGGCGTAGGGAACTCTTTGCATGCGCTCTTTATCAGCAGGTGTCTCAGCACCTTGTGATTTACTCAATTTAAGCTTTTCTTGCATTGGGATAGTTCCTCGTTTAGAATTTTCCATAAAATATTTCTTCAATATTTTCTCAATGTAAGCATTTTGACTTAAACCAATTAACCGTCTTGATCTATCTCTATAAATCTTGATTCCAAGAATATATGCAGCTTCTCCTAAATCTTTCATGGCAAAACATCTTCCAAGATAGGATTTTACATCTTGTAACATTGGAATATTGTTTCCCATGAGTAATATGTCATCAACATATAGAATTAGGAAAGTGACATAACTCCCACTAGCTTTCTGATATACACATGGCTCATCTTGATTCTGAGTAAAACCAAATTTCTTAATCTCATCATCAAAACGTTTATTCCATTGCCTAGATGCTTGCTTAAGTCCATAAATGGAACGCTTGAGCTTGCATACTCGGTTAGGATATTTTGGATTAACAAAACCTTCAGGTTGCTCCATATAGACTTCTTCGTAAAGATGTTCATTGAGGAAAGCGGTTTTGACATCCATTTGCCAAATCTCATAGTCATAGAACGCAGCTATGGCTATAAGAATCCTTATAGCTCTAATGTCTGCAACAGGAGAAAAGGTCTCTTCATAATCAATCCCGTAGGTTTGAGTGAAGCCCTTTGCTACAAGACGAGCTTTAAAGGTGTGTACTGCACCATCCATGTCAGTCTTCTTTTTGAAGAGCCATTTGCTACCAACAGTTTTACAGTTAGGAGGAAGCTCAACTAATTCCCAGACTTCGTTGTCTTTCATGGATTGTATTTCCACATTCATCGCACCAAGCCATTTCTTGGATTCAGGATCCAATAATGCAGCTTTATAGGTTTTGGGTTCACCAAGATCCCCCAACTCATGCTCCTCAGCATCGATGTATAAGCACATTCGATCTGGGGCACGGCGTGTCCTAGCGGATTTATGAATGGGATTGATATCACTTTGAGGTTCATCAATTTCTTGATCATCCTCATCATGATCTAAGCTAGTGTCTATAGAAGGATTTGTATCTTCTTCTTGAAAAATTTCAAGATCTTCTAAACTCCCACTTGCTTCTTGATCCATAAGATTACTCTCAAAGAACTCAGCATTCCGAGCAACAAATATTTTGTTCTCAGATGGAAGATAGAAAGAATATCCCATTGTTTCCTTTGGGTATCCTATGAAGATACACTTAATAGATCTGGGTTCTAGTTTGTCAGGTTTGGTAAGTGTATCACGCTTAACAAGTGCCTCACAACCCCAGACTTTTAAGTAAGACAACTTAGGGGCTTTGCCATGCCATACCTCGTATGGTGTCTTATCAACCTTCTTAGTTGGAACCATGTTGAGAATGCGTGCAGCAGACTCAAGGGCATAATCCCAAAAGGACTTTGGAAGAGTAGTTTGACTCATCATGGAGCGAACCATGTCTTGCAGTGTTCGATTTCTCCTCTCAGACACACCATTATGTTGTGGAGTGTAAGGAGGAGTGCGTTGGGCAATAATCCCATGCTCCTTAAGATGATCCAAAAACTCTTGACTCATATATTCACCTCCACGATCAGAACGTAGTGACTTAATGGTCTTCCCGAGTTGGTTTTCTACTTCCTTTTGAAACACTTTAAATGTTTCAAACACTTCATGTTTATGTTTCAGTAGGTAAACATAACCATACCGACTATAGTCATCAGTAAAAGTGACGAAGTAACTTGCTCCTTGTCTTGACATAATTCTAAATGGGCCACATACATCGGTGTGTATTAGTCCAAGTAGATCCTTAGCCCTTTCCACTTGATGTGAATAGGGTTTTCTTGCCATCTTACCAGACATGCATGAAACACACTTTTCAAATGACTTAATGTCAGTTGAGTTGAGAAGTCCATCATGTTGCAACTTCTCCATGCGTTTCTTGCTAATGTGTCCAAGACGACAATGCCACAAGAGAGTAGAGTCCAAGTCTAGCTTGGCTCTTTTATTGCTAACAGCATACATAGAACTATCATTTGTTTTAGAACAAGACATATCAATTTCATAAATACCATCCCTTGGGATAGCACTAAAATAAACAACATTATTCCTAGAAACTGAAATTGTATTATTCGATTCAAAGCGGTTAATAAAACCATCGTCAAACAAACGAGAAACTGAAATAATTCCTCTAGTAATAGAGGGAGCAAAATGACAATTGTTCAAAACAACTACTAATCCACTTGGGAGACATAAATGATAATTTCCAATAGCTTCAACTCCTGCCCGTTGACCATTGCCCACGTACAGACTTAAAGCTCCTGGCTTCAGCTTCTTACTTCCCCTGAGACCCTGAATAGTATTACAGATGTGAGTACCACAACCCGTGTCATAAATCCAAGATGTACTAGGAAAAGTATAGAGTTCTATGGTGAAAATACCTGAAGTGCTAGCTCCTGGAGATAGCTTCTTCTTTTTTAGCAACTCGGTGAGATACACGGGACAATTCCTTCTCCAATGACCTATTTCACCACATTAGTGACAGGTCGCGTCCTTTGCAGGGCTATCCTTCTTGGGTGGTGGAGGTTTCTTGGGCTTGGAGGCATAAGATGGTTTATGCTCAGGAGCATAAGCCAACTTATACTTTCCATTCCCTTGATTCCCCTTAGCAGCCTTGAACGGTTTTTTACCTTGGTTTTTCTGGACCTTTCCTGCACGTATAGCATGAAGTGCAGGTGCAGCATCTTTCTTGGGTAGCGTCTGCTCATGTTGTTTAAGCATAGCATGTAATTCATTCACAGTCTTCCCCATGCTGTGCATATTATAGTTCTGCACAAAGCTGTCATACTCCCTAGAGAGTCCAATTAAGATTAGACTTACTCCAAGGTTCAAAGTGACGGGATGACCGAGACGCTCCAAGTTGTCAATGTAGCTCTTCATCTTTAGAACATATGAGCTTACAGATTGACCTTCTTCTTGCTTGCACGAGTGAAATTCCCTCGCGGTTTGCAGAAGTTCCTGTTCTGCCTGTTGAGCAAACATGCTTTTCAACTCCTGTAACATGTCATATGCACCAAGATGGGTTAGATTTCGTTGGATTTCTAAGTCCATGGTCATAAGCATGAAAGCAGCAATGTCCTTTGACCCCTTGACCCAAGCAGTGTGAGCTGCAAGAGCCTCGGGAAGGACTGGGTGTCCAGGAGTTGCAACAGGTGCAGTAGGAATAGGATGCTCCAAGTAATTTTCCTTATCTTCAGCTGACAGTATAATGCGAAGCTGGCGATACCAGTCAATGAAGTTAGGTCCAGTGAGTTTTTGTTTCTCAAAGAAACTCCTGAGTACCGAATTGTTTCCGACTGAGGTAGTCATCTACAATATAAGAAAAGTTCAAATAATTAGTATTTTCGATAATTAAATTCTTAATAGAATTAACTACCCAATTAATTACTAATTAAGACTAAGATCCAACTTGACCTCCCACTTATTACCAAAGGTCTGACCAATGTGTAAACAAATGGGGCAAGAGGTAAGCGACGAGCGTTAATTGCATAAAATGCAACTCTTAGACTTATGAGACTGATCAAGACATTAGTAGACAAGTAGTAATGTCATGAGCATGTTTGGTCTCATCTTATGCCTCGGGTCCAAGGTCTGACCAAGCATACTCGAAATAAGTCGACCAAACAAGAACATGCAAATATAACCAAAGGTCTGACCAATGAGCAATATTTGCCATGGATTTGGAATGGCCCTAAGGTCTGACCAAAGAGGTCAAGCCAAAAGCACGTGTCCTTGGTTGGTTGGCATAGACTTAAAATTTTCACATAGGGTAAACACATAAATGTGGTAAAATTTGTGTACAAAGAAGCATGCAAAACAACTTTGTAGCACTTTATTTTAAAAACTTTAGTAATGACACTGTAGTGATCATCATGGTTCACGGTAGCTCCAATCGAACTCGCAAGGTGGCGGAGGACCAGGTCAGCGCGAGGCAATGACCGGAAATCCTTTAGGTCTGACTGTGCGCACCATCCTTAAACCCCCCTTATAGTTTGTTCTAGTGGGTGAGCCGTACTTCCCAAGTGTCCATAGCGTCCAGTTTTTAATTTCATGAAAACTTGTTTCAATAATTTAGGTCGCTTAATTTTACAAAAACAATTTTCCACGAATCAAATAGCAGGTCACAATGAGCATGGTATTTAGGCGTGTAAATTAAGTCCATATTAATATCATGATTTCGATATGTATTATTCCATATTGCATGCAATTAGGTGTATAAAACATGTAACAATTATGCAAATAAAGAATCAATTACATAAACATGAACATTAATTAAACATATAACAACCGAGTCTACTAGGAGTCTTCCCCAAATGGAGAACCATAAGACCCTCACTAGGTTTTCATCAAGTGCCTAGATCGCCACATGCATCAAAAAAATTGATTGCGTAGGTCTTATAGCCGGAATTCACACATAAAATAATCATGGCAAACAAATTAACTTTTAATATATTTTGCTATTTTATGTATCTAATTAACAATTAATTTTAATTCCTTTGTGTCTAGGTATTTTTTTTTATTAATTAATGACAAGTATTGCATGATAGTTGTCAAAACAAAAATAAAACAAATAACTAAATTAGATTTCATGCAGCCTTTTCGCGTGTTTATTAAATTGTGTAACCCATAACCACTAAACGAGTTGACTCGTGATGCCACTGTTGTAATTTATATATCAAGTTAACCAATTAACTACGAGTACGCAGCGGATATTAGATCTAGTTAAGCAATTATGATTAACACACAAATAATAAACAAATTAAAGGAAAAGAGAAAACATGAAAAATAAATAGAAAACTAACCCTCGTAGTCACCCGCAAAATAAATCAAATAAGTGATTAAAACAATCACCTCTACGAGTGCTCACACAAACACGTCAAACAAATACGCCCGAAGTGCTAGCCGTGTACCACGTAAACCCAAACAACAAGTGTTAATGCTCAAAACCGGATCCAAACCAAAACAGCCCAAACCTTGTTCTGACTGATATCTACCAATGCTTGCTTCACGTAATACTAATTCGAATACTAAAATAAGTATTACTTTCGAATGAGTATTAAGAATAGACAACAGAAACTAAAGGAAGAATATATATTAATTCTTTGTATATAGGCTTGATATGTTTGACAAAGTCAAACCAATCAATCTTGCTATGTAACTGTGATTGGCTGTGGACAAGGAAATAGGAAGCGAATACAATATGTAGAATTGTTGTTTTCTTATGTTGTGTATATGAGCAGGTTACAAGGGAGTATATATAGCCTCTTAACCCTACTCTTGATAAGGCTTAAACAAAGCATGATAAGTGTTAAACTCTACCATCTTTGAGCCTTATCACAACTCTTCAACAATCCTTATCACTTTGATATGAACCTAGACAGATTTTGCTTTCCAGAATCTTCTGAAATCAGGCCATAGGATTAGGACAAGCAAGGGATCTTGTCTAGTTCATATTGTGTCCAAACCGGGTCATTTTGAGCTTTACGTGAAATATACAACGTATTCTAATGTTTAATGTGTGTGCCCCCAATAGGCTCACACACCTTTAGCCGTATCGTGCTAGTCCGACTCTCATATTCCAACACTATCTAAGTAAAATGGATTATGTTTCTGTTAACTTGTTAAGGTAGTACACAATAATCTGTTTTATCAAATCACCAGTATTTTCATGCTCTCCACCACTATAGCATAACACCAAAATGATAGTAATGTAAAACATCATATTGCTAGGTCGGTGGTGCACAAATCAGTTACCCTCATGGTATTTTTCAAAACTATTTGTTCCTTTTGTCCTCGTGTCCAGATGCACGGGTCACCGACTGTTAAGTTCAGTTAATGAGTCTCACCAAGTCCCATTATCATTAAGGATGGGGCTGCTGCCTCGAAAATAGTTGTCCTAGGAGATGAATATTTAGCAAAAGACAAGATTGAATGTATAGATGGTATGTTATTATCATAAAAATTTATGTGATATCAATAAGTGTGCATGCTTGGGTTGTCTCATATATGTTTCCCTTCACTTTTTATTTATGACAGCTATTAGATCTTTTTGTTTATGTGCTTTTGAGATTTAGTAATGACTTCTATTTCTCTGCTTTTCTGAATATACTATTATTTGAGTAGAGGATATATTATTTATCAAGTGCGTCTTCTTCCTTTTTTTTTTTTTTTTCCCCCTAAATTTCAATTATGTGTTAAGTAGCACTACATATACAATTTTAAGTCTTACTCAGTTTTTTTTCATGACATGTTGCATAAGTTTGAGGTCTACACTGGCGTTATGACTTAAAGGCCGGTTTTTAACTAAAAGCACCTTCAATATGCTTAAGTACTCATGATGGATACACTGCTGCATAGTTTCTAGGCCTACATTTAGTCTTTGATTTAAAAGGGAAAATCTGACTATAATACTAAGATTCCCAGCCTAATACATCTACGATTGAAAGATATAATGGATTTTATGATACGATTTGCATCAGCGAAGTTAACATCTGCTAAATTCTCATAGATAGGGAAAACATGAAAACTGTAGTATCATCATCATCGAAAAACTCTTGTCATGTAGACTTGATAAAAGGTGATTCTTATAGGTCCAAAAAGGTTTACATAATCAAAAGAGCAATTATATAAGATTTATATGTGTATATATACTTAAACAACTACAAATTCATGTCAATGTACATGAGCTATTGAAAACGTAATGAAAGCATAAACATATCAGCTAAAAATTTGGATGCATATGCACGACTTTGATTCCTAATTACAAAGATCAATGACTTTATTTTTATTGGGAGATAATATTAAGCAGAGAAACTCTGGTTTGAAGCAAACACCTAAACACACACTTAACGCATTCTCCATGCTTTCAATGCCAGCTTCCAATCTCTCCAATCTACATTGTGCAATCTGCACATTTCTCATGCCACTCACTGATTCGTATTTACATAAAACTTTTAGTGAAGAATCAATGTTTTCTAGTTTATTCACAACTCCTTGTTCCTGTTGATCTTCACATGCCACCCTCCCTTTGTGTGTCAGTGTTGAAACCAAAACTGACCATTTATTTGGCTTTGAAACAGGAAAACTAAAGAACATTAACAAAGATTCTAAAGCCAAAATAGTTATTTCGCTAACTCCTACGACTGCTCAGATTGCTGCTGTAAGCTGGTGGTTATCTGAATTAACAACCACTGAACCAAAACCTGTGACCATATTATCAACTTGTTTAAGACTTGCAACCAACTCTTTAACATGCTTTTTCATCTTCTCTATGAAACAATTGTATTTCGTGATGCTATTTTCGACATTTGAGTCTCCCTTTCTCCTTCGTAGAGAAAAATAAAGATCTCTGCTATTATATTTAAGGGATAATTCCAAAAATGCCCCAGTTGCCCAATGCTTTTACTTTTCTAGACGGAATCTTTTGGTTTTGCTTTTTTAGACCAGGGCAACATGTACTTTTTGGGCAACTAAAATCTGCAAATGACAAGTGTGACTTTACGGATTACAAGGTAGGGCAACTTTTGTACTTTTTGGGCAACTAGTGTACTTTTAGGCAACTGGCGGCCTTCATGTTGTCCAAGTGGCTTCACAAGGTTGGCTAATGCAAGTTGCCCAGAGCAACTGGTCTAGAAAAGTAAAAGCAAAAGATTCCGTCCAGAAAAGCAAAAGCATTGGGCAACCGGGGCATTTAGGGAATTATCCCTGTATTTAATTTCTGACAGCGTATCTCTTATATTGCTACATATATCCAAGAGCTTGGCCGTTTCGTCTACTAAGTCATCGACCCATTTCTCGTTTTGTTCACAACTCATCAATTTTTGAGTGGTTTGTGTACTTAGAAGATTGTTCATACATTTGTACAATGTTGTCATCTGGGATAGACAACTGCATATTGTCTCCGCAGATGTTGCTAGTGGTCGGATGTGATCTGCAAGGCAAACTTATAGATTTTGTTTGGCTTTTGATGCTAGATTTTGCAGCAGCATCAGCCATGAGTACAAAGAAAATAAACTCTCTTTGGTTTTGGTATTCTTATTCTGTATGCTATTATTGGTAATTTTTAAAAATACATTACGGAAAGCATGGGCTGTATTTTTCTTTATTTCTTTTTTTCACTTTTTTGTGTTGAGAGTTTGGCTAACACACCTGTAACCTCCCAATGATATGTGCCACTTCCTTATTTTATTGGCAAAGGGTGCATGGTGAGGTGCATAGCCTTGATAGTGCCACTTAGTCTTCCCTTCCATATGTGGCGTCTCAGGATTGATTCTTTTATAAAATGATATCTTTTTACTTTATGCAGGTATTATATTTAGGCTGTCACAAAGAATAGTTATAGGAACTTTATACTTTTACTAAACTTAACTGGTCAACACATGCACTTTTTGCCCATTTTCAGCAATCTGCAACGTAATTTGATTTTACTAATATCTGACTGCCCTTATATTGGAACATTAGTAGTATATAGCAATAGTGAACCTAACTGTTATTTCCACTCTGTATAAGTTAAATTTTGTCTCTCATATAAAGATCATCAGATCTATGGAAGGCTATATCAGTTAGGTAGAAGACATATGTGAGAGTGTACACTCTAGTCCAGTATATTTGAGAGGTTTTTTAAATAAACTTTGTGTATTAGTTGTTAATTAAAGATATTAGATATTATTATTTTATATATAGAAGATAGCAGTAGTTAATTTATTTTGTATCCGTTTATAAATGTCAAAACTTTTATTCATAATGCCATTAGTTTGTGCTGATTATGTGATGTATCGATAAGATAATCTTTTAAACCCATTTTTATTAGTCAAAGTCTCAGTTGTGAATTATCTAAATTTTGATTCTGTTAAGATGGTACATTAGTACCCCAAGAATTTGTTTCATCACACCACCAGTTTTGATGTGGAGCATTAAATACAAGCTCGGTGGTGCACAAATCATCTCCCCCTCATAGTATTTTGCAAAACAATTTGTGCACAAATCATCTCCCCTTAAATTATTTTGCAAAACAAATTGTTTATTTTTGTCCTCGGGTTCAGCTTTCACCCGTCACCGACTATTGGCCAGATTCAGTTAACAAGTTCCATCAAGGGCCATCATCATTAAGGATCCTCGAAAACAGTTGTCTCAGGAGATGAATCTTTAGCAAAAGACAAGATTGAATGTATAGATGGTATGTTATTATCATACAAAATAATGTGATACTAATAAGTGTGCATGCATGGGATGTCTCATCTATGTGTCTTTTCACTTATTTTTTGCGACAGCTATTAAATCTTTTATTTTATTTATATGCTTCAAGATTTAGTATCGACTTCTACTCTTCTGCTTTGCTAGATATACTATTTTCGTAGCAGAGGATATAATATCTATCTAGTGTTTCTACATCCTTTTTCTAAGTTTCAATTAGGAGTTAAGTATCGCTAGGTAAAAAAAATTGAAAACTGTTAGTCGCTCTCAGTTCTTTTCTTGTCATTTTGCATAAGTTTAAGGGCTACAGGGACAATATGACTTGGAGTACTACTTGTAAATAATAGAGATGCTGTTGAGAATCACTTATATTTAATTTAATTGTGATTTACTTGAGATCAAGGGCTTAATCAAGTTTATCTTACAAGTTAGGAGGTGCGGAGTACACACTCGTTCTAGCTAGCTTGATGCCATCACGAACAAAGAGCGGGGGTCAAGGGGCAGAGCCCCTTGCTTGGTTTGGGGCAGCGCCCCAAATTTTTGGGATTCGGGTAACCAAATATAACTAACTTTCGGTTGGGTTTTATACACCATACACCAGAATTGATCTCTTCCAATATACAACAAAAACAACAACTTCGTGTATTACTTTGATTTCTCATGCTTTAGAAACAAAGTATCATTCTCTGAATTATCCAATTGAAGATTTCGTGATACCTGAGGCATAGAGGGTCAAAATACTTCAATCTGAAAGTGATCTTAACACAATTCAGAGAATATACGAGGATTATTACCACTCTCATACACCAAAATTCTGACAGATGCAACAGACGCTGGGAGATACTCCATAATATGTTACAACCCAAGACATCTGTGAGTGTACGATTAAATAGGTTGCATTTAACAAGTATTCTCATATATCTGTAAAGGTTGAAATTACACCATCATCGTAAAAAACCTCTAGATAAAAGATGATTCGTTACTTTCAGAAAGCTTCATACTGACTAAACAGATTTGTATATATATATACTTGTAAAGCTACAAACTCCTGTCAATGTACATGTGCTATTGAATAAGTCTTGTAAGCATAAGCATATCATCTAAAAAATTTGATGCCTATGCATGACTTTGATTTGTAACTGTTGTGGAATAACCACGATAATATCCCACCAACTAGGTAAAGAATGTGTATGTTTCAACACCACACTATACCTCAAACTAGCTTATTGAAAATTAGACAAAACTTAAAGAACAAGAGAATGTAACACCAAACTTTCTTATATATTTCTTATAGAAATATATTACAAACTAGAACAAAAAAGAGAGAACTATTCTAACTACACAACAAGAAGTGCTTGTGTGTTTTTTTGGTGTACTAAAACTCCAAGTGAAAGCTTCTATTTATAGGCTTCAAAGAACCTCTCAAGTTGCTACCAAGTTGCCTAGTTGCATCATACAACTTGCAAAAAATCAGAATCTTCAAATCTTCTAAATCTTCTAAATCTTCCATATCTTTGATAAGATTCCATACGTGAAAATTCAATGAATCATAGCAACTTGTATTATTATCCAAATGAGCCATCAGTTAACAAATCTCCACCTTGGCTCATCAACTATCGTTGGTGGAGTCTTCAAACCAATCTTCAACTTTTCACAACATTGATCAAGTCCAAACAGTAAGTGAACTTGATCCCAGCTAATACTTTCGTCAACATATCTGCGGGATTCTTAGAAGTATGGATCTTCTGGATTCTGACTCCACCTTCTTCCAATATCTCTCGTATGAAATGATACCGAACATCAATGTGCTTCGTCCTTGCGTGATAAACTTGATTCTTCGCTAAGTGAATAGCACTCTGACTGTCAGAATGCATCGTGACAAATTTCTGATTGATTCCAAGTTCACCGAGCAACCCTTGAAGCCAAATTGCTTCCTTTACAGCCTCTGTAATCGCCATATACTCTGCTTCCGTAGTTGACAAAGCAGTAGTTGACTGTAAGGTAGACTTCCAACTAATTGGAGCTTTTGCCAGAGTAAATACATAGCCTGTCGTAGATCTTCGCTTGTCTAAGTCTCCGGCATAGTCTGAATCACAGTATCCTTCTACCCACTGACTACTTCCATGTTTGAATACTAACCCTACATCGATTGTGTTATGGATATACCTTAATATCCATTTAACAGCTTGCCAATGTCTTTTTCCAGGGTTATGCATATACCTGCTCACCATACCAACAGCATGACTAATATCTGGTCGAGTACATATCATAGCATACATTAAGCTACCGACAGCATTTGCATAAGGCACTTTCTCCATGTATGCCCTCTCTGCATCATTTTTCGGTGACTGATACGTGGGAATCGCACCAGGCTTTACCTCTCAAGGGATCTTGAGAAGCTTACAACCCCCACCAGGCAGTGTACCTGATCGTTGTAGTATAGTATAGTGACAAGTACCGGGGGATTGATCGTTCAGCTAGGAATAGTGTCGCTAGGATTAGAAAACCTAAATACTAGTTCTAAAGATGAGGGATGATTATTTTTGTATTTTTATATTTTTTTAGAAAGCAAGTAAAAATCTCGGGTTTTGAAGGATTTGGGCGGAATTAGTTGCTAGTCAATTAACCCAATACTAAAGATGCAATCAAAATAAAATATTAAAAATGAAAATAAACTAAATTATACTAAGGTTGTGAGCAATAAGTGGAGAAGTTGTGTTTACTTAGATTTCACTACTCCCTAGATATCTTTTACACGTTAATTACTTGTTATAGTTGCGTGGATGACGGATTGTATTCCTTAATACCATTCATGGGGTGGCGCACTTAATTCCCCAATCCTATGAGTGCCTACTTCACTCCTATGTCGAGCCGGCTAAGAAGCTCCTAACATGGGATCATTAGAATTTACTCATGCATTAAATACAACCAATAAAACCTAGTGCACGTCAGTTCATGTTTCTTAAGACGTTCAAGCATGTTACCAATTGGAGATCTGCCAGTTTTCTTAAGCTTAACATCGAAATCATTCATCCAATACAACCATAAACAAGTAATCAACACATAATTAACATCTAGGTTTCATTAGATCCAAGCACACACAAGATAGATCTAGCCTAGCATGATAGAATTAAGACAAGAACAAGATATAGACAACCAACACATAGACATATTGATTGAATTAAAAGAATACTTATCTCAATTACACATGAAAGGGATCAAGGGCTGAGAATCCTTGAAAAACCTGTAAAATTCGTGCCAAGTTCGGCCTTAGGGTTTCTCCAAAACTTCTCTTTTTTATGTGTAAAAATTAGAAAACTATATATAGGAAATAGGGTCTGACGGCGTCAAGAACAAATTTGTGACGCCGTCATCTCGCCGCCAAAATACTTCTCGGACTGCCTTGATCTACTTTTGACGCCGTCATGTGTTATGTGTTTCCAGGCCGTCATGCATTTTACTCTTGACGCCCTACCTTGTGACGCCGTCATTTCTGTACTGGATCGTCATGGAAATTACTCTTGACGCTGTCAAGATTTTCTTCTTGACTTCGTCACCTACCAGCAAGGAAAATTAAGACTTTGGCGTTTTCTTCACTTTTATGCTCTAAAAACGTCCGAATTGCTTCCTGTTCCAGATTTCTCTCCCAAAGTACCTAAAATCACAAAAGGAACGATTTAGGGCAATATTTGATCAAATAAATTCGAATTCGGGCTTAAATGACCCCCTAAAAGTGGTTCATTTTTCGCCTCATCAGTGACATAGCAGCACTGATCTTAAATTGAGAAGCGAGTGGAGTACTAACTCGTTTTTTTGCTTGTCGAACCTAAAACGCTTTAGAATCCTTCTCAGATATTGTTTCTGAGTGAAACAGAGCTTCTTCAATTTTCTGTCTCTGACTATCTCCATGCCGAGAATCATCTTTGCTTCACCGAGATCCTTCATCTCAAATTCGCTTTTCAACCGAGTCTTTAATTTTTCAATCTCGTCTAGACTTTGAGAAGCGATCAACATATCATCTACATATAGAAGCAGATATACGAAGGACCCATCTTGTAGCTTTTTCAAATAAACACAATGGTCATATTTGCTTCTTGTGTACTTCGACTCCAACATAAACTTATCAAATCGCTTGTACCACTGTCTTGGGGATTGCTTCAATCCATACAACGATTTATGAAGTTTGCATATTTCATGCTCTTTTCCAGCAACTTTGAATCCTTCTGGCTGAACCATATAGATTTCCTCTTCCAAGTCTCCATGTAGAAATGCAGTCTTCACATCCATCTGAACTAGTTCCAAATCCAACTGTGCTACCAAAGCCAACAAAATTCTAATAGAGGAATGTTTTACCACTGGAGAAAAAACTTCATTGTAATCAATTCCCTCTTTCTTAGCGTAGCCTTTAGCTACCAATCTTGCTTTGTAGCGAACATCATCCTGGCTAGGAAATCCTTCTTTCTTTGCATACACCCATTTGCATCCAATTGCCTTCTTCCCTTTTAGGAGGTTGGTTAACTCCCATGTTTGATTCTTTCGAAGAGACTGCATTTCTTCGCTCATGGCAATCCTCCACTTCTCACTCTCTGAGTCTCGAACCGCTTCAGAGTAAGTAGTAGGAACATCATCAGCTGCAATTGAAGATGTACAAGCCACCATATCATTAAGGCGAGCAGGCCTTTTAGTGTTTCTTTTGGGCTTGCTAGTAGCAATTGATTCATGTTGTTGTTGTGGAGGTTCTTCGGTTTGAACCTCCTCTTCTTCATAATCTCCTTCTACCACAGGAGAATCATCAACTGTTTCTCTATCATCTGGTACAATTATTCTTTCAAACTCCACCTTTTTGGGAGATCCATCTAACTGCTTAACATTCACCTTCTTCAACATGGTAGATTCATTAAAGGTGACATCCCTACTAAAGATCGTCTTCTTCGTCTCTGGACACCATAGACGATAGCCTTTGATTCCAGAGGTGATCCCCATGAACAATGCTTTCTTTGCTCTAGGATCTAACTTTGATTCCTTCACATGATAATATGCAGCGGAACCAAACACATGCAAGGAATCATAATCTGTAGCAGGTTTTCCATACCTTTTCTCAAATGGTGTTTTCCCATCAATAGCAGTAGATGGCAAACGATTAACGAGGTGACACGCATACATCACAGCTTCAGCCCAAAATTCTTTACCCAACCCAGCATTGGATAACATACACCGAACTTTCTCCAGCAAAGTTCGGTTCATGCGTTCTGCCACCCCGTTCTGTTGTGGTGTATGCCTGATGATGAGTGTCTAAATACTCATCATTTTATATCAATTTGAACTGCCAAAACATCCAAAACCACTCAAATATGCATCATAATACTTAAAATATCTTAGAAGTGTGTTTTATATGTTTCAAATGCAAAATATCCAAAAACAAATGAAAAACGTACAAAGTTTGCATAATTGGCAGTTTCAGTCCCTCAAGTTTCAAAAGTTGTCAAAACTAGTCCCTGGTTATTCTAAAAACTTGAAAAAGTCACCAAAGGTCCTTTTAATCATAAAGTTACATATTCAGTCATTTGGTGCAAAGTTTCACAAAATTACAAGTTTAGTCCCTATACTTTGGAAATTGACAAAAATGGTCCCTGGGATGTAAAAAACTTTGAGAAAAATCAATTTTGGTCCTTGTGCTATTTATCTTTTGCAGGAATGGTCCTTGGGTGAAAGTTTTGGAAAATTACATGATTGGTCCTTAAAGTTTCACAAGTTGGCAGTTTCAGTCCCTGAACTTTCCAAAATTGTCAGAAATGGTCCCTGGACAAAATAATTTGAAGAAAAGTCAACAATAGTCCTCCAGGAATCATAAAATAACAAATTTTACCCTTGGAGTTCAAATTTGCAAAACTGGCAATATTAGTCCCTCTACTTTCAAAAATTACATATAAGGTCCTTGGAAATTTAAAATGGAGGAAAATTACATTTATGGTCCTTGTATAATGGTAATATGGCAAGAATGGCCCTTTGGAATACTTTGGTAAAGTTGCATGTTCAGTCCTTGGATTTTCAACTTTTGGCAAATTTAGTCCTTGTGGTTTCCTAGCCTAATTACAAACGGACCCTTATTAATATTTAACCCAAAACACCACCCCAAGTCCACCCAATCCCCAAAGCCCAAACAAACCAGCCCAATCCACCCCTTGGTCAAACCCACTCCCCCGGTCAACAAAACCATCCCTTCCCTCCTTTACCACTCTCCCTCACACAGAACACCCAAACCACCACCACCTCACTGGTTTCAATACCAACTCACCCACCACATGTCCAACTCACCCTAGCTAGTCTCCCCAACTCTCCACAACTGTCCAAGACCCATTAAAACCCTGAAAACCCTCTCCACGCAATCTACAGTGACCAAGACTTTTTTGGCGCGAAAAGACGTTTTGAACGGTGGGGATTGTTTTGACCATTTCAAAGGCTCTGATGTGGTGGGAAAGGTCACAGTGGGTCCCACAAACCTCTAAAGTCTCTACAAAAGGAAGAAGAGGCAATGGTGAAGATTGATTAGTGTAGCTTTAGTGTAAGTTAATCGTAGTTAGTGTATTTTTCCAATTCAGTTGTAATTTTCATTTTAATTAGTTGTATCAAGTTACTTCAGTGAAATACAAGCTATCTTGAACCTTTAATTACCATATTATTCATCAAATTAGAATTTGGCAGTTTTGAAGAATTTGACAAATTCTTTTTCATTTGTCAAATATTGTTGTTGTATGTTTATGTAAGCTCAATTCAGTCCCCATATAAGCTTTTTAAAGTTTTCAAAGAGTTGGAAATAGTTTAAGTTAAGAAATCAAAAAAAAGTCTCAAAAATAAAAACCAGAAAAGAAAGAAAAAGAAGCTTGAGAGTGTGATGAAATTTGGAGTACCAGGGTAATAGAATCTCATGGGAGACTTTAGGATGTAATTTTGGTTTCTGGTTCTGTGATTATCAGCTTGGACTCATTTGTAAGTCATAATTGTAATTTTTGCTTTTTATTAAATATAACTTGTAATCTGTTTTCTATATGTTCAATTAAGTTTATTTAATCTTAATAGATAGATAAAAAGTCATTTCATAATCTTAGATAATCATTTGCTTAAGAAATCATCTAAGCAGTTAGTTAATGGGGTGTTTGGATTAGTGGTTTTGACCACTGTATCCTTTGTTCCAGGAAAAACTCTTGGTTTAGACAACTTCCATTAAGTCATAATAGTGTAAAGAAAACATAAAACCAAGAGGTGTATTTGTAAAAAGTCAAAATCACCACAAAGTTGGCTTTTCTGTTTACTGTATGGGTAGTAAACCCATAAACCTCCCCACATTAGCTTATAAGTCAAAGCTTTAGGCTAGATTGGCTTTAGTTTAGCTTATTACAATCAACTTAATCAATTAGAAGCTCTCAAATCCCAAATTAGTCAAAATTCAAGTTTATATCAAAAGTCAAACTTTGCTCATCTCAGATTTTCTCAAATCTTGTGGGATTTTTGTTGAATTGTGTATTAGGTTCTAGGTTCTGAAATTCCTTGGGATCATAGTTTCCCACCTCTATTTTAGTTTCCATTAGTTGTTACATCTTTGGGATTTTTTCCCTGGGCCCCACTCAACCTCAAAATCACTTGCAGGGAATATCCCTGCCCTGCATCAGCAGACACCACCCATCACCACCATTTTGGTGGTGATTTGTGGCCACCTCAGTGGGCCCCACTTGTCAAGCCTTGTACCTTTGAACCCCCCTCCTACCAGGCTTTGAGTTTTGACCACTAGTTTGACCTAGATCATTGTGGACCCCACCTGGAATAAGCCTTATTGTTTGTCTCATTTCTGTGTGGTAATTGAGTTTTGGAATTGCTTAATATTGCTTATTAGCTTATCTACTGAGCTTATTTGGTATATTTTGGCTTAAACTAGTTCCATTAACTTACTTGGACCTGATTCATCCATAGTGGGTCCCACACAAGCTCAGTTGAGCTTATTTGCTTCTTTGGTCAACCAAAGTCAACTGTGGAGCTTATAAGCTTCCGCAGTGCTTAATAATAAGTTATAAATTAGTTGTTTTTATAAAAGTTGTTTATTTTTGGATATAAAGTAGGTTGGTAAAAGAAAAATCCAGAAAAGCAAATATAATAATAAGTGGTAGTTTCTATTTAATATAATTTAATTTTAATTTTCATTTTTAGATTTTTATTAAGTAACCTACCTTTTTATATTTTTATTAATTACCTCTTATATTAAAGTATTTTTAGTAATTTTAATAGATTTTTATATTATCATTTAGTATTTATTAGAATTTAAATTAGTTTTATTAATAATTAATCAATAAATAAGTTTTAAATAGCTTAATTAGTTTTTATAAAACAACACCTAGTTTTTATATTTTTCCTAGCTTTAATATAACATAAAATAATTTTAGTAATTTTTCTAGAATTTTTACTGTTAATTTACTAGTTTTTATAATTTAATTAGTTTAATTGGTAATTAATTAATAATTAGAATAATAATTAGTAAACTAGTTTAAAAATACATAAAATAAAGTTTTTATAATTTTTTAGGATTCCTGTGATGGTTAATTAGATTTATAGAAATCTTCTTAATTATCTAAGTCTTTTTAGTATTTATAATAATTTAAATCATATAATTAGTTAAATAATAATTAAATAGTTAATAATTAATAATAATTAGATAAATAGTCTTAAAAATATAATTTTATTTTTAAAATAAGTTTTATAATATTTTAGACTTTTACAAATTTTAATTTTATTTTTCTTTGACTTATTTTACATTTTATTAATTATTAGTGAATTATTAAATAATTGATAATAGTTATTAAATAATAATAATTAATTAAATATTTAGTAATTATAAAATAAATATTTTAAGTTTATTTAATTTGCATTTAAGCCCCTAAGGTATGCAAATTAATACTTTAGTTAAAACCGTTTTTGTTTCGTACGTTTACGTAGAATTAAATTAAACGTACGCGTTTTAAGTTATTAAACGTTTTTAGATATCTAGGTTTCAGGTAATCGTTAAAATAGTTTATTTAAGTTATAAACCCCTAGTGTAATCACTCACACACACTTATACCTTTTCCTGTTCATATTCACTCGATCACAAACTCGTTTTTAATACCATCACAACCTCGTTGGGACATTATGACCCGGGGAAACACTGTATTCCACGGAAGCATTGGTTTAGACTGTTTGACTTGTTGACCATCCTTTGGTTGATATTATCTGACTGTCTGAGGCCAATCAAAATTTGGCGCCGCTGCCGGGGAGGTTGTACGCTTATTCTAAACGATTTTGCGTATTAGTGAACCTGAATACACGCTCATTGTATATTTATCCGTCCTTGTTCATATTATTATCATATAAAACCAAAACTGTTCCCGAAAACTTTTTAAAATTAGTTTTCAACGAACACAAAAAACCAAAAATATTTTCCTTATTATTATTACTACAAAAATTTTTAAAAATACCAAAAATATTCACCTTTACCCTCCTACCTTTTTGATTCTTCATTTCTCACCCTCCTAAACCCTTTGATTCTTTCTATGTCTCATTCGCACATTCTTGTCTGTCAATGGTGTGGTAGTTCCTATAATAGTGGTAATTGCCCCGGTTGTGACATGGTAGAATCAGGAAACGGGTCTGTCTATAACCAGAATCCCTATTCCTACCGTGACATGACTGATTCATTCCATCAGCTTCCACACCATGAGACTCAGCAGTTTAACTGTTGTGAGTACTGTGGTGGTTCACACTACAGTTCTGATTGTCAATCGGGAAACACGCTTGTCTATGAGCAGGTTCCTGATAACAATTATGACTTAACCACATACGACTCACAGTCACATCAGTTCAACTGTTGTGAGTACTGTGGAGATCCTCACTTTAGCTCGGATTGTCAAACAGAGAATCCATTTCCTTGTAACAATTACGACTATTCGTTTCAAGACCCACCTCCACAGTACCAAATGAACCAAGCAACTCCTCAAAACCACCAAGACCTTTGTCTAGAGGTTCTTAAGAAACTTAAAGACCTTAAGGAGGAGTTGGCTAATATTTCGTTTCACAATGCACCAAGTTTTTCTTGTGTACATTGTGGGTGTCCTCATGATGATTTCAAATGTCAACCATATTATAAACCTGAACATTGTTCTAGTTCTGATATATCCGGTTTTGACACATCCACACCTCCACAGTCTCCACTCATTCCATATTCTCATGATAAATCTATTGCGGAATTACTTGCTGAAAAACATGCAGTTAGAAACGAAAGAAGCATGGAAGAATTACTAGTCTTAAAACAAGCATCAATAACACGTACCAAATTTCAAAATGCTGCTCTTCTCGATGAAGATGATGAAAGTGATGATACCTCATCAAGTTCATCAGTTGAGACTCCTTCCATGGAAATACCGGGAGAAAAGAGTATGGGAGAATTACTAGCAGCTGAACAAATGGAAATTATAAAATCCATGTATGCTAGCCCTTCTCATCTCCTTCAGTCTACTGATATCATATCCGAGGTTCCCACTCACTCTCTGAGCATGGGGGATAAGCATCTTGACACAATTCCTGCAAAGGAATCTGACGAATTCATAAAGTCTAGTGTTGAGAACCTTGTTCCAATCCCAAGTGAGTCACAGGGAATTCTTGATCATATGTGTGATATTCCTACCCCTCCTGATAATCCAAATGATCAAATTGAGAATGTCTCTAATTCCAGTGATGATTGTATATCTTATGGAGACATTAAGTATGTTGAGGCATCACTGCCTCATTCTGATGTTGATCCTCTTCTTGAGGATTTCACAGAGGAACTCACTCACATCATTCCACTTCTATCTAGAAGTAATGATGACCTCTTTGACTTCGAAGCCGATCTGGAAGAGATAGAAAATCTCTTACATAATGATCCTTCACTCAGTTCTTATCTCAACAGTCCAGTAGAGAATGTTAATCACATTGTTCCTGAAGCATTCAAAACTACTATCACCAATCCTCTATTTGAATTCGAATCTGAATTCACTTTGATTTCTGATAACCCAATATTTGGTATTCAGATCGAGGATTGTGATGAGTCCACAACGGAACATGAGTTCACGGATTTACATCTTCTGAATGATTCTCTTTACGAGGAGTTCTCCTTTGAACTCACTCAGATCATATCTCCACCGGAGTATGATAATTTCTATTTTGATCTAGATATACCCATAATATGTCTTGATCAAACGAGCTTAAAAGAGGAGATTCATGAAACAATGAATTCTCCTATTGAAGATGAGGAATTAATCATGATTTTCATCATGACTTTCTTTCTTTTCTTCATATATCACGTGGCTTCTCCTGTTCTTCACTCTTTCGGGAGTGAGGACATTATCTTTGACCCCGACATTCTCATTTATAAATTATGAGCCAGGGTCTCTCTGTATATCTCATCGGTGTGGAACTTTCACGTGCTTCAAATGTTTATCCAAACATCTTGAATGAAAGTCCGATGGAGAATGTTCCTTCCACATCATGCTTCCCCATGGACAAATGAATTCGGGGTCGAGTCAAGCTAGCGACTCGGTAAATAAAAACAGTAGCATTTACTTAGGGTTTTCACCCTAAGTGTGGGGGAGATACTAACCCACATATATATATATATATATATATATGTATATATATATATATATATATATATATATATATATATATATATATATATATATATATATATATATATATATATATCCTCTAAAAAAAAAAAAAAGATGTGTGTACATAAACTTAAATAAAGGCTATGGAGTATTTTCCTTCTTACGTTCTAAGTGTTGGTTTAACACCCGGTACTTTGAATATTGAGGACAATATTCAGTTCTAAGTGTGGGGGGAGATTCGTTATTCTAACGAATTTAAACACATGTTCCATCAAGAACCCCCATTTTAGCCAAAATTTTAAAATTTTTTCTCACTTAGAACGCAATAAATGGTTATCAGTCCGCCATGTCTAACCCACATAAGGATTGGCTAATCCAGGAGCAAACGGTTCTTGGTAAAGATAACTCAAATCCGTTTATGGCTTGCAATTTGCCCAAAATTGTATGGTACCTCAACTCGCCATATCCTAAAAAGCGAATGAGTTGACTAGCCCGCAAGATTATGGCTTGTGGTAAAGGCAGTGGAAAATCCATAATTGGTAATCAGCTCACCAAGATGTTGACTATTCCATCAAGAGTTGGCTAGTCCAGAAGCAAACGGCTTTTGGTAAAGACAAATCAAATCCGTTGACAGCTGGTGGTTTGCTCAAAATCACACGGTTATCAGGTGTGCCACAGTTCTTACATCTGGCTACTCCAGAAGTGATGGCTTTTGGTAAAGAGTTTTTCAAATCCATTAAGTTTTTCTCAGAAGATTGCTAGGGACTAGCAATAGTTTAGTGTGGGGGATTGATGAGTGTCTAAATACTCATCATTTTATATCAATCTGAACTGCCAAAACATCCAAAACCACTCAAATATGCATCATAATACTTAAAATATCTTAGAAGTGTGTTTTATATGTTTCAAATGCAAAATATACAAAAACAGATGAAAAACGTACAAAGTTTGCATAATTGGCAGTTTCAGTCCCTCAAGTTTCAAAAGTTGTCAAAACTAGTCCTTGGTTATTCTAAAAACTTGAAAAAGTCATGAAAGGTCCTTTTAATCATAAAGTTACATATTTAGTCCTTTGGTGCAAAGTTTCACAAAATTACAAGTTTAGTCCCTATACTTTGGAAATTGACATAAATGGTCCCTGGGATGTAAAAAACTTTGAGAAAAATCAATTTTGGTCCTTGTGCTATTTATCTTTTGCAGGAATGGTCCTTGGGTGAAAGTTTTGGAAAATTACATGATTGGTCCTTGAAGTTTCACAAGTTGGCAGTTTCAGTCCCTGAACTTTCCAAAATTGTCAGAAATGGTCCTTGGACAAAATAATTTGAAGAAAAGTCAACAATAGTCCCCCAGGAATCATAAAATAACAAATTTTACCCTTGGAGTTCAAATTTGCAAAACTGGCAATATTAGTCCCTCTACTTTCAAAAATTACATATAAGGTCCTTGGAAATTTAAAATGGAGGAAAATTACATTTATGGTCCTTGTATAATGTTAATATGGCAAGAATGTCCCTTTGGAATACTTTGGTAAAGTTGCATGTTCAGTCATTGGATTTTCAGCTTTTGGTAAATTTAGTCCTTGTGGTTTCCTAGCCTAATTACAAACGGACCCTTATTAATATTTAACCCAAAACACCACCCAAGTCCACCCAATCCCCAAAGCCCAAACAAACCAGCCCAATCCACCCCTTGGTCAAACCCACTCCCCCGGTCAACAAAACCATCCCTTCCCTCCTTTACCACTCTCCCTCACACAGAACACCCAAACCACCACCACCTCACTGGTTTCAATACCAACTCACCCACCACCTGTCCAACTCACCCTAGCTAGTCTCCCCAACTCTCCACAACTGTCCAAGACCCATTAAAACCCTGAAAACCCTCTCCACGCAATCTACAGTGGCCAAGACTTTTTTGGCGCGAAAAGATGTTTTGAACGGTGGGGATTGTTTTGACCATTTCAAAGGCTCTGATGTGGTGGGAAAGGTCACAGTGGGTCCCACAAACCTCTAAAGTCTCTACAAAAGGAAGAAGAGGCAGTGGTGAAGACTGATTAGTGTAGCTTTAGTGTAAGTTAATCGTAGTTAGTGTATTTTTCCAATTCAGTTGTAATTTTCATTTTAATTAGTTGTATCAAGTTACTTTAGTGAAATACAAGCTATCTTGAACCTTTAATTACCATATTATTCATCAAATTAGAATTTGGCAGTTTTGAAGAATTTGACAAATTCGTTTTCATTTGTCAAATATTGTTGTTGTATGTTTATTTAAGCTCAATTCAGTCCCCATATAAGCTTTTTAAAGTTTTCAAAGAGTTGGAAATAGTTTAAGTTAAGAAATCAAAAAAAAAGTCTCAAAAATAAAAGAAAAATAGTCAAAAATAAAAACCAGAAAAGAAAGAAGAAGAAGCTTGGGAGTGTGATGAAATTTGGAGTACCAGGGTAATAGAATCTCATGGGAGACTTTAGGATGTAATTTTGGTTTCTGGTTCTGTGATTCTCAGCTTGGACTCATTTGTAAGTCATAATTGTAATTTTTGCTTTTTATTAAATATAGCTTGTAATCTGTTTTCTATATGTTCAATTAAGTTTATTTAATCTTAATAGATAGATAAAAAGTCATTTCATAATCTTAGATAATCATTTGCTTAAGAAATCATCTAAGCAGTTAGTTAATAGGGTGTTTGGATTAGTGGTTTTGACCACTGTATCCTTTGTTCCAGGGAAAACTCTTGGTTTAGACAACTTCCATTAAGTCATAATAGTGTAAAGAAAACATAAAACCAAGAGGTGTATTTGTAAAAAGTCAAAATCACCACAAAGTTGGCTTTTCTGTTTACTGTATGGGCAGTAAACCCATAAAGCTCCCCACATTAGCTTATAAGTCAAAGCTTTAGGCTAGATTGGCTTTAGTTTAGCTTATTACAATCAGCTTAATCAATTAGAATCTCTCAAATCTCAAATTAGTCAAAATTCAAGTTTATATCAAAAGTCAAACTTTGCTCATCTCAGATTTTCTCAAATCTTGTGGGATTTTTGTTGAATTGTGTATTAGGTTCTAGGTTCTGAAATTCCTTGGGATCATAGTTTCCCACCTCTATTTCAGTTTCCATTAGTTGTTACATTTTTGGGATTTTTTCCCTGGGTCCCACTCAACCTCAAAATCACTTGCAGGGAACACCCCTGCCCTGCATCAGCAGACACCACCCATCACCACCACTTTGGTGGTGATTTGTGGCCACCTCAGTGGGCGCCACTTGTCAAACCTTGTACCTTTAAACCCCCCTCCTACCAGGCTTTGAGTGTTGACTACTAGTTTGACCTAGATCATTGTGGACCCCACCTGGAATAAGCCTTATTGTTTGTCTCATTTATGTGTGGTAATTGAGTTTTGGAATTGCTTAATATTGCTTATTAGCTTATCTACTGAGCTTATTTGGTATATTTTGGCTTAAACTAGTTCCATTAACTTACTTGGACCTGATTCATCCATTTTGGGTCCCACACAAGCTCAGTTGAGCTTATTTGCTTCTTTGGTCAACCAAAGTCAACTGTGGAGCTTATAAGCTTCCACAGTGCTTAATAATAAGTTATAAATTAGTTGTTTTTATAAAAGTTGTTTATTTTTAGATATAAAGTAGGTTGGTAAAAGAAAAATCCAGAAAAACAAATATAATAATAAGTGGTAGTTTCTATTTAATATAATTTAATTTTAATTTTCATTTTTAGATTTTTATTAAGTAACCTACCTTTTTATATTTTTATTAATTACCTCTTATATTAAAGTATTTTTAGTAATTTTAATATATTTTTATATCATCATTTAGTATTTATTAGAATTTAAATTAGTTTTATTAATAATTAATCAATAAATAAGTTTTAAATAGCATAATTAGTTTTTATAAAACAACACCTAGTTTTTATATTTTTCCTAGCTTTAATATAACATAAAATAATTTTAGTAATTTTTCTAGAATTTTTACTGTTCATTTACTAGTTTTTATAATTTAATTAGTTTAATTGGTAATTAATTAATAATTAGAATAATATTTAGTAAACTAGTTTAAAAATACATAAAATAAAGTTTTTATAATTTTTTAGGATTCCTGTGATGGTTAATTAGATTTATAAAAATCTTCTTAATTATCTAAGTCTTTTTAGTATTTATAATAATTTAAATCATATAATTAGTTAAATAATAATTAAATAGTTAATAATTAATAATAATTAGATAAATAGTCTTAAAAATATAATTTTATTTTTAAAATAAGTTTTATTATATTTTAGACTTTTACAAATTTTAATTTTATTTTTCTTAGACTTATTTTACATTTTATTAATTATTAGTGAATTATTAAATAATTAATAATAGTTATTAAATAATAATAATTAATTAAATATTTAGTAATTATAAAATAAATATTTTAAGTTGATTTAATTTGCATTTAAGCCCCAAAGGTATGCAAATTAATACTTTAGTTAAAACCGTTTTTGTTTCGTACGTTTACGTAGAATTAAATTAAACGTACGCGTTTTAAGTTATTAAACGTTTTTAGATATCTAGGTTTCACGTAATCGTTAAAATAGTTTATTTAAGTTATAAAACTCACTCACACACACTTATACCTTTTCCTGTTCATATTCACTCGATCACAAACTCGTTTTTAATACCATCACAACCTCGTTGGGACATTACGACCCGGGGAAACACTGTATTCCACGGAAGCATTGGTTTAGACTATTTGACTTGTTGACCATCCTTTGGTTGATATTATCTGACTGTCTGAGGCCAATCACCTGACAGTGAAGTGTCTGACAATGCCTTCGTCTTCACAAAATTTTGTGAACTGATCATTTTTATACTCTCCGCCATTATCTGTTCGGAGATGTTTGATCTTTCTGCACGTCTGAGTTTCCATCATCTTTTTCCACTTGATGAACACTCCTAGCACTTCATCCTTTGTCTTCAACGTGTACACCCAAACTCTTCGAGAAAAGTCATCAACAAAGGTCACATAGTAGTGTCTCCCTCCTAAAGAGCTTGTCTTTGAGGGACCCCATACGTCAAAGTGGACATAATCACACCTTGTGTCTTGTGGATAGCTGTCCCAAATTTCACCCTTGTTGTCTTCCCGTTGATGCAATGCTCACAGAGATCCAACTTACAGGAACTCACTCCTTTTAATAATCCTTGCTTTATGAGCAAATTCAAGGATTTTTCTCCTGCATGTCCTAAGCGCATATGCCATAGCTTCACAACTTCTGAATTTCTATCACCATCGGTAACAGCTGCTATAGTTCCAACAACCGTTCTACCCTTATAGTGATACGTGTTGTTTATTTTACGAACACCCTTCATTACTACAAGTATGCCAGAGATGATCTTCATAACCCCATCCTTTGCTCTTACTTCGAATCCTTTAGATTCTAAGGTACCAACGGAAATGAGTTTCTTTTTCAACTTTGGCGAATAACGAACACCTTTCAAGGTCACAATTGTTCGATCTTCATTTTGCAATCGAACGGATCCAATCCCATGAGTAGTGAGGGGAGTTTCGTCTGCCGTATAAACAACTTCCTCATGTTCTTCAAAATTACTAAACCACTCTCGATGTGGTGTAATATGATGGCTACATGCGGAATCTAATAACCTTACATCAGAAGCATTCTTGGTTGACGATGTTGCAAGTGAGAGATCTGATTCTTCATCATCACACTTGGTGACATTCGCCTCCGCTATAGCTTTCCCTTTGTAGTGATTGTCCTTGGTTTTCAACTTTGGACAATCTCTCTTCCAGTGACCTTTTTCATGACAAAAGGCACATTCATCTTTGCTTAGTCTTTGCCTTGACTTGGATCTCCATCTCTTATCAGTGCCCTTCTTCTGCGAACGACCTCTGACCAGCAAAACCTCTGCATCTCCACTTGAACTAATCTGCTTGTCCTTCCTTCTCAGTTCTTTACTATACAAAGCAACACAAACTTCACTAAGAGACACATCATCCTTCCCATTAATTAGAGTTGTTTCAAGCAACTCGTACTCCTCTGGAAGCGATCCCAACAGTATTAATGCTAGATCCGGGTCTTTAAACACCTCATCCATATTCATCAAATCGGTTACCAATTGGTTAAAACTGGTAATGTGATCATTCATCGTGGTACCCGGTACATATGTGAAGCAAAAGAGTCGCTTCTTCATAAAGAGCTTATTCTGACAATTTTTCTTCAAAAATTTCTCTTCCAATGCCACCCACAGTTTGTAGGCGGATGTCTCTTTTGAGAAAGCATATCGTTGCTCTCTCGAAAGACATGAACGAACCGTACCACAAGCTAACCGATTGATGGTTATCCAATTCCTCTCTTCGACATCCTCTGGTTTACTTTCTTCAATGGCAATGTCTAGACCTTGCTGAAATAGAACGTCTAGAACCTCACTTTGCCACATACCGAAATGGCCCGTGCCATCAAAAACCTCCACCGCCAATCTTGCATTTGTCAAGACCTTGGACCCACCGATGTGGAAGGTTTGTCAACTTTGCCATCCGCCATTTCGTGTACAAATTAATTTTCAACAGCTTCAACCAAAAAACCAACGTAATTCTTTTCTGATGTGGAGGATCAAATTAAATTGCAACCACAGAGCATACTAAGAATAACCTTGGCTCTTGATACCACTTGTTGTGGAATAACCACGATAATATCCCACCGACTAGGTAAAGAATGTGTATGTTTCAACACCACATTATACCTCAAACTAGCTTATTGAAAATTAGACAAAACTTAAAGAACAAGAGAATGTAACACCAAACTTTCTTATATATTTCTTATAGAAATATATTACAAACTAGAACAAAAAAGAGAGAACTATTCTAACTACACAACAAGAAGTGCTTGTGTGTTTTTTTGGTGTACTAAAACTCCAAGTGAAAGCTTCTATTTATAGGCTTCAAAGAACCTCCCAAGTTGCTACCAAGTTGCCTAGTTGCATCATACAACTTGCAAAAAATCAGAATCTTCAAATCTTCTAAATCTTCCATATCTTTGATAAGATTCCATACGTGAAAATTCAATGAATCATAGCAACTTGTATTATTATCCAAATGAGCCATCGTTTAACAGTAACAACAAATTTCAGTGACTTGATTTTTACTGGGAGATGATATTAAGAAGAGAAACTCTGGTTCGGACCAAACACCTAAACACGCACTCCAGACCACTCTCCATGCTTTCAATTTCAGCTCCCAATCTATCCAATCTACATTGTGCAATCTGCACATTTCTCATGTCACATGACGATTCATATTTACATAGAACTTTTAGTGCAGCATCAATGCTTTCAAGTTCATTTACAACCCCTTGTTCCGGTTGCTCTTCACAAGCTACCCTTCTTTTGTGTGTCAACTTTGACACCACAACTGACCATCTATTTGGCTTAGAAACCGGCAAACAAAAGAAGGTTAATAAAGACTCTAAAACCATAATAGTTACTTCGTTTACTCCTACTACCGCCCTGATCATTGCTGCAAGCTGGTGGCTGTCTGAATCAACTACCATGGACTCAAAACCTGTGACCATATTATCAACTTGCTTCAAATTTGCAACCAACCCTTTAACATCATTTGTCATTTTCTTTCTGAAACAATTGTATTTTGTGATACTATTTTCGATATTTGAGTCTCCCTTTCTCCTTCTTAGAGCAGAATAGAGATCTCTACAATGATCTTTGGTTTCTGACAGCATATCTCTTACATTGCCACATATATCCAAGAATTTGACAGATTCGTCTACTAACTCATCGACCCATTTCTTGTTTTGTTTGTGTGATATCAAAATTTGGGTGGTAGACGAAGTTAGAAGATTGTCCATACATTTGTACAATGTTGTCATCTGGGATAAACTACTGCAGATTGCATCTGCAGATGCTGCTTCTCCTGATGTTGTTTTGATCTTGTTGAGCAGTTCTTCTATATGAAAATTGGTTGGATGTGATCTGCAAGGCAAGCTAATGGATTTTGTTTGGGATTTGATGCTAAACTTTGATGCAGCAGCCATTAGTACAAGGCAAATATTTGGTTTTCTGGTTATGGTAATCTAATGCTATATGGTATACTATGGTATACTATATATAGTTGTGTATTACATTATTGGTCAAGTTAGATATTAAATATGATTTGGTTAAAGCATGGGCTTTTTTGGACTTTTTTGTGTTGGAAGTCTGGCCAACACATCTGTATCTTTCAATAATATATGGCACTTTCATTTTTTATTATGGAGGATGGTGGAGTTAGCCTTAGAAAGTGCCACTTAGTATTCCTTTACATATACATGTCACAAATAGATTGCATCTTGCTCAAAATGATATCTTTTTAGTTTTATGCAGGCATCTTTGAAGATTTCTTGATCTGAGTGTGATAAATAATGGTGTTCATGTTCAAGGTACTTTTTACATGTATTTAAGATTTGAGTGATCCATTGATGAAATTAAAATGGCGGTTTGGGATTGTGGTAGCTCTAAAGCCCCAGGTCCTGATGGATTTACTTTTAAAGTTTTCAAAAAACATTGGGCCACCATCAAAAATGATGTTGTTGCGTATGTCAAAGAATTCGAATCTTCAGCTCTTATACCACGAGGGTGTAATTCTTCATTTATTACCCTTGTCCCAAAGGTAGATGATCCGTTGGTAGTGAGTGATTTTAGACCAATTAGTTTAATTGGCTGCCAGTATTAAATAATTGCTAAGATCCTTGCTAATCGTCTCTCGAAAGTGGTTGCTTCGGTTGTTGGTGATGTTCAAATGGCATATGTTCGAGGTCGTCAAATCATAGATGGCCCCCTCATGGTGGAAGAGATCATTGCTTGGGCTAAAAAACATAAAAAACGCCTGATGTTTCTTAAGGTCGATTTTGAAAAAGCTTTTGACTCTTTGAGTTGGTCCTTTCTTTTCTCCATCCTTGAACAAATGGGTTTCAGCTCTAAATGGATAAATTGGATCAATTCTTGTTTAAACTCGGCGTTTGCTTCGGTTCTTGTCAATGGGTCGCCTACCAAAGAATTTAAATTTGAAAGAGGGCTTAGACAACGGGATCCCCTATCCCCATTTCTATTTATTCTTGCGGTTGAAGCCCTTAATGTAGCTCTTTTTGAAGCTACAAATAATAATGTTTTTCATGGCATCCATGTGGGTAGTGACAAAGTGCATATTTCTCATCTCCAATATGCGGACGATGCCTTGATTATTGGGGAATGGTCTCGTACTAATGCCAAGAACTTGTCTAGAATCCTTACTTGTTTTCTACTTGCTTCCGGGTTGAAAGTTAACTTCAACAAAAGCAAGCTTTTTGGTGTTGGGGTATCTATGGCTGAAGTAGAGTCTCTTGCTTCAACAATTGGTTGTCTTGCATCGCAATTTCCTTGCACTTATTTAGGACTTCCCATTGGTGCTAAAATGTCGAGGTGTATAAATTAGAAGCCTGTAATTGATAAGTTCCACAAACGACTCTCCAAGTGGAAATCAAAGGCCCTCTCCTATGGTGGTCGGTTAACCCTTATTAGATCCGTTCTTGGAAGCTTGGGAGTATATTACTTCTCCACCTTCAAGGCTCCCAAAAAAATCATTGGTGAACTTGAACGTATTAGAAGAAAATTCTTTTGGGGTGGATGC
Source organism: Artemisia argyi (assembly GCA_030686995.1). Taxonomy (NCBI): domain Eukaryota; kingdom Viridiplantae; phylum Streptophyta; class Magnoliopsida; order Asterales; family Asteraceae; genus Artemisia; species Artemisia argyi. Next base: position 110,396,699 of record CM060704.1, on the reverse strand, counting down.
TTGGACGAAAATAAAATCTCTTGGATTGCTTGGGATAAAGTTATTGCTCCTAGAAATAAAGGGGGTCTTAATATTGGAAGCCTAAAATCTTGTAATCAAGCCATGCTTGCTAAATGGTGGTGGAGGTTTCACACTGAGCCTCATGCCATTTGGTGCAAAGTGATCAAGTCCATTCATGGTTCGTCAGGAGGTCTCCATGATAACTCGAATCTCAAGGCTAACTCGGGTCCATGGTATCATATCGTGAAGGTTAAAGACGATCTTGCTACCCTCGGGATTAATTTAAGCTCTCTTTTTATGAAGAAAATTGGGAATGGTAATGACACCAGCTTCTGGCATGATAAATGGATGGGTGGGGATCCTCTTTGTGTCTCGTTTCCTCGTCTATATCGGTTAGAATCCAACAAATGCTGTTCTGTGAGTGATAGATGTCCTACTGCAGCTGCAGGAGGTTCTGATATTGCACCACTTGTTGCGGATTCTGGGCCATTGGATCTTGATAATCCTCCTGGGCTTAATTTCCATTGGTCATGGTGTAGAAGCATTCGATCCATCAATGAGGTAGAAGAACATAATAATCTGGTGAGCATTTTAACCAACCTCCATCTTAATGCTAGTGAGGACACTTGGGTTTGTTCTTTAGATTCTTCTCGAAATTTTTCAGTAAGAGGAATGAGAAACCTTATCACCTCACTTCACACCCTTATCCCCTCATCACCAACGAGATGGAACAAAATTGCTCCAGCCAAGATCAACATTAATAGTTGGCGGGTATTGAACAAGCGAATGCCTACTCGTATCAATCTTGATCATAGGGGTGTAGATCTTGATTCTGTGAGATGCCCTATGTGTGACGAAGATGTTGAAACGGAAGATCATGTGTTTGTCTCTTGCAAGATTGCAGTAGATACTTGGAAGGAAGTTGCTAAATGGTGGAAAATTCCCTATGATTCATCTTTTGATCTTCACGATGTGATCCATATGGCTGACAACTCTATCATCACTCGAAAGCTGGTCAAGTTTCTTGATGTGGTTGTTCAAACAACTATTTGGACAATCTGGAAGTTTAGAAACAACATGGTCTTCTCCAAAAAACGCCCAAGCAAAAACCTTCTCCTCAACGACATTAAACTTATGTCTTTCACTTGGATTTCTTCTAGATATAGAAAAGCATGTCTAAATTGGTTAGAATGGCTTATTTATCCTTGTAACGCTATTTCCTTATCTTGTAACTTTTCCTAGCGCCTTGCTAGCTTTGTTTTAGTCAAATTGCCGTTCAAAAAAAAAAACATATGGGCTTTTGTCTAACCTTATCTAGTGCTTCTTGAGGCATGTTATATGTAAATTCTTCAATAATTTGACCTTCATGATGATAGCTATAAAGGAACATATGATGCAATAGATAGTTGGATTCTTAGTGTTGTCGCTAATAATTATATAAGCGATGTACTTGGTCTAGTGGTTTAGAGTTAACTGAATTATCGTTTACTTATGCGATAGAAGCCACCATAAGTTTTAGACGAAAATGATGAGCTTCGGTCCATCAAAGTAATACATCTTCTGAAGTAACTAGGATCTTTTAATTAGTAACACATAAGAAGCAAAAGTGTTAAAAGTAATAAATGTGTCACTAGCTAGGAGTAAAAATTTCTTGCAGAACATACCCAACTTAAGAACTTTTAAAAGTGATAAGGGAAAAATCATTGTTTAAGAACACACCCAAGTACCCAACCCGACATAAAGTATCTAGAAAAGGATTTGAACTCGTGATTTTCAAGTTGTTACATAATAAGAGTAAGACAGTTTGCACCAATGTTTTCAGAACTGAACCGGACATCAACCGGTCTACCTAATATATATTTTTATATATAATTATCAAAATATACAAACATACTACAAAAATTGTAAAATAATAATAATAATAATAATAATAATAAATTAGAACTTATTTCGAAACTACGGCTGTAAATATTTGTATTGTTGGACTGAAACAAAAGGTACATAATGTCATATTTGGTTAGTGTTTTTTATAGGGTTATTATCACTTTTAGTGCAATTTTCTTTTCTTTTCTTTCTCACAGCCACCTTTTTATCTTTTTACCTTTTATTTTTACACCTCTTTTTGATCAACTTTCTCACCCAGCTGATTTGACAAAGATCAAACACCACTACAATGACAATGGCTAGATTGACGAGCTCTTTTAACCAGAGAAAATAGGAAATAAAAGAAATCTGTTCGGTAAGGTTCACCGGTTTTGACCTGTTTTCAACGGTCTTCTCCGGTTCAAACTCGAACGGTGTGGTTGGTCAGACAGGTGGTGACTCCGGTTCTCGGTTGAACTAGACAGTCCGGTCCCGTTTTCAAAACCTTGGTTTGCACAACAATTTGTTTCACCTTTTTTTTTCTTTTCATTTTTGTCGGTTTCTTTTTCTTTAGAAATATTGCATTTGATGTGATCATTTTAATTAGTTAGAAATGGATAATACTATGCTGGAAAAGTGACTTAAACACTTAGTAACTTTAGTAATTTGTTTGACGTGTCATGTACATTATGGTATTTAAGTTTGTTTATAATTGAGAAATTATTTTAAGGTTTAATTTCTTATAAATAAGGGTCAATAGCATTAGAATATGTTGTACCTTCAAATTAGAATTTTTTATTTTCGACCAATTGCTACCATTGAATTCGGTTCGTATTTGGTCCGATAACTTTGACTAAGATACCGCTTTGTTTTTCGATTTTGTTTACTTGTTTTGTGTTTTGATTATCAAAAAGTGGTATCAGAGTTATGAAGATGAAGAAGAATAAAGAACTAAATTGGTTTTGTGTTTGAGATCTTTGATCGATTAATAAACTTGAGGTTGTTTGAAGCAGAATTAGTTTTGGCATAGGTTGTTTAGTATATTGTTTGGTACTAGGCCATTAGTTTTGGGTCGTATGATATTCTTGGTGGATTCGACTAAAATAATGTCTTTTGACTTTTGATTTGTTTTGAGCTATAATTTGACTTTTTTTTAAACCTAACATAAAATTGGGCTATTATTGTTAACTAATCAGTTTCGGGATTGCGTTAGAGATTTGCATCATATTGGAATTCGGGTTTTAATTGAGTTTTTGTCTTTTTAGTTGATTTCAAGAGATGCATCTTGAAATTTGAAATATTCTATCAAGTGTTTCTACTTCCTTTTTATAAATTTCAAATTATGAGTGAAGTATCGCTACGTAAACAAATTTTGGAAACTGTTGGTCCCTCAGTTTGTTTCTTGTCATTTTGCATAAGTTTCGGGATGTCATTTGTGTATCATATTTTAATAATACATATTTGTAAAGGTTGAAATTGCACCATCCTCCTAAAAACCTCTAGATAAAAGATGATTCGTTACATTCAGAAAGCTTCATATATACTCAAAGGATTGACTAAACAGATTTATATACATATGCTCAAATATACTTGTAAAGCTACAAATTCCTCCCAATGTACATGTGCTATTGAATAAGTACTTGAAAGAGCTAAAAACTTTGATGCCTGTGCAGTGTGCATGACTTTGATTCCTAACTACAAATTTCTGTGACTTGATTTTTACTGGGAGATGATATTAAGAAGAGAAACTCTGGTTCGGACCAAACACCTAAACACACTCTCCAGCCCACTCTCCATGCTTTCAACCTCAGCTCCCAATCTATCCAATCTACATTGTGCAATCTGCACATTTCTCATGTCAGATGACGATTCACATTTACATAGAACTTTTAGTGCAGCATCAATACTCTCAAGTTCATTCACAATCCCTTGTTCCGGTTGCTCTTCACATGCCACCCTCCCTTTGTGTGTCAACTTTGACACCACAATTGACAATCTATTTGGCTTCGAAACAGGCATGCAAAAGAACGTTAACAAAGACTCTAAAACCATAATAGTTACTTCGCTAACTCCTACTACCGCCCTGATTACTGCTGCAAGCTGGTGGTTGTCTGAATCAATTACCGTGGACCCAAAACCTGTGACCATGTTATCAACTTGCTTCAAATTTGCAATCAACCCTTTAACATCTTTTTTCATTTTCTTTCTGAAACAATTGTATTTCGTGATACTAATTTCGATATTTGAGTCTCCCTTTCTCCTTCTTATGGCAGAATAGAGTTCTCTACAATGATCTTTGGTTTCTGACAGCATGTCTCTTACATTGCCACATATATCCAAGAATTTGACAGATTCGTCTACTAACTCATCGAACCATTTCTTGTTCTGTTCGCTTGACATCAAAATTTGGGTGGTTGATGAAGTTAGAAGATTGTCCATACATTTGTACAATGTTGTCATTTGGGATAAACTACTGCAGATTGTATCGGCAGATGCTGCTTCTGCTGATGCTGTTTCGATCGTGTTGAGCATTTCTTCAATTTGAAATGTTGTCGGATGCGATCTGCAAGGCAAGCTATTGGATTTTGTTTTGGTTTTGTCGCTGAACTTTGAAGCAGCAGCCATTAGTACAAGGCAATTATTTGGTTTTCTGGTTATAGTGATTTAAGCCTATATGGTATACTATATATAGTTGTGTCTGACATTATATTGGTCAAGTTGGAGTATTAAATATGACTAGGTTAAAGCATGGGCTTTTCTGGAATTTATTGTGTGCGCACACATTTAGTATTGGTTATTAAATATATGAATGGTACTAAAATCTTATTTTAATACATTCAAATATAAAAATAAAAAAAAAAATTAGATCGTTCAAATCATCTCTTTCTTTTTTGTGTTGCAAGTTGGCCAACACAACTCTATCGTTCAATGATATATGGCACTTTCATTTTTTAATGAGTATGGTGGTGTGTATAAAGCCTTAGAAAGTGCCACTTAGTATTCCTTTACGTACACATGTCACAAATAGATTGCATCTTTCATAAAATGATATCTTTTTTACTTTTATGCAGGCATCTTTGAAGATTTCTTGATCGAGTGTGACAAATAATGGTGTTCATGCTCGAGGTACTTTTACATGTATTAAGATTTGAGTGATCCACACAAATGGGCTTTTGTCCAACCTTATCTAGTGCTTCTTGAGCCATGTTAATTATATGTAAAAGCGTCAATAAGTTGAGATTCGTGATGGTGGCTAAAGGAACTTATATATGATGCAATAACTAGTTGGATATATTCTTAGTGTTGTAGCTAATAATATAAGCAATGTACTTGGTCTAGTGGTTTAGAATGAACTGAATTATCGACTTATCGTTTACTTTGCGATAGAGGCCACCATATGTTCTAGGTGAAAATGATGAGATTCGTGTCCATCAAAGTAATGCATATTCTCAAGTAACTAGCAGTTTTTGATTAGTTGCACATAAGAAGCAAAAGTGTAAAAGTAATAAATGTGTCACTAGCTAGGAGTAAGCATTTGTTGCATAACATAAATACTAATATACCCAAACTTTTAAAAGTGTTAAGAGAAATTCTTTGTTTAAGAACACGCCCAAGTACCCAACCAGACATAAAGTATCTAGAAAATGGATTTGAACTCGTGATTTTCAAGTTGGTGCATGTACATAATAAGAGTAAGACAGTTGGCATCAATGTTTTCAGAACCTAACTGGTTTCGTCTACCTACCAGTTTGACAGGTTTAGAAACCGGATGATGTAACGTATATTTTTATATATAATCATTAAAATATACCAGCATGCTACAAAATTTGTGAACGAAATAGAACTTATTTCGGAACTTTGGCTGTAAATATTTGTAAATGTGTGTAGTGCGACCCAAAGGCCCATAAATAAAACGAATAACACTGTTTAGTGTTTTTTAAGGTTACTATCACTTTTATCTCCTTTTCTCGCACCCACCTTTTATCTTTTTATTTTCTATTTTCACGACCTCTTTTATATCCTCTTTCTCACCCAGCTGATTTGACAAAGATCAAACACCGCTACAAAGACAACGACGAGATTGACAAGCTCTTTAACCAAAGTAAAAACAGGAAATAAAATAATTCCGTTCGGTCAGGTTCACCGGTTTTAGCCGGTTTTTAACGGTCCTCTCCGGTTCGAACTTGAACGGTATTTAGTGGTTAGTCGGAGTGTTGGTGACTCTGGTTTTCAGTTGAACCGGCTGATCCGGTCCGGTTTTTAAAACCATTGTTTGCACAATGATTTGTTTCACTTTTCTTTTTTTCAATTTTTTGTCGGTTACTTTTTCTTCGTAAACGTTGCATTTGAAGTGACCATTTTAATTAGTTAGAAATGGTATAATACTATGTTACAAAAGTGACTTAAACACTAAATGTTACTACGTATTTGATAACTTTAGTAATTTGTTTCACGTATCATATATATTTTGGTATTTGAGTTTGTTTATAACTGGAAAACTTTTTTTTTTTTTTTTTTTTTTTGTCAATAGCATTAGCAAAGAATACATAGCCAATTCCATTATTTCCCTAAAAATAAAACCATAATTAAATGTTTGCCTTAAAAAAGTTGACTTTCACATTTGGCTCACCCAAAATTATGCGACTTGTGCGACTCCATCAAAAATTGACACGTGTGCCAATTAAAGTACACATTTTCAATATTAATTAATTTTTTTGTTTGACTTTTTCAAAGAAGTAAAAGTCGCACAACTTTTTGGTTGAGTGACACAAGTCCCACAATTTTCGGTAAGACGATTATGGAAGTCACATTTTTTTGGCAAACCTTCAACTGCGATTTCATTTTTGTGGCAAAAATGGAACTATATTGTACTTTGGAATTAGATTTTGTATTTTCTACTAGTTGGTACTTGGTACATTAGAATTTGGTTTCGTATCTTGACCTGATAACTATGTATAAAGATTCGCTTTCGTTTATCGATTTTATATACTTGTTTCGTCTCTTGATTATCAAAACATGGTATGAGAGCTATGAGCCTATAAGAAGAAGAAGAAAGAACTTGATTGTTTTTGTTTTTGGAATCTTTGATAGATTAAACTTGAGACTCTGTTAAGTAGAATTAGTCTTGGTATAGGTTGTTTAGTATTTTTTTTGGTACTAGGCCACTGGTTTTGGGTTGTATGGTATTCCAGGTGGATTCAACTAAAATACTTCGTTTGTCTTCTGATTTTTTATTTGTTTTGAGCTCTAGTTTGACTTTTTTTCCCTAACATAAAATAGGGCTATTATTATAAATTAATCATTTCAGGATTGTTTTTTATATTAGCGTATTATATTGGAATCCGGATTTTGATTAAGGGTGCGTTTGGTTCGTAAGTGAGATTGGAATAGGATTCGGATTTGGGAAAGGTTTGAAAGAAAATGAAAGTATTAATATATTACAATGTATTAAATTAAAATTTTACGTTTGAATTTAAAAATAATATCTAATAGAAAATAGTGGAGTGAAATTAATTAAGTGACAAAACATGTGGATGAGAAAGAATTAGAGCAAAAGAATCTGACACAAAATTTGGATTCACGTGAAACCTACCAAATTGATATGGTATGACATTTTTCCTTTCATTCCTTTCCGTAAATTCTAAAAATGTATACCAAACAACATATTAATGGTATGACTCCATTCCTAAAAAGCAAAACCCCTCAAACAAACGGGCCCTAAGTTTTTGTTGTTTTTGGTTGTTCAAGAGGGGTGAGGATCCTCTCTTGTCACTTGACTCAAGTTGGATTTGTTAACCAATGGCTCAAATCAAAATAACTTCTTTTGAATTGAGCCATTAGATCAAATCCAATGGCTCACTCTTCTCCAACTTGAGTCAAGTTGGTTTTCCAACTTGAGACAATCCCCATGCGTTCAAGAGATACATCTTGAAATCTTTTAGATTTGATAAGATTTGATATATGTAGGTCGTTTTGTTTGAATTTGAGTCGTAACTTGTATCATGTACATGGGTTGTTAGGATTATCCATATATGATATGAGGCGTTTTAGTTATAAGAGAACATTCATCAGTTGAAGTTGTTTGATACTTAGATAATAAGTTTAAAGTTGGACCATAATACTTTTTAAATAAGTGGGTTATTAGAATTTGAATTTAATATTTGAAATTTGTAGACTGATTTTGTGTTTGAAGATTTGATTATTATGAGGTCGTTTGGAATTTGTTCGATCATTGAAAATTTTCAGTTTGTAAAATTTGGATCTTCTATTTTCGGATTTTGAAGTTGGTTGCCTGAATTTAATTATCGTTGTTAAAGAACGTTTAAGCCGTTTGATTTTGTTTGGTTGACCGTTTTGAATTTGTCAACTAATATTTGATTGTGCATTTTGAATTCATCAAAGTTTGTTTTGGGTCGATATTTTTTTTACCGTTTTTTGGAATTGGTCGCTTGTTTAATTAGGCTAGTACTTCTAGCGTTTGAAATTTTGAATTTCATTTGGAACAAGTAGAGGAGTACAAGTCACGGTGGAGCTTTTCGAGGTTAAACTTAGTATTCATACTAGCCATTATTCTTTAACCTTGCTACAAACCTTGTCAAGTTTCTTTTTATCCAACTTTACCGAAAAGTTTCATAAGTAGAGTGCTAAACCCGCTTTCTTGTGATAAATGATCTACTTACCTTTAGAGAACCCTAAAGATTTAATTTTTTCACCTCAAGTCTACAACCTTGATATACTTTGTACTCCAAGTAATCACTTTTCTTCTATCCCAATACAAAGCTAAACCTTACCTGTCCTTCAAAAACCACCAGGACTAGAATTCCAAGAAACTCACAAACACCTTCAAACTTCAATAATTCAAGATACCAGATAATCAAACAAACCTTGAAGCCTTTTACCCTTCAAACTTGATCACCTCTAGAAACTTAAAAAGAATCCCTTAAAGCTTAAAATTTCAAAGCCGTACAAATGTACCCTTCAAACATGGAACCAGAATTTTGTATTTTCAACTATTTATTGCATTTGAATTTGGTTTTGTACATAGCTTGATGATTTTGAGTAAAGCTTCCGCTTCGTTTATCAATTTTGTTTACTTGTTTTGTCATTTGATTATCAATACGTACTCTATAATTAGAAGTCTTTATGTTAGTATTTTATAAAAATAAGGACTTAGAATGCCAAATGGTTAACAAAAGAACTAATGGTTCAAAGGATTTAACAGCATAAACTAACGACCGTTAGAAAGGTAAAATTACCATTTGACTCTTAAGAATTATTCACCATAAAACCTAGGAATTAGTAACAAAAATACACGTATGTGTGTGTTTCGTTTGGAACGTGGCATGCTAGGAACAAAATGAGGGAAACTATAGTTTAGTTAATCATATTATCAAGAAATTATAACAACTTGTTAAGGAATCAAGTGCAATGGTTTGACATAATCAAGTGTAGCTTCTCACGTCTTAGAGTGTTAGAAAGAAATCCTCATCAAAGGTTGGTGTGAATTCTAACCTAAATTCATGTTTACGTTATGTTAATTTGGAGTTTATGCTAATTTGGGGTTAAGATTAACCCTAGTAATGAATTATGATGAAACTTAGTTTAGATAATCTTGTTATGTTAGAATCATGTTAAAAGCTTTGTTATGATAGAATCAAGTCAAGTATTAAGTAGGTAAAGTTATGGTTAATTGTGTAGAAGAATTCATGTTAGTGATGTTGATCATGATTAAGTATGTTAAGTTAAGGAGTGTTTGGTACTGGCTTATGAAGTGTTTAAACTAGCAAGATAGCTTATGAGCCTGATAAAAATGATCTTAACATGAGTTTTAGGTCATTTTAGACACATTTAAGAAGTAGATCAACATGATGAATTGAATCTTGTGCAGACTTTAAAGAGCCTTAGAAAATAAACTGTCTATCGTATTGACATGAGGTAAAAGCACGCTAACTCTGAGTATGCTTTCCAACCCAAGTAGTCTCAAGGTCTAATTCTAAGTTTCAGTAGGTTAAAAGTGCAAATTACAGCTCACACCGAGAAATTTTGCACAAAAGGTCTTTTTTATTATTTATTATTTATTTTTATTTTTTAAGTGTGTTCTATTATGATTTAGCACATATGTGATAATTTTTAAGTTGTTAAACCCAATATATGTTAGATAAATGAACTAGTAAGTTCTAATTGCATTAGAATGGTTATCATGTGTCTAGGTGCTCTTGGAAAGCTTACAGAACACTAAACAAAACTTAGAGGTGAGTAACGAATTATTATATTCATGTTTATAGATTTAACATGATATTTGAAGATATGCAAGGTTTCGGATATAGCCAAAAAAACCATGTCGAGGATGCTCACAAGAAGCATTGTTGCCTAGTTTAGGGTGCCCAAGAAATACACCACAAGTCATGAAGCGTGCCTAAGAAATGCACGGTGTGGAATTCCTATAGAAACATCTTGGTGGATGACCTGAGTGTAAATAAGCACGGGCCCAAATACTATGCTGAGATCATGAAATTCATATTCAAAATCATGTTCATGTCATATACAAGTACTAAGACAACTATAAGTCGTATCATTTATGTCATGTACAAGTATCAAGACGACTATAAGTCGTACTATTCTTGTCATGTTTTTTACTTTTATGTTCAATTTATAATTACAAGTATTACTATGTATATGTTTCATTTACTCACTAAGTCACAAGGACTTACTATTCTTAGTTCATGTTTTATGTAGTTAAAGAAGAGAAACATTAAAGGGCTTGTAGATTGTAGCTAGAAGTGCATTTTGGTAGACTACGGCTACGCTCGTGTATAGGTTACGAGCGACTCTTACTCGCACTTTGATATTGCTTGTAACGCTCCTTATATTTTCTGAAGTCTATGTAATGTCAAAACATGTTCATGTTCAGTTTAGAGTTATTTAACAAGTCAATGAACAAGTTATGTAGTTATGGGTCGAATGAGGGAATGTTTGGCATACTCCCTAATTTTACAAGTAACATGCTTCTGTTGCCATAGTTATGTACAAAAAAGTTTCAAGTTATATTTTATGTATATGTGTTTGGTTACATATTCGGGTTGTTATGAGTTTTGCAAAAATGGGTCAAAATATATTCTGCAGAAAATGTACATGTTTAATGTAAAGCCAATACGGCGTATTCCTAGGAAAGGATACGGCGTATCAGCAGTATTCTGTCCAGGTTGGGTTTTGTCATTGATACGACGTATCCCCATAAAACTCATGATAAGCTAACACCCATAAACTCTGCACAAAAAGTTTTTTTTTTTGGTGTGTGTAAAAGTGTGTTCTATGATGATTTAGCACCATATGTGATCATGTTTAAGTTGTTTATACCCAATACATGTTAAATAAATGAATCGGTAAATTTTAATGGTATTAGAATGGTTATCATCTATTTAGGTGCTCTTATAAAGCTTACGGAACGCTAAATAAGACTTAGAGGTGAGTAACGGATTATTAGCTTCATGTTAATAGATTTAACATGATGTTTGAAGATATGCAAGGTTTGAGATATAGCTGAAACAAACCATATTTAGGATGCTCACAAGAAGCACTGTTGGCCTGTTTCCAAGTTTAGGGTGCCAAAGAAATGCACCACAAGTCATGAAGCATGTGTAAGAAATGCATAGTTTGAAATTCCTATAGAAACATCCTTCGTGGATGAACCGAGTATAAATAAGCATGGGCCCAAATATTATGTTGAGATCATGAAATTCAGAACCAAAATTATGTTCATGTCATGTACAAGTACTAAGACGACTATAAGTCTTACTATTTATGTCATATACAAATATCAAGATGACTATAAGTCTTACCATTCATGTCATGTTGTTTACTTTTATGTTCAAGTTATAATTACAATTATTACTATGTATACGTTCCATCACTCACTAAGTCGCGAAGACTTACCGTTCTCAGTTCATGTCTTATGTAGGTAAAAGAAGATAAGCATTGAGGGGCTTGTAGATTGTAGCTAGAAGTGCATTTTGGGAGACTACGGTTACACTCATGTGTAGGTTACGAGCGACTCTTACTCGCACTTTGATATTGCTTGTAACACCCCATATATTTGTTGACAATATCTCTATGTTTTGATTATTACAAAACATAAACTCATTGAACTAAAATTTATGTCATAAACAAGTATTTAGTGATTAACATTCTCTTTACATCCAAATCACTTAAGGTATGAATAAACAAAGTGTTTATTGCAATCTATGATCAAAGGGGTATTTAATTAATTATTACAAAGTTTATTTAATTATATAAACATATTATATATTTTTGAAAAACACTTTTGGTAATAAAGAAAAATGTTTTATTCATACTAAATATATGAATTCAAATTTTTAACCAAAATCAGTTAGTTTTTCACCAAATAAACTTTCCCCACTAAAAGACAAAGTTTCTGGCCGTTACAGCTGAGCGGCCCCCACTAAAAGTCAAAGAATTTGATGACATTATCACTTGATGAACTTATTGGCAACTTGAAGGTCCATGAAGAAATTATAAGAAGAGATTCGGAAACGGTCAAAGTCAAGAAAGAACAAACCAAATCCATTGCTCTAAAAGCCAAAAAGGAACCTAGTGACGATGATGACTCAAGTGACGAACGTGAAGACGAAGAATATGCAATGGCCGTAAGAGAATTCAAGAAATTCTTCAAGAGACGAGGAAGATTCACTAGATCACCACGAGACGAAAGAAAACCGTTCCAAAGAAATAGAAGTGATAACTACGGGAAAAGAGAGTACTTTAGATGTGGAAGTCCAAATCATCTCATTGGCGAATGTCTAAAGCCGCCGGGTTATGAAAATCAAGGCGCCTTTGTTAGTGGAACATGGAGTGATAGTGACAAAGAAAAAGTGGAAAAACCAAGAGACGAAAAGTGTTTTGTGGCAAAAGGAACTGACGAAATATGTTTAGGAATTGACTTGGAGCCTGACGAATGGATCAAGGATAGTGGATGTTCGAGGCACATGACAGGGAACCGCAAGCTATTTTCTACGTACAAGGCAAACAATGGAGGTAACATTATTTTTGGTAGTGACTTACGTGGAAAAATCATTGGCAAATATACGATTTCTCAAGACTCACTTACTATTGAAAATGTAGAGCATGTAGATAATTTAACATATAACTCGCTTAGTATAGGACAAATATGCGATAATAAATGTAGAGTTACCTTTACCGAAGAGGATAGCGAAATAGTTAAGAATGAAAAAATTATAGGTAGAGGAATTAGGAAAGGAGGCATGTATGTTATGAAACTAGGAAACAAACCTGAGGATAGGATATGCCTAACGACCCTAGACGAAAACTCCACATTGTGGCATAGGAGATTAGGACATGCTAACATGCAAAAAATACAATCTTTGACCTCTAAAGAACTAGTTAGAAACTTGCCTAATCTAAAATATGACAAGCATTTTTGTGATGCATGTAAAATTGGAAAACAAGTTCATGCTAGTCACAGAGCTAAGAATATAGTATCCACTACTAGGTGCCTAGAATTATTACATATGGATCTTTTTGGTCCATCCGCTGTGCGGAGCTATGGAGGAAACAAATATACCTTAGCAATAGTAGATGACTACTCACGATACACATGGACTAGGTTTTTAAGTGACAAGACCCAAGCCTTTGAAAAATTCAAAATATTTAGTAAAATGATTCAAAATAAATTAGGATGCACAATAGTAGCCATTAGGACGGACCATGGTAGGGAATTTGACAATGAAGTACAATTCGGAAAATATTGTGATTTAAATGGAATATCTCACAATTTCTCCGCTCCTCGTACTTCTCAATCAAATGGCGTAGTAGAAAGAAAAAATAGGTCACTACAAGAAATGAGTAGAACAATGTTAAATGAACAATCCATCCCACAAAAATTTTGGTGTCACGCTGTAGATACATCAACATATATTATTAATAGGGTATCAATTAGGAGAATTCTAGGAAAAACTCCTTATGAGTTATTAAGAGGTAGAAAACCAAACTTAAGCTACTTTTGGGTATTTGGTAGTAAATGTTATATTCTAAACACTAAGGATTACCTCACTAAGTTTGATCCAAAATCATATGAAGGAATATTTTTAGGATACTCATAAAATAGTAAAGCATATATAATACTTAACAAACACTCCATGAAAGTAGAAGAATCACTAAATGTAACATTTGATGAAACACCACCACCACCTAAAACTTTACCTTTAGAAGATGATGACTTAGTCGAAGATGAAGCTATTGAGGTTAGTAAAACAAAACCCATAGGAAATGATAATGAAGACATTAACTTAGAAAATAACGAAATTGTAAATGTTAAAGAATCTGGATCACATCCATTAGATAATATAATAGGACATCTTAACCAAAGAACCTTTAGGTCACAAGCCCAAGATAAAAATAATTTCTTTTGTTTCCTTTCAGCAATAGAACCTAAGAATATTAATGAGGCTTTAAAAGATGAAAGTTGGGTTATAGCTATGCAAGAAGAATTAAATCAATGTAAGGCAAATGATGTTTGGGAATTAGTCCCAAATCCAATAAATATGACCATCATAGGAACTAAATGGGTATATAGGAATAAGTTAGATGAAAATGGAATAGTAACTAGAAATAAAGCTAGGTTAGTTGCCCAAGGTTATAATCAACAAGAAAGAATTGTTTATGACGAAACTTATGCCCCCGTAGCTAGACTAGAATCTATTAGGATATTACTTGCCTATGCATGCGCCCTAGATTTTAAGTTATTCCAAATGGATGTGAAAATTGCTTTCCTTAACTGTTTTATCAATGAGGAGGTATATGTGGCACAACCTCCAGGATTCATTGACTTCGCAAAACCTGATTATGTTTATAAGTTAAAGAAAGCTTTGTATGGACTCAAACAAGCTCCCAAAGCTTGGTATGATCGATTAAAAGCTTTCCTTATTAAACATGATTATTCCATGGGAATGGTAGATAACACTCTTTTCACAAAAAGGAAAGACCCAAATCTCATCATTGTTCAAATATATGTTGATGACATTATATTTGGATCAACTTGTCAAGACATGTGTGATGAATTTACCAAAATCATGCATGATGAGTTTGAGATGAGTATGATGGGTGAACTTAACTTCTTCCTAGGATTACAAATAAAACAATTAGAAGATGGAATATTCTTTAACCAATCTAAGTACATTAAGGAAATGCTTAAGAAATTTGGCCTAGAAGACTCAAAACCCATGAAAACTCCCATGTCTACGGAAGTGAAACTCACAAAGGATGATGAAGGTGAGTCTGTAGATAACACCAAGTATAGAGGAATGATAGGTAGTTTACTATACTTGACGGCAAGTAGACCCGATATCATGTTTAGTGTTTGCCTTTGTGCCCGTTTTCAAGAGGATCCCAAAACCTCTCACCTAGAAGCGGTTAAGCGTATCTTCCGATACATTAAAGGCACTATACACTTAGGATTATGGTATCCTAAGGGATCCGGCATAGAAACCATCGTCTATGCGGATTCGGATCATGCGGGAGACTACGTAGATAGAAAAAGCACTAGCGGTATTTGCACGTTTATGGGATGTTGTCTAACATCTTGGTTTTCGAAGAAGCAAACCGCTCTTGCTATTTCTACAACCGAAGCCGAATATGTAAGCGTTGGAAAGGCATGTCAACAAGCACTATGGATGAAACAAGCTCTCATAGACTATGGCATTAGGTTAGAAAATGTTCCCATTATGTGCGATAACAAAGGTGCGATAGATTTAAGTAAAAATCCGATGCAACACTCTAGGACTAAACATATAGAAATACGCCACCACTTTCTTAGGGATAATGTACAAAAAGGAAACATATCTATAGAAAAAGTTGCATCGGAAGATAACATTGCGGATATATTCACTAAACCCCTTAAGCGTGAATCATTCAATCACTTGCGTTTAGGATTAGGAATGATGGAACAAGTTGACTAAATTCTACTGCATTTAGACAATTTTTTTTCTTGCATAAAATTTACTTTTCTTCCACTTCTCCATTTCTGAGTCTAGGAATCTATTTCGCACAAAATTAAAGATTGAGAAATATTATTTTCTTTGCATATACTCTTTTGTAAAACCCAGTCAAATTTTTTTAACTATTCTCACATCTAGGAATTACATGAACATCATTTTCCTTGCATTGTTGACAAATGCTAAAAACCTTTTTCCGAAATCATGCATAAACTCTCATATAAATTGTCAAGGTATATAATCTAATATATATCTTTGACATTCATAATCGAGCAAAAATCGAATCAAGGAGATTCTGGATTGTTTCTTAAGAAATTTTTTTTCTTTGCATTTAGGAGTCGAAACAATCACAACTCCACATTTGTTGCATATAGGTACACACTAGGACAAAATCACTCATAATGTTGTCATCTTGTTTCATCACTAAATTTTTGACTCACTAGTTGCCTTTGCCTTTGATCTAAGATAGTTGCCTTAGGAAGATTAAGTGTTCTTGCCTTTATTTGTCTTCTCTAGCTTATTATTTGTTGCTGGTTTGCTCTCATACTTAAGTGTTTTTGCATGCATGCTATATCATGATTAGATTAGATGCTATATTGCCTAAAGGAATTGAACTTGCTTGAATCCAAATCCAAAAACACAACCTTTCATCAAATTTTCTGCCAAAAACCCAATTCTGGCAATCTGGAAATCACCAGATGGGCGGCCCCCTTAATTATGTAAGGCGGACCCATTAATTATTAAGGGGACCGCCCCCTAATTAAGGGGACCGGCCATCTGCTGGACGGGTTTACAGAATCTTTTCTGCTTTTTAGCCCATTTCAACCTACATTTCCCAATTTTTACCAACATATTTTGTCCTAATCTCCCAAACAAACTTTATCCATCCATAAACACACAAATCTTACACTATAAATATCCCCAATCTTCAACACTCTCCATTCATCCCTTCATGACTTCTCCAAACAAACCAAAACCAAAAGCCTCAAAGCTAGCAAAGATGACGGAAAAACCCGTTTGGCGAAGAAAAAGCCCTCGAAACAAATCCATCATAACCAATGAAGTTGGAAATCTCTCAACACCTCCAACCACTTACTTCCCAAACTTTACACCAAATCCACAAGGACATTCATTTGATCCTCTTTACAAACCATACAACATTGGCCAAATATCCTCTTTCATGCCAAACTACCCATCTCATTCTCCAACCACTTATAATGATCCATACAAGTTTGATCAACCATCAAACTACAATTCCAACTACACAAACCCAATTCATCCATATCAACACAATGATTCTCTCCACATTGCCATGGAAAAGCAAAAGTTCCGTGGAAATAACCCAAATCCATGATCTTGGTGATCTCCTTGCTATGCATCGTGCACAACGCAACAAAGGGCAACCTCTATCATCACCCTATGACAATTGCCTACCCCACTCTCTCGACTTGGATCAAGTTACAAACCACACTCACTATTGCCCTTGTTGCATCTTTCTTCAAAAACAAATTCTCTACTTGAGTAAAGATATTTCTTGGATTGAATATCTTCTCACTCGTCCTCATCCAATACCACCCTTAACTCGATACAACATTGTAAGATCCACCTCTTCCGCTCCATACCCCACTCCATATCCCTCTCCATCCAACGACTAAGCTCTATGCTTATGTTCTCCTTCAAGCAAATAAAACTATCAACCGTGGGTTGCAAGCAAGTCCAAGTGCTCTCTTAGGCAATATAGGACTATGTCTTTTCTTTTGTTTTATTGTAATCAATATGCTTCAAGCATATTGAATGTTGTAATGCTAATCATTTCTATGATTATATATGCTTGAATGAATTTATTTTTATTTGCATGATTGTTGCTTTGCATATATATGTCTTGTTCTCTTCACATATTTTTTGTAGCCAAGCTTTCCATAGCTCGTTTCCTTGGTGCTGTCAAATGAGGGGGAGCATGCATCAAGGGGGAGCATTCTACCCGTTTAACTTCTTCTATGAAGCTTACTCGGTTTAACCTTTTTGATTTTACAAAAAGGGGGAGAAGAGAATAGTAAACTCTACAATACTTGTCTAAAAATAAATTTTAGACCTATTGAGTTTAAGGTTTTGTAATAATCAAAAAGGGGGAGATTGTTGACAATATCCCTATGTTTTGATTATTACAAAACATAAACTCATTGAACTAAAATTTATGACATAAACAAGTGTTTAGTGATTAACATTCTCTTTACATCCAAATCACTTAAGGTATGAATAAACAAAGTGTTTATTGCAATCTATGATCAAAGGGGTATTTAATTAATTATTACAAAGTTTATTTAATTATATAAACATATTATATATTTTTGAAAAACACTTTTGGTAATAAAGAAAAATGTTTTATTCATACTAAATATATGAATTCAAATTTTTAACCAAAATCAGTTAGTTTTTCACCAAATAAACTTTCCCCACTAAAAGACAAAGTTTCTGGCCGTTACAGCTGGGCGGCCCCCTTAATTATAAGGGGCGGTCCCCTTAAAATTAAGGGGACCGGCCATGATTTAAGGGGACCGGCACGCTCCAGTTGTCAGAAATGTTTGCCTATAAATACCACCTTAAATCTGGAATTTTTCCCCACCTTTTGCACTCCTAAACTTTCTGTTCTAGATCTCCATTTCCATTCTCTTAATCCTTTGATCATACATTCATAAATCCTTGTTTCAAAGTGATCCAAACATCATCCTCTCAAGTGCAAGAGAAGAATACTTCTAACCCTCAAGACAAGAAGTATTACAACTTGTTGTGATCTCCACATCTAAGTTGTTAGAGCATCATCCATTGTATATATCTCTTTGTGTAATTAGTTGTGAATATTTGATAGAAGATAGTTTAGCTAGGTATATAAGTAGTGTGATAGGTTAGTAGTTTGTTGTAAAGAAGAAGTGTTAGGAAGTAGAAAGGTGTGAAGAAGATTGGTGTGAAGTAAATAGGTGTGAAATAGAAAGGTGTGAAGAAGATTGGTGTGAAGTAGATAGGTGTGAAGTAGAAAGGTGTGAAGAAGTATTGGTGTGAAGTAGATTGGTGTGAAGAAGTTGTGATCAAGTTGTGACAAAGTTGTGGTGTGTAAATTGGTGTGTAAGGTTTTCTCCGCCATAAGGGAGCTTGTTGACATAGTGAAGAAAACTCTCGAGTTAGGTGCTCGGGGAGTGGAGTAGGGCAAGGAAGGTGACCTTGTAGCCGAACCACTATAAATCTCTTGTCTCGCGGTTCGATCTTTCCATCTCTCATTTCTTTACTTACATTATTATTGCTTTATCGTACATATTTATTATTGTTCATATTGTGCAAGACTTGATATCACATAGTATCGAATCTAAATTTTTGAAAACAAAGAAAACTTTCAAACAATCTTTTGTAACAAATTAAAAAGACGTAAAACTATTGAACCCCTTCTAGTTTTCCACAATATTTTCAAAAGTCTATGTAGCGCCAAAACATGTTCATGTTCAGTTTTGAGTCATTTAACAAGTCTATGAAAAAGTTATGTAGTTATGGGTTGTATACCCCCCTTGCCTGTATCAGAAGCAATTTGCAAATATCTCTTTCCGGCCAAAAATACGTGGCGCTTGATTAGAGTGATTCAGACATCCAATGGCTGAGATTAAAGGTGGGAAATGATCAGAGGCTCAAGAGAACCCTAAAGGGCATCTATAAAAGGCAGAAGAAAGCAAGGAATGAAGTGTGTAGTTTTATTAGCTAAATTTAGTGTCAAATTTAATTAAGTTTTCAAATTCAGTTGTAACTTTTCTCATTCAAGCATTGTAGCAGTCTCTTGTTGTATTTTAAACCTTTTCAAGTTATAATAATCAAGTTTACAGTTCTGTTTGTGAATTTTGCAATTTACTTAATTTTCTAAAATTCTCAATAAGCTCAATTGTCACTTGAAGCAAGAACCATGGACTGAGATAGGCTCACTGAAGTTTCATAAAGCTTATTGAAGCTTTTAGAGACCCTAAAACTCAGTGTTGATAGAAAAAATCAAAAATAGAAAAAATAGTCAACCATAGTCAACTGTGCTTGTTTGAGTTTGATTTCAGGTATCAAGAGCATTTGTGGGCAAGCTTGGAATTGGATTTGGCCTATCTAAAGATAGGCATCAGTGGAAAACTCCTTGTTCATGCTAGGGGTGGCTTGTAAGAATTTTCCATTCTGTGTTTTTTTTATGTTTATTGAGTGTCATTTAGGTAATTTATAGCTTAATCTAGATAACTTATTTGTTAAGATTTGTAGTTGCTTTAAATCCTAAGTTTTAAACAGTCATACTAGCTCAAAGTGGTATTCTTGTGAGTTAATGGTTACTCTCTGTTTCTAAGCACTCAATTAGGCTTAATATTTCATAAGAAGTTGAATTGGAACAATCTCATAAGCTGTTATAGCCTTTAGCTTCTAAAAATCATAAACAGTCTTGCTTAAAGGGGTGTTTGGTATTAATTGTTACATAGCACTCAGGGGTGTTTTGGTTAAAGTTTGTGGTTGAAACACATCTCATTAGGTCCAAATAAGTTGACTTAGGCATAAAACACCAAGTTCCTTTTGCAAAAAGTCAAAATCATCACTAAGACCCCATAACTGTTAACTGTTGTGGTATTTTGATCCACAAAACCTCATTTTAGCTCACAAATAGTTGCTTTAGCTTAATCTAACCATATTTTAGTCTAATATAACATAATCAATAGGTTACATGCATTAGAAGTTCATAAAAGTCAAAGAATCAAGTTTTCTTTAAAAGTCAATTTTACCTTTGCTCAGAAAAACCAAAATTTGTAGGATTTGTTGTGATTTATGTGTTTGGATTGAGGATTTGAAACTTGTTGTAGTTAAACTCTACCACCTCAACTTCATTTTCCCATTGCTGCTTAAATTTTGTGAATTTTTCTTGTTGGCCTTTTAGCCCCTTGAACTGAGTTGCAGGGCAAACCATTGCCCTGTGCATCAGCAGTCCATCTCATCACCACCACTTTGGTGGCTGTTGTAGACCAACCCAGTGGGTCCCACAACCCAAATTTAGCTTTTTCCAACCCCCTCCTACCAGGGTACGAGGTTTGACCCTTGGTTTGACCTAGGAACAAGTGGACCCCACCTGGAATCCACCCCAAAGTCTGTCCCATTTCTGAGTTAAGCTCAAGTTTGCAAAGCGCTTATTTGTATCTTAATAGCTTATCAGTGGTTGTTGCTTGTTGTTTCTGGCTTATTTTAGTTACTTTAGCTTATTTGTATCTAGTTCCATCATTGTGGACCCCACCTACACTCATTTGTGCTTATTTGCTTACTCAGACAACAAAAGTCAAACTGCTTAAGTAAAGGGGGTGCATACTGCTTATTTTTAAGCTTCATAAAAAGTTGTTTTAAAAAAGTATCTTATTTTCATCTAACTTTTAGCTGTCAGAAAGAAAAAAATCCAAAAAACCAAAAATAAAAATAGTGATAGCTTCTATTTAATAGAAACTATCTTTTTCATTTTTCATTTGAGCTTATTTATAAGCACTTTCCCATTTTTATAATTTTCTTAATTTTCTAGTACCTTTAAGTATTTAAAATAATTTTCTTAGAATTTTCCTAATTTGTTTACTATTTATTAGATTTAAAACTAGTTTAATTAATTAAATAGGTAATATTAATTATTAATTAATTTTCTTAAATTTTTATTAACAACAGTAGGTTTTTATAATTTTTATAAGTTTTATAAATTAGTTAAGACTTTTAGAAAATATATTTTTAGTTTCTACTGTTCATTTTCCATTTTTCTTATTTTAATTATTTAAATTAGATTTAAGTTAATTAAAAGGTAATTAATTAGTGGATTAGCCTTAAACATAATTTTTAGAAGTTTTTATAATTTTTTAGGATTCCTGTGATGGTTAAATAATTTTATAAATTTTCTCATAATTTTCTAAGTTAATTTAGTATTAATTATAATTTAAAGTAGTTTAATTAGTTTAATTAAGTTAAAAAGTTTTTAATTAATAAAAAATCCATAAAAAGACAAAAATATTTATTTTTATTTTTTATACTTTCTTCAAGTTCATTTTTAAGTTTAGAAAATATTTTTGCAAATTTTTAGTTTAAATTGTAATCCTTGTAATTTTTAGTTAATTAAAATTAGATTTAAATTAGATTTTTAAATAGTTTTATTAATTAAATAATATTTATTATTATAATAATCACTTTTATAATTTCATTATCAATTTCAAATTTCTTTTTAATTTTAAGTTTTCAAAATTTCAAAAGCACCCCCTGTAGTTTGTAATTTACCAAATCCACTTTTCTGTCTGTTACGTGATCCAAATTATAAATTTGTGCATATACCTGTATATTTGATTTTTGTGAATATTATCTCATTGTACAAATACCAGAATATCAGTAGCAAAATCAATTCCATATCATCTTGGCTACTGTCCTCAGTGCCACTTATTCCCATAAACGATTTCCAAAGCACCATTTCAATCTCGCTGGGACTTTAACAACCCGGGGACACACTATACTATCACCGGAGAATTGGAACGAGGCTGTCTTTGACTTATTGACCTTGGTTAATAATATCTAACTGCTTTCACCCCAATCAAAATTTGTGGTGTGGCTGCTGGGATGTGGGGGAGGGAAGGCTGGAAGGTGATGGTTTTTTGACTAGGTTTGACCGAGGTCAAATATTTGACCCCGGTGTTATATTAATAAAAGGGTGTGGTGTGGGCTGAGTTGTGTATGGGCCTAGGATAGGGAAAGTGGGCTTAGGATATGGATTGGATTGGATTTGGTTTTAGTTTGGAGTAGTATTATTTAGGTCCGGTTATGGTTTTTGATTTCACAAGGACTATTTTTGTAATTATTTGAAAGTTGGAGGGTGAGAATTGGCCATCTTCCAAAGTATTTCAAAGGGTTTTTCTTGCCAAGTTATGAATAGTTCAGGGTCCAATATTGATTTTTCCATATTAAATGCACCAGGGACTAAAGCTGCCAAACTTTCAAACTTCAGGGACCATTTGTGTAATTTCACCAAACTTTTCCACCAAGGACCAATCCTGCCATAAAAGGTTAGTGCAAGGACAAAATTTGTTTTTCTCAAACTTTTTAATATCCCAGGGACCATTTTTGACAATTTTCAAAGTTCAGGGACTAAACTTGACATTTTGTGAAACTTTGCACCAAAGGACTAATTGTGTAACTTTTTGATTTAAAAGGACCTTTGGTGACTTTTTCAAGTTTTTAGAACAACTAGGGACTAGATTTGATAACTTTTGAAAGTTGAGAGACTGAAACTGCCAATTTTGCAAACTTTGTGCGTTTTTAATATGTTTTTGATTATTTTGCATTTGAAACATGTAAAACACTTTCCTGGGATATTTTCACTATTTTGATTCAATATTGAGTGTTTTTAGATGTTTTGGCAGCTCAAAAAAGGTAAAAATGATGAGTATTTACACACTCATCAGAGTGTTTGACATACTCTATAATTTTACAAGTAACATGCTCCATTGCCATGGTTATGTACAAAAACGTTTCAAGTTATATTTTATGTCTGTGTTTGGTTACAGATTTGGTTGTTATGAGTTTTACGGAAATAGGACAAAATGTATTCCGCAGAAAAATGTCTGATGTAAAGCCGATACGGCGTATCCCCAGGAAAGGATACGGCGTAGCAGCAATATTTTATCAAGGTTGGGTTTTGTCATTGATATAGCGTATCCTCATAAGAGGATACAATGTATCAAAGTCTTGTGTGCACACAGGGTTTCCTCATTTGGGAAATACTGCGTATCAGGGATACGACATATCCCCAAGAAAGAATACGGCGTATCGCTCATTAAAAAAAAATTGGTTTCGCGTCGGGCATTTCACTCTTGAATATGAATGATGTACGTATATGATACATATGACAGTGCATCTTTTTTTGTTTGCGTTTTAGCTTTTATTTGGTCTTTGGCTTAGCCTTATGACTTATAAGTTTCTCGTTTTGAAGAGTACTATACTTGCATAATGTAACGGATATGCTACAAAGTACAAACAATAAATTTCCCTTGATTATTATTCTTGAACTAAGGGCTGTCCTAGTTCCTTGACATCTTCCGTTATGTTAGAGGGTCTGTTGGGAATCGACTTTATTAAATCAAGTGTCGGTCATTAAGTTTTGTATTAGGTTGCATTATATTACATTTATTTTATGTTTTATAAGTGTTTAAGCTAAGTTTACATGATTTGTAAAGGTCTAAGGGCTTATTATGTAATATTGTCAAAGTTAAGAGATGCCTTAGTCCTCAACTATAAATACTCATGTATCCCCTCATTAGAGGTTGTTGGTTCTCTAGTTATTACAATTGTCTTATTTTCATTCCAAGAGTTCCTTCCATTCTTTCTCTCTCTACTTACTTTCTCTCTCTAGAATTCTATGTGCTTATGTTATAAAATCATGACCTAACAAGTGGTATCATTCGCCATGGGATAATATAGGTTGTTTTAGGTTTGATTTGGTAGAAAAAACTAAGTTTAGAAGCGATTTTTTGGAATCTGGGTACTGTTCATCGGTGTTCTATCGAGTTAGCCTTGTTTTATCTAGTTAGGTTAGCGAGTTAGAGCTGTCTGGTTATCAAGTTAGGGTAATTTGTTCACCGAGTTAGCTGTAACTTGTATCGAGTTACAATTTTGGCGAGTTAGCCATTACCTTATCGTTTATCGAGTAAGGTTCTTTGTGTTTGATACCTAGGGGAAACTATACTCAATTTATTTCTTGTTACCGAGTTAGAAGTTTATCGAGTTAGTAATCCTGCAAACCTTACCAAGTTAACACTACTGTACCGAGTTAGCAGTTTTATTAAGTTAGAACATAAAACAGTACCGAGTTAGAAAATATAGCTTTACCGAGTTACAGATCTTAGCGAATTGCAGTTTTTTTCTGAAAAGCTTTACCGAGTTACAATTTTTTGAAAGTTGTACCGAGTTTGAAACCAGATTCATCGAGTTTGCAAGTCCAAAATACCTAAAACCATAACTTTATTTTTCCTTAAAGATCCAAATTAACATAATCACTAATCATCTCATCTTAACAAGTTCATCTTTCTTATCTTTCTCTCTATTTCATTCAATTTAAAGAAAAAAAAAAGAGTTTTTTGGTCGGAAAATTTGAGTAAAATTTATTTTTTACAGGAGACTAAACGTTCAATTTTTAAGCGAAATTCAAATTTGGGTATAACGGTGAAAATTTTGGCCCAAAATTCAAATTTTTAGGGCAAAATTCAAAAAATTTCAGTGAAATTTGGCGTCAAAATTTTTTGTTAGGAATACGAATATTCCTATGAAAGACTCGGTCACCCCAAGGATCTAATAGCATTAAGATAGCTCGTAGTTATATTAATATAGTTAGTATGTAGTAAGTATGTAAATAGTATTCGTAGAGTGGGTCGGGTCTTTACCCAATGTCAGCTCACTCTATAGCCCGTTTCATGGGGCAATTTAGTATGTAACTATAAATACCCCCTCTCCACATGTGGAGAGGGTTGGAGCTTCCTTTCATCAATCTAACATTCTCATTTTTCTCTCATCTCTTTCTCTCTCTAGGAATCCTGCCAACTTCTTTCTCTCTCTAGTTTACTTCCATTCTTTGAATCATAACCACATAAACCATACATAGTATTATTATGAGAATACTACAATTGGTATCAAGAGCCACGGTTTGATCTTTGGGATTATTTGAACTCGGATTTTAGTTTGGTTTTTATGTTTATGCTGATTGGTTTGAATGGTTATTAAGAAAAAAATCCATAGTTTGATTTTCTTGGTGATTGGAATTGATTTATGGTTGTACTTTCTTGATTAGATGTGTGATATGAACTTGGTTTAGTGTTTAGATTGCTTGTTTCATATGTTTATTGGTAGTCTTGGGCAATTTCGAGGGTAAGTATGAAAGTTTCTTGGTAGAGAGTTGTCTCTTGGTAAATGTTCTTGGTAGAGAGTTGTGAATTATTTGGTTAGTATTTCTAGAGATTTGTGGTGTATTGGGTGGTGATTTGTCTTGTTACTATAAAGGGAAAAGAAGACAAATCACTAGAAAGTGACAGTTTTGTCCTGTTCTGGGTAGAGAGTTGGTTCTAGCGAGTTGGTTCCAGAGAGTTGGTTCCAGAGAGTTGGTTCTAGCGAGTTGGTTCTAGAGAGTTGGTTCCAGAGAGTTGGTTCCAGCGAGTTGGTCTAGCGAGTTGACCTATTCAGCAAGTTGGTCTAGCGAGTTGATCTAGCGAGTTGACCTATTCAGTGAGTTGGTCTAGCGAGTTGCCATTCTAGAGAGTTGCCATTCTAGAGAGTTGTCATTCTATAGAGTTGCCATTCTAGAGAGTTGGTTCTCAGCGAGTTGCCATTCTAGAGAGTTGCCATTCTAGAGAGTTGCTATTCTAGAGAGCTGGTTTTCAGTGAGTTGTCATTCTAGAGAGTTGCCATTCTAGAGAGTTGCTCATTCAACGAGTTGGTGTTCAGCGAGTTGGCATTCAGCGAGTTGGTCATTCAGCAAGTTGACCAAAGTTGGCTTTTTACGTCAAAACTTCAAACGGCCATAACTTTTGAACCGTAACTCTGTTTTCAGCGAATTAGCTGTCAAAACATCCGGAACAGGCTGAATATTGTGAGGCTTCACCACGAAGTTGTGAAACGAATTTTTTTTAGGCCCAAATCACCTCCGGAGTGAAGTTATTGAGGTTTTAAGTTTTTAGACCAAACTTTTCAACATTACAATTTGCATCAACCAAACCAAATCATATTGCTTGTTGATAACTCACTGCTGGTTGACTCTTAGTGCAAATTGATAACTCACTACTAGTTGATCAAGTTGTTGTGAGGTGACTATACGCTGCGAGTTGAATAGTTCTGTGATTTGAGAATTGTTGCAATTTGAGTTGTTGCAACTTGTCCAATTACAATCTGATGTTGCGAGTTGATTCTTGCAATTTGACTAATTGTGATTTGACTTGGTGTGATTTGACTCGTTGTGACTTGACTTAGATAACTAATTGTACCTTGCAAGGTTTATTATCTCACACTCAATCACTAAAGTCCCCTTGCATCAATTCGCGGTTTCTTCTTGATTTTGTAAAATCCCGCGAAAGAATCTATTTCTCGGTTTAAATCATAGAATTGTAAAATCCTGTGCACGTTTACATCATGTCTACCACTTCAGACTCTGTCACTTCTGAGAGAGAACTTCATCAGCCGCAAAAATTGCCCGATAATGCAAAGGAAAGGTGCATTGAATGTTTTCGACTTCTTCACTCACATCTCAAGGTTCTCTTTGAACGACCTGGATACTTAACAGGATACGAACGCGCATTCGCTTACGAACGTGCATTCACATCACTCTTTGGTCAAGATGTTCAGACTTTCACAGTCAAAATGACTCTGTATTTAGACCAACTTGAACAACAACTTGACAAAGGAAAATTTTCTGAAAGAAGATCAATGGCTACCTTTTGTGTGATCAACAACCAACTCCAAGTGTTCATTGATTCACAAATCACTGAGAACCAAATGACTAATAAGTATTTTACTAATTACACGGGAGTTGAGGTTGACATGTTCAGAGATACACTACTCCAACTCATGGGTAATGTCAAGAAGTACATTGAGAAGAGAGCACAAGACAAACCTAAGTGTAACATCAAGATGAATGAAATTCGGGTGCAATCATGTGATGGTATTGTTGATTCAGGTAAAGCATCGAATGTTGGCTCAGTTATCACTGAATGCAAAGGATCAAAGACTGCTAAGCTTGACACTACCAGCAGTTCAGTGACTCTTGTTACACATGATATGGATGCAGATTTTAGACCGGTAAAAGAACAGGAGTCATGTGCTGAGGTACCCTTGACTGATCAACATAATGTGCTTTCTAATGAACGGCAGCATACTGATCATATTAAGCCCAGTTATGACACAAATTTGTTGGAAAAGACTGATAGCATTACCATCTCTAATTCAACAAATATAAGTCATAAAGGGGGAGAAAGTGATCAGGATGTTGAACATGATGATGAGTCAAGTTCTTTATTTACGGCTGAGTTGTTTAAATCAAATGATATGGTTGATAAAGAAGTTTTTAATGAACTTTCTAACAGATTTTTACAACTTGAAAAACATTGTATTTCACTTGAAATCGCAATGCAACAAAAGGAAGAAAGTTTTCAAACTAACCAACCATGTAAAAATCCGGAATTCCCTGAGTTCCGTGAATTTTTTGAAATTAACACTTTGAAAGCTCAGCTTCAAGACAAAAACTCGACAATCAACAATTTGAAAAAGCATATTTCTGTCCTAAATGAGAAAAGTAATATAGTCAAAGCTAAACATGACATCGATGTTGTTAAATCAAGAAACATCGAATTGGAACTTTATGTGGCTAGATTACTTAAGGAAAATGAGTCTTTGAAAAGGCATCACATAGACCCAAGAGACTCTATCAAAGAAACTAGTATTAATACTTTAGAACAAACAACATCTTTGATGGTTAATAATGATAAATTCAAAGCTCATAGTCAGGAAAAGGGTTTTACAACTGCTGCATTAAGAAATGAGGTAAGAAAATTAAAAGGAAACAGTGTGGACACTAAGTTTGCAAAACCATCAATCTTGGGGAAACCAGTTTTACAATCAAGTAGAAACCATTCTGTTGTTAGACAACCGAATGCGATCTGAATGACCAAAATTTTCAAGAAAATGGTTTGCCTCCCAAGTTGATGCGAAACAAGTTTTGACAAAACCAGTCACTTCACATAATTTGCCTAAGAAAATTGCCTCTAGATATGTTAAAGCTCAACAAGTAGCTACACCTACACCTAACTCTTCTAGGATAAGTTCGAAAACAGTGTCAATACCGAGTGTTAAAACTCAAAACTCTTATGATATAAATGACTTGTACAAGAACTATGATCTTGAAAAGGCTAGGAAAAGGGCACTACTTCAAAAGGATGGAATCTTAGGCTCACGACCTCATAGAATGCCTTCTAGCTTATTGCAGAACACGACCAATAGCAGCAAACCAAAACCTGCGAGCACTCAACAAACAAATAGGAATTGTCTAGTTTCAAAGAGTAGTTGCACATTGATTAAAGCGATTCCCATAGCAATTCACTCTAAAGATTCTAGATCTCTTTCTAAATCCAAACGATCAGTTTGATCAACCTGTCAGAAATGTGCTTTTAATGCTAATCATGATGATTTTATGACAAAATTCTTGACGGATGTGAATACTCGTGATAAGGTTCAACCATCCAAGACTAGAAACTACAACAAGCCCGTAGAACCAATGAGTTATACTCAAAAACCTGGTAGGCAGATTGCTATAGGTCAAAGGTCTTCTCTCAAAAAGACTTCCAGTTTCCATGAGAAACCAAACACTCCTAGATCTTGCCTTAGGTGGATACCGACGGGTAGAATTTTTAAGATTGTTGGTCTTAGATGGATACCTACGAGAAAGATGTTCACTAATTACAAAGCCAAGGTTGACAGTGGAACCCTAAATGGTATATATGTTGATATCACTAACCCATATAAATGCAAACAAACTCTCAATGTCAGTGCAGGTAGTCTTTACTTAAGTGCAGGTACATCGCTCAACACGATTAAGGAAACACTCAAAGTTTGGCTGCCGAAAAGAGTGATATCTCATCAATCAGGGGTTAAAGAAGCTCAACTTTGATGCACATGACGATGACGTTTGAACAAATCAGTTCAAGCCTCGCTCTTCAACGACTATGACGTCTGTTCACATCAGTTCAGGCCTCGTTCCTTATTGACTATGACGTTTGAACAACTCAGTTCAAGCCTCGTCCTCAATGTCAACATTATGGTGTCTGCTGACAACACTTCAGGCCCCGTTTCCTCAAAGAAAAGAAAAGTGTAGGCTTGAGTGCGCTTTATCTTCTGTAGAAGTGTAATGCTCTTGCTTCTGACCATTCTCATCAACAAACTTCATATTTCTTCCACCCTCGTTCAGTCATCTAGTGGATTACTTTCATCAGATTGTATTTGTTATTATTCACTCAATCAAAAATGGCATCTTCAAATGCAATTTTTTAGGGGGAGAAGTGTGAACAGTGGATCAACCTCTGATGCATTTTTTGAGGGGGAGAAGTGTGAATAAACTACATGTATTTCTATTCACTTGTTCAATCAAAAATCGCATTCTCATATGCAATATTTGAGGGGGAGAAGTGTGAATAAAATACATGTTGATTGATGCACGAAATGACTCTCCTCTCCTCCAACACCTAATGTTCCACTAACTTAGGAAGACTAATTGTGACTACGGAGTTGATTGGGTGTCACATATTTGAGATTGAAGTTGACTTCCACAAAGGCGTGATCTTAGTTTATCTTGAAGTCGGGGTTGGTTAGATGAATGACTTTCAATGATAACTTGCTCGTGCTTGAGATTTAAGTTGAAGACTTGGTTTATCTAGTTACCAGCAGTCGAGGTGGATGGTTGAAGACCTTGTTAACTATCACTTTAAGGAGTTACGATGTAGTACTCAGTGTCACACACCAATGTCGTTGTGGATAATCGCAAGAGGTGGTAATTATGTCTCATGCTTTAGTTGGGTTGTGAGTACTTAGAGATTTGCTTGGAGCATAAATTCTCTACACCGTTCTTCGAACATTAGTGCAAGCTTAAGACACAAGAGCGGGGAACTCTACTTCAGTTTTAAGTTTGGTATATCGGGTTTTCTCCATACGTGGTCATTTACTATTAGCCAGTGGAAGTGAAAAGAAGTTGAATTAGGGGTTTATCTGCAGAGAATTGTTAAAGAGAATTGTTATCTACATCTACTTATGGGGTAGTGATTTGTATATTGCTTCCAGTTGATATATTTATGTACACACAGTTATGATGATTCCGAGTGATCGTCCTCATCATGGAGGGAGAAATGTGTACATCGGGGCTTTTATCGAAGAACGGGAAGCATTCTAAGTGAGTTGAAAATGTCAAAATGACGTTCCCCAAACAAACCCGTGAAGAAGTTACAGACTATCAGTCTATGATCCATTTCCCGCTATGCATGACAAGATAAGAGAGCAAGTACACTTCTTCAACAAGCATCAATGTTGTTTCAAACGGGTTGTCAGTTTGGGAGGGAGCAAATACACTTATGGGCTTACTAATTGGCAGGGAGGATTAACCCAATTAGTAAGCGTTTCTATAGCAGTTGATTCTCACTAGATACATTTTAGCTTATTTTGTTCTTCTCAACAATTCAAGTAGATGCGCATAAAAGTTGTTGCTGATTCTGATGTATCAAAACCAGCAAGGGGGAAGGAGACATACATCTGAATGCATAAAGAGTACACGTGATGAACATAATACTTCTTCATAATTGAAGTTATCCCGGGAAGACATATGTCATAACCGTAGAGAAACTCAGTGTCTTAACTCGTAGCGTTTGGTGTATTATTCCAACTACATGGGGGAAGTAGTCTCTTGATACTTGTGGCATATATTACTTCAGCTTTCAGTAGGAAGAAATATGAGAAGGACATTTGGAGTATGAGATGATATTGCTTATCGACATCTTCATACGAGCTGATATGGTTTACGATAAAGTGCTTCTGGTTAATGCTTCATGTACACAATGGTATGATGATTTCGATGAGATCGCAACCATCAGGGGAGAAATTTGTGTACATCAAGGACGCGCAACAGGTTCATGTGATCGGGCTTAATCATATATTCTAGAGGAGATATCAGCAGAGATGATCAGTGCTTCAACCTGTTACTTTGGTGTCATCGTTTCTTCTTGTGTTGGATACATGCATACAATATGGATTAAGTTGGTATGTATAAGATAACTGGAAAGCATTTGGTGAAATGAAGATGTTGATATCATTTTCCCCCGAATAGACAACTGCTCCAAACCGCAAAGTAATGTGTACATGGGGGATGCACAACAGGGTCATGTGATCGGGCTTCATCATACATTCCGGGATTGATAACCGCAGAGATGATCCATGGTTCACCCTGTTACTTCGGTGCTATCATTTTCTTTGGGTCTTTGAGCGTCATAGAATGAGACTTTTTGCATCACTTCAACTACTTGGGGAAGTGGTCTCATGAAGATGATTGTCGGTTTGGGGGGAAGCTACCAAAGGTTTACATCGAGAAGTCTCTACACTCAGACGATTATTTTAGAGCCTCGAAAGCTTTGGTGGTGAAAGTTTAAGAGATGCTGACTACTGATTTCTACAACGAGCTGAACGATACTATCATTTTGGTACTTATGTCAACATCTTAAACTAATTAGTATCCTTTGTACATATATTATACTAAATTGTAAATAGAAGAGTATAAATCAACAAAAACCCATAAAAATCAGAAAACCAGAAAATACCAAAAATATTTTTTTTAAGGCATGCCTTCTGGCATCGATAACATTTACGGTCCTAGAAATATCATTCAATAATGACACGGGTCTTTAAATGAAGTTCGAACAGAAGTTCAAAAAGCTTTCAAAACATGCCTAAATGGCTTGCAGTCATTTCAGGTTGTAACCCGGACTTCAAAATTATGGCTTGCTATTACTTCAGATAGCAACCCGTTTTTCAAAATGAGGAAAACTCGTCGCCAAAAAGACGGTTGTTCCTAGCAAAGGGTGCCGTTCATCCGAGCGTGAATTACTTTACATTCATGCACCCTCGATCTGATGTACGCTTCAGTGCATCATTTCTTGTACAAGAAGAGAAATCTTCTTTTTATCACAAATACTTTTCCTTTTATGATTCTTCCGGAAAGTATTTGTACAAAACTTGGCGGTACCATGAAACTTTTGAAAATCAATCAAACTTGAAACTTTTCATAAAAATTCATCACTCAATCAATGACATCATTTATTTCTGTTTTAACATCCTTCATTGATTGAGGGGGAGAGTGATTTCTCAAAATTTTATGTACCATCAAAACTCTCCACTTTGTACATAATAAGCAATAAAACAACTTGTGATGGTTATGTGTCAGCATGAAAATTTTTCAAAGAGTTTTTCGTTAAAACTTCAAATCTTTTGTAAACTCATCAATTCTGACACATAACCACCTCCCTCACAGATTGAGGGGGAGCAGTAAAAGGTTCCTTTTATCAGAAAACATTAAAACTGACCACATTTCTCTCCCAAACGTTTTCTAACTTATTTAAATCAATTGGGATCCAAAATCTCGAAAGATTTGAAATTTTTGATCGGGGGAGAGAATGTGATTTAAATATGAAATCTGATAATCAAATGTGATTTTTGGACTCAATAATAGGCTCCCACATATGTGCTAAACTCTTTCGAATATCGATGCACATATTGAGGGGGAGCAAAATGCGTTTGTGGAAGTAATACTAAAGACCGGCCATTTATCTTTGCACGGAGTTATAAGGATGGTTATGGTTAGGTATGAGTTCCCATGATCCACCATAACCGGAAGGATCTTCCTAGGGACAATCCATAGATAAATTAGAAGTCCTTAGGAATGACTGAAAAAAGGAGAAAAGTGAGAAAGGGAAGAGTGCGGATTGAGATAGAGCTAGGACTGGAACAAACCCAACAAGGTTCTAGTGATGAAGTCTCGGTAAGCACTAAATGGGTTGAAGAATGAAATGTGAAAAGGGTGTAAAGAAATAGCCCTCCAAATATTCAACCTTAGTGCAGAAATCGGATTCAACTTCATATGCTACTAGTGGTTACTAAGGTAACACTGGTATTGAAGACAAGACATCATGGACCCAGTGACGCACTGCACTAAACTATCCAACCACTCAAGTTCTCTTAAAAGATCTTGTTTCATTATGAGCTATGTTGATACCTAAACAGGAGACGCCTCCCCAGTCTCCAAGAGCGGATCAAAACGCACTATTGAGTCTAGAGCCATGAGATCATCCATAAATCTCAATAGGACACATTATCCTTGTGGTATTGCCAGAACATCCGAGTAATATGAAAATATTCACAATGAAGATGGAAATCCTTCTAGAGCGAACATCTCTCAAGCTCTTGGTAGGTGACATGTGAGATCCATCATGGATCAATGATCAAGTGACAACTGGAAAGCAACGATGGTGCGATTCAGAATTGAATCAAACTTGTTCCAGGAAATGGATTGACGGATACTTTTGCAAAAACCTTTCAATGTGCTCACCAACCATCTTTCGAGCACATTGATTGTGTATAATCTTTCAAACAAAAGTACTTTTGATGGAAATGTGATTCAAACTATAAAACTCTCGTCGTGTCTCAAAAATGCTTATTATATGACACGCGAGTGATTTCTATAAATCAATTTCTCATCAATCAGTGAATATCAATTCACCGATTCACTCTATCGTGTTGTATGCTTTGAGACGTTCCGATAAGAGAACATGCTTAGTATGATGATTCCGAAGTGGATTCTTTGGAAGATTTATTACTACAAGCTGGAAATTCCTGTCAAGGAGAGTCTCATTTAAAAGAGATTCTACCTGATCACAGGTCGGTTCTCACAGAACCGGAGGGTAGTTTGTCCTCGCAGAACGAATGACAAAGCCATATTCATTCTCTATCTTTATTGCTAACTGTTTTTTAGGAACATACAAAGATGGAGATGGTGATACCCAATTCCAGCTGAATTATGTCATTCCATACCTCATGCTCATACTGATAACTCATTCTGAATGAAGATCATGAAAGTTGAAGAGACTAACAACAACGTTTCCGCAACTCTGATGAAAAGTCTCCTAATCCAGAAGAGTGTGAGCATGACAGTCCAATAGTCACTACACCACATGAAGGAAAGACCACAAAGGATGAGCTTGGAGATTTACAGTGGCTGATGATCTCAGAGAAAGCTCAAAGATCACACACTCCAAAGGAACACAAATCACAAGATAATTACTTGATGTACAAAGTGAGCGCAAAAGTGAAGAATCAGAACCTACGAGCTACAAGATGACAAGAATGCTTGAAGTCAAAGTATAATTTCAAGGGTGACCTCGCTTAGGGGGAGATTGTTAGGAATACGAATATTCCTATGAAAGACTCGGTCACCCCGAGGATCTAATAGCATTAAGATAGCTCGTAGTTATATTAATATAGTTAGTATGTAGTAAGTATGTAAATAGTATTCGTAGAGTGGGTCGGGTCTTTACCCAATGTCAGCTCACTCTATAGCCCGTTTCATGGGGCAATTTAGTATGTAACTATAAATACCCCTCTCCACATGTGGAGAGGGTTGGAGCTTCTTTTCATCAATCTAACATTCTCATTTTTCTCTCATCTCTTTCTCTCTCTAGGAATCCTCCCAACTTCTTTCTCTCTCTAGTTTACTTCCATTCTTTGAATCATAACCACATAAACCATACATATTATTATTATGAGAATTGATGAGTGCTCAAACACTCATCATTTTTGGTCAAATCTGAACTGCAAAACATACAAAAACACTCAGAAATGCATCAAAATACTAAAAATATTTCAAAATTGTGTTTTATATGTTTTAGATGCAAAATGAGCAAAAACAGATGAAAAACGTATAAAGTTTGCAAAATTGGCAGTTTCAGTCCCCCAACTTTCATAAAATTACAAAACTAGTCCCTGGATATTCAAAATATAGAAAATTATCACCGAAGGTCCTTTTACAATCATAAGTTGTCATATTTTGTCCTTTGGTGAAAAATTGGAAAAGTTTTGGAAAATTACAATTTAGTCCCTGGAGTTACAGATTTTGGCAGATTCAGTCCCTGGTGGGATATTTTTGAAAGGAAAATCATTTTTTGCCCTTGGAAAATCAAAATGTATCACAAATAGTCCTTGGGTGAAATTTTTAGAAAATTGCAAGTTTTGTCCCCGAGGTTTGGAAATTTACAAATTTGGTCCCCGGGAAATTTTGAAAAAATGAAAATGCAAAAAAAATGGTTTTTGAAATATTGGTGATTGGCAGGTTTGATCCTTATGGTTACTTTTGGCAAATTACAAAATGAGTCCCTAACCTTTTGAAAACTACAAAATTGGTCCTTGTCATAAGCTACAACCAAACGGATTCCTTTATTTATTACATAAGCCCACCCAAATACCAAACCCAATCCACCCTTACCCCAAGCCTGATCCAAACAACCAACACCCAAGCCCAAACCACACAAATCCGGCCCACCTCCAATTTTAAATAAAAATACCCCGTATTCACTGTTCATCCCTAACCTCACTTTCCCTCCCCTAATTACCAAGGATTTGTCCACCCCCTCCTCCAATTCTCCACCAAACACTCAACCACACCACTCCAATCCCCCCTCCTCATTTATTACACCCAACTCACCTCACCAAACCCACTCAAGGCTGCTTTTACCCTTTTCCCGCCAAAATGCAATGAACGGCCATGATCATGTTTTAGCCATCCAATGGCTAGTATTACAAGTGGGAAAGAAAGAGTTTGACCCCAGGTTCTATAAAAGTGAAGAATGGAAGAGAGAAAGAAGTAGTAGTAGTAGGAGCAGTTAACAATAGTTAGGAGTAGTTTATTAGTTAAAATTTTATGTCAAATTAGTGTTTTTAATTCTCAATTTTAGTTTGTAAACTTGTATTTCAGTTATGGTGATGATGTAATTTTAATCTTAGTTAATAGAAAATTCCAGTTCACTTGTTTTAATTTATGTAGGCCAAATTTCCTCAACTTTTCACTTAAGGTTTATATCTCATAAAAGCTATTGTTTATTGTCCAAACAAGCTCCCCTGAGCTTATTATCAAGTTTTATATAAGTACCATTAGTTTTAAAACAAGTATCATTCAAATTCCAAAAATCCTTAAAAATAGAGAATAAATAAGAAAAATAAAAAAAATGGAGAAGAAGCAGAAGCAGGGTTAAGGATGGATGGCATTTGTTATTAGTTGCCTCAGGGAGGCTGTAGGTTAAGTTTTTGTGCTTGCTCTTGGTTTGGAATTCACATGAGCTCACTGTAAGCCCATCTCAGTTTCATTTTATTGATTTTCACATTTTGTAATTCTTAGTTGTAACTGTTCTTGTTAGTTGATTTATGCTTAATCATGGTTAACTTCTGTTAGTAGAAGCTAAAAAGTTGTCCTTATGGTTTAAAATCTCACTTTGTTTCACAAAAAAATCCATTTTCAGTCATTAAGGGGGTGTTTGGATATAGCTTGATTGGTACACTTTTGTTGTTGTTATGTTGTTGTTTTGTTATAGACAATCTGTAGTAGGTTAAATTAGGCCTTTAGAGTCATAAACTTGGTACCTTAAACAGCCAAAGTCAAAAATCAACTCCCATTACCTTGACAGTTAACTGTCAAGGTTTTTGGGTCTCAAAACCCACCCATTTAGTTTAAAAGTCATCATTCTACTCTAGTTTAGTCTTAATACAACCCAAAACATCCATTTCAGTAAGATTTGATCATCCAAAATTGGCCAAAGTCAACATATCAAGTTTTCTACAAAAGTCAAATTGGCTCATTTCAGATTTTTACAAAAAGTCTAGGAATTTTATTGATTTGTGTAATTGCTTTCATGGACTGAAACTTTTTCCTAGTGACAGCCCCCCACCTCATCTTCAAGGTCCAAACTTCCCTTGATTTTTGTGAATTTTCTTGTGGGGTCCACAGCCCTCCAAACTGGGCTGCAGGGCTGCAACCTCCCCTGTGACAGCAGACTTCACCCCACCACCACCACTTGGTGGTGGTTTTCTGGCCACCTCAGTGGTCCCACAACCCCCAACTTAGGTTCTTTCCACCCCCCTCCTACCATATTTTAGGTTTTGACCCTTGGGTTGACCTGAGACCCCCTGGGTCCCACCTAATTTAGCCCCTAAAATCTGTCCCCATTTTCAGTCCTAGAGTAAGTTTCAAAGTGCTTATTGTTAGCTTATAGCTTATTCTGTGGTTCCCAATTGATTTTTATGGCTTAAAAATGTTCATCTAACTTATTTAGATAAGACTTAATCATTGTGGGTCCCACTTGTGCCCAATTCAGCTTATTTCCCTTGTTGGTCAACAAAAGTCAACTGTTGACCCTATAAGCTTGTAATTTGCTTATTTTCAGTTTATAAAAAGTTTGTTTTTACAAAAAGTTTTCATTTTTAGGTATAAAACAAGTTTCAAAAGAAAAAATCTAGAAAAGTTAACTTAATTTTTAAGTGATAGTTTCTATTTAATTTTATTTTTCATTTTTAGATTTTTTTTAACTAATTAGTTATTTTATATTTTTCTTAAATTCCTATTATATTAAAGTATTTATAATAATTTTCTCAGATTTTTATTTTATTATTTAGTATTTATTGGAATTAATCTTAGTTTTATTAATTAATAATTAGTTTAAAATAGCATAATTAGTTTTTATTAAGTAAAACCTAGTTTTTATATTTTTTATAGCTTTTATATGTTATAAAATAATTTTAGAAATTTTATTAGAATTTTTACTGTTCATTTAGTATTTTTCTTAATTTAAAGTAGTTTAATTAGGTAATTAGTAATTAATTAATAGAAAATCCACAAAAAGACAAAAATATTTATTTTTAATTTTAAAACTTATTTTTAGTTATTTTATAATTTTAGAAATTTTATTTTCACCTTTTTAGTATTTAAATAATATTATATTGTATTTTAGTTATTTAAATATTAATAATTAGTAATTAATTAATATTAAATAACTAATTAGTGTTAAAATTTATTTTCTTTTTCTATAAATTTTCTTTTATCTTTTAGTTTGTAAAAAAGTCATTTTCACCCCCTGGGTGTTTTCAGATTTCAGTTTTCACGTTTTATTTCGTACATCTACGTTATTTTAAACGTGAACGTACGCGTTTTTAGGTTTTAAACGTTTCTGGGTTTTCAAACTTTCCAGTCTTGTTTATATAGCTTATTTAAGCTATTTCTTTGTAGATTCCTTAGCTTAATCACTCACAAACCTTTTCCTGTCCAAATTCACCCGATCACGAAACCGTTTTATAACCATCCACACCTCGTCGGGACATAACGACCCGGGGAAACACTATACTTCCGCGGAGCATTGACTCTAGGCTGTTTGACCATCTTGACCACATCCGTGGTGGACTTTGGTTGACGGTTTAGCATCAATCAAGAATACTACATTTTTCAAACTCAAATTTTTTCTGTAACCTTAGAATTGCATTTCTAGGTGTTTTTTAAATTTTGGGAGAGAAAATTTTTCAAATCAATTTTGGAGGGAAAATTCGAATTCACTATTTCGACCTTGAGAGTGTGACATTTTTGTTTGATTATTTCGATTACGTCGCAACAATCAAGGGGGAGAGAAATGTCATTTACAATGTCTCAATCACCTTCTTTCAACTACCTTCCTCACCAATATTCTCATCAGCAACAGTCTTCAGAAACAGTACCTTCTTCCAACTACCTTCCTCACCAATATTCTCATCAGCAACAGTCTTCAGCAACAGTACCTTCTTCCAACTACTTTCCTCACCAATATTCTCATCAGCAACAGTATCATCAACAACAAAGTCACAGCTCCCTCATTCGTCATGTTCTACTCTTTGGCAATGAATCAAGGCCTCCAATGTTGCTACCAGGAACATATACTGATTGGAAATGGAGATTTCTAGAATGGCTCACAGATCGTCCTGCTGCAGATCTCATACTTAAATCCATTCAAGATTGTCCATACAAAATGATATTTCTTGCTGACTCAATAGGGATTATCAAACTACAAACTGATGAAGATTTGAATGCTATTGAACTTGCTCAGTACAATGCTGACCAACAAGCTGCGTGGTTCATGACGTTAGCCCTTCCCAACTCAATTTACATGAATATGGACTTTCAAGCCAGTGCTTATGAAATGTGGAAATATCTTGAAGCTATGCATCGTACAGAAGAACTTCATTACATCAGAATGAAGCAAATTCTTGAATCTTGTTTAAGCATGAATCCAGTGAAGACCATTATCCCCCCTCCACCATCCCAAGCTGTTGACCATGGATCCTTAATTTACACTCCATATGGTCTCTTCTTCAATCCTCCAAATGCACCTGAACCTATCTTCATTCCACAGTACCATCCTGCAACTCTAAATAATCATATGCAATCACTTCTACAAAATCTTGTGAAGCTTGGACAAGCATCTACTGATAAAGGCAAATGCATGATGACTTCAACTTATGAATGCTTTAACACAATGGAAGATACTGATGATGAAGAAGATCTTATGGAACCAAGCATGACATTTTTGGCATATACGGGAAATATTGCAGATGTGGAAGCTCAAGATTATGATTCAACTCCACTCTTTGACGCTAATGTTGAATACGATGCCACACTTAGTCAAATGGAAGTTGAAGGGAGTAATCTCAATACTGTTTGCAAAGTGTCATAGGAGATATTCCATCTGATGATGAGTACGCAGATTTGGAAACCAATACAGTAGATTTGGAAGCCAATACAGCAGATGTGATGTTAATGTCAAGTCATGCTTATGTTCAAGAACATAATTACTTCAATTATCCACAACCTGCTACCTCAAACCAAATGATCCCATATGATTCATCTCCGCAGTAGACTTCAACTCAACTTGTTCCATATGACAACAGTGATGCAGTGTACTATTCAAATTCCAATGAAGATGACGATGAGGATTTCAATACTCTGAATCAAGGACTCGCACTTATTTCTCGTACCTTCAGCAAATTCTCCAACAAGACAAACAACCATCTTCGTTCTTCTTCTAACACAAGGAATCAAGCTGTTGTGCAAGGTGAAAGAGTTGATAGACAAGGAAGGAATGCTGAAAGGACTGTTGGGAATACTGCAGATGTCGGTAATACATGCTATCAGGATGAAATTTCGGAAGAGCAAGATGACAGCAGCAGATTGGGGAATGATACAGATGTTGATTCTGCTGATATTAGACCCACTTATGACTTAGAGCCCAACTTTGCCAAAGAACAGATGGTTGAGGAAGATACCATACCCATCTATGACACAGAACCTAACTTTGACAAAGAGCAAATGGTTGAGGTATAATCTATTGTTGATCATATTATGCCAGCAAATGAGAAACAACAATGTGAGCAACCTAACTTCAGTAATGAAGGAGAGGTTGACCAGGATGTTGTACAATGTCTTGACAAACGTTCTGAGTCTGAGTCCTTACCTGATAATCCAATAATTGAAACATCATACCAAACTCTTGAGTCAAAAAACATTCTTCTCAAAAAGACCATTGCCCAGTTTCATAAAGATTTTTCAAAACTAGAGGCGCATTGCATCTCACTTGAACTTAAATTGCAAAACGAATCTCTAAATTCGGGCAACAATGGTCAATTTTTGAATGAACAAAGTAAACATGTAGATACATTAGTTAAAGAAAATGAGTTTTTAAAAGGTCAAATTCAAGCAAAGGTGTTTGCACATGCTGCATTGCAAAACAAATTAAGAAGACTGACTGGCCAGACTGTGGATACTAAGTTTGCAAAACCATCAATCTTGGGGAAACCGCCCTCTCAAACAATCAGAAAACAATCAGTGGTTAGACAACCAACTGCATTTAAATCTGAATGACCTAAATTTTCAAAATCTCGGTTTGCCTCCCAAGTTGTTGAGAATAACCATTTGACAAAACCAGTTACTCCACATTCTTGGCCTAAGGAAAATGCATCTGTGTCTGGTAAATCTCAACACGTGATTATGCCTGGCTCATCTAGGAATAGTTCGAAAACAGTGTCTAAAACGAGCATTAAAAGTAAAGAGTCTTATGACACATATGACATGTACAAGAACTATGATCTAGAAAAGGCTAGGAAAAAGGCGCTACTTCAAAAGGATGGAATTCTAGGTTCAAAACTTCGTGTGATGCCTTCCACCGTTGTACAGAGCGATGTTAGTAGTAGCAAACCAAAACCTAAGAGTACTCAACAAACTAATAGGAATTGGCTAGCATCTAAGAGTAGTTGCGTAAATGATCATGTTGTCTGTGCTTTAAAATATCTTCAAAAAGGAAATTCACTTGCAAAAGCACAATCGACTAAGACAAACAAACCCGTTGAACCAAAAGACATAATTCAGAAACCTAAGAAGTGGATCAATATAGGACGTAGGTTTTCTCAACCAAGTGATGCTCCCTCATTTCATTCTGCTGCATCAAAAAAGGAAACATCTCCTAGATCTAACATTAGGTGGATACCCACGGGTAATATTTTCAAAATGATTGGTCTTAGGTGGATTCCTACAGGAAAGATTTTAGACATTTACACCAAAACTAATGTGATCTCCACAACATCTACCTCTGATACAAGAATGAAAACCATCGGAATTGTGTTTTCAAGTGTCAAGAAGATAGTTGACACTACTTTATGCTTCTAACACCTGGAACCCAGTTACACTTGGGGCTCCATGTTCTCTGTTTTGTCTCTTCTTTCTTTCTCTACAGATTCAACAGGAATGGCTTCGGAACAAATCAGTTTCGGACCCGAGCTTAATGTTATGGTTTCTGAGCACAACAGCTTAGGGCCCGCAACCAACCGTTTAAAAGCACATCAACAATGGCTTCTGAGCAAAACAGCTTAGGACCCGCATTCAACCGTCTAAATTTTCCGGAATCTTCGGCTGAACAATTGTCACTCTCCCGTAAAGAAGTGGAAACCCTGTTTTCTCCTTTGTTTGATGATACGATTGAAAACCGTCCTTCTGAGGTCTCACCAATTTCCGCTGCACACCTTGATCATAATCAAGTACCTGATTCACCTCAACAAACAACAACAACTGTTGGGAGAGACGGCCCTCCAATTGCCTCTCCAACAACCGCAGAACAAACCGGATCCAACTCACGACAGTCAGCTGAAGACTCCATACCTAAATCAGTACCACAAACCGCAGAGAATGATCCAGAAGAATTCTTTAACCCATTTGCACTGGCTCAACTCATTCCTAACATTGCTGAGTCGTCTACACGCAATTTGGATCCGCTAACATGCGTGATAACTATCAACTTAACCCTTCGACACACAAATGGACTCAAGATCACCCCTTAGTTCAACTTATTGGCCATCCAGATGCACCAATGATGACAAGACAATGACTCCACACAGATGGTGAAAGTTGCATCTATGCACTCACAGTTTGTCAAGATGAACCTAAGAACATTAAACAAGCAATGACTTACGAAAACTGGATTGAATCTATGCAAGAGGAACTTCAGCAATTCAAACGATTAGAAGTCTGGGAATTAGTTGAAAAACCTGACGGAGTCTTTGTCATTTTGTTAAAATGGATTTGGAAAAATAAGATGGATGCAGAAGGCACTGTCATACGTAACAAATCACGCCTGGTAGCTAAAGGATACTTCCAAGAAGAAGGAATTGATTTTGAAGAATCTTTTGCTCCAGTGGTTAGACTTGAAGCTGTTCGGATTTTTCTGGCATATGCTGCTCATCGAAATATGGTTGTTTATCAAATGGATGTGAAAACAGCATTTCTGAATGGTCAACTTCATGAAGTAGTTTATGTTAGTCAACCGGAAGGCTTTGTCGATCCTGATCGTCCCAATCACGTATACCGACTCAAAAAGGCTCTCTACGGACTCAAGCAAGCCCCAAGGGCATGGTATGACAAACTATCTGCTTTCTTGCTGGCCAATAAATTTTTTAAAGGTTCGGTGGATCCAACGTTATTTACTAAAACATACGGGGTGGACTTTCTAATTGTTCAAATATATGTCGATGACATTATTTTTGCTTCCACAAATAGAAGATACTCAAATGATTTTGCAAATTTAATGAAAGATAATTTTGAAATGTCCATGATGGGTGAACTTTCATTCTTTTTAGGACTACAAGTTCATCAATCACCCCGTGGAATTTTTCTAAATCAGTCGAAATATGCTTTGGAAATTTTAAAGAAACATGGAATGATTAGCTGTGATACTTATAATACACCAATGGGTTTTGGCACAAAACTAGATGCTGACATACATGGGACTCCAGTTGACCCTACCAAATACCGAAGTATTATTGGGTCACTCATGTATCTCACAGCTAGTAGACCTGATATTGTCTTTGCAGTTTACATGTGTTCTCGTTATCAGTCTAAACCAACTGAAAGGCACCTCAATGAGGCTAAAAGAATCCTACGATACATAAAGGGAACCATTAACTTGGGAATCTGGTATCCGAAGGATTCTGGTTTTGAACTAATTGCTTTTTCAGACACTGACCATGCAGGATGCTTAGACACGCGAAAAAGTACATCATGAGGATTATAGTTTCTTGGAGATAAGCTTGTGTCTTGGCAATCTAAGAAGCAGGACTGCACATCACTGTCATCAACCGAATCTGAGTACGTAGCTATGTCTGCTTGTTGTGCTCAAGTCATTTGGATGAGATCACAACTTAAGGACTATGGCTACCTATTCAATAAGATTCCGATCTAATGTGACTCCAAAAGTGCCATTGCAATTTCCTGCAACACTGTTCATCACTGCAAGTCCAAACACATTGATCTCCGCTATCATTTCATCAAGGAGCATGTCGAAAAGGGTACAGTTGAATTATACTTTTTCGGAATTGAATACCAATTGGTGGACTTACTCACTAAAGCATTACCTCCAACAAGGTTTGCTAATCTAGTTCACCAAATTGGTATGCGATGTTTGAATCTAGAAGATCTGGAAAAGTTTTTAAAACACAAATGATTGTCAAACATTAAAACTATCTTTGTAATTTTTTTTTTCAAAAACAAAATACAAAAATATAAAACCAACAAAAAGGCAAAAATATTTTTCATTTCATTTTCAAAAAAAAAAAAAAAAAAAAAAGAAAAAAAAAAGAAAAAAAGAAAAAGAAAAAAACTTTTCAACACTTCAAGATATGTTGTTCAAAACATTTTCCATGTTTTCACAACATACATATCTTGAGGGGCAGACAAAAAGTTTTTCTACTTCTTCATTAAAGAGCTTTTTCTCATCACGTAAATACTTTTTCAT
Organism: Artemisia argyi; assembly: GCA_030686995.1. Taxonomy (NCBI): domain Eukaryota; kingdom Viridiplantae; phylum Streptophyta; class Magnoliopsida; order Asterales; family Asteraceae; genus Artemisia; species Artemisia argyi. Next base: position 110,351,836 of record CM060704.1, on the reverse strand, counting down.
CAACACCTCTTGAACCATTTGGATTATTAAAAAGTTTACAACTTCATGTGGTTGGTTCAAGGGGAGGTAACATCCAAAATACTCGTAGTATTCATTGGTTGGACTCAAATTTTAAGTTCTGAAAACTTAAGGGGCTTAATGTGCTGAATTGTCAAATACTTTGAATTGAAAACAAGTGCAAGGACCGAATGTGTCAATACTCCAAAGTCATCAATATAATTACAAGTTTCAAAATCTGTTTCTCTTTTTCTCGCAACAAACCACCCCTACGCTGCTAATTTTTTCACAAAATTCAAGTTTTCAAGATTAACGAGTTTCTGTGATTATAAGTGTTAATATTTATCATTTTCTTGTGTTAATCACTCACCCATCCCTGTGCATGTTCTATAACTTAATTTAGTTACATTGATAATTAGGGTCTATGTACTAAAATTGGGTGTTTCTTAGATTTGATGTTTGAGGCTAATTAAGTTAGATGGTTAGCTTTGGTAGGTCATTACTTGTTAGATTCCATCCTTACTTTTACCTCTAATACATCTGTCTTGAGAAACTTATGTGTTTACGGTTTTAGGGCTCGTTTTCTTGGACGACACACTCTGGGTGTATGTTTGTTTGTTACGAGTATTGTTTGTGGTTTATTTGTGAACACTAAACATGTACCTTAAGTCTCAGGTCATCACATTAACAATTGCTTGTGGTTCGTTAAAATTGGTCAACTGTTTGATCTTTTGCGAAAAATATGTTAGGCTTATGTAATGTTTAGAATTGTGTGGAAAACTAGAAGGGGGGGTTGAATAGTTTTACGTCCGTTTTAAAATTTATAAAAACAAGTTTGTTTTAAAAACTTCGATTCTAGTTTATGTGATCTCAATACTTGCACTATATGAACAATTATATAGTAACTAACTAACTAAGCTAATATTGTATAAGTAAATAAGTAAGTAATGAAAAGAGTTGGAAAGATCAAACCACAACACAAGGATTTATAGTGGTTCGGCTACAAGGTCACTTTCCTTGTTCCTACTCCACTCCCCGAGTCACCTACTCGAGAGTTTTCTTCACTATGTCAACAAACTCCCTTATGGCGGAGAAAACCTTACACACCAATGTACACACCACAACTTCGTCACAACTCAATCATAACTTCTACACAACTTCTTCACACCAATCTACTTCACACCTATCTTCTTCACACCAATCTTCTTCACACCAATCTACTTCACACCTATCTTCTTCACAACTACACTACTTCACTACTAAACAACTTCTTCTCCCTACACAACTTCTATTTCTCCTAAACTACTTATTACAAGCACAACACAACTTCACAAATAATATACATAATATACACAACTATTCTTCAATACTTCTTGAACTTAGTTGTAGAAGGAGTATTCTTCTTTTGCACTTTGGATGAGGATGGATGAGAAGGCATTGAATCACTTGAAACAAGGATTAGTAATCTAATGATCAAAAGGTTTTGGAAGATGTTTAGAGAGTTTTAGATCTGAAATTTTCGTGCAAAAAGGTGAGAAAAATACAGGCTTGAGGAGGTATTTATAGGAGAAAATTTCTGACAGAGGAGCGTGGCCGGCCCCCTTAATTCATGGCCGGCCCCTTTAAAATTAAGGGGGTTGCCCAGCTGTAACGGCCAGAAAATCTGTCTTTTAGTGGAGAAAGTTTATTTGGTGAAGAACTAACTGATTTTGGTTAAAAATTTGAATTCATATATTTACTATGAATTAAACATTTTCCTTTATTACCAAAAATGTTTTTCAAAAATATATAATAAGTTTATTTAATTTTATAAACTTTGTATTATTTAAATAAACATCCCTTTGATCATAAAATGTATTAGTCACTTGTTTATTCATACCTTAAGTGATTATGTTGGATGAGATGATATAAACTTGCTTAAAACTTGTTTACGTATTAACTTTGCGTTTAATATTTTTATATTTTGTGATCGTCAAAACTTAGGGATATCGAAAAATATTAATAACGTTTTTATACATTATTTATATCAACAATCTCCCCCTTTTTGATGATTACAAAATCTAAACTCATTAAACTAAAAATTAATATATATGCAAGTTTTTAGTGTGAGTTTATATCACTTCTCCCCCTTTTTGTTAGCATCAAAAAGGTTATCCCGAAGAATGTATAGCTCCCCCTTGAAGTATACTCCCCCTCGTTTTAGGTCATAAGAGATCGAGATATGGAATGCTTGCAAAAATATTTAGAGCACAAGCAACATATATATATATGCATGCAATAAATATGAAGTAACTAACAAGAATGCATGGTACAAAAAAAAACAAAAGAAACATTCATTAATAATTATGTTGAAAACATAATCATTAATACATAAGCATATAGATATATGCTTTTTTTTTAGCAAATTACACTAGATAATACTAAGTTGCCAACTTGAGGTCTCTTGGACTTGCTTAGAACACAAAAGGTTTGAAATGATTTTATTTTTGGAGATGGGAAACATGGTAGTTGGATTTAGGAAAGGTAGACTTTCGTGGGAATGGTTTTTGTAGAATTTGGAGAGTTTGGTGGTGAGTTTGGAGCGGAGGGATTTGCTTGAGGGTTGGTGTTTAGTGTTACGGATGATGTTGGAGAAGACCTAGTGAGGAGATACTCAATCCAAGTGAGGTGTTCATTTATGGCCATGTTTTGTTTTTGGAGAAAAATGCAACAAGAACAATTGTTGACATGATTCCCAAGATGGATCAAGTTGTTGGGTGGTGATGAGTTGGTGGATGAAGGTTGTTGATCCAAATTGCTTTAAGCAAGATGTAAAGCAAGAAGAGCACTAAGCTCATGTGCTTCTTTAAGTTCTTCAACGAACTTTTTATGTTCGGAAGATGGTGGAGTTGGATTGTGATTATTGATGTAGATTGAACATGGAACATAGGTTTTATGTATGGATGAGTTTTGATGGTTGTTGTTTAAAGATTGAGTATGTTCCTCAAAAGGGTCATTTGGAAGAAATGAGTTGAGTGAATCTGGAATTTCATTAGTGAGGGTGATTGTGAGATTGTCTTGTTGAGACAAAAGAGAGGTTTCATTTGGGTAATCATGAATGGATGAGGATGAATGTATGGAAGAATGGGATGTTTCATGAGTGGAGGATGTTTTGTATAGTGGATTGGTAGTTTGACCAAAGTGTGAGGTGTTGGGAGTGAGATTGGGATTGTTGTTTTCAGATTGAGTATGCTCTTCATATGAATTATATAGGTGAGATGAAAGTGTGTTTTTGGGAGTAAGGATGGAAACGAATGTGGATGGAGTAATTGTGTGAGGATGAGTGAGGTGAGTAATTTGAGTATGGTGAGGAAGTTGTGTGATGCAAATTGCGTTGTGCAGGGTGCATAGTATTGAGATCACGAAGATCATGGAGTTGGTCAAGTTCTTCACGAAACTTCAAGGTTTATAAGGAAGATGATGATGAAGGAATTTTGTAATGTTGGTGGAAAAGAGAGTGAGGTGTAATGTTGATTATTGTTTGGAGGTTGATATTTTTCAATAAAAGGATTGTTTCGAGGAGATAGATGAAATGTAGGTATGTAGATGGGAGCATAGGTAGATGCTTAACCATTATGAGGATTGAGAAAGGGTTCTTTTGAGTGAGCTTGAGGGTTGTGTGTATAGTTGGAGATATAGGAGGAATTTGGTGTTGGATGTTTGACAACATCATTTGGTTCGATGGGCTTTTTATGGAAGGATAATGTGTGTTGTATTGGCTAGGTAAAATGTGTTTGTGTATTTGGGAAGTGGAGAATCAAAATAGGGTGAAATGGGCTAAAGAGCTGAAAGCAATCTGTGAGCCTCGTGCTTCAGGTGGCCGGCCCCCTTAATCATAGGCCGGTCCCCTTAATTTTAAGGGGGCCGCCCTTGATCTTTAAGGGGGCCGCCCAGGGCCAGGTTCACAGAATGCCAGAGAAGTGTTTTTGGCAAGAGATTTTCAGAGAGGGGTTTGTTTAGAGGTTTGGTTTTAGGCAAGTCCAACTCTTTAGGCAACTATGCATGTATTATCTCAATGAAATATGCATGAAAAGTATATAGGCAAATAAACATGTAATATAATTACAACTACGCATGCATGCAAACTTAATAAAGTAATAAATCAAGCAATTAAGGCATTCTTCCTAACATGACTAACTTAGTGCAAGGGCAAAAGCAACTAATGAGTGAGACACTAGTGATGGAATAAATGTGATAGTGTAATTCTTGATTTTGTTCTAGTGTACACCTATATGAAACAAATATGGAGTTAAGATCGTTCCGACTCCTAAACAAATTTTCCTAAGAAACGATCCTTGATCTCCTTGATTTAGCTTTGCTCACTTCTAAGTGTCATGTATATGTATATATTAGATTTTATATATATATATATATATATATATATATATATATATATATATATATATATATATATATATATATATATATATATATATATATATATATATATATATAGACAACGAGAGTGAGACTATTGTGCATGGTTTGATAGAAAAACGTTTTTATCATCATTCAACAATGAGTTTTCCTAATCGTGAGAATGATTTCAAAATGAATTGAGGTTTTATTTTGAGAGTATATATGCAAAAACAAAATATCTCAATTCCTGATTTTTGTGCAAAACAGAATCCTAGACTCAGATTTGAGAAGAAAGAAAAGAAAATAAATATTTTTATGCTCAGATGGCCGGCCCCCTTAAAGTGAGGCTGGTCCCCTTAATTTTAAGGGGGCCGCCCTTATAGATTTAAGGGGTCCGCCCATCTGACAGAAAAGAAATTTTCAGAACTTTGATTTTTCAGAAGATTTTAAGTATTCCAAGAATTTAATCAATTTGCTCCATCATTCCTAATCCTAAACGTAAGTGATTAAATAGTTCATGCTTAAGGGGTTTGGTAAACATATTGGCAATGTTATCTTCCAAAGCTACCTTTTCTACTGTTACATTTTCTTTTTGTATAATGTCCCTAAGAAAGTGATGACGTATTTCTATATGTTTAGTCCTAGAGTGTTGAACATGATTCTTACTTAAATCTATAGCACCTTTGTTATTGCACATAATAGGAATATTTTCTAACCTAATGCCATAGTCTTCGAGAGCTTGTTTCATCCATAGTTTTCTTACGCGAGGGATCTAGTCTTACTTCTATATTAACGATTAATCCACTTAACTCATTTCACTTCATCACCATGAGTTTTCTACTAGTGGACATAGAAGATTTCCATTTTCTATGTTGTTCGACAACGAACAATTTTAATTTAAATCCTAGGAATGCCAACTAAGAGGGGTTCATAATATGTGAGCAAGTAAGTATTACTAGCTATATAACTAAGCATTAATTTAACTAGTTGTTAATCTAAGAATATAAATTTTAACGATGAACTTAAAAGAAACGTGTACCTTATAGTCTTCAATAAATTTTCTTCAAACACTTCAAGATGACATGTTGACTTATAGAAGCCATTTGTAGATGAGATACCAATATTTTCCAAAAGTGACAACTTAGCCACTTGGTTCCCATAGTCTCATTGTCCAAAGTTGTTTGAACCAAACATGGTTTGCAATTGACAAGGATGCATGTATGGTGAAAATATTCCACATGGGCTAAAGCTTGGTTGATGTGGATAAATCCACATTGGGTGACTGTTATTAGAAAGGTTTTGCCTACCTTGATTTCTTCTAGGTTGAGGTGTTTTAGACCGAGGATGAGGATTGTTTGGTCTATTTGGAGGTGGAGTTTTAGATCTTAATTTTGGTTTAGAAAATCTGGTTTTGGCTTTTAGTGATGGTTTATAAAAACTTTTTACTTCCTCATCACTCGCAATAGGTATTTTTCTATCTTTTACAATTATATACTTAGGTTTTGAATCTAAGGGTTTTTGTTTACTAAGTTTACATTCAAACTTTACATTTTTATTTTCACTAGTTGAAACATTAGTTGAGTTGAATCCTACGCTGGTTTTATTTACCGAAGTTCCTTGAACACTTATTATTTTCTTAAGTGAGTTACTACTATTTTCAACTATGTCAGTTTGGAAATTTTATCTTTTAGTTTTTCGTTTTCATTTATCACCTCTAGACATGTTTCACATTCTATAAAAACTCCTTTTTCTTTTTCTAAATGTTGTAGTTTGATTTTTAATTCAAGTACCTCATTTTCTAATTGATTATTAATATGTTTTAGTGATTTATTTTTAGCCATGACTCTCTATAACCTACTATATTCATTATCTAGGTCTTTTTCATCTAAAGATAGGTTTTTATCACTATAGTATTTGGTTTCGGAACGTACCTCATCGGATGCCTTTGCCATGAGACACTTTTCTTCTCTTGTTGTCTCTTTTTCATCATTGTCACTATCGCTCCATGCTTCTCCTTTGCCTATGATTTTTCCTCGACGATCACTACCTAGACATATCTCATTCGATGCTTGAGCAACGAAGCATCTACCCTTTTCATATTCATCATCGAATCATTTCCTTAGGGTAGCTTTTCTTTTCCCATGTGCCCTTGGTCGCCTTTTGAGAAGCTTTTTGAATTCTTTGACAACTTTTGCATATTCTTCGTCTTCACTTTCGGAACCAGATTCGTCATCGTCACTAAGTTCCTTTTCGATCTTTGTCTCCATACAATCTTCTTGTTTACTTTTGAAATGACTTGTGGAATTTTCGGCATCATTACCTTCACACAAAGAATTTGAACTAGTAGTACATGTACTCATTTCAACTAAATATTTATCTACTACACTTTCATTTACTACTGTTTTGTGTTCAAGCATTTCAACAAATTTGGACTTCTCATAATGAAGATTTGAAAGACATTTCCACATATCATTTGCCGTTTGACAAAAAAATATTCTTTCATATTCACATCTAGGTAAAGCTTTATATATGATTATTTTAGCCTTATTATTTTTATCTAACATTCTTTTATAGTTTTTATTTTCTTTGTCAAAAATAGTTTTTGTTGGTTGAAAATCACCAAATGAAATGATGTGCCAAAGATCAATATCTATTGACTTTACATAGTTTTCAAATTTAATTTTCCATTCAAGAAAACTTATATTTTCAAAGTATGGTGGTTTAACTATCATGTTCCCTTCAAAATATTTTCCCGATTCCATAGATCGATTTCAAGTTTTAAAATACAATATATTTTAAAAATCTTAATTGACGTGGCACCTGATACCAATTGTGGAAAACTAGAAGGGGGGGGGGTTGAATAGTTTTACGTCCGTTTTAAAATTTATAAAAACAAGTTTGTTTTAAAAACTTCGATTCTAGTTTATGTGATCTCAATACTTGCACTATATGAACAATTATATAGTAACTAACTAACTAAGCTAATATTGTATAAGTAAATAAGTAGGTAATGAAAAGAGTTGGAAAGATCAAACCACAACACAAGGATTTATAGTGGTTCGGCTACAAGGTCACCTTCCTTGTTCCTACTCCACTCCCCGAGTCACCTACTCGAGAGTTTTCTTAACTATGTCAACAAACTCCCTTATGGCGGAGAAAACCTTACACACCAATGTACACACCACAACTTCATCACAACTTAATCACAACTTCTACACAACTTCTTCACATCAATCTACTTCAAACCTATCTTCTTCACACCTATCTTCTTCACACCAATCTTCTTCACACCAATCTACTTCACACCTACCTTCTTCACAACTACACTACTTCACTACTAAACAACTTCTTCTCCCTACACAACTTCTATTTCTCCTAAACTACTTATTACAAGCACAACACAACTTGACAAATAATATACACAATATACACAACTATTCTTCAATACTTCTTGAACTTAGTTGTAGAAGGAGTATTCTTCTTTTGCAGTTTGGATGAGGATGGATGAGAAGGGATTGAATCACTTGAAACAAGGATTAGTAATCTAATGATCAAAGGGTTTTGGAAGATGTTTAGAGAGTTTTAGATGTGAAATTTTCGTGCAAAAAGGTGAGAAAAATACCAGGTTTGAGGTGGTATTTATAGGAGAAAATTTCTGACAGAGGAGCGTGGCCGGCCCCCTTAATTCATGGCCGGCCCCCTTAAAATTAAGGGGGCCGCCCCTTATAATTAAGGGGGCCGCCCAGCTGTAACGGCTAGAAAATCTGTCTTTTAGTGGGGAAAGTTTATTTGGTGAAGAACTAACTGATTTTGGTTAAAAATTTGAATTCATATATTTACTATGAATTAGACATTTTCCTTTATTACCAAAAATGTTTTTCAAAAATATATAATAAGTTTATTTAATTTTATAAACTTTGTATTATTTAAATAAACATCCATTTGATCATAAAATGTATTAGTCACTTGTTTATTCATACCTTAAGTGATTATGTTGGATGAGATGATATAAACTTGCTTAAAACTTGTTTACGTATTAACTTTGCGTTTAATGTTTTTATATTTTGTGATCGTCAAAACTTAGGGATATCGAAAAATATTAATAACGTTTTTATACATTATTTATATCAACAAATTGGATTGTGAAATTAGTTGCCTATTGTCACCAAACTGTAGCAGACCCTTGGCCTTAATCTTTCAGAAATTTTTGGTCTTTATGAGAGGTGCCGAGTTTGCATATGAACTTATCAAGTTAGTATGAATTTTTTTTGAGTTATGTGATGAAATTGTCGAGTTAGGATTTAGTTTTTCTAAGTTTGATTATTTCTTATCTAGTTTGCTAGGTATTGTCGAGTTAGTGAGATTTATCAAGTTTGGAGAGAGATGTTATCGAGTTAACATGCTTTATCAAGTTTATTACTTATCGAGTTATAGAACTTTGTATGGTTTTATCGAGTTAAAGAAAATTTTATCGAGTTAAGGCAAATTCAATCGAGTTTGCAAAATTTTTCAAATCTTATCGAGTTATAAAAAAATTTTGTGGTCTATTCTAGTATCATGGATTTTCACTTCGAGTTAGGAGTTTCATTGTGGAACCATCGAGTATGGGTTCCAAGTTTACAACTTTTATGAAAAGAAATGTTGCCCCATTTTTTTTATTTTATCGAGTTAGGGGGCTGTTTGCTGATTATCGAGTTAGCCATAATGGTTGCTATTTTTTCGAGTTAGGTTCATAGTATTATTTCTGTTGAGTTATGAGATACTAATTGGGTTTATCGAATTATGAGTTACTAATTTCTGTCAAAGTTATGTGTTACTAACTGGTTTAATCAAGTTATGAGGTACTAATTTCTGTCGAGTTATGAGTTATGAGTTTGTGCGGTTGTCTTTGGTGTTTGTTCTTAACATGTCTTCAATGGATGATATCTTGGACTATTGAAATGTAAACTAACATGAATATCACCACATTGATTTTGTTGGTTGTATGACACATTTCAGGTACAAACATGTCGATTGCATCCACACCTAGACACGAGTTGATTCAAGGAGAAGAAAGAACAATCGGAAAGTCTAACCTGAAAGTTGATCTTGAGACTATCACGTGCCATCCAACATGTGAAATCATCATAGAGATACTCAAAGGACACTTCATTCACAATCTCCTCACAACCACGTGCTCAGTACTAGAAGTTTACTTAACACAGTTCTGGGAATCTCTTGAAGTTAGCAGAAACAGCAAAACCATGGGTATCCGTCTTGATCACAAAGACATTGTGTTTGATGTGAATACCCTCCGCTCTGTTCTTGGTTTACCTGTAGAAGGAACAATAAACCTCAAGAAATTCACTCCTTTGCCTTCATTGTCAGAAATTGTCAGACTTCTTCGAGAAATTGAGTATGATGAATCAGTGGTCAAACTCAACAAAATATCTACTGTCGACAGAAAGTGTATTCCACAACCATGGCTTACACTATACTCAATCCTCACCAATAGCTTAACTGGCAAGGAAACCGGGCATGAACACCCTTCTCTTGAACTTATGCAGATCTTCTGGGGGGGGGGGGGGGTTTCAAAGTCGCAACCATTGACTATGCTCAACTGATTTGGGAGGATATGGTTCTTCAAGCAAGACAGTTTAAGAAAGCCTCAAATTCAAGAATTCCATTTTACCGATATACCAAGTGTCTCATTGCTCATTTCATGCATATATACCCAGATATTGATCGCAGATCGGAAGATAAAGAACACACAATTGCCATGGATCATATGTATACACGAACCAGAATTCAGAAGATAAACACCCAGAAACAAGGAATAAGAATTCCTTTAAGTTTGTTGACTGAAGTTGTTCTTACTACTAAATCATATGAGGTGTATGATGAAGCTCAAAGAAACAACTCAGTTGGTTTGACTCAGATGAAGAAAGGGAAAACTTCTAAAAGTGCAACAACATTCAAAACAATTTCCAAGTCAAGAACAAAGAAAGTCACTCTACAACCAAAGAAGAAAGTGACAGCTCTTCGTGATGAACCAACTGATGATGAAGGAAATGATCAAAAAGAGACTGAGACTGAGAAGCTTAGATTGATTAAAAAGAAGAAGGCAGAAAAGGGAAAGGCAAAAGAAACTCAGGAAGAATCCGTCACCTCGCCAATGTCCGAATCCGAAGAAGATGAACAACTGCAAATAACAATAAGAGAAAGCAAACAATCGGAAGAGGAAAGAATTGCAAGACTAATAAAGAAAGGTGAAGGTGAAGGTTCTGGTACTCAGGATGTAGAAATGACAACTCCAGCTTCAGAAGGAGATGATTAATCATCTAAAGAAACACGTTCACGAACATTGTCATCCTCTGATGAGGATGGTGATGAATCCGATAATGAAGTTGAGTCATCTAGTTCAGAACAAAGAATTTGACTCGATAAGCCAGCTGTAAGTGAAGAAGAAGAAGCTCCAAAAAGTAGTGATGAGGAAAAGCAATCTGAAAGTGATGAAGCAAAGAAAACCGATGAAGATGAAGAAGATGTGAATGATGAAAGTGATGATGAATCTGATGGTGATGGTGATGATGTGCAAATTGATACTAGTAAAGACACCACTATCGACATTGTTGGTGTTGTTGATGAACCGTCGACAGTCCAAAAACAACCTCAACCCTCATCACCAAAACAAGTTCATCCTCAGCAAACCCTTGATCTACCAACAACAGTTCACCCAAGCTTGCTGAAATCATTACAAGAACAACTTAAGAAGCTCCAGAAACAAGTTGACGACCAAAAGAATGATGTTGAGACGTTCAAAGTGTACAATATTGATGCAGCAGTTAAGCACCAGGTGAAAGAGAGACTACCAGGAGAGGTTCGTAAGTATATTCGTGAGAAACTCCCTACTACTGTGGAACACTACGTTAGAGATAATCTTGAAGGGATTGTTTCCCAGAAGTTTCAAACTACACCTATCACCATTCAAACTCTACCACCAAACCCTTCTGTGAGTAATCTCAAAGGTAAATTGTTGGAAGCAATTGTGAATGATCCAGATGAGAATGAACTACGCAACGCACTGATAAAGTCAATCAAAAAGGCTAAAAAGAAAGACGAAGCTTGCAAGAAGACGAAGGCTACCAAGCGTCGTCATGATGATTCAGATCCGGATGATCAGCCACAACAACAAGGAAAAAGGAAGAGAATATCCGGTTCCACCTCCAAACCTCCAACTACAACTGTCAACGTACCAGATGATCCAAACCCTACACATTCAACCGAGGAAGCAGGAGTAAATATGGATGACATCCCACCATAAATCACTGAAAACATTGAAGAACCACCAAAGGAAGCTCAATTAATTCCAGCTCCTGAATGGATTAATCTCGATGTACCTTCATATAACTGGTTTGATGACATGGTCGATGCTCACCCTGATATTCCTGAAGCAGAAGAAATGATTGAAGGATCGATTGTGAACTTCACTAAACGAATTAAGAAAGTGATGCAGACTCAAAAGCTTCAGCTCTCAGACTTATTTAAGATTCGTGCAGCCGGGTTCACAGAATTCAAAACGTGCACTACAACCGAACTCGAGTTTGAATACAACGTTGATGAAGTTGCAAGAGCTCTATCGGAGAATATTACTTGGGAAAAGAGGCCTTCATGGGACAGAATCTACACCGGAACGGATTCTGATGACTTTAAGTTTCAAGATTTCTCACAACCCTTACCCCTCATTGGTCCTCCTAACTGACCAAAGATTCCTAAGCAATACTTCTTCAACAATGATCTGCCATATCTTATCCATGGGAACACAGATCCTGAACACCATTATGCAACATCTCTCACCAAATTCAACGCCGCTTCATATCCTCTGGACGACCTTGAAGATCAAATGAGAGGATTGTACTCAACATCTGTCAGCAAGTATAATGTTGAAGCAGCTTTGTGCACACTTCACTGGCCAGAGATGCGCAAATGGTTCTATAAGTACAAGTTGACATTCCGATCTAAGCATAAGGTCTTCTCACAACAACGAATTCTTTCCATCAAAGATGTTCCAGTAACTAAAAAAAGATTTGGTTATAATTTTCTTGATGAAATTGTGGTCCGTCGAATCAATGACAAGTTGTATAAATTCAGTGAAGCAGACTATCATCGATTAAATCACAATGATATCGAAGATATGTACTTACTTAAGGTTCAAGGCAAACTTCAGCATCTGCCTGGCAGCCTTCAGTTTGACATCATCAACTCTATTATGCTCTTCATGCGCCAAACCATCATCAAAGCAAGAGTTGAGGATGCACAATTAGGAGTTGAAAGCTATCAAACGTCACTCAACTTTACTGCTCCACAAAAACATATTCCAAGCATCTCGTATTTAAGATCTTTCATCTTCAACAACAAACCATTTGGAGTCGTATACCCTTATAAGGATGCCTACAGATTCACGAGATACGATGAGCTTCACAAGTTCGGGGATCAGACTCTCAAATTTGTCAGAATTAAGCTGAATGATAAGCTCAAGGAACATGATAGTGGGATAAACGTGGGATGGAAAAGTAAAGATGTGAGGGAAGCACTTAAGTTCATGGATAGGATTGATCACAGATTGAAGTTCAGAGAGCACATACGCAAATTGGAGAGCTTGATTGGAGGAAGGGCACCTATTCAGAATATTCTCACTTACCTCCGTCCGGATACTCCTCCAGTCTGATTATTCTGGTATCACATTATCATTATTTCATCATAATTTTCTTCATTTATAACTCTAGTTTGTGCACAAATAACAGTGTACAACCCATGCTTGTAATTAAAGGACCCTGAGGTATGCTTCAGTGCCTCAATCCTGATATAAGGAGCGAAGGCTTCTTACTTTTGAGTAGAATTAATCAAACATTTTCTGATTTTTATAATTCCGCTCAAAAGACAAGTATTTCACCTCAATTAGTATTCACTTATTGAGGGGGAGCACTTGAAAACTCATCGTTTTTTGAAAAACATAAGTTCTTGTTGAAATCTCCCCATAAGACTCAAAAAGCATATTTTAATCAAAAGTTTAACAAAAACAACATTTCATATGCTATTTTTGAGGGGGAGAAAAGTGAAAGTGATTAAAATATGAAAGTTCAATATTGCTTAAAGTCAAATCTCATACGAGCTAGACTCAGGATTGACCCAAGAATTGACGAAACATAAAAGTTAATAATCGAAAAGACTTATCCTCGACGGGTAATAACATCAAGTTAGTTACTAGAGCTAGTTGTCACCTAAAAGCTGACAATGGAACTCTTTAACTAGCCACGTAAGCGTGTCTCAAAAAGGATTTGTCTTAGTAGAAATGTACCATTTTGAGAAACTTTCTGTGGACTTGACCAGGCCGGGTAATAACTTCAAGCTAGTCTAACTAGTGATGTAAGCGTGTCTCAAATCGGTCTTGTTCACTGAAAGTGGATCAATTCAAAAAGTGCTTGCTCCTCCCGCATGTGCAAATTTATTAAATACTTATGAGCACATGTGAAGGGGGAGCCCTTCAAAAGTAAACACAAAACTCTCAAAGTGTTAAACAAAATGTTTGATAATCACAAACACTTTGAGAGATTTTCAATCAAAGGTTTCATGGCAATTATAGGATAGTCATGGAGTTATAAGGTGACTAAGGTTAGGGAAAACCGTCCTATAATCCGCCAGAGCCGGAGGGATCTACCCAAGGACATCACCAATAGTTAGAATTAGAAGTCCTTAGGTATGATACGAAAAAAAATGAGAAAAGAATGAAAAGGGAAAGAAGGAGTTGAAGAATTAAAAAGAAAAGTAAAGAAAAGGGTGAAAAGAAATAGCCCTCCATATGTTCAACCTTAGGGTAGACACCGGGCTCAATTCGTATGCTACTGGTTGTTGCAAAGACAACACCGATATTGAAGATAAAGTCGTCATGGACCCAGTGACGCAATGCACTAAACCTTCTTAACCACTCAAGTTCTCTTAAAAGAGCTTGTTTCATTCTCACGGGGAACCGGTGTAATCTATCGACTTATCTCTTAGAGATGGTTGATGTTGAAGCAAGAGACTCATCCCTAGTCCCCGCATAGGAAACCTAAGTGTGCACTTATCGAGTCTAGAGCCATGAGATACATCAAAGATCTCTTAGGAACACTTAGTATTTCTACAATTGGTGTTCTACATCAATGGACACCAGCTGTAAAATTATCGAGTCCTATGCAAATCTTAGCAATCTGCCGAGAACGTTTATGAGAGAATTTACAAATGTATTTCTCAATGATTGAACGGAAATTCCTGCCAGGGTCAACATCAAACAGCCCTGACAACAGGTCACTTCGATAACCCCTCACGGGTTACGCTTAGTGTTCGCGGTGGTTCCATTGCGGTCTACAGTCGTGGAGTGATCCCCAGCGACTCACCCATTCATTGAGCTACTAAGTAGGTCTCGTAAGCTCCTTCGGGAGTATCTAATATGGGAATGGCCTTGATAAGGATTAGAAGGAATCTTCACAATATGCTGTTGACGATCTCTAATTCCTTATCTATAAGTACCGGTTGATTATTGCCAACTGTTTACCTGCAGGTACATATCACCTCCATGATGGTAGATTCCAGCTTGCTCATGCATACATCTTGAAGTCAATGAAAGCTCCCCCAAAGATCTAAGCAACACAAAGTTCAAAGAAAGATTCTACGCCAAAAAAGAAGAATCTACAAAGTATAAAGTCTAAAGATCAAAGTGAAAGTAAAGGAACTTCGTGCATTTGAAAGTCAAAGTCCAAAGATGTATGAGCATGTTGGAATGGCGGACAACCACCATAGACACAGAAGTGACGAAAGGCAGACAACTTCATAATATGATCACCACCATATCAACAAAGAACAAAGAACAAAGAACGATGAAAGATTTTGATAACAATTTTTGAAGACGTCAACAACAAAGTCAAAGTTTAAAAGATGATGACGTCGGGCAACCTTTGATGACCAACACTTAGGGGGAGATTGTTGGGAATAGACTTTATTAAATCAAGTGTCAGTCATTAAGTTTTGTATTAGGTTGCATTATATTACATTTATTTTATGTTTTATAAGTGTTTAAGCTAAGTTTACATGATTTGTAAAGGTCTAAGGGATTATTATGTAATATTGTCAAAGTTAAGAGATGCCCTAGTCCTCACCTATAAATACTCATGTATCCCCTCATTAGAGGTTGTTGGTTATCTAGTTATTACAATTGTCTTATTTTCATTCAAAGAGTTCCTTTCATTCTTTCTCTCTCTACTTACTTTTTCTCTCTAGAATTCTATGTGCTTATGTTATAAAATCATGACCTAACAGGGTCATAGGAGAAGTTTTTGACTAAAGGTAGATTTCTGAATTGAGGCAATTCTACAAATGTCCCGGTCGCTCAGAGGTGTGGGTTTTTCTCGACCCACTTTGGTTGGTTTCTTCAAATGGACCAAGCGACTAGCGACCTTAACAGAAATGTAACATGTGGCACTAAAAAAAGTCGCGCCTAATCATTATGTGTAAGACACAAGTAGAGCTCCTTTTGAGCTACTTATCACTAGCGACTTTTAAAAGCTTGAGCGACTTCTAATAAAATTATTTTAATATTTTTGCCTCTTCCTAACACTTCCCATCACCACCACACAACCATCACCACCACCCTCCACTACTACCACCAACCTCTACCACCACACAACCATCTTCCCAAACACTACATCATCACTAAAAATATATATACACTACACCAACACACACCATCTTCCCAAACACTACACCAACACACACATCTTCACCAACACATGTCTACCCTCTTATCTTCTTCAACCTCTTAATCATCATCTTCTTCTAAATTCTTTAACCAACAATCATCTCAAAAAATTAAACAACAAACACCACCATTATCATTATCTTCTTCAACCTCCTTACACAAAAGCAACCACCATCTCCACCTAATCCAGTTCGCTGCTCCATGTCATCACCTCCATCGTTTCAGTCTGCCAACCCACGTCACCGATTCAGTCCATCATCACCTCAACCGATTTAGTCACCATCCGCCATTGATGAGTATTTACACACTCATCAATCCCCCACACTAAACTATTGCTAGTCCCTAGCAATCTTTTGAGAAAAATTAATGGATTTGAAACTCTTTACCAAAAGCCATCACTTCTGGAGTAGCCAGGTGTAAGAACTGTGGCACACCTGATAACCGTGTGATTTTGAGCAAACCACCAGCTGTCAACGGATTTGATTAGTCTTTACCAAAAGCCGTTTGCTTCTGGACTAGCCAACTCTTGATGGAATAGTCAACATCTTGGTGAGCTGATTACCAATTATGGATTTTCCACGGCCTTTACCACAAGCCATAATCTTGCGGGCTAGCCAGCTCATTTGCTTATGAGGATGCGGGGGAGCTGAGGAACCATACAATTTTTGGCAAATTGCCAGCCATCAACGGATTTAAGATGTCTTTACCAAGAGCCGTTTGCTCCTGGACTAGCCAATCCATTTGTCATTTAAACTTTGGCGGACTGATTACCACAAAAAATTTTGAACTTAGTGAAAAATTTTTGAAAAATTTTGGTCAAAAACGGGGGTATAAGATAGTAAAATATGATAAAATTCGCTAGAATAGCGAATACCCCCCCACACTAAGCATGAATATTGTCCTCAATATTCAAAGTCCCGGTTATTATGCCGACTCTTGGAACGTAAAAGGAGAACATAACAACCTAAATGTGGAAACACAATTTTGTTTTTCACTTTTGTAATCATAGCATGGGGGACTCCCCCACACTTAGGGTGAAAACCCTATAAGCATGCTACTGTTTTTGTTTACCGAGTCGCTAGCTTGACTCGACCCCGAATTCAGTTGTCCTTGGGGAATGTGGAAGAAGTGATCTCCATCGGACTTTCATTCAAGATGTTTAGATAAACATTTGAAGCACGTGAAAGTTCCACACCGACGAGACATAATCCCGGCTCAAGATAATGATACATGACAATGCCGGGATCAAATATAGTGTCCTCACTCCCGAAGGAGTGAAGAACAGGAGAAGTCACCTTATAGGTGAAGAAAAGGAAGAAAACCATGGTGAAAATCATGATAAGATCTTCTTCCTCGAAGGCAGGCTCATTAGCCTGATTTTGGATTTCAAAGGGTAAGCTCGAAAACATCCCGGGAGGGTGGGTGGGAATTTGCAAATTCTCATGATTGAGTGCATCTCCCCCCGGGTCATCATACTCCGGAGGAGTCATGATATGAGTGAGTTCACAGGAGAACTCATCAAATGTGAATGAATCATATTCTGGATTGATGTGCGTGAGTTCACAGGAGAACTCATCGAAGGTAAATGATTCATAATCGGGGAGAGAATTATGAAAATGAGAAGTGGTGTTGCCACTAATCTTCTCTCCCACAGGATCAAAAGTAAAGGCTTCAAATTCCGGTATAGGGTCATCGGAGAGAATGTCACTATCCTTTATGGGGATAGGAGATGAAATAGGTTTCTCTTTGAAAGCCTCGATTTTAGAAATGAGGAGATTGACTTTCATTAATGTTGCACGAAGTGCTTCATCTTTGATTTCATTGTCAATCTCATCATTCTCTTCTTCTAAGCTAACTAGCTCAGAAGGTAATCCTTCCATATGACTGATGTCTCCAGAAGATAAAGAATTTTCATTAGCATGTGAAGTACTACGCTCGATGTTGGGATTAGAGTTTAAAAGATTTTCAGTTTCTCCCACATCGGCTTCAAGATCAAGGAGACCATCATCATTTCCCAAAGGAAGTGGATTGATGTGAGTAAGTTCGTTTGTGAGCTCCTCAATAAGAGGGTCAACATCCGAATGAGGCAATGGTGCCTCCTCATACTCAACTTCTCCATAAGACGTACAATCATCATTAAAATTGGAGAAAGTCTCAAAATGATCTTTTGGATTTTCAGGGTAAGAAGGTAGATCACACACATGATCAAAAGTTCCCCGTGACTCTCTTGGGATTGGGACAAGGATCTCAGCACTAGACTTTATTAATTCGTCCGATTCCTTATTAGGAACAGTGCTAAGATGCTCATCCCCCATATTCAGAGAGTGAGTGGAAACCTCGGGTGTGATAGCAGTTGTTTGAGATGGAATCTCAACTGCTGGGATATCAAATGATGAACTTGATGAATCTTTTTGAATAATAACAATGTTATCTTCATCATCACTGTCATCATAGTTATGAAATAGAGCAGTATTGCGAATATTAGCACGTAATTTAGCTGCTCGTTGCTCAGCCAATAATTCTTCCATGCTTTTTCCAGATTCTCGTTCTTCAGCAAGTAATTCTACCATAGTTTTCCCACGAGAATTTGGAATGAAAGGAAATTGTGGGGATGTGGATGTGTCAAAACCGGAAGGTTGACATTGAAAATCATCGTGAGGACCCCCACAATATGCACAAGAAGAACTTGGAGTATGGCGGAGTGAAATATTAACTAACTCCTCCTTAAGTTCTTTAAATTTTTCAAGAACCTCTAAAAAGTCTTGCTGGAGTTGAGGAGTTGCTTGGATAGTTTGATACTGTGGAGGTTGGTCTTGATACGAAGAGTCATAATTGTTACAAGGAATTGGATTCCTCGTTTGACAATCAGAGCTGAAGTGTGGACCTCCACAGTAATCACAACAGTGAAACTGATGTGGCTTTGGGTTGTATGTGCTTGACTTATAATTGTTATCAGGAAACTGCTCATAGACAAGTGTGTTTCCTGATTGACAATCAGAACTGTAATGTGAACCACCACAGTACTCACAACAGTAAAACTGTTGAGTCTCATGGTGTGGTAACTGATGGAATGAATCAGTCGTGTCATGGTAGGAATAGGAATTCTGGTTATAGACAGACCCGTTTCCTGACTCTACCATGCTACAACTGGGGCAATTGCCACCATTATAAGGATTACCACACCACTGGCAAATCAGAAAGTGTGGATGAGACATAGAAAGAATCAAAAGGTTTTGGAGGGTAAGAAATGGAGAATCAAAAAGGTGAGAGGGTTAAGATGAATATTTTTGGTATTTTTGAGAGACATGTTTAGTGCACATGTACCAAAAACAATTTTTCAAAACAAATTTGAGGCAAAACCACAGTGAACTTAAACCAGAAATCACAAGTGAATGGCTTCTTTGAAAAAGGTACACCACTCACAGGGATATAAAGGCAAGTTTTAATCTTAAGTTTGGGAACTTATTATGGGTTTATTAATTAATTTTTGAAAAACTGCTTTAGGCTTATGGGTGTGTGTGCAGAAAACTTGGGAAATATTTTTGGAACTGATTCGTTAACCGAAATCGTCCCTTTAAGATTACTCGCAGGCTGGCGGGAGGAAAGAATGGATTCCTCTTCAGTTCGCAATTTAATGTCAGAACTTACCTTAAACCAACTGTTTCAGGTTGTAATTTTAAAGAACACGAAGTAATTTAACTTCACAGTTTGTTTTTGATTGTTTTTTTTAATTTTTTTTGGTGTTTTTCAACACTTCAGGAGAAGTGTTAATGAACGTTTTTCTGATATGATTGAGTTTTTACAAAAACTTTTTACAGGTTTGTGTGAAATTTGTACAGGGAGGGTTTTGAAAACCACTAAACTTAAAACGATTTTATAAAACACGCAACAACCTCCCCGGCAACGGCGCCAAATTTTGATTGAGCCCGAACCGTCAGATTATTATTGACCAAGGTCAACAAGTCAAAGACAGCCTAGAATCAATACTCCGGTGATAGTATAGTGTTTTCCCGGGTCGTTAAAGTCCCAGCGAGATTGAAATGGTGTCGTTTGAAATCGTTTTTGAGAAATTGGGACTGAGGACAGTAGCCCAGATGATAATGAATTGATTTTGCTACTGTTATTTTGGTATTTGTACACAGATATAATATTCACAAAAATCAGATAACAGATATATGCACAAATTCACAATTAAGATCACGTATCGGACTGAAAAAGTGGGTTTTGGTATTTAACAAACTACAGGGGGTGCTTTTGACACTTTTTAAAACTTAAAATTAAAAATGAAAAATGAAATTATTAAAATGATTAAAATACTATTTAAATATTATTTAATTAATTAAACTATTTAAAATCTAAATTAAAATCTAATTTAAATAAACTAAAAATTATAACTATTACAAATTAAACTAAAAAGTTGCAAAAATAATTTCTAAACTTAAATTAGAACTTGAAGAAAGTATAAAAAATAAAAATAAATGTTTTCGTCTTTTTGTGAGTTTTTTATAAATTGAAAACTATTTAACTTAATTAATTTAATTAAACTATTTTTAATTAATATTAATACTAAATTAACTTAGAAAATTACAAGAAAATTTATAAAATTACTTAACCATTACAGGAATCCTACAAAATTATAAAAACTCTAAAAATTAAGTTTTAAGATTAAACAACTAATTATTTACCTTTTAATTAACTTAAGTCTATTTTAAACAAATAAAATAAGAAAAATATAAAATGAACAGTATAATTTGAAAATATATTTTCTAAAAGTCTATTGTACTATATTAGAACTAGGAAAAATATAAAAACTAAGTTTAACCTTATAAAAACTAAATAAGCTATTTAATACTTGATATTAATTAATAAAAAAGAAAATTAAAATTAAATCTAATTAACACTAAATGACAAAATAAAAATCTGAAAAAATTATCAAAATTACTTTACTATATAAGGTATTTAATAAAAATATAAAAACACTAGTGACTTAATTAAAATCTAAAAATGCAAATTAAACTTAAATGGAATTAAATAGAAACTATCACTTATTTTAAACTTGTTTTTTTTTGGATTTTTATTTTACAAACTAACTTTACTACTAAATATTAAAGACTTTTGTGAAAACACTTTGAAAATTAGCTTATTTATAAGCTGTAAACACCCCCTTGTCTTAAACAGTTGACTTATGTTGACTGTTTGGTCAAATGTGGTCAAATGGCTTAAGGTGGGGTCCACAATGGTTAAAATGGGTACAAACAAGTTTGACAAACTTAAATAAGCCAGGAACAACAAACAATAAGAACAAATAAGCTGTTAAGAGAGCAAATAAGCAATTGCAATATGAAACTGAACCAGGTTTGGGGACAAACTTGATGGGCTAAACTAGGTGGGGTCCACTGAGTTTCAGGTCAATCCTATGGTCAAACTAGAAGCCCTGGTAGGAGGGGGTTTGGAGAACCCAAGTTATGGTTCTGGGACCCACTAGGATGGCCACAAAACCACCACCAAGTGGTGGTGGTGGTGGTGTATGCTGCTGAGACAGAGCAGATAGCTGCCCTGCAGCCCTCTTTGGAGGGTTGTGGGGCCCACCAGATAAATCCTAAAAATATAACAACATTAAGAACTTGGAGATGGGATGGTATACTACAAAACCTAAAAAGCTCAAACTCTAAATATCACCACAAAATTCACAAAAATTCCCTCAACTTTGGGAAAAATCTGAGACAAGCTATTTGACTTTTTTGTGAAAAACTACTAGGTTGACTTTATTGAGATTAGATTGATCCCTACTGACTTAGGAAGTAACAATAAGCTAATATGAAACTTATCTAACCTAAAGCTAATGATTTTAAGCTAAAATGGGGGCTTATGGGTCTCAACATCCACACAGTTAACTGTGTGGGTGAGTCTAAAGAGATTTTTGACTTTCTGAACTTAACGTATGGTATTTTAAGATCTTACTGAGCTCTAATGTCCTAAAGTGGCATGTATGAACCAAAACAACAACAATATAACAACTAAAGCATGCTCAATCTTGCAGAACCAAACACTCCCATAACTGTGACAATATTGTGATTTCAAATGAAATGAGGGATTTAGACTGAAACTTCACTACTATAACTCATAATAAGTTTATATAAGCACAAATGAACAGAAATAAACTACACTTAACAACTATAACTACTAAATTCGTATTATGCAATGAAGAGTGAAACTTGCCTGATTGTGACCAAAACTTAAACTGAGATGCTCAAGGGTTCACATTACCACCAAATCACTTCCCTTGAAGTTTTAAAAACCATATTCAACAATCAACATTGCTCCACTGTTCATGCTTCTTTATCCTGGAACTTTTTATTTATAAACTAATTATTTGGATTTTTGAATAATTTAAATGAACTGGATGAAAACCTGACTGAATACTAGAGAACTTTATAAAATCTTACTAATAACTTAAACTGAGCTTGGTAGGATACTGAAAGCAACTTTTGACTCCTCACAGTCCAATATGGGAAGATCACTAAAAATTTGTAAAACTTGAATTCACTGAAACACTTGTAATTTTGATTAAGTAAACTTGAAATTACACTTATAAGAACTGAGATTACAACTGATTTAACTAAAAATTACAATTATAACTAAGGTTGAATTAAAACGACATAATAAAATCTAACTTAAAACTAATACTAATCTAATACAGCTTCACCACTGCTTCATTCTTTCTTTATAGAGTCCCAGGGTGTTGTATGGGTCCCACTAGTCATATCCCACCTCTCATAGCAGCCAATAGGAGTCTCTTGTTCACTTATCAATTTGGCGGGAAAAAGCTTTTTGAGCCAATAGGGTCTGTGGAGCTTAGACTAGGAGGGGGGTGGGATGTGATGGGTGTTGGGAAGTGTGATGCAGCAAGGATAAGGTGAGGGATAAGGTGCAAGTGGTGATGGGTGGGGAAATACCAGGTGGTTTCTGGTTTTGGAGGTAAAAGGGGAAGATGGTGGGTTTGACTGGGTTGACCAAAGGGACGGGGTGGGTTATTAGTTTTGGGTTGACAGGGTTTGACTTTGGGTGGGCTTTTATATTTTGGGCTTGGGATTGGGTTGGATCAGGGGTATGGGTAGGTTTAGTGTTTGGATTGGTTTTTATTTTTATTTTTGGTCCATTTGATTAGTAGTAACAATTAACAAGGACCAAAAATGTAATTTCCTGAAACTTGGGGGTTGGATTTTGTAAATCTTAAAAAGTAGTCACAAGGGTTTTTCTTGCCAATAGTGAATAGTATAAGGACCATAATCTCATTTTTTCACTTTTGAACACCCCAGGGACTAAATCTGCCAACTTTGTAAACTCCAGGGACCAAACATGTAATTTTACCAAACTTTCCAACCAAGGACCATTCCTGCAATAGAAGATTAGTATAAGGACCAAAATTTATTTTTCTCAAAGTTTTAATATCCCAGGGACCATTTTTGACAATTTTCCAAACTTCAGGGACTAAACTTGAAATTTTTGTGAAACTTTGTACCAAAGGACTAATTATGTAACTTTATGATTTAAAAGGACCTTTGGTGACTTTTTCAAGTTTTTAGAACAACCAGGGACTAGATTTGATTATTTTTGAAAGTTGAGGGACTGAAACTGCCAATTATGCAAACTTTGTGCGTTTTTCATCTGTTTTTGGTATTTTTGCATTTGAAACATGTAAAACACACTTGTGGGATAATTTGTGTATTTTGATGCGTATTTGGGTGTTTTTGGATGTTTTGGCAGTTCATATAAGACAAAAATGATGAGTATTTACACACTCATCAGCCATCTACTTGTAGATCTGGTGTTTGGGATGCGAAACCGCCTACTTACACCATTCGCCATCAACAATATCATACATGCTTGACACCACACCATAACCATCTACACCCTCCACCACCCTCCGCCGCTCCTTTGTCATCAGCTCCAACATACCGCCACCGCCATACCACCAGCCCACACCATTCACCAGAGGATACACTTGTAGATCCGTTGTTTGGATGATAGTGGGTTTTCTTTTGTGTTTGTTTGTGAGAATTGGTGATGTATTTAAGCTAAGAAGGTGAGAAATAGGAATGAGGTTGAAGCAAATGGTTTTTGTTTATGTGGATTTTCATATGTAAATTTTCAGATTATATAGATTTTTGTGTTTACGTGGATTTTCACCGTCACCATCTTCAGATTATATAGACTTTTAAAAGTTTGGGAGATGGTTGTGGTTGTGTGGTGGTAGAGGTTGGTGGTGGTGCTAGAGGGTGGTGGTGATGGTTGTGTGGTGGTAGAGGGTGGTGGTGATGGGAAGTGTTGGAAATGGGCAAAAAGATTAAAATAATTTTATTAGAAGTCGCTTAAACTTTTAAAAGTTGCTAGTGATAAGTAGCTCAAAAGGAGCCCTACTTGTGCCTTACACATAATGATTAGGCGCAACTTTTTTTAGTGCCACATGTCACATTTCTGTTAAGGTCGCTAGTTGATCCATTTGAAGAAACCAACCAAAGTAGGTATAGAAAAATCCACACCTTTGAGCGACTGGGCCCACTCTCAAAGTTAGCCCTTCTGAATTTCGATGCAAGATGAAAGGTTGAGGTTGCACTTGTTCTTGAAACCGATTGGATATGTTACACTTAGGAAAATGAATGCATTTCTTCAATAGTTTTTAGAAGGCATGCATTTGGCCAAGTATGCTACAAAATGTTTATGTTTCTGCCAGGATCTAAAATTACTTTAAAGTAAAATTGGGCCTAAAAACTAAAATTTCAATTTTTGTCTTCGAACAAAAACTCTTTCACATAAAACATTTCATCAATTACACAAATCCGATTAATGGGCTTCTTACGAGTCAAAAAGGTTGTCTATACCATTACAGAATAAAGATTGTTTAACTAGTGGGCTTCTTACGAGTCAAAAAGGTTGTCTATACCATTACAGAATAAAGATTGTTTAACTAGTGGGCTTGTAACGAGTAAATTATTTAAATAATGGGCTTGTTGTTGGGTTTCGTAGACATACTTTATTTAGGCCATTTTATTATTATATTTGGGCAGGTTATGATGTTATGTAGTTTGTTAAATTGTTGGACCCGTGTCCAAGTTAGTGTGCATGTTTGATTGGTAAATTTGTACTTTAACTTGTGACCATTAAAATTCATTCTTTGAGTCAAACATTCAAACTAAGACAAAAAGGATTTTAATTAAAGGATGAAATAATCAATGAAAAATATATATTGATGCTGCATTCTCGAGTTTTTTATCAATACGGAAATGAGAGGATGTACAGTTAAATTGTTACAAGGTGTTTGGTATGCAATAATGGACGACACGGTATAACGAACTTGTAACCGAACATGGAATATGGACCATTGAAGAAAAATCACCTAAAAGATAAAGTAACTGTAAACAAAAGGTATGCATATGTGACTAGGTATGCATGAACAATTGATAAGATATGAAAAAAGATAAGTACCAATCATTTTCTCAACTTGCATGCCATGACTAGCAATTATTTGAAACAAAGAACCATACTGAAGTAAACACATAAAAGTCCCCTATTTGAATTACATGTTATTGTCCATATAACAATGAAAAGGCTAAAATCTAGTTTAGTAAATTTAACTTGGTTAAGGGATACTTTTAGTACCTCGAACTATTAAAGGTTCATGGTACCCTAAAGCCTAAACTAGGTTAAGTGAAATTTCTACTACCTTGACTCACTTAACAATCTAATCAGTTAGGTATTTAATGGGAGAAAAACATGTTATCTCCGACATTGTTGTAGCCAAGCTACTCGTGAGCTTCTTGGAATTGACTTGATAAAACTTGAGCCGAGCTTAAACGAGCTCGAGCCTTTATTTGGTTCTAATTTATTTAACGAGTTTGAGCTCGATTATTATATCCAAAGCTCAATTAAGCTCGTGAGTCTAAGCAAAGCTAACCACACATGAGAAATATACGTATTAAAGGTGCACTTATGTATATTTATATATAAATAAACATATAATAAACTAGCTAAACATAATGTATTTAACAAGCTAAGCTCGAGTGGAGCTCTATCTCATTTGGGCCTATCATAAAAGCGGACTGATTCTGAGCCTGTAAAATATGTCACGAGCCGAGCTCAATCTAGAAGCATATGGCTCAAAAACAAGCTCGAGCCTTACAAACATAAACGAGTCAAACTCGAGCTCGGGCTCAACTCGACTCATTTCTACCCTCATTTGCTGGTTATACCATGAACAATTTAGATTTCACTATAACGTGTTTACTTTGTTAGTTAACTCTTTAACAGGTTTAACTATTAAGTGTTGGTGGGATAGTACAAATTCCACTTAGACAAGTTGAGAGTATATATATATATATATATATATATATATATATATATATATATATATATATATATATATTTGAGATTGTAAAAGTAAGACCCATTAATTAACCAATAAGATTTAGACAAGTGACATTTAAGTTTTTAATATAATCAAAATTACTAATTAAATGAAAAAGGGCATTAAAGGTATTTTACGTATCTTTATTTTTTAATAACCTTAAATTACCTCATATGCTCTCCACTCACAATAGATACTTTATAAACCGTCATTTTCATTTTTCTCTTTCTCACGTTGACCTAATCTCATCTTTTTTTTTTTTTTCAACATCATCCTTAATGTTCATAAAAAATCACCACCAATCTTATATATCATACTCCCTCCGTCTCAAATTATAAGTCCACTTTCATATTTCAAAAAGTTTAAGAAAAGTGAGGCCCTTACAATACTAACCAATAAAAATTCATTCTCACCCACTTACAAGCATTCTCATTGGTTGAAATTAAAAGTGGACATATAATTTGGGACAACCCAAATTGACAAAATGGACTTATAAAATGGGACGGAGGGAGTATCATTTTCGGTGATGATTTTAACAACAACCACCACAGCCGCATATATGTCTCGTACAGAAAAGAACAACCGTTGCATCTCTCAACCATAGCAGCCGCCATGACATGCCGTTTTTGCCCGAATTTTTCTCGACCTGTGCTTTTGGTTGTGGCCGCCATGTGTCATTTTTTGGCCGCCATACGCCGCTTCTTCATCATCATCACCAGATCTGATTGCTTTTGGTTGTGGTTAGTCTCGAACAACTAAGAGAAAATAAATAACAAGCAAGATCTGTTGGTGTTTTTATTTCGTGAGTGGTGGTTTTGAGAACAAGGTAAAAGAGTTGTGATTATTCACGTAGTTTTTGTGATTTAAAAGAAAGAAACACAAACAGATTTGTGTTTTTGTAAACAATTGATGTGGTTTTTTGTGCTATGTATTAGTTACCTTTTTTTTCTTCTTTTTTTTTTAATATATACTTAACAAAATGTATTACGAGTAGTTAGTTCAAGATCCATTGTTTGAGCTTTTGTTCAAGATACTTTTTTTTACATTTTGTTCCGGATAGTTGATCAATGATTTTGTGGAAATAGTACACAGTTTTTTTAGGTGATTTTTAAAATATTCAATGCACCAATGAAATCAACACACTGACACACTTTTTTTTTCCTTCATATGATGGGTGTCAATGTATCAACTGATGTGTTAAAAGATTGAATGTAAGAATGTTACAGTTGGTCAATGTCGTTTTGGAGTTGTTTATTGATGTATCAAATAAATTTTGTCAAATTTTATAGCCTAATGTATCACTGTATAGTTGTTTTGAAGTTGTGTACTAAATGTATCAAATTAAAAAAATGTGGACCACGTTTTTGTATAAAAAATATATATTTGTTTATGTTATTGTATGTATCAATGTATCTAATTTTAATAGGACATTTGTAATCAGTTGGATCCAATTTTAATAAATGTGGGTTCATTTTTAATAAATATATTTGTTTATGTTATTGTATGTATTAATGTATCATTTTTAATATGATAAAAGTGGCTATGTGTATGACCCATGTATCGATGTATGTACTTAATTGAAAAAAAGTCATGGGGCTAAAGGTATTAATAGATTATTTTTTTATTAATGGTGAAAAGTGAAAGTACCAAAATACCCTTGAACTTTTATTTAATTACTATAATGAAACACATTTAATACTAATCTCATCTAACACCATCTAACACCAATTAAGAAATCTAACGGTCTAGATTGGGTCTTACTTTTACAACTTTAAGCATGATCTAACAATAACCCTCCCTTATATATATATATATATATATATATATATATATATATATATATATATATATATATATATATATATATATATATGATACTAGAGAATTCACTTAGAAAAGTTCAGGGTACTAAATTATACTCCTTCCGTCTCATAAATGTACTATTTTGAATTTTGCAGTTTTTTTGTATTTTCACCTTTTACATTAAATATTTTTGTTTATGTTATATGCATTTAAAATTTAATCCATTCATATATATTGTATCAAACATTATAACAAAAAATAATAAAATAAAAATAGTTGAGGTTGAAGTTGAAAAAGAAAGTTTGATTACCTTGTTCATTCTTTTTATCATTATATTTTATCCAACCAAACTTACTACAAGTTTTTTTTAACCATAGTTTTTAGTTTTTTATCAATTAATCTACGGAGTTTAAATCAACTGCTTTTTAAACCAGGTAAAGCCCACCCTTTTCAAGACGTTAGCGTCACCCAACTTACTACAAGTTTAGTTCTAGCTAGGCCGCCAGATTTTAATATTGATAGAATATGCCTCTTCTCCCATTTTGATTTAAAAATTTTCCAATTGGCTCAAGAAAGATAGGACATATTGTTATAGTTTGACAATCAAAGTACACATTATGCGGAAGGTAGGATCAAGTATAACACACATAAAGATTAACTAAAACATAAATAAGAACATACCCGATGCACTTGAATAAACCTTGAACTTGTGTAAATTAGATCAATGATAAACCCCTTACCGTTTTGTTTATCGATCTCTTGATAATTACTATAGTGAGTAATTACCTCGTTCTTTTACACATAAACTACCAACGAATAAAGGTTTATGCAAGTAAACGTAAACACTTGTTTTAGCTTTGGAAAAATCGACCCAAAACCCTAGGTGGGGTTGTGTGCCGATCGGCCAAGAAAGAAAGAGAAGAAGAAAAGCTTTTAGGGTTTTGTGTGTGTGCACAAAAGATGTGAATGACTAACCCTTGGCCTTGTATTTATACTAGATGTAATCTTGGGCAACAAGCAAGCATGGGTCGACCCTATGTGGGTTGGATCGACCGGCCATACCCCCTCCAAGGGGATTCCGGATCCTTCTTGTCTTCCAAATTACATTCTAGTCCTCGTTCTTTCGTTACTAATAATAGTTAATACTTACATTTAATAATTAACGATTATTTAGTCCCTCAAGTGTTTAAATAAATATATATATACGATACATATAACATATATATATTTATCATACTTTATTCTCATTTGTAATGTGTGCAATCCCGAGGTCTCGGGTTCGATACTAGTCATTTACTAATTAATATTTATACGCAACTTTTAACAGCTCCCACTCGTATATCTATTAATAGTAAAATGATATTGGTTGGCGTCTTGCAACACTCCAATGCCCCCAGTTCGACCCGAGCTAGGTTTCCTGGAAAACCTTTAATGATTCATCATTATAATTATCCTTTTGGTTCTAATACTACATTTAATAAAGATGTGAGTTTCTTTATTAATATTTTGTTTCTCGTCTCTTTATGATTGAACAAAATTACCAAAATATCTGAACGTATTCCAGATAGACTTTGGGCGTGGCCACACAAATATTTTGTCAACCCTACGAGGGGCCCAGTAGTATTAAACTTCTGAACAAATCAGAAGGAACAAATTCTCTCTTGACTACAAGAATAACCCATGAACTTCGCAACACTTCTGAAAACAACCCTTATGACTTCCAATTACGGTAAGCGGTAGATTGTCTCACAAAAATGCACTACATCCATGACACTTATCTGGTATCTCAAGTCTGAGGATAACTTTAAATATGATTCTCACAATAAATTTTAAATCATATTGTTGGGATAAGTCCAATACTCAATTCATTGAATATCATGTGAAATTGGTATGACTACGCATCAATATACTTTCAAGTATATCCTTAACCAATACTCAAAATTGTCTTAGTTTAATGATATCCCCATATCATTAATCGACAACGGACTATTTTAGAATAATAACTTATTCATGGATCTTAAACATGCAAATATAGGATATATTATTAAGACAATGAATAAATAAACATAACCAATACTTTATTTCATTAAAATAATAATTGTACATTACATCCCTTATCCAAATACTAATCACAAATGGGCATGAAACTTTCAGCTAATTTAAGTCCTATTCCTTCAGCATGCTTGCAAAGCTTGGTGCCAGGTAAAGGCTTCGTAAATTGATCAGCTAAGTTTTCATCTGTGTGAACTTTGAGCATTTCGATTTCACCTATTTCGACTTGTTCTCGAACATAGTGATGCTTAATCGGGAAATGTCTGGTGCCTTTCATGATTCCAGGTTCATTGGCAAATGTAATTGCAGCTGAATTGTCGCAATACATTTTTATAGGTCGTCGAATCGAAGGCATAACCCCAAGCCCTGACACAAACTTTCTAATCCAAACAGCTTCCATTGCAGCTTCTGAAGTAGCTATATACTCACTTTCTGTAGCAGACATCGCTAGTACACTCTGCTTTCTGCTCCTCCAATCCACAACTCCTCCATTAATGACAAAAACATAACCAGTCTGAGACTTCGTATCATCTTTATCACCTTTCCAAGAAGCATCGCAGTAACTTGTAACATCAAGTTCTGCAGATGGAGTACCCCCATAAACTAAGAACATCTCTTTAGTAGCCCTAAGGTACTTAAGAATATTCTTAACAGCAGTCCAGTGTTTTTCACCTGGATTCTGCTGATATCGACTGGTTAAATTCTGAGCAAACGCCACATCAGGCCTTGTGCTTTTCACCGCATACATAATAGATCCCACATCCGAAGCATAAGGGACTCTCTTCATGCGTTGCACCTCTTCAGGTGTTGAATCACAAACTTTCTCGCTCAAACCATGTTGCTCTTGCATCGGCAAATATCCTTTCTTGGAATTTTGCATATTGAATCTCTTCAATATTTTATCAATGTAAGCACTTTGGCTTAATCCAATTAATCGCTGAGATCTATCTCTATATATCTTGATTCCCAGAATAAATGCAGCTTCCCCTAAATCTTTCATAGAAAAACAACTTTCAAGATATGCCTTAACCTTTTGCAAACTTGGAATATCGTTTCCCATGATCAATATGTCATCGACATATAATATAAGGAAAATTACATTACTCCCACTAGCTTTGTGATATACACATGGCTCATCAAGATTTTGAGTGAATCCATACTTCTTAATCTCACTATCAAATCTCTTATTCCATTGTCGTGATGCTTGCTTCAATCCATAAATGGATCTTTTAAGCTTGCATACATGATTTGGGAATTCTGGATTCACAAACTCCTCAGGCTGCGCCATGTAGATGTCTTCATCTAGGCGACCATTTAAGAAGGCGGTTTTGACATTCATTTGTCAAATCTCATAGTCATAGTAAGCGGCTATGGCTATAAGAATCCTAATAGCCCTAATGTCAGCTACAGGAGAAAAGGTCTCCTCATAGTCAACACCAAAAGTTTGAGTATAGCCTTTAGCTACCAAACGGGCCTTATAGGTGTGTACAATGCCATCCATATCAGTCTTTTTCTTGTAGAGCCATTTACTCCCAACTAACTTGGCACCCGGAGGTAGGTCTACTTCTTCCCAGACTTCATTGTCTTTCATGGATTGCATTTCCCCATTCATAGCTCCCTGCCATTTTTCCTTTTCAGGACTATTCATGGCAGCTTTATAACTTGTAGGTTCATCAAGATCCCCTATCAAGTTGTCATCACACTCCATGTTAAGACATAGACGCGTAGGAGCCTTCACAGGTCTAGACGACCTACGAACGGGAACCACTTCAACTTCAGGTGGAGGACCTAAACTTTCAGGTTCCACAGGAAGTTGGCTAGTGTTTTCAGAAGGTGCTACATCTTCATGATCGTCTTCCAGATCATATACTCTCCCACTGAATTCTTGAGATATGAGCTCCTTTTCTAAGAAGTCTCCATACCTTGCAACAAAAACTTTGTTTTCAGTTGGGTAGTAAAAGTAGTAACCCATAGTTTCCTTAGGGTATCCTACGAAGATGCACTTCACAGATCTTTGTTGGAGTTTGTCAGCTGAGTCACGTTTAACATACGCCTCACAACCCCAGACCTTAAGATAAGACAAGTTAGGAGCTTTTCCAGTCCATAACTCATATGGAGTCTTATCAACCTTCTTTGTTGGAACCATATTTAGAATGCGAACTGCAGATTCTAAGGCATAATCCCAAAACGAGTAAGGAAGAGTTGTTAGATCAAACATAGATCGTATCATGTCTTGCAATGTACGATTCCTTCTCTCAGATACACCATTTTGTTGTGGAGTATATGGAGAAGTAAGGTGCTGGACAATTCCCTCCTTTGCTAAGTAATCTATAAACTCTTGACTCAGGTATTCACCACCTCTATCGGATCGAAGAGCTTTAATCTTCTTTCCAAGTTGCAACTCTACTTCTGCTTTAAACACTTTGAATGTTTCAAACACCTCATGTTTATGTTTAAGTAAATAAACATAACCATAACGGCTGTAATCATCCGTAAATGTTAAGAAGTAACTAGCACCTCTCCTTGACACATGTCTAAGTGGTCCACACACATCTGTGTGAATAAGACCAAGTAGATCATTAGCCCTTTCAATCCTATTTTTAAAGGGTTTCTTAGTCATCTTCCCAGCAATACAAGATTCGCACTTATCAAATGATTCATCATTGATCTTTTTTAAAAGCCCATCATGTTGCAGCTTTTTCATGCGATCCTTGCCAATGTGAGCAAGTCGACAATGCCAAAGATAAGATGAATCCAGACCTTTCTTGATTCTCTTATTGTTGATGCTATACATTGAATTATTTTTAACAAAAGCATTATCATTATTATTCATATCAATTTCAAACACACCATTCACAGCAATAGCATTAAAATAAAAAACACCATTTAAAGAAACTGAAATTCCATTGCTAGAAATAGTATGATGAAAACCAAGGTTCAACAAACATGAAAATGAAATTACACCTCTAACAATTGACGGTGCATAATAACAATTATTTAAAGATAGTACTAAGCCCGAAGGCAACACTAAATCAAAAACTCCTATAGCTTCAACTCCTGCATGCGCTCCGTTACCAACGTGCAAGAATTGTTGTCCATAGGCCAGCTTTCTCTCAACTTTAAACCCCTGCAAGGTATTGCAAATATGAATGCCACATCCCGTATCATATACCCATGAATTCAATTTAGGAGTAAGAGTGAATAATTCAATCATAAAGAACGCACCTGATGAACTGGGGTTACCAGCTTCATTCCCCTACTTCTTGAGTCGCAAGTCATGAATATAGAGAGGGCAATTGCGCTTCCAATGGCCCTTTTCATGACAATGGTGACAAGCCTGATCCTTCTTGTTTGGCGGATTCACCTTGTTCTGCTTAGGCTGACTTTTCTTCACCTTGGGTTGAGGTTGATAGGCCATGACCTGCTTGCCTTTATCACCTTTTCCCTTGCCTTTGTTCACATGCGATTTCTTCTGGATTCTCCCCCCATGAATTGCCAACACTTGCGGGGTAGGAGCCTTGACCTTGGCTGGTATACTTTTCTCATAATCAACAAGCAGTGCGAGTAATTCTGAGACTGTCTTCCCCGAGCAGTGCATGTTGAAATTCTGCACAAAACCAGCAAAGTCCTTATTAAGGGCCCTGTTGATCAAGCGTACTTGCACATTCTCGGGGTAACCAAATCCAATTCTGTGAAGCTGATCAAAAGATTCCTTTATCTCAATCACATAATCTTCAACTGGTTTACCATCACCATGCTTGCAGTTGTGTAGCTTGTCTAGTTCATCATACAATTCAACTGCGAGAGGTTTCTCATAAGATTGCCGAAGTACTTCAAGCATATCTTTTGGGAAAAAGTACTCAAACTTCTTTTGTAACTGAGCACTCATGCTAGTGAGCATTAAACAAGCAACCTCATTAAACTTAGCATGTTTCTCCTTCCACGCCGCCCTAACTGCTTCTGGTTCAGTAGCAGCAGGCTCAGCTGGGCATTCATCGGTCAAGTAATTGAGCTTACCGGCCGCCCTCAAGACAATTCTAAGCGAACGGTGCCAATCATTGAAATTCTTTCCAGTCAATTTTTCTCTCTCAAGATGACTCTTGAAAGCAGAAATCACAGTTGGGTTATCGGGTTAAGCCATATCTACAGATAAAAGTTCAAACATTAGTATTTTCGATAATAAATATCTTCAAGAAAAAAAAATACCCATAGGCTATATTCATATAACCACCAAAATTTTCTTGAAAACCTAGGATCCAACTTTACATAGTTCCACCACATTAGTTGATCTGCTAGTGGTGAAAGTACAAAAGATGGTAATCTGTCGAACAATAATTGGCAAACAAGATTTCCAATTCCTAGATCATTATGGGATTTACATCAAATTGATTCATCAATTTGCCTTGTAAGCATGTTTCATCCCATCTCATGCCTTAAGTTCTAGGTCTCACGCACAACTTAATTAAGTCGTCTACCTTAGAAACTGTAAAATTACAATTTTAGTCTCACGCGTTAAAAGAATTTTACCTTGTTATAATAATTTAGCCTAGGTCTCACGTTTACTAAATTAAAATTCCAAGTGTTCCTTATAGATAGATGGCATGTACCTTAAATTTTAAGGGTATTCAATTTTTGATATGTGAATCAAAATATGTACAAAGATGCATGCACTCATCTTTATAACATAAGTTTTCAAAACCTTTTTATTACCAATTCGTGAAATTAATACACAAAGTCTTACTTGAGGTTTAAAAAAACCTAAGATGACTTTCTACAATTATGATTTTAAAAGTAATTCGTTTAAGACATATTCAAGACTGTGATAACCAAGGCAAACTCTAAGGCTCTTTTCTAAGCCTTCAAATTACGGTTATGAATATCGTCTTAAAGGACTTAATTTTAAAAGCATATTTGTACAAAACATCAATCAAGCAAAAGTTTATGGATTCAATCTCAAAATCATGTAATAAAGGTTCAATCTTTATCACTTAGGGTTTCACCATTATTAGTCCATATTATTTTCTTTTATAAAAATCACCCTTTTTATTGCTTACAACAGGTCCAACAATTAAGAAACAATAAAAAGACAAGTAATTTAAAGAAAAACATAACAACTAATAATAATAATAATAATAATAGTGAAACAATTAGCCACATGCAAACCTTGTTAAAAAGATCCTAATAAAATCAATTCTAGGTATAAATATGCATGTAATCAACTAAGG
This sequence comes from Artemisia argyi, assembly GCA_030686995.1. Lineage (NCBI taxonomy): Eukaryota > Viridiplantae > Streptophyta > Magnoliopsida > Asterales > Asteraceae > Artemisia > Artemisia argyi. Next base: position 110,316,186 of record CM060704.1, on the reverse strand, counting down.
CCTTCTCCTCTTAATGGAGGAGAGCCACATGCATTGACGAATCAACTAAGGCCTTCTCCTCTTAATGGAGGAGAGCAACATGCATTGACGAATCATTGACGAATCTATATAAAACATGTGACAAATAAATAAAACAACCAAGATCCATGACTAACATGCATGTTTCGTCATGGATTAATCCTAACAATTAGCACATAGGTCACAAGTACGTTCACATAACCGGTTAAAGACCTAGGGTTTCTAGTGATTAGAAATTAATCAAGTTAAACCACAAACCATAATTAGGGTTTTTATGTGGAAATCGACCCCCCCCCCCCCCCCCCCAAATTAGGGTTAGGGTTTAAATTTTAAAAAAAATTAAAGAAAAAACCCTAGATCAAAAACATGTATCTAAAACAATTAAAGATCCGATTTTTACTACATTTTAGTAATCAATTACATGTTATACATGGCTCGTGATGCCACTGTTATAGTTTGACAATCAAAGTACACATTATGCGGAAGCTAGGATCAAGTATAACACATATAAAGATTAACTAAAACATAAATAAGAACATACCCGATGCACTTGAATAAACCTTGAACTTGTGTAAATTAGATCAATGATAAACCCCTTACCGTTTTGTTTATCGATCTCTTGATAATTACTATAGTGAGTAATTACCTCGTTCTTGTACACACAAACTACCAACGAATAAAGGTTTATGCAAGTAAACGTAAACACTTGTTTTAGCTTTGGAAAAATCGACCCAAAACCCTAGGTGGGGTTGTGTGCCGATCGGCCAAGAAAGAAAGAGAAGAAGAAAAGCTTTTAGGGTTTTGTGTGTGTGCACAAAAGATGTGAATGACTAACCCTTGGCCTTGTATTTATACTAGATGTAATCTTGGGCAACAAGCAAGCATGGGTCGACCCTATGTGGGTTGGGTCGACCGGCCATACCCCCTCCAAGGGGATTCCGGATCCTTCTTGTCTTCCAAATTACATTCTAGTCCTCGTTTTTTCGTTACTAATAATAGTTAATACTTACATTTAATAATTAACGATTATTTAGTCCCTCAAGTGTTTATATATATATATATATATATATATATATATATCATACTTTATTCTCGTTTGTAATGTGTGCAATCCCGAGGTCTCGGGTTCGATACTAGTCATTTACTAATTAATATTTATACGCAACTTTTAACACATATAAACATTGATTAACTAGTTTTCGGATTATACAAATATCCATCTAGGAAGTCACTAAGATTTGATTATATAGATAAAATAAATATAAGCCATGTGCCGTCATATGCTAATTATTGAGGCAAGGGATGAAATGTTGAAGCCAGTAATCTTATATTGGGGAGAGATGCAACGCATGCAAGGATCACATGCAAAAAAAGACAGGCATATGGTCTGTTTGACTTGGAGTTTAAACTATGTGAAAATGAAACTTTATGTTTTAACCATCAATTAAAAATGCGTATAGTTCTCATTACTTCACTCCTACATTCATTTTATAACAAAATATTTGCAGGACCTTTTCTCTATTCTAATCAAATGTTTTCTTTCTTTTTTAACAAAAGAGTAAACTGCAAACTATCATCTTTATGGTTTGTTAGCTTTGGCACTAATTACTCATGTGAAAAATGGCTAGTATCATCTAAAAATATACATTCATATAAAGGATGGTTTTGGGAAAACTTTTTGTAAAACATTATCCCTTAGAAGAATGATTTTTGCCCATAATTTATGACATAGATGATTAGTGTCAAATACGAGTAATACTAGAATCATATATATATATATATATATATATATATATATATATATATATATATATATATATATATATATATATATATGGGAATATATTAGCTACAATTGCATTGTAGCCAATTCCCTACAATTTGTGCTACAAATTGTGGGTCCTGGATCCTTCTGTGGGTCCCTGATTCATTTGCTTATGTATTTTAATAAAGGAATATATATATATATATATATATATATATATATATATATATATATATATATATATATATATATATATATATATATATATATATATATATATATATATATATATATATATATATATATAAAATTCGCAAATGATGTTTCATAATATTGATAAGGATCCTTCTTCTTTTAGTTAAAAACAGAAATGGGTATTATAATCAATACGATAACCATGTATAACTACAACAAAAGAATTTTTCAAGCACAATTAATTTAACGGTTTAAGTTATATAACAAACGTGTACTTTTTTTAACTATCTCGTTATAGTACGTGTATCTAAAATATTACTCATCTTCCAAAACTTGTTATTTTATACCTAATACGTCTGTTTGTTAAATATTAATAAACGTGTATTTTTTTCAAATGTTCCATTATAGCACGTCAAATTAGACATGTTAGTACAAAATAAGAAGTTCTCGCACTCATTAGTAATATTTTTGATACACTTACTATAATAACACATTTTAAATTGAAGGCTACGCAATAATACAGTGATTTTTCATCAAGTTTGGCCAGAGATCCTAGTTTCTTCTAACTTATAGCCAATTGATTTTTAACATTAATCCCACAGTTTTAAAACACATATAAATAAATAAACAACTAAAATAGGCATGATCATGGGGATTAGACAAATGTGAAGTCAATTAAAGCCTTTGCTGGCCATCAAGAAACCCGTTTAAAAAGAATTTTTCAAGCACAATTAATTTAACGGTTTAAGTTATATAACAAACGTGTACTTTTTTTAACTATCTCGTTATAGTACGTGTATCTAAAATATTACTCATCTTCCAAAACTTGTTATTTTATACCTAATACGTCTGTTTGTTAAATATTAATAAACGTGTATTTTTTTCAAATGTTCCATTATAGCACGTCAAATTAGACATGTTAGTACAAAATAAGAAGTTCTCGCACTCATTAGTAATATTTTTGATACACTTACTATAATAACACATTTTAAATTGAAGGCTACGCAATAATACAGTGATTTTTCATCAAGTTTGGCCAGAGATCCTAGTTTCTTCTAACTTATAGCCAATTGATTTTTAACATTAATCCCACAGTTTTAAAACACATATAAATAAATAAACAACTAAAATAGGCATGATCATGGGGATTAGACAAATGTGAAGTCAATTAAAGCCTTTGCTGGCCATCAAGAAACCCGTTTAAAAAGAATTTTTCAAGCACAATTAATTTAACGGTTTAAGTTATATAACAAACGTGTACTTTTTTTAACTATCTCGTTATAGTACGTGTATCTAAAATATTACTCATCTTCCAAAACTTGTTATTTTATACCTAATACGTCTGTTTGTTAAATATTAATAAACGTGTATTTTTTTCAAATGTTCCATTATAGCACGTCAAATTAGACATGTTAGTACAAAATAAGAAGTTCTCGCACTCATTAGTAATATTTTTGATACACTTACTATAATAACACATTTTAAATTGAAGGCTACGCAATAATACAGTGATTTTTCATCAAGTTTGGCCAGAGATCCTAGTTTCTTCTAACTTATAGCCAATTGATTTTTAACATTAATCCCACAGTTTTAAAACACATATAAATAAATAAACAACTAAAATAGGCATGATCATGGGGATTAGACAAATGTGAAGTCAATTAAAGCCTTTGCTGGCCATCAAGAAACCCGTTTAATAAGGAGATCTCATCACATGCCATAATCAACTTAGTGATCTGTCATGTTCCCTTGTGTTCCATTCTATAAAAGCTTTACCTGACCTAACCCGTTTTCGACAAAAACAAAAATGGCACAAAAAACCTATGTGAGACAAAACTCTCATAATAGGTCTATCAGCTTACCTTGTGGACCTGATGGCATGGAAGCCGAGTACAAGAAGCTCATGGGTCAGGATGATGAACCATCGAGTCCTACTTCTGAGATCGCTGAAGAAGATATCATTGATCAGCCTCCACCACCAAAACGTGGGCGTTTCCTCGTGGTGACTTCACTGGTTTTGATCTTCATAGCTTTTATGATGAGTAGATATTCGAAGGATGGGTTTTGGCTCACCATGAAAAGGAGAATGTTCATGTACCAATGAAGAATGTTAGGATTTAACGTCTATTGACGGTCAGTAAAAATTTCAATGTAATGCTTCTTTGTTTATTATAGTTTCGTTTATAGTTTGGTTTCTTGTGTTCTATGACATCTTCTCGTAATGAAAAATTTGCAATTAAATCCCTCCCAAGTATTCCGGATTAATATAAGTCAATAACTTAAACAGTATTGGTTACATGACTTTGGTCTAAACTGGTTAAGGCTCAAAGCTCGTAAGCTTCTTAGCTTCCGGCTCACAAGTCACGAACCGTTGCAGACTATTCTATAGGCCGTTTGACTGGTGTCTGTGATTGCTTATTTAACAATGTTTATTTGCTTTAAACATAAACAAGTGCCAATCTGCTTATATTAAATGCTGATTTCCCCTAAAATAATGTAAACAAATAGTTTTCAAATGAGTGTCTGGACTGCTTATCTGCTAAAAACAAGGCAATTATAAGTAGATAAGCATCACAAAAGCCCTCGAGTTTTATATACAGGCAAGTTGGATATGTACATACCTGCTCACATACCACAATACCACACATGTAATATCAACCGTATCAATCCGTAATTTTATATGTGAACTTACAATTCTAAACCCGCCTTAAAATTTTAGAAGATAATCGAAGTTCATCTTACACCATTATATTTAGCTATAGATTGCAGTTTCCACAACATATGGCAAACATATTTTGTAAGAACGGTCTAGTACCCATCGAAAAACTGTAACGCTGTTTGCATGTTTATCCATCCATTAGTATCTGTTATCAATATTGACCCGTTTCCAATATAAAGAATGAGTACAACCAGATCGAGTATTTCAAGTACAAAATTACCATTCAGAAACGTACGCTTTATTTATTTGTTTATTTATTCATGTATGTACAGAGAATTGAGTTTGGTTACTTTTAAATTGATCAAAATCAGTTTACGAAACTTTTTTTTTTTTTTTTTTTTTTTTTTTTGGTAAAGGGGAGTAATCATGCACCCTGGAAAATATATTAAACATTCATTGATCGCACTATGGTAAACTTGTTCAAAATGTTGGAACCGTTTATGATACAGAGACATGTTGTAATCCTTTTTGGTTTTCATCATATTCTTAAAATGAAACAATCTCATGTAACAATGTATCTTTATCTCATTAACCATTATTAACGAAAACTACTTGAGGTAGGAAAAACTATCAGAAAAAAAAAAAAAAAAAAAAAAAAAAAAAAAAAAAAAAAAAAAAAATTGAAATACACACGATCTCATGCCCTTCGTGCAATTACAACGTGGAGTCTTGTCAGCATATCTTTTTCGAGTATGAGGTTGCTTTGAGTATTTGGAGGCTTGTTCGAGTATGGTGCGACTCTTCCATGCCTTTGTTCACTTCTAATTCTCATTGGAAAGATTGGTTGTATTCGTGGCCCGTTCGTAAAGAGAAGAAGCATCGTATGTTTATCATTATTGTGTCTACGCTATGGTTGATTTGGAGGTATCGCAACTGTGTCATATTTAGCTCTCATTCTTTGAGGAAATGTGACATTTTCGATAATATTCGTTTGTATTCTTTGGCTTAAGTTTAGAGGTCGTAAGATTAGTAGTTTGACTGATTTGTTGAAATCTCCTATGTATTTTCTAGCTCCTTGCTAGTCTTCTTTGGTTTTTTTTAATAATATGCCGTTCAAAAAAAAAAATGCAAAAATTGTTACAGTAAAAGTTAGAAGTGCAACTCAAAAATGGCAATCCCAATATTTCTATGACAAGAGTTGGAGTTAGGGATCACAACCCAATGTGGAATTTCAACGGGATTAGTATACAGAGACACAGAGTAGGTCGTCGTCCGTTAGGCCTAACGTACCCCGGAGTGGCAGATAATTATCCTAACATGAGTGTAAGGGCAGCACCACCCGTGGTATTGACTTATTATAGTGTTGGTGTTTATCGTGTTGAGGGTGCAACCCAAATATGTATATGAGTTGCATATCAATAAACAAATGAGGTTTTCCATGTTCAGGTTACCCGGGAAGAGCGAGCCTTTTTGACTCAGCCTCACCGGGTTAATCCGGGGACCATTTCTGACCCTTCCCTGGCCACCTCATAAGTCAACCATATGGGATAGGCGAGCAATGTTAAGTCCTATCGTTCTTGTATTTGTTCGCTTATTCTTTTTTTGTTCGTTTATGGGTTTAGCCGGACACCAAGGAATTGTAACAAACAAAACTTTTACTTGGTTTGGACAACCCCTAAATACATTCAAGATTCCAATGGACCTGAGGAGCTTGCAAACTTCTATGATACAGATCATTACGTAATTGGGGAAGATTAAAAAACTAAATTTGAAACAAATTAAGATAGAAATTTGAACAGTGTTTTGGGACGAAAGAAGTGAATTTTATGCTTGATTCTATTCACGAAATTGAAAACATATTGTTTTTATAGGCTTGCAGCTTAAATATAAAAGTATAAACATGTGTTAGCCGTAAAAAAATCTTTTATTGTGAATACGAAAATTTCATCTGTTGCAAGTAAAACTAAAATATTGAGGCAGAAGGTTGGTTGTGCGGTAATGGACATGAATACATAAAATTACAAGAGACCCAACCTATCTTCATTTGACTTTTCAACATTCAAACCGGTTGTGATAAAGATTATGCAAACAGCTTTATCTTAAGAGTCTGCTAATAGTTCTGGAAATCATGGACAAGCATAGAAATTAGCTTTTTGAAATACTTGTATTAAAACTAATGTAGCACATTCAAAGCTTAAATTACGATGCAGGTGACTTGCTAGGCTTGTTTAAAGAAATATACCGTATCAGGGCTGCTGTGAGAAGTATTCTTTAAGATATACTATGTTTTTCAGATCTTGGAAAAAAGAACAGTAGACATTAAGTCAGCTCAGTGACATCATAACATATTAACATGTTATAAGTCACAAGCTAGAAGCTATAACTATGATAACAAATCTGAGTTCAGAATCTATGCAAACAGGCTGCTATAGACTCTCACTTGTGATGTTAGAATCAGAAGATAATCTTTCCAAGTATATGAATAAGTCCCAACCACTAGCCGTTAAGTCAGCTCAGTGACGCCATAGCATGTGTAAAGTCACAAGCTAGATGCTGCCTACAACTATGTTTTACAGCGAAAATACAGAAAACAAAGAAGAATGAGTCGAGTTCACAATTTATGCAAACATGCTGCTATAGACTATCACTTATGATGTTTGTGCTCTTATCAAACAGAATCAGAAGATAATCTTTCGACGTATGTGCATAAGTACCAACCACTAGACATCAAGTCAGCTCAGTGATGCCATAGCTTGTGTAAATTTACAAGCTAGAAGCTATAACTAGTCCATTTAACTAAAACTTAAAAACAAATCATCCCAACAACTTACACAGAACTCATAAATTACATTATTTGATAAAACTTCACCTACCTAAGAATTGGTCAACATGGGTGAAGTTTTATCTCAACCAGGTCAAGTAAAAGAATATGTAGCTTAAAGGGGAAAGGACAATTTGGTCAAACAAGAAGTCGCCAAAAAAGTACTTTTAAGCTATAATGCATACAACCTCCTAAATTGTTTTATTAAAAAGTTTGAGTGATTGTTGAATAATATTGTTTTAATAGTAGTATGTACTGCTATCTATAACTATTTATCCTTAATAGACAACTATGTATGCTGTCAACCCAACCCAGCTCATTTTGACCAGTTACAAACTCACCCATTTTGGCACCGTTAGTTACTGATCTTGGACACAAACAATCCTAATGATACTAATACATGTCTTGTTTCATATTCAATAGTAGGCCATTATCAATTTATTTACAAAAATCTGTCAAAAATACATAAAACTAGAAATTAACTGTAACAAGTAGCCAAGTAGCAACGAGAATTGGCTCTAACCATCAAGCTCAAACTTTAAGTGAAGCTTAACTCAAATGGTTCCCACTTATCAGTCATGACTAAGCAAACAAAGTTTTTATTTGAGCAATTTCCGATAAGGATAAAAACATAAGAGCTATTCCTGCAACTCTTTTTCAATATGAACTCCAACTGTTTTAAAGTACACATATGAAGACATGTATCATGTATGTAACTATTAATCTTTAGCCAAAACTAGAGAAGCAAACTATACAAGTTTACATTATAAAAAGTAAACAAAATACAAACAGTACTTAGAACACAAAACATATAACTTGAGGACTATTTAGAGCGAACAAATGAGGCGATTTCCTTCTTTTTATAAACTAAGTAAAGTGGCAATGGTATCTTTATAAAAAATAATAGAACATGACAAACAAATGATGATCATGAATACATAGAAGACATGGCGATAGAGGCATACCGAACCAATCATCAAACCGCAAGCCCTTGCTCTCTAGCTTTATTCAGCCACTTAAGTGTACTCTCTAACGTCGTATAAGCAGTAACATCCGTCAAACTCTTACTCTCTATCGCATAATCAAACACTTCATAAGCCTCGGCAACTTTACCACTCCTACAAAGTGTCCTCAAAAACGTCCCATATGACCCTGACTCAAGCTTCATACCATTTTCCTTCATTACACCATACAACTCAACCGCTTTATCCAACTGCCTCGCTTTACACAACCCATGAAGCAAAGTATTATAAGTACAATCATTCGGCTCACACCCTTTATTCTCCATTTCCCCTAATAACTCCACCGCACCAAGCGCATTCCCCTCTCTACACAACCCATTCATCAACGACGTATACGTCACCACATCAGGAAAATGACCCATTTTCGCCATCTCATTCAAAAACTTCAACGCTTCCTTAACCTTACCCGACTTAGACAACCCATAAATCAAAGTATTATAAGTCACCAAATCCGGCTCTATCTCTTCCTCAATCATCTTCTTATAAACTCTCATAACCTCACCACCATGACTCATCATACAATACCCTTTCATTATCGTATTATACACATAACAATCCGGCTTAAACCCTTCAACTTTTAGCACATCCAATAACCTCACCGCCTCACGCAAATTCTTCCCATTACACACATTATCAATCAATATCGTATACGTCACCAAATCCGGCTTAACATTAAACCCCTTTCTCATTTCATTAATAAACAAACTAACATCACTCAAACTTTTAACCTTAAGCATCTTCTTAACCATAAAATTATACGTAAAACTATCCGGTTTCGTACATTCTACCATAGACAACTTCTTAACCAACTCAACCGCGTAATCCTCATTCCCCGTACTACAAAGCGTCCTAATCGCGATATCCGTAGTCACATGATCAGCTTGAAACCCTTTTTCACACATCAAACTCAACACATGTTCCACATTGGAGAGATTATTATCGGGTTTCTTGCAGCTTTGACATAACAAAATATGGTAAGACCCTTTATCAGGATTAAACAAAGGGTGTGTTTTTTGCATATGGTTTAGTAAAACAATGGAATCTTGGAGGGTGTTTGAGACATTTGTGAATGATTGGAGGACTGAGTTGCAGAATCTGTTGTTTAGGATTGAGGGGTGTTTGGTTGTGAGGTTTGTGAAGAGGGTTTTGGCTGTGGTGAGGTTTGGTGATGTGAAGGTGATTGGTGGTGGTGAAGGTGGGTGTTTGGATGTGGGTTTAAGGGTTCTGGTGAGGTGATGAGTGGGTTGGGGTGGTGGTGGTTGAGGGGGTGTTTGGATTAAGGATCTGATTGATGATGATGATTTGAGTGATGGTGGTATCTTACCCATTTGATTTTGAGTGTGTTTTTTGGGGGGTTTTGGAGGGTTTAAGATTGGCGACTTATGTTTTGGGGGAGACAGTACAGAACAGGTTTTAGTTACTACTTCAGGGCATTTTATTGGAGGGTTGAAATGTGGAATCTAGTATAAACAAGGGTACAATATGAAACTAATGACACTTACTTACTAGGTGCTCAAAGCTCAATTGATAAATTAGCTTTTCTTCTTTAAATCAATTCAGCAAAAGTTAATAATGACTTTAAAAAGACTATTATACTTCAGGTCAATTTGAATTTTAGGTTAACTTTTTTCCTCTCAATTTAAAATATCAAAGTTATTTTTTTACACAATTGTTGACGTATGTGTCCGGATGACACGTGACGGACCTAAGAGTCTCCTTCAGTCCGAAGGAAATTACCGGAAGGCGGATGCTACTCTTGTCCGAGGGGCATGTAGCGAAGAACCGTAAAGGTATACACTCCTTTTTATACAGGTACATGCTTTTACCCAGTGGTCCGATGCAAGAACCGGATTACGCCACCTAACCCGAATATTACGGGATGGTGTCTCCCACGTGACTTGACATCTAGTACCTAGACTAGGTATAGCTTGGCGTGTTCCTTCCCAAGACAGAACAGATATCGAGGAACCAACTTGGGTACCTACCTCTTTCTCTCTCTATATATACTACTCTTTATATCTCTTTTATCTCATCTTATTTTACACACACAATACACTACAACACACTATATACATTAAATCCTCTACACACGAGGTGCTGACTTGACCGTCAGAGGGTGGTTCCCGGGGCTTCGGCCTCGGGACCCCTTCTAACGGGTTCTTTCTTGTTGACAGCTCAGCTTCTAGGCTCGGGACAAGGAAGAATGGCACGTGAGAGCCATCAAGACCTACCCGACAGAATTATGCTTCAACAACAATATAAGGTTTTTTCGACTTTTTCAAAACGATTACCAGGCATAGGTTTAGCCGAAATGACTTTTAAATATTCAATTATAACGATACATCATATTAATTAAACAATTCAGCTGAAATAATGACCGAAAACATCTTTTGAAAAATTAAGCATGACATTTGATCTTAAAAAACATATCCAAAGTGACCTTAAATTTAAGTGTTGTACAATACTAAAATAAATCATGTCAACTAAATGCTATAATGTGTATAATCCTAACTCCAAACATGAAATTGATGAGCTTTGCACAAATTTCCTTCAACTATTAGTCGACAGTTGTATATTCATTTGTATAGCTTCATATATTGTTATGTATCATGGCCCATGTGTATTATTAGGCCTAGCCCATTCACAATGTCTAGAATAATCTCATGTAATCTTTATATTCGACATTCTGATGATCAATACAAATCACGAATTCATTCTCTCAAACATGGTATCAGAGCCATAACTATCCTTCCTTTTTTTCTCCACATAATCCGGATCTCATAACCGGCTATCCTCCCTCCCTCCTTCTCTTCTCACCAATCTGTACAACTTAACCTAATACCACCAATCGAAATTCATGGCTGGTGATGAAGTTATCAATCCCACACCTACATCTAACACCAAAATTGTACCTTTTAACATACCCATCAAGCTGAGCCTTGATAAACACAACTACAACTCATGGAGTTCCTTCCTAAAAATTCATCTTGGAAGTATTGGATTAAAACCACACATTGAGGGAACCAGCACGAGCAACACCGATCCCGAATGGAACAAACAAGACGACCTAGTGAAGGTTTGGATATTGGGTACGCTAGAAGAATCCCTCCAAGACCAAGTTGTGACTACACCCGGGAATGCAAAAGCTCTATGGGACCACATCAAGGACCTGTTTCACGACAACAAAGATGCACGTGCAATAACCCTTGATAGTGAACTCCGCTCCATCAAACTCGGTAGTCTCACTATTAATGCGTATTGTACCAAGATACGTTCCATGGCTGATCGTTTGCACAACCTTGGTGAAAAAGTTAGTGACAAAAACCTAGTTATGTATGCTATTAACGGGCTTGACGAACGCTTTAAAGGCATTGCTCGTATCATCCGCCATAAGGAGCCTCTACCGTCCTTCGAAACAGCCGCAATATGCTTCTCCTTGAGGAGTCAACGTTGAACGAGACAAGCAACTCAGCCAACACGATGGACAGTAGCTCGTCATCCCCTTCCATTCTTTTAGCCACTAACTCGTCGGGACAAAAAGGTACTCCTAAATCTTCCTCATTACCGCAGTTATGCAATCACTTCAATAAGGGGATGTGCAAGTTTGGTGAAAGATGTAAGTTCATACATGACTATTGTAACCGCATGGGAATAAAAAATACTACGGGGCAAAATTCTTCTACTCGTGGGTTGGGTAATACATCACAGTCTCATGCTGGTTACCACAACTCACTTTTGGCCCCTGGTTCATACACCACACGCCAAACCCAACATCAGCCACCTCCCTTGGGCCGACAGCCCAACAACCAATCTACAGCCACCTTGTATCCTCAACAGGCCTTCGGCCCAACAACAGCCCACCCTCCTTATCCCTCACATGTACAGTACGCCACACCAATTAACTCCCCACAGCCCCACTATCAAATTCACTCACCTGGTCCCGCGACCGCCCATGGCATTCTCGGTCCCGCACCCGCCACATACCCCTCCCAAGCTACATCTCTACCAAGTGCTTTTAGCACTATGACTCTCCAAGACCCGACATGGAACATGGATACAGGTGCGTCCTCACATTTAAATTCTAGTGCAAGTAATCTAAGTACTCTTTTTAATAAACGCTTATATCCGTCTGTACATGTTGGTGACGGTAATTCCATTCCCGTCACTAACATTGGCCATAGCATTATTCCTTCCCTTCATCACCCATTACACCTTCACAATGTTCTTGTCACACCTAATATAATTAAAAATCTCATTTCTGTTCGTCAGTTCACCAGGGACAATAATTGTACTATAGAATTTGACGCTTTTGGTTTTTCTGTGAAGGATTTCTTGACTCGCCATATCCTCCTACGATGTGACAGCTCAAGTGACCTCTATCCAGTTACCAAGCCATCCATTATCCCTACTGCTTTTGTCTCCACAAGCTCCTCCACGTGGCATCAACGTCTCGGTTACCCCGGTGACGATGTTCTACACACGCTTACTTCTCGTCATTTAATTTCATGTCATAAAAATAAATCTAAACATGTTTGTCACGCCTGTCAACTTGGCAAACATGTAAAGCTTCCTTTTCATAGTTCGGACTCTATTGTTGAACATTGTTTTGATATTATCCATTCTGATTTATGGACTTCTCCTGTTATTAGCTCTAGTGGTTTTAAATATTATGTCCTTTTTCTTGATCATTTCTCTCATTATTTGTGGATATACCCCCTTCGATCTAAATCTGACATGTTCAATAAGTTTTTACATTTCCGTAATTATGTTAAAAATCAATTCAAATGTGAAATCAAGAGTTTCCAATGTGATCATGGTGGTGAGTTCGACAACCATCAACTACACACGCTATTTGACAAACATGGCATTCAATTTAGATTCTCTTGCCCGAAAACCTCTCAACAAAATGGCAAAGCGGAACGAATGATACGTACCCTCAATAACGTCATTCGCACACTTCTATTTCAAGCACACCTACCCCCTTCATTTTGGGTCGAGGCTCTTCACATGGCCACTTATCTCCTTAACCTTCTACCTTCAACCGCTATTAACAACGAAATTCCCTACACACGACTCTTCCACAAAAAACCCGATTATTCCCGAATACGCATTTTCGGATGCCTCTGCTACCCTCACCTCCACTCACCTCATAAACTTGCTCCCCGCGCCACCCCGTGCATTTTCTTGGGTTTCCCCGCCTATCACTGTGGTTTCCGTTGCCTAGACCTTGAAACAAATAAAATTATCATTTCCCGACATGTCACATTTGATGAAACCCAATTCCCTTACCGATCAATGACGCCAAATTCTCCACCCTCATACACCTTTTTAGAACCCACACTTCCCCTCCTAAGCCACGTTTTACATAACCCTGCACCCCCTACATCCCCTCCACCACAAACAAGACAAATACCCAATGATAATACCACCAACTCGGCCCAACACACACTTCAACCCAACAACTGCTCGTCTACGCCTACCCATTACAACACATCACCTACTGACTTGGACTCCCAAACGAGCCAAACAACACCGGCCCAACATCACCACAACCATTCTCCCTCCCCCACTATTACCCACAACATCACCGAATCACCACCGAATACCAACCCCACCTCCTCACCACAACCCACCATTGAACCCTCCAGAACTCACCGCATGGTCACTCGGTCTCAATTAGGCATTGTCAAACCCATTGATCGTTTATCACTCCATACATCCTCCATATCTCCTATACCTAAATCTCCCTTCCTTGCTTTAAAAGTTCCCCAGTGGCGTAATGCTATGTATGATGAGTATAATGCGTTAGTTAAAAATGGCACTTGGGTTCTTGTACCGAGGCCCTCCGATGTTAATTTGGTTCGCTCGATGTGGTTATTTAAGCACAAATTTCATGCTGACGGGACTTTGAGCCGTTATAAGGCTCGTTTGGTTGTTAATGGTAGTAGTCAGCAACTTGGTGTTGATTGTGATGAGACATTTAGTCCGGTTGTGAAATCGGCCACCATTCGCACTGTTCTTAGCCTTGTTGTCTCTCGCCGGTGGCCCATCCATCAGCTTGACGTTAAGAATGCTTTTCTTAACGGTGACTTATCTGAGACTGTCTATATGCACCAGCCACCAGGGTTTGTTGATTCTCGATACCCTCACCATGTTTGTCTTTTGCAGAGATCACTATATGGACTGAAACAAGCACCTCGTGCTTGGTTTCAGCGATTTGCAGGTTATGCCACCAGGGTTGGATTTTACCACAGTCGATGTGATTCTTCACTCTTCATTTATCAACAGGGATCTGAGGTTGCTTATTTACTTATATACGTGGATGACATTATCCTTACAGCATCATCGACTGCTCTCCTTTAGCAGATTATTGGTTCATTACATAGTGAGTTTGACATGACTGACCTCGGGGCTCTTAATTATTTTCTTGGTATCTCTGCTATTCGTCACTCTACAGGGCTGTTTTTGTCTCAGAAGAAGTATGCTCTCCAGCTTCTTGACCGCGCTCACATGGCCAATTGTAACCCTTCTCGGACTCCCGTTGACACAGAATCTAAATTGGGTCCAGAAGGTGTTCCAGTTCAAGATCCTACATTATACCGCAGTCTTGCAGGTGGGCTACAGTATCTCACATTTACACGCCCAGATATATCTTATGCAGTACAACAGATTTGTCTCTATATGCATGATCCGCGGGAGCCACATTTTGCTGCTCTCAAACGTATCTTGCGATACGTTCAGGGGACTCTGGATTTTGGTCTACATTTATACTCCTCTTCTACTACGTCTCTTGTTGGTTATACAGATGCTGATTGGGCAGGTTGTCCTTCCACACGACGATCAACCTCAGGTTACTGTGTGTTTTTGGGTGATAATTTACTATCTTGGTCTTCCAAGCGCCAGCATACCCTCTCCCGCTCCAGTGCCGAAGCTGAATATAGGGGCGTTGCCAACGTGGTAGCTGAGACTGCATGGTTTCGTAATCTGCTTCGTGAGTTACATTCTCCATTATCGTCTGCTACACTTGTCTATTGTGATAATGTTAGTGCAATCTATATGTCTGCAAACCCAGTTCAACATCAACGCACGAAACATATTGAGATAGATATACATTTTGTTCGTGACATGGTTACTGCTGGTCAGGTGCGCGTTTTACATGTTCCTTCACGCTATCAGTACGCCGATATCTTCACCAAAGGACTTCCTTCAGCTTTGTTTGAAGAATTCAGATCCAGTTTGAACGTCCGACCTCCTCCCGCTCAACTGCGGGGGCATATTAGTCGACAGTTGTATATTCATTTGTATAGCTTCATATATTGTTATGTATCATGGCCCATGTGTATTATTAGGCCTAGCCCATTCACAATGTCTAGAATAATCTCATGTAATCTTTATATTCGACATTCTGATGATCAATACAAATCACGAATTCATTCTCTCAAACATCAACTGCTCAAAAGAAAGTTTTTGATTTTACGAGATCCACCTATTGGTTCCAACAAGTAACCGAGTCGCTGAATATCGATTCATTCTCGAAATTCAAATTGACCACATAGTTTAAAAGCCCTACTGCTTAAAATTTTCCGAACCTTCATGTCAATTTTGCATAAATCATTAGGATGTTTTAATGGATAAGGAAATTGTTTAAAGAAAGAATGAGGAAATAGAAACATTATATTCACACAAATTTTATAAAGAAACTTTCACAAAATGATTTGTTCATATTTTGATTGGTGTTTTATGTTATAATTTCTCTCTATTTTTATTGCTTAACTTAATCACACATAACCAATTTAATTTTGTGGATGTCTTTTTGTAAACATTATGTAGTTGTAGAAAAGATCTAATGAAAAAAAAAAATAAAATAAAAAGAATGAAAAAAATTTTAGCCACACATTTTTAATAAAAAAAAATGATATTTAAGAGAAGATACACATCTATATTTATAAGTCATCTAAAATATACTATTATTCCATCCGTCCTAAAATATAAATCCACTTTGCTATTTTTTGTTGTCTCAAAATTAATGTTCGCTTTCAATTTCAACCAATCAAAATGCTTCTAAATTGGTGATAATAAATTTTTATTGGTTAATATTGTAAGGGATTTAATTTTTTTAAATTTTATAAAATATGAAAATTAGCATATAATTTAAGACGGAGGGAGTATATAATTTCTTCACACTCTTTTTGTTTTAATTTTATAACTGATGAAGAAATACTAAGTTATGGTCAACCAAAGATAGCAACAAGCCCATCCTTTGATTAAAGAAGAACTAAAAGCCCATCCCTGTCTTCTTGTGACGGTAAATTTAATACGAAAAGTTCAAAATTCAAACCTTCGATGTTATATATGTATGTATTGACGTCAGTGTTAGCTAGTATGTAAACTTTAGTTCCCCCAAAAAAAACTATGTATGTAAATTTGATACGAAAAGTTCAAACGTTCGATATTATATATATGTATATATTGACGTCAGTGTGAGCAATGTATGCTTTTCATAGTTAACACTTGTTCATTTTGGCTTATATCTAGGTCATGCTTCCGGTAAAAGATTACCACATGTTGTATATATAGCGACGTTTAATTAAGTGATGCATGGAAAGATTTGTATATCTTTTGTCAATATGTGTTTAGTAATATGATGATTAATTAAAAAGCCATAAACATGAGGTTTAAGAATAGAAAACTGAATTTTCAAAAAATCTAGTAGCTTAACTCAATCGTCTTCGGTATTCTATCAACTAGCTAGTCATACACTCATACTCTTAGATCAACATACAAAATCTGTGGTGCTACACCGAATACCATAAGACCATAACACAGACCGTTACATTCAAGTCACGCTATGCCCGAGACAACTGGCTCGTCATGGCGTGTGGATCTATTAATAACGTTAGAAAAATATATTATTGCTAAAACTTTATTCCGTAGCTAAAAAATTGTGTTTTTGCACCTGTTGTAACGCACGAGCACCGAACATCTCGTTTTTTACATTTTACAAAGTATTTTTACATTATATTTTTTGCATATATACTTTACTGTTATTGTTATAAGAACATAAAGATAATACGTAAGTTTACATCACAACCGAAAGTCCATGGCTGCTTAAGGGAATCTTGGCCGGGTTGATGTAACAAGTTACTAGTATTTTAAACAAGTAGTAGCTAATTAATAGCCAAATGTTAAAATATTTTGCAACTACATATATATTACGTACTCCTCAGAGACACTAACACATACAAAACCTCACTGAAGTTCATAACACGTACTGTTTTATTCATCTAACGCTATGCCCGAGTCACCATCACCCAACTCGCAACCAAGCCTGTCAACCGCAACAGAAACAACAGCGCTATCATGGCGCAAGGATCTACTAATCACGTTAGTGTGTACCAACGCAATAGCTCTACTTCTAGTCCACTATGATAACTTTGATGCAGCTGCGTATCCTGATCAAGAGTTGGCTAAGAAATCTGTGTTCGCAGTACCACGGGTTAACTCACGTGTACTTCATGGGTCTGAAAAGATCGGCGAGGGTCAGTTGTTGGGACCTGAAGATATTGTTTATGACCCGAAGCTAGGTGTTATTTACACGAGCTGTGTTGATGGTTGGATTAAACGAGTTACGGTTAATGACTCGATGGTTGAGGACTGGGTGAACACTGGTGGTAGGCCTCTTGGACTAGCTCTTGGTTCCTCCGGTGAAATTTATGTTGCTGATGCTTACAAGGTTAGTTAACTTTTTTATTGTATAAAAGTTTATAGCGATAAGTGTTTAATATATTATCGAGTTATTATTATTATCGTGTATAGGTCTCGATCGTATCGTGTTATTTTATTTAAGCTTAATTTTGTTTGTTTATGATAGTTTGAATCTTTGTAGTTTGTACACCAGTTATAATGCCCGCACACATACGGGTTTTTTTTCAAAATTTTTTGAACGATATATTTTTATTTATTAAAAAACAACTAATTTAATCTTTTTTTATTTGATTTATGATTTTTAATTATAGTTTTTTATTATTAAAGATAATCATTTAAAAAGTTTAATTCTATTGTTAGTTGTATCTTATTTATATTTTTTGTATTTATCTTCTACTTGTATATCAACAAAATGAATTCAAAAATTTATAAATTAGAAAATAATAATTAAAATATTACCTAATAAGAAAATAATCTTTTTTTTCAAAATACGAAAGTCCCCACTTGGAGTTTTATTTTATTATATAAAAGATGCAAGTGCTATATGTATTATAGTATTCTAGGCTTCTAGCTAATCTTTGCTATGGTGACTGATCGGCTGATAGATGGTTTTTCCGATTTTCTCAAAATAACACAGTAATTTTGTGATTTGCAATTGCCTTAATAATAAGGTCCTACTAAACTTATATATAAAAAATAATTATTATAAACTTGAATTTACATACATCATATATTAACATATCTAACATATCTTTACTATAAAGAGTGAATAACAATTTTTTAAAATTTAAAACTTAAAATTTGAGTAAAGTTAAGTTTCTAATATAACTTTGCTAGCCAGAAACCATGTAATAATGCACGTAAGTAAAAATACTCACTTCCATGTATCTATATATACTCTTACCCTATAACCTAATATTTTTATGTTTATCTTTATTTTTATCTATATCTATATATTACATATAAAGAGAGAATGTTTATATTTAAAAACTCTCAAAATGATAATTGTATATTTATTACTCTGCCTTTAATCATTTGTTTTAGCTAATTACCACTGAGGCATTGGTCCAGTGGGTGGAGCTTTCGTTCTTGAGTCAATAGACTCGGGTTCGAATCCCATCAATGGCACTTTGCTCCCAGTTAGGTACCTACCTCCGCAAAACATATGGGTTCACTGGAGAGACTTTGTGGATAAGAGCTCAAGAGTCCGAGAGTCTCGGCTCACTCCAGTTGGTGCCCCACTAGGCCAGGAGAGTTGCCCGGAGCTATTCCTTGTGGGGTGGACAATGGCTGGTGCCAAAAGGCACCCGGGGTCAGGGTGTTCCCGTCAATCTACACCTTTTTGTGGATTTGTTTGAGCTAATTACTAGTTATAATGCCCGCGCATGCGCGGTTTTTTTTTTTTTTTTTTTTTTTTTTTTTTTTTTAATTTTTTGAATCATATATTTTTATTTATTAAAAAACAAATAATTTAATTTTTGTTTTATTTGATTTATGATATTTAATTATAGTTTTTTATTATTAAAGATAATTATTTAAATTTTTTAATCCTATTGTTAATTGTATCTTATCTATATTTTTTGTATTTATCTTCCACTTGTGTTATGGATAAATATAAAATATTACGAAAATAATCTTTTTTTTAAAATAAAATTATTACTAAATAAGGTATGAATCCATTTTTTGAAATGAAAAATTCCTAATAGGTTTTGTTTTATTATATAAAAGATGCCTTTAGAAAAATTGCTTCACAAAGTAACAGGTGACCAATCTGTAACCCGGCCACCATAAACTTTTGATGTTTTTCCCGTACTAAATCACTAGTTATAATGCCCGCGCACGCGCGGGTTTTTTTTTAATTTTTTGAAATAATTATTAAAAAAATTTAATCATATTGTTAATTGCATCTTATCTATATTTTTTGTATTTATCTTCTACTTGTGTTGTGGATAAATATAAAATAAATAATCTTTTTTTTAAATATCTTATCTATATTTTTTGTATTTATCTTCTACTTGTGTTATGGATAAATATAAAATATTACCTAATAAGAAAATAGTCTTTTTCTTTAATAAAATTATTACTAAATTAGGTATGAATTGATTTTTTTGAAATGCAAAATTTCCAATAGGGGTTTTATTTTATTATATAAAAGATTTATATGAAAGAGTTAACCAAATTATGGCAATTAGTTTTATATGTCGCTATAAATCTCATTGATATATACAAATACTCAATCTAATACATTAAAAATTGTATAAATCTTAGTTGACGCTAAAGGCTAAATCTCATTTGTCTCATTTTTTTAGTAATTAATTAAATAATTCAATAAATAAATGAAATAAGTATAATTATGCATGGACCGAATCTACTATTTGACCGAGAAGTCCAATGGCTCCCACTTAGGCGTCGCAAAAAGTGTTGAACGTCGTTGCTAATACCTTAGCAACAATCTTTAAGCGACGCTTTTTGCCTTCGAATAACGAATTTAGTTCTCCCTAAAACCTCTGAATATTGTACTGGTTATTTGCATCCTTAGACAAGAAATTCACCTATATATTTTTTTCAAAATACGTTTGACTCTTGTAAGTTTCGAGTATTTTGTTCAATTAAATGTTGACGACCTTGCTTATTCAGACAAAATAAACAAACGTAGAAAGACCATTAATTTATATAATGCTATTAAACTAACATGGTTTAAGCTTTGTCTAAACTCTAAAGGTGGTATACTTCATTTTTAGCAATCCTGTTAGACAAAAATGCAGAGTAGTTGAATACGCAAGATGCTTTTGTAAGGTAACGATCTATTGGGATTTTGGAGCTATATGTATAGAAAGAAATTTACATACCGTGTACATAAAGCATACTCGTAAATCGTAATAGGAGTAATTATTTATTCGACTAAATTTATCCTTTTATACTTCTTAATTACAAGTCATTTCTGCCATTAATCAATCCTGAATTTAGTTTGTTAATTGGTTCTTAGGGTCTACTTAAAATAACCCAAAATGGAGAAATAGAAGTATTGGCAACCGAGGCCGAGGGCATAAAATTTGGAACAACAGATGCTGTAACAGTTGCAAAAAATGGTATCTTGTATTTCACCGATGCCTCTTCAAAATACGAATTGCACGATTTTGCTATAGACATATTTGAAGGCCGGCCTTATGGCAGATTAATGAGCTATGATCCAACTACAAAGCAAACTAAAGTGATTGCTAGAGACCTCTACTATGCTAATGGTGTTGAGATGTCCCCGGATCATGATTTTCTTATCTTTTGTGAAACCCCAATGTAAAATCTTTACACATGTCCCTTTCTGTCCTTAAAGACCTCGGAAACTCAGACATTTGAAATCTTGGTGACTTTAATTGTAGGATGAGATGCATGAAATACTATGTAGAAGGGGAGAAAGAAGGTTTGACAGAAGTATTTGTTGATAGGTTACTCGGTTTTCCTGACAACATACATTACGATGGTGCAGGCCACTACTGGATCGGGATTCCCACGGTATGCTTTGCTAAGTATTTAAGTAATACAGTTACCTGTTGCCTACCTCAAAATATATGCCCAAGTTGACTAACTCCAAGTCAAATAATCTAGTTGTTCAGTTTTGTTCCATTTACAGGTTTTCATTTATATGTTTTATTACTGTATTTGTTTTTGGTAGGAGTATACATATGAACTGGATGTTGCTCGTAAGTATCCCTACATTCGAAAGGTTTTAGTATTTTTGGAAAGGCACTGGAAAAGAGCTTCCATGGAGAGAAATGCAGGGGTAATGCTTGTGGATTTGGACGGTAAGCTGGTCGAGCGATACTATGAGCCTGAATTGAAATACGCTACAACAGGAATAAAGATCGGGGAACATTTATATCTTGGGAATCTGGTGAATTCCTTCATTGTTCGACTCAACCTTACTCAATATCCTGCTAGTGAAACCTCGTCGAGAAAATAATACTACGTAAACACTTATTTTCTTCTACTGTCTACCTTTTACATTTTCGAATGAGGTTGGAGTTTTTGAACGCAATATTTTGAGATGGGATGTAATTCGGATTTGATTCACCAATTCAGAATGGGGCGTCGTATTTACTTCACTTTGTCGACATTGTATTCCATACATGTTAAAACAAGGTTGGAGGTTACTGAACTTTGTGTGTTTTAATTCATTTGGTTATTGAACTGTTTTTTCACACATAAGCCACTGAACTCCTAAATTACGATCGCTGAACTTACAAAACATATACAGACGTATCACTAAACTTAAAACACGATATCTAGCTTACTTAACTTATCAAAAAATATGTGTTCAGGTAAATCATATTAACACTTAAACTATAGAATAGTGATCTAAATGTCATTTCGTACAATTTCAGCGACCCAATTAAATAAATAAATAGTCCAATAAAACGCAAAGTTCAAGTTACAAGTATATTGCTTTAAAAAAATTGACTAGTATAACTTATAGTCAAAATGTCTTCGATACTTGACAACCATACGATCACCAACTAAATAGACACACACACATACAATACAAAACCACTATACTCCACAAAAAAAACTCATAATATTGACCGTTACATTCAACAAACTACCTTAATTAATGGCCAATACAACTCACTCACCATCAAACCCGTCAACCACCAGGCCATCATGGCGTCAAGATCTATTAATCACGTTACTATGCGCAATTGCAATAGCACTACTTCTAGTCCAATACGATAACTTTGATGCAGCTGCCTATCCTGATCAAGAGTTGGCTAAGAAACCCGTGTATGCAGTACCAAGGGTTAACTCACACGTTCTCAACGGGTCTGAAATGATTGGTGAAGGTCAGCTTTTGGGACCTGAAGATATTGTTTATGACCCGAAACTAGGTGTTATTTACACGAGTTGCGGTGATGGCTGGATTAAAAAAGTCAGGGTGAATGACTCGATGGTCGAAGACTGGGTGAACACCGGTGGTAGACCTCTTGGACTTGCTCTTGGTTACTCGGGTGAGGTTTACGTTGCTGATGCTTTTAAGGTATTGTTTGTTTATTATATTGGTTTTAGATTAGTATAAATGTTAAATAAATGGCATATAGATCAAAGCATATATAAATTATAAACTACTACTCCGTATTTTGTGGTTTGCTTTTCAAATTGAATCTGTGTTCAAGAACTATTATATTATTTCCAAATTTTTACTATGGAAATATATCGGAAATGGTCCTGGTTAACCCGATGAGGCCGCATGCATCCGAGTCACAAAAACTCGCTCTCTCTGGGTAAACTGAACATGCAAGGAAAACCTTATCCGCTTACTCGTTTTTACTATAGAAATGCATCAGTTTGTGGCCGGGATTGGATTAGAATACTAATAGCCGTTTGATCAAACTTAAATACTCCGTATTTAAGTTTTAAGTGTCTAAAACTTACATGGTCGAGAGTTCAAAACTCGTTTGGAACAAACAGCACGATGGGTGTGCATTAAATTTGTTTTATAAATTGTTCACATAGATAACGTTTAGCACTGCCCATGACTAAATTGACGTATATGAATAAGAGTTAAAATGGATAGAAATAATATTATACTATCTACTCCATTCAACATTCACTGATACGTGTCAAAATGCCTATATATGGTCGGGGGATTTGTCTAAACTGGCGACCGGAAAAATAGTTTCATTATTTGTGGAAAATGTCGTATTTAGTTTATCTTCCCAAGACTTCTATAGAGTTGACTTGGACTTATATGGCATAGATGGATAGAGTAGTTACTCCCTCGTCTCAAAATTATTGTCAAGAGACAAGAATTACAACATTTAATAAAAATGGGGTCACTTTTATTTTTAACCACTCAAAAAGAATATTCTTCTATTATATTCTCTAATTTTTACTTAAAAAGAAAAATGAACAATTAATTTGAGACATCCCAAAATGAAAATACGGACAATAATTTTAAGACGGATGTAGTATTTTATAAAGCAAATTACCAAAATAATCCTTACACAACCTCATGTTATCAAAGTGAACTTTTTTTTTTTGTTCGGTTTACAAAAAATGTTATCATCATGATTTTCCTTTTCCATTCGCCTATACCACTCTCACCCAAAAAACATTATTCACCCGATAACAAAAAGCATCTTCTATGAAATGAAATGACTCAATAACAAGTACTTCTCATGTGTATATGTTAAGGATAACAAATAAAGATTTAGGAAAGAATGTTTTGCTTATAGGGTGAAACAATAAAGTCCTGCCAAGTGTATCCTCATTTCCCTTGATGCAAAAACAAGTATCATTCATAACTTAATAATTACATATACAGCCTTACTCCTAACTTAATTAAGAACTACTTTTTATTTTATTTTTATTTTTTTTAATTGACAATGATAATCATATACTAGAAGCATAAAATATTCGGTACTAATAAGAGTAGACTAAATGATTTGTACGTTATATCACATTGTATTTAGACTATCTCGCCCAGCAAACATGATATTCGCCCTATCAATAAATATGTCGCCCAGCAAACATGATATTCGCCCCAGCAACAAATATGTCGCCCAGGTATACGTCTAGCCCTTGCCCCACGTATATGTATTCGCCCTAGACCATGTCATAGCACTCGCCCAGCTTGCCTATCCTTCGCCCCTAGCCTCGCATAGCCCTCGCCCCACTATATGTATTCGCCCAAAAAATAAGTGTTAACCTCAGCTCACCTATCCTTCGCCCATCCTTCACAGCTCGCCCACCCCTCACCCTACTTCACAGCTGCTCAAGACTCTCCCACGACTCGTGTAGCACTGTTTTTTATACACGTGTATGGTATAAACTAATCTATTAATGAATCTAACGGATAATATTGAAAAGTTCATTTTGAAAACACTACAAGAAAAATCACCTATAGTGACAAAACAGCTTTCGTCACTAATAGTATAAAAGTCGTCACTAAATCAGTTAGTGACCAAAACTGAGTCGTCACCAGTCGTCACTATAGCTCCGTCACTAACACTATTATAGACGAAACTTTATGTCGTCACTAATCTGTGGCGAGATAAGTGGTCACTATTTAACCCTGTTAGTGACGAAAAAATTCGTCACAGTTCTCAGTGACGAAAAAGTCGTCGCTGGTTTTACAATTGGTGACCAAAAAGTCGTCACAATTGCTGAGTGTTAGAGACCAAATAGGTGGTCACTAAAATGAGCATATTACCAAAAAAAAATATGTTCCAATTTTCAATATACAAATGAACTAAAATCTAAATATATGTAGCAACACAAATTTAACAAATTAACTTCATTCAAAAAACCCAACTCATAACCTATCACATTCATTCGGCGTGTGATTTCTTCACTAATCATAAAAAACATGTCTTCCAACACACATATAATGTTATACTCCCTCCGTCCCATATTAAGTGTCCACTTTCAATATGCACAAAGTTTTAGAAAATTCCACTAACTACACTATCCACCAATCAAATATCAATTCTACCCACTAAACTCTCATCTCATTGGTTGAAATAGAATCTGGACAATTAATTTGGGACATGCAAAGATTCCATTATGGACACTTATTATGGGACGGAGGGAGTAACAGTTAACATTATGAGCAACTACAAATATTTGTGTCGAAGCATAGATGTTCTATTTTGTGTAACCTGCTCCCATCCTACAAAGGAAACAAAACTTAATTTAGACACTTGAATATTTGCAGTTTATTGGAATGTTAGAACACTAGGAGTAGCTACAAATGTATAAAAGATAACATGCAAAAGTAAATATCCGTAGCTATTTAACATATATCGGTTTTCCAGACTATATGGAAATCTACCTAATCTTGCCATATTGATGCTAATGACACAAATTGTTTTAAGACAAAAAAATCATTCAGGTACATGCAACAATGATTAAATGTTGCAAGTACTTGTATACAATTGAAGATCATTCGGTCTCTTCTGTTTCAACAAGCTGAAAATTAACATCCATTTGTAGTCGTAAGAGGTTTAAAAGATGTGTGGGGTGGGGTAATGGGTCAGAATTGGCTGGGCTATAATGGGCATTTTTATTTGGGTCGAAAAAGGGTGGGTGGGTGGGTTGGCTTGACCCACATAAGCTCAAATCAGCCAATTCACAAGTAAACGGATGAGATTGGACGTCTAGTAGAATCTAACATTCTCATCTATGAATTTGCAGTCCAAAAGATTTCTTGGGATTGTGATGTCATCAATTCGGTTTATTTTAACCTTTGCAGTTCAACATCTTTTTAAAAATGAAATTATTTAGGTTCATAACATTTTTTTTTGTAAAAGTATAGTTTAAGCAAAATACTAACCAGGTGGAGGCTTTGATAAATCAAACGATTCTAGTGAGTGTCTATCCCCTTTCCTGTCAGTGGTGGCATCTTTAGCATTTTCTAGACCATCACTTGATATTATCCGCGAATCATCTTCTATAGAAACAAGATACTGTGATTCTCCCAACTTATCTTTGACATACGATATTGTGTCAGTTGGTGAATTTCCTGAATTAGTATAAAAAAAATCCATAAAACCCTCTGCATTGGAGGTAGCAAGATCGGCGGATTAGGTAATGGTTAGTTTTAAAACAGGTGATTTTGTAGTACGGGTAAAAATAGGAGGTTAAATGCATAAAAACTATCAACTCGTTGCCCATCTCTTAGCTAACTTTATTTTTGGCCCATGTGAGATTAAAAAAATGCACCCAAATTGACCCATTCATAATGAAATGCAACAGGATTGAAGACTTGCCAGCTGATATAATAAAAACAGTTAACTAGCAACATGGGTGTGAGTTCATGTAATGTTTTTATCTAGGAGGTGTTTCAACTTGCATTCGAAACTTAATTATTAGAAAATCACTAAATTGAATAGTAAAGAAGTTAATAATTCGAAACTTAATTATTAGACAATCACTAAATCTTCTTATAAAAGCGAAGATGAGAAAAAGAAACCAAGAGGATGACAAGAAATGGAAAGGGTGTCGACAAGTGTATTCAGACCTGAATGACCCATATGCTGATTGTTGTTTCTATAGCAAAAAGTCCAAATCCAATGAAGTAGACACCCTTCAAATGAAGACATATAAAATTCGTTAAAAGCATACTTTCTGATAAGTTTCTTGCGTGACTGAGACTTAATTCAACACACTATCTTACTGCTAGTGTAGCATTCCAGGTTGCAAAATCAATAGCAGACATGATTTCTCTGCGATAGAAAAACACAGCTCAGGCATTAAATTTTTAAACAAACGGTTACATTCTTTACCTTAGTTTTTCTTGTAGATATGCAAAATAGAACAATGAAACTTACGTTAGAGGCTTCCCTTGGATAATAAAAGGAGGAGCAAGCAAAGCAAAAACACAGAATGTGATGTGACACTACACGAACAGAAAGGGTTCTCATATGTTTTGTCCCCCCAAAGTAACTGATAAATAACTTATTAAGGAACAAAGCTTACAAAGTAAGTCAAGAAAAATAAACTAAACTTTATAGCGCTATCGGTCCTGTCAAAAAGAAAATTAGTGAAAGAAAATTAGAATCTGTCACCCAAAATGTGTTCGCCTAAGAAGCTTGGAGCTATACCTCATGGCTCGATACAATGGACGATACCACAAAAGGTATGATCCAGGAACTCCTAATATGCTGTAGATTACAGCAAGTAACCAAATTTCAACGCCTGTAAATATACTAAAGTTAAGTGCAACACATGATATATTTATAAAAGAAATGATAGAAATAATGCATTTGGGTACTATGCAAGTTAATTCTAGACATACCTTGCCCTTTAAACCAGTCTCCAGTAACTGCTATAAGATTCCATACAAGGCACAGCATAAGACCTGCAACATAATGTTCAAAGTCTAGTGCCCCGTTTACAATGTATTTGATGTGATTATCATTGCAGAGATATATCCGAATTATTAACTTCTTTACTATTCAAGTATCTGAACCAGGGAGAAAAATCAAAAAGGTGTTGAAACTTATAATACCTAGCCAAGATCCGAACGCAACATATAGTGTTTTCTAATAATTTAAGAATCAAGTAGTCTTAAAGAAAACTTATATCTATAACCCACTCACTGCCTAATGACCAAAATGCTTAACTAAATTGTATGGTAATTTCTACAGTATGTCATCCAACTTCGATCTATAAAAGATAATGCATAGAAAATTAAACCCAAGGAATGCTAGCTATTAACGCTACTAAACAAGGTTAAATTGTTCACCTTATATGTTGAAACACCATAGCAAATCATGAAAATGAAGCTCGAAGGAGTGCTCAAAGCTTGTCCGCAGGCCCACAATCTTGAAGAATCATGCTTATAACATTGCTCAAAAATACTTAAATCTGCAAAGAGATTAGCTCAAGTAAAGATGGATACGACCATTAAAAGCAAGATGGATGAGTATAAAGCTATAGAATCATGAGATCTCCATTTAAAACTAGAAAATAATTAACCTTATCGGTTTCTGGCCATTGATAACAACACCTGGCAGAACAAAAGGTTGACTCTTGCTCACAACATTCCAATTAAAGGTCAACCTCACTATTTAGTCTCATGCATTGCATAACACAACCTATGAGCCTGCTTATACTAAATCCTTAATATAAACAATCACAAGACTATTTATACTACATATAGATAAACAAGATAAAATACTGAGTAACAAAAACCATAAGGCAAATACTGGGTTAGATGTGTATGCAGCAACTTAACTGAAAGATGGCCGAGTTATAATAACAAACTTGTTAAGACTGGTTTCTAAAACCTTGTTGTAGACTTGTAGTTTTTAGGCGATGCATAAAGATGAAGATTACAATGAACAGATATATATTCAATATCCTTCAACACGTATTCTACAAGACTCATTTTCTGGATTCCAGAGCTTATCAATCCGCGTCTCCTATCGTCTACTTGACTCACTAAAACATTTACACAATTATCCACTAAAACAGCTTTTTACCAAACTAGCACAATTATCCACTAAAACACTTGCACATTTCAATAATCAAACACTAAAGAGCATAATCACTTAATTTTCAGTTACATTTCGTTCGCTTAATCAATTTAAAGTTACAATTAAACAAATAATCATAATTTTAAACAACCAAGCCCTAATATACAATTAAACAACCAAGCCCTAAATTTAACATAACAATCAAATTAAAATAACAGAGGCATAATTTTAGCCCTAAATTTTTCATTGAGGCATTTCATCAAACACTTGTGCCACAACTAATTTCACCTAATTCAGTTAATTCACACTAAAAACTCACCTAATTCACATTCACCTAATTCAGTTAAATCACTCAAACACGTTACAAGCCGTAATTTAAACCTAACAATCAAATTTATTAGCATAACAAGTAGTGAAGTTAGATGAAATACGAACCGTACCACAAATGAGATGAATGATTTCGATCCGTAACAGCTACTGATGAGAGCTTGAAACTGATCAAATTTATTAGCATAACAGCTACTGATGAGAGCTTGGAGTTTGGATAGTGAAACAGTGTTTGGATAATGAAACAGCGAGATTTTTTATTTTATTTTTTATAATCATGTACAACATGAGATCGGGTCGGGTCCAAAAGAGTTGTATATTACGAGTAATTTTTTTTATTAGTTAAAGTATATTGTAATTTCAAATAATTTATATTGTAATTTTCTTTAAATTGTGTGTTATTTTATTTGAGTAACAATTATTTAAAACAATAATTTATACTTTTTCTTCCCTTCAAAACAAATACCCGAGCAACTTAACGCGCGGGTATTGCACTTGTTTAGGGGAGAATACATCAAAGAAAATTAAATATTTTCAATTTTGCATATTTCTCTACAATACAAGTTTTTTATCATAACGTTTGATAGTGTTTACGATTTTTAGAATAATATACGAATATGCAAGTTTTAATAAGTACATATCTAAATGCCCTTATAAAATTAGCAATATGTGAAATGGTGACCAAAAATTCGTCACTAATACTTAATGACGAAATTTCTCGTCACTATTCATGTAATTTAGTGACTAAATAGTGACCACTTATAAGTTTCGTCATTGACTTTCTACCGATGACCAAAAATAATGACGAAAAATTATATCGTCACTATTTTCATCTAAATAGTGACCAAAATAAAATGTCGTCACTGAAGTTTGGTCACTAAAGCCTCTTTTTCTTGTAGTGAAAATTTTGTGTGCGAGGTTGATATTGGTAAATTAGTCTTATAAATAGTTCATTTAAGACACCATTTGCTCTTGTATGTAGCAAACAAAAATTTTTGCTTTCGTGGGTATTTTTTTTTTTTTTCTTTTCAAATTCATCTTTTTAGGGTGCTATGTGACATTTTTGCCATTTGGGGAAAACAATTTCTATTAGCTAAGAATGACAAAAATGTCCAAAAATTTCACAAAATATCCTAAAAAGATGAATTTGAAAGAAAAGTACTTACAAAAGCAAAAAATTTTGTTGGCTACCCAAAAGAGCAAATGATGGCAAGCATGATCTATAACAACAGGATGGATAATTTGCATCCAAAGATAACACATTTCGTATTCATCGATACAATAAGTAGGCCTATTTTCTAAGAAAATGGTTCGTTATTCTTCATTGTTGAACATCATGAACTATTAGAAGGTTTTACACACATATCTACCTTTTATTTGACCACATTAATCCTTAGATTCTTGCATGTCCTTTAATGTTAGTTTATTGTCCAATTATTTTGGTTCATAGGGAATACTTAAAATAACCACAGATGGGGAGATAGAAATGTTGACCAATGAGGCCGAGGGCATAAAATTTGGAACAACAGATGCTGTAGCAGTTGCAAAAAATGGTATATTGTATTTCACCGATGCCTCTTCAAAATACGACTTGCCCAATTTTGCATTAGACATATTTGAAGGCCGGCCTTATGGTAGGTTAATGAGCTATGATCCATCCACAAAGCAAACCAAAGTGATTGCTCGAGATCTCTACTATGCTAATGGTGTTGAAATGTCCCCGGATCAAGATTTTGTTATCTTTTGTGAAACTCCCATGTAATATTGCTACTTATTCTCTTGTTATGTCTTTAAAGGCCTAGGAAACTCAGATGTCTGACATTTCCATTACTTGAATTGTAGGATGAGATGCATGAGATATTACATACAAGGGAAGAAAGAGGGTTCCATAGACGTATTTGTTGATAGGTTACTTGGTATGCCCGACAACATTCGTTATGACGGCGAGGGCCACTACTGGATCGCAATTCCCGCGGTATGTTGGCTAGCTATTTTGATGTTTGTATAGGTAAATATAAGCTTAAATTTATCTGAGCAAAGAGGGTCTCATTCTAGCGATTTGGTATGGCCGCATTTACAGACTTGCAATTGAATCTCAAACAAAACCATTAATACTATATGTTAATTTCTTTTTGGTAGGAACATACATATGCATGGGATCTTGCACGTAGATATCCATATAGCAGAAAGATTTTTGCATATTTGGAAAGGCACTGGAAAAGACCTTCAGTAGACAAAAATGCAGGTGCAATTGTTGTCGATTTGGAGGGGAAGTTGGTCGAGCGATACTATGACCCTGAATTGAAAGCTGTCACAACAGGGATTAAGATCGGAGAACACTTGTATCTTGGGAATCTAATAAAGTCTTTTATCATTAGACTTAACCTTACTCAATATCCGGCTGTTTCCACTTAGCGAATACTGTTTTTTGTTTCTACTCTCCATCTTTCTTTTTTACAAGGGAGATTTTTGTGCATGTCGCTAACT
This sequence comes from Artemisia argyi, assembly GCA_030686995.1. Lineage (NCBI taxonomy): Eukaryota > Viridiplantae > Streptophyta > Magnoliopsida > Asterales > Asteraceae > Artemisia > Artemisia argyi. The sequence continues at coordinate 110,284,214 of CM060704.1, read as the reverse complement.
GTTTTCAATAATTGAATTTGAGATAGGATGTAATGTTGAAGTGATACATGATGCTTGGTGATGTACGAATTTTCAAAAGTCTATGTACCGTAAGCATTACTTCAATTTTGGTTAGCATTTTAACATTGTATTCCAATATTTAGAGTTTCATGTGCCTAAAATGAATTAAGGCTCAAGTCATAGAACAACAATGTACTTTTCTATAACTGTCATCATGGTACGTGCACCCAAAATATTTTAATATTCTCTATCTACTATCAAGCTGGCAAAAGGGTGCAGAATGAAGGTAATGCTTACGATTTGAGTCACTCAAGAGCAGAGATGAATGCATCTGCAATCTCTTGGGTTGTGTCACTTCCTTCAATGCCTTTTGTGCGGTATTTTACCTCTTAGATAGCATGCTTCACTACAGTTTGAAAGCTATTTGCAAATTGGGAAGCTAGATGTCTTTGAACATCATGGCTGATGAAAGCAGCTAAACAATGGGATTTATGCATAGTATTAATATAGGAGTTGAACTAGTTATAATATCCACGCACGCGCGGGTTTTTAAAAAAAAAATTTAAGATATATTTTTATTTCTTAAAAAACAAATAATTTAATATCTTTTGTTTGATTTATGATTTTTAATTATATTTGTTTATTATTAAAGATAATCATTTAAAAAATTTAATCCTGTTGTTATTGCATTTTATCTATATTTTTTGTATATATCTTCTACTTGTGTAGTATTGCATCTTATCTATATTTTTTTGTATTTATCTTCTACTTGTGTAGTATATCAACAAAACAAATTTTAAAATTTTAAATTAAAAAATAATAATTAAAATATTACACTACAAAAAATAGTGCTATTCTCCACATTTATTTTGCCACGGTATGGTCAACCGTGGACTTTTTTTTTATATGGATAATAATTTTGCTACATTTAGAGGTGTGGCAAATATTTAAAAAATAATCCACATATATAAGTGTGTACAATTACAATAAAGCTACACTTATAGGTGTAGCAAATATCTCCACACTTTTAGTTTTGAACATTTTTTGCAATTTTGCCACACTTTTAGGTGTGGACATTCAAAGAATTTTTCCACACTTTTAACTATAGACATTTTGGATAATATCTCCACACTTATATGTGTAGCAAAATTTGTCACACCCATTATTACCACACTTGAGAAAGTGTGGAATCAATAATTTTACACGTTTTTAAATGTGGCCATTTAGCCTTTAAAGTGTGGAGAATTCAACTAGTTTTTTGTAGTGTTACCTAATAAGGAAATATTTTTTTTTTCCGAAATACGAAAGTAACCACTAGAGATTTTGTTTTATTATATAAAAGATGTCAGAAATCTTTGCACACGAATCTTTAGCAGTAGATTTGGCCCTTTTGACCCATTGACTAGTAGATCTTATCCCAAACACATCCAATGTTGCCCTTATCTATACTGCATTATAATACATTTAGGACTGTATATTCCATAATTAGAAAGACTTAGAATTCAGACTTTAAAACTTGCTAATTACAGAATAGTCCCAATTGTTGGTGGCAAGTGTTGTAACTGCAACATAAGCACAACTGATGATCATCTGTTCACATGGACACGGTGCAGTTTTCATCGATTCAGAATCGTGAAAAACATTTGCTTCCCACAAAATTTAGTCAAAGGACACCCGCTGCCGCATTGCGCGGGTACCGTTTTAGTAATTTTTATGTATACAACCCTCTTACCACCAAACCTATCTACCACAGCAACCCCAAGAACCAGGTTGTCTTGATGTTTGGATATATTGATTAGGGAGATGGGTACATTGAGGCTCTCGCTATCCATCCAACAAAATGAAAAAAGAGAACCCGTTTCTGTAGTACCAGACACCAAAGGCCATCCCACATTTCCGCGGATAGTCTATGGGTGTTGGACCCAAGATATCATTTATGCCCCGAAATTGTGGCAAAATTTCATGTTTGACTTATTTAAGCTAACTTGGAATTTACGGCATAGAAAAATTTTTATTTTTTAAAGAAAGTATGGTCTTCTCTTAAACTCAGCCTTACTCAATTCCTGCTACTGCATCCTCATAAATACTACGGAGTAGAATGTTTTTAGCAACTATTTGGTATTGCATGAATTAAATCTTTCATAAGTGTCAATGATTGTTACATTACTGGCATATGCTATCAAATATATCCGAATCTTGTATCCTTCCAAACATCATTTCGTTTATTTGAGTGTGATACTGTATGCAAACTCAATCCGACATCGGTGAAACATAAATAAAATAATATGTTTAGCTTGATGGACATTTCTTTTATTTTCATTTGGTTTTAGAAGATGGGATTTGGTATACAATGCCCGGTGGACAATAGTTAAGGCAATGATTAAGATAAAAATAAAATGAAATTTGTACTTTATTAAATTAAAAATCACATATATGTAATTTATATGTATATTTATTGTGTATTAGTAAATGAATTAGTATTTAAATATGTAAAGAATTATTACATTAAAGGGTTTTGTTAACCACAACCTTATGGATTGTGTTTAAGACTCACATTTGTGTTGTAAAATTACATATAATGAACTCGTTATTTTCATACTTATACATATTTTATGAATATAATTATAGAAAATATTGTTAAACATGGAATATCTGATGTTAATTAAGTGTTGAGCTAAACCCTAAATAAAAAACTTAAATACAACCGTTGTAGTTAGTAAAACCCATTAAATGCATTTAACCATTACACAATGATCATTGTATAGCAAACCTTTTAAAATAAAACAACGTATTATCCAATCAGATACACTTCCAAAAATAAGATTCACGTGCCCTAGCATGGTATATGTATAATTCGAATATAGCCGAACTTCCATAAATAAGATATCAAGTGCCTAGCATGGTATATTTAGTTTGGTCTGATCAGTTTTCATTATATCTTTGTCGTTATGTGCTATCATTAATGGTACAGTAGCATCTCAATAACTTCATGTTTGGATAGTCTTAAATACTTGTTCATCATGATATTTTCACCAATTAGAGTAGTTGATAGAGATGATATTTAATTGGTTAAATTATAATTAGTGAAAAAATTTTAAACTGCTTGCAAACCGAAAGTGGGCTTACAATTTTGAAAAGAGATTTTACAATTTTGTTGAACTTTTATTTGTATATAAAAAATAATCGTTAATAATTACATATTTTGTCCATGTATTTTACATACATTCGCACATTTTGTTCCTTTTTTAACTGCTTGCAAGATTTGTCTCTGTGGTTGCAAAGTCTTGCACAATTCATCCTTTTGACTGAGGTTCGTTTGTTTTTGTTGTTAACCCCTAGTGTATGTAAAGCGTGAGGGCATATTAGTCCTTTCGCTAATGTAATAAAAAGAGTAACGACGAAAGATGCAATTTGTGTAAACCAAAAGAACAAAAGTTGGATTTAACTCAAAATTAAATAAAATAAAGTGACAATGAAAAAATGTTATTTTTGAGACTAACCAAACCAGAAAAGTAAATAAATAAATAAAAACAAAATAAAAATTAACCGAAAAAATCGATTCAAAGAAAAAAAAAATAACATTTTGGTCTTTTAAAAATGATAAGCCCTTTAATTTCAGTTTTCACTAAAAAAATCAAATCGAAATAACCACACAAAACTGATCCACCATATTAAAGAAAATATTAAAAAATTTATTTAAATTAAACTCAATTGAAAATATTCGGTTTTACACATTTTCGAATTAATCAATTCAAACACGTATAATTGGTGAATCATGGTAGGAAATTTTCTCAAAATATACTAAAAGAAGAATTTGAAGTTTTTCTTTGAAATACCAAATTTTTGAAAAATCAAATATTTATAATAACCGAAAAACCTTAGAAAAATGAAAAATAAACCTAAAATTCTAGAAAAATAAACAATATAAACCAATTGTATTTTTCAAGTTCTTCTTAGACTTAAGACTGACATCTTTTTCATTTTTCTATAATTTATTTTTGAGTTAATTATGAATTTAGTCCTTTAAGTTTATACAAATTGCATCTTTCATCCCTTAAAATTAACAATCATTACTCTTTTTATTGCGTGAAAAGCGAAAAGACTAATATGCCGTCATGCCTTAACGGCCGCCAGTCAAAAGGATGAACCTTGCAAGATTTTGCAACCACAAAGACGCATCTTGCAAAAAGTTTCAAAAAAAAGACAAAAGATGTGAACGAAATATATATGTAATTAACTTAGTATACTATTTGTGACTTTTTTTTTTTTTTTTTTTTTTTTTTTTTTTTTTTTTTAATCTCATTTTTGGTATAAATGTAGAATAATACAACTACCATTTTGAGCTGCTTCATTATACATCACAAACTAATGTCTATCAGAAAGGTCTCTTGTCGCTATATGATCACGTAGTTTATAAAATAGAAAAACAAAAAAGTAAAAAATAAAATAATAGTATATATTACGTTGCATGGGAAATTATAAAATGGAAAGATTTCTAATCAAACAAGGAGCTAGCTTATATATACAAAACCTCTCTATACTACCATAATCTCATAGACTAATACTGACTCTAACATTTTAACTAACTCTATGGAGTCAACTCGTTCATCCTCACCAAACTCACCACCAAACCCGGCCCAAACAACTGGTTCATCATCATGGCGTAGAGATTTATCAATCACGTTGGTTTGCACTGTTGCAATAGCACTACTTCTAGTCCAGTACGATAACTTTGATGCAGCTGCCTATCCCTCCGAAGAATTGGCTAAGAAGCCAGTTTTTGAAGTACCTCGTGTCAACTCACATGTGCTACATGGGTCCGAAAAGATTGGTGAGGGATAGTTGCTCGGACCCGAAGATATTGTTTATGATCAAAATTTAGGTGTTATTTACACGAGTTGTAGTGATGGCTGGATTAAACGAGTTAGACTGAATGACTTTGTGGTGGAAGATTGGGTTAACACGGGTGGTAGGCTGCTTGGACTCGCTCTTGGTTACTCAGGTGAAGTTTATGTTGCTGATGCTTATAAGGTTAGTCTTTAAGTAGTAATCGAGAAATATATAAGACCATCATATCGACACCATATTTTGTGTATCAACATAGGGTGTGCAATAGGTGCCATCGCGCAGGGCCTCTACTAAAAAAGACCATATTTTATTGGTTTAGCATATATATAAATACGTATAATATTAAACATATATGAGTCATATAATTCAGGTTTATATATAATTTCTTTTAAGTTTATAAGTGGATAGGGTCTCTTTGTTATTATTGCCTAGGGCCACCAAAAATCATGAGACTGCCAGGTGCATCAATCATTTACAAGATAATGTGAACTGCCTCTTCATATAAACCAGACAATTCACATTTGTAGTTGTATCTGTATAAATGAGGCGGTTGTGAGTCAACCTCACATTTTTATTTTAGAAAATTCAAAGAACCATGTTCACAGGGAAAAATAAATAAAGATAAAAACAAAATCCTATTTTAAGATGGATGATAATTTTACAACTTTTGCATAACATAACAAAAAAAACGTGAAATTTATCTGTTATCAGGTGATTTCTATTTTAATTTGGTTAAGGGTTCCAATCATTTTCTTTCATGCGCTTTGAGTGTTTTTCCCACAAATCATATACGTGTAAAGTCAATAAATCCTGCAGATACTAATTAATGAACATTTTGATAGATCTGAAAGTATAGAGTATGTGATCTGGTTTGCGCGGCTTTGGGTTATGTCTACTAGAATAACAACCCGTAAATATACTAAGATCTTAAGTTTAAGCAATACAAATCAATAAGCACGCTTGTTATACAAACAAATTTAACACAAAAAGTTTTCTTCTAAATTATAGTCAACCTATTTTTTAAAGTTAACATAAAAATCAACATATTAATTGAAACTTAAGTAAACAATTAAAGCATGTGACATTTATTTTTCCTTTCACAATAAATTATTTTAATATAATACAATTACTAAAAGTTGTAAATTATCTTTCTTATTAAAGTGCTACAAAATAAGTTCACTTCACATCAACAATCACCAAAATAAATAATGTAAAAGGTCAAATCTTATCATGAAACAAAAACTAAAAAGTATTGTTTGCGAACCATAAAAATGGTTGTAATGCATATTGTACAATCAAATGTTACCAATTATCAATATTACTGTCTTTATATTGAATAAACATCAGCGAATACATTTATATGAATTAGTTTAATATGCTTAAACTTAATATAAAAAAGTATTTTTCGCAATTTATAATGTTATTGTAACGAAAAATATAAAATGAAAAACATTTATCACAAAATATATTATTATAAAATACCCGCTGCCGTAATACGCGGGTGCTATAATTTTATAAATGGTGTGACTTTTGGGATCTTGACTAATTGAAAACTTTAAGTGCATTAGGTATTCATGATTTAAGTTTTCTTCCCTGTCTATATTTTAATTATCGTGCACTTGACGATGACTCCTCTAAAGTTTATATAAATTATACTCCCTCCGTCCCATTTTAATTGTCCGCGGGCCCGAATTTGACCGTAAATATTTTTGTTTGTATTATATAACACTTGATGAAATTTACATCATTAAAAAGTTCGTTTAACGAACTTTTCAATGATATAAATTTCATCAAGTGTTATATAATACAAACAAAAATATTTACGGTCAAATTCGGGCCCGCGGACAATTAAAATGGGACGGAGGGAGTATTGGTATAGATAAATATTTCATGTTTGTTTAAGAAAAGTGAATTGATACTTATCAACCTTCGGTACAATGTCATTATCTGAGTTTCTTGATTTGGTGGTCGTAGGTTAAAAGTCTTTGCTAATCGAGTATGCGTATAGTTGAACCCATAAAACTCTACAAAGTTTAATCAGTACGTATTTGTTGTATTAACAACCATCTATAGGGAATACTTAAAATAACCGAAGATGGTGCCATAGAAGTGTTAACAAATGAGGCCGAGGGCATAAAATTTGGACTTGCGGACGCTGTAACAGTAACAAAAAATGGTATACTATATTTCACTGATGCCACTTGGAAATACGAGTTGCACAACTGTGTACTTGACATATTTGAAGGTCGACCGCATGGTAGATTGATGAGCTATGATCCGTCCACAAAGCAGACAAAAGTTCTTGCTCGAGATAATCTCTACTTTGCTAATGGCATTGAAATATCCCCAGACCAGGATTTTGTTATCTTCTGTGAAACCCCGATGTAATGTCACTCATTGTTTTTTGCTTTATAATTAAAGACCGCGTAACCTTAGAGAGTCGTTACTTTTCATGACATGAATTACAGGATGAGATGCATGAGATACTACATACAAGGGGAAAAAGAAGGATCCATTGACGTATTCATTGATAGGCTAGTTGGCCTGCCCGACAATATTCGTTATGATGGTGACGGACAATACTGGATCGCAATTAACACAGTAAGTCATTCATTTATATTTTGTATAACTGAAACTGAATCGTTTTACTTAGTATTAGAATCAGTTGAATCAATCGCAATCACAACCATCAAGACTCTTAACTTATTTATGCACTTGATTATTTCTGGTAGGAGCATACATACGGTTGGGACCTAGCACGCAAATATCCATATCTCCGTAAAGTTTTTGCATTTTTGGAGAAGTACCAAAGAAGACCTTCAGTGGAGAAAAATGCAGGTGCAATCGTAATGGATTTGGATGGGAAGTTGGTCGAGCGATACTATGAACCTGAATTGACATTAGTCACAACTGGTATAAAGATTGGGGAACATTTATATCTAGGAAATCTGATGACGTCCTTCATTACTCGCCTCAACCTCACTCAATATCCGGCTACTCCATCCTCCTTGACAAACTGATTACCGCTCAGCGTTTGCTTCTTCTGTCTCTCAGTTTTAAATGCTACTTCCGCTTAAGTAGCTACGTCTAAAATATAATCTACATCGGGATAGGCTGTAATGTTATGTCAAATGATACATACATCAGAATGATGTAGGGTAAAAATATATTTCATTCTGGGAAGCATTTGATGTTTATATAAGTAAAAGAGTATACTTGTAATATACAGAGGTAGCATCTCATAAGATACATTACAAAAATTCATAATGCTGTAATATATATGTATGTAAATGTTTATCATTATTGGGTTATGTTATAAAATTATCATCATAAAACTGGTGTTTTAAACTTGATGTTATGAAACCAAACATATCGTAAGAGATTTGATATAACCATTGTTAAACCAAAGACAAAAACGGATCACCTTCCTTTACATGTTATGCTTAGCGGATTAACTTATTCGAACCAAAACTGTAAACTTTAGTACAGGAATATCTACAACCTGCCGTAAATGCAATTTCAAGGATCAAAGGGGAAAAAAGGATCACACTGGCAAAAAGGGATGAGTTACTCAAGTGCAGATATGACGGCATCAGCAACCTCTTGGGTTGTGCTACTTCCTCCAAGGTCTTTCGTGCGGTATTTTCCCTCATAGATAACACGTTTCACAGCAGTTTCTAAGCGATCTGCATACTCAGGAAGCTGAAGGTATCTAAGCATCATTGCTGATGAAAGAAGCAAAGCCACAGGGTTTGCTATCTTCTTCTCAACCATTTTTGGTTTCCCAACATTCCCAGCTGATGCACCTTGCTCAAATATAGCGTACTCTGTCCCAACATTTCCTGTAATAATCAATCATTAATTTCAACTCATACTGCTTAAAAGAATCAGTTTTGGATAGTCACTTTAATATCAGTTGCAACAGGATTTAGTATGATATACAAAGCAAACTGGTTTAGAAGTACGTACCTCCTGGCATTACACCTGTGCCACCAGCGATACCAGCAGCAGCGTTTGAAATTAGGTTGCCATATAGGTTCGGTGTCACCTGCAAGATTCAAACAATTCCCTTAAGTTATCAGTAACAACCTAATTGCAGTTCAGATGGTAACAAAATCAGAAAAGGTGCATGTAATAGATATGAAAGCAACCATATTTGTCACCATGTTACATGGTAAAATGGAAGCCAATCATTCGGCCACCTGCCTGAGCACAATCTACTTTATTTAAAGGATTAAATTAAAAACTAATCACAATAAACAAAAGAAGTGTAATGAAACAAACTAAGTTACTAACCCACAAACCAACACAACATATGAGGTTGAAATTTATATTTATCTAACTTAAATGCTAAGATTTAAAAGTCCACATGCTTAATGGGTAAAATTGTCATCGTGAGCTATCTTAGAAAGTGGTAACTCATTTGTGAAATCTTAAATCCAAGTCTAAAACTAAAGGTCTGGTGTAGTAGGTATCATGGAACACTTTATTATTAGGACTTAGGAGTGCTCGCCTGCTTGGAATATTTAATTAAGGGAGGTTGTATCTTAAGTGTGCAAGCAATACTGGGAGCATTTAGGACCGCCAGATCGGCACGGGCTTAGGACAGGAATTTTTGGAACCGGACTCAGGCCTAAGCCCATCCGTGCGCCTCTAGTTATATGCAGTCACTGACTTTAAATCATCTACTGGATAAATGTCACAGAATAAATGCAACTGCCCTCTAATTATAAATAACCAATACTAACGGTATTGATTTTGTTCCATAAGATTGCTCTATTTTGTCTCTGGAGAGTAACTTGGATAACTGACTAATAATCCCTCATTGTATGTGTTGGATTTATTTCGGGTCCCTACTGTCATGGTTATCATATTAATTTCTCCTATCATAATGTGAGTATGTGACCCACAATCACATCTTCAAGGGGACCCACAAATTAGAATGCTAAATGATCAGAAGGAACATAACCTAATCCTTGTTCATTTCTTAAAAAAAATATGAATACAACAAAAACTTTGGTTTTTATAGACTAATTAAGTGGGACATAGGTGAGCACACGTAGAGTGTGGTATAACATATTGTGCCGCCAAGAACCAAATCTGAATAAGGATATTGTAAGACCGGCGCATTATTGATATTTTCAATGAATAAATACTATTTCTATTCTATTCATTAGATATGTATATTATATAGATAACGATTAGGATCAGTAATCTTAGTTAGGAGAATCTATATATATGGATTAAGAATAGTAAATTTATTATGCCAGCCTTGCAGATAGACATATGCTACTGAATTACTGACGCGATTTAGTTTTTTACTGGCTTGACATAACTGAAGCGAGGAGCGTATAAACTACCAAATGAAATGACAAAATAAGCAACAATTAGTATATGTGGAAAAGAATAATGGTAGCTATATGTGATGCATAACAAAATATGATATAAGCACCATACCATGACATCAAATTGCTCGGGTTTTGAAACAAGTTGCATGCAGCAGTTGTCCACAATAATTTCATTGTATTTGATGTCGGGATAACTTTTGGCAATCTCCCTACAAGATTCCAAGAAAAGACCATCTGAAAGCTTCATGATGTTTGCTTTATGAACAGCCGTCACAGTGTTTCTGTTGTTCAGGTGGGCATACTCAAAAGCATACCTTGCGATACGTTCAGAGCAGAATTTTGTTATCACCTAACAAGACACCATAATTAGACACAATAGAAGCATATGCATTTCACCTTGTTCATGTATATAAATGCACTATGCTACAAATACTAAGTACACAGATTAAGTATCCTAGAAGGCTAGAACCGTAGAACGCATCCACCGTCAGCTCTGTACATTATCAACCTATTATATATGGTTAAAGCAATGTCCAAGTTCAATCTTTTACTCAGTCATAAACCTATTGAACTATTTAGGTGATATTTCGCAAGGATGAATTAAGATTCAAAAATTGATGGAAAAGTAAATAACACCAAAAGAAAACGTTGTGATAGGCATATTATGTCCAGAACTCTTAACTGTTGAAAGACTGGTTTTCTCTATATTTGCAAAAACGATGTCTGAAAAAGCCAATCACTCAATTAACGGGCACACAGCGGCTACTTATGCATATAGCTTTAAAACAGGATTCTTATTCTATTTGTGAAGCACCGATATTCTTAGCAAAAAAAACTGAGGTGAAACCAACTGTTCTTTGCCTTCCCAGAGTCCTGTCCCTACCAATCTACTATGTCCTTACTAACGGGCGAGTTGCATTTTTTTTATTGGTTCCTTTATAAAGAAATTCCCTCCCACAAAAGCTTTAAACTTAACTAATCATTTCCTAATTTTAAGAATGTTTGTTGTTTAAACACCTTGCTTGCATTATTCAACTTCTGAAAGTAAACATATTATATAATCAAAAGATTTGCTTTCTCGAATTCAAGAACCTATTTTGAATTGAGTATCATACCAAGCAACACAAATGTAATTTCCATCAACAAGCTATATAAAAGAACATTTCTTCTTCTATTATGAGGAGGAAGGACTGTGAGGATATCCTAGATTGCTAATTTTAGTGCTTTTCTGCTTATGCTTATTATTTTACGCACATAGGTATCTTTTAGTGTTTAAACTGCTTATCTTCCTAGTTTTAATAAATAAACACTTCAAACATAAGCAAGTTGGTACCCACTAACCATAAATCCCACACACCCCTATCAAGTTTTTACTTTTCATTGCTATAATCAAAAAGCAGCCTCTAACGCCCCCAAAGCCGAAAGCAATGGACTACTTGAGAATCCAAACCATGGTTGAAGGATACTAGTAGCCCACTACTTCAAGCTTATAAAGGGATCAAATGTCTTATCTCCAACACGAGTCGTCACATATCAGATAATTACTTAAGCAGCTTCAAGTATTGGACAAAACGCTTATAAGCTAAATTTACACTACTTCAGTTTAAAAAATCTAAGCAACCACAAACACCGAATAAGCATTTCACCAAAAACATAACACGCACCTTAAGACTCTCAATGACGCCCGGAACAACCTCATGCTCCAAACCCGAATACTCCCCTTCCGTATTCTCCCTAACCACAACCACATCCACATCCACATCATCATGCCTAGTCTTCAACCCCTCAAACTTACAACAATGCACAACATTTACAAACAAATCAAGCTCCTTCCTCATCTCCACATTCAACGAACTCACACCTCCCCCTACAGGCGTAACCAGGCCCCCTTTTAAACAAACCTTATTCCTTCTTATAGACTCCATCACCTCACCAGGCAGCTTGCTCATGTTTCCGTGGACATTTTCGAATGTTTCGAATGTGACGGGGGTTTGCATGGCTTTGAGTACGTGTTCGACTGCTGACGTTACTAAGGGGCCTATGCCGTCACCTGGGATTAAGGTGATGGGTATGGGGGTACCGGGTCGGGTTGTGGGTGGGTGTGGGATGGGTCGGGGCATGTAGGTTATGGTACGGTGGTGGTGGTTTTGACATGATCTGGAGATGAGTTTTTTGAGTGCTGCTGACATTTTTGTTGATGGGTTTGTGTTTTTTTGGGGGTTGTGTTAATGATACGCCATTGATGAGCTGAGAATCTGTAAAAGAATAGAAAAGTGTTTTTTTTTATGTGTTGTTGTTTGGGCTTTTGTTGGAGTCAAGTGGAATCAAGAGGCGTTTTGGAGGTCAATGTTTATTTTGAGAAGGCGATGGGGTGTTTGGACTTTGGATTAGCTTTTTTATTTATGGAGTTAACTAGATTTGAGATACGTGTGAGTTTAATTTGTTTTGTTTATGAGAGCTTTGTTTGTAGTACTTTTTAGCTATAACTCGAAACTTATAACTTAAATTAAAAACCTATTTTCTTTAAAAGTTGGCGTTATAAGACAACCCTAGTCAACAGTCAACACATAACCCGATTAATATAATAAATAAATAAATAAATAAATAAAAATAAAAAATTGTGTATCACTTGGCTGGCCCTATGGTAAGAGGTCTGGTGTCCGGCTTACGTTCGCTTGGCTGGTGGGTTGGCGTGAGGCCTTCCAGCCACCCACACCTGGCACTCTAAGCGGTGAGTTTGAACCATGTTTATTAAGAGGTGAGAAATTTTTTTTAACCGAACTGAATAAACCGAATAACCTGATAACCAAACCGATGAACTATCATATATGAGGTTTAATAGTTACAAGATTTTTCACTTTTTCCATACTAGACGAGTACCCGTGCATAGCAACGGGATTTTATAGCGACAGATCGTTTAGTGATAAAAAAGTTTATGGGTTATAAACAAAAAATAATAAAAGTTTGAAGATTTAGAGATTAAACATAATGTTTTGAAACCCGGTTCGACCCGTTCTGGACAAAAAATGGGTCGTTTTAAATCGAGTGAACCCGACGGGTTGGGTCGAAAACGGGTCAAATTAAACCGGGTCAACCCGCCGGGTTTGAAGCGTCCCAGGTCAACCCGGTTTTCGATGTGTATTAATAGTTTCATTTTGAAATATATGTTTTCGTATGGCTTTTATTAGTTAGACGAACCGGTGGCGACACCGGTTCCCGGTTGAACCCGTTGGTCCGGTCCAGTTTTCAAAACTATATGTACTATCAACTTGTTAGCTTGTATGAAGCTTTGTGTGTTTTATTAATTTGTATAATATGTAAAATAACATTAGTTAGTGTGTTAATTATTTTATATTTAGATTATATTGTAGTTTGTTTAAATTGTACATTGTGAAATTTTATTGTACTTTTTAGTAAGGGGTGTTTTAATTGGTTGTTTTTAATTTGATATATATACTTTTAATTGTTGTACAATGTGAATAAATTATTGTACTTTAAAGTTATGAGCTGTTTTAATAAGAGTATTAATTATACTATGCATTTCTCATACCTTTAACTTTATGGATAAACTATTTGCCTAGACTGACCGGGTGAGTGACCTAACGGAAAGTCCTCACTTGTGGACCACAATGCTCTAGTGATGGAAAATAGTGTTTCCTAACTTTCAAGATTTCACTTTTCAAGATTTGACCATACATTCTTTATAGCGACAAATAGTTTATTCATCAAAAAAGTTTATAGGTTATAAATGAAAAATAATAAAAGTTTGAATATTTAGGAATTAAAATAATGTCTTGAAACCCGGTTCGACCCGGGTGGTTCAACCGGGTGAACCGTTCCGGTCGAAAAATTGGTCGATTTAAACCGGGTCAACTTGTTAGGTTGGGTCGAAAACGGGTCAAATTAAACCGGTTCAACCCGTCTGGGTTGAAGCGTCTCGGGTCAACCCAGTTTGTGATTTGTATTAATTGGTTGTATTTAATTTGGTAGATATGTTTTAATTGGTTGTACAATGTGAATAAATCATTGTACTTTTAAGTAATGGAGTATTTTAATAAGAGTATTAATTATATTTCATAATTTCCTTTAATAAGATTTTTCAAGATTTTCACTTTTCAAGATTGACCATTTTTTCAAAATTGACCATTTTTCCTTTATATGTAGTATAGATATCGCTACATTAACATCTAGAGGTGCAAATATAGAACATGTTTTTTTTTAACCGGGAAAAAATCGCAACCGGTTTTTTACAAAACCGGTTTTTAAAAAAATCGAACCGGTTAGAACGGTTTTTGATTTTTTTTCCAGACCGGTTTTTTCCGGTTATATAACCAGTTTTATCCGGTTTTTAAAAATAATCGGTTTTATTTATTTTTATTATTATTTTTTTATATTCATACATGTGGCCCTTATAAAATATATATTTTCGGTATATATAAATAAAATAAATAAAAATGTAAGAATTTTATAAAAATATTCGGATATAATAAAAGATTTTCGGAAAAATAATTATGTTTACTACTTTAATTCGAAAGTAATATTTTTAATATTTAGGGTTTTATAAAAAAAAATAATAATAAATAACAAATAGGGTGCGTTTTGATGTTTTACCGAGCAAGAAAAGAAAATAGAAAAAGAGGAGGAGGGAGGTGGTGGCTCGTGGTGGTATTGATGGTGGTGCAAGGGGCGGCGGCTAGTGGTGGTTGGAGGGGTTCGGGGTGGTTTTGATTAAATCGACTTGTACTTCCGGAACGAGCATGTCCCAATCTATCTTTTGGTGTAATAAAATAAAAGTGGCCGGAAAATTTTTCCGGCGACCGGAAGTTGGCCGGACGTTGGTGGTGGCCGGCGGTGATAGAGAGAGAGAGGTGGGAGAAGATTTTGTAGAGAGAGTATTAGTGTGTGTGTTTATGTGTAGAAATGAAATAAAATAATTATTAAAGGGTATTTATATTTTTGATTGAGAGAGAGAGAGAGATGTGGGAGAATATCGTTTAATTATATTTTTGATAATTAACAAGTTTATTAAATAAATGTTCGAAGTTTTTAGTAAAAATTCCAGAAAAAAACAAACCGGTAAATAACAGATAAAAAATCCGAATCCGAACATTTATAACCGAAAAAAACGAACCGGTAAAAAACCGATAAAAAAACCGATCCCGAAAATTTAGAACTGAAAAAAACCGATTCCGAACATTTATAACCGAAGAAAACCGATTTCGAAAAACCGAAACTGGTTATTAAAAAAACCGGTTTTTCTAAAACCAAATACCGAAAAAAAACCGATTTATTTGCACCTCTATTACCGTCTCTTAGTGGTCCACTAAAACTAAGCGAACTAAGCCCCAATTGTCCAATGGGCCAAATGAGCGTTTGGTAGGCAAGTGGAAGTAAGTACATTTTGCCATTTTCATTTTCCGCTCAACCAATATAGACTATATATCATTTGAAAAGAAATAAAAATAAAAATACGACCGTCTTGATATAACAACAGTTATTCTTGCATTTTAGCTTTTTAAGCATATTTAACGAGAAGAAGACTTTAGTAATTATGTAAGAACAAAAAGTAAATTTTGTGAGAGATAGAATGAAATGAATAACACTAGCATTGTGTGTATTCAAATGGTGCACGGTTTTTTATTACCCATAAAGAGTATTTATCATACTACGGAGTATATTATAAAGCATGAATATTTACTATTAATAAAATACTTAAAATTAAGTCATACAACTTTTAAAGCTATAAGTACAACAAATGCTACTTATAGAAATTTCTCTCATATTTAATTCTAACATACAATTAATACTAACATTAAATACAATAAATAAATCATTATGTATATTAAATACAATTAATTAAATAGTCAATAAATACAATTAATACACTTATTAAAACACCCCTTACATAAGAAATACAAATTATCAAGCATATTGTACAACCAACTTAAACACAATTCCTGCATTAAATGTCACTAATACAAATAATAAAGCATATTATACAAAATTTTAAGCCCGAACGAGCAATGGGCCAAATAGGCTCGAGCCCGAACGGGCACGGGTCAAACGGGCTCGAGCCCGAACGGACACGAGCTAAACGAACTTTTTGATATCCGTAAATTTATTGTAAAAAAGAACATAATAAACTAAAATATGTTCGCATATTGTACAAACCAAGCAAACTACTAAACAAAATCATAAAATAAATAATAAATAAAATAATACAAACAAAGAAAATTTCATCAAACTTTTGTCATAAAAAACTAATCAGTAAAGCTATTGCCAAAAAACGTACAAATAAAATAAATTATTAATCGAAAAAATTAAATTACAAGGTGCCCACAGATGCATCACGCAGGGACCCTGCTAGTATTTCTAATACTCCTATTCATTCTACATGCATGCATTATGGATATGTTTAGCGAAATAGGCTGGGGCTGTGACTTAGGCTAGGTTAGGACTTATATAAGCCGAAATTAAAATTTGTACTTTTATAAATTTGTTTGGTAAATGGATTGGGGCTTGGTCTTATTATTGCAAAATTACTAAAATGGACATAATTAAATTAGTTTTTGTATATTTAATTAGACGGCTTATTTTGAAAACTCAAGCCCCAATAAGCCTCATAGAAGCCCTCGCCAAACATAGCCATTTAACATATCTTGTATTTGGTGTACATATAAGATTTGGCAAAATTGATTATCCACCTAGCATGTATTTGTGACACCTAGTATGAACTTGGAATACTTGTATTTTGTCATAGTTTCACAACACTCCTTTTTGATGACAATTTTTCAAATCAATACTACGTCGTTAGAAACCTTGCTAAAGAAAAAC
Organism: Artemisia argyi; assembly: GCA_030686995.1. NCBI lineage: Eukaryota > Viridiplantae > Streptophyta > Magnoliopsida > Asterales > Asteraceae > Artemisia > Artemisia argyi. The sequence goes on along the minus strand of CM060704.1, from coordinate 110,267,184 downwards.
TCACTGGGAAAAAAACTTTAGTTGAGGGAAAAATGCAGTGTATATTTGACTCCCCCTGATGTTGTCATCTATAAACCGTCACATTGTTTGAACATATAGCATTTCGATATTGTGAACGTGTTTCCTTAAAATTACAGTAGAGGTTGCCTTGATGAAAAGATATGTGAGTTGTTGATAGATCGAATATATCTCATTTCAAATTGATTAATTTTTATGAGATCTTGTGTTTATGAGTAAAACCTTGGTGGTATATGTTTTGTTATTCACTTTTGATATATCCTTCTTTCATCTGCAAGACACAAGTTGAATTATCTTCGTAGATTAAAGTTGGATTTATATCTTTCTTTAGCCCACAAGAAGTCAAGATGAGTTGTGTCATAGACCTTATCCATACACATTCTCTAGAGGCTTTTTGTAGCGCAATGACTTCAACATGATTTGATAATGTTGCAACAAGTGTTTGTTTCTGGGAACACCATGAGATCTCAATACCTTCATTCATAAATATGTATCCAGTTTAGGATTTAGCCTTATGAGGAGGATCTGACAAATAATAGGCAATTGAATAACCAACTAAATCTTCTTTCAAATTGTTAGGATAAACAAGCTTAAATCGTCGGTTCCTCAAAGATATAGTACTCATGCGTAGAAACAAAGATATCCCTACGCCGTAGAGGTCTCATCAAGAATTTACCTGAGTCTTCAATCCTCTATGTAGTAGAAACAAAGATATCCCTACGTCGTAAAGGTCTCACCAAGGATTTTCTCCATAATCATCATCTATACGACGTATAGACAATGATACCTCTACGCCGTAGAAGGCTTGATTCGAACATTCTTCCATTTACTTTGGTCCTTTGTCGTGTCTTTCCGTTTCATTGCGCCATTTCGTACTACAATGCAAATACAAAGTTATTAAGTACCAAATAGATTCAAAGTTTAACAAACAAAACAATAAACATAGGATATTGATAACTAAAATATGATATTATTTTATGTTACTAGTTCTCAATTGGTTCACAGGAGTTTGCTATAGGGGAAATGGGGTTCATAGGATGAAGAATGGGGCTCGTCGAAAGAAAGAGGGGGTTATTAGGAGAAAGAAGAGGCTCATTGAAAGAGAGATAATGTCTGCATATATTTAATATAAAAGTGTATTGCGAATTAGTTACGAAATCTTATGAATTTTTAAAGTTTTTCACGAGAAATTCTCAAAAGAAACTTTTGAAAAGTATATCAAAATGAATGTCAAATCAAAGAGCTTCAAATAATATATTTTTTAGCAAATTTTATTCTAATTTTTATGTTGTAATTTCAGATATGTATGAGATCAAAGAGATTAAAAAGGTGGTATTACGGACAATTTGCATTCAAAAGTGTGGATGTTTTTATTTATTCACATATTTAAGTCATAATTTTAGCAATATTTCATTTATGTAAATCACATTGGAAATAAATGGCACATACTCGAACCTCAAACTAGGGTAAGCGGCGACTTTCCAATCATAGACCAAACTGCACGGTAGGTTAAAGCGAATAGGTGTATCGAAACAATAATTATAAAAGTATAAAACGAAAGAATGGCTTTGAAAGGTGTTTATAAGGCGTCATTAATGAAAATTCTCTAGTTATATGCCTCGTAAAACATTTGATCGACTCTTACTATTTCAAATATCAAAACTATCATAAGCAATATCTCTTTGAAAGCATTTTATGACCCAGATGCGTCGTTCCTCGTCAAATTAGGGGTGGGAATTCTGCCACAAATATTGAAGATAACAAATTGTTAGAACTTAGAAGTGATCGACGTGATGGTCGTTATCTGGTAAGAGCATTTTATGAGAAAGTGTATTGTACTTTTTTACTTTCAATAACGACCAAACAATTTTCTTTGGTTCTACTACTATATTTCTTGTTTTTAGTTTGGTTTTGGTTTTATTACGCTTTGGTCCCAACCACACTTAGCCGAGGCCCGAGGTGGGTCCACGTTTCACGACCTAAAGTCCTAAATAATGTAAACAAAAGTAGGCGCATGTGTATAAATTATTACTAGTAACTCAGAAATCAGCCACCACATATTAGACGGTGTATATATATCATATATGTAGGGTCAAAAAAACAGTCAAGTTTATCAGGGTAGTGGCAATCATCACTACAAAAAAAAACCATACCTCCCAACCCACCAATAATATCATTACACCTCACTCACACTTTTTCCATACCTCCCACCCTTATTTTAGTGGCAATGGTCACATATTCATACCTCCCAAACCTCCAACTTTTTATTTTTTATTTTCATAAATAATTTAATAAAAACATAATATTTCATTAATAATTAAAATAAAAATACATAATACTTAAAAATCTCATAAAATTTTAAACTAAGGGTTGAAACTGTTAATTTTATAACTTGTTTTGTATAAAGGATATAGAAAGATAGTTTGGCCAAAAGTGTAAAAAACAATAAACGTTAAGGGTTAAAAGTGTACATGATCAAAAAACATTCATCTTCTCCACTTGTTTTTTTGGTTGGGCAGTCACCCACAAACAACAACAATATATTTTCTTCTCCACTTGTTTTTTAAAACCATGTTTTTTTTTTTTTTTTTCCCAGCCAACGTTTTTTTTTTTTGGATTCTACCCCCAACGTTCACTGCATTAATGGTTCCAACGGATAGATTGTTTCAAACCGCAACAGGGATCTTCCCCGCTGGAGCAACCCGTTGGACCAAACCGCTGGGGTGGCGGCGGTGTTCCCCGACGGTTTGGGGCAAACCGATGGCCAAACCGCAACCATTGCCACTACCCTCATGATGATGACGAGATAAGGAATGTAGTCCATTATTGACTTATTGTTCATGTCAGGTAATTTCTGTGCGTATTCAAAATGGGGCATGTTGACCACACCCTTCTTGTATTTTAGCCAAACCCTCCCACCTTAAATGGGAGGGTGTATTTTTTTTTTCTTTTTTTTTGTCCTGTAATTGTAATTGTTGTTTTTGTTTTATTTTTTTAAGTTTGTAATATTTTTGTATTGTATTGTAATATTTTTTGTTTTGTATATTTTTTTTGTAATGTTTGTAATGTTTTTGTAATGTTAGTAATGTTTGTAATATTTTTGTGTTGTGTATACTTAATTAATAATTGCATATATGAAGTTATAAAAAAATATGACGTTATAAAAAAAGATGACGTTGACTCATTTGCATTGATAAACTAATGTTTGTAATGTTTTTGTGTTGTGTATACTCAATTAATAATTGCCTATATGACGTTATAAAAAAAGATGACGTTGACTCATTTGCATTTATAAACTACTACAAGGTCAGTGTTTACACCTAAACTTAAATTATTTAAAAACAACAACTATTATTATAAAATTAAACGTCAACGTTAACATATTATTTAAAAACAACAATATCTACGACATATGAAGATTATTCATTTCGGTTAAAAGATCATGGAGTCTTGCACCCGACTGACAAGCGTGATCCTCAGGATTCCTTGCCAATTCTAACTCCATCTCCAACATCTTTATTCTTGCCTTCAACAACTTATTCTCATTATCTTTAGCAACGCAGTTTAAGCACTGCGTTGAAGAAAAGGCTGTTGAAGAAGAGACTTGATTAAAATACTCTTCTTCAAATTCATCTTTCCACTTGAAGTATCGACACCCATAGTCTTTTGTACCTGGCTATTACATGTTAAGAAAATAATAAGAAATGTATTTTTAACAAACAAATTATTTACATAACTAAGCAAACGTATGATTATTTACCACTGAAAGAGGACATGCATAAAACAGTCGCCCACGACTACCATCTTGCCAGGATTTCCGTTCTATAATAAATCCTCTATCACATCGACACCAGAAAGGATTTATTCGGCCCACCTAACAAAAGAATTTGCATAATCAATTAATAATGTTATTTACTAATTTAAATAAATATTTAATCATTTACTATATAATACAAACAGTTATTTACAACATAAATCAATAATTATTTACAATGTTTTGTCGGTAAAATTATTCACAACATAAATCAATAATTATTTACAATGTTTTTGTCGGTATAATTATTTACAACATAAATCAATAATTATTTACAATGTTTTGTCGGTATAATTATTTACAACATAAATCAATAATCATTTACAATGTTTTGTCTGTATAATATTTACTGCATTAGTCGATGTTGATATAAAGTTATCCATTCGTCTGCAATTGGCTCTCGGAAAAACCTACATTGTGGGTGGTTACGCTCAAGTGGAAAAGTTGGGTCTAGCGTCGGTAAAATGTAGTGAGCACATGAGCTCTCCCCCACACGGGCAATCACAGGGGGGTCGATTCCTTGTGTGTTGTTTGGCCCGGAAAAAAGCGGAAAACATGTGTTCCAACCACGCTCGGATATAATCAGTCGGTTTATCATTGAAGCGATAACCAGACCCGTCATTGGCATCACCATCCAGTGACCGTCAGGTGCACCTCCATTGAATCATTCTATTGTATGCCAAAGAAAGCCAAAGTCTTGTTGCCCCCGCATATTTATGTAAGTTTGCCTATGATAATCTAACTCTTGCAACAACATATGTCTGGCTTCGGCCCACCTATTTTCGTTTTGAAAAATAATGTGAGCAACGCACCGAAACCCGCAATTCCCATCACCCCCGACATTACGTATACTTATTACGTATGGACGGTAACTCCGTGGAATTGCCTCAATAAAACCATTGCTCACAGTATCTCCAACATATAATCTGTGGCGTAGACTATCACCCGTGTAAGAACTATGTCTTGGAGGCTCTTGCCGCAAGTTCGGGACTTTCGTAGATCTTGAATTTGTACTTCTTCAGTGATCTACGATTGGTACTTCATTCAAGTCCGGAACTTTTGTAGCCTTGGACTTTTTGTCCTTTGCGCTCGGACGTCCACGGGTATTTTCCCGAACAACAGGTTGACGTGTGTCCACAGATTCAGGTTGGTATATCCCTCTTAACTTGTGCATTATATTCTTCTTGACAAACGATACCGCTTTGCCAAAAACACTCTTGAATTGTCGCACGTCATTTTCAAACTCTCTTGTATCATCATCATCATCATCATCATCATCATCATCATCATCATCATCATCATCATCATCATCATCATCAAGCACAAGATTACTGACAACGGGCCACGGTACAGACAGGGTTCTCCAAAATATATCAAGGCTTTCCAATGGAATAGGCACACCTGCATTTATTAAAAGTGACTTATGTAAAACCATATCGTGAAAGCATTCCGTGAAAGCATTCATTAAAATTGACTTTAATATACTTACCATTAATTCGGTACCACATCATTTGAAAAAAGCACGGTAGTCCAAAAATTGATCGCAACTGATGGCTATAATCTTCTGCGGCGAACTTCGTTTGATGGAGTTCTTTGTGCATGAGTGTAAAAGTATATTTGGAAATGTTATACCACAACTTTGAAAATATTGGTATATCACATTTATTTATTTTCTCATTTATGCTTCTATTAAAACTCTCTTGTATCGCGCTCTTTTGAGAAGTAAGAATATTATCAATCGAAATCAACAACGTGTTTAAGTTGGACTGTGTGCCGCCCAAATATAATTTCAATAACGCGTGCTGAGCCTCTACTCTATACGTTGTTGTCTAGCCGTAGCTGCGATATTCATCGGTAACACACGAGACAAACATGTTCCCGTAATCTCGCAGCCAGTTATCCAGATACCGAGCAATATCTGAAAAAATGATGAATTAATACAAGGTCAATCGGGTGCATATTTGTTAAATAATAAAAACACTAAATTAATAATTAAGTACCCGGTTTGTTGACCAATTTTTGTTGTAGGCGTCGATAATGTTGCTCGAATAATTCGCGTGTTTGAGCTTTAACCATCCAATCCCATGTGTGTTTGATGGACTCGTACACGTGGATAGTATCTTTCGTCTATCACCATCTTTACACGTTGCAATACCCATTCAAAATTAGGCCCTTTTTCACTGTTTAAAAAACTAAACGCCATCTAAAATGTTTTATTTGTTGATGTTACTCCGACAATTTCCAAAAATGGCAATTTAAACAGCGTGGTATTGTACGTGGAGTAAAGGACTTGAATTGGAGTTAGATTACCCATTTTGGCTCTCCGGATCTTAACTTGTGCATTATATATAGTTCTAATGCTAGACACATTATCCGGATTACGACCCTGTATTGTCGAGAGTATTTTACGTGGTTTTACGGTATACTCTGTCAATTCTTTAACCAACTCGAACTCATCATCATTTAAGCGCATTGGATATGGCACACCATGCAGCGACTCTAACATAGGATGATTATGACTATCATCCTTCACTTTCAAAATCCAGCATGATCTTCTTTTAAGATATTTCGCTACCAATTTGAATGGGCAATCGGTTTTAGAGGTACTGGTATTCCGTTTTCCAGTACCTTCGGGTGAATAAATCCCACCCTTTGTACACCCATAATTGATTTCGTTCATAATATCGTTTTTTGATTTAGTTCTTCTTTTAACAATCACAAAACCGAGTTCCCGAGCTATGTTTTGCACCCAATCCGTTAATTGCTCGTGAGAACCGAACCCCTGAAAAAGCATTACGAAGTTACCTTTTTTTTTTTTTTTTTTTTTTTTTTTTTTTTAATACTAACAATTTTTTTTACAAAACTACTACAATACTTTTATTGTAATTAATACCTTTACAAATGTGTATGGTGAATAAAAAAAATTACAAATAATTTTTTTTAACAAATTTTACAAATAACTTTTTTTTAACAAATTTTACAAATAACTTTTTTTTAACAAATACTTTTTTTTTTTTACATAAATAATACTTTTTTTTACAATACTTTTATAAACAATACTTTTTTTTACAATACTTTTTTTTTATATATATACAAGTTATAAAAAAAACTTTTTATTACACAACTTTTTTTTTATATACAAATTAAAAAAAAAAGAAAAAACTTTTTTATTACAAAACTTTTTTTTTTATATACAAGTTAAAAAAAAACTTTTTATTACAAAACTTTTTTTTTTTTATATACAAGATAAAAAAATATATATATATATATAAAAAAAACTTTTTATTACAATTTTTTTTATATAAAAGTTAAAAAAAAAATATTACAAAACTTTTTTTTTTTTTTTTTTTTTTTAATTTTTTTATATATACAAGTTAATAAAAAAACACTTTTTATTACAATGAAAAGATAAAACCACCCGGCAGGGATTTATCCATTTGTTTGAAACTTTCGTATAAATAAAAAAATAAAAAAAAAAAGAAAAAAGAAAAGATAAAACCAGGCCCATAGTTTTGTTTGTTGACCACCCAATGTGATAAACTGTCTCTTCCTATCTCTCTGCCATATTCACCTCACCAAAACACTCTTTCTCTCTCACACTCTTTCTCTCACTAAACAATTTAGATCTAAAGTTTGTTAGATCTGTGATGGTTTTAGTGATGGTTTGAAGGTGGGTAAGTGTTGGTGATGTTTGATATTGGTGATGTTTATGTGATCTATTTTTTTTTAGATCTAAAACATCTCGATGGTGTTTCAGTGATGTTTCTGTGATAGTTTATGGTGATGTTTTTGTGTAGTTATGGTGGGTAAGTGATTATACGTGATGATAAAAATTTTAGATCTATAAAAAGTTTATGTGATGATCTGTGATGGTTTTAGTGATGGTTTGAAGGTGGGTAAGTGTTGGTGATGTTTGATAATGGTGATGTTTATGTGATCTATTTTTTTTAAGATCTAAAACATCTCGATGGTGTTTCAGTGATGTTTCTGTAATGGTTTATGGTGATGTTCTTGTGTAGTTATGGTGGGTAAGTGATTATACGTGATGATAAAAATTTTAGATCTATAAAAAGTTTATGTGATGATCTGTGATGGTTTTAGTGATGGTTTGAAGGTGGGTAAGTGTTGGTGATGTTTGATAATGGTGATGTTTATTTGATCTATTTTTTTTTTTTAGATCTAAAACATCTCAATGGTGTTTCAATGATGTTTCTGTGATGGTTTATGGTGATGTTTTTGTGTAGTTATGGTGGGTAAGTGATTATACGTGATGATAAAAATTTTAGATCTATAAAAAGTTTATGTGATGATCTGTGATGGTTTTAGTGATGGTTTGAAGGTGGGTAAGTGTTGGTGATGTTTGATAATGGTGATGTTTATGTGATCTATTTTTTTTTTAGATCTAAAACGTCTCGATGGTGTTTCAGTGATGGTTTATGGTGATGTTTTTGTGTAGTTATGGTGGGTAAGTGATTATACGTGATGATAAAAATTTTAGATCTATAAAAAGTTTATGTGATTATGTGATAAAAAGTTTAGATCTATAAAAAGTTTATGTGATTATGTGATAAAAAGTTTAGAACTATAAAAAGTTTATGTGATTATGTGATAAAAAGTTTAGATCTATAAAAAAAGATGTATTTTTTTGATTGTTTGGTGATTGGTAATTTTTTGGTGATTGGCAATTATGTGATGAAATTGTTTCTGTGATGTTAGTTTTGTTAGATACGTGACTTTTAAGCAGTTTGTGATGAAACTGCTTGTTTAAGCAGTTTGTGATGATACTTGTTAAGCAGATTGTTGTTTTCAGCATATTTGAAACTTGTTTTTTTTAGAAAAAACCAAGATACGGCGATGATGATTTAAAAAAAAAATAAAAGCTTGATTTTGGCGTGGCATTTCCAAATGTATGGTAATAAATTTAATTTGCAACATTTGATGTTGCAGCCAATATGATAAAATGTAATCTGAGCCTTACCTCTTGTGTGTTAAATGGTGAATTCGACATTTTCACTTGCGGCTTTCTTGTGTTTCACTTGTTGTGATACTGCTTCTTTGAGAGTTGCTTTGTGGTTAGTAACTTGAGAGTTGCTTTGTTGTTTGTGATTCAGACTTGCTTTGTGGTTGCTTCGTTGTTGTTTGTGATTCAGACTTGTGGTTAGTTACTTATGATGGTGCCTTGCTTTGTGGTTAGCAACTTGAGAGTTGCTTTGTTGTTTGTGATTCAGACTTGCTTTGTGGTTGCTTCGTTGTTGTTTATGATTCACACTTGTGGTTAGTAACTTGTGATGGTGCCTATGTTTATAGTCCAGGATTGAATCCTGGGAATCCTTACTATTTGGCTTGTGATGTATCTTGAGAATCCTGCAGTTTGTGGGAATCCTTACTATTTGGCTTGTGATGTACCTTATGAGAACTTGCAGTTTGGCATGTGAGAACTTATGAGAACTTGAGAATCCTGCAGTTTGGCTGTGTAACTTGTAAATTTTGTCGGGTTTAGGCAATGATGATTGGTTTACAAAAACGAATCTGAGCCGATTTTAAAATCCGATACCGAAATAAGTTTCGGGTTTAGGCAATGATGATTGGTTTACAAAAACCGAATGGATGACAAAGTAGCCGATTTTAAAATCTGATACCAAAATAAGTTTGTAAACAAAACAAAACTTTTTATTACACACAAATAAAAACTGTCTTGAAAAAGATTTGTCAAAAAAAAACTTATTACACTTTCAAATCAAAAGAAAAAGATTGGTAAAAAAAAAAGAAAAAAAAAAGAAAAAAAAGAAAGAGAGGTACAAAGTGTAAATACAAGAAGTTTGATATTGGTTGGGGGTTGAGACTATCAAAATGATAGGGAGTTGAGACAGCAACAAGACCAGACCAAAAAAAAAAAAAAAAAAAAAAAAAAAAAAAAAAACTGACACTGACACTGACACTGACACAATCATAGGGAGGGTTTGGGTTTAGGGCACTAGACCCCCGTGGGGTTAACACGACCCTAATACGACCCCAAGTATCTTGTAAATAATGATGGTAACGAATACATATATTTGAGATGTCTCAAACCGGAAATACAAATGTTTGTTACGTATGGGATTTAGTGAGTGAAAATCAGTAAACCACGTACGAGACTTAATGCAACGTCCTCATGATTCCACCGGTAGACCCTTCAAGTCCAATTCGGTAATTACAATCGGCAATTTACTCAAGAAATGGTCGAATGAGTTTTTACACTATTCAACCACTTCCTGTTTATCTGTCTTTTTTAATTACTTTTCATAAGCCGGTAAGGCGCTACTCACTTTCATATAGTTTATTCGAAATTTTATTTGCAAGACATTTTAATTTCATATTTAACCTAAAATATTTTATAAATAAATTTAATTAAAATTTTATACCAAAATAATTATTTCTATAAATAAATTTGGACTTTTACATAAATAAACGAGTTTAAAGAGTAACTTAAAAACACGTATCTTATAATTACTTATTTTTAAGTAAAAGCAAAAGCATAAAATATAAGCAAACTTAAACATCCTCCAAATTAAATTTAGGGAAAAAAATCTTTTGAGATTTGTTTTCGGTAACTATAAAAATGCCGCTCCAGATCCAATAGAGTATTTATTTATTTAAAAGAATGGCAACGGTCCGCCGCGTTGCAGGCGGGCCGGGTTTTTTTGCCGCTTTATGACATACGTTTCTATTACAAACAACTTGATACCAAAACCACTATGCTTAAGATTTTTATGAAAGACTTTTGGGTACGTTTGGTAGGACGTAATTAAATGTCAAATGAATGGAATAAACGACGTAATGGAACAAATAGTGTAATGTAATTATTCATTACAATTATTAATCATGTTTGGTTTGTTTGATAAGACGTAACGGAATCATAATAGCCCCCATTAATGATAGAAAATTTATTTAATATGGTTAGTTATTGATGGGGTTTTATGTAATTTTGATTTCATTACAGATGTAATGAAAAAAAAGCAAGGGGTGTAACACCCCCAATTTTAAAATAATTACAGCGGAATAAAGATTGGGTGTTACTTCATAGCTCACAGTTTTTCAGTAGAAAATGATTATCAATTTAGTCATTTTAAAACATTTATCATTCGAATATCAGAGTTTACAAAATGAGGTCCCAGTGGTTTCAAAGTTTGTTAAATAAGTTTTCGAATGATAGTAAAATTTATAGCCTTCGTAAGAATCCGTGCTCCTCCGTACCATCTTTGCTCATTATGGACCTGAGATAAACACATGCTAAAAGTGTTAACATAAAGGTTGGTGAGTTCATAGAGTTTGTTTTAAAACAGTCAAAAAATCTTTAGAGAATGTTTTCCACAGCAAAGAAATTGTAAATCCACTCAGTTGTAAATCCCGCCCATACAAGACTTGCAACCTGTGTGTTTACAACCCACTGCTAAAATATAGTATAAGCAAGTAATATGTATATACGAGCACTTGAATATGTCACACAGTTAAATCTCATGCATAACTTACAAATACTGAGAGCCACTTCCCAAAGATAAAGAAAACTGGGTGCCACTACCCAAAGATAAAGATAACTGGGTGCCACTACCCAAAGATAAAAACAACTGGGTGCTTCTACCCAAAGATAAAGATAACTAGGTGCCTCTACCCAAAGATAAAGATAACTGGGTGCCTCTACCCAAAGATAAAGATAACTGTACATGCATCTTAACCACTAGCAATCAGGCAATAATAGTCACATAGTATTAATCACACAGTAGGGCTCATATATATTGAATATAGTATGTCAATCATGTATCTTCCTCAGGTACTATAACTAGAATGGATGTGTATAGAAATATGTATCAATATCATAAGAGTTTTGAGTATTTGCAAAAGTAAATAAATGTAGTTTGAACATGTATCTCCCCCAAAGAGTTTATAAAACAGTTAAAACGAGAAAAGTGGGGCTAAGAACTCACAGAAATTTGTAAATAGTTAACGAGTACTTGTAGAAGTATAAAACATGTATTTGAGCATGTATCTCCCCCAAAAAGTTTATAAAACAATCAAACATTAGAAAAATGGGGTTATGAAACTCACCTTAGAGGGATGGTAGACGTAGTAAAGCAATATCAAACGGAGAATGGGAATGGCTCCAATAGACAACCTGAATAATATGGAAGTCTGAGATAAGTTTGACTTATCGAGAATAGTGATTGGAATTAGACGGATGATGAAATGATTTTTGTGGCAGAGGTGACTTGCGTGGCAAAACGCTTAAAGTTCAAAAACAAAGTTATATACTATATAACTTGTCTTTATGTATAAGTATCGTTATTGCTTATGTTTCCAAAAATTACTGAATATACCCTGAAGTCTATCTATTATGTTCTTAACCTTAAAAGTTGATATATATACTTTATGCATATTTATGTTGTAAAGACACCCTACAATAGTTGTTTAGTGATTTATTAAGAAAATAGAGTGTTTCGTCGTAAAATGATATACTTTAACAAACTTTCGAAAATGATTAAGTAGCCTCGCAAAGCTAGCAACTCGGTGAATAAAGAGTGATAGGAAACAAACTCACGGTTTTTAGAAAGCTTGTAACAAAATGTAAAAGTCATAATACTGAACTTTTGCCCATACTAGTCCCGATCCTAGATAAAAATGATAGTGAAGTAAGATGGTCGGGCTAAATCTGATGTTTCTGGGCAGTTTTCGGTTATGTTTGAGAGGTCATATATTACTCGTTATAATTTGGTTTGACGAACGACTGAACATTTTGTAAAGTAGGCCAGGTGAACTCACTTTTAGTTATAGATATTATTTTTCCAAAACTGACTCGATCATTGAGAAAAATGGCTCCAAAGTTGGTTACTTGTAAAGATAGTTTTTACACTTAGAAAATATTTTTAGTAAAAGCTGATGGAATTTTGTTGTGAACGTTGGTTTTGTGTCGCTTGTATCTCGGTCGTTATAACCTTGTTTTCTACGTTCTTTATATCTCCGGTCTTGTGTTAATGTGTACTAATTGATTTTTGATATCTTGGCATGTCTAGATTACGTTTACTATCCTGTTTTACCCGTCTAATAACCCTTGACAGCTTAAAAAAACACAGATTTTCAAATGCTTGTTCCGGATTCGTTACTCACCCTTTTTGTGATATTCCAAGTCTTAAATGTCCTAAATCAAGCCCTCTACAAATCCCACCACAGGCCCGACCCATTACCCAAGTCGAACTGGTCGTTTTTCAAGGTACTAGTCAACCCAGTTTTGCACTATTTTGCACATAAAATCACGAATTTGTAAACTTATTTTCCGCTTCGTTATAATGTATTAGGGGCTGAAATTTTGTATGAACACTACCCATAAAACTCAATAATGAGTGGTAAACCCAGAAAAATCATTAGCCAAGTTTTTATATAGGTTTCTCAATGAACCCGAAAGTATCAGAAGGTTGTTTTATACTTATTATTCGTTAAATTCAGTTACTTATCATTTATGCCTCCTCATGCATTGCCACGCAAGGACTTAGATACGATGAGTTGCGTTAAACGCGAGTTTTATACTTAACAGAATGTTACTTATGAAACGTGAATTGTAAAGTAACTACTTAACGTTTCTAAAAGCTTATACTACGTAGAGAACTGAGCTAGGAGACTTACTACTCAAGTTCTCCCCGGTGGGAAAAGTTGAGCAAGGAAACGAGTGGTGAGATCATCCCATGAGGTGATGGATCCCGCGGGTAAACGTTCAAGCCATTGACTAGCTTGATCACGTAGAGAGAATTGGAATAGGTGTAATCGGGTTGACTCTCTAGTTGTAACATCAAGGTCTATAGAATCTACGATTTTAAGGAAGTCCTTGAGATGTTGGTTTGGATCTTCGGAACGAAGTCCATGGAATGCACATCCGCTTTGCACCAACCGGATGGTGTCGGATCGCAAGGGGGTCACATTGGCTCCTTGGGTGAGCTCAATGGTGTTTCGGTATCCTTGGTGGCTAGGTCGGGAATACTCTCCTAAGGTTCGGGGCCTAAGAGGTTGGTTATCTAGTGGTGGGTTTTGTTGTGGTGGGATGACGGGTTCAAAGATGTTACCGTCGTCCATGATGTCGGATGGTGAAAAGTTACGAACAAAAACACGAAGAAATAAGATAGACTAAAGAGAACCTAAAAATAAAAATAAAATCTTACTAGAAAGGAATCTAGCAAGTGGACCTAATAAAAAGGGATTCTAACTTAGACAATAACTATTCCCCAGGCTGCGGCGCCAAAAACTTGATGTGCGTAGGGATTGCACCAAGCTTTACCTCTCGAGGGATCTCGAGAAGCTTACAACCCCCACCAGGCAGTGTACCTGATCGATGTAGTATAGTATAATGATAAGTACCGGGGGATTGATCGTTCAGCTAGGAATAGTGTCGCTAGGATTAGAAAACCTAAAGACTAGGTCTAGAGATGAGGGATGATTCTTTTTGTATTTTTATATTTTTATGAAAGCAAGTAAAAATCTCGGTTTTGAAGGAGTTGGGCGGAATTAGTTGCTAGTCAACTAACCCAATACTAAAGATGCAATCAAAATAAAATACTAAAAATGAAAATAAACTAAATTAAACTAGAGTTGTGAGCAATATATGGGAGAATTGTGTTTACTTAGATTTCACTACTCCCTAGACATCTTTTACATGTTAATTACTTGTTACAGTTGTGTGGATGACGGATTGTATTCCTTAATACCATTCATGGGGTGGCGTACTTACTTCCCCAATCTATGAGCGCCTACTTCACTCCTATGTCGAGCCGGCTAAGAAGCTCCTAACATGGGATCACTAGAATTTGCTCATGCATTAAATACAACCAATAAAACCTAGTACACATCAGTTCATGTTTCCTAAGATGTTCAAGCATGTTACACAATGAAGATCTGCCAGTTTTCTTAAGCCTAACATTGAAATCATTCATCCAATACAACTATAAACAAGTAATCAACATATAATTAACATCTAGGTTTCATTACATCTAAGCAAACACAAGATAGATCTAGCCTAGCATGTTGAAATTAAGACAAGCATAAGATAAATTCAAACAACACATAGACATATTGAATGAATTAAGAGAAGACTTATCTCAATTGAACATGAAAGGATTAAAGGGGTGAAAACCCTTGAAAACACTGTAAAATACGACCTAGGGTTTACAAAGTTCGGCCCTAGTATTCTCCACACAAGTTCCTCTTTAATGAATGAAAAATAGAAAACTATATATAGAGTCTGATAGGTGACGGCGTGAAGAACAAAAGTCTGACGCCGTCATGTATACTCCTTATGCGGGCCGTCACCAAAAATTGTCTTGACGCCCTTGTTGTGACGCCTTCAAATTTTCACTGGGTCGTCATGGTTTTTACTCTTGAAGTCGTCATGATTGTCTTCTTGACGCCGTCAGGTACTGTTCTCAGCATGGAAAATTAAGTCTTTGCCGTTTTCCTCACTTTTATGCTCCGAAAACGTCCGAATTGCTTCCTTTTCCAGAATTCGCTCCCAAAGTACCTAAAATCACAAAAGGAACGATTTAGGGCAATATTTGATCAAATAAATTCAATTCCGGGCTTAAATGACCCCCTAAAAGTGGTTCATTTTTCGAATCATCATATACCCTTACACTTGAGATTTGCTTGTCCTCAAACAAATGCGCTTTTATTCTAATCAAAATACAAGTTAGGGGTCATTTAACACTAATATAAAAGTAATTACAACAAATAATCGTTCTACTAAAGACTAAAGACAAGCACGGAGGTCATACACTAGCACCTCACAAATAGTGTTTAGATACTCACATCTCTCGGGTGTAATAAAGTAATATCACAATATGAAAACGAAAAATATCTCTCACTACCTGTCATAGCAAAATAGATTACCATAGGCTTGGGAAAGGATCAAACCTCCACCACATGGCGTAAGCACCTAAGATAGACTATCAAAGAGGTCTTTTTAAAGGGTTGTAACGTTAGGTGTAGGGATATGGAATACACGGTTTTGTTGGATATAGGCAGTCTTTACTGGTGGCGAGTTAACAATCTTAGTTAATTACATGTACAATATGGCGTTGCTAAGCCAAGACTAGACTCGACTTAAGCTAATAAATGAAAAATAACAAAAACATAAAATGAACATAGAATGAAACGGGATGGTAGTCCGTATGTTTTTTTTTCGATTTTTTATTTTTTTTATTATTTTTTATTTTTGCATACACTCTTACCCTACCATCCAAAATAATACATCATAGGGAATGAAAATTCCCCTTACACTTGAATTTTTACATACTTTACAATAAACTAATCTAATGACTCGAATTAAGATAATCAAAACACTTGGAGTACTTTTAAGATTAATGCACATATGGGGGTAATATATGATGTTCTTCCCCATTACTCCATAAAATAAGTACTTTACCCAATCGTCCCAATCGTCCCAAAACAATATGTACAAGGATATGACTCGACTTAGCAACCATGTAATTAATTCGATAATTAACTTAGGGTTTAACAAATAACAATAATGCACTAAAGATGAGTGCATACACGGAAGGCTAAGGCGATTTGGGTGTACATTTAAGTGGGTGTAACAAATTCTTCCTTTAAGTAAAATGCTTAAAGTTAGAAACGAAAAGATAGGCTCGGAGGGGTGTACTAGGGGTTTCTTGTACTAAAAATGAGTACAACGCTAAGGTGTGGGAAAAATTAATTGACTTAACTAGCCAAGTAATATGACTTTAAATGGTCAAGTAATTATGATACGGGTTTAACACAAGGGTAATCCTAATGCCTCTTATCATGTAGTAAATCCTACTACACGAATGTAGTCTCACTAGCGGTCTTGGGATGCATCACTAACGCAAGTTCTAGAATCTAAATGCTACCGGTACACTCATAAGCACTAAAAGTAAATGCTTTTCCTATCAAATCCAAAGGCGAACCTCACATATTTGGGTGGAAAATTTTTCTGAATGATACGGTTTTGTGCTAGTCATACAATTTCCTATCCATGAGACGCTTGCTATGGCTAAAGTTTCACTCCTAAATGTTGTAAAAAAATTTAAATTTGGCGCTAAAATTGCACTAACAAGTATTTCTCATAGTTTTATTACACATCTACTATCAAACAAACAAACTCAAGCGAAAGTGTATCTGTAAGGTATCATCATTTTACCCTCCCCTTACACTTAGGATGAACATTGTCCCCAGTGTTCAAGTAAAGAATGTAAAAGTAAAACAGGTAAAAGAATGAAATCAAATACTCCCCTGATTCGCTCGGTATGGATAATAAGGTGGCCAGGTTAGATCTTCCTCCAAGAAAATGAACAATCAAAGCTTCCCTTCCAGAATAATAATCATCTTCTTGTCATACATAACCTGTAAAACCTGAGAAAACAGACAAGGCAACCTCGCATAAAATCGGCGGCAATCTACATATGCTAATAAATCCTAGAAAACAAAGTAAGATATAATGCTTGTGGAATGATGTTTGCAGATTTCCTGGAGATTATAAAACTAATAATTCAACAAAAACTTTAAGACTCCGTTAGAAAAAACAAAACTGGTAAAATTTCCAGATTTTTACACGTGACGCCATCAAGAGTAAACTCGTGACGCCGTCAGAAGTGACCTGCAGAAATTCTTATGTTAAGTTTCCGGAAAATTTCTAGAAAAACTTCATCCTACTTCCTAGAAAATCTTGCAAAACTTCATTATGACTCGATACAAGCATTTGACTCTAACAAATACGAATATACATGTTCACTTAATATTGTGGAGAATCATGATCGGGTTTTGTTTCTTAAAAAATATATTTGGAGTTTCCCCTTACACTTATCTTTTGCAAAAATACTTTTGGATGAAGTTAAGACTAAGCCAAACAACAAAATAAAGTATTTTCACTATTTTAGTTTTGAAACATGATCTACCAACAATAAAAAAAAATAAAGCATGCATACGGAAGCAAATAACAAACAAACAAAAATAAAAATCACACAAAACATGGGTTGCCTCCCAAGAAGCGCTTTTCTTTATTTACGAGTCTTGTATCTAGACTCAAGGTCATGGGTTACTACGTGACCTCATTGTTGCTTCCATCCTCTAGGTCATCTCCTACACCAGTTTTGTATTCCGGACCTAGTTGCAAGCATTCTTTGTAGAAACCAAGCATCCTATTCATCACATACTCTACTCCTCTACGTCTATCCTCATCATTCCTATAGTAAGCTGCTTGTTTGTGTTCCTTTTCTATATTTGACAAGAGGCGGTATTGCTCAATCTTATAGGGCAGTTGGTAGGCAATCTCATCATTCTCCTCCTTGAACCTAACTATCCCTAAAGTCGGATCATAACTCATCTTAGTGGTCTCAACAAATGGTTTTCCGAATACTACTTGGCTTAGGTAATCATCTATCACCGGGCGAGTATCTTCTACTATCATAAAATCGATCTCATAGGTGAAATTACCTATATCACATGCAATCCCTTCACTCTTCCTACAAAATTACTTATCAAATTCTTATTGGGCATCATCCTATAACCAAGTTGTTTCTTCATTACCCAATTATAATAAGTCCTAGTCATGATGTTTATAGGAGATCTAGGATCGATATAGGCTTTCTATATATGCATATGCCCAATGTTGCATGGTATGTTGATGTTAGAGGGGTCTCCCATTTTGATAAGGGGTGTGCCAAGGATATATGGTGTCTCGGGGCCATCGAATAAATCCTTATGGTATTCCCATTCTTCCTTGGTGGGCAACTTATCAAAGTGCTTTTCTGTAGTCTCTACTTCCTCTAACTCCTCTCCCTTATTAACCTCAACTTCCCTAATTTCATCCCTAGTCTCGGTTTCTACTTCAACTTCATCTTTGTCACTTTCTTCTATCTCCTTATCTATTGGCTTAATGGTGACAACATTGACAATGTGGACATGTTTGGATGATGAGGGGTCCTTAATTTGGATTCCGTTATTGGCGTCCCTAGTGTCCTTCCTAGGTGTAGTTAACGCTTGGTTGTTGAGGGCTTTCAACAAGTTGTCTATCTTGTTGGTCATCTCCGTTTGTTGTTGGTTGAATTCGGCTTCAAACCTAGCTATGCGAGCCTCTTGAGATGCCATGAACTTAGACATCAATCCTTCAAGATTGTTGGTACTACCATAGTTGTTAGAAGGATTGTTGTTGAAAGTACGGTTGGAGGGTGGACCGTTTGGTTGGTAACGATTAGGCGGATTGGAAGAATTGGCTTGGTTTTGTTTCCACCTAAGGTTTGGGTGATTTTTCCAAGAGGAGTTGTAGGAATCACCTTAAGGGATTGGCTCGGGTTTGAAAGTGTACCACTTATCTCCCGCTTCGTCGGTACGCGAGGATGCGTAGTCCGCAAAAGCTGTTCCGGGGAGTTCCACACAATCACGAGTGTCATGGGACCACTACATAATTCGCATGAAGAAGTGATTTTGTTCACTTGGCTTGAAGGCTTAGGAGCTTCGTAATATTTCATGAGAAACTTGACTTGGTCCTCAAGTTCCATGATCCTACGGTCGGGAGTGCTAGAATTGTTCGAAGGCAAAGATATTGCCTTGACCGTTTTGTTCAATTCACGGGGATCATTCCAACTTTCGTTGTCATAGAGAGCAAGATCTTCTATGAGTTCCCATAATTGTTCCGCACTTAGATCATGTAGCTTACCACCGGCCGATTGGTCAATGGCTCGCCTTATGGAGAGATCGATATGGTCATAGAAGATTTGGACATGGAGCCAAAGATCTATGCCATGATGAGGGACTTTTTGGAGTAAGTCCTTGAATCGAGTCCATGTTTCATATAGAGTTTCACTTTGACGTTGTTGGAACATCAAGATGTCATTTCTAAGCTTGGTAGTTCTCCCCGGTGGGAAAAATTGAGCAAGGAAACGAGTGGTGAGATCATCCCATGAGGTGATGGATCCTGCGGGTAAACGTTCAAGCCATTGACTAGCTTGATCACGTAGAGAGAATTGGAATAGGCGTAATCGGGTTGACTCTCTAGTTGTAACATCAAGGTCTATAGAATCTGCGATTTTAAGGAAGTCCTTGAGATGTTGGTTTGGATCTTCGGAACGAAGTCCAGGGAATGCACATCCGCTTTGCACCAACCGGATGGTGTCGGATCGCAAGGGGATCACATTGGCTCCTTGGGTAAGCTCAATGGTGTTTCGGTAGCCTTGGTGGCTAGGTCGGGAATACTCTCCTAAGGTTCGGGGCCTAAGAGGTTGGTTATCTAGTGGTGGGTTTTGTTGTGGTGGGATGACGGGTTCAAAGATGTTACCGTCGTCCATGATGTCGGATGGTGAAAAGTTACGAACAAAAACACGAAGAAATAAGATAGACTAAAGAGAACCTAAAAATAAAAATAAAATCTTACTAGAAAGGAATCTAGCAAGTAGACCTAATAAAAAGAGATTCTAACCTAGACAATAACTATTCCCCAGGCTGCGGCGCCAAAAACTTGATGTGCGTAGGGATTGCACCAAGCTTTACCTCTCGAGGGATCTCGAGAAGCTTACAACCCCCACCAGGCAGTGTACCTGATCGATGTAGTATAGTATAATGATAAGTACCGGGGGATTGATCGTTTAGCTAGGAATAGTGTCGCTAGGATTAGAAAACCTAAAGACTAGGTCTAGAGATGAGGGATGATTCTTTTTGTATTTTTATATTTTTATAAAAGCAAGTAAAAATCTCGGTTTTGAAGGAGTTGGGCGGAATTAGTTGCTAGTCAACTAACCCAATACTAAAGATGCAATCAAAATAAAATACTAAAAATGAAAATAAACTAAATTAAACTAGAGTTGTGAGCAATATATGGGAGAATTGTGTTTACTTAGATTTCACTACTCCCTAGACATCTTTTGCATGTTAATTACTTGTTACAGTTGCGTGGATGACGGATTGTATTCCTTAATACCATTCATGGGGTGGTGTACTTACTTCCCCAATCCTATGAGCGCCTACTTCACTCCTATGTCGAGCCGGCTAAGAAGCTCCTAACATGGGATCACTAGAATTTGCTCATGCATTAAATACAACCAATAAAACCTAGTACACATCGGTTCATGTTTCCTAAGACGTTCAAGCATGTTACACAATGGAGATCTGCCAGTTTTCTTAAGCCTAACATTGAAATCATTCATCCAATACAACTATAAACAAGTAATCAACACATAATTAACATCTAGGTTTCATTACATCTAAGCAAACACAAGATAGATCTAGCCTAGCATGTTGAAATTAAGACAAGCATAAGATAAATTCAAACAACACATAGACATATTGAATGAATTAAGAGAAGACTTATCTCAATTGAACATGAAAGGATTCAAGGGGTGAAAACCCTTGAAAACACTGTAAAATACGACCTAGGGTTTACAAAGTTCGGCCCTAGTATTCTCCACACAAGTTCCTCTTTAATGAATGAAAAATAGAAAACTATATATAGAGTTTGATAGGTGACGGCGTCAAGAACAAAAGTCTGACGCCGTCATCTCGCCGCCAAATAGTTTCTCGGACTGCCTAGATCTGGGTCTGACGCCGTCATGTATACTCTTTATGCAGGCCGTCACCAAAAATTGTCTTGACGCCCTTGTTGTAACGCCTTCAGATTTTCACTGGGTCGTCATGGTTTTTACTCTTGACGCCGTCATGATTGTCTTCTTAACGCCGTCAGGTACTGTTCTCAGCATGGAAAATTAAGTCTTTGCCGTTTTCTTCACTTTTATCCTCCAAAAACGTCCAAATTGCTTCCTTTTCCAGAATTCACTCCCAAAGTACCTAAAATCACAAAAGGAACGATTTAGGGTAATATTTGATCAAATAAATTCAATTCCGGGCTTAAATGACCCCCTAAAAGTGGTTCATTTTTTGCCTCATCAATGACAGAGATAAGTATATAATTCAAACGTTGTTAATTATATGGATTTTTGCCGGGTTTTACAGTACCCACTCCTCATTCTGAATTCCGTCTCGGAATTCAAGTTTAAAGTGATTACTGGGGTAAGGGATTATAGACAAAGGATTATCAAAGAAATTTTTATTCAGAAATTGAGAAAACGAAATTTTGTTAAGTTTTTCCATGTTAGCAAAAGTAAACTTAAATGTTGCTATTAATGAATCCAAGGGTTGTAAATATAGAAAGTAACGGTCAGGAATAGTGAAAAGAAAATTAACGGCTAGTGAACAGTAAATACTAACGGTCATGTCTACCAAAATAAGATAAAGAAAAAATATTTCCAAACCCTTATAAATACTGCTGGCATGCTTGGGTTATCCACACACACACACACAAAACAATCAATGACTTGCAGACTTCCACATACCCCTGAACAATTTCGATTGTTTATCAAGGCAGAAACTGAGAATAGTGATGTGGATCGCCAAAATGCTTTTGTGGAGGCCATTAAGCAGTTTGAGATGGCAAAACAATTGAATCAAGAACTTAGAGAACGCTACGTGAGATGCACAGACATATCGGCGGATAGGAAATAGGTGATTGACAAGTTCTTGCAAGATGAGTGCCACAAGAACGCCGTTGTTATTGAATCGTTGCGGGCTTGTGTCGGTCAAACCCAGGCCCAGATCTCCAATAAAATTCGTTGGAGTTTTGAAGAAAATTTTGGTGTTGTTGGGGTTGAACAACAACAACAACAAAAACTACCACCACCACAACAACCTCAAGATGGTGCATCAAGTTCATCCGCACCAAGAGTTGTTGAGCAACAACAATAATTGCCTCATCTGGATCACTTCCAGCCAAGCTTTGAGGAAAATGTGGATGTTGGTGATGGTGGTTGGACTTCTGACATGGTGCGGGAGCTGAGCAGGTGGGAGGCTCAGATAGAGGAAGAGAGGTTGGCGAATTTTGATCCTTAAAATGATGGTTATGACTCCAACAACTCTCAGACTTGGGATCACTCAGACTACCCTTGAAGTGTGATGGTTTTAGTTTGTTTGTAATGTTTTTAAGTATTTCTGTCAAGTCTGTTTTTAAGAATCTGTCGTCTGAATGGTTAAATAAAATCCCTTGTGAGCGCAATTTGGATGAGAATTTATTTATTTTGTCGTGTTTAGATATTTCTCATGATTTACAATTGCAAAAATCTGTGCGGGTAACCTACCCGTTAAACAAATAGTTTTGTTGCTACAGATTTTTACAAAGAGAATTTTGGATAAGGACGTAGAGAAAAATCATCGGATTATCAGCCTTTGGGAATAATTAAAGTCATTTTGTCTTTGTGTAGTGAATAGGGAACGTCTGTGGGTAGGATAGTAGTCTACGGCTACCGCCTTACATATCCCACCTTTTCCTCTTCACCACTCATATTTCTTTCATCCAAAGATTTTAAAATGTCATACACCTATACTGTTCCCATACTTTTGTATGTTGTTGCAGACATCTTCTTGGCCCACATCCCAAAGGAAGATTTGGAGCCTTTGGATTTGATTATAGCACTTCTCGTGCTAATTGTGGTTTTGGCTGTTAGTGTGGACGAAATATGAGGGTAAGAGATAGTGGTATTTTTCATCGGCTTGGCAGGCCAACCAATTGGTTATTCCCTGCCTTACCTAGTGGTATTTGTAACAATAGAATTACCAATGCTAATTGTATCGTTGTGTATCAATATACGGAGTTTCTAATGAAATTTAGTGGTTCTTGGTTTCATATGCATGTTATTTCAGATATAATTAAACCTATTTATCTATATTTCGTTATTTACATAGAGAAGCGTCCCAAACTATGTAACTAAGGAAATATAGACTTATGGTTCAATGATGTACAATTTCTTGATTTGAATAAAAGGGCGTCCCAATCCATTCAAATTAAGACATTGTAAATCATCTTAAAATTCTGACTTAACATCCATACTAATCGACAAAGTAATTTATGTGCGGATTTTTAGGGATACTGAAAGAGTATGTCATACGCATCTATAAAGATGGGAGTAAGACAATTAGGAAGGATTTGTATAATACTTGAAATATATAAGGGGTATATATCAATATAATAGAGTGTTGTTGTAGCATAAATTATCTAGAAGTTCCATAATCGTCTGGCAGATAGAAGGCACGGAGAGCGTAAAAGCTATAAAATGTTTTGTTTGTAAAAACGGTTATAGTTCAGATCTAAGTTAGACCTGTTTCACTATAACCAAGGCTCTGATGCCAATCTGTAACACCCCCAATTTTAAAATATTTGCAGCGGAATAAAGATTGGGTGTTACTTCATAGCTCACAGTTTTTCAGTAGAAAACGATTATCAATTTAGTAATTTTAAAACATTTATCATTCGAATATCAGAGTTTACAAAATGAGGTTCCAGTGGTTTCAAAGTTTGTTGAATAAGTTTTTGAATGATAGTAAAATTTATAGCCTTCGTAAGAATCCGTGCTCCTCCGTACCATCCTTGCTCATTATGGACCTGAGATAAACACATGCTAAAAGTGTCAACACAAAGGTTGGTGAGTTCATAGAGTTTGTTTTAAAACAGTCAAAAAGTCTTTAGAGATTGTTTTCCACAGCAAAGAAATTGTAAATCCACTCAATTGCAAATCCCGCCCATACAAGACTTGCAACCTGTGTGTTTACAACCTACTGCTAAAGTATAGTATAAGCAAGTAATATGTATATACGAGCACTTGAATATGTCACACAGTTAAATCTCATGCATAACTTACAAATACTGAGAGCCACTTCCCAAAGATAAAGAAAACTGGGTGCCACTACCCAAAGATAAAGATAACTAGGTGCCACTACCCAAAGATAAACACAACTGGGTGCCACTACCCAAAGATAAAGATAACTGGGTGCCTCTACCCAAAGATAAAGATAACTGGGTGCCTCTACCCAAAGATAAAGATAACTGTACATGCATCTTAACCACTAGCAATCAGGCAATAATAGTCACATAGTATTAATCACACAGTAGGGCTCATATATATTGAATATAGTATGTCAATCATGTATCTTCCTCAGGTACTATAACTAGAACGGATGTGTATAGAAATATGTATCAATATCATAAGAGTTTTGAGTATTTGCAAAAGTAAATAAATGTAGTTTGAACATGTATCTCCCCCAAAGAGTTTATAAAACAGTTAAAACGAGAAAAGTGGGGCTAAGAATTCACAGAAATTTGTAAATAGTTAACGAGTACTTGTAGAAGTATAAAACATGTATTTGAGCATGTATCTCCCCCAAAGAGTTTATAAAACAATCAAACATTAGAAAAATGGAGTTATGAAACTCACCTTAGAGGGATGGTAGACGTAGTAAAGCAATATCAAACGGAGAATGGGAATGGCTCCAATAGACAACCTGAATAATATGGAAGTCTGAGATAAGTTTGACTTATCGAGAATAGTGATTGGAATTAGACGGATGATGAAATGATTTTTGTGGTAGAGGTGACTTGCGTGGCAAAATGCTTAAAGTTCAAAAACAAAGTTATATACTATATAACTTGTCTTTATGTATAAGTATCGTTATTGCTTATGTTTCCAAAAATTATTGAATATACCCTGAAGTCTATCTATTATGTTCTTAACCTTAAAAGTTGATATATAGACTTTATGCATATTTATGTTGTAAAGACATCCTACAATAGTTGTTTAGTGATTTATTAAGAAAATAGAGTGTTTCGTCTTAAAATGATATACTTTGAAAGATAGTTTTTACACTTAGAAAATATTTTTAGTAAAAGCTGATGGAATTTTGTTGTGAACGTTGGTTTTGTGTCGCTTGTATCTCGGTCGTTATAACCTTGTTTTCTACGTTCTTTATATCTCTGGTCTCGTGTTAATGTGTACTAATTGATTTTAGATATCTTGCATGTCTAGATTACGTTAACTATCCTGTTTTACCCGTCTAATAACATTTGACAGCTTAAAAAAAACACAGATTTTCAAATGCTTGTTCCGGATTCGTTACTCACCCTTTTTGTGATATTCCAAGTCTTAAATGTCCTAAATCAAGCCCTCTACAAATCCCACCACAGGCCCGACCCATTACCCAAGTCGAACTTGTCGTTTTTCAAGGTACTAGTCAACCCAGTTTTGCACTATTTTGCACATAAAATCACGAATTTGTCAACTTATTTCCCGCTTTGTTATAATGTATTAGGGGCTAAAATTTTGTATGAACACTACCCAGAAACCTCGTTAATGAGTGGTAAACCCAGAAAAATCATTAGCCAAGTTTTTATATAGGTTTCTCAATGAACCCGAAAGTATCAGAAGGTTGTTTTATACTTATTATTCGTTAAATTCAGTTACTTATCTTTTATGCCTCCTCATGCATTGCCACACAAGGACTTAGATACGATGAGTTGCGTTAAACGCGAGTTTTATATGTAACAGAATGTTACTTATGAAACGTGAATTGTAAAGTAACTACTTAACGTGTCTAAAAGCTTATACTACGTAGAGAACTGAGCTAGGAGACTTACTACACCAAAAGTGGTGGTGGGAACGAAGGGGAAATGTGAACGATGGACGAACGAGGAACGAAAACAACTCCATAGCTTCCCTAGCTTACACCTCGTCTCTTTGCAACACCAAGGGAGCTTGGGAACACGGTTGGTGCGACTTGATTCACGACCCACCAGAGACTCGAGACCAAGTATTTGCTATTCTAGGCCACGACTAGACTCCAAGATTTCTGTTAGCCTAGCCCTTCTCGTTCACAGCAGGTTCAAAGCAAAAAAAAAAAAAAGGGGGGGGGGGATGGTTGCGTTTGTGTTTATGAATGGCAGAAAACAAAAAAGAAAGTAGTTTGCATGTAGGTGTGTTTGTACATATGAAATGAGATGGGTGCATGGTTTTTCTTCTATCATGTTCGACAGAAACAAGGAGAACAAAGAGAGTAGTTTTTGTTTGCGAATGGCAGAAACAAAGAAGTTGATTTATGAGATGGGATGGAGGAGTGTAGTAGGATGCATTCAAAAGTCTTAGTAGGTTGTAAGAAGTAACATGCTTCTTGGTTTCTAGCTTGTCGACACAAGTCCATGTCCAAAGAAAACGTGAGTTTGTATTTTATATATTTTGATTGTACGTATGAATTCTCTTTTAAAATGCATCTAGTACTTTGCCTAGGAATATAAAATGAGGTTGTAAGAGCTTAAAATTGGGAGGTATGTCTAGATGAGTCAACATATATGTCGACATCCCTTTTTACAAGTACACGAATTTGAGAAATGCATAGAACTTGGTTATAGCTGATTAAACTTGATATCTAAACATGAAATCATGCTAGAAATATTATTAGAAACTCAAAGAAACAAACGGGATTTAAAACGGTTTAGTTTTGGATTAATTATATATGTCGAATGGGTTGATTTTTGTCAAACGCTTTGCCTTCTAAAAACATAGCTAAATGTAACACCCCCAATTTTAAAATATTTGCAACGGAATAAAGATTGGGTGTTACTTCATAGCTCACAGTTTTTCAGTAGAAAATGATTATCAATTTAGTCATTTTAAAACATTTATCATTCGAATTTTATAAATATCAGAGTTTTCAAAATGAGGTCCCAGTGGTTTTAAAGTTTGTTAAATAAGTTTTCGAATGATAGTAAAATTTATAGCCTTTGTAAGAATCTGTGCTCCTCCGTACCATCTTTGCTCATTATGGATCTGAGATAAACACATGCTAAAAGTGTCAACACAAAGGTTGGTGAGTTCATAGAGTTTATAAGTAGAGTAGTTGATTTCCAAAAATCAAAAGAGTTTATGAGTTTATACTATTCATAATAAACGTTTTATTATCAAAATCAAAGTATGAGTAAAATCCATAGTGTTTATAATCAAAAGCAGTTGATTTACCAAAATCAAAGTTAATATGAAATAGTTTGTTGGTTTGCCCTAATTGGGTCAACACCAAAATAGTTTGTTGGTTTGCCTTAACGGGGTCAACACCAAAATAGTTATGATTTGCCAAGAAATAATGATTTTCTACTATATAGTGAACACAAATTAGTAATTTGATAAAAACAATGGGCTACGTTGTTATACGCCCATAACATTAGCTATTGTAGTACTGTGTCATGACCACAGCACTACTACCTGATTTCCCTAAGCCTCATGACACTCATCCTGTAACAATTCGCAATTTCAGGTTAACTTTTATTCCCGAAAAATTTCACTATTCACTTTTTACTATTCACTTTTACTATTCATTTTTCACTATTCATCTCAGAAATTTTTATTTCATATTCTCATAAGTTAAACTATTTTAACGATAATCCGAGAGTTTGACGCTCGTCGGATCATTTCTGCAAAAATCACAAAGCCGTGTCCGAGATTTACTTTTAGGTTTAAACGTCCTTCCAGCATCCCGATATATCCATAAAACATTATAAACAATAGAAATATGATTTTCTATCATTTTAGGACAATTCCAAAAGTTTTGGAATTTTACGTTTTTCAGTTCAGCGTTTTACGCGAATTGCGCGTTTTAGACCCGTGTTTCCAGTTTTTGGCAGGGTTTTCGCACCCGATAGAACCTACCACTCATTTTATATTTTATTATGGACTATATTGACATGTTTAACAATACTTTCAAGTTTCATATTTTTAGGATACCCGGTTTTACGTTTCGTGACTTAACAACTTACGGTTAGCAATTTACGGGTCCAAAACTAGCTACATAAGTAGGATAATACCAAGTTTTTGCATCTAGTCACCCTTATCTCTATATGAACGACTTAGGGGGGGGGGAGGATTCACACTTGTGGCATGATCTCATGACTTTAGCCATTAGATCAATACTTATTTACAACTTTGTCTCCAAGTTTAGCAAAAATATCCTAAAAACTAACCTCCTCAATGAACCTTCCTAGACACCTTCCTAACCTCCTCTTCATGCTATAAATACAAGCTCATACCTTCATCTTTTCATCACCAAAACGCCACACCATTAATTCCTAGCACCATGATCCTTTGATCTTCAAACTACAAGTTACACTACAAAGTTCAAGGTCTTAGTATTCTCTACCTAGTTCTTAAGTTTGTTTGGTGATTCCATGGTTGAATTAGGAGCTACACAAGGTTACTAGGGCTGAAGTTAAATGGTTTTCACAAGGGTTAGATCAAGGCTAGCAAGGGTTACAAGAGTTATGGTGAAGGGTTTACAAGCTTAGGTTTAGTGTCCTAGTTCTATACTTGACTTCCTTTCTTTAGAAAGCCAAAAGTTGTAAGCAAACCCTTATACACTTTCTTGCTCAATATCATTTCATGCTTATTATGTTTCTTTCATGCTATATATGGTCTTTGTATTGTGTTCATGATGTTTAAAAATGGATAAAACAAGTATTGGTATACATATGTTAACTTATGACAAGCAAACAAGCAAACTAGTGATTTTTATGGAAAACCACGACCACAATAGTATAACTTTGATATTTGACACTTACTTACTGTTAAAGAGGACTTAACAAGGAAAACATAGCAATTTGAATCACCCAAAACGAGTACACGAGTCAAAAGTTATGACCGTTTGAAGTTAGCGAAACCAAAACGGCAAAACTGCCTAAATTGCATTCTGATCAAATTATGATTTTGAAAGTCCCACTTCTGGTCCGATTCATCAAAAAGTTAAAACACGAAAGTTGTCCGGAACGACGTTTTCGTTCAGGAATTAAGAAGCTCGAGCCCTGAAAACGCTTTCTGAGTGATAAATTTCTTCAAATTCTTAACAGCCCATTTTTAGACCAAAGTTACTATATAATGATTATATTTAGATGAGACCAAGAGGTCTAATGACCTAAAGCCAAGACCACAACCATGGCTAAAGCCAAGGTTGAGTCTTAAGACCATGGTAACAATGACCAAGGTCACGGCAAAGCCACGGCTAAAGACCATATAACTTTTAAAGATCAAAGCTTATACATATATATATGTTATCAAATACTACAATAGTAGGGAGCCTCATGTGAGGAGTTCATTGAGTAAGCCGTCGAGACGAGTTGTGGATTTACGAGTTAAAGTGTCCTGGCTCCTCGAACGTTTACTCAATGACTTCTGAATTATGTCGGCCCGAACGGTAGTAAGAGATATACAACCTATACATGTTTCATAGACTTACACTATATACTAAAGTACTACATCATGAACATTATGCAAGACATATATAGGCAATTCGTCGTATTCTTAGACGTTACTCCAAACCTAAGTCGCAACGTTCTATTATAGGCTGTTCTTAGAGACTTTCGCGATTCGACCACCACTTTCATTTCTCATTACATAAGCTTAAGGTGAGTCATAGCCCCTACTTTTTCATACTTGTTTTAACTCTTTGGGGGGGATACATGCTCAACTACTTGCTTACTTGTACAAATACTTGATCGCGTTATACTTGATTGTTCTATACTTGATTGTCTTATACTTGATCGCATTATACTTGATTTCATACATACATGATTGTGTTATACTTAACTGCGTCATACATGATTGTGTTACTGCCAGTGGCTCCAGATTAAGTTGCTGGATGACCATTGAGACTTCCGGTGGCTCCAAATTAAGACCTTGGATGACCATTGAGGCTATTGATACATCCTAACATTTGCGAATGTTGGATACATCATAAACGTGAGGTCTTCGGAGATGAAGTGTAGACTCACGACTAATTGCTTAATTGTTTTGATGAACTTATACATGTCTTTATCATACTATATTGTAGCAGTGGGTTGTGAACACACAGGTTACAAGTCTCTTATGGCGGGACTTGTAACTGAGTGGATTCACGATGCCTTTGCTGTGTGAACATTCTTTTAAGGCTTTACAACTATTTTAAGACAAACTCTATGAACTCACCAACCATTGTGTTGACACTTTAGCATGTTTATCTCAGGTTAGTAAGGCGATAGCTAGTGCATGGAACTTAGAGTCAAGCTGCATATTCTGAAGACTTACGCTTTTATCATTTATCATTCAAAACATTTTGTATACATTTATGTATCATACTTTGGAATCTCATGTTTGTAACTTTGAATTCATTAATCGAATGGTAACTTTTCAAAACGTCTCATTTAGAGTTCGTTTTCTATAACTTGTACTTTGTATTATGAAGTAGCACCCCTATGACACAGTCTTCCGCTGCGGTATTTTGGGGGTGTTACAGATTGGTACCAGAGCCTTGGTTATAGAGAACTAGGTTGCATTTAGTGCCTAGACTATAACTGCTATATACGTTGGGACCTTCCTCTTTATTTGCCTTACACACAATACATACACATATGCTTTTTGGTTAGAGGTTTGCTTAGTTCCACGCTGTTAGATGATGTGACTTTAGTATTATAAGGAGCCCCAGAGATTCGTCGAGTCATTAAAAACATGGAGCTCAGTAATAACTAATTAGTTAACTTGATCTTGTGACAGTTCTTGTTTGATTAGACACAAGATTTGAGTTAAATAATATTATTGCTTAGCTTTAAGGATTTGATGACTTGATTATCTTACTATCGGCCTCAGAAGGCGGATTATGTGTCGGAAATTCTTAAGTAGGATGATTTAGAATCTCCTTATTTTAATGGATTGGGACGCCTCTTCAGTTAAATAAAGAAATTGTAAATCACCGAACCATAAGTTTATGAGACCTTACTTACATAAATTTGGACGCTTCTTTATGTAAGTAATGTGTTATAAATAAGTGGGCTTAATTGTAGCCGATACAACTCCTTAACCAGAACCTTAGACAAATCAGAGTGAACACCATTATTTTAGAGATCCTGAAATCCTGAATTCTCTTAGACACATCATAAGTAGTTAACATCAACTGAACTTCGGGACGAAGTTCTCCTTAAGGGGTACAGACTGTAACAATTCGCAATTTCAGGTTAACTTTTATTCCCGAAAAATTTCACTATTCACTTTTTACTATTCACTTTTACTATTCATTTTTCACTATTCATCTCAGAAATTTTTATTTCATATTCTCATAAGTTAAACTATTTTAACGATAATCCGAGAGTTTGACGCTCGTCGGATCATTTCTGCAAAAATCACAAAGCCGTGTCCGAGATTTACTTTTAGGTTTAAACGTCCTTCCAGCATCCCGATATATCCATAAAACATTATAAACAATAGAAATATGATTTTCTATCATTTTAGGACAATTCCAAAAGTTTTGGAATTTTACGTTTTTCAGTTCAGCGTTTTACGCGAATTGCGCGTTTTAGACCCGTGTTTCCAGTTTTTGGCAGGGTTTTCGCACCCGATAGAACCTACCACTCATTTTATATTTTATTATGGACTATATTGACATGTTTAACAATACTTTCAAGTTTCATATTTTTAGGATACCCGGTTTTACGTTTCGTGACTTAACAACTTACGGTTAGCAATTTACGGGTCCAAAACTAGCTACATAAGTAGGATAATACCAAGTTTTTGCATCTAGTCACCCTTATCTCTATATGAACGACTTAGGGGGGGGGAGGATTCACACTTGTGGCATGATCTCATGACTTTAGCCATTAGATCAATACTTATTTACAACTTTGTCTCCAAGTTTAGCAAAAATATCCTAAAAACTAACCTCCTCAATGAACCTTCCTAGACACCTTCCTAACCTCCTCTTCATGCTATAAATACAAGCTCATACCTTCATCTTTTCATCACCAAAACGCCACACCATTAATTCCTAGCACCATGATCCTTTGATCTTCAAACTACAAGTTACACTACAAAGTTCAAGGTCTTAGTATTCTCTACCTAGTTCTTAAGTTTGTTTGGTGATTCCATGGTTGAATTAGGAGCTACACAAGGTTACTAGGGCTGAAGTTAAATGGTTTTCACAAGGGTTAGATCAAGGCTAGCAAGGGTTACAAGAGTTATGGTGAAGGGTTTACAAGCTTAGGTTTAGTGTCCTAGTTCTATACTTGACTTCCTTTCTTTAGAAAGCCAAAAGTTGTAAGCAAACCCTTATACACTTTCTTGCTCAATATCATTTCATGCTTATTATGTTTCTTTCATGCTATATATGGTCTTTGTATTGTGTTCATGATGTTTAAAAATGGATAAAACAAGTATTGGTATACATATGTTAACTTATGACAAGCAAACAAGCAAACTAGTGATTTTTATGGAAAACCACGACCACAATAGTATAACTTTGATATTTGACACTTACTTACTGTTAAAGAGGACTTAACAAGGAAAACATAGCAATTTGAATCACCCAAAACGAGTACACGAGTCAAAAGTTATGACCGTTTGAAGTTAGCGAAACCAAAACGGCAAAACTGCCTAAATTGCATTCTGATCAAATTATGATTTTGAAAGTCCCACTTCTGGTCCGATTCATCAAAAAGTTAAAACACGAAAGTTGTCCGGAACGACGTTTTCGTTCAGGAATTAAAAAGCTCGAGCCCTGAAAACGCTTTCTGAGTGATAAATTTCTTCAAATTCTTAACAGCCCATTTTTAGACCAAAGTTACTATATAATGATTATATTTAGATGAGACCAAGAGGTCTAATGACCTAAAGCCAAGACCACAACCATGGCTAAAGCCAAGGTTGAGTCTTAAGACCATGGTAACAATGACCAAGGTCACGGCAAAGCCACGGCTAAAGACCATATAACTTTTAAAGATCAAAGCTTATACATATATATATGTTATCAAATACTACAATAGTAGGGAGCCTCATGTGAGGAGTTCATTGAGTAAGCCGTCGAGACGAGTTGTGGATTTACGAGTTAAAGTGTCCTGGCTCCTCGAACGTTTACTCAATGACTTCTGAATTATGTCGGCCCGAACGGTAGTAAGAGATATACAACCTATACATGTTTCATAGACTTACACTATATACTAAAGTACTACATCATGAACATTATGCAAGACATATATAGGCAATTCGTCGTATTCTTAGACGTTACTCCAAACCTAAGTCGCAACGTTCTATTATAGGCTGTTCTTAGAGACTTTCGCGATTCGACTACCACTTTCATTTCTCATTACATAAGCTTAAGGTGAGTCATAGCCCCTACTTTTTCATACTTGTTTTAACTCTTTGGGGGGGATACATGCTCAACTACTTGCTTACTTGTACAAATACTTGATCGCGTTATACTTGATTGTTCTATACTTGATTGTCTTATACTTGATCGCATTATACTTGATTTCATACATACATGATTGTGTTATACTTAACTGCGTCATACATGATTGTGTTACTGCCAGTGGCTCCAGATTAAGTTGCTGGATGACCATTGAGACTTCCGGTGGCTCCAAATTAAGACCTTGGATGACCATTGAGGCTATTGATACATCCTAACATTTGCGAATGTTGGATACATCATAAACGTGAGGTCTTCGGAGATGAAGTGTAGACTCACGACTAATTGCTTAATTGTTTTGATGAACTTATACATGTCTTTATCATACTATATTGTAGCAGTGGGTTGTGAACACACAGGTTACAAGTCTCTTATGGCGGGACTTGTAACTGAGTGGATTCACGATGCCTTTGCTGTGTGAACATTCTTTTAAGGCTTTACAACTATTTTAAGACAAACTCTATGAACTCACCAACCATTGTGTTGACACTTTAGCATGTTTATCTCAGGTTAGTAAGGCGATAGCTAGTGCATGGAACTTAGAGTCAAGCTGCATATTCTGAAGACTTACGCTTTTATCATTTATCATTCAAAACATTTTGTATACATTTATGTATCATACTTTGGAATCTCATGTTTGTAACTTTGAATTCATTAATCGAATGGTAACTTTTCAAAACGTCTCATTTAGAGTTCGTTTTCTATAACTTGTACTTTGTATTATGAAGTAGCACCCCTATGACACAGTCTTCCGCTGCGGTATTTTGGGGGTGTTACACATCCGATTAACAGATCTCATCAATTATGATGGATAATAGTAACAATGGCCCTCGGGATAGGTTCTTGCCAGTAACCTATTAGATTTCAAATAAAGTGCGTTTGGTAGCTTTCTCCAACGACCAAACGGGGATTGTCAATCCCTAATATATCTATCCACAATTATTTACGTTCACCCTACAAGTGACTAAGGTTCATGATATGAGGGACTTTTTGGCAATAGCTAACTTAGGAAATAGAAATCAGATATAGCATACAGTTGAAAAGTTATTTGTAAACATGTTTATAGCAATTATCTCTCCATGAGATATAAAATGTATAAAATGGTGGGCTATGGTCCCACAGTAATATATAAATAGTTTGAAATACTTATGAAAGTAAAAGTAGTATTTGAGCATGTATCTCCCCCAAAGCATTAATAAAACATTTATGAAAACGGGGCTAAGAACTCACAGTAATTTGTAAAGAGTTAAGAGTACTTTGTAAAAGTATAAAACATGTAGTTGAACATGTATCTCCCCCAAAACATTTATAAAACAATTCTAAAACCAGTAAAAGTATGGGCTTTGACTCACCTTAAGTGATACTAGGAATGATGAAAGTAAGTTCGAGTGAGATTATGAGAATGATTTTGGAAGCGTCTTGAGTACGGAACCTGATAAATAAATTTATCTGAGAATCTAGCCAAATACTATTTGGTAAATGAATAACGATTAATGAATGACGATTAACCGTTATGATGAAAGGATGATATGCGAGTGATGTTCTTATGTTTATAAGATACGTTATTATGTCTGAAATTTTCCTTTCTTAATTTTTGATGATAATAATACGTAAAGATAATTAGTTTAAGTATTGTTATATATATTTTTAACGTAAATAAACTGGAAATGTATATGACGGGAGGGGGGTGACGTAAAAATAGAAAATAAAATAAGAATGTTAATTATAATATGTGGGTCCTTGTCCTTTTTCCAATTTTACACTTTTTACCCTAACGGCGTTAGCGTTACACCGTTAGTCCAAAGTTAAATATATTTACATTTTAAATCCAAAAGCTTTCAATTATTACACTTTTCACCCAAAAGTTTATAAAATCAGTTTTTCACTCCTTAGTTTGTAAAATGACACTTTTTATTTTAACTTTATAAACTTGACACTTTTAACCCGAAAGTTATAAAATTTGCAATTTTAGTCCAAAATTCACCAATTTCTCAACTTAGTGTTTTTATTTCTTAATTAAGTTAGAAACAACTTATTTAACTTTTCAAACTGCTTATTTTCAGAAAATAGCTTATTTTTAGCTTATTGGGCTTTTAAACGAGTAGAAACAAGGCCCGTTAAGTAATTTTGATCCATTGGGTTTACGAAATTGTTGGGCTTGGTTACGGGCTTATTTTTGGGTGCTAAAAATATTTCAAAACAGCTTATTAAAGCAGCTTATTCGTTTGGCTTATTTTCAACTGATTGGGCCTTAAGGCCCAATCGATGGTTTACATGTTTTCAAAACGGATTCAAGGTCGTGATACTTTGCAGTATTTACGAGGTCGAGACGCGACTATTATTACAAATGTTCTATACGAAAATGATAGTTTGTTAGGTTGTCTAATAGTTTATGAAATAATATAACATGGCCGTTAAGTTAAATTCAAAAGTATACGTTCATTCTTGGGTTGCATGGGACACGGTTTTTAACTAAAAAGACTTAGAAATTTTTAAGTGTGTCGCGACTAGGTTTCGTTGTAAGTTAGAGACGTGTCTAAATATGGTTTATACGTGACTTTTATAATTCAAATCTTTATATGTCTTGATAGATAGCGTGTTAAATATATATATGGATGAAAGATACGTATATGTTGTTTATATAGATTACGATTATTAAGGCACAAGTGATAGTGATATTACACGTTAAGATTTAAGTATACGTTTTAAATAAAAATGAGAAAGTGAAGACGAGACTTACTACACCAAGATGGTGGGGTAAAATGAATCGTAGAGTCGAGGAGAGTGTAGCGTGAATGTCGACTCAATCAAGGTTCACAAACAAAGATTGGTTCCTCCTAAACACGATTTGAAAGGCTTGTGCTCGTGCCAAAGTGAATTGAAACAGAAACTAGAGATAGGACTTAGTTTTATTTTTGAAGTTGGTTTGTATGATTGTAGAAAACGAGTACATGCATGCAAGGTGATATATATATGAGATTTTGAGTATTCTAGTGACTATAAATTTATGAGATGTGATGTTAACGTGTTTTCCAAAAGTCTTGATTGTAAGAAGTAACATGTTCTTCCTGGTTTTGTTTCTAGCTTGTCGACATACTCCTAGTTCCAAAAGAAACGTGTGCTTGCTTATTTTATATAGGATTGTACATGTAGTCTTATTTTTAAAATGTATCTAGTACTTCCATAAAAACATATTTTAAGCATTGTGAGTGCATGATTTGTGGGAGTACATTCTTGTGTTTTAAAATAATATGTGGACTACCATTTTTATTAGCATACGATTTGGAAATTCATGTAAGACTTGGTTATAGTTGATTAACTTTAGCATTTAAACATGAATTCATGCTAGGATTATTATTAGGAGTTCAAATAAACAAGCGGGGTTTAAAATGGTTAAGTTTTGGATTATGTATAAATCGGATGGTTTGTTTTTGGACCAATCACTTGGCCTCGTAAATATTAGTGAGACTCGAAATGGATAGCTGAAAATTGACATACTCGAAGTTGGCTAGGTGAGAAATGAGGGAGTGTAAAAATGTCTATGAGTCGTGTGTAAAAATGGCTCGTACGAGGTGCGTTCTTGGCTTGGTCTAGTCGAGCATAACCAACTAATTATAAAGGGTTTTGGGCTTGAAACGTGTGGGCTGATGAATAGTAACAGGCCACGAAAAATGTTTGGGCTTAGAAATTAATAAGGGTTCGTTTGATATTAAGTAGGATTAGGAAATATTAATTATGAATATAGAAGTTTAGTTAGGATTTAGTGAAACATTTACGTGAGACCGGGAGTGAATAGTGTTTCGTGTATAGTATTTTGTGAATAGTAAAACTTTTGAAAAACATCTCAATATCACTAACTGACTCCAAAAACGATGAATAGTGTTTGGTGAATAGTAAATTTGAAAAATGTCCTGAAAATACAAGTTTGTAACGACCAATATAATAAAGAAAATTTTAAATTTTCCTGTAAAAATAGTGATTAGAAGTAATGACGGAGATTAATTTATAATTAAATATTTTTAATTATCGGGAAAATCACGGGTTGTGATAGTACCTACCCGCTAAACTGAATCCCGTCCCGGGATTCCGGTCTAAGATTGTTGTTATCAGGGGGTTTGAATGAAAACTTTTTAGAGAGAGTTTGTGAAAACTTCGATTTTTGTAAGGAAAACTTGTTAATTATATTTTTAAGAGACAACACAGGATTTGTTTCAAGTTTCTGTAGCCGATAAAAAAAATATGTATGGAAAGTCATTATGTCTTATGATGGGGTGAGTAATAGTTTAAAAATTCATTTGGTTTCTTGGGGTTGATAGCAGTTGCTGGGGATGAATGAAAATAGAAAAGTTGATTTGTTCTGATTATAGCTGAGTCCACAAAGGGCTCAATCAACGTGAATTAAGACCAAATAACTAGATGGGTTGTTTTGGAGTTCGAATGGAAAAATATTTAGGCAAAAACTATGATCTTTTGTTTAGTTGGAGCAGTGACAATCGAGCTGAACTGTGTTGATAATTTGGCCATCGAATGATAGAGTAAATGAAAAAGTCTTGTCACATAAGATTTATAGGTGTGTGCTAAATCGAGACGTGAGAGAAAAATATCGATAGGTTGTTAAGAAAATAACACGGTGAGTGATCCAATGTAGGCGAGCACTAGTCGGTTAACCTTAGGTGTAAAACTTAAGTCTTGGGCTTGAATAGCGTCGGGCTCAATTTGTGACCAAAGGCCCAAAGTAAAAGGGTGGTTATGGTTTGGCGAGTATGAATTGTTTTAACGCTCGTTCCATGACATATACGGTTATGAGATAGTTTAGGATCGTTAAAATAATGTCTAAGAGTTTTGAGAAATCGTTGGGAAGTTCGCAATCTTTTAGAGATTGAAGAGTCAAGACGCACGAGCGGTGTTTATTCATATGTGGCGTGTTCATAATTTGTAAGTTATGGTGTTTGGATTTTTAAATAAAATCCCTTGTGAGCACAATTTGGATGAGAATTTATTTATTCTATCGTGTTTAGATATTTCTCTTGAATTATAATAAAAATCTGTGCGGGTAACCTACCCGTTAAACAAAGAGTTTTGTTGATACAGATTTCTACAAAGAGAATTTTGGATAGGGATATAGAGGAAAATTTGCCGGATTATCAGCCTTTGGGAATGATGAAAGTCATTTTGTCTTTGTGTAGTGAATAGGGAACGTCCGTGGGTAGGATAGTAGTCTACGGCTACCGGCCTACCGCCTTACATATCCCACTTTTTCCTCTTCACTACTTATATTTCTTTCATCCAAAGGTTTTTAAAATGTCATACACCTATACTTTTCTCATAATTTTGTATGCGGTGTCAGCCATCTTCTTGGCCTACATCCCAAAGGAAGATTTGGAGTTTTTGGATTGGATTATAGCACTTTTCGTGCTAATTGAGGTTTTAGCTGTTAGTGTGGATGAAATATGGGGGTAAGAGATAGTGGTACAATGGAAACGTTGTTTTGAAACCTTATAATGGCATCATGCACTAACGTTTCATTTGTGTGATTTTATCGTTTAGGATATTGGATGCACTACATCCAGTCGTGATTCTTGATCTTGCAGGGATAGTGGTGTTTTTCATCGGCTTGGCAGGCCAACCAATTGGTTTTTCTATGCCTTACCTAGTGATATTTGTAACAATAGCATTACCAATGCTAATTGTATCGTTGGGTATCACTATACAGGGTTTCTAATAAAATTTAGTGGTTTTTGGTTTCATATGCCTGTTATTTCAGACATAATTGAACCTATTTATCTACATTTCGTTATTTACATAGAGAAGCGTCCCAAACTATGTAACTAAGGAAATATAGACTTATGGTTCAATGATGTACAATTTCTTGATTTGAATAAAAGGGCATCCCAATCCATTCAAATTAAGACATTGTAAATCATATTAAGATTCTGACTTAACATCCATACTAATCGACAAGGTAATTCATGCGCGGATTTTTGGGGAAATGGAAAGAGTATGTCATACGCATATATAAAGATGGAAGTATGACAATTAGGAAGGATTTGTATAATACTTGAAATAGTTAATGAGTATGTATCAATATACTAGAGTGTTGCTTGTAGCATAAATTATCTAGAAGTTCCATAATCGTCTGGCAGATGGAAGGCACGGAGAGCGTAAGGCTATAAAATGTTTTGTTTGTAAAAACGGTTATAGTTCAGATCTAAATTAGACCTGTTTCGCTATAACCAAAGCTCTGATGCCAATCTGTAACACCCCCAATTTTAAAATATTTGCAGTGGAATAAAGATTGGGTGTTACTTCATAGCTCACAGTTTTTCAGTAGAAAATGATTATAAATTTAGTCACTTTAAAACATTTATCATTCGAATTTTATAAATATCAGAGTTTTCAAAATGAGGTCCCAGTGGTTTTAAAGTTTGTTAAATAAGTTTTCGAATGATAGTAAAATTTATAGCCTTTGTAAGAATCTGTGCTCCTCCGTACCATCCTTGCTCATTATGGACCTGAGATAAACACATGCTAAAAGTGTCAACACAAAGGTTGGTGAGTTCATAGAGTTTATAAGTAGAGTAGTTGATTTCTAAAAAT
The DNA here is from genome assembly GCA_030686995.1 of Artemisia argyi. Lineage (NCBI taxonomy): Eukaryota > Viridiplantae > Streptophyta > Magnoliopsida > Asterales > Asteraceae > Artemisia > Artemisia argyi. The sequence goes on along the minus strand of CM060704.1, from coordinate 110,226,653 downwards.
CAAAAGAGTTTGTGAGTTTATACTATTCATAATAAACGTTTTATTATCAAAATCAAAGTGTGAGTAAAATCCATAGTGTTTATAGTCAAAAGCAGTTGATTTATCAAAATCAAAGTTAATATGAAATATTTGTTGGTTTGCCTTAATTGGGTCAACACCAAAATAGTTTGTTGGTTTGCCCTAACAGGGTCAACACCAAAATAGTTATGATTTGCCAAGAAATAATGATTTTCTACTATATAGTGAACACAAATTAGTAATTTGATAAAAACAATGGGCTACGTTGTTATGCGCCCATAACATTTAGCTATTGTAGTACTGTGTCATGACCACAGCACTACTACCTGATTTCCCTAAGCCTCATGACACTCATCCGATTAACAGATCTCATCAATTATGATGGATAATAGTAACAATGGCCCTCGGGTTAGGTTCTTGCCAGTAACCTATTAGATTTCGAATAAAGTGCGTTTGGTAGCTTTCTCCAGCGACCAAACGGGGATTGTCAATCCCTAATAGATCTATCCACAATTATTTAAGTTCATACTACGAGTGACTAAGGTTCATGATATGAGAGACTTTTTGGTAATAGCTAACTTAGGAAATAGAAATCAGATATAGCATACAGTTGAAAAGTTATTTGTAAACAAGTTTATAGAAGTTATCTCTCCGTGAGATATAAAATGTATAAAATGGTGGGCTATGGTCCCACAGTAATATATAAATAGTTTGAAATACTTATGAAAGTAAAAGTAGTAGTTGAGCATGTATCACCCCCAAAGCATTAATAAAACATTTATGAAAACGGGGCTAAGAACTCACAGTAATTTGTAAATAGTTAAGAGTACTTTGTAAAAGTATAAAACATGTAGTTGAGCATGTATCTCCCCCAAAACATTTATACAACAATTCTAAAACCAGTAAAAGTATGGGATATGACTCACCTTAAGTGATACTAGGAATGATGAAAGTAAGTTCGAGTGAGATTATGAGAATGATTTTGGAAGCGTCTTTAGTACGGAACCTGATAAATAAATTTATCTGAGAATCTAGCCAAATACTATTTGGTAAATGAATAACGATTAATGAATGACGATTAACCGTTATGATGAAAGGATGATATGCGAGTGATGTTCTTATGTTTATAAGATACGTTATTATGTCTGAAATTTTCCTTTCTTAATTTTTGATGATAATAATACGTAAAGTTAATTAGTTTAAGTATTGTTATATATATTTTTAACGTAAATAAGCTGGAAATGTATATGACGGGAGGGGGGTGACGTAAAAATAGAAAATAAAATAAGAATGTTAATTATAATATGTGGGTCCTTGTCCTTTTTCCAATTTTACACTTTTTACCCTAACGGCGTTAGCGTTACACCGTTAGTCCAAAGTTAAATATATTTACATTTTAAATCCAAAAGCTTTCAATTATTACACTTTTCGCCCAAAAGTTTATAAAATCAGTTTTTCACTCCTTAGTTTGTAAAATGACACTTTTTATTTTAACTTTATAAACTTGACACTTTTAACCCGAAAGTTATAAAATTTACAATTTTAGTCCAAAATTCACCAATTTCTCAACTTAGTATTTTTATTTCTTAATTAAGTTAGAAACAACTTATTTAACTTTTCAAACTGCTTATACTAAAAAAATAGCTTATTTTTAGCTTATTGGGCTTTTAAACGAGTAGAAACAAGGCCCGTTAAGTAATTTTGATCCATTGGGTTTACGAAATTGTTGGGCTTGGCTACCGGCTTATTTTTGGGTGCTAAAAATATTTCAAACAGCTTATTAAAGTAGCTTATTCGTTTGGCTTATTTTCAACTGATTGGGCCTTAAGGCCCAATCGATGGTTTACATGTTTTCAAAACGGATTCAAGGTCGTGATACTTTGCAGTATTTACGAGGTCGAGACGCGACTATTATTACAAATGTTCTATACGAAAATGATAGTTTGTTAGGTTGACTAATAGTTTATGAAATAATATAACATGGCCGTTAAGTTAAATTCAAAAGTATACGTTCATTCTTGGGTTGCATGGGACACGGTTTTTAACTAAAAAGACTTAGAAATTTTTAAGTGTGTCGCGACTAAGTTTCGTTGTAAGTTAGAGACGTGTCCAAATATGGTTTATACGTGACTTTTATAATTCAAATCTTTATATGTCTTGATAGATAGCGTGTTAAATATATAGATGGATGAAAAATACGTATATGTTGTTTATATAGATTACGATTATTAAGGTGCAAATGATAGTGATATTACACATTAAGATTTAAGTATACATTTTAAATAAAAATGAGAAAGTGAAGACGAGACTTACTACACCAAGATGGTGGGGTAAAATGAATCGTAGAGTCGAGGAGAGTGTAGTACGAGAGTGTAGCGTGAATGTCGACTCAATCAAGGTTCACAAACAAAGATTGGTTCCTCCTAAACACGATTTGAAAGGCTTGTGCTCGTGCCAAAGCGAATTGAAACAGAAACTAGAGGTAGGACTTAGTTTTATTTATGAAGTTGGTTTGTATGATTGTAGAAAACGAGTACATGCATGGAAGGTGATATATATATATATATATATATATATATATATATATATATATATATATATATATATATATATATATATATGAGATTTTGAGTATTCTAGTGACTATAAATTTATGAGATGTGATGTTAACGTGTATTCCAAAAGTCTTGATTGTAAGAAGTAACATGTTCTTCCTGGTTTTGTTTCTAGCTTGTCGACATACTCCTAGTTCCAAAAGAACCGTGTGCTTGCTTATTTTATATAGGATTGTACATGTAGTCTTATTTTTAAAATGTATCTAGTACTTCCATAAAAACATATTTTAAGCATTGTGAGTGCATGATTTGTGGGAGTACATTCTTGTGTTTTAAAATAATATGTGGACTACCATTTTTATTAGCATACGATTTGGAAATTCATGTAAGACTTGGTTATAGTTGATTAACTTTAGCATTTAAACATGAATTCATGCTAGGATTATTATTAGGAGTTCAAAGAAACAAGCGGGGTTTAAAATGGTTAAGTTTTGGATTATGTATAAATCGGATGGTTTGTTTTTGGACCAATCACTTGGCCTCGTAAATATGTAGTGAGACTCGACATGGAAAGCTGAAAATTGACATACTCGAAGTTGGCTAGGTGAGAAATGAGGGAGTGTAAAAATGTCTATGAGTCGTGTGTAAAAATGGCTCGTACGAGGTGCGTTCTTGGCTTGGTCTAGTCGAGCATAACCAACTAATTATAAAGGGTTTTGGGCTTGAAACGTGTGGGCTGATGAATAGTAATAGGCCACGAAAAATGTTTGGGCTTAGAAATTAATAAGGGTTCGTTTGATATTAAGTAGGATTAGGAAATATTAATTATGAATATAGAAGTTTAGTTAGGATTTAGTGAAACGTTTACGTGAGTCCGGGAGTGAATAGTATTTTGTGAATAGTAAAACTTTTGAAAAACATCTCAATATCACTAACCGACTCCAAAAACGATGAATAGTGAAATGATGAATAGTGTTTGGTGAATAGTAACTGATGAATAGTAAATTTGAAAAATGTCCTGAAAATACAAGTTTGTAACGACCAATATAATAAAGAAAATTTTAAATTTTCCTGTAAAAATAGTGATTAGAAGTAATGACGGAGATTAATTTATAATTAAATGTTTTTAATTATGGGGAAAATCACGGGATGTGATACTAAACTTGATATCTTTTTCTAAAATTGGACATGCTAATAGTTTACCAGGTGAGAAAAGAGATGGTATAAAAATATATATACGTCGTGTATAAATATTGAGAAAACTAGAGTCGTTTTGTAGCATGTTTAGTCGATTTTATGAAAATTAATAGAATTTGAATTTTGGGCTTTAAGACCTTGGGCCGAAACTAGTTGGGCTGAAATTAATTAAGGGCCTGTTAGGTGTAATTAGTGTTTAGTGAAATATGTAATTTTTGTTAAACGCGTCGAGAACTTGTTCCTTCATTTGGTGATTTATATTATAACGTCTTGGCGTTAAATTTATATAATAAAGAAAATTTTAAATTTTCCCGTAAAAATGGTGATTAAAAATAATGACAGAGATAAGTATATAATTCAAACGTTGTTAATTATATGGATTTTTGCCGGGTTTTACAGGGGGGCTTAGGGAATGATTTTGATATAATGGGTCATTCCTTGTAATGAACCATTACATTCCATATATGTAAGCAAACAACATTTTATCATTCCAACGTAATCATCCTTTCCATTCACCCTTTGATTACAACGTACCAAACACTACGTTTATGTTAGGAAGGGAAATCAGGAACTTGTTACACACAAAAGCCAATGAATCATGGCAAAGGTTATGGAAGTAGCTCACCTAAGCACTGCACATTTGTCCAAACAGCAGCAAAAAAGCTACATATCTTTCTCCATCTTTCAAGCTAGTTCATTATTTCACCAATAGATGGTACTTTCTTTGTAGCGTTCATCCAAATAATCTAAACGAAAGAGAGAACAATTTTGATAGTGTATCCAAGCAATAAAGTTGCTTGTAGATGTTCATGAAATAGCTTATCTATAGGAACATAAGCCTAACCTCTAATGCTCATAATCATTGTAAAAGAGTTACAATAAAACCTTATTCACGCAACCGCACACCCATTGCGGCCCCCAGATTGACCCCTTTAAGCCCCAATTTTAGTGTTGAAACACCTAAATTTCAGCCTCATATCATGACACAAAGTCACCCATTTCAGCTCCAAAATGCACCAACTCCAGCCCCATTTCAGGCCCCCAAACGCACCTATCTCAGGCCCCATTTCATCACCATAGCCCAACCATTTCAGCCCCCCAAATGCACAGACTTCAGCCCTCATTTCAGCACCATGACGCACCCTTTGCACACACCATTTCAGACCTGAATCCCACACCGGTTGGACCGCGTCCTGGTTGCACGGATTTCCAGAAAAAAATCATGATTACATGCCTGAAAAGTACATTCCATGAGTTACTGAAGTGAGGAAAATCATGTAACTGGCTCAAAATAAAAAATGCAGTCCATGCCTATCATGAATATTCAGAATCTGAGAGAATACGGACTCATCCAAGAGCTTAAGATCCTGCCATAATATTTTAATTTGTTCAAACTTAATCCCAAACAGCGTAGAAACTACTTATGTGTTGTCGAAGGCTGGTGTTGAGCATATGAGCCATGATTTGCAATACTACTTTTTTAAGGTTGTCGCTAGTATCAAAAAAATCAGTAACAGAATACACGTATGGTAACACTAACGACTTATTACTGAAGAAAATTAGTTTCAACAAAAACGAAGTGATGTTTAGTTAAACATATGATGTTTAGTTAAACATGTATCTTTCTCGAGGTCCCTTGTTGGTGTTGCAGGGTGATGAGTCATTACTCTTCCGTTGCAACTACCATAAGGCCTTATTTCTATTATCCTGTAAAAATATGTCGTATCTTTTAGAAGAAAAAGAAAGTGGAGGTAACCCTTAATTATAATGGAAAACAATAATCCCATGAACATTGCAGATACAGACTACGTAAGTATGACTGTCATTTTGTGTGTCAAGTCGGGGGAAAAAAGTTGGCAAGAGAACTAAATGGTCGAGCGAAATTTTAATACTAAATAAAAAAAAAAAAAATTGGTTTAGGGTAAACATATCACATAAAGTTTTTTTTTTTTTCTTTTCTTTTTTTTTTTTTTTTTTCATTTTCATTTTAAGCGGAGGTTACATCGAACACGTGTGTTGAGCATATAAACGACTTTCTAAACTGATATGTCCTATGTTTAGAAGTAAAAAGCATACCGAAATATAATAGTAGAGATATGACTTTTCTTTTTCAAAAGTAGCAAGTATTTTCGTTATGAGTATATGTACGTGTCCAACTTAAGATTTTTAGCGAAATTTTTAAGTCGTCACTTTTTTAGCTAAATATCCAAGTTAAGCTTGTGGAAAACTAGAAGGGGGTTGAATAGTTTTATCTCTTTTTAACATAATTATCCTTTAAAAACTTTACGTTTCATTAAAGATATGAACTCAAATTACTTGTTAATCTTTGAAAAGCTTTAGGTGTAATTAACGATTCTAACTAAAGACAATATGTAATATGCAAAGACAAAGTAAGAAACGATCAAACCACAACACGATTGTTTATCGTGGTTCGGCTACAAGGACTCTTTTTCCTTGCCCTACATCCACGCCCCGAGTTTCCAACTCGAGAATTTCAAGCACTAGTCAACAAGCTCCTTTCACGGGTGGAGAAACCTTTACAATCGTCGCTTACACTTTATCCGGTACAAAGCTAGATACCGGGTCCTAGTTCAAGGTAGAACCAACCTAATGTCGCCTATCCACTATTTCCAACACTAAGCTAGATGTCGAGTTCTTTTACAAGGGTACAACCACTCCCAATAGTTCTTTTACAAGGGTACAACAACTCTCATCACACTATGTATTTTAAGGCCTAAAATACTAACCGATCACTTCTACACAAGATACAAATGAAGTATAAACTACCAAAGTTTATACATAACAAAGCTAACAAGTCTTGCAACTTTTGAGTTGAAACTTGTAACTTCTTGGATGAACTTGTGAACTCCTTTGCTACATAAGAGAATCACACAAGTCAAATGTTACTGGGTTAGATGAGAGAGTATGTGAAATATATGTCCTAAAGTGATGGGAAAAAACTAGCAAGTGGCTTGGTATTTATAGCAAAACAAACCAGCAGTCTGGCAGATCCGGCGGAACCCTAGAATGGGTTCCGCCCATGTACCCTGAGGGTTCCGCCAGGACTGATAGACAAACTTGCCATAAATCTTTCCAAACCAACCAAAGTCACATCAAGTTATTACTTGGTCAACCACACATTGAATCAACATGGAATGCTTCCAAAATGTGTAAGAGCTTATGGATAGTCAAACACATAAACTTACCATAAATGCTTATTGATGTGATGTGACACTTTCTTATTTAAGAAATAAAAACAATGTTATGTTAAAAGAGAAATGTAAAATCTAGTTATAAAAGACTTAAAACTAAAGTGATGTTTTTACTATAAACTAAAGTTCATACTTTATCATTAACAAAACTTAGCAAAGATCGTAAAATATAAATAACGTTTTTAGGCGATATTTGTATTAACAATCTCCCCCTTTTTGTTGATGGCAAAACATAAACTTTATTTATAAGTAAGCCACTAGTTTTAGTGTTAAGTCTTATAAAGTTTGTATTAAAACTTGTTTTTGCTAAGATGATGTGATATGCAAGAGTTAGAGAAGAGATGAGAACAAGTTTAATATAAATTATCCCCCTTTTTGTCGAAACCAAAAGAAGAGAAGCGGAGCGAAATGTTGCAAGTGGTCCCCCTTGGACAATACTCCCCCTAAAAGGAGTGCCAAGATAGGAAACATGGATTTTGAACCTACAAAAAAAATGTTAGTTGCCGCGCAAGACAAGTGTAGAACAAGTCATGAAAGCTCTTATTGTCTAAAATGCAAATAAGAGTAGCGAAGCGGAATAATGCAATTTTCATGCTCCCCCTTGAATATTACTCCCCTAAATGGAGTATAAAGGAAAGAATACATGGATAATGATCCTACAAAAAGGAAGGTTAGTTTCTAAAACACAAGATATATGTATGCTACCATAACAAGGCAAAGTTTACTCACAATACCTAAATGGTCAACAAACAATGCATACCTTATAGTAGAATGAAATTCATTTCATGTAAAATTTGACTTTTAGAAAGTCAAAAACAAGAAATTAGGAAGATAACATCCTATTTTAAAAAGAGAAAAAAAAAATAAAAGGAAAATAAAAATAAAAAGAAAAACATCATAGTCCTTAATAAGCTAAAGAATGTTTTAAGGTAGATGATGATGAGTGTTTTGGCTTGTTAGGTTGTGTTTTTGGTGCTACTATGGATGAGACTCTATCATTGTTGGAGACTCTAAACTTGAGGTGGGTGAGACAAGGATTCTAGACGGTCCAAAATGTGGTTTAGGATAAACCTCATTTCTTCGGTTAGCTCGCGGATTTCCGTTCGACACCTTTCACTAATGTGATCGGTTCTTTCGCAATGTCCGCAATCATGGCAGGGAAAGTTTGGTGGAAGAGAGGTTTGATTTGTTGGTGGTGGATCATTTGAACTTGAAGGAGCAAATGTGGATGGTTGAGAGGTGTTTTTGGTTCCTTCACTAGTTGAGTGTAATGCCATATGGAAATCCATAATATGGTTGATTTGAGAGTCAACCATACGTATGAAGGCATGAAGGTGGTTTAAATGAGTGTTCATTTCATCATTAAGGTTTGGAGATTTTTCCCATATGGATGATTCTATTTTCTTATAAGAAGGAAATAGAGATTCAAAGTGTTGGGAATGCTCTTGTGATGGTTGTTGTTGTGGTTGTTCTTGTTGTGGTGGTTGTTGTTGTTGTGGTTGTTGTTGTTGTTGTGGTTCTTGTTGTTGAACATATTGGCGGAAGCTTGGTTCTCTGGAAGGATTACCATGAAGGTTTTTGTAAATGGGGTGAAACACAAATGATTGTAGGTGTGAATGACCTTGATCTTGTGAAAAAATTGATGGTCTAGCATAACGGTAAGCCAAACGTTCTACCAATGATGGTTGATGGGGTTCATCATCTAATTGCTCACTTGGTTGTTGTTGGGTTTCCATTTGAGCAATGGTGTCAAAGAGTGACAATGATGGAAGGCTTGATGATTTAGGTGATAGGTCTTCTAAAGTTTCCAAATAGGGTAGTGGTGATGTTGGTGGTGTATGGAAAAGTTCCATTAGGGTAAGTGTTGGTGATTGAGGTGATGGAGTTTTTGATGGTTGAGTTTGTTGAAAAGATGATGTTGAATCACTTGAAGGTCTAGTTGGTGGCGGAATAGTGGCTATGTTGGTGTTGCAATGCTTTGGAGAGGGTGTTGGAGTAGCAAGATTAAGCAAATCTTGTATAGTGATCACATTGGTATTGCAAGGTGTTGAGGATGGTGTTGAGGTAGTAAGGTTAAGGAAATCTTGGATAGGTGAAGAAATATCAAGTAATGTATCACTTGATGATGATGAGCTTGATTTGATGGTTTTGTTGAAGCAACAAGGCTTTACACTAATCCTAGCGGTTTTTCTAATGGATTTTGATGATTCGGATGAAGTGTTAGATTTAGTCATTTCAAAGGTGTGATTTTGAAGCTTAAGAGAAGGGATTTTGATGGTGATGGTGTGATTTGAAGTGTTGCAAAATTGTCAAATTTATAGAGTGGAAGAGATGTTGGAAGGGGTGTTTGGATTTGATGTTCTACCATACAAATGTTGAGGTTTCTAATGATTTAAAATATTTCCAAGAACATGTCAAATCATTGGATGTCAATCCAATGGAATTGGGTGGAGTGAAAGACTAACTTATGCACTCAATGCTAAGTGATCATGGGAAGTGATTTGGTTGAAAATGTTCTAAGGGTTTGAAGGATCCTTTTTAAGGGTTCCTTGGGTTAGTTATGTTTGAATTTGAATTTTTGGCGGGAAATGACTTTCTAATTGTTCTAATGAGTGAGAGTGGTCCTAATATGTTTATTGAAAGTAAGGAAAGATGTTTCTCACTAAAGACAAAGATTTGACATTTTACAAATTTTGAAATTTAGAAAAATATAAAAATTTTCTGCAGGTGACTGGCAGAACCCTGAGATAACACAGGCGGAACCCTCCTGAGGGTTCTGGCTGGTCCGTTGGGCCATTTCTGGAATTCCAGAAATTTACACTGGCGGAACCCATTTGAGGGTGCCGCCAGTTCCGCCAGGCCTGAAAAACAAGGCAGTCCCTCGTTTTGACCCGTGAGACGATTTTCAAATTTTTCGAAAACTCCTAAAAACAAAGATATAATTCATATCTGGTTAGGAAATGCAAAAATTGGACATGCAAACACGCATACCATTGGACTTTGACCGGGGGCTAACGAATTTCACTATTCTTAGTGAAATTTTCCATAAGCATGAAAATTTGACAAATACCTCAAATATAGTCAATATGCATAAAGGCTCATACAAAACATAGTCTGACGAAGAAAACAAATCATGGAAGTAAAAAGCAATACAAATCACATAGTTTAACACGTACAAAGTTCTAAAAGCTACATAAGCCAAACACTCCTTAAACACATATCTCACAACCGGTCTATCTTCTTCTTGAGCTTTTCTAGGTACCTTCCGTTTGTTGACGCGGGTTTGCTTGTTCTAGTGGAGCTTGTTGACGTGCTTCTCCATCCGATACTAATTTGACAACCTTAAGCATTTAGGAGAATCATTAGGTAAGTAAGTATAAAAGTGCAAGTACCGCTTGTGCTTTTCTTATCAACTTATTACCGACATAATTCCATTTGGCATACACTATGGTTTCTATTCCCGTTCTTTTGGGATACCATAATCCTAGTTGTGAAGTGACTTTTGATGTATCCAAACAAGCTCTTCCGAAAGAGTTGTTTAAGGATCTTCTCTAAAACGAGTACATAGACAAGCACTAAACATAATGTTGGATCTATTTGTTGTGAGAACAAGTAAACTTCCAAACATTTCTCTATGTTTAGTTTTACCTACGGATTCACTAATCTCATTCTTGATAAGTCATAAAAGACTTAATCATTGTGAACTTGTGAATAACTAGGAATGTCTTTGAGTGATTATTCCTTGCTTTTGGAGCTTGCTTAGGTTATTAAAAAGTCTTTCATAGATTTACATTATTTTCTATTTTGAAAGATCTATTTTGTTTTAATGGTTGCTTTACTCTAATGTCCAAAAACTATTTTTATCAAATTTGTTTTAATCACAACTATGACCCATGATTCAAGTTTTTATGACATGTAAATATTTCTTGACTCAATGTTTGACACAAGACGAAAAGATGTTGTTTTTCATTTTTAATAGTTCATCTTCCTTATTATTAATCTTAACTTACTTGTCTTATCAATGTTGGACTTTCGACTAAGTCATCATCTACCAAAGATGATATCTTAGAAGGAGGTGGTCTTTCATCGAATGTTAAATTCAATTATTCCTCGACTCTTTAGGTTTATATGAAACTTTAACAAAATAGTGGTTGAATTAAAGACACGATTGAAAATATAAGGTATAATGTCAAAAGATGTTGTACCACAAACATCTATGAAATGTTGTGATTTTGCTAGATTTGCAAGCATCACAAAAGTGTTGGTTGTTAAATCACTTAGGAGATTCTTAGTTAGCTCACTTGTAGACAAGTATTAAGTGAGACTCACCCAAGAGATTCTCGTGTCTTTTCCCGAAAGTTTAAAGAGGTAAAACACCTTATATCTCCTACTAGATGTAGTGTCTAAATCCTTTAATCACAGAGGATCTAATCCTTGTTGTTACTTACACCACATAAACACCTTAGAGTAAAAACTATTAATAACACCCACGACAAAACTTAATGTTAATCAACAAGAAGCAATGAATGGTAAGTTGAAGAGACGTGTACCTTTTAAGCTCCATAGATGAGCCACCAAGAAGATAATCTTTAAGCAAATTATCTTGACTCGTAAGAGAGCTAAACTCAAATACTTATGAATCCAAGGAGGTTAGACAAACATATAAAAGTATTGAACATGATATCTTTATCCTTTTATCATGAGCTCCTAATAGAGATAGAATTACTCCTACAATTCTCTCCTAGGTTTCACAAACACAACTTGTTTTGTTTTACTTGTTGATGGTGCATTTGAGTCAAATCCTAATCCGGTTTTATCTCTAAATGACTTTTGACTTTTCAAAAAGCTTTTGAGAGCTTTTGAACTTTCTTCAAATTTAGCAAGCATTTTTCCTTTTTCATTTTGTCTTTGAATTTCATATTTGTAATCTTGACATATTTTGCATTCTAGATCAATTTCAACATTGCTTTCAAGTCTAGACATTTTATCTTCCAACATTATTTCTTTTTCAATATTGTTCACAAGAGATTTTGAATGTTCATTGTTAAAGATAGTTTTTAGGTCCATGTTGCATAACAGTTTAGACTCATTTTCTAGTTTAGAAAACTCTAGGATAAATGTGTCAAAGCAAAAGTGTTTTGTTTCAAATTATACCTTGCTTGATGTTTTATCTAATTGAGAATCACAAACCGGATAGTTGGCTTCATCTTCATCCGTGTCATTCCATGAATCGTAAGCAAGGCCACTTTGAGCTCGACATAAGTAATCATCTTCACTTACACCTTCATTTAAAACCTTTAAACTAGTAGCACATGTATTTACTTCAACTAAATGTCTATCTATTAATTTTTCTAAGACTTCTAATTCATATGTGAGATCAAATTGATCATATTTGACTTGACATATTTCTTGATGAAAGTTTAACATATTTTTCCAAATATCATTTGCCGTTTGACAAAAATACACTCTTTCATATTCGGTCCTTGGTAAAGCTTTATAAATTATTATCTTAGCTTTAGTGTTTTTATCAAGTTTAGGATAGTCATCTTGATTTTCAAAACTTGTTTTCGTTGGTTTGAAATCACCAATAGAAATAATATGCCAAAGATCTTGATCAATTGATTTCACATAGTTTTCAAATTTACTTTTCTATTCAAGGAAGTTTTCTTTTTCAAATAGCGGTGGCTTTTGAATAGGTTGCCCTTCTTTGAGTTTTTCAAAATCCATGGATCGATCCAAGTTTTAAAATACAATATATTTTAAAGATCTTGAGTAACATAGCTCTGATGCCAGTTGTGGAAAACTAGAAGAGGGGTTGAATAGTTTTACCGCTTTTTAACTTAATTATCCTTTAAAAACTTTACGTTTCATTAAAGATATGAACTCAAATTATTTGTTAATCTTTGAAAAGCTTTACGTGTAATTAACGATTCTAACTAAAGACAATATGTAATATGCAAAGACAAAGTAAGAAATGATCAAACCACAACACGATTGTTTATCGTGGTTCGACTACAATGACTCTTTTTCCATGCCCTACATCCACGCCCCGAGTTTCCAACTCGAGAGTTTCAAGCACTAGTCAACAAGCTCCTTTCACGGGTGGAGAAACCTTTACAATCTTCGCTTACACTTTATCCAGTACAAAGCTAGATACCGGGTCCTAGTTCAAGGTAGAACCAACCTAACGTCGCCTATCCACTATTTCCGACACTAAGCTAGATGTCGAGTTCTTTTACAAGGGTACAACCACTCCCAATAGTTCTTTTACAAGGGTACAACAACTCCCGTCACACTATGTATTTTAAGGCCTAAAATACTAACCGATCACTTCTACACAAGATACAAATGAAGTATAAACTACCAAAGTTTATACATAACAAAGCTAACAAGTCTTGCAACTTTTGAGTTAAAACTTGTAACTTCTTGGATGAACTTGTGAACTCCTTTGCTACATAAGAGAATCACACAAGTCAAATGTTACTAGGTTAGATGAGAGAGTAACTGAAATATATGTCCTAAAGTGATGGGAAAAAACTAGCAAGTGGCTTGGTATTTATAGCAAAACAAACCAGCAGTCTGGCGGATCCGGCGGAACCCTAGAATGGGTTCCGCCCATGTACCCTGAGGGTTCCACCAGGACTGACAGACAAAATTGCCATAAATCTTTCCAAACCAACCAAAGTCACATCAAGTTATTACTTGGTCAACCACACATTGAATCAGCATGGAATGCTTCCAAAATGTGTAAGAGCATATGGATAGTCAAACACATAAACTTACCATAAATGCTTATTGATGTGATGTGACATTTTCTTATTTTAGAAATAAAAACAATGTTATGTTAAAAGAGAAATGTAAAATCTAGTTATACAAGACTTAAAACTAAAGTGATGTTTTTACTATAAACTAAAGTTCATACTTTGTCATTAACAAAACTTAGCAAAGATCGTAAAATATAAATAACGTTTTTAGGCGATATTTGTATTAACAAAGCTTTCAATAAACACATACTAAATTAACCGTGTAGACTCAAATTACCTCAGTAACTGTAGGTCCGTAGTCGATGTGTATGAAGGCTGTAAACTTAAGGCAGTTAACCAGTAGTTGATATCCTTGGTCAAATATTTTTCACTTGTTGATCCTGATTTCACACTCCGCAAAATGAACCACCACCAATGCCCATGTCGGACTAACTTGAGCTACGTAATTACCTGGTTTCCATATCGACACATGGATTCCCTGCACATTAAAAATATCAGTTACAATGTATTTGAAAGTTCTAAGTTATTACTGTATTATGTTAAAGTTTATATTCATAATATGATGTATTAATAAGGAAATTCTCATTTACCTTTACCTCAAGTTTGGCTGATGTCATATGCTCAGTTTACGTATGACGGGCCAACAAAGAAGCAACAAAATATCGGTGTTGTGGCTGCCTTCTTTTTGCTTACATTTCAGGTACAGGCGCTACGGCTGAACCAACCTACGCCGACAATGACGACAATGACAACCGTTACTAAATTCAAAAACTAATAGTAAAGGCCTGTTTTATTTTCGTGTTCATGTACCTAGAGAGTAGGTTAATTTTAGTATAGATGGGCATATTTCTCACAGCTTCATTGATGTTGTACATGTTACAATACATATTAAAAGGCATTCCACTCATAAAACCAACTCCTAGTGCACTCGACAGCTGCAATCGCACCCTGCAAAATGAAAAAGTAGTAAATTTATGCGGCGCCATATGAAAATTCATTTGCGTAAAAAACCGTGGCATGTTATTACCTGAACTTTGTTTAGTGCCTGTGGCGGTTCGCTGGTTGTCTGTGCATTTACATCTACACAGCTGAGTAAAGACGATTACTGTAGCAGCATATTTGATCACGCTCTGTACATGTACATAAATTGCAGACTGTAAAATGCATAGATACAATTATATAATAAAGGAAAACACGTATAGGATGAAGGCATAAGAAAAATAATGCAACCATTAACAGAGTTGCAACTGGTACATATGGACTGTCATTGTTTACAACCAGACAACCATGTACATCAGTAGTTCGTGTATTTACACCTGTTAAATCACAGCAACAACACCTGTTATACAATACCATGCTTGTTTGATTGTGGTGATGCAGGGCAAGTGCGGTTAGGAAAACTTGCTGCAACCTTAGCTGATACAAATGTCGAAATGCCTTTTGCTTGCTGTTTGGCCCGGCATATTCCTTTTCTTTTAGCATGAATACTGATTGACCCGACGTATTATTGTAATGCTGGCTGTTTTTGGCCGAGATGATGCTGCATAAATAAATAAAGTAGAATATTTTTTACTCCCTCCGTCCCATAATAATTGTCCAGTTTGACTTTTTTAAGTCTTTCTTTCTCAACTTTGACCATAATTATTTTTGTTTACGTTATATAATATTTGATGAAAATCATACCAATGAAAATACATTTAAATTCTCATCCATTCATATATTTTTCATCAAATGTTGTATATCGTAAACAAAAATATTTAAGGTCAAAGTTAACAAAGAAAGACTTAAAAAAGTCAAAGTGGACAGTTTTTATGGGACGGAGGTAGTATTTCAATTCTAATAAAATACACGCACTAAAACCTATCAGACAACTTTTAACGGATCCTAACACTAAAAGACGCTAATTAAACGCAATATTTCCTACACCTAATAATATACGCGTCATCAATCATGAGTTGCTTTCACGACTCCAAAGGCCACAGAAAACAAAATGATAAGTACTTACCCAAATAATATACTCCCGTTGTTATCGTATTTGATGTTCCTATGCATGGTGCTTACTCGTGTTAAGAAGACGTGTATGCTTCTTCAGTCGTTGCTTTCTATTACTGGATGTTGTGGACTTGTGGAGCTACCACCAGTTGCCATTAGCCTGCAAAATAAGGTCAGTCGTTACTAAGGTTATACATGCATTTGTTTATGTGAAGATGTAATAATTGTCAAAAGTGGACATTTCCGGTGTGGATAGCTACCGTAGTATATGGAATATCCTTTGCCTGCTTTAATTTAGTAATAATAACTACTAAGATAACCTTATGTGTTTGGGTAATTGCGTGGATACCTATGCATATGAATTGATTTATGGATACAGCTGCGTGAAGAGCATGGCAAATAACGAAAACATGACATTTATGTTATAAGTAATACGGGAATGCTAGCACCATCTAGAAACATATAATATATGATTTAGTCTATGAAATATGAAATCATTTTCATGATATAAAATTGTGGCAAAAAATATTATGAGAACTTGTTACCCAGCGCCTAAAAAGTTTCAACTCGCATCAGTTTCAAATAACATTCTTTTTATTCAAAATATAGTTGTATGGTGAGTAACAAAATCAAAAACACATTATACATTAAAATGAGATAGAAAACCATTTTTATACCAAGAAATTAGTGACTTTGGGTGCAATGTTCCGGAAAAAAAAGCCTCGAAGCGATTGAATTCGCAAACGCCCCTCTCTGCACCACCCCCTCAAAAAATCCATGCCCTGGCACATCAACCATTTTCCGTCTACCACCATGGGTACCACCATGGCTGGCACCAAATATTACGGTACCACCAGTCAAAGACGCTATAGAAACAGTTCAATATGGAATTACTACCCGCGTGCGTTGCAACATGAGGAAAATTATTTATTTTGTAAGTATGAAATAAAGTTGAAGCAATAACCTAACAAACCATTAGTAACGTTCTGTCTACTCAACTCTGTAAACTGAGTGACTTGCAGTGACGATAACATGCCTTCTCATAACAAACAGCCTCACACTTCCTGCACAATTCATCACATAAATCAGCTAATCAACTTCATATAAAAACACTATGTTAGGATCAGTGGATAAATAGAAGTGCACAGTAGTAACTTAAAAGTTACAACATCTTTCCCGAGCGTTCATTTTTCCATTTGCTCTTCCTTTGACATAACAATCATACCTTTTCTTAACTCCTCTTCTGGCGGCCCTCACGAAAAAAATGAACGCGTGTCACTTCTGGCGAACAATTACTCAGTATTAACAGCTTTTGTCGCGCAGTGTGCACTTAAACATCAAAGTATAATTACAACTTCAAATACATTGTAAGTACCTTTTGTACCAGAAAAGGTTGAGTTCATATGGTGGATCAAGTAACTACTTCTATTTACTGAAACATACCAAGACATTCATTAGGTCTAAAAAACGGATGAAGTTTTCCCCCGGGGAGGGCGAGTAAGGAATGACTTAACCACAAATTCTGCAATGACGAAACATCCTAACTAAGTTAGTGATCAAATCATGTATATACAGAGTATCCACATTACTTTCGTTGTGACAAACAGATCACATTTACTCATTTAATTATCAAACTGTGACGAATTCAGGCATTACATACTCTAATTAAAAATATCAGTCTCGTCACATGCGACACAAAATCAGTTATAACAACTACAGAGCGTTATGAACTTATAAGTTTTACACAGTACCAAGCCTTTCAGGCTCTTAGCAAATGAACATAGGTCACATGAACCTCCTGAAACCTCAAAACTCTTATCCCTCTCAATAACGACCTACACGTGGCCTCTATTAAACACCACCATGATCTAAAATTTGTTAATTAACCTTGCCAATGCCACCATACACTGCGTTACTTAACACTACTATCGAACCGAATCATATTACATCTGTTCAGACTCTTGTACAATTATTATTATAACAACAAAATTATATCAGCGCGTGTTATTCTAGGTAGAATCATTCTCTAACCATTAAAGTGAAATCTTATGCAGCGTAACACCGAATACGACTAAATATTTAGTTATTTATGCATTCAATCTATATAACAAAATGCAACATCAATGATTATATCAAGCATTCAAAAGTATCAAAACAAAAATACATAGGATGCTTTCGAAGGACTATTGTAACCACATATCCACAATGACCAAACATCCTATATTAGTAATCAATTTATTTATAAACGAAGTATCTACTTTACTTGTCACAAACAGATAAACCATACTTATCTAATTCTCGAATATACTAACCTTGACCACAAATGATAAACAACGCACTCCACATCATACCACGTCTTCCCAGTTATCGTTCCTGCTACTGATGGAGCAAACGGTTATTTTTCGATAACAGAGCTGCTGCATATGAACAGCAGTATGATTACATTACAAAAAATACAAACAAAAATTACACCATAAACTTAAAAAAAAAATGCACCTCATCATTAGAAAGCTATAAGCAATCTGTAATATATCAAATAATTATATCTTATATGGTTCTTGTGTTTAGATAGAATTAAAGGAAGAAAGAAAGAAAGAAAGAAGATGAAGATGAGAGTTTAGAGAGGGGTTGGAGAGAATTTGGTGATTTCTAGAGAGAGAGAGAGTTGAGAAAAATGTAAGATTAGATTGAGAATGAGAGAAGCACCAACCCTCTCCACATGTGGAGAGGGGTATATATAGTTTTCTACAAACGCCCACACCCGGGCTGTGGATCAGGCATACAGTGGTTAAAGACCCGTCCTTCTTCCACGGTGTTACTTAAACTAACACTAACTAACTAATATATAAACTAACTACGAGCTAACTTAATGCTATTACAATAATTAGGTGACCGAGACTTTTAAAGGAATATTTGTATTCCTAACAATCTCCCCCTAAGTGAGGTCACCTTTGAAATTAAGCTCTTTGGTCTTTAAGCATTCTTTCGTCTCTGTAGCTCGTAGGATCTGATTCTTCACTTTTCTTCACACTTTGACTTCAAGCAAGCGAACTTGTGATTTGACTTCCTTTGAGATATGTGATCTTTGAGCTTCTTTGAGATCATCAGCCATAGTAAATCTCCAAGCTCATCCATAGAAGTATCGTCTTCATGTGACGTAGTGACTTAAGGACCATCATGCTCACACCCTTCTAGATCAGGAGACTTTACTTTAGAGTTGTGGATCAGGATACTTTTTCATCAGAGTTGCGGAAACGTTGTTGGTAGTCTCTCAACATTTGTTGTAACAAGTCTCTCATCTTCATTGATATTGTAGAGGATGTGTGAGCATGAGGTATGGATTGACCCGATTCTGCTGGAAATAGGAGCTATCAACACCATCTTTATATGTGTCCCTGAAATAAAACAGTTAGCAATAAAGATAGAGAACGAATATGGCTTTGTCATTCGTTCTGCGAGGACAGACTACCCTCCGGTTTTGTGAAAAC
This sequence comes from Artemisia argyi, assembly GCA_030686995.1. NCBI lineage: Eukaryota > Viridiplantae > Streptophyta > Magnoliopsida > Asterales > Asteraceae > Artemisia > Artemisia argyi. Next base: position 110,207,427 of record CM060704.1, on the reverse strand, counting down.
CGACCTGTGATCAGGTAGAGACTCTTTTAAAGAAGACTCTCCTTGACAGGAATTTCCAGCTTGTAGTAATGAATTTTCCAAAGAATCCACTTTGGAATCTTCATACTTAGCATGTTCTCATACCGGAACGTCTCAAAGCAGACAGCACGATAGAGTGAATCGGTGAATAGATATTCACGAATTGATGAGAAATAGATTTATAGAAATCACTCGCGTGTCCTATGATAAACATTTTTGAGACACGACGAGAGTTTTATACTTTGAATCACATTTCCATCAAAAATACTTTTGTTTGAACGATATTTACACAATCAATGTGCTTGAAAATTAGTTGTGAGCACATTGAAAGGTTTTTGCAAAAGTATCCGTCAATCCATATCCTGGAACAAGTTTGATTCAATTATGAATCGCACCATTGTTGCTTTCTAGTTGTCACTTGATCATTGATCCAAGGTGGATCTCACATGTCACCTACCAAGAGCTTGAGAGATGTTCGCTCTAGAAGGATTTCCATCCTCATTGTGAATATTTACATAACACTCAGATGTTCTGGCAATACCACAAGGATAATGCGTAGGACTCTAAATATTTAATCTTATTTTCCACATTGTGTGAAACAATAAGCATATTTGGAATGTGTCCTATTGAGATTTATGGATGATCTCATGGCTCTAGACTCAATAGTGCGTTTTGATCCGCTCCTGGAGACTGGGGAGGCGTCTCCTGTTTAGGTATCAACATGGCTCGCAATGAGCGGTCGATACATTGTACAGGGTTCCCCGTAAGAATGAAACAAGCTCTTTTAAGAGAACTTGAGTGGTTGGGAAGTTTAGTGCAGTGCATCACTGGGTCCATGACGTCTTGTCTTCAATACCGGTGTTATCTTAGTAACCGCCAGTAGATTATGAATTGAACCCGGTTTCTGCCCTAAGGTTGAATGTATGGAGGGCTATTTTTTTTCACCCTTTCTCATTTCATTTCTTTTTAATTCTTCAACCCCTTCAGTGCTTACCGAGACTTCACCACTAGAACCTTGTTGGGTTTGTTCCAGTCCTAGCTCTATCTCAGTCCGCACTCTTCCCTTTCTCACTTTACTCCTTTTTTCAATCATCCTAAGGACTTCTAATCTATCTAGAGGATTGTCCCTGGGAAGATCCTTCCGGTTCTGGTGGATCATGGGAATTCATAACTAACCTTAACCAACCTTATAACTCCATGCATAAAGATAAATGGTCGGTCTTTGGTATTACTTCCACAAACGCCTTTTGCTCCCCCTCAATATGTGCATCGATATTCGAAAGAGTTTAGCACATATGTGGGAGCATATTTATTGAGTACAAAAGATCACATTTGAATATCAGATTTCATATTTAAATCACATTCTCTCCCCCGATCAAAAATTTCAAATATTTTGAGATTTTGGATCTCAATTGATTTAAATAAGTTAGAAAGCTTTTGGGAGAGAAATGTGGTCAATTTTAATATTTTCTGATAAAAAGGAACTTTTTTTTGCTCCCCCTCAATCTGTGAGGGAGGTTGTTGTGTGTCAGATATGAAGAGTTTACAAAAGGTTCAAAGTTTAACGAAAACTCTTTTAAAATGTACTCATTCTGACACATAACCATCACCAATCGTTTTGTTGCTTTTGTACAAAGTGGAGAGTTTTGATGATACATAAAATTTTGAGAAATCATTCTCCCCCTCAATCAATGATGGATTTTAAAACTGAAATATTTTTCATATGAAAGTCATTGATTGAGTGAAAATGTTATCAAACATTTGAGTTCAATTTGATTTTTAATCAAAATCTCGTGGTACCACCAAGTTTTGCACAAATACTTTCCGGAAAAATCATAGAAGGGAAAGTATTTGGCGAAAAAAAGAAGACTTCTCTTCTTTATCAAGAAATAATGCACTGAAACGTACATTAGATCGAGGGTGCATGAATATAAAGTAATTCACGCTTGGATGAACGGCACCCTTTACTAGGAACAACCGTCTTTTTGGCGACGTGTTTTCCTCATTTTTGAAAGCCGGATTGCTATCTGAAGTAATAGCAAGCCATATTTATGAAGTCCGGGTTGTAGCCTGAAATGACTACAAGCCATATTTTGAAGAATGTTTTGAGAAACGACATGTTTTAGAAAAAAACTTTATTTGAAACCGAAAAACTCTTGCTCAAGCATATGTATGATTCCGTGTCATTATTGAATGACATTTCTAGAAACGTACATAATATTGATTACACAAGAGACATGTCGTAAGAGGAATATTTTTGGATTTTTTGTAGTTTTTCAGATTTTTTATGGGTTTTTGTTGTTTTATACTTTTCTATTTACAATTTAGTATATAATATATGTACAAAGGATATTAATTGGTTTAAGAAGATGTTGACTTGAGTACCGAAATGATAGTATCGTTCAGCACGTTGTAGAAATCAGTAGCCAACATCTCTTAAACTTTCACCACCAAAGCTTTTGAGGCTCCTGAATAATCGTCTGAAGCGATAGTTGCCATGATATAATCTTAAACGGGATTTTACAACTCTTGTGACTTAAACCGAGAGATCGACTCTCTCCTGGGATTTTACTAAAGTCAACAAAAGAAACCGAAAGATGTAATATGCGAGTTAAACTTAGAGAGAGATCTTGGATAAGTGAGAATTAGCATTAAGTGTCAAGTCGCGACAAGTCAAGTTACAATAGATCCGATCATAATAAGTCAAGTCGTAAAGATTAACTCACAACGTCAAATTACAATCAGATTAATCGAAACGACTTAAGTCACAACAATTCACCAAACACAAGTTGTTAACAAATCACTAGAATCTCACAACTGAGTCAATCGCTAGACACCCACCAAATCGATGAATTTTATTGCCTCCTTAATGTGAACCTTTGGTAGCTTCCCCCCAAACCGACAATCATCTTCATGAGACCACTTCCCCAAGTAGTTGAAGTGATGCAAAAAGTCTCATTGTATGACGCTCAAAGACCCAAAGAAAATGATAGCACCGAAGTAACAAGGTGAACCATAGATCATCTCTGCGGTAATCAATCCCGGAATGTATGATGAAGCCCAATCACATGACCCTGTTGTACGTCCCCGATGTTCACATTATTATGTGGTTTTGAGCAGTTTGCCTATTCAGGGGAAAATGATATCAACATCTTCATTTCACCAAATGCATTCCAGTTATCTTACATATACCAACTCACTCCATATTGTACGCATGTATCCAACACAAGAAGAGAACGATGACACCAAAGTAACAGGTTGAAGCACTGATCATCTCTGTGGATATCACCTCCGGAATATGTGATTAAGCCCGATCACGTGAACCTGTTGCGCGTCCTTGATGTACACAAATCTCTCCCCTGATGGTTGCGATCTCATCGGAATCATCATACCATTGTGTACATGAAGCATTAACTAGAAGCACTTCACCATAAACCATATCAGCTCCTATGAAGATTTCGATAAGCAATATCATCTCACGCTCCAAATATTCTTCTCATAGTTCTTCACATTGAAAGCTGAAGTAATACATACCACAAGTATTAGAAGACAACTTCCCCCACATAGTTGGAATGATACACCAAATGCCACGAGTTAAGACACTGATTATCTCTGCGGTTGTGACATATGTCTTCCCGGCATATCTTCAATTAAGACGAAGTATTAAGTTCATCGCGTGTACTCATTATGCATTCAGATGCATGTCTCCTTCCCCCTTGCTGGTTTTGATAGCTCAGAATCAGCAACACATTTAATGCATACGTACTAGAAATCTTGTGAGAAGAACAAACATTTGGTTAAATGGATCTGGTGAGAATCAACTGCTACAAAAAGACTCTCTCTGACTATCTTTACCACCTCTTATGTAGGCTATTTGAAGTGACCACTGATGAAGTAAACCCAATATACCAAACTTGAAACTGAAGAAGAATTTCCCGTTCTTGTGACTTAAGCTTGCACTAGTGTGTGACTAAGAGCGGTGTAGAGAGTTCGTGCAACATCGAATCTCTAAGTACTCTATACTCTTCAACCAACCAACCATCAAGTATAAGACGTACATCACCTCTTGAGACTATCCACATTCGCATTTGCATGTGACACTGAGCACTACAATGTAACTCCTTGAAGTGATAGCCATAACCCGTGAGTACTACAATGTAACTCCTTCCATCAGGTATAACTAGATAATCCAAGTCCCAATCATAAACTTTAAGAGTTCACGCAAGTCATCAATCGATACATGTAGTTTCGATGATGAAATAAGTAGACGCCTTTGTAAAATACTCTTCAGTCTCAATTAAGGGATGCCAAATAAACTCCGTGATCACTTGACATTTCATGTCCAAATTGTTAGCCGTTTAGACATTTTAACCGACATTTTCCATAATGTTCTTCGGGTTGATTAACAAAGTGCACATTAGTAGGAACAACAATCCTTGATTTAAGAACGAAAAGACGGATCATTATTCATGTGTGCAACTTCGTAATCATGATAGTCATCATCAACACCTTGAGGAATAACTAGAGATTGGATTACTTGAGCAAGTGATCAATCATCATACATAATACATCTAGATGGTGCATCTTGATCAATCATCATTCGTTGAAGCTTGGAAGTAATCATCAAACATAAATCCTAGTCATCCTTAGTAAGTAGAATATTAGGTGTTGGAGGAGAGTCGTATGACGAATCGTATGACCATTCTACAATCATTAATCACCATGTGGTATATTCACACTTCTCCCCCTCAAAAATTGCAAGTGAGGTATGCCATTTTTGATTGAGCAAGTGAATAACAATACAATTAATCATGTATTTTATTCACACTTCTCCCCCTCAAAAATTGCATACGAGGTTGCCATTTTTGATTCAGCATGTGAATAAGAATACATTCAATCATGTAGATTATTCACCCTTCTCCCCCTCAAAAATTGCATACGAAGTTTGCCATTTTTGAAAGAGCAATTGAATACGAATACGAGCTAAGATGAGAAAATCCACTTGATGATTGAATGAGCATTGAGAAAGCATGAAGCACGTTGTAGAGAATGGTCAAGACTAAGAAGATTTCTCTTCTTCCGAAGATAAGGCGCACTGAATCGTACACCTTTCTTTTCTTTGATGAACGGGGCCTGAAGTGTTGTCAGTAGACACCATAATGATGAAGTTGAAGACCGATGCTTGAACTGATGTGTTCAAATGTCATAGCCGTTGAAGAACGAGGCCTGAACTGAAGTATTCAGACGTCATAGTCTTTGAAGAACGAGGCCTGAACTGAAGTATTCAGACGTCATTGGCATGTATACATCAACATTGACTTTTCAGACCTCCTGAAGAAGGAGATATGCTTGCTTTAGGCCTCCAGACTTTGAGTCTTCTCATGTAGCGAATGATTGATGTACCTGCAACTGAGTAAGGACTACCTGCACTTAACATTACAGACTTGATTGCATATATATAGGTTAGTAAGAGCAGTATCCAAACCCTTAGGGGTTTCACGTTCAACCATGGTATTGCCATCAGTGAGCAACTTTCCGGTAGGTATCCACTTAAGTCCGACATCCTTAAAAATTCTACCAGTTGGAATCCACTTATGGCAAGGTCTAGGTTTGCTAAGCTTATCATGCATACTGGAAGACTTATCGTTATTCCTAGTCTCCAATGATTTGGCAGTTTGTATCCACCTAGGATAAGTTTTAGGTTTGTTCTGCTTCTTATGCATGGTAGATGACTTACTACAAATCCTAGAGTTCACCGGTTGAGTCTTAGCAATGTTCCTCAATAAACAAGGAGGCATCATACGAGGGTGTGAACCTAATATGCCATCCTTATGAAGTAATGCCCTTTTCCTAGCCTTTTCTAGATCATAGTTCTTGTACAAGCCATTAATATCATAAGAGTTTTGAATCTTAATGCTCGGTTTCGACATTGTTCTCGAACTAATCCTAGAGGAGCTGGGAGTAGGAGTAGTATCATGTTGAGGATTAACAGAACTAGAAGCAATTATCTTAGGCAAATAATGTGGAGTGACTGGTTTTGACAAAACTTGTTCCGCATCAACTTGGGAGGCAAACCGTGTTTTTGAAAATTTTGGTCGTTGATGAGTGTGTAAATACTCATCATTTTTACCATTTCTGAGCTGCCAAAACATATAAAAACACTCAATAATGAATCAAAATAGTGAAAATATCCCAGGAAAGTGTTTTACATGTTTCAAATGCAAAAATACCAAAAACAAATGAAAAACGCACAAAGTTTGCATAATTGGCAGTTTCAGTCCCTCATCTTTCAAAAGTTGTCAAATCTAGTCCCTAGTCATTCTAAAAACTTGAAAAAGTCACCAAAGGTCCTTATAAATCAAAAAGTTACATAATTAGTCCTTTGGTGAAAAGTTTCACAAAATGTCAAGTTTAGTCCCTGAACTTTGGAAATTATCAAAAATGGTCCCTGGGATATGAAAAACTTTGAGAAAAACCAATTTTGTCCTTGCACTAACCTTTTATGGCAGGATTGGTCCTTGGTGGAAAAGTTTGGAAAAATTACACAAATGGTCCCTGAAGTTTGAAAGTTTGACGGTTTCAGTCCCTGGTGAAAATAAATTGGAAAAATCATCAAAGGACCTTATACTATTTATAACTTGGCAAGAAACACCCTTGAGTAAACTTTGGAAGAATGCCAAGTTTCACCCCTTAACTTTCGGTAAAATGCAAAATTGGTCCTTGTAAATTTCCAAAACCAAAACCGGATCCCATAATATAAATACTACCCCATTCCCATGATCCAGTCCATGCCACAAGCCCAGCCCCCATCCTTTCTTTGGGCCCAAGACTCACCAGCCCACCAACGCACCCTTTGATATTATACGGGTCAAATATTTGACCCCTTTGGTCAAATAAGGTCAAACGACCTTCACACCCTCCTTCCCTCTCAGCCTCCCCCACACCTCCACAACCTCCCTTCTCCACCAATCACAAACTATAGCCCCCCACAATTAATGCCACCACCCCCTACACCTACCTTTCACACCACAATTAATGCCACCCCCCCCCCCCTTTGCGTGTATCAGATACAATTTGCAAAAGAAAGATTCTCGCCAAAACACGTGGCACCAATTTAGAAGGTTTCAGACATCAAATTGCATCAACTTGTGATGGGAAGTGCTCAGAGAGGCTCAAGAAACCCTAATATTGGGCTATAAAAGGAAGAAGAGTGCAATGAAGACAGTAGTAGTTAATTAGTAGTTTTAAGTGTCGTTTAAATTTTATCTTGTTATTTTCTTTAAATTTCAAGCTTTTAAGCAGTGTACTAAGTATTATAAGTGTATTGTAACTCTTTGCAAGTAATCAATTTCAAGTTTCCATAGCTGTTTCAACTTATGCAATTCTGTCTCAATTTCAAAATATTAATTAAGCTCATTTGTTGTTTCTGGGTAATGTAATGGATTCTTAGGATCGCTTAAGCTCCTAGATAGCTTATACAAGCTATTAGTAAGAACTAAAAGCAGCTTGATAATAAAACACTCAAAACACAAAAAGTCAATAAAAGTCAAACTGGAGGTTCAAAAATGATCACAGCTGGAGCTGGGTTTATCTTGGATTGCCCTGGGTTAGAATCCCATGGGGGATGTTAGGAAGAGTTTCTTGGTTCTTGGTTCATGTTATTGGCAGGAAAGCAAATCTGTGAGCAATTCTCTTTTTGTTTCAAGTTTCATCTATAGTGTTTATTAGTAGCTTAATATTGTTCATTTAGCTTTCTTTTAACCTAATTAGCAGTTCCTAATTCATAGTTTTAGTTTTAATCCTAGTTTCATTAGCTTCTTTAATTAACTGTCTCATAAGCTAGTGTTTGGTTTAAGTATGTTCTGAGTAACACAGCTTGTTGATTGTTGCTGTTTCTTGTTCAATATCATCATTCAGCATCAAACTAGCATAGAATAACACTTAGAAACAGGTTTGGTTCACTAAAAAGTCAAATCATTAGAAACAGTTCATTCACACCTTCTTTGATTGGTTAAAGAGTGGTCAATACCCCATTTCCAATCATTTTTTAAAGGTTTAGGTGAATTTGGGCTCAAAGTATCTTAAAACATCATAATCAATCAATTAGACAGGATTAAAGTTCATTTTAGTCAACTTAGGTTCAATAGAGAAAAAGTCAAATTTCATCTTCTCAGATTTTTGCAAAAACTCCAAGATTATTTGTGATTTATGTGTTTGGATTGAGAAGCTGAAACTTGTTGTAGTGATACACCACCACCTCAAATTTTGAGTCCTACACTGGTTTGATTTTTGTAATTTTTCTATAAGCTTCCACAAACCCATCAAGTGAGTTGCAGGGCAGACCCTTGCCCTGTGCATAGCAGACCTCCACCACACCACCAACTTTGGTGGTGGTTGTAGACCACCCCAGTGGGCCCTAGTGGTTCCAATTGGCTTTTTCCAACCCCCCTCCTACCAGGGAGTAAGGATTGACCATCTGTTTGACCTAGATCTTAGTGGACCCCACCTAGAATTCATCACCAAGTTTGTCCCATTTCTGTGTTCATATTCAGTTGCTCAAGTGCTTATTTGCTATCAAATAGCTTAATTGTGCTTCATGCTTGTTATTTCTAGCTTATCTGAGTTTGTCTAGCTTATTAGTACCCATTTACACCCTTGTGGACCCCACCTACACCCATTTGAGCTTATTTGGCCAAGCAGTCAACCAAAGTCAACTGAATAAGCAAAAGGGGTGCTACAGCTTATTTATAAGCTATTTTCAAAAGTGGTTTCACAAAAGTTTTTCATTTTCAGTAGTAAAGTAAAGTTGTAAAATAAAATCCAAGAAAAACCAAGTTTAAATTAAGTGATAGTTTCTATTTAATTCAATTTAATTTTAATTTTCATTTTTAAATTTTTGTTAAGCACTTGTCATTTTTATATTTTTATTAAATACCTTATATAGTAAAGTAATTTTAGTAAATTTTTCAGATTTTTATTTTTCCATTTAGTAATTATTAGATTTAATTTTAGTTTTATTAGTAATTAGTTAATAATTAAATTTTAAATAGCATATTTAGTTTTTAGAAAGCAAAACCTAGATTTTATATTTTTTATAGCTCTTATATAATATATTAGACTTTTAGAAAATATAATTTTAATTTCTACTGTTCATTTTCCATTTTTCTTATTTTAATTGTTCAAATTAGACTTAAGTTAATTAAAAGGTAATTAATTAGTGGAATAGTCTTAAATATAATTTTTAGAGGTTTCTATAATTTTTTAGGATTCCTGTAATGGTTAAGTAATTTTATAAATTTTCTCATAATTTTCTAAGTTAGTTTAGTATTAATATTAATTAAAATTAGTTTAATTAGTTTAATTAAGTTAAATAGTTTTTAATTAATAAAAAATTCACAAAAAGACAAAAATATTTATTTTTATTTTTTATACTTTCTTCAAGTTCTAATTTAAGTTTAGAAATTGTTTTTGCAAATTTTTAGTTTAATTTGTAGTACTTATAATTATTAGTTAATTTAAATTAGATTTTTAAATAGTTTTATTAATTAAATAATATTTAAATAATATTTTAATCATTTTCATAATTTCATTTTCATTTTTAATTTTAAGTTTCAAAAAGTGTCAAAAGCACCCCCTGTAGTTTGTTAAATACCAAAATCCCACTTTCTCTGTCTGTTACGTGATCTGAATTGTGAATACGTGCATATATCTGGTATCTGATTTTTGTGAATATTATATCTGTGTACCAATACCAAAATAACAGTAGCAAAATCAATTTCATATCATCTGGGCTACTGTCCTCAGTCCCACTCACTCATAAACGATTTCAAACGACACCATTTCAATCTCGCTGGGACATAACGACCCGGGGACACACTATACTATCCATGGAGAATTGGCTTGATTAGTTTGACTTTTACGGTTGACCATTCACAAATGGTTGACTAATAAAAGTTAACTAGTTTAGACCCAATCAAAATTTGGCGCCGCTGCCGGGGAGGTTGTTACGTGTTTTACAAAATCGTTTTAAGTTTAGTGGTTTTCAAAACCCTCCCTGTACAAATTTCACACAAATTTGTAAAAAGTTTTTGTAAAAATATAATCATATCAAAACGTTCATTAACACTTCTCCTGAAGTGTTGAAAACACCAAAAAAATTAAAAACAACAAAACAAACTGTGAAGTTAAATTACTTCGTGTTCTTTAAGATTACAACCTGAAACAGTTGGTTTAAGGTAAGTTCTGACATTAAATTGCGAACTGAAGAGGAAACCTATTTACTTCCTCCCGCCAGCCTGCGAGTAATCTTAAAGGGACGATTTCGGTTAACGAATCAGTTCCAAAAATATTTCCCAAGTTTTCTGCACACACACCCATAAGCCTAAAGCAGTTTTTCAAAGTAATAAATAAACCCATAATAAGTTCCCAAACTTAAGATTAAAACTTGCCTTTATATCCCTGTGAGTGGTGTACCTTTTTCAAAGAAGCCATTCACTTGTGAATTCTGGTTTAAGTTCACTGTGGTTTTGCCTCGAACTTGTGTTGAAAAATTGTTTTTAGTGCATGCGCACTCGGTCACAAACAAAACGTAAAAATCAGAAAAACGTACCCGAGCTACGTTCTGATACAGAAGAACCAAAAACCGAAATGGCCGCTGGGCCACCACCACCATTACCACCCCCTGACCCTCCCGTGGGTGGGCCAGCTCCCGATCTCTGAACAATGGAGGAGCTGTGCCAGCCTACCATGCAAGGGCGGGGTGGGCCTATTGCACCACTCACTATTGGGGCTATGGACTTTGGCCTCAAGCATCACATGATCCAACAAGTCCAGAATTCGTGTCAATTTCACGGATTACCGGGTGACGATGCTAACAAGCATCTTGACAAATACCTTACCGTCACCCAAAGCATGAAACAGCATGGTGTCACCGATGATGCCCTCCGGCTGTACCTCTTCCCCTATTCTCTCACTCATCATGCCACTGCATGGTTTGACCGACTCCCAAAGAATTCTATTCGTACCTTTGATGAGATGGTAACCAAGTTTTTAGCAAAATATTTTCCACCTTCCATGGTTACCAAGTTATGAAATGATATCAGCAACTTCCGGCAACGTCCCGATGAGTCTCTTTTTGAGGCTTGGAAACGTTATAAGCTAGCCATTGATCGGTGCCCTAACCATAATATGTTGCAAGTTACCATCATAGACACCTTCTATAATGGTCTGACATTGAGGCACCGAGATATTCTCAATACTGCTGCTGGTGGGACCTTTATGAAAAGGCGTCCCGAGGAGTGCTATGACTTGATTGAGAACATGACTGCCCACCATAACTTTTGGGATTCCTCTGCGGAGAGGGATGCGTCATGTAATTTAGTTACTCCTTCATCATCATCTCCTGAAATAATTGCTCTTACCAAAACGATGGATGATATTTCTACGGCTGTGTTGAGAATGAACCAAACGATGCAACATCAGGTTCAAAATCAACAAGTGAAAGCCGTGGCCCGAAGTTGTGAAACGTGTGGGGGCCCACATCTGTATTACGAGTGTCCAGCTACTGTTGACTTTCCTCAAGAGAACGTTTATGCTGCTCACGGTTTCTACAACGCGGGGGGTAATTCTTACCAACCGCAAGGGGACCGTAATCTCTTAAGCTATCGTTCCAACAATTTTCTCGGACCTCCCGGTTTTAACCAAAATCAAAACCGTAACGCGAATCAGAATTTTAACCAAGGTCAAAACTCAAATTTCCAAAACCCGAACCAAAATCAAGGCCAGTTTAATCAAAACAATTTTCAAAATGGCAATCAAAACCAAGGTTTTCAAGGAAATTTTCAAAGAAACCAGAATCAAGGGAATTACAATCAGGGTAATTTCAATCAGAGAAACAATTTTCAGGGTAACAACAATCAAAATCAAGGGAATTTTCAAAACAACCGTGTTCAAAATCCCCCTGTTCAAAATCAAAACGTTGTTCCACCCTCGTCTTCCTCCGATGAAGAGCTAAAACAATTCATGAAAGCACAAGAGGAAACGAATCGGTTACTGATCGGCAAGATCTCTGAACTTCAGAAGTCTTTAAATGATCGACCCTCGGGCTCGGGTACACTACCAAGCAACACGATCGCTAACCCGAGGGGCGTTGTCAAAGCGATCACTACCCGAAGTGGGGTATCATACAATGGACCCGCGATTCCCTCTACCTCTTCCTCTCCTCCTAAGGTAGCGGAACGTGAACCTGAGGTTACCACGGACACGGTACTTCCTACTAATAACGGAGGTATCAACAACGTCCACCCTCAAGTTGTCCTGGTCCCGGCTCGTAAGCCGAAAGTTGTATTTGATCCTCCTGTAAGTTCTGATGAAATCCCAAAGAATGATCCTAAGCCTTCAATTCCATATCCTTCACTTGTGAATGATCAAAAGAACTGCGAAAGAGCTAATCATCAGATGGAAAAATTTTATCAAATTTTCCAAGAATTACACTTCGATATTAGCTTCGCGGACGCTCTTCTTCTCATGCCTAAATTTGCTTCAACAATCAAAAATCTGATAAGCAATAAGGAAAAACTCTGTGAGATGGCAAAAACTTCACTCAATGAGCATTGCTCAGCAGTGCTCTTGAAAAAGCTTCCCGAAAAGCTTGGAGATCCCGGGAAATTTCTCATTCCATGTATTTTCCCAGGGATGGTTGAATGCTTTGCCTTGGCCGATCTTGGCGCAAGCATTAACCTGATGCCTTACACAGTCTGGAAAAGACTCTCACTTCCTGCTCTCACTCCGACCTGCATGACACTCGAACTTGCAGACCGTACTATATCCCGTCCTCTCGGCATTGCCGAAGATATCTTCGTGAAAGTAGGAAAATTTCATTTTCCGGCAGATTTCGTGATTGTTGATTTCGAAGCTGACCCAAGAGTTCCTCTCATTCTCGGGAGGGGATTCTTAAGAACGGGTCGTGCTTTAATCGATGTATTCAAAGAAGAAATCACTCTACGTGTTGGTGGTGAAGCCATCACATTCAATCTTGATCAGACTTCAAGATATTCCTCCAACTATGACGCTGAAACGGTTAACCGAATTGATGTCATCGATGTTGCGTCTGAGGAGTATTCTCAAGAGGTCCTTGGTTTCTCATCCAGTGGCAGTCTTTCTACTTGTGAATGGCCAACTATAATAGTTACTTGTGAATGGCCAACTATAATAGTCAAACAGCTGAGGCAAATGCTTCCGTGAAATACAGTGTTTTCCCGGGTCGTAATGTCCCAATGAGGTTGTGATGGTATCAAAAACGAATCTGTGATTAATGAATGTGAACAGGGATATGAATAAGTGTGTGTGTGTGTGTGTGATTAATCTACGGTTTTATAACTTAAAATAACTTAGGTAAACTATATTAACGATTACGTGAATCCTAGATATCTAAAACGTTTAAACGTACACCAATTTAAAATCAGACGCGATTGCGTACTGAGAAAAAGGTGAGTTTTAAGGAAAAATAAACTACAAGGGTTAAAATTGAAAATTCTATAAACTTAAACTTAAAATAAAATTAAATTGAAAAGAAAACTATTTTTAAGATTATTTTATTATTTATTATTAATTATTTAATTAAAAACTATTTAACTATTTAATTAAAACTAATTTAATTAAAACTAAAAATGATAAATACTACAAATTAAACTAAAAACTTATAAAAATAATTTCTAAACTTAAAAATGAACTTGAAGAAAGTTTAAAAAATAAAAATAAATGTTTTTGTCTTTTTATAGATTTTCTATTAATTAAAAACTATTTATATTAATTAAACTATTTAAACTATTTTAAATTACAAATAATACTAAATCAACTTAGAAAATTAAGAAAAATTTTTAAAAATCTAATTAACCATCATAGGAATCCTAAAAAATTATAAAAACTTTATTTTATATATTTATAAACTAGTTTACTAATTATTATTCTATTTATTAATTAATTACTATTTAAACTATTTAAATTATAAAAACTATTAAATGAACAGTAAAAATTCTAGAAAAATTATTAAAATTATATTACGACATATAAAAGCTAGGAAAAATATAAAATATAGGTGTTACTATATAAAAACTAATTATGCTATTTATAACTTATTTATTGATTAATTATTAATAAAACTATTTTAAATTATAATTAATACTAAAAGACAAAATTAAAATCTGAGAAAATTATTATAATTACTTTAACCTAAAAGTAAATTAATTAAAATATAAAAACACAACTTACTTAATAAAATTATAAAAATGAAAATTAAAATTAAATTATATTAAATAGAAACTATCATTTATTTTTATATTTGTTTTTCTGGAATTTTCTTTTACAAAACTAATTTATATCTAAAAACAAGCAACTTTTGTGAAAACAAATATTTTATAGCTTAAAAATAAGCACTGTGGAAGCTTATTACTTCCACAGTTGACTTTTGTTGACTGAACAAGGAAATAAGCTCAAATGAGCTTATGTGGGACCCAATATGGTATATTCTAATCCTAATAAGTTAGTTGGACTTGTCAAAGTTTAATTTGGTCAAATAAGCTAAGTAGATAAGCTGATAAGCACAAATAAGCTAATCCAAAACTTAATTCAATACAGAATGGGGACAGATTTGATGCCTTATTCTATGTGGGGTCCACAGGGTTTGAAGTCAAACAAAAGGTCAATCTCTCATCCCTAGTAGGAGGGGGTTGGTAGAAACTAATTAGAAGGTCTGGGGCCCACTGAGATGATCACAAATCACCACCAAAGTGGTGGTGATGGGTGAGCTGCTGATGTGCAGGGGAGAAGGTCTTCCCTGCAGTTGTGTTTGGGGGTGAGTGGGGCCCAGGGAAAAAATCTTAAAAATGTAATGAAGGTATGAAATCAAAGTTGAGGTGGTGGACTATGATCCTAAGAATTTTCAGACCTTAAAACCTTTTACACAATTCTACAAAAATCTCTCAAGATTTGAGAAAATCTGAGAGATGAACTTTTGACTTTTGATAAAACTTAACTAATTTGAATTTTGTGACTTTCAAGTGATCCCTATAAGCTGAGTAAGTTATTATAAGCTATATAGATCCTATTATTAGCTTAAACTACAACTAATAAAGTAAAATGATGATTTGTGGATCACAAATCCTTGACAGTTAACTGTCAAGGAATTTAGAAGTTGATTTTGACTTTTAGTTGTTATACCACTTAACTACTGAATTTAACTATGCTATTTGAGACCTAAGTAGACTATTTGAACCAGAAATAACAACAATAACAATAATGAACAAGACCTAAACAGATAATCCAAACACTACCTTACAAACTACTTTTTATGATTTTCAAAGCTAAACAAAGTTTTAATCCATCAAACTGATTCTAAATACTGTAATATGACTAATAAAGATCAAATGAACATGAATCAATCACAACACAAGCTTATAACTCAGATTTGTCACATATGAGTTTTTCACTGTGAGATTTTTCAATTACAAGAACAAATTAATACCCAAGAACAAGTAACTGAGATTAAATAAGATTATAACTAATAAGCAATTCAGAAACCTAAATTTAACAAGATCTAAGCTGATTAAATACTCAAACAGTAGAATAGTAAAAATGTATATAAAAGCTTACAAATCAAATAAGCAGAGAAGTGAGTGAACCAAGGACCAAAGCATAACCTAGTGTCCCCCATAGGACTCTAAACCATTTTCAATCCAAATGACACCTGCTTCTTGCTTCCACCTTCTTCTACACTAATTTTTTATTTTCCAACTATTTTATTTGATTTTCTTGGAATTTTTGTATTTAACTACTAAACTGATTCTGAGGATATTTAAAAGCTTTAATAAGCTTAGTCAGAGCTTAAATGGACTTATGAAATCATACAATAACAACAACAAACAACATACAACTATGTGAGATTTTTGAGAATTTTATGAAAATGCATAAACTGAGAAGTGAGCTGAGACTTTAAATTAACTTTAATTAACTATTGAAATACATGAAATTAACTGAGTACAAGTGTTTTTAATGGAAATTACAACTGAATTAAGAGATTACACTACCTACGACTACTTTTTTCTAAGACTACTCTAATAATCCATCACCACTGCCTCTTTTGCCTTTTGTAGAGTTTTTCTGAGCATTGTGGGACCCACTTGTCATTTCCCACCATATCCAAGCCGTTGATAAGGTCTGATGGATCATGTCCGTTTAAAAAGCTTTTTCGCGCCAAAAGTCTTGGGTGTCAGATTATGCGTGGAGAGGTTTTCAAGGGTTTTGGAGGGTTGTATGAGGTGGAGGGTGACTAGTGGGAGAGTGGGTGGTGAGTAGGAGGTGATACTAGGGGCTGGTATGGTGGTTTGGGTGGTCTGTGTGGTGGTGGTGGTATTGGGAGGGAAAAAGTGGAAGGCTGGGGTGGTTTTGGTGTTTTGACCGGGCGTTGACCCTGGTAATATAATAACGGGGTGGGTTTGGTTTGTACTTGGGCTTAGGTGGGAAATGGGCTTGGGTAGTATTAGGATAGTGGGTGGGTTTGTTTGTTGTTTGGATTTGGTTTATAAAAATAAAATAGGGTCCGTTTGTATTTGTAACTTAATTAACCATAGGGACCAATTTTGTAATTTCCAAAAATTGAGGGGCAAGTTGTGTAATATTTCCATAGTTTGAATAAGGACTAAACTTGCCAAGATTAAATACCCCAAGGACCAATAATGACAAATTCCCATATTTTATATCCGGGGACCAAAGTTGCCAATTCACCAAACTTCACACCAAGGACCATTCCTGTAAAAGATTATTAGTACAAGGACCAAAATTGAATTTCTCAAAGTTTTAAACATCCCAGGGACCATTTATGTCAAATTCCAAAGTACAGGGACTAAACTTGTAATTTTATGAACCTTTGCACCAAAGGACTAAATATGTAACTTTATGATTAAAAAGGACCTTTGATGACTTTTTCATGTTTTTAGAATAACCAGGGACTAGTTTTGACAATTTATGAAACTTGAGGGACTGAAACTGCCAATTTTGCAAACTTTGTACGTTTTTCATCTGTTTTTGCATATTTTGCATTTGAAACATATAAAACACACCTTTAAGATATTTTAAGTATTTTGATACATATTTGAGTGTTTTTGTATGTTTTGGCAGCTCAGATTGGTATAAAATGATGAGTATTTAGACACTCATCAATCCCCCACACTAAACTATTGCTAGTCCCTAGCAATCTTTTGAGAAAAACTTAATGGATTTGAAAAACTCTTTACCAAAAACCATCACTTCTGGAGTAGCCAGGTGTAAGAACTGTGGCACACCTGATAACCGTGTGATTTTGAGCAAATCACCAGCTGTCAACGGATTTGATTTGTCTTTACCAAAAGCCGTTTGCTTCTGGACAAGCCAACTCTTGATGGAATAGTCAACATCTTGGTGAGCTGATTACCAATTATGGATTTTCCACTGCCTTTACCACAAGCCATAATCTTGCGGGCTAGCCAACTCATTCGCTTTATGGGATATGGCGAGTTGAGGAACCATACAATTTTTGGCAAATTGCAAGCCATAAATGGGTTTGAGTTATCTTTAACAAGAACCGTTTGCTCCTGGATTAGCCAATCCTTATGTGGGTTAGACATGGCGGACTGATAACCATTTGTTGTGTTTAGTGTAAAATACTAACACCAAATGAAAAAATTTTAAATTTTGGCCATTTTTGGGGAAAAAGGGCATAAGTGATCAAATTCGCCAGAATTTCCCCCCCACACTTAGAAATGAATATTGTCCTCAATATTCAAAATCCCGGCTATTATGCCGAATCCTTGAACGTAAAAAGATAACATTTAAAGCTAAGTGGGGTAACACAACAATTATTTTATTTGTCTGTATTTACAATTTTCAAAGTTTTTCAGATCTATATACGAAATGAGGGGCACACCCCCACACTTAGGTGTTAGAAAGGGTAAGAAATAGGAGTGGGGTCCACTCACAGAATTATGAAGAATTTATCAGTCTACGGATCCTTTTTGAGCGTAGGAAACTTAGAAAAGGATACGAAGATTCTTTTTAGATTTTATATTTAATAATTTTTTTATTTATTTATTTTTTTTATTTTTTTTTATGAAAGCTTATATATATATATACAAAGAAACGGTTAACAATGAAACCTAAATGAGATTTTCAATACATGAAACTGTAATAACCTAATCTATCTCTTTCCAGGGATTGGGCTATGCATATCGAATCCTTTTTAGTGTAGACCAGTGATTAAACCAATCTAGACCTAGGAATATCAAGATTAGGAAAATTGACAGTCAAAAGTATTTTCAATCCACAAATAGATTTCAACCATTAAAATCTTTTTGTATTTTACATTTTATAATGTTTTTGTATTTTTATCTTATATATATATATATATATATATATATATATATATATATATATATATATATATATATATATATATATATATATATATATACAGAGAAAAGAAAAATCCTAACAACCGCCCCTCGAAAGGGAATCTGGGCTTGACAAAGCTCAGCAACTGGAATCCGACAACTGAACGATCAAACGTTTCTCAATAGAGGAGTTAACAAACTGCGCGTTTCCGCCCCTTAAAAAGGAATCTAGGTTTGTAACGTCTACCAAATTGTTTTCAAAACAGCTAACAACCAAATGTTGTAACTGAGGGACTAATCAAACTGGGCAAGTTGTGTGCAAAGGAAAAATGTTTTTGTATTTTATATTGTTTATGAAATGAAATATGATATAGTATATGTAATCACTACCTCCTAGGCTAGTGTCAGGTTTACCACGCTAGCTAATCACTTGTGAATGATTAACTGTAATAAATATGCCCTGACAGCCCCGGAGTTGAATGATAAAGTATAATATACATACAAGGATAGAAAGTATTTTTGGTTTTTTTTGTGTTCGTTGAAAAATAATTTTAAAATGTTTTCGGGAACTGTTTTTGTTTTTATATTATAATATGAATTTTATCAAAGATAAACAACATTTAAACTAATATGCAAGATTCTAGGGTCTAACAACATCACAGTGCTCATGCAAGATGATCAAAGTGTCAATTTTGACTTTCTGCAAGCTACACCACTTAATTGAAGCTATCACTGAGTCAAATTAATCATATATGGCATATATCAAACAAGAATAACACCCTACACAACCTCTAACACAGTTAAACCATTAGATCCAAACAATCCTTAAATGAAACCTAATTGAGCTTTTCAAAGCATAGAACTGTATAAACCAATTTCATCCAATCCAGAGATTATAATTTGTCAAGATTCAAATCTTTTTAAGCATAAACATGTTGTCAAGCAGCTTAAGCCTAGGATTATCAAAAATTATGTATATTGACAGTTAAAATACCATTTCAAACCATAGTCAAATTCCAAAACATAAAAGCCTAAATTATGTTAAATTTAAGAAACAACAAATAAATAGGAAAGGTAAAAGATGGTAAATATACAATGAATATATATCCATAATCACTAACACGCAAAATCGTTTAAAATAAGCGCACAACCTCCCCGGCAGCGGCGCCAAATTTTGATTCGCCTCAAACAGTCAGATACTTATTGATCAGCCACTTGTGAATGGCCAACTATAATAGTCAAACAACTGAGGCAAATGCTTCCGTGAAATACAGTGTTTTCCCGGGTCGTAATGTCCCAACGAGGTTGTGATGGTATCAAAAACGAATCTGTGATTAATGAATGTGAACAGGGATATGAATAAGTGTGTGTGTGTGTGTGTGTGTGTATGATTAATCTAGGGTTTTATAACTTAAAATAACTTAGGTAAACTATATTAACGATTACGTGAATCCTAGATATCTAAAACGTTTAAACGTACACCAATTTAAAATCAGACGCGATTGCGTACTGAGAAAAAGGTGAGTTTTAAGGAAAAATAAACTACAAGGGTTAAAATTGAAAATTCTATAAACTTAAACTTAAAATAAAATTAAATTGAAAAGAAAACTATTTTTAAGATTATTTTATTATTTATTATTAATTATTTAATTAAAAACTATTTAACTATTTAATTAAAACTAATTTAATTAAAACTAAAAATGATAAATACTACAAATTAAACTAAAAACTTATAAAAATAATTTCTAAACTTAAAAATGAACTTGAAGAAAGTATAAAAAATAAAAATAAATGTTTTTGTCTTTTTATAGATTTTCTATTAATTAAAAACTATTTATATTAGTTAAACTATTTAAACTATTTTAAATTACAAACAATACTAAATCAACTTAGAAAATTAAGAAAATTTTTTATAAATCTAATTAACCATCATAGGAATCCTAAAAAATTATAAAAACTTTATTTTATATATTTATAAACTAGTTTACTAATTATTATTCTATTTATTAATTAATTACTATTTAAACTGTTTAAATTATAAAAACTATAAAATGAACAGTAAAAATTCTAGAAAAATTATTAAAATTATATTACGACATATAAAAGCTAGGAAAAATATAAAATATAGGTGTTACTATATAAAAACTAATTATGCTATTTATAACTTATTTATTGATTAATTATTAATAAAACTATTTTAAATTATAATTAATACTAAAAGACAAAATTAAAATCTGAGAAAATTATTATAATTACTTTAACCTAAAAGGAAATTAATAAAAATATAAAAACACAACTTACTTAATAAAATTATAAAAATGAAAATTAAAATTAAATTATATTAAATAGAAACTATCACTTATTTTTATATTTGTTTTTCTGGAATTTTCTTTTACAAAACTAATTTATATCTAAAAACAAGCAACTTTTGTGAAAACAAATATTTTATAGCTTAAAAATAAGCACTGTGGAAGCTTATTACTTCCACAGTTGACTTTTGTTGACTGAACAAGGAAATAAGCTCAAATGAGCTTATGTGGGACCCAATATGGTATATTCTGATCCTAATAAGTTAGTTGGACTTGTCAAAGTTTAATTTGGTCAAATAAGCTCAGTAGATAAGCTGATAAGCACAAATAAGCTAATCCAAAACTTAATTCAATACAGAATGGGGACAGATTTGATGGCTTATTCTATGTGGGGTCCACAGGGTTTGAAGTCAAACAAAAGGTCAATCTCTAATCCCTGGTAGGAGGGGGGTTGGGAGAAACTAATTAGAAGGTCTGGGGCCCACTGAGATGATCACAAATCACCACCAAAGTGGTGGTGATGGGTGAGTTGCTGATGTGCAGGGGAGAAGGTCTTCCCTGCAGTTGTGTTTGGGGGTGAGTGGGGCCCAGGGAAAAAATCTTAAAAATGTAATGAAGGTATGAAATCAAAGTTGAGGTGGTGGACTATGATCCTAAGAATTTTCAGACCTTAAAACCTTTTACACAATTCTACAAAAATCTCTCAAGATTTGAGAAAATCTGAGAGATGAACTTTTGACTTTTGATAAAACTTAACTAATTTGACTTTTGTGACTTTCTAGTGATCCCTATAAGCTGAGTAAGTTATTATAAGCTATATAGATCCTATTATTAGCTTAAACTACAACTAATAAAGTAAAATGATGATTTGTGGATCACAAATCCTTGACAGTTAACTGTCAAGGAATTTAGAAGTTGATTTTGACTTTTAGTTGTTATACCACTTAACTACTGAATTTAACTATGCTATTTGAGACCTAAGTAGACTATTTGAACCAGAAATAACAACAATAACAATCATGAACAAGACCTAAACAGATAATCCAAACACTACCTTACAAACTACTTTTTATGATTTTCAAAGCTAAACAAAGTTTTAATCCATCAAACTGATTCTAAATACTGTAATATGACTAATAAAGATCAAATGAACATGAATCAATCACAAAACAAGCTTATAACTCAGATTTGTCACATATGAGTTTTTCACTGTGAGATTTTTCAATTACAAGAACAAATTAATACCCAAGAACAAGTAACTGAGATTAAATAAGATTATAACTAATAAGCAATTCAGAAACCTAAATTTAACAAGATCTAAGCTGATTAAATACTCAAACAGTAGAATAGTAAAAATGTATATAAAAGCTTACAAATCAAATAAGCAGAGAAGTGAGTGAACCAAGGACCAAAGCATAACCTAGTGTCCCCCATAGGACTCTAAACCATTTTCAATCCAAATGACACCTGCTTCTTGCTTCCACCTTCTTCTACACTAATTTTTTATTTTCCAACTATTTTATTTGATTTTCTTGGAATTTTTGTATTTAACTACTAAACTGATTCTGAGGATATTTAAAAGCTTTAATAAGCTTAGTCAGAGCTTAAATGGACTTATGAAATCATACAATAACAACAACAAACAACATACAACTATGTGAGATTTTTGAGAATTTTATGAAAATGCATAAACTGAGAAGTGAGCTGAGACTTTAAATTAACTTTAATTAACTATTGAAATACATGAAATTAACTGAGTACAAGTGTTTTTAATGGAAATTACAACTGAATTAAGAGATTACACTACCTACGACTACTTTTTTCTAAGACTACTCTAATAATCCATCACCACTGCCTCTTTTGCCTTTTGTAGAGTTTTTCTGAGCATTGTGGGACCCACTTGTCATTTCCCACCATATCCAAGCCGTTGATTAGGTCTGATGGATCATGTCCGTTTAAAAAGCTTTTTCGCGCCAAAAGTCTTGGGTGTCAGATTATGCGTGGAGAGGTTTGCAAGGGTTTTGGAGGGTTGTATGAGGTGGAGGGTGACTAGTGGGAGAGTGGGTGGTGAGTAGGAGGTGATACTAGGGGCTGGTATGGTGGTTTGGGTGGTCTGTGTGGTGGTGGTGGTATTGGGAGGGAAAAGGTGGAAGGCTGGGGTGGTTTTGGTGTTTTGACCGGGCGTTGACCCTGGTAATATAATAACGGGGTGGGTTTGGTTTGTACTTGGGCTTAGGTGGGAAATGGGCTTGGGTAGTATTAGGATAGTGGGTGGGTTTGTTTGTTGTTTGGATTTGGTTTATAAAAATAAAATAGGGTCCGTTTGTATTTGTAACTTAATTAACCATAGGGACCAATTTTGTAATTTCCAAAAATTGAGGGGCAAGTTGTGTAATATTTCCATAGTTTGAATAAGGACTAAACTTGCCAAGATTAAATACCCCAAGGACCAATAATGACAAATTCCCATATTTTATATCCGGGGACCAAAGTTGCCAATTCACCAAACTTCACACCAAGGACCATTCCTGCAAAAGATTATTAGTACAAGGACCAAAATTGAATTTCTCAAAGTTTTAAACATCCCAGGGACCATTTATGTCAAATTCCAAAGTACAGGGACTAAACTTGTAATTTTATGAACCTTTGCACCAAAGGACTAAATATGTAACTTTATGATTAAAAAGGACCTTTGATGACTTTTTCATGTTTTTAGAATAACCAGGGACTAGTTTTGACAATTTATGAAACTTGAGGGACTGAAACTGCCAATTTTGCAAACTTTGTACGTTTTTCATCTGTTTTTGCATATTTTGCATTTGAAACATATAAAACACACCTTTAAGATATTTTAAGTATTTTGATACATATTTGAGTGTTTTTGTATGTTTTGGCAGCTCAGATTGGTATAAAATGATGAGTATTTAGACACTCATCAATCCCCCACACTAAACTATTGCTAGTCCCTAGCAATCTTTTGAGAAAAACTTAATGGATTTGAAAAACTCTTTACCAAAAACCATCACTTCTGGAGTAGCCAGGTGTAAGAACTGTGGCACACCTGATAACCGTGTGATTTTGAGCAAATCACCAGCTGTCAACGGATTTGATTTGTCTTTACCAAAAGCCGTTTGCTTCTGGACAAGCCAACTCTTGATGGAATAGTCAACATCTTGGTGAGCTGATTACCAATTATGGATTTTCCACTGCCTTTACCACAAGCCATAATCTTGCGGGCTAGCCAACTCATTCGCTTTATGGGATATGGCGAGTTGAGGAACCATACAATTTTTGGCAAATTGCAAGCCATAAACGGGTTTGAGTTATCTTTACCAAGAACCGTTTGCTCCTAGATTAGCCAATCCTTATGTGGGTTAGACATGGCGGACTGATAACCATTTGTTGTGTTTAGTGTAAAATACTAACACCAAATGAAAAAAATTTAAATTTTGGCCATTTTTGGGGAAAAAGGGCATAAGTGATCAAATTCGCCAGAATTTCCCCCCCACACTTAGAAATGAATATTGTCCTCAATATTCAAAATCCCGGCTATTATGCCGAATCCTTGAACGTAAAAAGATAACATTTAAAGCTAAGTGGGGTAACACAACAATTATTTTATTTGTCTGTATTTACAATTTTCAAAGTTTTTCAGATCTATATACGAAATGTGGGGCACACCCCCACACTTAGGTGTTAGAAAGGGTAAGAAATAGGAGTGGGGTCCACTCACAGAATTATGAAGAATTTATCAGTCTACGGATCCTTTTTGAGTGTAGGAAACTTAGAAAAGGATACGAAGATTCTTTTTAGATTTTATATTTAATAATTTATTTTTTTTTTAATTTTTTTTTAATTTTTTTTTATGAAAGCTTATATATATATACAAAGAAACGGTTAACAATGAAACCTAAATGAGATTTTCAATACATGAAACTGTAATAACCTAATCTATCTCTTTCCAGGGATTGGGCTATGCATATCGAATCCTTTTTAGTGTAGACCAGTGATTAAACCAATCTAGACCTAGGAATATCAAGATTAGGAAAATTGACAGTCAAAAGTATTTTCAATCCACAAATAGATTTCAACTTTTAAAATCTTTTTGTATTTTACATTTTATAATGTTATTGTATTTTTATCTTTTATATATATATATATATATATATATATATATATATATATATATATATATATATATATATATATATATATATATATATATATATATACAGAGAAAAGAAAAATCCTAACAACCGCCCCTCGAAAGGGAATCTGGGCTTGACAAAGCTCAGCAACTGGAATCCGACAACTGAACGATCAAACGTTTCTCAATAGAGGAGTTAACAAACTGCACGTTTCCGCCCCTTAAAAAGGAATCTAGGTTTGTAACGTCTACCAAATTGTTTTCAAAACAGCCAACAACCAAATGTTGTAACTGAGGGACTAATCAAACTGGGCAAGTTGTGTGCAAAGGAAAAATGTTTTTGTATTTTATATTGTTTATGAAATGAAATATGATATAGTATATGTAATCACTACCTCCTAGGCTAGTGTCAGGTTTACCACGCTAGCTAATCACTTGTGAATGATTAACTGTAATAAATATGCCCTGACAGCCCCGGAGTTGAATGATAAAGTATAATATACATACAAGGATAGAAAGTATTTTTGGTTTTTTTTGTGTTCGTTGAAAACTAATTTTAAAATGTTTTCGGGAACTGTTTTTGTTTTTATATTATAATATGAATTTTATCAAAGATAAACAACATTTAAACTAATATGCAAGATTCTAGGGTCTAACAACATCACAGTGCTCATGCAAGATGATCAAAGTGTCAATTTTGACTTTCTGCAAGCTACACCACTTAATTGAAGCTATCACTGAGTCAAATTAATCATATATGGCATATATCAAACAAGAATAACACCCTATACAACCTCTAACACAGTTAAACCATTAGATCCAAACAATCCTTAAATGAAACCTAATTGAGCTTTTCAAAGCATAGAACTGTATAAACCAATTTCATCCAATCCAGAGATTATAATTTGTCAAGATTCAAATCTTTTTAAGCATAAACATGTTGTCAAGCAGCTTAAGCCTAGGATTATCAAAAATTATGTATATTGACAGTTAAAATACCATTTCAAACCATAGTCAAATTCCAAAACATAAAAGCCTAAATTATGTTAAATTTAAGAAACAACAAATAAATAGGAAAGGTAAAAGATGGTAAATATACAATGAATATATATCCATAATCACTAACACGCAAAATCGTTTAAAATAAGCGCACAACCTCCCCGGCAGCGGCGCCAAATTTTGATTCGCCTCAAACAGTCAGATACTTATTGATCAGCCACTTGTGAATGGCCAACTATAATAGTCAAACAGCTAAGGCAAATGCTTCCGTGAAATACAGTGTTTTCCCGGGTCGTAATGTCCCAACGAGGTTGTGATGGTATCAAAAACGAATCTGTGATTAATGAATGTGAACAGGGATATGAATAAGTGTGTGTGTGTGTGTGTGTGTGTGTGTGTGTGTGTGTGTGTGATTAATCTAGGGTTTTATAACTTAAAATAACTTAGGTAAACTATATTAACGATTACGTGAATCCTAGATATCTAAAACGTTTAAACGTACACCAATTTAAAATCAGACGCGATTGCGTACTGAGAAAAAGGTGAGTTTTAAGGAAAAATAAACTACAAGGGTTAAAATTGAAAATTCTATAAACTTAAACTTAAAATAAAATTAAATTGAAAAGAAAACTATTTTTATGATTATTTTATTATTTATTATTAATTATTTAATTAAAAACTATTTAACTATTTAATTAAAACTAATTTAATTAAAACTAAAAATGATAAATACTACAAATTAAACTAAAAACTTATAAAAATAATTTCTAAACTTAAAAATGAACTTGAAGAAAGTATAAAAAATAAAAATAAATGTTTTTGTCTTTTTATAGATTTTCTATTAATTAAAAACTATTTATATTAATTAAACTATTTAAACTATTTTAAATTACAAACAATACTAAATCAACTTAGAAAATTAAGAAAATTTTTTATAAATCTAATTAACCATCATAGGAATCCTAAAAAATTATAAAAACTTTATTTTATATATTTATAAACTAGTTTACTAATTATTATTCTATTTATTAATTAATTACTATTTAAACTGTTTAAATTATAAAAACTATAAAATGAACAGTAAAAATTCTAGAAAAATTATTAAAATTATATTACAACATATAAAAGCTAGGAAAAATATAAAATATAGGTGTTACTATATAAAAACTAATTATGCTATTTATAACTTATTTATTGATTAATTATTAATAAAACTATTTTAAATTATAATTAATACTAAAAGACAAAATTAAAATCTGAGAAAATTATTATAATTACTTTAACCTAAAAGGAAATTAATAAAAATATAAAAACACAACTTACTTAATAAAATTATAAAAATGAAAATTAAAATTAAATTATATTAAATAGAAACTATCACTTATTTTTATATTTGTTTTTCTGGAATTTTCTTTTACAAAACTAATTTATATCTAAAAACAAGCAACTTTTGTGAAAACAAATATTTTATAGCTTAAAAATAAGCACTGTGGAAGCTTATTACTTCCACAGTTGACTTTTGTTGACTGAACAAGGAAATAAGCTCAAATGAGCTTATGTGGGACCCAATATGGTATATTCTGATCCTAATAAGTTAGTTGGACTTGTCAAAGTTTAATTTGGTCAAATAAGCTCAGTAGATAAGCTGATAAGCACAAATAAGCTAATCCAAAACTTAATTCAATACAGAATGGGGACAGATTTGATGGCTTATTCTATGTGGGGTCCACAGGGTTTGAAGTCAAACAAAAGGTCAATCTCTAATCCCTGGTAGGAGGGGGGTTGGGAGAAACTAATTAGAAGGTCTGGGGCCCACTGAGATGATCACAAATCACCACCAAAGTGGTGGTGATGGGTGAGTTGCTGATGTGCAGGGGAGAAGGTCTTCCCTGCAGTTGTGTTTGGGGGTGAGTGGGGCCCAGGGAAAAAATCTTAAAAATGTAATGAAGGTATGAAATCAAAGTTGAGGTGGTGGACTATGATCCTAAGAATTTTCAGACCTTAAAACCTTTTACACAATTCTACAAAAATCTCTCAAGATTTGAGAAAATCTGAGAGATGAACTTTTGACTTTTGATAAAACTTAACTAATTTGACTTTTGTGACTTTCTAGTGATCCCTATAAGCTGAGTAAGTTATTATAAGCTATATAGATCCTATTATTAGCTTAAACTACAACTAATAAAGTAAAATGATGATTTGTGGATCACAAATCCTTGACAGTTAACTGTCAAGGAATTTAGAAGTTGATTTTGACTTTTAGTTGTTATACCACTTAACTACTGAATTTAACTATGCTATTTGAGACCTAAGTAGACTATTTGAACCAGAAATAACAACAATAACAATCATGAACAAGACCTAAACAGATAATCCAAACACTACCTTACAAACTACTTTTTATGATTTTCAAAGCTAAACAAAGTTTTAATCCATCAAACTGATTCTAAATACTGTAATATGACTAATAAAGATCAAATGAACATGAATCAATCACAAAACAAGCTTATAACTCAGATTTGTCACATATGAGTTTTTCACTGTGAGATTTTTCAATTACAAGAACAAATTAATACCCAAGAACAAGTAACTGAGATTAAATAAGATTATAACTAATAAGCAATTCAGAAACCTAAATTTAACAAGATCTAAGCTGATTAAATACTCAAACAGTAGAATAGTAAAAATGTATATAAAAGCTTACAAATCAAATAAGCAGAGAAGTGAGTGAACCAAGGACCAAAGCATAACCTAGTGTCCCCCATAGGACTCTAAACCATTTTCAATCCAAATGACACCTGCTTCTTGCTTCCACCTTCTTCTACACTAATTTTTTATTTTCCAACTATTTTATTTGATTTTCTTGGAATTTTTGTATTTAACTACTAAACTGATTCTGAGGATATTTAAAAGCTTTAATAAGCTTAGTCAGAGCTTAAATGGACTTATGAAATCATACAATAACAACAACAAACAACATACAACTATGTGAGATTTTTGAGAATTTTATGAAAATGCATAAACTGAGAAGTGAGCTGAGACTTTAAATTAACTTTAATTAACTATTGAAATACATGAAATTAACTGAGTACAAGTGTTTTTAATGGAAATTACAACTGAATTAAGAGATTACACTACCTACGACTACTTTTTTCTAAGACTACTCTAATAATCCATCACCACTGCCTCTTTTGCCTTTTGTAGAGTTTTTCTGAGCATTGTGGGACCCACTTGTCATTTCCCACCATATCCAAGCCGTTGATTAGGTCTGATGGATCATGTCCGTTTAAAAAGCTTTTTCGCGCCAAAAGTCTTGGGTGTCAGATTATGCGTGGAGAGGTTTGCAAGGGTTTTGGAGGGTTGTATGAGGTGGAGGGTGACTAGTGGGAGAGTGGGTGGTGAGTAGGAGGTGATACTAGGGGCTGGTATGGTGGTTTGGGTGGTCTGTGTGGTGGTGGTGGTATTGGGAGGGAAAAGGTGGAAGGCTGGGGTGGTTTTGGTGTTTTGACCGGGCGTTGACCCTGGTAATATAATAACGGGGTGGGTTTGGTTTGTACTTGGGCTTAGGTGGGAAATGGGCTTAGGTAGTATTAGGATAGTGGGTGGGTTTGTTTGTTGTTTGGATTTGGTTTATAAAAATAAAATAGGGTCCGTTTGTATTTGTAACTTAATTAACCATAGGGACCAATTTTGTAATTTCCAAAAATTGAGGGGCAAGTTGTGTAATATTTCCATAGTTTGAATAAGGACTAAACTTGCCAAGATTAAATACCCCAAGGACCAATAATGACAAATTCCCATATTTTATATCCGGGGACCAAAGTTGCCAATTCACCAAACTTCAGGGACTAAATATGTAATATCACCAAACTTCACACCAAGGACCATTCCTGCAAAAGATTATTAGTACAAGGACCAAAATTGAATTTCTCAAAGTTTTAAACATCCCAGGGACCATTTATGTCAAATTCCAAAGTACAGGGACTAAACTTGTAATTTTATGAAACTTTGCACCAAAGGACTAAATATGTAACTTTATGATTAAAAAGGACCTTTGATGACTTTTTCATGTTTTTAGAATAACCAGGGACTAGTTTTGACAATTTATGAAACTTGAGGGACTGAAACTGCCAATTTTGCAAACTTTGTACGTTTTTCATCTGTTTTTGCATATTTTGCATTTGAAACATATAAAACACACCTTTAAGATATTTTAAGTATTTTGATACATATTTGAGTGTTTTTGTATGTTTTGGCAGCTCAGATTGGTATAAAATGATGAGTATTTAGACACTCATCAACTATCTTGACCCGGAGGGGGACATTCTTCTCCTTGAAAGATTGTTAAATGACGATCCTTCACCCTCTCCATCTCCACAAACACTTCATAAAGCGGAAGTCAAAAATGTTGAAATAACTGAAGACTTTCCCGAGGTTGAGCTCAAGGACTTGCCTCCTCATCTAGAATATGCATTTCTGGAGGGTGATAATAAATTACCTGTCATTATTGCCAAAGACTTAAAAGATGATGAAAAGGCTGCACTCCTAAAGGTTCTTAAGTCAAACAAGCAAGCAATTGCTTGGAAACTCTCCGACATTAAGGGCATAAGCCCGAACTTTTGTACTCATAAAATCTTAATGGAGGATGACTTTAAGCCAGCAGTGCAACATCAGAGAAGGGTAAATCCCAAAATCCACGAAGTTATCAAACAAGAGGTGTTAAAACTTCTTGATGCGGGATTGATTTACCCTATATCTGACAGTCCTTGGGTTAGCCCTATTCATTGTGTTCCCAAAAAGGGTGGCATTACCGTTGTCACCAACGAGGATAACGAGTTGATTCCAACTCGTTTGGTCACGGGTTGGCGAGTTTGTATTGACTATCGAAAGTTGAATGAAGCCACCCGTAAAGACCATTTTCCTCTCCCTTTTATGGACCAAATGCTCGAAAGACTTGCGGGGAATGAATACTACTGCTTCCTCGATGGCTTCTCGGGTTACTTCCAAATCCCCATTGATCCCCAGGATCAAGAGAAGACTACCTTCACATGCCCCTACGGAACTTTTGCTTACAGACGTATGCCTTTCGGCTTATGTAATGCACCAGGCACGTTCCAGAGGTGCATGATGTCTATATTTTCCGACATGATCGGGAAAACTATGGAGGTATTCATGGATGACTTTTTAGTCATCGGGGATTCATTCCAGACTTGCCTCTCCCACTTGGAACAGATGCTTAAACGTTGCAAAGAAACGAATCTAAGTCTCAACTGGGAGAAGAGCCACTTTATGGTCAAGGAGGGCATTGTCCTCGGCCATAAAATTTCAAAAGACGTGATTGAGGTTGACAGAGCTAAAATCGATGTCATTGCTAAATTGCCTCATCCCACCACCGTAAAAGGTGTTAGGAGCTTTTTGGGTCATGTCGGCTTCTACCGTAGGTTTATCCAAGATTTTTCTAAGATTGCCCGGCCTATGACCCATCTCCTCGAGAAGGATGCTCCTTTCATCTTCTCTCCTGAGTGCATCGAAGCTTTTGAAACATTAAAGAAAAAGCTTACCGAGGCACCGATTCTTGTTGCCCCCGATTGGGACCTACCTTTTGAGCTTATGTGCGATGCTAGTGATTTTGCCATAGGTGCGGTCTTGGGGCAACGTAAAGCAAAATACTTTCAGCCTATACACTACGCAAGCAAAACTATGACTGAGGCTCAAGGTCATTACACCACCACCGAAAAAGAACTCCTAGCTGTGGTGTATGCCTTTGAAAAATTCCGGTCATACTTAATCCTGACTAAATGCGTAGTGTATACGGATCACTCGGCTTTGAAGTACCTATTTGCAAAGCAAGATGCAAAGCCGAGGCTTCTCCGTTGGGTTCTCCTCCTTCAGGAATTTGATATCATAATCCGTGATAAAAAAGGAGCCGAGAACCTTGCTGCTGATTATCTCTCACGATTAGAAAACCCTCATCAAGATGTATCCGAGAAACAGGAAATAAATGAAACATTTCCTCTCGAGACACTCAATGCGGTTTCTTTTCGTGGTGACTCTACTACCCCATGGTTTGCCGACTTTGCAAATTACCATGCAGGTAACTTCATCATGAAGGGGTTGACGTCCCAACAAAAGAAAAAATTCTTCAAAGACGTTAAACATTACTTCTGGGACGACCCCTTCCTCTTCAAAATCTGTGCCGATCAAGTCATCAGACGATGTGTATACGGACAGGAAGCCGCTGATATTCTCAAGGCTTGCCATGCTGGACCCACCGGGGGCCACCATAGTCCTAACTACACCGCCAAAAAAGTGTTTGATTCCGGTTTCTATTGGCCCACGATCTATAAGGATGCCCACGAGTTAGTCAAAGCCTGTGATGCTTGTCAGCGTCACGGGAATATTTCACAAAAGAACGAAATGCCACAAAATGCCATTCAAGTTTGTGAAATCTTTGACGTCTGGGGCATTGACTTTTTGGGGCCATTCCCATCTTCTCGTGGAAACAAATACATACTCGTGGCTGTTGACTACTTGTCAAAATGGGTTGAGGCTAAGGCCTTACCCACTAACGATGCCCGAGTTGTTGTGAAATTCTTGAAATCCCTCTTTGCCCATTTTGGAACTCCACATGCCATCATTAGCGATCGCGGTACTCACTTTTGCAATGATCAATTTGCAAAAGTCATGCTTAAGTACGGTGTTACTCATAGTCTTTCTACCGCGTATCACCCACAAACAAGTGGGCAGGTGGAGGTTTCCAACCGTGGTATAAAATGGATTCTTGAGAGGACAGTAGGTGAAAACCGTGCTTCCTGGTTGGATAAACTAGATGATGCACTTTGGGCCTTCCGTACAGCTTACAAAACACCCATCGGGTGTACTCCATACAAGCTTATATACGGGAAGGCGTGTCATTTACCAATCGAGCTCGAGCACAAAGCCTACTGGGCCTTGAAACATGCAAACTACGACCTTCATAAAGCGGGTGATCACCGTAAAGTTCAAATCAATGAATTAAATGAACTTCGTGATCAAGCCTACGAGAACTCTTTGATCTACAAAGAAAAGACAAAGAAGATTCACGACTCTAAAATTAAGAACCGCGTTTTCAATGTCGGTGACAGAGTCCTTCTTTTCAACTCAAGGTTAAAGATCTTCTCGGGGAAATTAAAAACCCGATGGACTGGACCATTCACTATTGCTAAAGTATATCCATACGGGACTGTTGAGTTATCTCAACACGAAGGTCCCAACTTCAAAGTGAATGGTCATAGATTGAAACATTATTTTGGAGAGGGCATACCACCCATGGTTGTCCCGGATCTCCAAACTTTCCCCATGGACCAATGAATTCAGGGATCGAGTCAAGCTAGTGACTCGGTGAACAAAAATTAGCAACATATATGGGTTTTCACCCGTATTTCTGACTTCTTTCTACTTTCTACCACCCTAGTGTGGGGGAGTGACCGTCCCCCACCTATTGAAAAGTAAATATGTATATAAGTCTCAATTCAAAAAAAAAAAAAAAAAAAAAAAAAAAAAAAAAGTGAAAAATAAAATCGATATTTCCACAGTTAGATTTGCATATTAGCTTTTTCCGTTCAGAGATTCGGCATAATCGCCGGGACTTTGAATATTGAGGACAATATTCAATTCTAGTGTAGGGGGAAAATTCTTACCAATTTTATCACAAAACTCTCTAAGTACCCCCATTTTTAGGCCTAAATTTTTCAAAATTTTTCACTTTATTTCAAAATTTTTGTGGTAATCAGTCCGCCAAAGTCTAAGTGACAAATGGATTGGCTAGTCCAGGAGCAAACGGCTCTTGGTAAAGACATCTCAAACCCGTTGATGGCTTGCAATTTGCCAAAAATTGTATGGTTCCTCAACTCCCCCGTATCCTCATAAGCAAATGAGTTGACTAGCCCGCAAGATTATGGCTTGTGGTAAAGGCAGTGGAAAATCCATAATTGGTAATCAACTCACCAAGATGTTGACTTAGTCCATCAAGATGCTGGCTAGTCCAGAAGCAAATGGCTTTTGGTAAAGACAAATCAAATCCGTTGACAGCTGGTGGTTTGCTCAAAATCACACGGTTATCAGGTGTGCCACAGTTCTTACACCTGGCTACTCCAGAAGTGATGGCTTTTGGTAAAGAGATTCTCAAATCCATCAAGTTTTTCTCAAAAGATTGCTAGGGACTAGCAATGTTTTAGTGTGGGGGATTGATGAGTGTGTAAATACTCATCATTTTTACCATTTCTGAGCTGCCAAAACATATAAAAATACTCAATAATGAATCAAAATAGTGAAAATATCCCAGGAAAGTGTTTTACATGTTTCAAATGCAAAAATACCAAAAACAAATGAAAAACGCACAAAGTTTGCATAATTGGCAGTTTCAGTCCCTCTTCTTTCAAAAGTTGTCAAATCTAGTCCCTGGTCATTCTAAAAACTTGAAAAAGTCACCAAAGGTCCTTATAAATCAAAAAGTTACATAATTAGTCCTTCGGTTAAAAGTTTCACAAAATGTCAAGTTTAGTCCCTGAACTTTGGAAATTATCAAAAATGGTCCCTGGGATATGAAAAACTTTGAGAAAAACCAATTTTGTCCTTGCACTAACCTTTTATGACAGGATTGGTCCTTGGTGGAAAAGTTTGGAAAAATTACACAAATGGTCCCTGAAGTTTGAAAGTTTGACGGTTTCAGTCCCTGGTGAAAATAAATTGGAAAAATCATCAAAGGACCTTATACTATTTATAACTTGGCAAGAAACACCCTTGAGTAAACTTTGGAAGAATGCCAAGTTTCACCCCTTAACTTTCGGTAAAATGCAAAATTGGTCCTTGTAAATTTCCAAAACCAAAACCGGATCCCATAATATAAATACTACCCCATTCCCATGATCCAGTCCATGCCACAAGCCCAGCCCCCATCCTTTCTTTGGGCCCAAGACTCACCAGCCCACCAACGCACCCTTTGATATTATACAGGTCAAATATTTGACCCCTTTGGTCAAATAAGGTCAAACGACCTTCACACCCTCCTTCCCTCTCAGCCTCCCCCACACCTCCACAACCTCCCTTCTCCACCAATCACAAACCAGAGCCCCCCACAATTAATGCCACCACCCCTACACCTACCTTTCACACCACAATAATGCCACCCCCCCCCCCTTTGCGTGTATCAGATACAATTTGCAAAAGAAAGATTCCCGCCAAAACACGTGGCACCAATTTAGAAGGTTTCAGACATCAAATTGCATCAACTTGTGATGGGAAGTGCTCAGAGAGGCTCAAGAAACCCTAATATTGGGCTATAAAAGGAAGAAGAGTGCAATGAAGACAGTAGTAGTTAATTAGTAGTTTTAAGTGTCGTTTAAATTTTATCTTGTTATTTTCTTTAAATTTCAAGCTTTTAAGCAGTGTACTAAGTATTATAAGTGTATTGTAACTCTTTGCAAGTAATCAATTTCAAGTTTCCATAGCTGTTTCAACTTATGCAATTCTGTCTCAATTTCAAAATATTAATTAAGCTCATTTGTTGTTTCTGGGTAATGTAATGGATTCTTAGGATCGCTTAAGCTCCTAGATAGCTTATACAAGTTATTAGTAAGAACTAAAAGCAGCTTGATAATAAAACACTCAAAACACAAAAAGTCAATAAAAGTCAAACTGGAGGTTCAAGAATGATCACAGCTGGAGCAGGGTTTATCTTGGATTGCCCTGGGTTAGAATCCCATGGGGGATGTTAGGAAGAGTTTCTTGGTTCTTGGTTCATGTTATTGGCAGGAAAGCAAATCTGTGAGCAATTCTCTTTTTGTTTCAAGTTTCATCTATAGTGTTTATTAGCAGCTTAATATTGTTCATTTAGCTTTCTTTTAACCTAATTAGTAGTTCCTAATTCATAGTTTTAGTTTTAATCCTAGTTTCATTAGCTTCTTTAATTAACTGTCTCATAAGCTAGTGTTTGGTTTAAGTATGTTCTGAGTAACACAGCTTGTTGATTGTTGCTGTTTCTTGTTCAATATCATCATTCAGCATCAAACTAGCATAGAATAACACTTAGAAACAGGTTTGGTTCACTAAAAAGTCAAATCATTAGAAACAGTTCATTCACACCTTCTTTGATTGGTTAAATTGTGGTCAATACCCCATTTCCAATCATTTTTTAAAGGTTTAGGTGAATTTGGGCTCAAAGTATCTTAAAACATCATAATCAATCAATTAGACAGGATTAAAGTTCATTTTAGTCAACTTAGGTTCAATAGAGAAAAAGTCAAATTTCATCTTCTCAGATTTTTGCAAAAACTCCAAGATTATTTGTGATTTATGTGTTTGGATTGAGAAGCTGAAACTTGTTGTAGTGATACACCACCACCTCAACTTTTGAGTCCTACACTGGTTTGATTTTTGTAATTTTTCTATAAGCTTCCACAAACCCATCAAGTGAGTTGCAGGGCAGAGCCTTGCCCTGTGCACAGCAGACCTCCACCACACCACCAACTTTGGTGGTGGTTGTAGACCACCCCAGTGGGCCCTAGTGGTTCCAATTGGCTTTTTCCAACCCCCTCCTACCAGGGAGTAAGGATTGACCATCTGTTTGACCTAGATCTTAGTGGACCCCACCTAGAATTCATCACCAAGTTTGTCCCATTTCTGTGTTCATATTCAGTTGCTCAAGTGCTTATTTGCTATCAAACAGCTTAATTGTGCTTCATGCTTGTTATTTCTGGCTTATCTGAGTTTGTCTAGCTTATTAGTACCCATTTACACCCTTGTGGACCCCACCTACACCCATTTGAGCTTATTTGGCCAAGCAGTCAACCAAAGTCAACTGAATAAGCAAAAGGGGTGCTACAACTTATTTATAAGCTATTTTCAAAAGTGGTTTCACAAAATTTTTTCATTTTCAGTAGTAAAGTAAAGTTGTAAAAGAAAATCCAAGAAAAACCAAGTTTAAATTAAGTGATAGTTTCTATTTAATTCAATTTAATTTTAATTTTCATTTTTAAATTTTTGTTAAGCACTTGTCATTTTTATATTTTTATTAAATACCTTATATAGTAAAGTAATTTTAGTAAATTTTTCAGATTTTTATTTTTCCATTTAGTATTTATTAGATTTAATTTTAGTTTTATTAGTAATTAGTTAATAATTAAATTTTAAATAGCATATTTAGTTTTTAGAAAGCAAAACCTAGATTTTATATTTTTTATAGCTCTTATATAATATATTAGACTTTTAGAAAATATAATTTTAATTTCTACTGTTCATTTTCCATTTTTCTTATTTTAATTGTTCAAATTAGACTTAAGTTAATTAAAAGGTAATTAATTAGTGGAATAGTCTTAAATATAATTTTTAGAGGTTTTTATAATTTTTTAGGATTCCTGTAATGGTTAAGTAATTTTATAAATTTTCTCATAATTTCTAAGTTAGTTTAGTATTAATATTAATTAAAATTAGTTTAATTAGTTTAATTAAGTTAAATAGTTTTTAATTAATAAAAAATCCACAAAAAGACAAAAATATTTATTTTTATTTTTTATACTTTCTTCGAGTTCTAATTTAAGTTTAGAAATTTTTTTTGCAAATTTTTAGTTTAATTTGTAGTACTTATAATTATTAGTTAATTTAAATTAGATTTTAAATAGTTTTATTAATTAAATAATATTTTAATCATTTTCATAATTTCATTTTCATTTTTAATTTTAAGTTTCAAAAAGTGTCAAAAGCACCCCCTGTAGTTTGTTAAATACCAAAATCCCACTTTCTCTGTCTGTTACGTGATCTGAATTGTGAATACGTGCATATATCTGGTATCTGATTTTTGTGAATATTATATCTGTGTACCAATACCAAAATAACAGTAGCAAAATCAATTTCATATCATCTGGGCTACTGTCCTCAATCCCACTCACTCATAAACGATTTCAAACGACACCATTTCAATCTCGCTGGGACATAACGACCCGGGGACACACTATACTATCCACGGAGAATTGGCTTGATTAGTTTGACTTTTACGGTTGACCATTCACAAGTGGTTGACTAATAAAAGTTAACTAGTTTAGACCCAATCAGTCGTTCAGATCTAAACGCAGTCGGTTGCCTAACAACGGAATGGTTTCTATTTGATTGAGAAACTGGTTTCCCCCAGATTGATGGTTTTGCAAACTTAGTGTTCACACTATTCCCTGTTGCTTTTCTTAGCTCGTTCTTTAATGCTGTTATTGTGAAACCCTTTTCCTGAACTTGAGCTTTGAGTTCATCAATTTTTGCAATCAAAGACGTTGTTTGCACAACAGTTTTAGTATTCGTTTCTTTGATTGAATCACACAGTTCTTTGCAATGAATTTTCAAAGACTCATTATCATCACGTAATTTAGCCACATTATGTTCCAATTCAATAACATTGCAGTCATGTTTAGCTTTAACTTCATTACACATATCACATAACTCAGTAATATGTTTTTTCAGGTTGTTGATTGTCAAGTCCTTGGTTTCTAGCTGAGCTTTCAAATCATTAATCAAAAAGAATTCGCGGAAATCAGGAAGTTCCGGATCTTTACATGGTTGGTTAGTTTGAAAACTTTCTTTCTTTTGTTGCATTGCGATTTCAAGTGAAATACAATGTTTTTCAAGTTGTAAGAATCTCTTTGAAAGTTCATTAAACGTTTCTTTATCAACCATATCATTTGATTTAAAAGACTCAGCTGTAAACAAAGAACTTGACTCGTCATCACATTTAAAAGACTCAGCTGTAAACAAAGAACTTAACTTATCATCACGTTCAGCATCCTGATCACTTTCTCCCCTTTATGATTCATATTTGTTAAATCAGAAATGGTATTGCTATCAGTCTTTTTCAACAAATATGTTTCATAACTGGGCATAACTTGATCAGTATGCAGTCGTTCATCAGAAAGCACATTATGATGTTCAGTTAGGAGTACCTCAGCACATGACATTTGCTCTTTTACTGGTTTTAATCCAGTGCCCATGTCTGGAGTATCTCTAGTCACTGAGTCGCAGGGTGTGTCAAGCTTATCAGTCTCTGATTCTTTGCATATCATGACACCTGACCCAACATCCGATGCTATACCCGAGTCACTAACACCATCACATGATTGTACCCTACATACCTTCACCTTGTCATCATATGCAGGTATATGCTGTGCCTTTTCGTTAATGAATCTTTTCACTTTATCCATAAGCTGGACAAGTGTGTCTCTGAAGGTGTCAACCTTAATTCCCGTGTGATCAGCAAAGCACTTTTTCGTCATCTCACTATAATGGTTATACTCCAGAGTGAATTCTGAATCAAAGAACACTTGGAGTTGTTTGTTGATCACACAAAGGGCAGCCATGGATCCCATTTTGGAAAATTCTCCTTGGTCAAGTTGTTGTTGTAGTTGATCTAAGTTAAGAATCATTGTGCATGTGAAAGTCTGAACATCTTGACCAAAGAGTGTTACAAATGCACGTTCGAATCCCATCTTGAATCTAGTTCCCTCTAAAAGTACCGAGAGATGTGAATGAAGTTGTTGAAAACATTCTATGTAGCTTTCATTTGCATTGTGAAGCGCTTGTTGTGGCTGAAGCAACTCTCTCCTTTGCGAATTAGAGCACAAAGATTCCATATTAGCAATATTAGAATCAAACACCTTTAATTGTTGTACAAGGTTGGAAGGTTTTGACGTTTTGTGATCGTTCACGGGATTTTACAATTCTATGATTTAAACCGAGAAATAGATTCTTTCGCGGGATTTTACAAAATCAAGAAAAAACCGTGAAACACAGAAGAATTGAATGTGGTGAAGGATGAGTGTTGATGACTCGAAAAACAATGAGATCTTGTATATAATAAAGGAGTGAGATTGAGTCTTCAAATGAGTCCCTGTAAGTCGCTTACGCTTACACAATAACTAGCACAAACGATATGTCCACACACACCCAAATAGTCTCAACCCCGGATTCTTGAATCTTAATAAACACCTTGACCAAAGCAAATTCAACAATTTAGCACCAACGAGTATAAATAAATCCGAAATGCAAATTTATTATACTAGTTAGTTAACAAACATTCGTCCCGTGAATAACACAAGAATTCTTTCCTTGTTACCCCACACAGTCCAATTGATCAAAAGAGTCTAGGCCCAACAGCACGAGTCCAACAACAGCCTAGGTAATTAAGTCCAGTCCAACTCCATAAGACAAGATAATGCAACCCTAAATACTCGCAATAAAATCCTCCTAAACACACTTTGCACCAATAATCAGAAACCTTAAAAACTTATTCCATCCGCCTCTCTCTTATCTGTACACACGTTTTTCCAGATCCACACCAAACTCACAACATTAAATTATATCATCTTATACCAAATCGATCTAAGATCAATCTTCAAACATATGTTATACCACGAAATACAATCACACAGCACACACTTTTGGATCTCAACACCAATTCGTCCCTTTGTCTAACAAACCGAACCAATAATCTACCCAAGTGAACACATATCTTGTTGTGGCTTCAAGATCCTATTATGGGTCATAGGTAGGTATTTGATTAAGAACACGATTCTAGTTATGATATTGTTCAAGCCGAATGTAAGATAGGATGAAAACACGAGTTGTTATTTTTCTTTTCTTGAGATGGACGGAAATTCACTGAAGTTAAGACTTCAAGATGGATCGATGATGGTTAATCTCTTGTGAGTTTGTCTAAGGACGAATCTTGGATTGCACAAAGAGATGCCTGAGATCGTTTGGTTTCATTTGCTGGTTATAGTTTGAGTCTTGGTTTAAATGAAAAAAAGGATTAACAGTTGATGGCTGTGGGAATGGGATGATGACGATTAGTGTGTTGTTGAATTAGATTATGTCCCGATTAGGATTAGTTGTTGACAGTCCATCCTCTTCACGTTCTTTAATTACCCAGCTTATGTCAAAAGATAAACTCTACACTTGAAAGGTAATCGCAAATATGAAGTAAACACAAGGAAGCAAAAGATAGCCGCTAAATGCGCAAGCTTAGTCTGAGTTAACCGCCAATGGGACTAACCACAACATAAGTGAACTAATCTGAGCTAAACGCTACTGACAAGACCAAGCTAACCGCAAACATGAGTCATAACTAATCGCAACAGGAAGATAGAGTTAATCACAATCAAGTAATAGAGCAAATTGCAATCAGAGATGGAACAATTTGCCAACTGGAAAAAAAAGCGCAAAGACAAGACCAGGCCAAAACTGTCACAGTTGTCTTTATCCACCTTTTAGCAAACTGCCAAAGTTGCACCCAGAATTTTCCACTACCATACAAACAAAATGTACCACACGCAAACAAGCACAACACAAAGAAAACTAATCGCAATAAAAAATGTTGGTACTCGCAATAAAGAAAAAAAAAATAGCATAAAGAAACAGGACTAAGAAATCTTATGATACCCCACCTATTTGCAAATAAATGTTTGTATGACAAAAGTATTATATTTTCATTCGTACCACAACAAGTGATACCGATTTAAACAAAAGTTAATGAAATTTTGTTTAAACAAATTAAGACAAAAGTAATAGCAACACGAAGAACCAATTCGACCCAAGAACCACAAGAAGAACCAATCTAAATAAAAACGAGCACACACAATCCCAAGAATGTAACCTTGGCTCTTGATACCAATTGTAATATATCAAATAATTATATCTTATATGGTTCTTGTGTTTAGATAGAATTAAAGG
Source organism: Artemisia argyi (assembly GCA_030686995.1). Lineage (NCBI taxonomy): Eukaryota > Viridiplantae > Streptophyta > Magnoliopsida > Asterales > Asteraceae > Artemisia > Artemisia argyi. Next base: position 110,165,791 of record CM060704.1, on the reverse strand, counting down.
AAGAAAGAAAGAAAGAAAGAAGATGAAGATGAGAGTTTAGAAAGGGGTTGGAGAGAATTGGGTGATTTCTAGAGAGAGAGAGAGAGTTGAGAAAAATGTAAGATTAGATTGAGAATGAGAGAAGCACCAACCCTCTCCACATGTGGAGAGGGGTATATATAGTTTTCTACAAACGCCCACACCCGGGCTGTGGATCAGGCATACAGTGGGTAAAGACCCGTCCTTCTTCCACGGTGTTACTTAAACTAACACTAACTAACTAATATATAAACTAACTACGAGCTAACTTAATGCTATTACAATAATTAGGTGACCGAGACTTTTACAGGAATATTTGTATTCCTAACACAATCCCAAACGGTTGCTTACTTTAATTAGGCTTTTTTGTTATAGACCAAATCATCAAAAAATTCGTAGAAAATAATACCTAATTATCAAAACCCCAATTATCAAAACCCCCATGGCCCCATTATCAAAAACCCTAATTCTCAAACCCCCAATTATCAAAAATCAATAAACTAATTCACAACAAAACACACATACATAACTGATTGACGGAACGACAACGACAAACATACCTTCGACCATCATCATCACCACTGGATTTGTGTGGTACACTGTTCCTACGTGTAAACATGAGGGAGAGAGAGGAGATATCTCAAAGAAGTATCTGGAACATGTTCCGTATACTTATGTAGGGTAAAAAAAAATTCGGGCCGGATTGAACTTACCGGAAAAGCAAGCTAAAAGTGGCCCAGCGATTGGGCCATAATTTTGGCGGGAAAGGGGGGGGGGGGGGGGGGGGGGGGCAAAACGGCACCATTCTTGATGGGAATTATATAAATGTATAATTTTCTTTTAAGTGCTAAACACTGTAAAAAGTTAAAACTCGTTACTCATTTATTTCACTTCAAGTTGGATGTTGTAAAGATAAGAAAAGTAATGTAAGTGTTGAGTAGATAAAAATGAGTAATGTATGTGTGAATCATATTCCATAAAATGATTTTACATTATCAAATTATATAATCTCAATTTAAATGTTCACTTTATACGTACAATTTTCTTGTAAAAAATCATTATGTACTAACGAAATATTTTTAACATTTTCATAAGCTTCTTACAGAGTGAAATTTACAAATATGTTTATTTACGTAAAGTCAAAATAATAGGATTATACTAAAGGGCATTTGGCCTTAAATCCTTCATGTGAGAAAGTAACTCCCCCGATTAAGAGTTTCCAGGTTCTAAGTCATGTCAAAAACAAATGTGTGAGATTAATGTCTTTTTGTGTGATTGTAAAAATAAAAAAAAAAAATAAAAAAAAAAAAAAAAAAAAAGGAAAAAAAAAGAAAAAAGTGGATACTATAAAATATAGTCTTTTGCAAGAAAAACAAGAAGTAATAAACATATGAAAGTCGTAAGACAGCTATCACTAAATGGCTTAGTGGTAAGGTTTTTGGTTTTTTCACGAGAGGTAAAGGATTCAAACATCGCTAGATGTGTACATTTGGAGGTAACCAAGGAAAGGGTCGAAAACGGTCTCAAGATTAACCAGATGAGACTGTATACATCTAAGTATAAAAGGCTCGACCTTCCCAGTAACATGAACAACTTCGTCTGTTTACCGTTTTATATGAAAGTCGTAAGACATTAGATTTTTAGAACAACTATAAGTATGGTGTAATTGTTTCGATGCTATGATGCTATAGTGCCAACATTAATGCACCATGCATAATTGCATATGCCTGATGTTATAGTGACCAAACTGTCAACTATATGCTTTTTTCAATATAAATTTTGTGTGTTGTGTTAAAATGACATTTTTTAGAAAACAACACACTATTCAATGCTTTAGAGCTAAAATGTGAAAATGATATTGTAGTAAAATGACATTTGTTGTATAAAAAAGTCGTAAATAGTAAGAAGTTGAAAGTGTAATTTGTAAATATTTATTTTAATTGTTTATCATTTCGGTCCGAAACTATTTGTTTATTCATTTCGGCCAAATATGTCGCGCTATAATATATATATAGACAAATAGAAGAAGTACGTAAAGATTGATAGAAGCAAATGGCATCCTACCTTGACGACGGCCATTCAAGAACACACAAGAAAGAAAATAGAGATAAAGTTTTTGGCGGCAGATTTGACGTGCGGTATAGAAGCAGCGGCTTAACTAACCGACTACGTCTTAGTATTAAACTCTTTAATACCATGTTGGATGATAGAAAACCCCGTAGGCTACTATTTATAAAGAAAGACATAAAGAAACTCTAATGGACCAAAACCCCAAGCCGGGCTTGGGCCAACCCGATCTATCACCTAATAAATACGACGTGTCATCATGTCCCTTTCATGCTTACTATTGATGATCTACGTTTATGTACTAATTATTAGATTCATCATTGTTAACTCAATGCTACATCAACTTTTAACTATTTTATCAAATCTTTCGGTGCACAAATATAGTGATAACAATCAAAAACAAAACTTTTATTCTTTTTTATATCTGACACAAAACCATATAAACACATAGATGATAAAACCATCCTTCGATCACCCGGTCAATTAACCCCAAGCAAAACAAGCACCACCACGTTTGGCGGTGGTGGTGTGAGTGTAAAAGCAATTACACTTTAGAAAGACACCTAATCAAGCGCATCATGGTCAAGTGCACCGTTACCAATAGCGTAAGAGGTGTGTCTGTAAGGCTGAGCAAAGGTCCAAAACCGAACTGACTAGACAAAAATCGAACCTACCCGAGAACTGATTTTGTGAAAACATGAACATAAACCAAACTGAATATGGTTGGTGAAAAGTAACGAAATTCTTGTGTGCTTCTGATCGATGGGCTGCTAGAAATCGGCTGGCAAAGGAGCTACGTTTTTTCTGTGTCAAAAACTGAATGAGAATCGTTTATTATATAGGCTAAACCTATCTTGGTCACCAAGATAAAATATTAGCTCCAAAAATAAACGATTTACAAATCTGTTTACAACTAAACACGATTTGATATCTTTTTATTCACACAACATATATTCTGTAAACTTATTTGCAAAGTTTCAATCTATTCCTAAAATAGATTTACAGAAAATCTGGAAAAAAGCTGACCCGAACTAGCAGCAAAAATTTTCGCACGTAGGCGAGGTTTCGGAGCTGCATTCGTGTCCGCAGGCTCGCATGAGTTCAGTAGCTTCGAACTCATTTTGGTCCAGAAATCCCACAATCTGCACCCCCCCCTGCGTGCGCGCACGTAGGAGTGGGAGCATAGCTCACCTAAAGGAATTTGGAAGCAAATACCAACTATTCCTTATAAACAAGTATTCACTTCTTGTTTTGGGCGATGTGGGACTTTTCCAATTTTGTGTTTCACGTGCCTCACTTTGAGACACGATATCTCATTCATCTTAGCTCTATTTTGGACATACTTTAGCTTGTTACGAAGCTCTCTTGGAGGAGAACACAACGCCCCCAATAAACACTAATATATATAACATATACATATATTAAATTATGTCCAAACTTTGCAAAAACTCATTTTGCAAAACCATTTTTCCAACAATCCCCCACATGAATGGAGATCGGTCGAAAACACACAAAAGTTTCCGCGAAATTTCTGCGGTTAAGTCTTGCATAGGATAGGTAGGTGTGACCCTTTGAACCTTCCCTTGTGAGATGCACTTAGTCTCCTAGATCTGAGTAGACGCGATGTCCTTGAACTCAACATCTGTTTACGTAGACGACAATATATACTCACACAAGACTCTCCCTGACTTTGTCAAGTCCTCATAGTCGTATTCGTTATGGTCATGAATACTAGCCTGGTTCTGCAAGAGCTCTTAGGAATTGCGCCCCCACAATTCCCTTCGAAGCGACCCCACTTCTCTCTCACATAGGTGATTTCATCTTGAATCATTAAAAACATATGTTTTGTGATTTCATCTTGAATCATTATGCTTTATGATTTCATCCTGAATCATTAAAGCCATATGTTTAACCTCTCAACAAGTCACATCTGTTATAGGAATGGACTAGGAAGTTACAATATATAAGTAACTCCCCCACATTGACATGACTTCCCCCACATTTCTATGATTAGGTTGTCCTATTGAACCCAGATCTTGGGACCTCCAGTCAACTGGGTTAGGTTTTCCTTCATAGAAACTCATTCCTTCAAGGGCTTTAGTCCCATTCCTTTAGACGACTTACTAACTAACTCTCTGCTTAAGCCTTTCGTAAGCGGATCCGCGATGTTATCCTTTGACGGCACATAGTCAATTGAGATAACTCCTGTTGAGAGTAGTTGTCGTATCGAATTATGTCGACGACGGATATGTCTAGACTTTCCATTATACATTATGCTATGAGCTCTGCCAATTGCCGATTGACTATCACAATGTATACTAATGGCCGTTACCGGTTTAGGCCACCTTGGTATGTCCTCTACGAATTGACGTAGCCATTCCGCCTCTTGTCCGCATTTATCTAACGCGATAAATTCTGATTCCATCGTGGACTTAGCTATAACAGTTTGCTTGGAAGACTTCCAAGATATAGCTGCCCCTCCTAGTGTAAATACATATCCACTAGTCGATCTAGAATCCTTTATGTCAGATATCCAATTAGCATCACTGTATCCTTCGATAACAGCTGGATATCTTTCATAATGCAGTCCATAATCGCGACTGTATCTCAAATAATGAAGTACCCTAGTCATAGCTCCCCAATGTGCATAACTTGGATTACTAGTATACCTACTTAGCCTGCTAACAGCATATGCTAAGTCAGGTCGGGTACTTGTCATCAAGTACATTAACATGCCGATAATTCTTGAATACTCTAATTGGGCAACACCTGCGCCTCTATTTTTAGATAGATGCTTACTGGTGTCAATTGGAGTTCTAGCTAGGCCGGAATCCCCCGCATTATGAGTAGCCAGAATTTTGTCAACATAATGTGCTTGACTCAACACAAGTCCATTTTGAGTTCGTATGATCTTTATTCCAAGGATCACATCAGCCAAACCCATATCCTTCATGTCAAACTTAGATTTCAACATGTCTTTAGTAGATTTGATCATCTTGTCGTTACTGCTAACGATAAGCATATCATCAACATATAAACACAAGATTACATATCCACTACTTGTGTCTTTTACATAAACACACTTGTCGCATTCATTAATTTTGAATCCACTCTCTAGCATGGTGTGGTCAAATTTTTGATGCCACTGTTTGGGAGCTTGCTTTAAGCCATATAATGACTTAACAAGCCTACAAACTTTGTTCTCTTGTCCAGGAGCTATGAAACCCTCAGGTTGGTTCATGTAGATCTCTTCTTCTAAATCCCCGTTTAGAAAAGCCGTTTTCACATCCATTTGGTGAATTTCCAAATTTCTTAAAGCGGCAATAGCAAGTATCATCCTGATCGATGTTATTCGCGTAACAGGCGAATATGTATCAAAGTAATCTAGACCTTCACGTTGTCTAAATCCTTTGATTACCAATCTTGCTTTGTACTTGTCAATGGTGCCATCGGCTTTCATCTTCTTCTTGAAGATCCATTTATAGCCTAGTGGTTTACAACCAGGAGGTAAATCCACGAGCTCCCAAGTATGATTTTGTAAAATAGAATCTATTTCACTTTTAATGGCTTCTTTCCATTGAGGCCCTTCTGAGGAAGTTACCGCTTCTTGATAAGAAGTAGGTTCATGTTCTACCATAAAAGAAACAAAATCGGGTCCAAACGATTTCTCGGTTCTTGCCCTTTTGCTTCTTCTAGGTTCTACTTCTTCTTCCTCGATTTGATCTTGTCTCTCATCTTGGAGATCATTATCATCTCGTTGTCTCTTATCTTGTACAACATTGTCATCTATTCTAGATGAGCTTCCAGTTTCCTTCGTTAAACAAGGAAATATATCTTCAAAGAAGGAAGCATTCCTTGATTCCATTACAGAACCCTTTTGTATATCCGGATTTTTCGAATCATGTACAATGAAACGATAAGCACTGCTGTTTCTAGCATATCCAATGAATATACAATCCACAGATTTAGGTCCAATCTTTTGGGCCTTGGGAGTCGGTATAGCTACCTTTGCTAGACACCCCCACACTCGTAAGTACTGATATGATGGTTTTCTTCCCATCCATAGTTCATAAGGGGTCTCTTCTTTTTCCTTACGAGGTATCTTATTTAAAAGATAAGTAGCCGTTAGAATGGCTTCCCCCCACATGTCCTGGTTTAAACCAGAACTTATCAACATGGCATTAACCATTTCCTTCAAGGTACGGTTCTTCCTTTCGGCAATACCGTTCTGTTGAGGTGAGTAAGGAGCAGTGAACTCATGTCTGATTCCATGTTTCGCACATAGATCAGCGAATGGAGACACATATTCACCTCCTCTATCACTTCGTACCACCTTGATTTTCTTACTAAGTTGATTCTCAACTTCGTTTTTGTATAGAACAAACTTGTCTATAGCTTCATCTTTACTTTTTAACAAGTAAACGTAGCAATACTTTGTACAATCATCAATAAACGTGATAAAGTACTTATTGCCACCTTTTGTGGGTAGTGATTTCAAATCACATATGTCAGTGTGTATCATATCAAGTGGTTCGGTTTTTCGTTCAACCGATTTGAAAGATGCTCTTGTAAGTTTGGCTTCAACACAAGTTTCACATTTATATTTTGAGTCAATATGGAAATTAGGTATGCAGTTAAATTTAATCAAACGACGTATTGAATTAAAATTTACATGTCCAAGACGGCCATGCCACACATTAGAAGACTCAATCAAATAAGCAGAAGAATTCATTTTGTTGATATCATTCTTAACAACCATTACATTGAGTTTAAACATACCATTCAGGGCATATCCCCTACCAACATACATTTGATTCTTAGAAAGAACAAACTTATCAGACTCAAAAACAAGACGAAAACCAAACTTGTTCAACAGCCATCCAGACACAAGATTCTTGCGTATCTCTGGAACATACAAGACATTAGTCAACTTGAGCTCTTTCTCGGATGTCATCTTCAGGATTACATCTCCTTCGCCCTTGATATCAGCAGTTGCAGAGTTGCCCATGTACAACTTCTCTCCATTGTCAACCGCTCTGAAAGAGTGAAACATACTCTTATCAGCACACACATGACGGGTAGCCCCAGTATCAACCCACCATTCCCTGTTGTTTGAACCTACCAGGTTAACTTCAGAGATCATGGCAATGACGTCAGAAACCATAGCAATCATGTCCACATCATTCACCATATTTGCCTCGCGTGGAGTCACCCGCTTCGGCATCTTACAGTTAGCAGCACGGTGACCTGGCTGGTCACAATTGAAACACACCCCTTGGAACTATTGTTTCACAATTGCAGCTTTAGGAGCAAGGTACTCAGACTTCCCTTTGCCCTTCTTGTCATTCTTTCCTTTGCCCTTGCCTTTTCCCTTGACATGAGACTTTGAAGATGACGAAGCATGCTCAACCAAATTTGCCTTGGCAGAATCAGGCGTATAAGTGTTTTTCTGAGCCAGCTTGTTGTCCTCTTCAATACGAAGACGAACAACCAAGTCTTCAACACTCATCTCCTTTCGCTTATGCTTCAGGTAGTTCTTGAATTCTACCCAGCTTGGAGGTAACTTTTCAATGATAGCAGCAACTTGAAAAGTTTCACTCAAAGTCATTCCTTCAGCATGAATGTCGTGTAGCAAAATCTGCAGATCTTGAACCTGACTCATCACTTTCTTTGAATCATCCATCTTGTAATCCAAAAAGCGTGCTACCACGAACTTCTTTGTACCAGCATCCTCAGTTTTGTACTTGCGTTCCAATGACTCCCATAATTCTTTGGCAGTCTTGGTCTTGCAGTACACGTTGTACAAAGAGTCAACCAAGCCATTCAGAACATAGTTGTGACACAAAAAGTCTGAATGTTTCCATGCTTCCAAGGCTTGAACAGCCTGTTGATTAGAGGATTGACCTTCAGCAGGAGGTTCCACTTGAGGTGCGTTCTCTTTTAAGAACCGCGCAAGGTTCAAAGTAGTGAGATAGAAGAGCATCTTCTGTTGCCACCTCTTAAAATTCTGCCCATTGAATTTTTCTGGTTTCTCAGCATGATTAACAACTGTGTTGGTCACTGGCGCACCAGACCCATGCACAATAGTAGTCCCAGGAGGAGTATTGTTTGTCATCCTGAAAATAAACACAAACAGTTAAACAAACTGTTGCAAATCGGTATCTACTTGTACCAGATCTGACTGTACGAAACTCTAACTTGGTTTCGATAAATCAGTTAATAGAAACTCAATCTTGGTTTCAATAAACTGATTAGAACAACTGCTTAAAAAAAAAAAAAAAAAAACGTTATAGATCTGTACACCAAATCTGTAAATAAAATCTGTTTAAATAAAACTGATTTCCAAAGAAACTCAACAAGGTCTCGATAGAAAACAGTTTATAATCTGTTAAAATAATTAATCCGATTTTAACAAAGTGTTTAAATTCGGTTAAACCGAATCTGTTTTAAGACTGAAAAGTAACGAAATTCTTGTGTGCTTCTGATCGATGGGCTGCTAGAAATCGGCTGGCAAAGGAGCTACGTTTTTTCTGTGTCAAAAACTGAATGAGAATCGTTTATTATATAGGCTAAACCTATCTTGGTCACCAAGATAAAATATTAGCTCCAAAAATAAACGATTTACAAATCTGTTTACAACTAAACACGATTTGATATCTTTTTATTCACACAACATATATTCTGTAAACTTATTTGCAAAGTTTCAATCTATTCCTAAAATAGATTTACAGAAAATCTGGAAAAAAGCTGACCCGAACTAGCAGCAAAAATTTTCGCACGTAGGCGAGGTTTCGGAGCTGCATTCGTGTCCGCAGGCTCGCATGAGTTCAGTAGCTTCGAACTCATTTTGGTCCAGAAATCCCACAATCTGCACCCCCCCTGCGTGCGCGCACGTAGGAGTGGGAGCATAGCTCACCTAAAGGAATTTGGAAGCAAATACCAACTATTCCTTATAAACAAGTATTCACTTCTTGTTTTGGGCGATGTGGGACTTTTCCAATTTTGTGTTTCACGTGCCTCACTTTGAGACACGATATCTCATTCATCTTAGCTCTATTTTGGACATACTTTAGCTTGTTACGAAGCTCTCTTGGAGGAGAACACAACGCCCCCAATAAACACTAATATATATAACATATACATATATTAAATTATGTCCAAACTTTGCAAAAACTCATTTTGCAAAACCATTTTTCCAACAGTTGGTTTGGTTCGGTTTAGGTGTGTTTACGTGTGTTTTTGTTGGTTTTGTGTCGAACCGAACCGAAACCAAAAATAGGTAAAATATGAAATCAAGACTGAACTGAAGGGCTGTCGGGTCGATTCATTTTTTGTCGGTTTTGTTAATCCATTCGATTTTGGTCGTCGGGTCGATTCGTTTTTTGTCGGTTTTGTTAATCCATTCGATTTTGGGTCGTCCATGCTGGCATGAGAGGTTCTATGCAAGTTGAAAAACATGATGATAAATATTGTAGGGCATAAACGACGGCTACGTTTCTCACAACATAATAATTTCTTCTTTTCCCATTATTTAAAGGCAAGTGTTCCTTCAAATAAACCGCTAAAATCCATAGCCATCCATCTTATTAAAAAAAAAAAAAAAAACATATGTCTTCATATGAAACATGCCCCCATTCCAATCATTAATGTCTTTCCACTCCCGCTTCCATCATCATTAAAACCAAACACCCCTAAACATTAATGGCGGCTTGTTTGGGTCCTTTGTCAGATATGCATTCCATCCGTACGGTTCTTAAAAAAAAACAATATGACCTTGATGATGGTGGTCAAGACAACGCGACAACCCGACCCGAATCAAACCCTTCAACATCAGCTTCTGTTATGGTGATGAGAAAAAAAGTTGAGAGGATATTTCCTGTTTATGCAAGGGGCGGGTTGTCTCCAAGATCCGACCCGGTTGGCTATTCGGGTTTGAGTTTGGGTGATAAGATTTGGGACTCTGTTAGATTAGAGGCCAAGTGTGAGGTACTTTTTAAAAATTAGTGTTTGTTTATTACTATCTTAGATTAAGGGTGTGTTTATTTAGCTTATACTCATAGGATGGACAATTAGGCAGCTTATTGAAAATAAGTCTAACAAATTAAGCCTAAAAGCTTGAAAGCAAGCTAAAGCAAACATATCCTAAGTATTATTTATAGTTAGTTTGATACTGGAATGGTGTTATGGTGGTATAGTAACATGGTGGTGGTTGGTTCTAAGTAGTTTGTATGTTTTTGAATTGTTTATTGAGGTTGTTTTTGTTTTAGCATATTCCCGGGGCTTATAATCTAATTTGTTCTACCTATATTGTTTATAAGCTACTCGCTTTTTCGGCTCATGAGTATATTATAACTTAAAATTGGAGAATAAACTCATAAGCCGGAAAATAAGGGGAGCTTATATATGGAAAGAAAGTTGAACAAAATAAGCTCAAAAGCCCGAAAGCAAGCTAAAGGAAACATCCACTAAGCATAGTTTATACTAGTTAATTTGATTGTAGAGTAGTGGATGATGAGAGTGAAAGTTTGAAACTTTTGTCAAAGTCAACATGTTAATTTGGGATAATAATAATTATGATGATGGCGGATTGGCGGTTTCAATCTATTTGAATAATTGTACGTACTTTACTTACGATGATACATAGCAATTATTAGTACACTTCGTTTGAAGATTTGATGCATGTAGTTGTTGGTGTTGAAAGATTTTCTTAAAAGGGAATTACGTCAGTCGTCAAAGTCAATTTCTTGAATTAATATGATTTGATATACTTAATGGTCCCTTAACAACCCCACTTGACAATAAAGATGTAAAAGACATGTTTATTCTTCTTTTTGACAAGTTTGACATAAAATTAAACTCATTTTAAGCATGATTGAGGCTTAAGCAATTAAAGTGTAATTATGGGACATTGGGCTTACCTATATTTTAAACGTCTTGATTGACTCTTTCTTGAGACATGGAAAATTTGTGATGCGGATTTTCTTTTGGGTGTGGGAGTAATATTTTACTTTCCCATAAAGATGGTTTATTTTCCTTTTTTTTTTTTTTTTGGGTAAAGGGCATTCCACCCGGTAAATTAAATTATTTCAAATAAGTTGTAATAAGGTTACTGATATGATTATGATTTCAAGCTAATGGGCAATGAAGAATGATATGCTCATGGAAGTTGTTTAGTATCATCAAATCCAAATGATGGGAATTTAGTAAAAATCATCTGCAAAATGAAACTCATTTGCTGTATATGTTCATTGGATGCAGTTTGGAGTTTGATGTCATGATGTATGTGAAGACGAAATTTACTTCTGTGGTACTATTTCTAAGGTTGGTTCTTTGATGCAAAATTTCAGGCAGAGAACGAGCCAATTTTAAGCAGCTTCTTATACGCCAGCATACTTTCACATGATTGTTTAGAGCGAGCGTTGGGATTTATCATTGCCAACCGGCTCCAAAATAATACTTTATTAGAAACACAATTAATGGATATATTTTGTGATGTCTTGGTTCAAAACCGAGGCATCAAACGGGCAATACGTCTGGATCTACAGGTGATGTTCATTAGATTGTATACGAATGTCTTTTTGTAATTTTACAGTTTTACGGATTTTGTTTATCGTTTCTGTTGGTATATCAACGTAACACTGAGCTGATTTTAATGTTCACCTACCTTCCTTTCATAGGCATTTAAAGAGAGAGATCCTTCATGTTTGTCTTATTGCTCCGCGCTTTTATATCTAAAGGTATTCAGTTAGAATTTGACTTTTTTATGGTTTGCTTTAGCAATTTAGTTAAATTTTTGTTTCACTTTCATGAATCATTTCCAAATTTGTATTTTATTGGTCCTTGGCCGTAGATCCTTCGTTATGGTTATGAGAACTTAGTGATCTTTTAATTTTCAATCTGACTTACAATTCCGAGATAAACAAATCTTCTTTCTACCATATATTGATGCATTAATATTAAGTTTTCTTTGCAGGGTTACCATTCTTTACAAACACACCGAGTAGCACATGCATTATGGAATCAAGGACGCAAGGTGTTGGCTCTTGCACTACAGAGTCGAGTCAGTGAGGTAACGTTTGACCTAGTGATTTCTTTTACTTGTGGGATCCCTTTATTTATATATTCACTATGCTTCTTATTTACAAACTTTTAATTTTGTCTAGGTGTTTGGAATCGACATACATCCAGGTATGGCTTCAAATATGTGCCTTTCCAACACAAATAGTAGGAAGCACATTTTGTGATGATTTTTTTTTCTTTTCTTGCATGTATGAAGTAAAGAAAGTGTAGACTGTAAATAGTTGTCTTACTAAAAATGAAGATGATGCTTTCTCAAATAGTCAAAATATAAATGTGTGGAAAGTACCTCTTCTGGAGGAGTAATTGTATTAAACAACTTTTTCCGTCCGGTATGAAGCTAAATCTTACCAACTGATGTATATCTTGTGGCTTACAGCTGCCAAAATTGGAGAGGGAATATTACTGGATCATGGGACGGGTTTGGTTATTGGTGAAACTGCTGTTATTGGAGATAGAGTTTCACTAATGCAGGTAACTTGGTTTTTTGTATAGCTAATTAAGTCAAGCAGACGCATAAACTGTATGCTTAGCTACGTGTAACTTTGTTGAACTTTTGTTATGCCTTATAGCTTCTGTATATACTTAAAGGTCTAATCTACAGTCATAGATATAACACAATAAAAAGTTTGTTATTGGTGATACACTTTCATAATGTACATGTGACTGGGAGTCAATTTTGCTCTTTTTTTAATCTCCAAAGCGTCAAATTAGTTAACAATTGGGTTAAGAAAGAAAGAGGTCAGATGGGTCATTTTGACTCTTTCTTTTAAATCTTTGTACGTGTCAAAAGTTGCCTGAAGTTTACGCGTACATGATACAACTCCCTAAACCATCTATTTAAAATTTTAAATGACTATTCTGATCTTAAGATGCTAATTGATTATTAAAAACATCAGACAAAGTGAGTGTAAATAATTTTATTTGTCGTGTTTAACAGGGTGTAACATTGGGAGGAAGTGGGAAAGTAACAGGGGATCGACATCCAAAAGTTGGTGAAGGTGCGTTAATTGGAGCTAGTGTGACTATACTTGGGAATATTAAAATTGGTGAAGGTGCAATGATAGCTTCAGGCTCCCTTGTTCTAAAGGATATTCCTCAACATAGGTAACATAATCTATTTTGAAAATTGAACAATCTGTTGCTTAGTTCGACTTATATTGACTAATAAACCAATGCAGTCTTAACATATATACTCTTTTCTCTTTAAAGCATGGTTGCAGGAATACCAGCCAAGGTAATTGGTTATGTAAAAGAGCAAGTTCCATCTCTGACAATGAAACATGGTATGTTATTAAAGTCTCAAATATTGACAATTACTATCACTATAAAGATATGTAACATCCCTCAAATCCTATATTTTCTTCTTAATTTAGTATTATTATTATTATTTTTTTAATCAGACACTTTGTGGTGTTGTTTATGCAGATGCAAGCAAAGATTTTTTTGAACATGTAGCAGTATGTAAAGAGGGAAAAATCGGAAAATGCAAGAAAGCCAACAATGAGTACTCTATATAACCATTTGGACTTCTTTGAACATGTACCATAGGTTTCAAAGGAAGATACATGGGAAGAGTACCCTTTATTACAAAGTACTCACACCTACAATGCTCTGTTGAAGCAAATGAAAGTCATTTTACTTTGTTACTAAATAATTTGTATAAGTTAGACTTTGGAATACAAGGAAGGTAAACAACTTATTGTATAAGTGCTTTCGTGTAATGGACCAATCCTCTTGTATGGCTTTTTAGTATAGCTAAAATATGTGCGGAGAAATAAAATACTTTTAGGGGCGACAAACTATCTATTTGGGTGAAGACTTTAAGAGTGACTTCTAGGGTTGCAAACAAGTCTAGCAATTAAGTAATTCTAGGAAGTTCAAAAAAAAATTAAGTAATTCTAGGTTAATCTAGTAGCTCTTTGACGAGTTTGAGTCACGAAGATAGCTTAAAACACACAAGGAGATGATTTGGTGTTTCCGAGAAAACCTTGAGCAAAAGGCTCGTGTATTCACTCTGTTTCCAGGATATACTCTGGAGATAAATATGTATAGCTTTTGCAAAAACTAGATTGGTGGTTTAAATTATTTGATACTTTACTAACAATTCAAGACGCCCAATAATGTCACCTCAATCAGATTGTTTGGCATGCTGTAAACTTCTTTGCAAAGTTCCGGTATACCAAAATTTACAGTTAAAACTTAAAACTACCAAAACTTTTAACCGAACGTTGAGCAAAGTTGAGTATCAACGTGATCCCACTTGACTGATTTCTTAGAGTTGAAGGAAGATCCCTCATCCGATCATCCTGAACACAAAGGAGCTGCCGCCACCCTACCTTGTAAAGTTGTAACAGAGACTGATGGGTTGAATAATTAGATATTTAGATCACCATAAAATTGAAAGGAAAGACAGGCTAAACCCATCAAACTTTTATACAATACTATGATAAATTTATGATACAAAAATTCAAGGCTAATACAGCCAAGCTGTCATACTCTCTGTTCATCTTTTGATTTGTTGTATAACTTTCCCTCTGATAATACATTGTTCGTTAAAAATTAATTGTTACAAAAAGAATACAAGAATCACAGGTGACAAACTTTCCAAATTCAGCATGCTGCATGCAGGACTCCGATAAGATGTTACATAGTTCACTATCGTAGACTTCCTACGAGAAGGAGAAGCGTGAAAGGAGAGATAGGCCAGACCCGGCTCCTGGTGACTCCCCACTCCCTGGGCTAGGTGGAACTTCGGTTAAAGTGCGATAAGCATTTTGACACTTTTGCATCTGCATTTGCATGCCATAAAGCTTATTAATTGTGAAATAACTGTTTGCACTAAGGCATTGCACTAACAATTACCAGAGATCATAATCAAAGGTCATACGGATGTTTAGTAGCTATGCTGATCTGGTATGCTAATGTGAAGTGAAGATATGATTGTGGGTCTGTATTACATTTCAACATTTCATTTTGTTATATAAGAAAATGGAAAATGGTAAAGAGAAGCAAAGCTTTAAGCCTTTAAACATCAAATATATTTACTTAAAGTTGAAAATTCCAAACCAATTACATAAAAATGGCTCAAAATTGGTTTATATTTTCGCTTCCAAGGGATCAAATTGGTTGAATTTAATGAATTGGCTAAAAATGAGACATGTCAAACAATCAAACGTTGGCCAAAGTCTATTCACACGTAGAAATTCTGATTCAATTTTTTAGAGAAACTAGATTATTTAAAAGTAAAATTTTTGTAAAAAAATGAGCAAAGACCAATGAGGGATCCAACCCAACCTGTCTCACAGCCCTCTACCCATTTCTTGTATCTGCCATTCCTATTATGCGGAGTATACATTTACAAAAACCAGATAGGACCCACAATCAAATCTTCATTCTACCTATCATGAGAAAATGAAAACACCAATCTGATAATCCCTTACCTCATCCGGGCTGAATTGAAGGAGCATTGCAATAACAGGTAGCAGAGCCCCCACTTCACCTATTCACACAATAGTTCGGCATTATTAAAACAGAAAAATAAAATAAAATAAGAGCTCATCATGATTAGCTACATTAATAGAATCTTGTAAACTAAATATTAGCTTTTATCAAAGGTTCACAAATTGAGCACCATGTAAATACCTGTCTCAAGAAGCTTTACTATGACATTTTTAAGATAAGTCATATCCACTCCTTCCCTCTTTTTTGATCTTTCCATATTTCGTAGTTCTTCCTTCAACACAGCTTGCTGTTGATTTTAAGAGAAAAGCAATAACATTATTACTTTTTAATGCACACAGTTCCCTAAACTGGACAAAAGGATGTTTTGGGTCAACCCAACCCCGTTCATCTAGCCACCTCTAATGTGAACAAGTATCAGGTTCACGTAAATTTTAAATATATCTTCTCCATCCAAGACATTAAACAATCTTATAATGCCTACATAGATACCTGTTGGCTGTGAAGACGATTTTCGCGTTCAAGCTCTTCAAGTTCCTCCTGGAATAAAGTTACATAAGAAGCTGCCACAGATAATTCCAGGAACAGCTTATAAAAAATAAAGCCACTAACACTTACTTGAAGTGCAAGAATATGTCTCTGTGACTGAGCTAGCTCCTCCTCCCTTTGAGCTTGTTGCCTCGCCAAAATCTGAATCCAAAATCATTGACTTTTTATCATTGTAGTGCATATACACATTACAACTTGATAGATGTTGATACTTTTCCTAGAGACTAAATTGAAAAAACCAAATATAAAAGAAAATTGGCGGTTGAGACACTCTTGTCTGTGCATACCAATATTTGTTGGTCTGCAACTGAGGTGTTCGAGTTTGATGTACCCATATTGTAGCCATTCTCATTGTTATTAACCTAAAAGTGAAAGTAACAACTGATGTTAGCTATGAAGAATAATAAAGAAATGAACATTCCTAACATGTGATATGTAGAGATGAGTGAGGAGATACCGATGGTTTAGATGATAAAGAACGAAGAAGATTCTTATTGTTGTCTGTAAGCCTTGCAATCTCAGTGTCCTTTTCTTCAATCAACTTATCAGCAAGATCATGAAACGAATCATGTTCTTCCTATAACAAAATAAAGAAAGAAATTAACAATAGCATAACTTGATATTACTCTCCATATCAACAACCGTAAAGAATATCACCTTCAATTTTTTATATCGTGTTTGGAGATCATGTACTTCTTTTTGCAGAGCTTCACTAGGTTCAGACTTTTGCTGTTCAGCTTCAGACTTTAGCGCCTGAAATCTCACTGTGGAATATTTAATGTCGTTATCATAATAAACTTAAGGGAAAGTTTTTTAAAATTGTAGAATTATAAGAATTTTAGTTACATTGCCAAGTTTCTTCCACATTCTGAAGGTTCTTTTCCCAAGATTCTTTCTCGGATTGATGACTAGAAAGTGCAGAAGAGAGCTTCATTTCCATGTTCTTCACTTGTTGCTCAACGAGGCTAAGAGCTTCATCTCTGAATATCGAAATGGGTGACACAGGTTAAATAAATAAGCTTAGGCATATGATATTGTTTAGAAAACATTTTCTGAACCTTAGAATAAATGTTCAGAATATCTTCAAAAAAGTAATACCTTTTTAGATCAGGGATTGAAATCATAAAAACTGAGTATTTTACATAAATGGACACCCTGGTTTTCCCCAAATTATGGAATTGGTTCCTTGTCAATCATAATTACCGATATGGTCAATCAGGACCACATTTGATGTGAATGAAAACAGTGTTTCTAGGGTTCATATCTGAGATTAGTATTCGTGAAGGACTAATTCGAAACTTTGAGAAAACCACAGGGACAATTTATGCAATTTACACTTAAAACTTGAAATAAATATGGAAACAATGTCTTACATGTTACTCATATATCTTGAAAGTTAAAACTAGCATGTTACCTAGCTCTGAGCTCTTTGTCATGATGACTTAAAGCATTCTCAAGATCTTGTAGGGTTTTGTCCCTTTCGGCAGCCATTGTCATTATTTCATTCTCAGCCTCCTAAAAAGGAGTACAGTATCTGTAAGTACTCACCATCACTCAAAAGATCAAAATATTCACTGAAAACCAACTACACCTTTAGTGCTTCTTCCAAAGCTTTAACTTGTTCATTATCTTTAGCAGCGGTCAGCTCTGCATCCTTTTTCTGAAGTAGCGCATGAGCACGAGACTTATAGGAAGCAAATTCACTTTCTAGACGCTTAATCTGAATAAATAAGAAGATTATTCAAAATGATATCAAGGAAATGAGTGAAATGCATTCTCGATGTAAACAAGAAGATGAATACCTCCTCTTTGGCAGCCGCTAATTCAGCATCTTTCGTGTTCGACCGTTGACTTTGCAAAGAAAGTTCTAAATCCATCTGACCTGTGAGTTGCCATCATTAGGCTATATTTATAACAATCTGCAGTACTGAATATAGGAAGTCAAACAAAGAGGTATATATACTTTTCATCTTGGCAGCTTCAATTTCAGCACGTATACAGTTACCCTCAGAAATCTCCAGCTTCCTGCTAAGTACCTGAGAGGCGGCTTCCCATTTTTCCTTTTCTTCTTCCTAAAAATTTAGAAAAATGCATTTCATCAGTTGAAAATGCTACACATAGCATGAATTTTGTAACGTATGCAGTTCAATAGTTCATACATGTTCATGTTTCAGGTGAGCAATTTCTCCTTTAATAGTCTCCATAGCAGCTTTAAGCCTTGCTGCTTCACCAGTCGAGGCTGCATCCATCTCTGCCAGTTTTGACTCTTTTTCTGCAACAAGTTTCTATAATAAAGAATGACGTCATGTCAGACTTTGTATATATTAATGTAAAGATCAAAATATGACTTATTTACCTGCAGAGAAGAGATTGTTTCTGTTGCTTTGGTTCTATCTGCTGCTGATTCGGCAAGTTGAGCTTCCAGATCTGCTATTTGCTGAAAATGCACAATACATAATTAGTGATTAACCGGGATCAAAATTCAAAATTAATATTCTTCTTTACATGGATACATGCATTTTACCTGTTGATGTTTTGAAGAAAGTTCAGCCAATGAGGCTTGTCTCTTTTCTTCTGCAGCTTGCAGTAATCCTCGCATGTTTTCTAGCATCTGTCAATATTAAAGTGTTAAAGATTATATTACTCCACTCCAGACTTTCCTTATTTATTTTGTAGAGCTAATTTCATAAAATAGCGTTATACTTAATAAGGTATTCCACATTGGTCATTATACTTTTAATCTATACCAATGTAGACATTAAACTATTAAAAATGTTACATTTTCGCCATTTTTAAAAGTGATCAATGTTTATAAGTGAAGATTAAGTGGTCAGCTATCACTAAGAACAGAAGACGATGAATTGCGGCAAACAATAAAATAAATAGATAAACTTCCTTATATAGTCGCAACTCACAACTAACTATGTAGAACTAGTTAAAGTAGTTTACAAAGTTTAATACCTGCTCTTTTTCTAGCAGTGACTGTTGCAATGTCTCAATAGCATGCTCTTTGGGCTCCATGGAACGGCGCAGCTCTTCAATATTGTCCCGAAGTCTAAACAAGAGCGAGATAATAAGAGTAAAAATAACAACAAAACACAAGGTGCATGCAAGATCCTGAACTGAAAAAAATAAATAAATAAATAAATAAAAAATGAGAAGACATGCCCTTTCGATATGAGAGTTAAGGTTACATTGTTTGGCAATAGGCAAACATAGAAGTTCTTTACAAAATCCTTGAAAAATTCAGAGATTGTTTAATGCATGGGTGAAAAGATAGGATGTTTTTTATCTTTGAAGGCATGGAACCAAAAATTTGTAAGCTGCAAGTACCTATTGTTTGCACTTCGCAATTGTTGTCTCTCTGTATCGATTGCTTTCAGTGCCTCATTAGCATGTTGGCGCGTGCGATCAAGCTCCTGCTGCAATCCTGACAGTTGTGATGCAGCCTGCTCTGACTTTTCATTGACTTCCTTATACTTAGCCTCAAGGTCATCTTTCTCCTGAAATTATCATCTCCAAAAAACCAATCAGATTCTATACACAAACTGAAAGTTTGTATGCAGTCAATATCCCCCCCTTTCAAGTCTTAAATAGCTCGAGAACATGAAAAAGATTGTAACAGATTCTAACATAGGAAAGGGAACTTAATCTTAATTTTTGCAGCATCCTAAATCATCCTAAATTCCTAATCTTTTCTGCAAGATCATTAATTATAGGATCGTCGTATAAAAGTGGGTTATATATTATAACCATACCTTATTAACTCTTATGACTACTTAAACAATTTGGTAATTAATAAGAAGATGCGATGTTGTAACCGATGGTATCAGTGGGAAATTTTAACATAGCAGTTCACACAAAAGTATCATCATATTTTAACCAATATTATCAGTGCGACAAAAAAAATTGTGAACGCTAAGGTAATATACTGGACATGACATGGATTTTAAGGGCCCATAAACAAAATTACCTTCTGAACCTCTTGGATTCGTTGTTTTGCTCGCTTATGAAGCCGGTTCAGCTTGGAATCAAGCTCAGAGTTTTTCTCATCACGCTCTTTTATTTGTTGTTCCAAATTCTTTTGAGCTGTGTCCATAAACCACAGCATGCATTAGTACTAACATACGAAAAGTAATCAAAACAAGTAACATAAAGACTAGGTATACCTTCAGCTAGTTTAGCTTCCAGCTCCTGGGACTTAGCATCTGCTTCTGTGTATTCTGCACGAAGATGCTCCAGAGCAGCCTCTGCAGCACCTCGTGTCTGTCGTTCTATCACAAGTTCTTCATTCAAAGCCTCTATTTTGTCCTTCAACTCTTTCGAATCATGGTCAACTTCCTTTGCCTGTACATAAGAACCAGCTGAATCCGTGTATACATCCTTCAAATCCTGGAAATGCGACTTCAAGTACTCATTCTGAAACTTTAGCTCTACCACCATCTGCATCAACTGATCTTGAGTATCATTGGGAATAACAACGTTGTCCTCATTAAAATCTCCACTATTTCGAGGAATCACATCGTTCAATTTTGTAGTTTGTTGTACAGCGTCCTCCACATGATTTTTCATGGTATCGTCAACGTCACCTCCCCCTTCTGACATTATCTTCTAGTTTCTAAAATACTGCAATGTTTTTCGTATCTACTCTAACTAGCACCCTAACATGGCACACAAATCCTGCGTAAAAAAAAAGCTGTTGTTTGTAAAGGTTCCTAAAAACGCTAATTGTTCCTATTGTTGCTCAATCAAAATCAGTTGCGGAAAGAAAACAAACAACTATACTATAGAAGATTTTACCATGTTTAGCGTTTTTATGACACGAATGCCGTATGATCATGACAATGTTCCCTGCAGCATTAATTAACAACTACTTGGACAGTTAGCTCTATATAACGGCACGGCCTATAAAGTGCAGTTCATAATGCCAGATCACAAAAAACAGTCAAATAGTTTTCGGACCGAAATAACTCCAATTCCAATAATAATAATTTGTAATTAAGGAACAAACAAATCTAAAACCTAACAATGTACAAGTAAATAAATTATAAAGGTGAGTTAAGTTGAAGTAAAAATACCTGAATGATTGATTAAAGAATTATAAGATCTAACGGATCCTAACAACCACCCCTAAATGAATGAATGGATTGAAACTGTGATTGATTATAAGAAAATTGATTTAGGGGTGGGGATTTGAGATGTGAAATTCTGTGAGTCGTATCTGAATTAAGTCACAAGATTTATGTTTCTGATTGGGAATTACGGAGTAACTTATTTTTTTTGTGTTTTTGTTACGTAATGGTCACGAGTTGGACTCGGAAGTAAGGTAAGTTGGTTTTGTTATTTCACACTCAACTCTATAATAAATCCGGTACATCTTAAAGGACTGCGTTTAGTTTTCCATAAAATGTTTTGTGGAAATACACTTTTAAGTTTTTATTTCGGAGTAACTTTTTTTTTTTTTTTTTTTTTTTTTTTTAAGAAAATACAGAAAAACATCTTTCCATAAAGAGGTTGAACAACTCTAATAAATCGGTAGGGCTGTAAACGAACTGAATGTTCAGCGAACATTTCATGAACCGTTCGGTAAAAAGTTCGTTTATATTCGTTCGTTTAATAAATGAACGAACATGAACAATATTTTACGTTCGTTTAGTTAAATAAACGAACATGAACAAAAGTCTCGTCCATTCATTTATGTTCATGAACGTCCGATTATACGTTCGTTTATGTTTATTTATCTATTTATGTTCATATATCATATCTTTTAATTTTATAATTTTAAAAATTGGTTTGTTTAAACAAAACAACACTTATAAAATAATATATTGTGAAGAATTCGATAAAGTTTATGTTTGTTTGTCTATTTTCATCTATGTTCGATCGTTTATGTTCGTTTAGCGTTCGTTTAGTGTCTAATGAACGAACATAAATGAACATGAACAACTCATTTTCTTAATAAACGAACATGAACAAGAAAATTCGTCCGTTTAAGCGTCCGTGTCCGTTTATTTGTCCGGTTAAAATTAAATGAACGAACATGAACAAGGCTCCGTTCGTGTTCGTCCGGTTCGTTTACAGCCCTATAAATCGGGATACGCAAAGAAGTTTTTCTCTAAGTATCCTGAATACGGTCGTCAGCTCATCCCTAGTTATAGATAGAGCACTTGGTAATTGTTTTTTTCAAAACTGCTCGTACTGTAGACCAAATGAAGGGTCGGTCTACCCTTGTAGGACCACCCCTCCCTACGTGACAACCCAAGAGACGTGCCCCCACCCCCTCCCCCATTTTTTTTGGTTGGTTTGATCGGCTAAACGACAAAACGAATTGCAAAGAAAACTATAGTTTTATTTTATTTTATTTATTTATTTATTTTTACTACAACTATCTTTTTAAACTATTCTCCAACTCAAAAAAATGTCTCACAAAACTCCTAAAACCAAAACACCAAAAACCCAATGACAACAACGTTCAAAAAACAACCGACCCCAATTTTCAATTAACCGGCCACTTATTAATTTTCAGCCTGCTAGTTTCGCATAGCAATCACAGCCTCACCAATCTAATTATGTAAATAATCCGTTTTCTCCTCAGTATAACCAACAATAACAAAATTATTCGTTCCAATTGATGTAGTTGTACCAACAACAACAACAATCTCAATGTTATCGTCCGGAAAACTATTCGGGGTTTTTTTTCTTCATATATTTATAAGTAAATAATATCGTTATTATATAAGGAAATATTTGATCAACATTTGTCAATACGAGTAGTGATTGGGAGGCCTAAAAGATATGCCTAAATTCATGCCTAAGCTTATGTGGCATCATCCTGATGGCTGCAGCCAGGGACCCACTTTTTCACAAACCATTAAGATCATGCCACATATGTTTAGACATGAATTTAGGCACACAAATTAGGTCTCCCAATCATTTTCCTTGTCAATACATTACAAAAAAATAACAACCCAAAATTACATATTATAAAAAAAACACATAATTGCATAATAAAAATTCTTTAACAACAAAAGCCCGGGCTTTCGGGATTTTTGGCGGGCTTTTCGGGTTTTCGACTTAGCTGGGGCCGGACCAGGCCCGGGCTAGACCGGGCTTTGGTGAAAAATATAAGGACCATTTAGGTGTGTTGGGGCTTGGGCCAGACCAGGCTTGGGCAGGACTTTTTCGGGACCCTGATGCATACTTGCAGAGATAGCAAAAACTAGAAGGCGGTATCAACAGAGGGAAGTCAAACCATCAAATTAACAAACATTATACGAGCAATCACTTAGATGGCTAGATACACAGTTAAGACATTTTTACCAGAATTTAAACACGTAGTACAAAGACTACAAACTTTTAATATCTGAAGGGCAGAATATCTATGAAAGACTTGCCACAACTTGTTTACGTTTTCGCTTAACTCCATAACAAATTCCTACAAAATACATTATCTGATCTTTACTCTAATACTTTTCATACTTCCATCCTTTAATCACTTCAATGCATCATGCAACCTCCACATTTGCATCCCTTTGACTTTATTATATCTCCTGGGCAACTGTTCACATAATTAACAAAACTCAAAAGAAGTAAAAAACGTCATGTAAAAGAAAATAGCAGATCTAAAAAAGAACGATAATCTACCTTCTTCCTTTCTGAAAGTGATTGATTGTGTTACTCCATTACGAGGCAATGCTTCCAACAACGAAGTTAAATTACTAAAATTGATTTCAGCTTTTATAGAAGAAGACAACACAATCTTAATGTTAGTTTGGTCTTGATCTTCTTGTTGAAGTAGCTTCTCATATATAAACTGAAAGAAAATTAATGATTTTATCTGCTTAATTGTGGCATAGAAAATAAATCTAAACCATGTTTATCAAGCATCTTTGTGGAGTTCCTAGAATACATCAACTAAGAATGACAGAAATTTCATCAAAGAGTGCATGTAACTCTTACCTTGACAACATGGCTCCTTTCTTCAAAATCAATGGAATGAAAGTTTGATATTATAGATAGCGACCGAGGACGACAACACCAAAGTACAGCATCCACAATAGCTACATAAGCTGATAATTCTTTGTCGATGTCTAGTTCTAGCTCAACATGTTCAAGTTCATAAGGTGGCAAATGAATCACGTTTAGCTCCTCAACATTTATGAGATTCTGTACAATGGTAAATACAGCTTGAAGTTGGGCATATTTAATATGAAGTATATTATCGTGTGGGTGTAAATTAAAAACACAAATTAATGAAATTCAAGGAACTACCTTTCTAATATGCAACTTCAAAACTTTGAATTTATTTGTTTTGTCCAAAAATTGCCTCAATTTCTGGAACCAACGAGTGTTGACATCATTCTCGGGGAAACAGTCCATACATGCTTTTGACTCAGCTGAATCCCTTTTGTAAGGATGGACCATATCAGAATGGCCAAATATCAGCAAATTGAGCGTATCGATATCAATCTCTTCCAAATCATACCCTGTCTCTAGCACAAATTTCCTCGAGGAAGGACTACAGAACTTCAGGCTGTTGGTTTGATCGGGAAGACTCGATAACAATCATACCCTGTCTCTAGCACAAATTTCCTCGAGGAAGGACTACAGAACTTCAGGCTGTTGGTTTGATCGGGAAGACTCGATAACAATTTATTGAGTAAGGGAAAGTTGGATAACAACTCAGCAGACCATTTTGATGATGGGAAAGGATACCCGCATGAATCCAACCTTCTAAGTTGTTTGCACGAAGCCAAATTTATAGATATTTCCACTGTCCTTTCCGCATCCACTAACAATAATTCACATTCACGTAGATTTGGAGCTTGAATATCTATCATCTTAAGTCCACGGTCATAGTGAATCCGGATTTTTTGAAGATTTTGATGTCCATACACACAAAATCTTTTGAAATCATAGCAATGTAAAACACTACATACCTCAAGAAGAGGGCAACTAGTGGTTAGATGCTTGATGACTTCCTCATTTATAAGGACTAATGAAAGCACCAACACCTTCAAAGTCTTGAACTTAACAGCATTGACCATAAAGGACCGAGGTAACTTACAATTACTTATTGTCAAAGATGTTAACGACGAGACAGATAAGAGTGTATTTGGCAAACAGTACGTTGGCAAAAGAAACAATGGCAGAGATTCAAAATCATCATCAATATCAATCACCAACACCTTTACGCCTTTCATAAGAATTAATCTAATGAATCTGTCAATAACTTTTAGGTCAGTAGAATTATGTATCATTGTATCAAGGTGGAAGGTGTGCGCGCTCACATCTTGCTCGCAAAATCTAGACATAGTGTCGTCAATATACTTGTAAAAAATGGCGCTGAGATGTCGAATGTCCAAACGGGTATCAGATGCACGAACAGCACTGATAAATTCATCCATATGGAACTCTAAAATGGGGAAAGAAGCCGTTAGAGCAAACCATTTTTTAGACAATACACTCATTCGAACACGCTCTTTTGGAGAATCCAAAAATGAGATTATGTGGTGAAGAATAGATTCAGGAAGTTCTGTAATCCGATCCGTTGCATCTATTATTATTACAGTCTCCTCCGACTTTCCGATTTCCCTGAGATTGCTACCCATCTTTAACTACAAATTTCTATTTGTGTTGTCTACAAAAAAGAAAATGCAAATGGAAATTAAGGTATGACCAAAAAAAAAAAAAAAAAAGGGATTACATAAGTAATTATCAGCTGTAAAAATAGGACTACAGGAGTTAGTATTCGAATATGCTTCTAATACCAAGTTAATTGAATATAACATATGTTACATGTTTCTAATTCAAATGATCAAATCAAATCACGTCCAAAGAAGCTTATATTGCAATTAAAAACAATGTTGATATTAGGGGTGGCAATTTTTGACCCAACACGAAACCCGACCTGAAACCGACACGGAAAATAACAGGTTCGGGTTGAGTGTAAATAGATTTTGGGTCGGGTTTGGGTCGACCCATCTAACCCGTTTATTAAACAGGTCAGGGGGTGTTTGGACTCTGGATAACCATATATAAACAAACAGTAAACTTATTGCGTCTTGATACATCTTTTGGGTGTTTGGAAAGAGCCAAATTAGTGGCTAATTAAAACCATTTTGGTCCCACTTATTGGAAATAAGCTGTTAAAGCTAATCCAAACTCTACATCCTATATTATTTGTCAAAACAAAAACTAAGGGGGGTGTTTGTTTAAGCTTATATGTGGCTTATGAGCTTTTTTTTTTCACTTTATATTACACATGCTCCAATTTTCTGGCTTATTTTGAGAATGTGGGCTTATAAGCTTATATAGGCCCATAGTCTCAAAATAAGCCGGAAAATTGAGGCTTATAAAACATAAGCCGAAATCAAATAAGCTCATAAGCCCACATATAAGCTTAAACAAACACCCCCTAAAAGTTTGTTTTTTATGATAAAGAATATGCTATTTTGAGCGGATTGCTTATTTGAGTGTTTATCTGCTTATTTTTATGATAATGGACTTAGGGGCGTATTTCAGTATTTGGGTAAGCTTAAGCTGATTATCTTATTTCACCCCAGATAAGCTTAACCAAAGGCAGTAATCATAGATCTAATAATAACTCTTAGCAAAATTTGCACCGGGGAATGTTATATTATGGTTTGTAAATCGAAACAACAATTCAAAAGACGAATAATTATATAATAAATAGTACTCCCTCCGTCCCATATTAAGTGTCCACTTACATCATGCACAAAGTTTTAGAGAATTCCACTAACTACACTCTCCACCAATCAAATATAATTTTTACCCACTAAAGTCTCATCTCATTGATGGGAATAGAATATTGACACTTAATTTGAGACATTCCAAAATTCCATTGTGGACACTTAATATGGGACGGAGGTAGTAATAAAAAAATTTACAAGTAAAGAATAAGAAGAAGACGAACCCAATGTTTTGGTGGAGATGGAATGGTAAGTGGGTTTTGGACTTGTGTTTATTTGCATGCGGTATGTTGATGTGAAAGGGTGAGTTAAAAGGAAAAAGCTATAAAATAATACCAACGTATTTTCAAAAAATTAATGAGTTGAATCAATTATGTTTTTATTGCCTAATATACCAACGAACTTTCAAATTTTAATTCGACTTGAAACATTTTTTTATACCGTTAGTCATCATGTGGCAACGTTAATCCTTTTAGTCAACGAGCGTTCGCAAAGTTAGTCATTTTATAATAAATACTGTTTTTAATTAACTAAAAATTTGGGTTTTCTTACGTTTTCATACATTTTAATATTTATTCGCCCGGTTTTACACGTTTTGATCCGTTTTCATACATTTTCGTACCGTTTTACACGTATTCGTCCGTTTTTACACGTTTTCGTCCGGTTTTACGCATTTTCATCCATATTTACATGTTTTCGTATGTTTTTACACGTTTTCGTCCGGTTTTACACATTTTCGTCCATTTTTACACGTTTTCATCCGTTTTTACACGTTTCATCCATTTTTACATGTTTTCGTTCGTTCTGAAAGGTGTTTTTGTATAATTGTTGTTGAGTATGGTTGAGTTATGGAGATGTTTTTTTTGTGAGTTAAGGTTGAAAGGTTAAAGCTGATGTGGCTCTGACGTGTCACTGAGTTAAAGTTTGACATGAGGTCATGATACCCCATGCTCTAATAGTACCGAGTATGTGTGACAAATAAAATTATGGGTTGTGATCAATGTTTTGAAACCGGGTTTTTAATCGACCCGGTCGAATGATCGGGTTATCGGGTTACCAGTTCGACCACCGGGTCAACCCGGTTTTCTATTAAAAAAAATTGGTCAAGTTTCGAGAACCGGGTTGACTCGGGTCATTAAAAACCCGGCGGGTCTAAACGGGTTTCGAGAATTAACTTGTTTTATGTAAAATAAAACATGAAATAAACAAACTAAGTCGGGTTTTGAGAACCGGGTTGACTCAGGTCACTTAAAACCCGGCGGGTCTAACTGGTTCAACCGTTTTATGACCTGGTTTAATATGACCCTTTTTTTGCCGGAACTGGTTCAACCAGTTAACCTGGTCAGGTTGAACTGGGTTTCAAAACATTGGTTTTTTGTTTTTTAGACAAGATAGTTTTATATTGTGTTTTTTTTCCTTATTTTTTTATTTACTATTTTTGACTCGTCAAATTTTATATTTTATGTTTTGCACTTTTTCGACAATTTTACATACTTTATTAATAAGGCACGATGGTTTATATGGGTTTCTGCTCTGTATTTTTTACTTGTAAAATTTTATATTTTATGTTTTTTTTATTTTTTTTTTATTTCACAATTTTATAATAAAAATAAAATTAAAGAAATTAGGAAAAAAAAAGTTAAAGGGAGTATTCTTATCATTTTAAAGACGTGGGAATAACCAAACCCTAATTTATGAGTTGGAAGTTGGAACATAGGGTGCCCTTTTATATATAGAAGTTTTCTTAAGAAATTGAGAAAATTTCTAAAAAAGTGAAAGTTTTATTTGTTATACTTATAACTAGTATTCTGAAAAGATATATTTACACATTTGAACATTTTTCCTCACTTATTTACACTTGTCATTTTTCAAAAAGTTGATTAAACATCTTGTCAAAAAATTTCATTACATGTCTATATAGAAAGATTTTTTTTTTTTTTTTTTTTATTATTATTATTTTTTTTATTAGAGAAGTTGAGAAAAAGGTAAAGAATCTATTAATCGCCCCTTAAATATGTGTTTAGTTTGAGTAAAATATATTTAATAATTATTTTATCTACATTTAAAACCCCTAAAGGGCGTTTAGTTGGGGAATTTAAAATTTCGGAATTTTAAATTCTAGAAAATTTAAATGCCCCCAATATACCCAATATTCCTCAACCAAACGCCCTCTAAATACATGATAAACATAATTTAAATCTAAAATACCTTTATTATTATTATTATTATTTACTATTTTTTTAGAACCGTTATCCACAAATTCTATCTCACAAGTATATAACCGCATTGAGGTTAGTATAATTATAGTATATTGTTCATTGAGTTTGCTTTTGTTGATTGTAGAAAGTGAACATTACACAAAACATTTAACTATAATATTGCAATTATAATTATTTACCGCTATAAGTTCTCATCGTTATGCGCAGGTACCATCTTTTAAACATTAAGCAAAAAAAGGAAGAGTACCTAAGACCGACCTGATTGTGCATTTATCGGCCAAAGAAGGCAGTCCCACAAAACAAAGTTCAACCATCAACTGCAAACACAAACATTATCTAACCAACCTAGCAAAATATCCCTAAGGTAAATAGTCATCACATCAATATCATAATTCAAGACCATCAGTACAATTGCAGATAGCTTCAGGCAGTCTGAAAGATTTACCACAATTACTAGTTTTCACAATAAATCTGTAATGCATTCCTCCAAAATTCATTATCTAGTCTTACTAGCAGACGTGTTACTTATCATACTTCCATCATCACTTGAAGATGCCTATAGTCAATGCATCATGCAACCTCCTTGTATACCTTAAACGGTTACATTATCATCCTTCCTGAAAAATTGTTCAGATAAAGATAATCAACAATAAAGAAAGAATATTTATATACATTTAGACTATCAAAATAGAACAATAATGTACCTTCTTCCTTTATGAAGGTGATTGTCTGTAGTCGATTAAGAGGTAATGCTGTTAACAAAGAATTCAAGTCGCTGAAGTGATTTTTACCATCAAAGGGGGAAGAGAGAACGAACTTAATATTAGTCTCCCCTTGATCTTCTTGTTGAAGTAGCTTCTCATATGCAAACTGAAAAGAAGATAGCAAAAGACGAGAAGGTTTAATAGATAAAATTGGTAACTTTACACAATCATGGAATTAAGAAAAAAAACTAACTGAGCATTGTTGATCAAGCATCTTTTTAGAGTTCCTAGAATACATCCAGTAAAGAATAATGAACATCTCATCAACGAAGTGAATGTAACCCTTACGGCCTTACCTTGACAAGATGGCTCCGTTCTTCAAAATCAATGGAGCAAAAGTCTGATGTCAAAGTTAAAGATCGAGTACGACAACACCACAGCAGAGCATCCATAACATCTACATAAACTGATAATTCTTTTATAGTCTTGAGTTGTAGTTCAACATGCTCGAGTTCATAAGGCGTTGACTGGATCAGCTTTAGTTGCTCAACATCTATGGAAGCCTACAAGGCAATGGGTAAATACAGCTTAAAGTTGGGCATATTATAAAAGATTATATCATTTGTCAGCATTAAATAAAAACACATAAATAAAATGAATTCAGCTAATTACCTTGCTAATATGCAACTTCAATACTTTGAACCCATTTTTCTTTTCCAAAAATCGCTTTAATTTCTGGAACCACAGAGTGTCAACATCATCACTGGGGTAACATTCCATACTCGCATTAGACTCGGCTGAATTTCTTACTAAAGGCTCGGGTTCGAATGATTTATCAGAGTACTTAAAGAAAAGCAAGTTAGGAGTATTGAGCTCAATGTTTTGTAAATCACATTGTGAATCTAGGACCAATGTCCTCAAGGAGTAGCTCAACAACTTCAGGTTGTTGCAATCATTAGGAAGATTCAAAAACAAATTTTCAAGGACGGGAAAGTTGGATAAAAAGCGAGTACACACTTCCAGACGTGGGAGAGTAGATGCATAATCACGTGAGTAGTAAGACAATGTTTTTAATTTTTTGCACGAAGCCAAGTTCATCACGGGTGCCCCTATTCCTGCCCAATCCTGTAATCTAAGATGACACAGATTTGGAGCTTCAACATCTATTACCTCAAGTCTACGGTCATAGTAAATGTTAAGTTCTTGAAGATTTTGATGCCCATAAATACAGAATCTTTTGAAACCACTACAATAATTAACACCAAATCCCTCCAGAAGAGGGCAACTAGTGATCAGGCGCTTGATCATATCTTCGTCTACAAGGACACTGTAAAGATGTAACTGCTTCAAGGACTTGAACATAACAACATCGACCATCAAGGATGAAGGCATTTCACATTTGGATATCATCAAAGATGTTAACGAAGAGGCAGATAAGAGTATGTTAGGCAAACGATAACTCAGCGGAGGTTCAGAAGAAAAGTTTCTGAAAATATCAATATTAAACACCTTTACACCTTTCTTAAGAATTAATTGAACGCATCGGTCAACAATATCTAATTGTATAGGCTCTTTGATCCTTGTATAGAGATTGAAAGTGTCTGCACTAACATCTTGGTCGCAAAATCTGGATATGGTATAGGCAACATACTTCACAAATAGAACTCTCGCATGTTGAAAGACAAAAGGGATCCCAGGTTTATAAATGGCTTTGATAAATCTATTGTCATAAAAATCCAAAATGGGGAAAGAAGCTGTCAGATCAAACCATTTTTTAGACAATACGCTACATCGAACAAGGTCTGTTGGAGACTTTAAGAACGAAAGTATGTGGTGAATAATAAACTCAGGAAGCTGTGAAATCCAATCTGTAGTATCTATCATTTGATTGTTATCCTCCATCTCCCCAAGATCACTAGGGTTATGACCAATCAGAAAGTACAACTACATATTGCTGTTTGTCTTACCTGCAAAAAATAATGCAAAACAGAACTTGAGGTTTTTGCAAGGTTGCAAAAATCGCTAGGCGGTAGCTGGGCGGCCGGGTACCGCCTAGCGATTAATTTAATCGGTTAGGCGGGGATTAATCGGATTGGAGTTTTTATATATAAAATTATAAAATTTTGAAACTTTGTGCCCGATTTGGCCGGTCTAGCCGATTTTTTTCCCGATTTGGTCGATTTATGCTTGATTTGGCCAATTTTAATTGTGACCTAGTTGGCCGATTTATCCGATTTTTGTCTGATTTGGCCAATTTATGCCCAAGTTGGCCGATTTTATCCGATTAATCGGTATGTTGACTGATTTTTGACCAAACCGATTAATAAGGGCGATTAGTGAAAATCGAGGCGGTTAATCCCCGCCTAGCGATTAATCGGCCGCCTAGGCCGATTTTTGCAACACTGGGTTTTTGCATCTGCATTCTAGAACTGATTATGCGAAAATCAAACAATCAGCTGTAACAATTTAAGTATGATGTTAATGTTGAGTTAGTACAACTTTTATTGCACTTAAAAACAATATCGAACGACGTTAAGCTTTGAGAATACTTGTTACTTTTTAGAAGTATAACCATTCATCTTTTTTACTCTTTAAAATAATCTTAGGTGGTGTTTGGAAAAGCACATATAAACAGTTACTAAGCTTATTGTTTTTTCATACACCTAATAAACCCGATAACCCATTTGGATGTTTGGACAACTTAGGCTATTAGCATATTTACACTATTATGGACACCCCTTTTATTTTAAATAGGTTGATAAGCTATAATCTCAACTATATTAATCTGTCCCAAAAAAAAAACCGTCCAGTTTCTTAATTTATATACACCCAAAAAAAATTGTCCAGTTACAAGTGTGTGGATATTTTGCTTATCTATATTATCTATATTTATACTACATATAAAGAAAAAAACACATTTGCTTAAAACTTGAAAACTTAAAAGACGAGTAATGCTTTTCAGACTAAAATACACTTACTTATAAAAGGCAATGCAATATTGCAATCTAATAAATATTTAAATTACAATTTGAACTACAAAAATTATTCATTTTCACTTACTCCACAACCATATATACATTAAAAAAACTGCACACACAAATTTACGTTATTATACATCATCGTCGCTATGCGCGGGTAATCATCTAGTTTTATATAGGCAGCTAAGCACTTTAAATAGGCAAATTCAAAACACCCCATTAAACATCAAATACCACCTAAAAGTAGTAGCAATCACTTAAGGGGGTGTTTGGGTCAGGGGGTATTTACATTGAACACAGGGTATGCACGTATTGACGTATAGTTGGTACAAAATACGAGATAAGCTTAACTTTTGATCTTATTCAATTACTTAACACCCAAACTTGAATCACATGAATTCGACTAACTAACGATGTTTTGAATTACCCAAATTTGACAAACCAAATTGACTTTAATAACTAGGATCACCCGAAAAAACCCCGACCTGAAAACCTAATTCATTATTAACTCAACTAAAGTTTGTGCATACCCTGCTAAAAATATCTAGATCCGCCTCTGGTTTGGGTAAGATTATTTTACCCCAAAAGAAGTAAAAATCTATATGAAATAAAACAAATGTATTTTAAATTAGCTATATTTAACAGCAGATAATAACTATTCGAAAATTTAGTAATTTATTTAATACAATGGATTGAAGAAAACGAACCTGATAATGGAATGAAGAAGGCGCTGCTGCTCTGGTGGGTGAAAGAAAGAAAGATATATGTGAAAGTGTATTTTGGGGCTGAAAAAAGAGGTAGAATATGGTACGGAGCAAATTCTTTTTAGAGTTCATTACATCGTTACTCCCTAAGGTTGTACCAAATTCGCATATTTGGTCCCAATTTCAAAATAAATATACCAGGCGTCCCTAATGTCTCTATTTTGGTTTGCCGGTGGTCCTATTTACTAACGGGCGTTAGTCAATGCGTGTTACACCCCTTGCGTGCGTTTCACGTGAGGACAAAATAGTCATTTCGTTTGTTGTGTTAATAATTCACTTAACCTTTTGTCAGATTTCTCTTTTACCTATATAAAACTAGTTATATACTTTTCGTCTTCACAATCCATCCCTAAAGTTTCTCTTAAAAAGTTTTCATCTTAAAATTCTTCAAAATCTCAAAATTGGTCCGTTGTTGGTGTGGTCTCCATGCTATCATTCGTACGTCGTGGACAGGTAACAACCCACGTCGTCGTTTCTACTCTTGCTGACAACCAGTAAGTACATTTTAAGATTTTTGATGTTTTAGTCTTAATAACACAGTCTATGGTAACAATGGTGCTTGGTTTTAATTAAAACTTGTCATTTTCATTGTTAGGGTCCTATTGCCAATTTGTTGGTTGGTTTGACCCTCCTTTGTTTGCTAGGTGTTGAAGTAAAATCTTGCTTCCACTTCAGACAAGCGAAATGAATCCTCCGGACTACGACTAGTCCTTCGGGTTCGACGTGATCCTTGGTTTGTGTCTGTCCCTTCGGATATCTACAAAATAGATACGTCTGTTAGTCTCGCCCCGGGAGTGTATCCCAGGACCAACCTCCAGCGTGAGAATAAGTATATATTCTTAGAGAGAGAAAGTATAAGTAAAGTTTAGAGAGTGAGAGAATTAATTAACCTTAAATGAAGATTTCTCATCTATTTATAGGCTGCTCACATGGAGTGCCAGGCTGGTTTGTACTTAATCCCTTATTGTTTGCTTGTTTATGCTCCACTATCATGTATTTAGTGTACTTATTTGTACTTTGGTTCATGGACGGAGGGTTTGGGTCCTACGGATATTGAGATCCGGAAGGTATCGCCCGTTCCTTTTGGATGTTAGTCTGTTCTGCTTGAACATGTTTGATGTAGGGCCGGAGGGTATGTGTCCCGTTTGGCGTATATCCGGAGGGTACATACGCCGACATGTCCCCCTAGTATCATAGTATTGGTTATGCCGATGGTGTGATACTCAAAATTTTGTTTTTGTAGTTTTCCGATGGGTAAGTCATGGTTTTGTCGTGTTAAAGTCGTGTGCAAAGTGCCAAATGTAATTAATGTGTCGTTTAAGGAGCGCCGTCGTTTTTTACTGGGCCTTTTAGACTGGAACACGTGTGCATAATTTGAGTCGTGCGGCTTGGATGATGACACGTCAATCCTGCGTGTGACGTGTCGTTTCGCGCCTCTTTTTACTGCCTATAAATAGTTCATCCCATTTCATTTTCACCATTGTAATTTCTCTCTATAGACTCACACAGATTTTCTGACATCTTTTCCGTCCGTATTTCGAAAGGTTTTCAGTGCGATAGTTTGCGTATACCATTTCTGAGGTACGTCTTTGTCCGTGGTGTGTATCTTTAGTATTTTTGTTATTTGGCTATACTTTTCCTTCTCTCGGATTTATTATGTCGGAATCTACGGCTTTGGTTGATTACGAAGATGTTTCCATGCCGGAGGCCTCTCATGTTAAGAAAGACATTCTTAAGAGGCAATCCGTGATGGATGAGGACAATGTGCATGCTCTGGTTGTGACTTTCGGAATACCCACAGACTTACACCTG
The DNA here is from genome assembly GCA_030686995.1 of Artemisia argyi. Lineage (NCBI taxonomy): Eukaryota > Viridiplantae > Streptophyta > Magnoliopsida > Asterales > Asteraceae > Artemisia > Artemisia argyi. The sequence continues at coordinate 110,130,429 of CM060704.1, read as the reverse complement.
CGGGTTCCTCCGAAGGGTATGACGATGAATCAACTTCCCGATGAGGTTACCCTCCTCACGAGAGTCTTCATTATTCGGGCAAATCCTGGACATAAAACCACAAGCACAAAACACGAGAAAATGGAAGAGGTTACCCTCCTCACGTTACGTTTTTTAAGAAATAAGAAATTTAAGAAGATGAAAAGGATAAGCATGGGGTGCCTCCCATGAAGCGCTTGTTTTTGTTCACCGAGTCACATGAGCTTGACTCGATCCCCGAATTAATTCGTCCTTGGGGAAAAACCGTGGAAAAATAATCTCATTCGGGCTTTCATTCAAAATATTTGGAAAACATATGATTTATTTGAAAGTTCCATCCCGAATAGATAACCGCTGGTATTTTAAGTATGAAAACTTTGAAAACCGATACCAGGGTCAAAAACAACATCCTCACTCCCCACTGAGTGAAGGATAAGAGAAACCACACCAAACGTTATAAATGGTAAGAACGTCATGATAACAATCTTGAAAAACTCATCATCTTCAAAAGAAAACTTCATAATTATGAAATTATGAATCTTATCATTTAAGCTCCTTTTAAAATCTTTTCCGGGTGGGAGGGTTGGGAAAAACTTTTCATTAAAACTCTCATTTTTAATCACACCACCCGAATCATGATCAACATCAAGATCAAAACTGAAACTTTCATATTCAGGTTTAGAAAAATTTTCCATTTCATATTCAGATTCATCAAAACGAAATGATTCAAACTCCGGAAGAGAGATAAAAGCATGAGAAGTGGTACTGCTACGACTCGTCTCTTCCGAGTGATCGAAATGAAAAGCTTCAAATGTCGGATCAGAAAAATCAAGACGATAAGTGGAATTGCCACTCATCTCCTCAGTCGTATCGAAGGTAAAACTCTCAAAGTCTGGTAAAAATTCCTCGAGCTCGGGCTCAAGAGGATCGTCAATTGTAAGCTCAATCTTCGTCTTAACTTTATCCGGAGGGATTGATGGTTCATCGTTCAACAAATTGTTAAGAAAAATAATATCCCCCTCCGAATCAAAGTAAGGTTCGTCAGTCTCAAAAATCGGAATCGTTTCAATTGCAAGAAATTCATCGACCTCTTCCCAAAAAGAATCATATTCCTTAGTCGGAGGAAATGATGGGGAAGAGTCGGAGACGAAAGTTTTTACAAAATCATCAAAGGTATAATCACAAACATCGATGCTTTTGACGGAGTACTTCTTCAAGTTCGAAGCATCGGCTTTAAAAATCATAATATCGTCATCGTGTCGTAAAGTTAGAGTGTCCTCAAAATGGTCTACTAGGGCTTTAGCGGTTCGTAAAAACGGTCGCCCTAGTATTAGAGGAACTCTCGGATCAGCTTCAAAATTGACAACAACGAAATCTGCCAGAAAAGTACACGAATTCACACGAACAAAAACGTCCTCAGAAATTCCAACTGGATGAGTGATTGATCGATTAGTAAGCTCCAAAGTCATTCTCGTCGGTTTAAGAGCCCCCATTCCAAGTTGTTCGTAGATCGATAATGGCATGAGGTTTATACTCGCACCCGAATCGGCCAGGGCGTTACAAACTTCTTGATCTTTTAATGAACAAGGAATGAGAAACTTTCCCGAGTCACCAAGCTTTTCGGGAAGCTTCTTGAGAAGAATCGCGGAACATTGAGCATTTATCGGTGTTTCGGCTAATTCAAGCAATTTCTCTTTATTACTTATGAGGTTTTTGAACGTGGAAGCAAACTTCGGCATGTACACGAGAGCATCCATAAAACTTATATCAAAATGCAACTTTTGAAAAATATCCAGAAATTTTTCCATTTGTATTTTAGACTTTGCACGGAGCTCTTCATCATTAAATCGTGACGGATAAGGCAATTTAGACTTGTATTTCACATTATTCTCAAAAACAACTTTTTCTTTATCTTTTGACTTTTGGACAATCGGAGGTTGGACGTTTTCAGCTTCCCTATTATTAATAGGAGGAACCGGGTCCTTTGTCGCCTCGGTCTCACAGTCTACTACCTTAGGCGGAGACGAAGAAGAAGAAAAAGAAGTAGTAGGAGCTGCGGGTCCATCATATTGAGCACCACTGCGAGTTATGATCGCCTTAACTTCGCCCCTCGGGTTTGCGATCGTGTTGCTAGGCAAAGTTCCAGAGCCCGAGGGTCGATCATTTAAACGCTTGTTAAGATCATTGATTTGATTAGCTAACAACCTTGTTGTTTCCTCTTGTTTTGTCATAAAAGCTTGTTGGTTTTGAAGCAATTGCTTAATCAAATCTTCCGTGGGTGACGGATTTGGAACAGCAGCTTGATTTTGATTATTAAAACTTTGCCCACGGTTTTGGAAATTACCATGATTTTGATTTCCATGATTAGCGTTCTGAAAATTCCCAGGGTTTCCATGGTTTTGTTGGTTTTGAAAATTGTTCCCTTGAGGAGGGCCTTGATTGAAATTACCTTGAAAACCCCGGTTTTGATTAAACCCTTGATTATGATTTTGAAAACCATTATTAGTTCGACTCTGATTTTGATTTCCTTGATTATTACGATTCTTCACATTATAATTCTGATTGACTTGATTGACTTGGTTTGGTTGTTCGAAACCGGGTGGTCCAAGAAAATGAGAAGAACGGTAGCTGAGGAGATTACGGTCTCCTTGAGGTTATGGGTAACCGGTGTTACCCGCGTTTGCAGCATACGCGTTCTCACGAGAAAAGGCACCGGTGGTCGGACATTCATAATACACATGTGGACCACCACAAGTCTCACAACCGTGACTAACCACATTGACTTGATGGTTTGGTTTTTCAATAGACATTGCATCAACTTTCTTTGTTAAAGCCACAATCATATTTACCAATTCATCATTATTTTACCATTATTAGAAACTTGAGGTTTATTCCTTGACATTCTCACACGAGCTTTATTCTCAATTATCATGAAAGCATCATTCGTGTTTCTAGCCAACAAGTTACCACCCGCAGCAGAGTTAAGCGAATCTTGGTCAGCATGACATAACCCATTATAAAACGTATCAATCTGCTGAAGGTCGGTAAACCCGTGGTTCGGACATTTCTCCTTCAAATCTTTGAATCGGTCCCAAGCTTCACTAAACGTTTCATCAAAAGCTTGTTGGAACCGAAAGATTTGAGAACGTAGGTTAGAAGTTTTAGAGGGAGGATAGAAGTAATTCACAAACTTGGAAGCGAGGTCATTCCAAGTGTGAATTGAGTTAGGCGGTTCCTTTTCCAGCCAAGTCCGGGCTGCTCCTTTTAAGGAGAAAGGAAATAACTTCAATTTCACCACATCGTGAGGAACTTGGTTCATTCTAATCGTCTCAGCGATGTCGGTGAAATTTCGGATGTGTGCATAGGGGTCTTCGTTATCGAACCCGTGAAAGGATATACCCGTGATCAAATTGAGTAATCCGTGATTGATCTCAAAATTGGCATTGATGTCCGGAATCACAATAGCTCTTCTCACACCATTGAATGGTGATTGGAGTTGTTCTTCCATCGGACGTGGATCAAATGCCGGTTGTTGTCCCATCGGCGGGATAACATTGTGCTGCGGACCACCCATCGGCGGGGGTCCGTTGTGTTCGTTTTGGTTCATCTCCTCGTCGTCAAGGAAATGAACCCGACTCGTATGTCGTAAAACCCGCTCGGGGTTAGAGAACGGAGACGTAAGATTCTCAAACGAAGATCGGGTGTGCATACACCACGAGCAAAATTAAAAAGAAAATGAAAAAGAAAAGAGAAAAGAAAATCTTTTTGTTTTTTTTTTTTTTTTATATTTTTCACAAAAACTTTTATTTCTTTTGTTTTTCTTTTCTTAAAACGTAACGTTAATCGAAAACTATTTCTTTCAAAACCACGCGCGACGGGACGGGAGAGAAGAATGGATCTCTCTTCAGCTAGCAATTTAATGTCTTAGCTATCCGTATTTCCCGCTTATTCGGTTGTAGTAATTGAAATAGTCCGATAAACAACTAAATTACGTTTTCGTTATATTGTGAGACTTTTTTGGTTTACAACGCCCTTTCTTTCGATCGGGACGAGGCTGTAACTTTTATTATTTTTTTGGTATTTTGTAAACACTTTAGGAAAAGTGTTTTGAATTTTTCAATTTTTATAGAAATATATATACAAAGTAGAGGAAGGCTTAACAAAACACGATTTTTAAAAACGATATTCAAAAATTCACTTCGGCCTTCCCCGGCAACGGCGCCAAAAATTGATTCGTGTGAAAACCAATTATAATATTTATAGTATAGTATCGAAGTGATCCGCGTAAAATACGGATCACCCGAGTCGTTTTCCAACGAAGGCGAATGGAATCGAGAATATCGATTCGTGAAATCGTGAATTGAAAAGTGAGAAAAGTGAGAAATAGAAATCAAATAGTTCACGTATTCACAAACAAGTATGAAATATGCAAAGATTACAAGCTAATTATGCACCGAATTGAAAAACGTAAAAACGAAAACGCAACCGTAAAATTTAAAACGTAACGTATATCGAAAAATTATCCTACGAACTTGGAAATAATTCCTAAAAATTTAAAACTAATAAAAAGAATTTTAAGAAAAAGAAAAATATTTTTTAGACTTTTTATTTATTTTCTAGAATTAATTCTCTATTTTTGGAATTAAAAATGAATTAAAAATTAGGAAAATTAGAAAAATAACTTGGAAAAATGAAAATTAAATTCTAAAAATTCTAAAATATTATAAGAGAAATTATAAAAATATTTTTGTATTTTTCAGAACCTTTTTTTAATTTTTATTGATTTTTGGTAATTAATAACTATTTAAAAATTGAAAATAATCAAAAGAGAATAAGAAAAATAGTAGAAATGGCAGGAAAATTCTGGAAAAATTCCAGAAATTCAAAAATATTAAGAAGAACTTAAAATAAAAAATTGAAGTAAAACTGAAAAGTGGAACTGCTTATTCCTTAAAAACTGCTTATCACAAGTGCTTATTAATAAGCACTTGTGATAAAAACTTTTGAAACTGAAAACTTAGGCTAAAAATGAAACAAAGAACTCAATTTTGACAGATAATGATCAAATCAAGCTCAAATGCACCACAAAATGCACAAATAATAGCAATAACCTAAAAAATAAGCTCACAGATTATTAAGCAGAACAAGCAATTGTAAAAACTGAGATAAACTGAGCAATGCACAACACAGATTCTGCTTTAATATAACCCAGAACAACACTAAATTTACAAAAACAAGCTCAGTTATACTATAGCAGGCCTATAATGAAATGCAGAAAACTAAGCTCAAATACCTATTAAGCAGTCCATAAAAGCAATCCTAATAAGCTCAAACTAAATTTAAAATAAATGCAAATTCTACACTACTATACTGAGATGCAAATTAACTAAGATTCTATATCTAAATCTACAATTAGGAACTCTAAAATTACTCTTATATAACAGCAATGAACCACAATTCAGAAAATTTAGTCAACTCAGATCCAAACACAATTGAGCAAAAGTGATCACAGATCGGATATCAACTCAGATTAAACACTCAACCTATGCTACCAAATCAACGATAACAAAAAAAAAAAAAAAAAAACAGAAATTCAGATTCAAATCCAGTTAACTACAGATTCACAAACTCAGATTATTAACCATTCAAATGTCACTAAGCCTTATGATTCAATAACCAAACAACACAGCAATGATCCCTTATACTGATAAACTACTAGATGAAGCAGTTAAATCTCAATTCAATTCATGATTTTCTCAAATCTACAGCTTCAACCTACATACTACTCAATTTGAACTCAATGAAACAGTATTCAACTCTAATCAACAACTGCAATCAACAATAGTGAACAGATATCAACAACCTCTGATCCACACAAAGACAGATATGCAATAATCACTTAAATGGAGCAGTTAACTACACAACTCAGAGATCTATTAGTGCATAGAACTTGAAAAGTGCAACAATGCAGCAATAATTCTAATGAAACAGTGATCCAATTCCAATCCAGAACAAATTCACTTCAATAATACAACTCAGAACCTCAATCTTCAATATGACAGATTATGCATCAAGCTATCTACTATCATTACACTAGATCCAATACTAACAGATTCACTAAACTATAATCAAACAGACAAATTCAAACTCAGTTCTACTATTAATTACTAAAAACTCAGATACAACAATCCAAATCAAAACTGCTACAACTCTAAACTATGCAACAGATCAATTAATCTACAAATTCAAATCTAAAACTAACAAATCTAATATTATGAAATTGAGTGGACAGTAAATCAATGAACACTTACAAAGCTATTCCTCCTCAGCCACAATTGAGGAGGTTCACTAAGCTTGCCTATCTCTAGGATAGGCAGGTTCTTCCCTTGCTAACCTTACTTATCCACAAATACCATTCCAACTTCTGATCATTCACCTTGAATCAGTAATGATTGATCCTTGACCATACACTATTCAATTGACTAATATTCAAATAACTACAAAGCTAATGATACACAACTTATTAAGCTAATACAGCTTATTCGAACACCATTAAAAACTAATTTGAAACATTTTTTTTATTTATTTTTTATATTTTCTGTTTCTTTTTATAGATTTTGAAAGAGATAATAAAACTGAATTGTAAGATATTTTGATTAAACTAAATTTAATAAAATTGAAAGTAGACTAGAAACAATGTTGATATATGATTTTAATAAGCTAATTAACAAAGTAATTCAATAAGCTGAAAAGAGATTAAATGAAAACTGAGAATTTTATTTAACTAAAATGAAAGGAATTACAATTTCTAATCTAAATACATTTGAGAATTCAAACTACAAGAGCTTCGCTACACTAGAAAATTACACCCTCAATCAGCTACTGAGCACCTCTTTTTATAGGAGAGGAGTGAGTGAGGGGGTGTGATTGCCATGCTGGCAATCCGAGCCACTATCTGTGCTTCTTTCAACTCATATCAGCCATCAGATTGGATTTGTGCTTCTTCAAATTCATCTGAGCCTTTAGATCAAATCCGTGATGTGTCTTGCCCAATCAAACTTCGCCATCTGTCCCATTCGTGTGCTTGTATTCTCTCTCCGTGTCAGAGGATCCAAGGCAAGCAAATGACGCGTTCCTCCCAATAGGACCATGCCATGTGTCCTCGTAGCATCTGAATACTCTCTCTGACATGTGCACAGTCACGTGTCAGACTTCTAGAAGCTCTAATGATTGGTATTTAATAGTTAATTGGTGTGACATAGAGTGATTCGAGCCAATTTTGATAATTATGACTTAGGGTTCATGTTTGGGGGTGATGTTCTGGGTTTGGGAATTGGGGGTGAATAAAAGGTGCGTATGGTTTGTATATTACTTTGACCGTGTATAATGAGTTTGACTGAATGGAAGTTGGGCTCGGGTTGTGAAATTGAAACAAAAGGAATGGGCTTATGTGGGAATTGGATTGGACTTTTGGTATTAGATGTTGGATTGGACCCAATGAATTTTCTGAATTTGTTGTTATTAAAATAACAAGGATCAATTATGTATTTCTTGCAAACTTCAAGGGTCTAAAATGCCATTCTTCCAATATAAAATCCAAGGACTAATCTTGCCAAGTCTGTATAAATGAAGGACTGAAACTGAATCTTGGATCCTCGGCTTTGACTTTTTGACCAACTTCAACTCTCGTGCTCGTTTTCCGGTTTTCTTGTGATTTTTCAGCTTTTTGTGATTTATCCGTACCTGCATATCACAAACACAAAACACACATTTTCTTTGCATTTGTTAGCTCAAATAGTCGTTTTGGGTTGGTATTTGGTCAAATAATAGTGAGTGAATAAGCACTCACCATAAAGATAAGAAAAAAGAGCAAGCCACCAAGTTGGGATTGAAGAAACCTCCGAGCAAGAGATCCGGATGGAATGTTTCTTCACATGTTCAGAAGAGGAGCAAATTGTCTGCTGATGATACTGTTATTGACTTGGATGCTATTGAGGGTGTTGCCAATCCGGAACCTATCCGATCAGTTTTTCCGAAGGAGGTTCCGTCTACTAGGCTTGAGGGACGAAGTGGTCAGGCTGGTGGCTCTGAAGTTGGTATGTTGATGGAAATGACTTTCTTTTTGTTCGTGTCCGATTGTATATTTCAGCTTGCTAGTCAGTTGTGTTACTATTATTACATATGCGTTATTTGTTTATTGGCTAGTAAAGATTTTTATCACTTGTTTTTAGGGGGTTCGAAATCTCGTCCGGGCAAGGAGGCACTTGAGGAGGATGATATTCAGGTTGACATCGAGGGGGATGATGAAGATGATGCAACATTTGTGCCCGGATGGTCTGTGAAGAGGGGCACACGGATGAATAACTCCAACGTCTGCAGGGATATGATGATAAACTTAGCAACTCCGGGGGAAGAAAAATATTTGGATACTCATAATGACAGTGATGCTATTCAGAGGGCCTGGTTGTTGTTGGGTACGAATGCTATGGCTCAGGCGGATCTCATTTTCCGCTATGAGTCTCTTCTTGGTGATCATCAGAAGCTAACTGCCACTCATGAGGTCTGTGATAAAACCTTTGCGGACAACTGGAAAAAATTTGGTGAGAAGGTAGAGGAATTGAAGAAGGTAAAAGATGAGCATGCGGAATGTGCTAATGTCGATCCGGAGGGTGTGAAGAAGCTGCGTTTAGAGCATGCAAGTTTGGAGGATAGGGTTTCTCAGCTGGAGACGGAGAAAGAAGAGTGGAGGAAGGTTTCGGGCGACCAAGCAGAGAAAATCAAACTTTTGGAAGCTCAGCTTAAGGACACACGGTTGAAACTTATTGATGAGGAGATGGTTTGTCAAGAGCTCCGTCAGGAGAAGCAAGACATAGCCATTGCCGCTGGGAATGCAGAGGTTGACCGAAACCGGATTGTTAATGAGTTTATTCTGGAGGCTGTTCGCCGTTTTTTGAGCAGTCATGAGTTTAGGACGACCTTGGTCAAGCCATTCAATTTGTATTATCAATCAGGGCTGATAGACGGAGTTAATCTGGGGAATGAGCCAGAGGAGGCGGCTAAACTGTTGGCGGATGTGGAGGGTGTTGATGTGGAAGCCGATAAGAAGTATCAAGGGTTGTATGACGAGGCACTCTCCAAGGATTACCCTTTCATTCAGAAGATCCACAAGACCATCTATCGTAAGTATGCTGAGTTGATGGCAATCTTCCCTGATCCTACTCCTTCTGAGACTGAACAATCTACTGCTTCGGGTTTGACTTCTGGGCCTGTGACTGAACCTCACGTCGAAACTATCTCTGCCCAGGATTCCTCGGATCAAAATGTTTTGGCCTTTGTTTGAAGAGTTGTATGTTTAAGAATCCGTGTACCTCCATTTTGACTATGGGTTTAGGTATTGCGGATTCTTTGTGAAGCTTTTATTAAAACTTTATTCCGTTGGTGAATGTATGTTGGGACTCGGGTACTTCCATTTTGACTATGGGTTTAGGTACTCCGGGCTCCTTGTGAAGCTGTTCTAAAAAATTCTATGTGAAGTAGGTGTTAGCTTTTATCCCTCCGTTGGTTGATGTTGAACCTCGGTGGTAGTATGGATGGTAGGTGTACTATGGTTCCGTCTTTTTGTAGTGTAAGGCTTTTAATGGCCGTTCGGAACAATTGATGTAATAGGTTTTTGAACTCTTTGAATATATATCATTTTACTTTTCCTTTTGATCATGAATGTATATATTTGTTTTTTCGTTTTGACATATCCAAATTTAATATGCTTATATGTTGGAGGGTGTGAGTCATTGTGCCGTAGGGTGTTTGATTTTAGAAATTCGGCTTTTGGCCGTTAGACTTTTGTCCTTAGTGGTCCGGTTCTTGGTTGTTAGGATAATTTTTATCGCTAGGCACTTAGCCTTAGTGATTTGGCTCTTGGCCATTAGGGAAACTTGTGCCGTTAGGCACTTGGCCTTAGTGATTTGGCTCTTGGCCGCTAGGCACCTGGCCTTAGTGATTTGGCTCTTGGCCGTTAGGGCAACTTGTGCCGTTAGGCACCTGGCCTTAGTGATTTGGCTCTTGTCCGTTAGGGCAATTTGTGCCGTTGGGCACTTGACCCTAGTAGTTCGGCTCTTGGCCATTAGGGCAACTTGTGCTATTGGGCACTTGGCCTTAGTAGTTCGGCTCTTAGCCTTTAGGGCAACATGTGCCATTGGGCACTTGGCCTTAGTAGTTCGGCTCTTGGCCGTTGGGGTAACTTGTGCCATTGGGCACTTGGCCTTAGTGGTTCGGCGCGTTGGGCAATAATAATGTTAAGCAAAATAGAAGCCTTTCTTTTTCAGGAGCACATCTGCACATGATTTTTATTAGAAGTAAGAAAATGGCTTATAAGCCTTACAGAAAATCTTTCGGATACTTCCTATTACATAAAACACTTCTTTAAATTAATGGCATGCCAGGTCCGGGGGACTTCCACATCGTCCACTGTTTGAAGTTTGTAGGTGCCATGTTGGTAAGCTTCCGTTATTCGACAGGGACCTTCCCAGTTAGGCCATAGCTTTCCCTGGTCTTCCACCCTGCTAGCCTCGTTCTTCCGGTACACGAAATCTACCACTTTAAATGCTTCAGGTCGGACCCTTCGGTTATAGTATTGCTCCACTTTCTTTTTGTACTTGGCTTCTCTTATTGCCGCCATTTCCCGTCTTTCTTCTAGTAGGTTCAAATTTAGGTTAATTTCATCGTCATTGTCTTCCGCGTTTTCCATCATAGTCCGAAAGGTTGGCATGCCGATTTCAGCCGGAATGACTGCTTCGCTTCCGTAGGTCAAACTGAAGGGTGTTTCTCCATTGCTGGTTTTCAGGGTGGTGCGGAATGCCCATAGTATGTTTGGTAATTCGTCGACCCATCCGGCCCTTTCTCTTCCTAGTCGTGACTTAAACCCTTTCATCAAACTTTTGTTGGCCCTTTCTACTATTCCGTTGGCTTGAGGGTGAGCTACGGTTGTATTGATCTGGGTGATGTTCAGCCTTTCGGCCTAGCTCTTGAATGGGTCTCCGATGAAGTTGCTTCCGTTGTCTGTGACGATTATTTTAGGAAGTCCGAACCTACATACAATGTTGTCCCATACAAATTTCTTTACTTCTTTTCCGGTTGTCTTGGCTAACGGTTTTGCTTCCATCCACTTTGTGAAATAGTCTATTGCCACTATGACGTATTTAACCTTTCCTGGAGCTTCAGGTAAGGGTCCTAACAAATCCATTGCCCATTGGTAAAAAGGCCAAGGTGCCATAACGGAGGTCAACACCGTTTTTGGTAATTTGGGAATCGGAGCATGTATTTGGCGTGAATCGCATTTTTGGATTACTTCTCTGGTGTCTCGGTGCATGGTCGGCCAATAATAGCCTTGTCTCATAAGCTTGGCTACAACGGATCGTGGTCCGGAATGCATTCCACATGCTCCTTCATGCACCTCTCGGATTATATAGTTCACCTGAAGAGGTCCTACACAGCGTAGCATTGGTCCTAAATATGATTTTCTGAACAGCACATCATCGATCAATGTATAGTGGCTTATCTTCATCCGAAGGGCTCGGGCCTCGTTTTGATCTTCTGGCCAGACTCCCTCTTTTAAACACCGGAGGATGGGCGACATCCAATTCTCTTCCTCCTCTTCTACTATTGCATTGATTATTTCTTCTTCGGTGGATGGTTTTTCCAATACCTCTACCAGGATTTCTTTCGTCAGGTGATCGAATGCTACGGATGCTAGCTTACTTAATATATCGGCTTTTTGATTTTGTGTTCTTGGAATATTTTTTATTTTGAAACGATCGAAGCAGGTGATGTATTCTTTGGCTTTGGCGAGGTACTTCGTCATGCTTTCCGTATATGCTGTGAAATCTCCGTTAATTTGACTTGCTACTAAATTTGAGTCTACTCGTACTTCTAGAGCCTTTATGTGCTTGCTTTTTGCGATTCTTAATCCGGCTAGTAGTGCTTCATATTCTGCTCCGTTGTTAGTGGCATCGAAATTCAACCGGAGGGCATAGGTATACTCTTCTTTATTTGGACTGATTAAGACTAGCCCTGCTCCGGCACCCTTTTTACTGGATGCTCCGTTAGTGTACAGTATCCATTCTTCCGTTTGAGAGATATCACATATCTCCTTGCCCCTCCCTTTCGGATCTTGGCCAGCCGGTCCGATGGGTATTTCATTTATGAAATCAACCAAGACTTGCCCTTTGACTGCATTTCGTGGTACGTAAGTGATATTATAAGCTCCGAGCTCCACGGTGTATTTGGCTAAATGTCCAGAGGCTTCTGCTTTGTTCAATATTTGTTTTATGGGCTGATCCGTTATGATCTTGATTGGGTGAGCTTCAAAGTATCGTCTCAATATTCTGGATAAGTGTAGGAGAGCCAAGGCTAACTTTTCTATAGGAGCATATTTCTTTTCTGCCTCATGCAACGTTCGGCTTACGTAGTGTACCGGAATCTGTCGCCCTTCCCTTTCTACTAACATTACTCCACTTATTGCTTCTTTTGCAACCGATAGATATAAATACATGTCTTCTTTTGGTTTTGGTGTTGTCAAATAGGGGAGTTCTAAAATCATTTTCTTCATTTCTTGAAAAGCTTTCTCGGCCATTTCTGTCCACTGGTACTTATCTTTGTTTTCCTTGGTGATGTTTTTAAGAGTCTCGAAGAAGGGTAGGGATCTCTCGGCAGATTTGGATAGGAAACGGTTTAATGCGGCAAGCTTACCGCTTAGGCTTTACATTTCTTTGAGTGACCTTGGCGATTGCATGTCGGCAATTACCCTGGCCTTCTTGGGATTTGCTCTTATTCCTTCCGAGGTTACCATATAGCCGAGGAATTTTCCTTCTTCTACTCCGAAGGAACACTTCTTGGGGTTCAGTTTCATGTTGATCTTTCGGAGGTTGTCAAATTTTTCGGCTATGTCGGCCAACAACTCCTTTTCTGTTTGGCTCTTGATTACCATGTCGTCCACATATGCTTCCAAGTTTCGACCAATCTGCGTCCGAAAGGCGGTGTCTACCAGCTTCTGATATGTTGCCCCGGCGTCCTTTAATCCGAACGGCATCTTGACATAGCAATATGTTCCGTGATCCGTGTAAAAGGCCGTTTTCTCTTCGTCTTCTTTTGCCATTTGAACTTGATGGTATCCCTTGTAGGCATCTAGGAAGCATTTGTAACGGAATCCCATTATTGATTCAATTTTCCAATCGATTTCAGGTAACGGATAGTAGTCTTTTAGGCAAGATGAGTTAAGGTTTTTAAAGTCGATGCACATTCTCCAACTGCCGTCCGGTTTTTTTTACTAGCACCGGGTTTGAGATCCATGTTGGATATCGGACAGGCCTAATGATTCCGGCCTTTAGCCATTCTTCTTCATCTTTGTTTATGGCCTAGTTCTTTTCCTCCGAGAAGAATATCTTCTTTTGAGCAACAGGTTTGTCTTGGACATTTACGTTGAGCTTGTGTTCGGCCACCCATCGGGGTACGCCCGTCATGTCTGATGGTTCCCATGCAAAGATATCCTGATTGTTTATAAGTAAAGTTATCAGTTGTCTCCGTCCTTCTTTTGAGAAATTTCTTCCTATCGTCACCAATTGGTCTGGGTATGCCGGATGAACCAATACTTCTTCGATTTTTGTAGTTTCATTCATGGTTGTGGTTTCCGGGGGAGTCTCCACTTTAGTTTCTTTTTCTAGCAAGAACTTTTCTTCCAGCTTTCTACATTCCGATATGATAACTGAACGTGTGACCAAAGTAGCTATGCCTCTCGGTGTTGGGAACTTCATCATAGAATGTATTGTTGAAGGGATGGCCCTTAGTTTTTTGATTCCGGATCGCCCTAGTATTATGTTGTAAGGGGAGGGAGATCTAACTACTTCAAACTTCATAGTTGTTCGGCGATACAGTCCTTCACTTCCGAAACATACTTCCAATTCAATTTTTCCCAACGGTTGGATAGCTTCTCCGGTGAAACCGACTAAGGGTGTGTTTGTTTTTGTCAGTCGAGATCGGATGGAGGAATCAAAGTTTAAGAAACAATGTTCATACATTACTTCCACCGAAGCACCTTGATCCACGTAAACTCTTCTGACCGTATATCCTTCCACTTTTGCTTCCACTATAAGCGGTTTGTCTGAAACATCTCCGGGCAAGATCGGAGGGAAACTTATAGGAGCATTCATCCATTCTTCTTCTTGGTCCAAGACTTTGCGTTTCTGCCCCCTTTCTTGATATTGGACCATATTGATGACTCGCCCATGGTTGGTTTGATTATTACCTCACGGAGGGGCTCTGTCTCTCTGTCGGACATCCTTGATTAGATGGTCGAGCTTTCCCGTTTCCATGGCCTTTTTAAGCTGTTCCTTCAGATTGTGACAATCACTTGTGAGATGGCCTTTCTCCCCATGATAGTCGCAATATTTGTCCATATTTTCCCTGGAGGGTCTTCCTCTCAACGGAGGTGGTGCCGGAAGTCTAAGTTGATGTTCAGTTGCCAAGATTTCTTTGGGAGCTTTGGTCAGTGCATAAATCTATCGGTCTGGTATCTCTCCGGTTTGCATCGTTGCGACGATAATCCGTTCGATAATCCGTTCGGTTATTGTTCCTTGTCGGACCATAGGGTATAAAGTGATTGTTTTGACGAGGCCTAAACCCATCCCGGTAGTTATCCCGTCGGTGATTTCCTCTGAAGGGGTTTCGCTGAGTGTTTTGGTCATATCTGTTATTGTACAGACTGTAATGGTGATCTCTTTTACAGTTGTCTATCCTTTCTCCTCTTGGCACTTCTGCTGATCGGTACGCCTTCTCAGAACGGATGAAGTCATCGACCCTTATCATCATTTCAGTCACTGTTCGAGGAATCTTTTCGGAAAATCTTTTTGCTAGTTCCAGACATTTGTTGCCGTCCATGAAAGAGGATATTTGCATTACTTCTGGGACACCTGAAATACGACTAGCTTCATCTGTCCATCGTTCTTTAAACTCTGACAAAGCCTCGTTAGCTTGTCAGACGATCTTTGTGATTTCCATAGGATCTCTGACGCATTTTCTTCGGAGGGCAAATCTCTGCACGAACTGTTCGCATAAGGCGTCCCAATTGTCAATACTACCTCGCGGAAGACTATCGAACCATCCTCTGGCCGCGTCATCCAAAGTCTGTTGGAACATTATACACCATATAGGCATGGGCCATGCACCTTGATTGGCCACTCCTTCAAACCTTGTGATATGATCGTCCAGATCGGTGGACCCATCATACAGCTTTATATGGGAGGGCATTAAATATTTTGTGTTCTTGGGTCCGGAAAAGTCAATGATCCTTCGGGTGAAGGGACTCTTAGACGCTGCTTTGAAAGGTTTAGAAAGATCGTCCATCGCCTCCTCTTCGGTTTTCTAGGCTCCGGCATCTTGGGATTCTCCGTCCTCGAAGTCGAGCTGGATGGGTTTGATTGGTGTTTCCCCTGTGGTATTGTATTATTGGATTAGAGCTTTTAGGGTAGTGATGTGATTCTGGATTTTTTCTATGCTGTTGTTGTGAGTGTTGTTATCTTGGTTTCTTTCGCTACCTTCGGGTGTTATTGGAGTAGGACCTGTCATCTCTTAGCTTTAGTAGAGTGAATGACGAGTCCCACGGATGGCGCCAATTTGTTGAAGTAAAATCTTGCTTCTACTTCAGACAAGCGAAATGAATCCTCCGGACTACGACTAGTCCTTCGGGTTCGAGGTGATCCTTGGTTGGTGTCTGTCCCTTCGAATATCTACAAAACAGATACGTCCGTTAGTCTCGCCCCGGGAGTGTATCCCAGGACCAACCTCCGGCGTGAGAGTAAGTATATATTCTTAGAGAGAGAAAGTATAAGTAAAGTTTAGAGAGTGAGAGAATTAGTTAACCTTAAATGAAGATTTCTCCTCTATTTATAGGCTGCTCACATGGAGTGCCAGACTGGTTTGTACTTAATCCCTTATTGTTTGCTTGTTTATGCTCACCTATCATGTACTTAGTGTACTTATTTGTACTTTGGTTCATGGATGGAGGGTTTGGGTCCTACGGATATTGAGATCCGGAAGGTATCGCCCGTTCCTTTCGGATGTTAGTCTGTTCTGCTTGAACATGTTTGGATACGTTTTGTTTGATGTAGGGCCGAAGGGTATGTGTCCCGTTTGGCGTATATCCGGAGGGTACATACGCCGACACTAGGTCAATAGTCATCATACCATGTCTGTTAAGGTCTGAAAATGACCTGGAAGCTGCCCTATAGTCCTGCCATTCAAATCTTTTTGATACTAAGGAAAAAATTTGGAAATGGAAGAACTACTTTGTCTTGTCTTGGATCTTTCTTATCAGTGTTAATACGTTGTTTATGTAATGGGTCATTCAGTTCATCTTTTGGGTTTGATAGTCAACTTTTGTGTTTTGTTGTAGATGTGCGGCAAGTTAGTGTTTGTAAGGTAATGGTTAGTCTAACAATGGTATGTAACGGGTTTTGTTGTAAGCTTTTAATGTTTGATCTTTAATGAACTGGTACTTCTCTTTCTCTTGCAAATGAATGTTCAACTTTTAACTGTTTTTGTTCCATTGATAATGGTTTCTGCAACATTGTTTCATGTGATAATGCAAAAGTAAGCATCTTATACATTTATTCCTTATGCAAACGTAAGAAAGTCAAGAATAGTTCATGCAGACTTTGGTTTGCATTTGTAAATACTAAGTTTGCATTTGTAAAAGTAAGAAACATAATAAAATGACCAATGAGAAAAGGAAACAAGTTCTTTCCATTTTTGGATTTGTAAGTTTGGTTCATGCACAAAGGTCTTAAATGCATCTAAAAATATACAAACATAACATGATTCATAGATAATGCAAATGGCTATAATTTCAAATGCATAAAATTTCATTGTCTAGAACATCAAAAGTAAGCAACACACATTGTTTTAAGAGTACATACATTGTCTAGAAAATACATAATAGATGGAAAATTGTCGATTCCAATAAGCTAAGATTAGAGAGAGAGAGAGAGAGAGAGAGAGAGAGAGAGAGAGGAAAGAAAGGGGGAAAGAGGGCAGAGAGAGAGAAGGGAGAGAGAGAGAGAATTTGGAGTGCGTGTGTTTTCTTTTCTCATTTGAGAGAGGGAGGGGAGGGAGGGAGGGAGGGAGAGGGAGAGAGAGAATTTGGAGTGCGTGTGTTTTCTTTTCTCATTTGATATTTATACAAATGAAGTGAAACTTAAAAATAACTTTGACAAATTATGCTAATGAGCCTTATTTATACTTGGAGAGGTTCGTTGAACCTAGACACTTAAGTAATGTATAACTTACTATAATAATCCCTTGACTAGTGCACACTTAACAATTCTATCATAATCTAGTATAAACTCTCACAACAGAAAAGAATCTGCCGAATAATATAATCCTTCACAGAAAAACCAAACTCGTCAAACTCAGTAGAAACTTCGTTGTCACGGGTAAATTGACCAACGGAAATTAAATTTTTTACAATATGAGGAGTAATTTGAAGAATATGAAGTGGACGTTGAGGGTTAGGCAACAAGCTATGGCCCGTGTTGATGATGGGCATGGATTTACCGTCACTAACAAAGACAGACGGATCTATGTCCATGTTGTAAATATGGACTAAGATTATTTGCATTTGAATTTAGATGGAAGACGCATTTGTGTCCATATTCCACTAGGCGTTACCAAAATCCCGAGGAGTTAAGTTACTAAATGCTTGCGGGAGAAGAGTTTATTGACCATTGTAACCCGCAATCGAACCCTGATAATGCTATTGGGCCGGAAAAACGTGATGTTGGGCCGGATGAACCGGTTGTTGGGCATGATGACCCCAACCAGTGAGATGGGCATGCTGACAGGAAATTAGGCCGAACCTGAAAGGGGTGTTACTGGGCTTAGTGGACTGGTATTGTTGTTCAGCCTGTAACACTCTTTGGGCATGAGATATATTATCTGATAATCCATACTGGACCTATAGATGTTGTTGGGCTTGAACCAGTTGAAGCACCTAGGCTTGGCCTATTCCCTAGGGAGCAGACGTGGACCTAGCTGGACTTCCAGTATTCATTCGATTTGGTATTAAATGACCACAAAGAGTTTGCATGGGAAATAAATGTTCCGTATAGATGTTGGTTTTTGATGTAGTTGCTTGTACTTCGCTTTTTTTTTTTTTTTTTTTTTTTTTTTTTTTTTTTGTTGAGATCAACGTTTTCGTGCCTCAATGTGAAGAATCATCATGAATGAATACACTGTTGGAATTTGTGGAAAAATATTAATAAGTATATGTCTAGTATCGAACCCGATACCACAGGATTGCACATTTTACGTATGAGAATTAAAGTTTAATAATTTAATATAAAAAGTTATATTTAATTATTAATTACACAAAACAAATAAAGAATCAAAGTATAAGGACCATGGATAAAAAAAAATAGTGAACAAGAAGGATCTAGAACCAAACCCTAACTTGTTCCCTAAGTTTTGTATCCTATAAAAGCAAAGTCAAGGATTTTATTTTGTACACTCTTGTATACACGTTTAATCCTAACACTTGTTTTTCTCCTTAGCTCTTGTCGACAGTAACCATCTTATGTATATATACATGCATGCGTTTATGCATGTGCATGTATATGAAAAAGGTTTTATTCTTTTGGTTTCGGTGAAAAAGACGACAGCAACAAATATAAAGTGTTTTTGATATTTTGTTGAGTCGAATAATGGTTTTGTTTTTTTAAAACAAATATATTGTTTTGTGTATTATAAAAACTAGCATTTACTTTAATTCGTTAATAGTACGTGTGTACAAGAACGTGGTACAATCACACTATTGATTGTATCTTGGATTGATTAACAAAACGGTAAGGGGTTAATCATTGATCCTTATAAACCCTAATTAGGGTTCATCTTATTTATTCAAGATTTGCTTTATTGATTCTTGTTCGGGCTAGAATCACCATGGTACGTTCATATTTATGTTTTGGTTAATTATTATGTGTTATACACGATCTATCGCTTCCGCATATGTGTTTACCTATTTATATGATTGTCATGGTAATTAAATTCTAACAGTGGCATCACGAGCCATGTATAACATGTAATTGATTACTAAAGCATAATAAAAATCGTATCTTTAATAGTTTTAGATACATGTTTTGGATCTATGGTTTTTTCTTTAATTATTTTTAAAATTTTCGAAACCCTAACCCTAATTTGGGGGGGGGGATCGTTTTTTCCATGAACCCTAATTAGGGTTTGTGGTTTAAATTAATTAAATTGTAATTAATTAGAAACCTTAGGTCATTAATAAGTACTTGGGTTATAAAGCATGCAATTGGCTTGAAAATACTATTATACCATTAAGTTGATTTAGTTGGTAAATAGACAAGCTAAAAGATATATGGTTATCTTACATATTGTTAGATTATCTTACAATATGAGTTCTAATGAAATACTAGATTATAGTATGTTTAGTTAGGAAATCAAACCCTTGTTGTAGTGTTTGGTTCAAGATAACTACATCTTCTTATCTTCCCAAAGTTATCAAGGTTAGAAATTGAGTATGGATTGAATATACTCAATTAGACTCCTAGAAGATTAATAAGACGTTATTGAATTATGAAAACTGATGAATCACATTAAGTCTTAAAATTGAAGTTCTGAATTTGTTAAGCTACTTATGTGAAGGTTATTAACAAAGAACTATCAATGTGTATTTTTAATGTCCTAAAAGAGAAAATTGGATTGTTGCTCTAATTGCCAAGTATTTATAGATAGTCTATATATTACTAAAGGCAAGTGGGAGTTTTATCTTAAAAAGATAGAATTACAAGATACATAATCTTCTAAAAACACATTAGTGAAAATCATGAAGAGGCTAAACATGTAAATGATAAACCTCAAGATGATGGAATTTTCATTCATAGATCCACTTGGATATCTCAGATATTTAATTAATATGCTGACGATTATATGATGTAGTATTACCAAAATAATGAATCGGGTAAATTACTCAAACTATGAATGTTATAGATGCTGTTTATAAAGATATTCAAATTTTGAAAATTTGGTTTATCTTAATTCTTAATTGTTAGAGAATGAAGATGAGTTTATTCAAAGATAAAGTAACCCTAGTGGTTTAAATCTTTGTGTAATAATCATATGAACAAAAATTGTATACATATTTTAATGCATGTCTTATGACAAGATTATTAATCATACTTAAGCAATTAACTATGATTGAACACTCTTTATTAAGCACATTAAAATACAAAGATAGTAATTGTCATGCTTATTTTCATATATATGAAATTTGACAATGAATATCAAAACTCTTTCTTGAACAATTACTTGAGCAAGGACGATAAGTAATCAAAATGAGTTTATGAATTCAAGTAAATCTTTGGAAGTATACAAAGTGCAATAATCCATGAATGGATAAATGCATGCATCTAGGAGATTAATCTTATGTTTGATTATTAAATCCATGTTTTGATTTATAATTGAAATAAGATAATTTCTAAGTATTCCTGAAAGCTAGTGGGAGTATTATGTTTAATTTACTAAATCATATATATTGTAGAGTAACATTCCATGTAAGTAAAATGTTAGACTTAGTTTGGAATGAAACTTTATTTGAAAGATTTAGAAAATAAAACATACAACCTTGGAACAAAAGATTATTGTTAAATAAACATGTGCGGTAAATAATTCTAAATAGAATATGATATATTATTTTGAAAGACTAAATGGATATACATATTTGTAAAGATAGAACATGAATAAAATCTAAGTTTGACTGAAGGATTTTCATGTGCATAACATTATTGTTGTATCATGCTTAAACGCTTAATGATTTAACAATATTTGATATCTTGTGTAATGAATATTCTAATGGAATATGTTTGGACTTAGAATAATGATCCTCAACCTGGATTTGCTCCTAAATTCTAAATATAAACAATATGGCAAATTGTTGCGTAATTGTTTAGCCGACAATAAATCTTGAAAGATTGAAAGGTGTCAAACATTACACAATGGATATTAAGTTTACGAAAATTTTAAAGAGCATATTGTGGTTTATATACAATGATGCTGGTTTAAATTGAGACGACACTCAATAACTAGTCATGAAAGGATTTCATCCTTATTAATAGCCATGAGAACTAGTTGTACTCAACTAAGAGCATAGTTGTATTATACATTAAAGAATTAGAATACTTTAAACTTTAAAATGTTTGAAAGTTTGATTATCATAAATTGGTGATTGAGGATATCACACCAGTTATGAATGGTATGTGTAACTGTATCAAGATAGTTGGATATACACATACAAGAATTTTGCTAATTAAAATTTTGAAATAAGTATTCTCAAAATTCAGATAGATCATAGTTAGATGAAATAATGCCTTGTCAACAAGTATGATTGTCATTACTTGAGGCATAATTGTCAACAAGTCATTACTTGAGACAAAATTCATTAACTAGAATTATCATGCATTGATCTATTTAGTATTTGGATAAAGGACATTAAGCAATTATTATTTATAATGAATTAAAGTACTTAGTACGTTTGTTTTCATTAATAATAAATTGTGTCCTATATTTGCATGTTTAAATCCGTGAGTAACTTAATGTTATTCTAAATTGTCCGTTGTCAATTAATGATATGAGAATATCATTAAACTAAGACAAATCTGAGTATTGGTTATAATATACTTGAAAGTATATTGATGCGTTGTCATACCAATTTCACATGATATTCAATGAATTGAATATAGGACTTATCCCAACTACATGATTTTACTTTATGGATCTTGTCAGTAAGTAAATCATGAAATTGTTATCCTCAGACTTGAGATACCAGATAAGTCATGGATGTAGTGCATTTCTGTGAAGCAATTTACCGCTTACCGTAACTGGGAGTTATAAGGATTGTTTTCAGAAGTGTTGCAAAGTTCATGAGTTAGTCTTGTAGTCAAGAGATAATTTGTTCCTTCAAATTTGTTTTGAAGTTTAATACTGCAGGGCCCCTCCTAGGGTTGACAAGATGTTTGCGTGCGCACGCCCAAAGTCTATCTTGAATACGTTCAGATGTTTTGGTAATCTTGTTCAATCATAAACAACGAGAAACAGAATTGTTAATTAAAGAATGACTGAGATCCATATCTTCATTAACGTGGTATTAGAAACAAAAGAATAATAATAATGATGAATCATTAAAGGTTTTTTCAGGAAACCTACCTTGAGTTGATCTAGGGGCATTGGCGTGTTGCTAGACGCTAACCAATGTCATTATACTATTAATTGATATCCAAGTGGGAGCTGTTGGAATTTGTGGATAAATATTAATAAGTATATGTCTAGTATTGAACCCGAGACCACGGGATTGCACACTTTACGTATGAGAATTAAAGTTTAATAATTTAATATAAAAAGTTATATTTAATTATTAATTACACAAAACAAATAAAGAATCAAAGTATAAGGACCATGGATAAAAAAATAGTGAACAAGAAGGATCTAGAACCAAACCCTAACTTGTTCCCTAAGTTTTGTATCCTATAAAAGCAAAGTCAAGGATTTTATTTTGTACACTCTTGTATACACGTTTAATCCTAACACTTGTTTTTCTCCTTAGCTCTTGTCGACAGTAACCATCTTATGTATATATACATGCATGCGTTTATGCATGTGCATGTATATGAAAAAGGTTTTATTCTTTTGGTTTCTGTGAAAAAGACGACAACAACAAATATAAAGTGTTTTTGATATTTTGTTGAGTCGAATGGTTTTGTTTTTTAAAACAAATATATTGTTTTGTGTATTATAAAAACTAGCATTTACTTTAATTCGTTAATAGTACGTGTGTACAAGAACGTGGTACAATCACACTATTGATTGTATCTTGGATTGATTAACAAAACGGTAAGGGGTTAATCATTGATCCTTATAAACCCTAATTAGGGTTCATCTTATTTATTCAAGATTTGCTTTATTGATTCTTGTTCGGGCTAGAATCACCACGGTACGTTCATATTTATGTTTGGTTAATTATTATGTGTTATACACGATCTATCGCTTCCGCATATGTGTTTACCTATTTATATGATTGTCATGGTAATTAAATTCTAACATACACTACCAAGTCCCTATTCACAATTACCAGTACGTGCAAAGTGTCGACACACATCAGTCGAAGTAGGTACACGGGGAGTCACGATAGACTCACAGTTGTCACCAGTCGAACTCTTGGAAACTATGGGAGCCGAGGGTGTTGTGAGAGAAGTCAAAGGACTCGTTTTATGTTTAAACCTAAGGTCCTCGCAGGTCATCATTGACTGAACCGTGTCAAGGTTGGGAAATGGGTCACGGTGGGCTATAATACTTGTTACATGAGCAAAACAATCACTCAAACCGTTAATGGCATAGATAACGAGGTCATCACCGTCCATGGGTGAGCCAAGGTCGGATAACAACATGGAGATGGATGAGATTCTTGCAAAGTAAGCATCTACCATCATATCGCCTATATCTAGAACCCCTAATTCCCCACGTAAAGCAATGGTCTTTGTTCTTTTGTTATCGAGGAAGATTTTTTTTAGAAACGACCATGCTTCAAGAGCAGTTCCTTAATGAGGTGTGCAACAATAGCTTCAAAACCAGCAAGGAAAATCCAAGATTTAACAAGAGTGTCTAACTACCATTTGGCGGTATGAGGAGTTATGGGTTTAGAATTTGTGGAGGCCTCTCTCGTTTTAATATGGTCCAAAACTTCGAGTCCTTCGCAATAGATCTTGAAGAAGAAGCACAAAGGCGAGTAGTTGGATTTCGTAAGGTCGAGTTTCACAGGTATGAGACTCGTTATGGAGGGTAATGCAAGGAATTTATCGACTTGTGAGCGGGTCATAACGAGTGGGGCATTGGTGTTTACCACTGTAAACGAATGATAATAGGAAAAACGTGTGGTGATGATGTTGAAGATTGAAAGCACGTGATGTGTATGGAGTATAACTAAATGGTAGGGAAAAAAAAAGGTTGTACGGATGATTTAGGTAAATAGAGTTTATTGGGATAGTTAGGGATACTATGTCAAAGTGTATATTTCCTATAGCCGAATAATGAGTCTGAGTACAACATAAATAATGAAGAAATTGTTAAATGACTAAACGAGCTTGGTCTAATAAAAATATGCTAATACGATATAAATAATGTCCACAACACAAGTAAGCCCAACCCGAACCCGCCAACCGAACTGAATTGCCGCTTTATTTACTTTTTCTTTTATGGCTATTTGTACAAATTGTTCAATGAGTTGTCATGAAAAGTTAATTGAACATTAAACAGGTCAATTGCAAAAGCAGTCTCATCAAATATACAGAAAATGAGTTTTTTTTTTTTTGCGCAAAGGTGAAAAAATATATTAGCTCAATACCAAAATACATGGAAAGCATCCAAAACAGAGCTAATGACAAGCCATAGCAACTGAACTTGGAGCTGAAACAAACAACCATACAACATACAAACCATGAAACTCATACAAAACAACACTATATATACTACAGCAAGCCCAACCCGAACCCGCCAACCGAACTGAATTGCCGCTTTATTTACTTTTTCTTTTATGGCTATTTGTACAAATTGTTCAATGAGTTGTCATGAAAAGTTAATTGAACATTAAACAGGTCAATTGCAAAAGCAGTCTCATCAAATATACAGAAAACGCGTTTTTTTTTTTTTTTTTTTTTTTTTTTTTTTTTTTTTTTTTTTTGCGCAAAGGTGAAAAAATATATTAACTCAATACCAAAATACATGGAAAGCATCCAAAACAGAGCTAATGACAAGCCATAGCAACTGAACTTGGAGCTGAAACAAACAACCATACAACATACAAACCATGAAACTCATACAAAACAACACTATATATACTACAGCAGAATCCCTTCCTCCAATTCACTACTATATTCATTTTTGAAGTTCCAGAAATTAACCGATACCTCTTTCTTATATGGGGCATTCAGTTTTCCATTTTACTTCCCATTTTTTCTTGTAGTACTGAAGTTGGTTTGTTGTTTTAAACCATAATTTTGATTCTTCAACATTAGGAATCCTTTTATCATCCACAAGTTTATCAAGAAATTCTATCTCCTTCTTAACTTGTTCTATTATATGATCTTCCCTTCTATTAGGAGTATCTTTCTTCAAAATCTCATTTTCACCGGTAGTGTTCTCTACCATTCTTGATGCCATTCCATTTTTTCCACTGCAAACATTTTCCACTGTTGTTCCATTAGTAACACCATTAACCATTTTATCTTTTTGGTTTTGTGAAATAGGAAAGGCATGGAATTCATCATCATAGCTCTCATTTAACACTTCATATCTGTTAGAGTTCTCAGCATTAGTCATAGACTTTCCACTTCCAGAGGCATTTGAGATTGATTCTGTTTCTTGAGCTATACCTTTACCATTGTCATTCACCCCAATCTTCTTCCTATACTCTTGACTTTGGCTGTTATTGTTGTAATTGTTCCTATATTGCCAATTCCTATTTTGTTGCTGCACATTCCTTCTTCTATTCTGTGCTGGTATAAACTCATCTTGCTGCTTAGTTTTGGTAGCTGGCACAAACTCAGTTTCTTTAGCAGCATTCATAGTCTTAGCTACTTCTGCTCTTTCAGTAGCAATCTCCCCTTCAGTCCTAGCTCTTATCTTGCATTCTTTGAAATCATGACCAAAAACCTTGCAATGAGAGCATAAAGGAGGTTTCCAATCATAAGTGACTTTAACAGTCTTAGTACCCTTCACATTCTTATCCTTGTCCCTATAGTGCAGTTCAATGGTCTCCTTGAAACCTTTTAATGCATCAATTTCAACTAGGATTCTGGTATACTCAGTTCTTCCAACACCATTCTTACACACATAAGCAGTCATACTGTCCATGATAATAGGTCTTCCTACACTGCTACCTATGGCACTAATACCTTCCACAGTCCAGGCTTCCAAAGGTATTTCAACAAATTTAACCCAAACAAGTAGCTTTTTAGGTTCAACCTTATTCATCCCTATATTAGGATTCCACTTATAAACCATTAAAGGTTTGCTATTAACCATCCAGGGACTTTGTTTAGCGACTAAATTCATACCTTGCTCACTGCTGAACTTGAACATCCAATTCCCATTTCGATTATCCACAACTTCCTTAAGTCCATATCTATTCCACATTCTCCTTAAGTGGTATCTTAAAGCAAGTAAGCTCATATAGTGTCCAACTAAGTGTCCACACAAAGTTAGTTCCCACTTCTTAGTTCCAATAGCAACTAATTCCTCATCAAACACAACAACTTCACCACCTAGTTCATTCATCTCAGTAGGAATAAACATCAGCTTATTGGTCTCATATATTCCTGAGCTCTTAGTTGCACTAGCATATGACTTCTTAGTGGAATCATCACTTAATTTTGCCTTATTGCTAATGTCCTCAACATCAGTCTCAAGCACATCACCATTTTCATTTTCACTTATCTCTTCCACTAAAGGCTCATTATCACAATTAGTCACATTAACCTGGTCTAAAACATTACCACTCTTTAATTTCACAGATATCAGTGTTCAAGTCATTACCAACATTGCAATTATTCTCAACACTATCACCAGCATCATCTCCTTGTCTCTTACTTCCAGGATCCTCATTTTCCCCACACACAGAAACCCTAGGTTCATCTATAATCTCAACAGACTTGGTAACAGTTCTGTTTTGGCTTGAATTACTCATAACATGATCCTTAAACCTATTAGGCATCTTTACATTCCTTTTTTGTGAATTATTTCTACTAGGCATAATGAATAACTAGTAACTAATGATCAGAAAGTCATCTAGTAATCTATTGTGATGAAATGAAAAAATTGAGTTTTGGTGCCAAAATCATCAATTTGGGGGATTTCTCAAAACTCAGTGAAAATCTAATCAACTAACATCATTAGATGCACAATGAAGAAACGAACCGATTGGTGTAATCGGAATTAGATTTTGTGAAGAATTGAGTAAGAAAATGAAGAAAATGATGATATTTGGAAATGGAGAAAAATGCGGAAGTTATTTTGGGAGTACAGAAAACGAGGTTTCACATTAGCTGTAAGTCATATCGGTCAACCGACTAATTCGCTGCCATATTTGTATATGCTTTATTGCTTGCCTTCTGTGCATAGCTCGGCTTGGTTTGGTTATTGGCCAAAACCAAACCATAACCGCATATGTTCAGTTATTTAAAATCAAAATTGTTCAGTTTCAGTTAATCGGTTAAGACGATTAAAGCGGTTCGGTTGGTTTGGCTCATGTAAGTTTTACCAAATAATTTGACACAACCTTTTTAACTTTTAAACTATAAATAAAGAGAGAAATACATAATTACTAAGCAAAACGCAGTTCTTTCATTAAATCGTCGCTCAAGTTTTCACATACAAAATAATGAACTTAATATGGATCAAATTTAATGATAGACTATAGTTTTGATTGCTTTTGACAGGCTAAGAGCATATATAAACCAGAAAAAAAATAATTAAGCGATATAGTTTGAAGTTTGAACATATAAATATGAATATAAAAATAGGTATGAGCACAACAGTTTCGTTCTGTTATCAACGGTTTGGTTATGGATAGAAACTAAACTGAACCGATAAGTGTCGGTTAATGATGGTTCAGTTATTAACGGTTTGATTCTGTTCAGTTAATGATGGTTCAGTACTTCAGTTGTAACAACAATAAGGCCCAGAAGGGGTCCAACACTCCAACATAACCAAGTTTAACCAAAACTCCAAATAAAACCTTTTCAGCAATCAGTAATGCAAGCAAAAGCTTTCTACATAGATAAAAAGTCAAGGCATAATATTCAATAACTTCGAAACCATATGTAATAGAAATGTAAGTGTTCAAAGAAAAATTAGTTATTAAAGATTTATTGCAACTATTATCTTCATCTGCAACTGATTCCCCCCAAGAGTTAACACATTATCCAATCTCCATGTTCACATATATTTGTTTTGTTTCATTATATTGCTTCTTGAACAACTGTTTTGATGTTTCATTATCTCGCTTCTTGAACAACTGTTTTGATATTAACAACACGTGTAAAGAATGTGTTATAAACAGGTATAAAACTAACAGTTGATCATACAAGAAAAGTAATGTAGCAGTGTACCTTATTCCTTAATGAAGGTGATTGCTTGTCCTTTTCGATCAAAGGGTAATGCTGTCAAATACGAATTCAAGTTACTGAAGTGCCTTTTGGTTTTGGAAGAAGAAGAAGAAACCACAATCTGAATGTTAGTCTGCCCTTGATCCTCTTGTTGAAGTAGCTTCCCGTATGTAAACTGAAAAAGAAAAAACAAGAGAATTGATAAAGATAAAATTAATCTCTACTTAATTCTGAATTAGAATAAATCATATTAAGGGTGATGAAATTCTAACAATGAAAGCATGCATAGCTCTTACTTTGACAACATGGCTTTGTTTGTTAAAAATAATTAGCGGTAATTTTGATCTTAAAGTTACAGATCGAGGACGACAGCAACAAAGTAGAGCATCCACAACATCTAAATAAACTGGTATCTTGTCTATGGTCTCAACTTCCAGCTCAACATGCTCGAGTTCATAAGCTGGTAATTGAATCACCTTTAAATCCTCAACATTCTTGAAATTCTACACGACAGTTGAAAATAATATTATAATTTCATAGACCTGAAGTACGAATAATACATGAATTGAACAATTGAATTTGAATAAAAACAATACCGCGGTAATATGAAACTTCAAAACTTGGAAACTATTTTTCTTGTCCAAAAATCGCCTCAACTTGTGGAACCAAAGAATGTCAATATCATCTGTGATGTAACATTCAATTTGTGCTTTTGACTGAGCTGAATCTATTATCAGAGGAGGTGGCATATTTGAATGGTCTTTGTACACAAATAAATGCAAATTGGGGGCATTGAGATCAAATATCTCCAAATCTCTCTGTGAATGTAGCACAATTCTTCTCAAGGTAGGACTTGACAACTTCACATTGTTGCAATTACTGGGAAGTTTCAGAAACAAATTTTCAATAAAGGGGAAGTTTGATGAGAAGTTAGCTAACCCAGTCGACTTTGGGGAGGGAAACTCATAGTAGGACAATGTCTTTAGTTTTTTACAGGAAGCTAAGTTTATAGATGGTGTCCCTTCTCCTTCCCAATCCATTAAAAGAAGTTGGCGTAAATTTGGAGCTTCGATATCTATTCTCTCAACTGTATGATTATAATAGATCCAAACTTCTTGAAGATATTGATGCCCATAAATGCCAAACCTTTTAAAACCATAACAATCTTTAACAGTAAAATACTTGAGAAGCGGACAACTAGTGGTCAGACACTTGATCATATCCTCATTTATAGGGACTCTTTGAAGGTCTAACCGCTCCAAAGACTTGAACCTCACATCATCCACCATCAAAGACGAAGGTAACTCACAATTACAAATCTTTAAAGATGTCAATGACGAGACAGATAGCAGTATGTTAGGCAAACGGTACATTGGCAGAGGATAAACAGAGAGAATATTCCTCATCTCAAACTTGCGTACGCCTTTTTTAAGAATTACTCCAAGGCATCTGTCAATAATAGCTACTTGTGTACGCTCTCTGAGCATTGTTGCAAAGTTGAAGTTGTGCACACTGACATTTTGCTTGCTAAATCTGGATGTTGTATAGTCAACATACTTGAAAAAAATGTCATATTTATCTACGTGAACAGGTTTCCCAGATATCTGTAGGGCTTTTGTCAATTTCACAATATTGAAATCCAACTTTGGGGAAGAAGCCGTTAAAGCAAACCAATTCTTAGACACTACACTCATTCGAAGAAGGTCTAATGGAGAATCCAAAAATGAGAGTATGTGATGAACTATATATTCAGGAAGCTGTGAAATCCAATCCGTTGTATCATTCATGTTCTCCTTCACATCCCTAATTTCACTAGAGTTTGCAAAATAGTTTTTCCTACAAAGCATGAAATAAACGGATATCAATTTATCGGAAATATGAACTTATGAAACATCTTTTATATATTTGAGGTCTGAATGATTTCATCTATAATTATCAGTACAATATTCAAATTTAACATTTAGGATTAACTAAATACGAACATTCACGGAATCAAACTGGGATCAAGTGTTAACATATGTTAAGTTTGTTGAAAATTTTAACATACAAATAATCATTGTTATTACTGCGACTCCCAATTACAGAACCATTCATTAGTTCTAACCACCATTTAAGACCGTTATCAAATCTATTTTCCGCAACAAGGCCAAACCATCTTTGAAATATCTTCAACTCTAAAAGATTCATCAACTCCAAATTACAGTGTTTGGTGCCAAACAAAATTCCTATTTATATAATGAAAATCAAACAAGCAACATATTGCAAACAAAAGTAAAATACTTCTTAGAGTGCCGGGTACAATGGCTGATGGCTCAAGCCATGGGCTTCGGCACCACGCTATGGTGCGAGATACCACACCAGAAGTGGGCTGGTGGGTCTTGGCGCCGTGGCCACCAGCTCACGCCAAAGGGTTTTTCTTAGTGGGGTATATGTGGACCCATGGCACCACTTTTACTCAATGGCACACTTTTGTAGCAGAGAGGGTGTTTTGGTGCCATGGGCAAAAGTGGTACCACGGACAAAACCACTTTTGCCCATGCCACCACCCCACGGCATCAACTGTACCTAGCGCTCTTATTTCCGATACATATACTTATATCAAACTAACCTCAATTTTAATTCAAAACCATAGTTTGTAATTACAAGAACCAAAATTAAATCCAATCCAATTACTCAATTAAAACAATAAAAATTAAATATCAGGAAACAAAAATGCCAGATTAACTATTTAAAAAAAAAATTAATAAAGATAGCAATTAAGATCTTAAGGAGCATAAATATTACTACTACAGTACTACTTTATACATTTCTCATAAAAATTGATCCTTAAAACATTACAAGTTTGTAAACAATTTTGGTTGCTAACCATTTTGTTGTTACCAACAATTTTGTTCTGTTGAGATGAAATCGAACCGACTGTTTGGAATACGAACAAGATGATTGATCCATTGATTGGTTTCAAACCTTAAAATTTCAACATATGTTTGTTAACGAATGGGAGGTGATTTGCACTGCGATTGTATATCGGAGTGTGCGAATAAGAGATGGAAGTGTACAATACAAGGTTGGTTGGTGTTGTCAAGACTACCATAACAAGTCGAAAAGTGATATAAATATTGTTGTTTGACACTTTGCGTCCCTTGAGTTTAATAATATAACATTCCGAATGTTATAGACTTTTATCAAATTTATTTTTATGTCATTTTTATATAAATTAGAAAGAGAAAATTCTTTCTTTACCCCAAAGGTACACATGTGTGTACCCCATATGCCCCAAAAATTTTCAACTTCCTCAAATACCCCATGGGCGACTCTCTCTCAAAAAATCTTAGGCAACCCTCCCAGAATATTGACAAGTGTCCCTTTGGTTGTCCCCACTTTGTACTCTCATAGTACACTTACCCCATTATTTATATAAAATCAAATTACCAAAATACCCATTATTTGTATAAACCTTCTCTTTCTCTCTCACCACACCATTCAAAGCAGCTTCATCTATATCATCACTAAATCTAAAAACACTCTCACCTATATCATTTACAGCAGATTCGGATCTAAAAATACTCAACAAAACCAAACACACACAAAACCCAGTTAAACAATACTCAAAAATCATCACCACTCTCTTCATCTATATCATCACTACAAAAAAAAAAAAAAAAAAAAAAAAAAGAAAAAAAAAAGAAAAAACAAATCCGACACATAACCTCCGGCGACAAACCACACCACCTCCGGCGACACACTAATCGTACTGTTCCGGCTTCAAGATCTGTATACAGGTCTCTGGTAGGTATTGTTTTTCATTTTAGATCGATGATGGGTTCTTCAAAACTTGCAAATCTATAAAGATTTGATAACAAGTTTTAATCTGAGATTTCTATGTTTCATTTCTTTTTAAATTCGAAATATGTTGGTGGGTTTAGGAGAGTGTGATTTTTCAGATCTATGTTATTCGTGTGTTTAGATGATGAGATCGTTAGGAAGATGAATTGTTGATTGTGAGAGATGAATTTATCTTTGCTTTGTAGATATGTATTTCTCTATGATGGGATGATGCATATAATAATTATTGTTGTTGGAACTTTTTGAGAAAGATTATAAGATTTGACCTTTTGAGAAAAATTATAAGATTTGATGCATATAATAATCATTTTGGATGAGGTTCTGGGCTTTGATTCCATCAAATTAAATTATACTAGATTTTTTTATAACTAAACAAATAAAGAAAAGTGAGTACTCCGAATAACATGGTGTTTTGTGATCTGGGATTTTTGTTTTGTTTTGTTTTGTTTTGTTTTTTTTTGTTTTTTTGTTTTTTTTGTTTTTTTTTTTTGTTTTTTTTTTTTTTTTTTAAGGTTGAAGATAAAAAGTTGGTGTTTTGTGATGGAGTTGGATTTGAGTGAGGTAACATAAGTGTTTATTTTAAATGGTGTTAGTGGTGGTGGTGAAATGGTGTTAGCGGTGGCGTTGAAATGGTGTTAGCGGCGGTTCTGATGATTGGGGTGGTGGGTGCTTGCCGGAGCTGTTGATGGTGGCCGGAGTAAGTAGTGGTCTGAGTTGTTGGTGGTGGCCGGAGTAAGTAGTGGTCGGAGTTGTTGGTGGTGGTCGGAGTTGTGAGGTTATATATGTAATTTACACTAATATTAAAATGTGGGACCTAGTTGCCCAAGAATATACAAGAGTGGGACCTAGTTGCTCAAGAAATATGTACTATTAAATAATATAAAAAGACTACTTTTTAGCTAAAAGACAAAATAACAAAGTCGCTCAAGAAAATAGGTCCCAGTTGCCCAAAAAATTAGTGGGGTTAGTTGTACTTTGCAAGTACAAAATGGGGACAACCAAATGGACACTTGTCAGTATTCTGAGAGGGTTGCCCAAGATTTCTTGGGAGAGAGTCGCCCATGGGGTATTTGGGGAAGTTGGAAAATTTTGGGGCATATGGGGTACACACATGTGTACCTTTGGGGTATTTAGAGAATTTTCTCAATTAGAAAACATATAAACATGCTTTTACAATGATTAGCGGGGTACCGCACGTTGCAGCGACGGGTACCCTGTGATTAAAGTTTAGGCGCCAACAAAATAATAATGACGAACTGATTAACCGGAGGAAAAAAAATGATCCCAGACCGACCCGGTTCACTTGTTTTTACTGGTCCCCTCCGTTTCATTTTTGAACGGCTTTTATTCGCTAGCCGAACTGATAGCGACTTCGGATTCCGGTTGAACCCGTTGATCCGGTCCGGTTTCAAAATCATATGTACGATCAACTTGTTATCATATAAATTGTATAAAGCTTTGTGTGTTTTATATATTTGTACAATGTGTATTATAAGTTTATAACATGTATTTTTTTTATTATAGGAGTGCTTTAAAAATAATACTAATTAGTGTGTTTAATATTGTATTCTTAATTAAGATATTAATATGCGTATTTAATTGATTTGTACCAAGTGCTATATATGTTGTATGTCTTAATTTTAAGACTTTTGATATTTAATGTGTTTAATATTAAGAAATTAAGTTTTAGAGATATTTAATATTTCAAAATTGTGTTTAATTTACTTGTACATTTTACTTTGTTAGTTGTATTGATTCATTTTAAGACATTTAATGTTAGAAAAATCCTTTGTGCTTTATAAGATAGTTAGATATTGTAACACCCTAATTTTTACAGTAATGATTTATCATTATTTTATAATCTTCCTAGTTAACTTTCGTTATTCTTATATACTTTTATTAGCCAAAAAAGACCTCCCACGAAATTAGTTTTAATGAAATAAGGACTCTTGATGCGTGGGAATTGCACTAGGCTTTACCTCTCGAGGGATCTCGAGAAGCTTACAACCCCCACCAGGCAGTGTACTTGATCATTGTAGTATAGTATAGTGACAAGTACCGGGGGATTGATTGTTCAACTCAGGAATAGTGTCGCTAGGATTAGAAAGCCTCAAAACTAGGTCTAGAGGTGAGGGATGATTCTTTTTGTATTTTTATATTTTTTATAAAAGCAATTAAGGTTTTGGAAGAGTGGGCGGAATTAGTTGCTAGTCAACTAACCCAATGACTAAGAATGCAATCAAAATAAAATAACAAAAATGTAAATAAAACTAATTACTAATGTGGTGTGAACAATAAATGAGAAAATTGTGTTTACTTAGATTTCACTACTCCCTAGATATCTTTTACAGGTTGATAGTTTGTTACAATTGCGTGGATGACGGGTTATATTCCTTAATACCATTTGTGGGGTGGCGTACGTACTTCCCCAACTCTATAAGCTCCTACTTCACTCCTATGTCGAGCCTGCAAGAAGCTCCTAACATGGGATCATTAGAATTCGCTCATGCATTAAATACAACCATAAAAACCTAGTACGCATTGGTTCATGTTTCTTAAGATGTTCAAGCATGTTACCCTATGGAAGTCTGCCAGTTTTCTTAAGCCTAACATCGATATCATTCATCCGTAACAACTATAAACAAGCAATCAACCCATAATCAACATTTAGGTTTCACTACATCTAAGCAAACACACAAGAGATATAGCCTAGCATGTTAAAATCAAGACAAGCGTAAGATATATTCAAACAACACATAGACATATTGAATGAATTGAAAGGATACTTATCTTAATTGAACATGAAAGGTTTCAAAGGGTAAAAACCCTTGAAAGAACTGTAAAAATCGTGCTAGGGTTTCTCCAAGTTATCCCTCTAATTGTCCTCTCTTAATGAATGAAAATTACAAAACTATATATAGATTTTCCATCGTGACGGCGTCAAGAAGAAATATCTGACGCCGTCAACTCGCCGCCCATAGTAATATCGGATTGCCTAGATCCAGATCTGACGCCGTCAAGTGCAACTTTTCTCTGGGCCGTCACATGTAATGGGACCATGACGGCCTATGGTGACGCCGTCATGCCCCTTAGTGTAATACTCTCTGGATCGTCACGGACTCTATCCACTTCACCTCTTGTATTACTCTTGACGCCGTCATGTAGAACTTTGTGACGCCGTCAGGTACTGTTCCCAGCAAGGAAAATTAAGACTTTACCGTTTTCTTCACTTTTATGCTCCAAAAACGTCCAAAATGCTTCCTTTTCCAGAATTCACTCCAAAAGTACCTAAAATCACAAAAGGAACGATTTAGGGCAATATTTGATCAAATAAATTCAATTCCGGGCTTAAATAACCCCCTAAAAACGAATAATTTTTCGCCTCATCATATACCCTTACACTTGAGATTTGCTTGTTCTCAAGCAAATGCACTTTTATTCTAGTCAAAATACAAGTTAGGGGTCATTTAACACTAATATAAAAGTAATTACAACAATTAATCGTTCCACTAAAGACCAAAGACAAGCACGGAGGTCATACACTAGCACCTCACAAATAGTGTTTAGATACTCACATCTCTCAGGTGTAATAAAGTATATATCACAATATGGAAAAGGAAAACATCTCTCACTACCTGTCATAGCAAAATAGATTACCATAGGCTTGGGAAATGATCAAACCTCCACCACATGGCGTAAGCACCTAGGATAAACTATCAAAGAGGTCTTTTTAAAGGGTTATAACATTAGGTGTAGGAATATGGAATACACGGTTTTGTTGGATAAAGGCAATCTTTACTGGTGGCGAGTTAATAACCTTGGTTAATTACATGTACAATATGGCGTTGCTAAGCCAAGACTAGACTCGACTTAAGTCAATAAATGAAAAATAACAAAAACTTAAAACAAACATAGAATGAAACGGGATGGTAGTCCGTATGTTTTTCTCTTCTCTTTTTCTATTTTTTTTCTTTTTCTTGATTTTTCGATAAATATATATATATATATATATATATATATATATATATATATATATATATATATATATATATATATATATATATATATATATATATATATATATATATATATATATATTTGCATACACTCTTACCCTACCATCCAAAATAATACATCATAGGGAATGAACATTCCCCTTACACTTGAATTTTACATACTTTACAATAAACTAATCTAATGACTCGAATTAAGATAATCAAAACACTTGGAGTACTTTTTTAGATTAACGCACATATGGGGGTAATAATATGATGTTCTTCCCCATTACTCCATAACATAAGTACTTTACCCATGAGTCCCAATCGTCCCAAAACAATATGTACAAGGATATGACTCGACTTAGCAACCATGTAATCAATTAGATAATTAACTAGGGGTTTAAACAAATAACAATAATGCACTAAAGATGAGTGCATACACGGAAGGCTAAGGTGATTTGGGTGTACATTTAAGTGGGTTGTAATAAATTCTTCCTTTAAGTAAGATGCTTAAAGTTAGAAATGAAAAGATAGGCTCGGAGGGGTGTACTAGAGGTTTCGTGTACTAAAAATGAGTACAACGCTAAGGTGTGGGAAAAATTAATTGACTTAACTAGCCAAGTAATATGACTTAAATGGTCAAGTAATTATGATACGGGTTTAACACAAGGGTGATTCCTAATGCCTCTTATCATGTAGTAAATCCTACTACACGAATGTAGTCTCACTAGCGGTCTCGGGATGCATAACTAACGCAAGTTCTAGAATCTAAATGCTACCGGTACACTCATAAGCACTAATAGTAAATGCTTTTCCTATCAAATCTAAAGGCGAACCTCACATATTTGGGTGGAAATTTTTTTTGAATAGTACAGTTTTGTGCTAGTCATACAATCTCCTATCCATGAGACGCTTGTTAAGGCTAAAGTTTCACTCCTAAATGTTGTAAAATTTTTTTAATTTGGCGCTAAAATTACACTAACAAGTATTTCTCTTAGTTTTATTACACACCCACCATCAAACAAACAAACTCAAGTACAAGTGTATCCTATAAGGTATCATCATTTACCCTCCCCTTATACTTAGGATGAACATTGTCCCCAATGTTCAATTAAAGAATGTAAGAAAATGAACAATCAAAGCTTCCATTCCAGAATATAAATCATCTTTTTGTCATACATAACCTGTTAAACCTGAGAAAACAGACAAGGCAACCTCGCGTAAAATCGGCGGCAATCTATTAATAAATCCTAGAAAACAATGTTAGGTCACCATATTGATTTCACACAAACAAGAATGAGATAGATATAAGGAGTTGGGTGAATATTTGAATGAGAGAAATGTAAGTGCAAGAGTTTCCTTATGATTTCAAATAAACAACCAAGTTTTACAATAGACCTAAGGCTTCTATTTATAGGGAAGGAGCTAGGGCAACACTCCCTCTCCTTCCTTAAGCCAATTCGTGTGGGCTTCTAAGCCCATGGATCATATACCTTAAGCCTAGTAAACTTATAACATTACATAAATGAAAGTAAGTAGTAACTTAAGCAACCTATTATTACAAATGACCGAGACTTGATAAAATAGTAAAACTTTGATCCCAACAATCTCCCCCTAAGTGTCGGTCATCACGGTTGCTTGACGTCTTTGTCATTTCTTCATCTTTGACTTTCATAGCTTTAGACGTCTTTCAATAATCTTGAGATAATAATCATTCATCGTTCTTTGTACTTTGTTCATTGTTGTCGTAGTAGTGATCAAGTAATGAAGTTGTCTGCCTTTTGTCACTTCCGCGTCTGTGGTGGTAGTCTGCCATTCCATCATGCTTATACATCTTTGAATTCTGACTTATTCATGCACGTAATCCCTTTCTGTCACTTAAGATCTTTAGTCTTTAAACTTTGTAGACTCTTCTTTATGGCGTAGAATCTTTCTTTGAACTTTGTGTTGCTTTGATCTTTGAGGGAGCTTTTGATGACTTCAAAATGCATGTATGAGCATGTGGAATCCGTCGCCATGGAGATGATGTAACCCTGCATGTAAACAGTTAGCAATAAAACATCCGGTACTTACAGATAAGGAATTAGAGATCGTCAACAGCATAGTGTGAAGACTCCTTCTAACCCTTATCATGGCCGTTCCCATATCAGATACTCCCGAGGGAGCTTACAAGACCTACTAAGTAGCTCAATGACTGGGTGAGTCGCTGGGGATCACTCTACGACTGTAGACCGCTAAGAAACCACCGCAAACACTAAGCGCAACCCGCAAGGAGTTACCGAAGTGACCTACTGTCAGGGCTGTTTGATGTTGACCCTGGCAGGATTTCCGTTCAATCATTGAGAAATACTTATGTAAATTCTCTCATAAACGTTCTCGGCAGATTGCTAAGATCTGCGAAGGACTCAATAATTTACAGCTGGTGTCCATTGATGTAGAACACCAGTTGCAGAAATACTAAGTGTTCCTAAGAGATCTTTGATGTATCTCATGGCTCTAGACTCTATAAGTGCACACTTAGGTTTCCTATGCGGAGACTAGGGAGGGGTCTCCTGCTTCAATATCAACCATCTCTAGGAGATAAGTCGATAGATTACATCGGTTCCCCGTGAGAATGAAACAAGCTCTTTTAAGAGAACTTGAGTGGTTAAGAAGGTTTAGTGCAGTGCGTCACTGGGTCCATGACGTCTTTGTCTTCAATACCGGTGTCACCTTAGTAACAACCAGTAGCATATGGGTTGAACCCGGTGTCTGCCCTAAGGTTGAACATATGAAGGGCTATTTCTTTTCACCCTTTTCTTTACTTTTCTTTTTAATTCTTCAACTCCTTCTTTCCCTTTCATTCTTTTCTCCTTTTATCGTATCATACCTAAGGACTTCTAATACTATCTATCGGTGATGTCCTTGGGTAGATCCCTCCGGCTCTGGCGGATCATAGGACGGTTTTTCCTATCTTAATCACCTTATAACTCCATGATTATCCGACAATAGCCAAGAAACCTTTGATTGAAAATCTCTCAAAGTGTTTGTTAATATCAAACATTATGTTTAACACTTTGAGAGTTTTGTGTTTATTTATGAAGAGCTCCCCCTTCACATGTGCTCATAAGTATTTTAATAAATTTGCACATGCGGGAGGAGCAAGCACTTTTTGAATTGATCCACTTTCAGTGAACCTGACCGATTCGAGACACGCTTACATCACTAGTTAGACTAGCTTGAAGTTATTACCCGGCCTGGTCAAATCCACAGAAAGTTTCTCGAAACGGTACATTTCTACTAAGACAAATCCTTTTCGAGACACGCTTACGTGGCTAGTTAAAGAGTTCCATTGTCAGCTTTTAGGTGACAACTAGCTCTAGTAACTAACTTGATGTTATTACTCGTCGAGGATAAGTCTTTTCGAGATTACTAACTTTTTATGTTTCGTCAATTCTTGGGTCAATTCTGAGTCTAGCTCGCATGAGATTTGACTTTTAAGCAACTTTGAACTTTCATATTTTAATCACATTCACTTTTTCTCCCCCTCAAAAATAGCATATAAGATGATATTTTTGACATTATTTTGATTAAAATATGCCTTTTGAGTCTTATGGGGAGATATCAACAAGAACTTTTGTATTTCAAACGATGAGTTTTTCAAGTGCTCCCCCTCAACAAGTGAATACTCATTGAGGTGAAATACTTGCCTTTTGAGTAGAATTATGAAAAATCAGAAAATGTTTGATTAATTCTACTCAAAAGTAAGAAGCCTTCGCTCCTTATATAAGGATTGAGGCACTGATGCGTACCTCAGGGTCCTTTCATTACAAGTGCGGGTTGTACACTGATATGTGTGTACAAGCCATTATGAAAACAGTTCAATCAAATGAAACAATTAATATTGAAAGATTAATATCCAAATGTACCAATTTAATCTTCATCAGGAAGTGGAGCATCAAAGTCAGTGAACTTGGGTTCGGGTCTTTCGAAGAGCCTGATAGGAAATGATGGTCTGACACCGATATAGCTTTCCAGTCGTCTGATCTGTTCCCGTCGAAATAGCCTTTCTTCAATCTTCAAGACAAAGTTACGAACTTGTCTTCTTGAGCTGGATTTCCATCTAGGTTGTTCCCCTTTAGCTATCTTTCGGCGATCATCATTCAACCTTTTGACAAGCCCATCACGAACGGTTTTTAGCGTAACATCACAGAACTTGTGTATCTCATCGAACCGCATGAAGCTTTGTAGCTTTTTGCTGTTGATGTAGGTGAAACCAAATGAAGGTTCTTGGATGAGAGTAAACTGTGATGTTTGATAGATTCCATCAAATCTGAATTGTGGCTTTGTCAAATTGATCTTCTGTTGGTAACTTTCCACTCCAAGCTGAAGATCTTCCACTCTTTCTTGAACTATCAATCGTCGGATGAATAGAAGTAGTGATGCCATGAAGTTGTACTGAATTTCTCTATCGAATCCACGCATTCTTCCTTGAACCTTTTCGAGATACATGTCTTCGATGTCATTGAGATTAAGGTCTGGAAATTCTGCTTCGGAGAATTTGTACTTCTTTTCATCTTGTCGTTTAACCACAATCGCACGCATGAACATGTAGTTAAATCGTTTCGACTCTTGAATCTCCAAGATAGCAATGATCTTAGATTTATGCTTCACATTTTCCAATGATTTTTCTCCTAATCTTCTAGTATAACCGAGACGACGACGTTCTGGCCAGTGTTGAATCCCGTGTAGAGCATCTCTGTCGTAAGCTACGATGGAGTTGCTGAAAACTGGAGTAGACTCTTCAATTGCAGGAACTTCGTATCTTGCGGCTGGTACTGAGATTGTGAGTGAGGAAGCATATTTCTTCTTGGGTGAGTTGGATGTTACGAAGATCATTGTTGTAGAAGTAGCTGTAAGGTAGCTTGGGTTTATCTGGAAATCCTGTCAAAGGTAATGGTTTAGTCTGGTCAGTGAAGTAAGGCTTTTCATGGTTTTTGGAACTGAGGTCGATATTCATTTCAAGATTTAGCCAGTCAAATGTGCCAGACATTGCACTAGCTATATTCTGCATGTGATACTCGTATTCCACTTTGTTACCAGATCTGGACTTAAGGAATTCCTGTGCATCCCTATTGATTCATCTGAGCTTCGTCTTTGTAAGTTTATTAATCTGAAGATCCTTCATTATGACTTGAGTGAATTGTAGAGTATTACCAGGAAGGGGTTCTTCATCTTCGAGAGGAGGTTGAGCTTGTACCATTTCTGTCAGCCAGTCATTCTGAGGTGTGTCATCATTGTCGAGCCATGAATGACGTCTTCTTTTCTTTGATTTCTTAGACTTGGATGTAGCATCCTTGTCTTTAGCCTTTGATGCTGATGATGGTCCAGCTTGAGAATCGGGAATAGGTGAGGCACGGTAATCGGTGTCGGGTTGACCTTGGTAGTCATCGGTTGGTTGCATGAAGGTTTCTTCCTCTTCTGTTGGACCTTGGCCGGTAGCTGAGGTGTGTTGTTGAGTTCCAGGAGGAGTAGAATCCTTTCATGGTTGTTGAGAAGATGAGGGACCGGTTCCAGACTTGTGTTTCTTACCTTTTGAGTTCGGGTCCGGGTTGTCATCTTTTCTTGACCTTTTCAGGGTTCCAGCTGCATCTTTGCATGACTCTTTCGACAAGTTAGCAGATATAGCATCAACAAGTGCTTTTTCTTCAGTAATCTGTGTAGTTTTGTAGGCTACTTTGTCGTAGAGTTGAGCAAGGAGTTCATCGAAGGATAGTTCAGGAATGGTTGGAGTTGCAGTAGAAGCTTTTGCAGTGTGAAGCGTGAATGGTGTAGATGACAACATTTTCTTTATGACACTTCTAATTCTGTGATCCAAATTGTCCTTGATAGGTTCAATGAGGTTTGCAACTTCAGGAGTGACAATCTCAACTAGATTTTCAGTAAGATAATCTAGTGTGACAGTCTTAATAAATCCTGTGTAATCAGAGTTCAAGAACTTATCGATCAGCTGCTTTGACTCCTGAAAATCTTCAACTTGTTTGGCAAGACCGGTAACCATGGTGGTAAGTTTGTTGACTTGCTCCTGAAGATCAACTGGTTGAGTTGGTTCATTGATTGAATGTTGCTTTGATGCGGTTTCAGATGGTGTGGGAGATGAATGCTCAGGTGATGATTCGGATGACGACTCGTTGTGAGAGTTTGAAGAAGAAGCAGGAGGAGTCGGATCCTTTGGTGGAGAGTCTTGAGGAGGTGGAGGTTGCACTGAGGAAGTCTGCTGAGAAGATGATTTGAGAAATATGTCGGTGTCGAAAGCATTCTTCTCTTCAGTTTCTTTTCTTCTTCGTTCCTCTGCTTCCTCTGCTTCTCATGCAAGAAACTCTGGAGTAATGAGGTATTCATGTTCCTGATCCGTAGCAA
The DNA here is from genome assembly GCA_030686995.1 of Artemisia argyi. NCBI lineage: Eukaryota > Viridiplantae > Streptophyta > Magnoliopsida > Asterales > Asteraceae > Artemisia > Artemisia argyi. Next base: position 110,087,951 of record CM060704.1, on the reverse strand, counting down.
TGTACTCCTGTCCGCCAACATTTTCTTCTACATTTGCAGTCTCAGTCATAGTGATATCTCCTGTATAATCTATATCTTTAACAATGTCATCAGGTTGTGGAGCTGATTCTAAAGTAGTGGACACAATGGGAGGAATCATGCTGCTTGTAGCTCCTTCATGTTCAGGCTGATTGACAGGTGGTGGTGATGAAGGTTGAGACTCAAGTCGGCTTTGGAGTGCTGCTTTCCTTTGCTCTTTGCGAAGTTGCTTTTCTTCAGCTCGTGTGTCGACAATTATACTTTTCAATTTACGTTTGTCGACCAACTGTTCAACGATTGGTTCGTCTTCTTCATCATCATTTGGCTCATTAATCGTGATCCCTTTTCTTTTTCTAGACTCTGCTTCAAAAGTTTCAAGACTTTGTTGTATAGCGATCTCCGTTGCAGGAAATGCTTCTTCAGGTACTCTAACTCTTCGTTCAAAGTCTTGTTCTTCTTCTTCAGATTCCGTGTCGAACTCAGAATCGCTTTCAGAAGGTGGAGGTGTAGGTTCATCATGAAGAATGTACTCAGGAGTTACCTTCTTCTTTGGCTTGGTTGCAGGCTTAGGTTTGGATGTTGGTTTAGGTTTGGCGGAAGTTTTGGGTTTAGCAGACGGTTTAGTATTGGGAGCAGCCTTAGACTTAGTCTGAGGTGAGCCAGTGGTGCTTGTTGTACTCCCAGATTTCACACTTCCTTTGCCGCGAGTTTGTATAGTAGCTTCTTCCTGTACCCCTTTGTAAGCATTATCATAGAATTTGTAGTTCAAACTTTTCTTGATATTATCATCAAGAAGGTATTCGGGAAGCCTCATTCCTTTGATCTTGGTAGAGGAAGTGGTCGTCTTGATGAAGGAGGTGGTGAAGTCGTCCTCGAAGAGGTGCTTTGGCTCATTAGGGTCTGCCATCCTTTTGATGAATTCTGGAGTGTCTTTGCAGAAATGTTCAATGAGAAGCTTGGTAAATCTTGTGAACGGGATCATAGTCTTTACACGTTCAGTTTGGATGCTGTAGACTATATCGTTCATGATTGGAACTGCAAAGTCAATAGGTGTCAAAGTCACCATTCCCCAGAATGTTTGTAAATGCTCAAGCCTAGGATGTTCGTGACCACTTTTTCTTCCTGATATAGATCTTACAACCAACAGACAGAATGTTCTCCAGGGCTGAGGTATATTCTTGGCATTGAATCTGGAATGTTTGACCAGAGGTAAGTCATCATCAACATCATATCCTAACTCAATGAAGAAATCAAGAAGATCCAGTTCAGGTAGTATTGGAGCAAATTCGTTGTCAGTTTGAGGCAGAAGAAGGACTGTACGAAGGACGTCGTGATCTACAGTGTAGACTTGTCGATCCAGCGTAATAGTGAAAGACTCATCATCCAAATTCGCCTTAGCCGTAAGCCAGAACTGATGAAGGTAAAACAGAGGAACTAAAGTAGATCTGTTGAGCAGATGTTTGCATGGATGTGCAAGTAGAATATCTTTAACAATCTTGCACGAGTTCTCAGTAATTCTCAATTTGTCGAAATCAACTCGTGGATTGTTGTTGCCAATCATAACGTTGTAGTTAGCGGGAGTGATATCATCCATTGTGAGTAGTGGAAGAGTTTGTTCAGGGACATTCTCGTTGTGTTCAGCCATGTTATTCTGAAAAGCATTATCATAAACCAAACATCGAGATTTGTTACGAGTTAGCACGATTGCAAAGTTTGATTATAGATAAGCATTTAGAATCATGTAAGTACGTATGGTTCAATTATTTCATGTATAATGATAAGAGACGTGTACTTAGAGAGTCTATTGTAATTATGAATCACATATGCACAACGAATTATCACAAATAACATCACATTATACATTGATAAAAGTCCATTATTTCACATTACATGTTTTCGCAATTACAATGATCTCTAAATCGTACATAAATAACTTTATCGAAAACACATGAAGATATAATCATAATTTCGAAAAGAAGTCACAAGTACCAAAATTTTCGAGAAACAGACAAATAAGTACATTTTCGCAAACTTGCAAAGTGGGTATTTTCGAAAAATTTTCAAAGCATGTTTTCAATAATGATTTATCGAGAACATCCCAAATGAAATAATTTTCGAAAATACTCATTAAGTATGATTGCGAAAAAATGACTTAGTGGTGATCTCGAAAATTTGATCACAGGTGAAGGACTTTCGCAAACACGCATTTTCGAAAAAAATATCATTGTGATAATTTTCGAAAAAATCCATCACAATGACATTTTTCGAAAACCCAGTGTTCTCGAAATATTTTCACTTATGCAGGTAATTGCGAAAAAAGCAGTTTTCTCGAAAAAAATTCTTATACAAGAATTTCGAGAACATCCAACGTACATTTCTGTGAGAATAATAGTGATCCAAATGATATAACCTGTTGCAAATGATGATATTCAACGATTAGAAACAAACTACTCAATCGATTACAGTGATTTCGAAAATGATCCAAGAACACGTTCTCGATAAAATGCAAAATCATGATATAATTGAGGAAGATAGGTTCTTGCATATCACAAACGTACATTAGAAGCATATAGGCACAATAAGTCAGCTGATATAAACACAAAACGAGAGTACCCATTTATTAGAACGAAACCCTTTATTTCGAGAATCATGCATACATGGAATTTGTTCGAATTAAGAGGCATAAACATGATTCATACACACATGAGACCATATCCCACCAAGAAAAATAACAAAAACATTAACAAATCAACAAAACCCAATTCGTACCAAAACCCTAGGTATCGAGAATCACACAACCATGTATTTCAGAGAGATTAAACGTTATAGGAACGTTAGAAACATGTTATAGCACAAAACCCCTATCAAGAATTAACCTCCTAAACATGAATTGATAATTTTCGAAACATCTGAAACCCTAGCTTTTCAAATATCAATTGCAAGAGATCTAGCCGTTAGTTTTACAATTAACCAAAAACCATTGTTAGAAATCTCCTAATGATCATGTAGTAACTTACGGTTTGACGATAGGTAGCTTAGATTTCTTGTTTGAGTGTGAGCCGTGGATCTCGATAGGGTTTAAGATTTTGAAATGTATTGTGAGGTATATGGAAAAAACGGGGGGTGTTTGTTTTGTTATTATTGGAACTTTTGAAACTTGTCACATATGGTCCCCTAACTATCCATTTAGCAATCATAAGTCCTAAAGTTAGATATAAGTAAAGACTTAAAGATATACTATCTTACGACACCGTTTTGAGAAAAGGAAACGAGATATTTAAATAACATATGAAATCCCGAAACAACGCATCAAAGGAAATATGCAAGTATACCGTTTTTGAAAAAATTTAATAAAATTTAGGCGAGTCTCCCCCTCAACACTTGTGAAATAACAAGGTGTTGAAAGAAAGCGATATACTTGCAGGTTTTTATTTATTTATTTATTTATTTATTTTAAGTGCAAGATAGAGAAAATATTTTTGTGTTTTTGAGGTTTAATAAAAAATAAAGAAAAACTTTATTTTACAAAGATAGTTAAATTGTTGATGTTTGACACTTTACTTTTGTTTTAAAAACTTTTGCAGATCAAATGGTGTTAAACATCGCATACCAATTTGGTGAACGAAACTTGCAAACCTTGATGGAGCTAAGGGTTTTGTAAGTAAGTCCGCCAATTGGTACTCAGTACCCACAAAATATAATTCAACTGTACCCTTCTCGACATGCTCTTTGATGAAATGATATCGGAGATCAATGTGTTTGGATTTGCAATGATGAACTGTGTTGCAGGAGATTGCAATGGCACTCTTAGAATCGCAGTATATCGGAATCTTGTTGAATAGGTAGCTATAGTCTTTAAGTTGTGATCTCATCCAAATGACTTGAGCACAACAAGCAGACATAGCTACGTATTCAGATTCTGTAGATGACAGTGATGTGCAGTCCTGCTTCTTTGATTGCCAAGACACAAGTTTATCTCCAAGAAATTGTAGGCCACCTGATGTACTTTTTCACGAGTCTAAGCATCCTGCATGGTCAGCATCTGAAAAAGCTATTAGTTCAAAACCAGAATCCTTCGGATACCAGATCCCCAAGTGGATGGTTCCCTTTATGTATCAAAGGATTCTTTTTGCCTCATTGAGGTGTTTTTCAGTTGGATTAGACTGATAGCGAGAACACATAAAGACAGCAAATACAATATCAGGTCTACTAGATGTGAGATACACGAGGGACCCAATAATACTTCGGTATTTGGTAGGGTCAACTGGAGTCCCATGTATATCAGCATCTAGTTTAGTGGAATTGGCCATCGGTGTATTCATAGTATCACTACTTTGCATTCCATGTTTCATTAAAATCTCAAGAGCATATTTGGACTGATTTAGAAAAATACCACGGGGTGATTGATGAACTTGTAGTCCTAGAAAGAACGTAAGTTCACCCATCATGGACATTTCAAAATTATCTGTCATTAATTTTGCAAAATCCATTGAGTAATTTTTGTTGGTTGAAGCAAAAATAATGTCATCGACATAAATTTGAACGATTAATAAGTCCATCCCGTAAGTTTTTGTAAACAGTGTTGGATCCACCGAGCCTAGAGTAAAATCATTAGCCAACAGGAATTTAGAAAGCTTATCATACCACGCCCTGGGGGATTGCTTAAGACCATAGAGAGACTTCTTTAGCTTGTAGACGTGATTTGGACGTTCTGGATCAACGAATCCTTCAGGTTGACTGACATAAACCACTTCTCGGAGTTGACCGTTCAGAAAAACCATTTTCACGTCCATTTGGTAAACAATCATATTCCGATGAGCAGCAAATGCTAAGAATATCCGTATTGCTTCAAGTCTAGCTACAGGAGCAAATGATTCTTCAAAATCGATTCCTTCTTCTTGAGAGTAGCCTTTTGCTACCAAGCGTGATTTGTTGCGTATGACCGTGCCTTCTGCATCCAGTTTGTTTTTCTAGATCCATTTTAAACCAATGACAATGATGCCTTCTGGTTTTTCAACCAATTCCCATACTTCTAATCTTTGAAAGGTTTCGAATTCTTCTTGCATAGACTCAATCCAGTTTTCATAAGTCATTGCTTCTTTGACATTTTTAGGTATGGTTTCACAAACTGTGAGTGCATAAATGCAAGTTTCACCGTCTGTGTGAAGGTGTTGTCTTGTCATAATTGGTGCATCTGGATGGCCAATAATTTGAACTAAGGGGTGATCTCTAGTCCATTTGTGTGTCGAAGGATGAAGTTGATAAGTATCTCGCAAGTGAGCAGGACCCAAATTGCGTGAAGATGACTCAGCAATGTCGGGGACAGGTTGAGCATTTGCAAATGGGTTAATGAATGGTTCTGGGTCATGCTCTGCGGGTTGTGGAACTGATAAAGGTATGGAGTCTCCAGCTGATTGTCGTGAGTTGGACCCGGTTTGTTCTGTTGTTGTAGGTGATATGACTGGAGGACCGTCTCTTCCAACAGTAGTTGTTGTTTGTTGAGGTGTATCAGGTACTTGATGTTGATCAAGATGTGCAGCGGAATTTGGTGTGGCCTCAGTTGGACGGTTGACAGGCGTATCATCAAACAATGGAGCAAACAAGGTTTCCACTTCTTTACGAGAAAGTGACAATGGTTCAGCCGAAGAGACCGGAAAGTTAAGACGGTTGGTTGCGGGTCCTAAGCCGTTTTGCTCAGAAGCCATTTGAGTGAGTTCATCGAAATTAGCATGAATAGTTTCTTGAATTTCCCTAGTACGACGATTCCATATCCGATAGCCTTTTGAATTTTCACAGTATCCTATAAATATTCCGATGTCAGCCTTTGCTTTAAGTTTACCTAGATCATCACGATCATTGACTGGGTAGCATAAAGCTCCGAATACATGAAAGTGACTGATGTTTGGTTTCCTTTTGTGAACAATCTGATATGGGGTTTTGTTATGGCGTTTTGTGATTATGGAACGGTTTTGGGTGTAACAGGCGGTTGAAACAGCTTCTGCCCATAAGTAATCTGGTAATTGAGCATTGATTAACATCATTCGAGCAGCTTCCACTAACGTTCTGTTGCGTCTTTCGACTACTCCATTCTGTTCGGGAGTGCGTGGGATAGATGTTTGATGTTCGATTCCCACTTTCTCAAAATACGACCTTAGAGTCTGATTCTTAAATTCTGTGCCATTGTCAATTCTTACAATTCTGACTGTGTTGCGTAGCTGAACTTGTATTTTGGTGAGAAAGGTGATGATCATTTGAGGAGCTTGATCTTTACTTCGAAGAAAATAAACCCAAGTCCAGCGAGAGTAATCATCAACAATTACTAAAATGTAGCGTTTACCGTTGATTGTTTGAACACGCATCGGACCACACAAATCCATATGAAGCAATTGTAAAACATGATTAGTACTGTGTTCAGGTTTTGAGGGAAAATGAGCACGAGTACTTTTTCCTTGTTCACAGGCTGGACATAGATGATCTTTGGCATAACGGAATCTTGGAAAGCCTTCAACTAATTTGTGACGAGCGAGATCAGTCATCGTTTTGAAATTCAAATGAGAAAGGCATTTGTGCCACAACCAAGATTTAGTCGTTTCAGCTTTGGATAGAAGACAAATTGGAGATGAAGCGATCATGTCTGACATTGAAATAGTGTAAAGGTTAGTGCCACGTTTTCCAGACATCAAATCATTGCCTTGTAGATCACGAACAAAACAGGTTTTCTCGCGAAATGCTACTTCTAGATCTCCATCACAAAATTGACCGACTGAAAAGAGGTTGTGACCCAAGCCTTCAACATAATAAACTCTGCTAATTTCAATATTCCCATGCATGTAGTCTCCGTAACCCATGATTAAAGCGTATTGATCATTCCCGAATCTGACAGTTCCAATAAACTTTGAGACAAAGTTTTTTAATAGTTTGAGATTGCCTGTCATGTGTCGGGTGCAACCGCTATCAACAATCCAGAGAACGATCTGAACCACTTGCATCAAAAGAAGACGACAGAGATGGAACAGAAGTAAGGGTGGAACCCGAGGAAATTGTGGGTTCCTGTTGGTTAGAAACACAAATATTTAACAATTTGGGAATCCATTTAAAATTTGGTTTGTATTGTAACCAACGTTGCCAGTTCCAACTAGTTTTTGCTTTGTTCTTAGTGATTGCACTAGCTTTTGGCGTGTTCCTAGAATTGTTGATTGCTGCTTTTGGGTTGACTACAACATCATTTGAAACTGTAGTAGGCGTTTTTCTTAAGGTAGACTTAGAGGCATTAGTGGACCTAGAAGAAGAGCCGGATCTACGTTTCTTTTTACGGTGTAAGAGATTATTAGCTACACATTTGGTATGATCACCAGATAACACACTTGTACGACAAAACACACAAGATGCATTAATATTCACAATATTAGAAGGTTTAGCATTCGTTACATTAAGATTTGGATTACAATTTGCCAGATTAGAATCTAAATCAGATGCAACATGAGTTTTATTCGAGTTCCTAAGGTGAGCTTCTACTTCTTGTACTTCTAGAGTTCCTCTTTTATGTTGCGAGAGCCTACTCTTTTTAGTCTTCTTAACGCTTTTTGGCTTTGGGCTGCTAACGCTCTTAGGGGAAACTAGACCTGTGGAAGTGGAAGAGCTTACATTAGAACTCTTAGCATGCTTACCCTTATCTGTTCTGTCTATTGGAAACATTCCTGGTGCTATCACAGTGGTGTCAATAAACTTTCCTTTTTGAAGTAGCTTAATTTTCTCTTTCAAATCAATGATGATGTGATTTTTGTCCTAAATTTTAGACTCAAGTAAACCATTGCAATAACTTATGTCATTGCGGTTTTGTTGCCAGTCGGCGCATACTGTTTTTAATTCCGTAATTTGATCTGTATAATGATGTAATTGCAATTCAGTTTCAATACTTTAAGTTTGACACCAATCAAGCTTTTGTTTGAGTTGACAAATTTCGTTTGAAAGTTTGTTTATCACATCATCACTGTTTTGACGCAACGTATCATATTGATGTTTCAATGTTTCATTTTGTGACCTCAACGAAACAAATTCAGCACAGTATTCTGCAAATAATTCAGCATTGCTGGAATAATAGAGTTCATTCATGAGAAAACTATGAATATCAGCCTGAAGAAGTTGTTCCAAGAGTCGATCAGAATCTGTTTTCAAAAATCGGTTTTTGCATTGTTGAACCAAAATTGCATTTTGATTAAGAGCGAAAATTTCTTTCATATCTTTAACTTCTTTTTGGAGTTCCTGTTCCCAACGAGTAGCACAATAACGCAAATTTTGAACTAATGGCAGAATTTGTTTTTGAAAAATGTCTCGCTTTTCCCGCTAGTAAGCTGATTGAAAAGTGAGAATTTTAATTTGCGAATGTTGTTCAATAAGGTTTTCCAAATTCTCGATGCCTTTCATGAATGTTTGAAAATAGTCTAAAACTTTACAGCGTGTAGGTAATGGTGTCACATGACCAGAAGATGGTAATGGACCATTAACTTGTGCCACGGGTTTGACAGGAGCTCCATCGGAAGATGAAACATAAGACTCAGTAACATACCATGATTTCTCAGGTATTTCTCTTGACGGAACAAAAGATTTTGAAATGTGATGAACTTTTGAGTAATCATATGGTTTGCAATATTGAACTTGACTCATTTTTTATCGACTCTTCTCTTCAAGTTCGTATTTTTCCTCAGTATTATGTACAATAACACGCACAACATTATTATCCATCAATTGGTCCATACTGTACAGCTTAGGATTTGTTTTGAATGCAGTGCGAAGAAAAGAGGATCTGTAATCGCCGAGGCCAAAACCTTTATCTGGTCTTGGTTTTAAAGTAAACTTTTGAATTGTCGTTACAGATTCCCCATGTTTATAAACGATATTTTGAAAAGCTTTAATTTGATGTTTGAGAGCGATATTATCATCAAGTAAAGAATTTTCTTTTTCTCATTTTTGCACTTTATGTTCATAAAATTCCTGTTTGCAAGTTATCACCTCTTTTTGTGTTTTTGAAAGTTCTTGTTGGAGTTGAACAACTTGTTTTTGAAGATCATGTTTTTCATTTTCCAGTTTGGAAACCAATTTACCGTTTGACTCAACTATGTCATATATTTGCTTTTGAAGATTTTGTTCTTTGACATATGAATCCTGAAATGACTTTTCAAAGCTTTTTTCACGATGAACTTCATTTTGAAAGTTTGAAAGTTGTATTTTATAACATTCAATGTCCTTTTTCAAATCGGCATTTTCTTTCAAAACTTTAGTATGATCGTCCATTATGTGATTAGAGAGAAGTTGTTTAGCCATAACTGTACAGTCAGGAGCTGGATCAGAAGGAGGTTCATGTTGTTCAATATAGTCATTTTCGTCTTGCTCAATAGGATCATCAAATGAGACGACAGTGTCATCATCAAAAATAACAACTGTGTCTAATTGTTCATCCTCTTGAGAAGATAAAAATGGTTCAGAAAGAACAACTTGCGCCTGATCTGATTCAGAAACAGAGGGTGATGCATTAAATTAAATGGAGCATGTGGTTAGGTCATTTACCTGAGACAAGCCATCAGTGGAGAACACTGGGCCTGAATCATTCAACTAATGTTCCTGCATGTTGGCCATAAGCATCACAGCTGCATTGGCTTCAAGATCTTCCATTTCATCATCATTGTAAGCATTAGCAAAGAAACTGTACTCATGAGCATTGAAAGTTCCTTCCTTTTCATCTTTGAGAGCCATAAGTAATGCCTGCTTGTGAAACTGACTACCTTTTCTTGGGTGAGGGCATGCAGTTGCAATATGACCTTTTTCGTTGCAGTTGTAGCACCATATCGCATTCCCAGAGACTGTGTTGTTACTAACAGCATTGTCATTACTTCGCTGAGGAGGACCTGGATTGTTTCTGAATCCACCATTGTTGTTGACTCTTTGTCCATACCCAGAATTTCCAGTATACCCACCTGAACGTCCTGAATTATGATTCTGAATCTTAACTCGACCATCTTGAATGACAGCTTGGTTTCTTGTATTTGATGAAGAACGAAGACGGTTGTTTATTTTGTTGGAGAATTTGCTAAAAGCACGAGCAACAAGAGCAAGTCCTTGATTCAACGTATTGACGTCATCATCATCATCTTCAATCTGATTAGAGTAATACATGCTATCATTGTTGTCATATGGAGCAAGTTGAGTAGAAGCGTGTTGAGAAGTAGGAGGTTGCTGGTGACTGAAATAATTCTGTTCCTGATCATAAGCATGATTAGACATCGGAGGATGTGAAGCATGAGTTTGAGCAACGAGTGCAAGAGGATTAGAAGTAGGTGGTGATGTATATCCTCCTCGGGCAAGTTTATCTTTTTCAACTTCAGACTCATAGTGCTTGAGATAGTCGTACAACAAACCATATGGATCTCTGTGAAGATTCTTAGCTTGTCTCACAAATGTCACATACTTTTGCCACTCAGGACCCAGACTACTAACAAACTTTGTATTGACAACGATTCTTGGAAGAGGTATATCATGTCTCTCTAAATCATTGAAGACATTAGTGAAACGATGAAAGTAAGACTCAAGAGATTCCCCTGGTTCGATCATGATATTAGTGTATTCCAAGTAAAGTTTAGATTCCATGTCTTCCTTGTTCAGTTGTGTGCCTTGCATCAGTAGATGCACGTGTTCCCACATAGCTTTTGTAGTTGTTTGAGCATCAACACTTCTGAATATGATGTTTGGTATCCCTTGAAGTATGTAAGACATAGCATACTCATCGGCTTCACGATGATGATTTTGTTCAGCAGTAAGTTGAGACTCAGGAACACGCACAGCAGTTGGAGCTACTGGAGGATCAGCTGATGGGTCACCGCCAATGTAGTTAACAGGCCAAGGAAACGGTCCTTCAAGGATAACTTGTTTCATGTACTTACCATTGGGTTTTTTGAGTTCAATAAACCTTAAGAATCGACTTGCCCATTGAATATAATTACCCGGTGTTAGCATTGGTGGGGTGTCAGGAGAGCCTGCTTCGTGTCTGGATTGTTGAGTTGAAATGACTTCACACATCCTGTCAAACCAGTGAGTAGGTTTTGGTGGAAGTTGGCATTGTTGTGGTGACATAGGATAGGATTGTTGTATTGGAACCATTTGTTGCATGAAGCTATGTTGTTGTGAGTAAACCGGTTGATGATAATATTGTGGTGATTGTTGATACTGTTGCTGTTGCTGATGATACTGTTGATTCTGATGTTGCTGAGGATGGTTAAAGTTGTAGTACGGTGGTTGAGACATATTGAAACACTTGTGTGAAAAGATGGATCTTGTAGAAGGTATAGGTTTGCCAAATCTCGAAAAGTTTACCCAAGTAAATGTTTACGAAATTATGCACTTAGAGTGATTTCGAAACTTTGCCATAGATTGAGTGATTGCGAAATGGTGAACTTCAGAGATTGCGAAATTGGGGATTGCGAGGTTTTGAGAATCTCGAAACTTTGGGATTGCGAAACCTGAAAGTTGCGAAATTAAGGATCTTGAAACTTTTAGTTGCAAACTTAGTGGCTTCAAGTTTTTGCGAAACTTAGTGAATGTTGTGAGTTTTCGAAACTATGAAAGTTTTCGAAAAGATGTGATTTCGAAAAAGTGTAGTATTTTCGAAAAACACAAAGTCACAATACCAAATTTCGAAATTGTCCAATTTCGAAATTAATCCAAAAGCCGAAGTACTTTTCTTTCTTATACAAGAGAGAAAAGACTGAGTTCACGATCCGTAAGTCAAAAAGGAAGCAAAATCACACGATTGCGAAACTAGGGCAGTGAGGGATTGCGAAATTTGGGCAGATTTTTGTTTTCAAAGAAAGCTTGCCAAAAACTCGTTTTTATTTAAAGATTCTTGTACTTCTCGGTATAAAATGATAAGATCTTTAAGAAAGTTGAAAACTTTATAAACTTTTCAAAAAATGAAAAGGATTGCGAAAACAAGTACAAAAAACTCTAAATCGATTTTTTGAATAAAAGTTTGAAACTTTTTGTTTGTTTTGATTTGTAGAATAAGTTTGTAAGCAAAGATGTGCTAAAAACCAAGAAACAAACAAGAAAGTACAAAAATTTTAACTAAAAATCGATTTAAAAAAAAACAAGTTTAAGATGGAATTCAATGAAAACAACAAAACTACACCTTCATATGGCGAATGATACCACTTGTTAGGTCACCATATTGATTTCACACAAACAAGAATGAGATAGATATAAGGAGTTGGGTGAATATTTGAATGAGAGAAATGTAAGTGCAAGAGTTTCCTTATGATTTCAAATAAACAACCAAGTTTTACAATAGACCTAAGGCTTCTATTTATAGGGAAGGAGCTAGGGCAACACTCCCTCTCCTTCCTTAAGCCAATTCGTGTGGGCTTCTAAGCCCATGGATCATATACCTTAAGCCTAGTAAACTTATAACATTTCATAAATGAAAGTAAGTAGTAACTTAAGCAACCTATTATTACAAATGACCGAGACTTGATAAAATAGTAAAACTTTGATCCCAACAATCTCCCCCTAAGGGTCGGTCATCACGGTTGCTTGACGTCTTTGTCATTTCTTCATCTTTGACTTTCATAGCTTTAGACGTCTTTCAATAATCTTGAGATAATAATCATTCATCGTTCTTTGTACTTTGTTCATTGTTGTCGTAGTAGTGATCAAGTAATGAAGTTGTCTGCCTTTTGTCACTTCCGTGTCTGTGGTGGTAGTCTGCCATTCCATCATGCTTATACATCTTTGAATTCTGACTTATTCATGCACGTAATCCCTTTCTGTCACTTAAGATCTTTAGTCTTTAAACTTTGTAGATTCTTCTTTATGGCGTAGAATCTTTCTTTGAACTTTGTGTTGCTTTGATCTTTGAGGGAGCTTTTGATGACTTCAAAATGCATGTATGAGCATGTGGAATCCGTCGCCATGGAGATGATGTAACAAAGCATGGGTTACCTCCCTAGAAGCGCTTTTCTTTATTTACGAGTCTTGTAGCTAGACTCAAGGTCATGGGCAATTACGTGATATGGGTGAGTTCCTCATTGAGGACATCTTTGGGATCAAACTTGGGCTTCAATTTCCTATCGGTTTTCTTAGTACCGTATGACCTTTCAAACTTTTCTCCATCCGGATCATACAAAATCATCTTCATATGCCATGATCCGTCACCTTCCTTAGGTGGCTTGTCCCACCTCCATTTACACTTATCCCCCTCTCTTTTTCACTTGTTCATCTCTATGTTAACAAGCATTACGCATAAGAACTCAATCATTTTCCTAAAGACTAGGGGGTCCTCAAAAGGGTCTAGCTCCTCATCTCTAGCTATGAGTTCTTCCACCGAATGTGTTTTATCGATAAAATCTTTTTCTAGATAGAATGGGCGTTGAGGTCCTATAAAGTTTCTTTCTATCCAAGGTCCATATCTAGATGGTCTCCTATTCATCTCTACCCAATGTGGTGTCGGTTCATCCTCACAATCGTAGCTATGTTTCTTAACATCATATACCGACCAAGTATCGCCCTCACCAACCGCTATCTTAGACTCCTTACAATCTATCATGGCGCTAGCGGTTGCTAAAAATCCTCTTCCTACTAACAATGGGCATGTAGTATCACTAACCATATCTAGGACGTGAAAATCCGCTAAAATAGTTAACTTCCCTACGTGAACAACTACGTCCTTGATCATCCCAACCGGGTGGGCAATACTCCCATCCGCTAGACCAATTAATACCTCCGTCTCCTCTAACTTTCCTAGCTTAAGAGTGGTGAAAAGGGATAAGGGAATCAAGTTGAGGCTTGATCCTAAATCGGCTAGTGTGTCGAAAGCTTAGGATTTTCCTATCTTACAAGGCAAAACAAATATGCCCGGATCATCAAGCTTCTTAGGCAACTTGTTTTGAACGAAGGCGGTCCCATTTTTACCTAGTTTAAACTTCTCATATTTTTCTAGGAGGGCACTATAGTAGGGAGCACGGGCTAAGACATCAATGACGGGGCGTTCAAGGTAAAGTTCCTTGAATTCATCGTCAAGGTCTTGTGTAGGAGGTGTTTCAACTATGCTTTTGAGTTGTTTGATATTGGGTGTTTCATTCGATTGGTCCTTTTGAAGAATTTGGTTTTGCTTGAAACACGTGCTCATTGATTTAACCAAGTAGTATTGCGGACAAGAAGTGGGTGATGAAACCGATGATATGGAATTAACGTTTAGTTTCGGGTTCTTGACCGTGTCTCTTGGGAGTGCTCCCATTTCTCGGTCATTGAGAACTTTCAACAATGTGTCAATTTTGGTGGTCATCTCGCTTTGCTTTTGTTTGAAGCCGGCTTCAAACTTAGATATGTGAGCTTCTTGAGATGCCATAAATTTGGACATCAATCCTTCAAGATTATTGGTACTACCATAGTTATTAGAAGGATTGTTGTTGAAAGTGCGGTTTGAGGGTGGACCGTTTGGTTGCTAACGATTAGGCGGATTGGAAGAACTGTTTTGGTTTTGTTTCCACCTAAGGTTCGGGTGATTTTTCCAAGAAGGGTTGTAGGAATCACCATAAGGGTTTGGCTCGGGTTTGAAGGTGTACCACTTGTCTCCCGCTTCGTCGGTACGCGAGGATGCGTAGTCCGCAAAAGTTGTTCCAGGGAGTTCCACGCAATCACGAGTGTCATGGGGACCACTACATAATTCGCATGAAGAAGTGATTTTGTTCACTTGGCTTGAAGACTTAGGAGCATCGTAAGATTTCATGAGAAACTTGACTTGGTCCTCAAGTTCCATGATCCTACGGTCGGGAGTGCTATAATTGTTCGAAGGCAAAGATATTGCCTTGACCGTTTTGTTCAAATCACGGGGATCATTCCAACTTTCGTTGTCATAGAGAGCAAGATCTTCTATGAGTTCCTATGATTCTTCCGCACTTAGATCACGTAGCTTACCACCGGCCGATTGGTCAATGGTTCGCCTTGTGGAGAGATCGATATGGTCATAGAAGATTTGGACTTGGAGCCAAAGATCTATGCCATGATGAGGGACTTTTTGGAGTAAGTCCTTGAAACGAGTCCATGCTTCATATAGAGTTTCACCTTGACGTTGTTGGAACATCAAGATATCATTTCTAAGCTTGGTAGTTCTCCCCGGTGGGAAAAATTGAGCAAGGAAATGAGTGGTGAGATCATCCCATGAGGTGATGGATCCCGTGGGTAAATGTTCAAGCCATTGATTAGCTTGATCACGTAGAGAGAATTGTAATAGGCGTAATCGGGTCGACTCTCTAGTTGTAACATCAAGGTCTATAGAATCTACAATTTTAAGGAAATCCTTGAGATGTTGGTTAGGATCTTCGGAACGAAGTCCATGGAATGCACATCCGCTTTGCACCAACCGGATGGTGTCGGATCGCAAGGGGGACACATTGGCTCCTTGTGGGAGCTCAATAGTGTTTCGATAGCCTTGGTGGCTAGGACGGGAATACTCTCCTAGGGTTCGGGGCCTAAGAGGTTGGTTTGCTAGTGGTGGTTTTTGTGGGTGGTTTTGTTGTGGTGGGTTGATGGGTTCAAAGATGTTACCACCTTCCATGATGTCGGATGGTAAAGGTTACGAACAAAGACACGAAGAAATAGATAGACTAAAGAGAACCTAAAAAAAAAAAATCTTACTAGAAAGGAATCTAGCAAGTAGACCTAATAAAAAGAAATCCTAACCTAGATAATAACTATTCCCCGGGCTGCGGCGCCAAAAACTTGATGCGTGGGAATTGCACCAGGCTTTACCTCTCGAGGGATCTCGAGAAGATTACAACCCCCACCAGGCAGTATACCTGATCGTTGCAGTATAGTATAGTGACAAGTACCGGGGGATTGATCGTTCAACTCAGGAATAGTGTCGCTAGGATTAGAAAGCCTCAAAACTAGGTCTAGAGGTGAGACATGATTCTTTTTGTATTTTTATATTTTTTATAAAAGCAATTAAAATCTCGGATTTTGGAAGAGTGGGCGGAATTAGTTGCTAGTCAACTAACCCAATGACTAAGAATGCAATCAAAATAAAATAACAAAAATGTAAATAAAACTAATTACTAATGTGGTGTGAACAATAAATGGGAAAATTGTGTTTACTTAGATTTCATTACTCCCTAGATATCTTTTACAGGTTGATAGTTTGTTACAATTGCGTGGATGACGGGTTGTATTCCTTAATACCATTTGTGGGGTGGCGTACGTACTTCCCCAACTCTATAAGCTCCTACTTCACTCCTATGTCGAGCCTGCAAGAAGCTCCTAACATGGGAACATTAGAATTCGCTCATGCATTAAATACAACCATAAAAACCTAGTACGCATTGGTTCATATTTCTTAAGACGTTCAAGCATGTTACCCTATGGAAGTCTGCCAGCTTTCTTAAGCCTAACATCGATATCATTCATCCATAACAACTATAAACAAGCAATCAACCCATAATCAACATCTAGGTTTCACTACATCTAAGCAAACACACAAGAGATCTAGCCTAGCATGTTAAAATCAAGACAAGCGTAAGATATATTCAAACAACACATAGACATATTGAATGAATTGAAAGGATACTTATCTTAATTGAACATGAAAGGTTTCAAAGGGTAAAAACCCTTGAAAGAACTGTAAAAATCGTGCTAGGGTTTCTCCAAGTTATCCCTCTAATTGTCCTCTCTTAATGAATGAAAATTACAAAACTATATATAGATTTTCCATCGTGACGGCGTCAAGAAGAAATATCTAACGCCGTCAACTCGCCGCCCATAGTAATATCGGATTGCCTAGATCAAGATCTGACGCCTTCAAGTGCAACTTTTCTTTGGGCCGTCACATGTAATGGGACCATGACGGCCTATGGTGACGCCGTCATGCCCC
This sequence comes from Artemisia argyi, assembly GCA_030686995.1. Classification (NCBI taxonomy): domain Eukaryota; kingdom Viridiplantae; phylum Streptophyta; class Magnoliopsida; order Asterales; family Asteraceae; genus Artemisia; species Artemisia argyi. The sequence goes on along the minus strand of CM060704.1, from coordinate 110,071,021 downwards.
TTAGTGTAAAACTCTCTGGATCGTCACGGACTCTATCCACTTCACCTCTTGTATTACTCTTGACGTCGTCATGTAGAACTTTGTGACGCCGTCAGGTACTGTTCCAGCAAGGAAAATTAAGACTTTGCCGTTTTCTTCACTTTTATGCTCCAAAAACGTCCAAAATGCTTCCTTTTCCAGAATTCACTCCAAAAGTACCTAAAATCACAAAAGGAACGATTTAGGGCAATATTTGATCAAATAAATTCAATTTCGGGCTTAAATGACCCCCTAAAAATGGATCATTTTCGCCTCATCAACTCTCCACATAATAGTTTCACTAACAGAGACTAACTTTGCCAAAGAGTGAAACTTAAATTAAAATACACCTGAGACTTATCTAAAGTCTGGAACATATTAGAAGGTCTCAGACTTGTCTCCTTCCTTCTCCTACCTCATGTTTCACATAGAAGACACCAAAACTAGGGCTTTAATTCTACATCAAATCAAGTTTAAGACAAGAAATCATCGCATTAAAGCTTATGAGCTCGAATTCTGGTCATCTCACAAGATAATTCAAGGTAAAAATCATATCTTTGGTCTTGAATTCATATTTTAGAGTTACCCATTAGTGGGTAATGCTTAAAGATTGTACCTTGAAGCCATATACGGTGTTTTATAGAATTTTATAAAGTTATGTTAAGTTGTGATTTTGTAAAATCACTAAGAACCAGTGTTGCAAAAATCAACCTTGGCGGCCGATTAATCGCTAGGCGGGGATTAACCGCCACAATTTTCACTAATCGGCCTTATTAATCGGTTTGGTCAAAAATCGGTCAACATACCGATTAATCGGATAAAAATCGGCCAAATCAGGCATAAATTGGCTAAATCGGACAAAAATCGGATAAATCGGTTATGGATAAAAATCGGCCAAATCAGGGAAAAATCGGCCAAATCGGAAAAAAATTGTCTAGATCGGCCAAATCGAGCATATAGTTTCAAAATTGTTTCATTTTATATATAAAAAATCCAATCCAATTAATCCTCGATTAATCCCCGCTTAATCGATTAATCGCTAAGCGGTACTCGGCCGTCACGCTACCGCCTAGCGATTTTTGCAACCTTGCTAAGAACACATGTTAATCATGTGTAAGTGTTTAGATAAGTGATATGTATCTTCTTATGATGCCCTAATACCATTCTATGGTGTTAGTTTTCAGAAGTGTGTTTGTGTGGGTATATAAGCCGCGAACCAAATACCCCTTTATGGCATAGTTCACTTTAATGCTTGTTTATGACAAGTTAAGTCATATTCTTAGGTAAAGTAGGCATATGAACCACTTTAGCTTTGCCTTAAACTCTATTGGAACAAAGCAAAGAAGGAGGCGGAATGGATAAAGGAAAGGGACACCCTAAGCCCGCACAGGTTTCAGTCTCTATCTACGATCAGACCCTTTCTGAACTCCCCTATGACCGCTATCAAAGAGAAGCTTTTTGTTATACTATAGTTGCAAGTCTATTGTTCTCTTTCCGAATTAGGTGAAACAAAGCTTCAAACAAAGAGGTTGGGCTGTTCACTTCATTGATTTGACTTCACTTTACTTAAGATTAAAGAGAGGGGCCGGGCGAGCAGTAAAGGCTCATTTAGTAGACAGCGAGCGAGCAGCAAGCACCTACTCCTATCAAAATGAAAAGCAGCAAGCTGAACTTGAATTGAAGAAGCAAGCCTCTATTAGAGAAAGGAAAGCCGTTGCGCGTTAGCGCATCCGTTTTCTTGCTCGTTAGCGCCCTTCCTTCAGCTGGCTTCGCCTTATCTATTCATCTCTTTTTTCAAATGGAGATTTAGGGATCTCCCTTGTTCATAGATCTTGAAACCAGACCTATCCCCGGAAGAACCAACACTTAAAGGGTGTAAGCTCCGCCCCTTATTGAAAACGAAACAAACGAGCAATCAAACAAACCAAAGCGCTAACGTTATATTACTTAGTAAAGCAACCTTTCGCGCTAGGCGTTCACTTTTTTTGTCTGCGTGGAAGCTGGCGGCGGGGCTTGCTTAACCGGATACACGGAATTGGGATCTCTGTCACATGCAAATCTTTCTATCGGGAAACTCGAAAACAACAAACGCCACTATTTAACTTAACTGTTTAGGCGAAACTCCATGCACAACTGTATTAAGCGAGAAATCCCGGGAAAATGAAAAATGAAAATCCTAGGAATCGAATCAGGGGTAGGAGATTCCACCCGTAACCTATCGAGAGAGCTACCCTCATTGAAAGCTATCAGATAATGACTTTATAGAGGTCCCTCGCTGACGCCTTCATTTTGATTTTTTTCATCTCTTTATGATATGCTATCTTCCTTTAGCCAGACTTCCCGCATTACTGTGATCAAGAGGAAGCGCTAAGGTCTATCCTTTCCTTAAGTTAAGAGTGAAGGACGGATACTGGCTCTTTAGGACTGATAGTAGCTGCTCTTCTGGTAGTATAGCAGAACCCCCGCAATGTTTCCAACTTTCGCTTACCTTTAGAGCTTCCCGGGCTCTAGGCTCCACAACGTGCACTCTTCCATCTTCAGCTGGTCTATTCTGCACTCACCCAGCAGCATTCGTTCGTCTGAACATTGGGACAGTAACGAGAAAAATTCCCCACTCCTCCACATTCATAAAAGTTACCGGATCTCCTCTGCAGCAAGCTCTGCTGGCCTCGCGCTCCAAACTGATGGCGTCTTGACGTTCTCCTTGAAGCCGTCCTGTCGCTCTCCCCCTTTAAGATAAGAAGTTTGTAAAAAGGCTCAAGTTTAACGATTGCCTTTGGGTTCTGAACTCCATATGGGGAAGGAGCGTTATTGTTTGCAAGGTATCGATTATTTACATGGACCCACTTCTCATTCAATTTGTGGGAATTTTCTGATCTATAAACCCTCCCCAACTAATGATCGACTCATGTTTGAGGATGATGAATCACTTCGTGTCGACCTGTTGCCAATAAACTTTCCGGCCTCATTCATAAAAGTTACCGGATCTCCTCTGCAGCAAGCTCTGCTGGCCTCGCGCTCCAAACTGATGGCGTCTCGACATTCTCCTTGAAGCCATCCTGTCGCTCTCCCCCTTTAAGATAAGAAGTTTGTAAAAAGGCTCAAGTTTTTTGGCTTCCTATAATATAAACCCCTCCTAGGTTGTGGCAACTTTCTACTCCTCCTGAGCTGTCTTGTCGTAAAAAAAAAGAAAATTGCTTCGAGCATCCGGCTTCACCACTGCTGCCTGCTCTCTCCTTCTTCGGCACTTCCCAGTCCAAAACAGACCTGATCTTCTCTTGATCCATCTGAATCACACCCTTGCTGATCCAATGGCCAAGAAATAGCACTTTAGTCCGAGTACCCTTTCACGTACAGCCTCTTTTCCTGCTACATGCGCAACACTGTACTCAGGGTTCCAAACCTCCAGTGAGTGACTATAAACGATTATGTAATCCATTAGATTTTCCGGTCGAAATACGGGAAAAGTCCATTCAATTCTTGATGGAAATGGAGTTTTGCGAATTCTCCCCGGAACTGGAAGATCATTTCGAGATCTTCGAACATATTCGAGGGTTCAATGTCACTATTGTAACTTCGGCCAACACACAAGATGAGACTTTACCACCGTGGAGCGGCTTTTTTCAAAAAGATGAGGGGGAAAGTCAGTAAGATGTCGGAGAAGCAAAATATACGAGATCACAAACGTAGATTGCTCGCGGCTAAGTATGAATTGAGATGAAAGCGTTTTCATGATAGCAAGGTGCTCCCCTTTATTTGAATACCCACCTACGGCTTACGTTCCTAGGTTATAAAGGTTAGCCAAGGATGTTTACGGGAGCTCATTGTAGTTTACAAGCTAAGTCGATGTGAGTAGCGTATATAAGAGTAGAAACGAGACATTAGAAGCCCGTCAGAAGTACCACAAGTCTCGTGGTGCTCATGTTCATGTTTTGTTATATGTGATATAAGCTTATTTATTAAATGTCATGAACGGGTTAAAATAGCTTGTAATGACCCATGTGTTCAAAGTAGCATGTTCTTAGTTAAAGTTATGAGTTATTACTTGTTTAACGTCCTTAGTGGGCGACATGACTATAATAGATATGTATATGCTCTGAAAGTAGAGTTAGACGTCCTAGGAGGACGACATGTGGTATAATGTTGGTAGGGATGACAACGGGGCGAGGAATGTCGGGGATTGTACTTCCCATCCCCATCCCCATCCCCATCCCTGTTTTCCACTCTCCATCCTCATCCCCATCGGGGAATTGCTTTACATCCCCATCCTCATCCCCAATGGAGATTGGGGATCCCCGTGAGGATTCGGGGATTCTCCACCCTTATGAAATAACATAAAAATTTCACCAACTCGTCAAAAATATAAATAATTTGACTCATAAAGTACCTCAACAAATGTACATTGCACATAGTTAGATTAATTACACTTTCAATTCAACTTTAAAGCATTGTAAACATTGTAACATCACATATAATATAAAAACAGTATGTATCATATGTATCTATTCAGACAAAATAGTTAAGTAATATGTAATTGGTACTTATACTTCTAATCTGAATGTGTTTAATCTTATAAATATCACATATGCATATAAACATACATGTCGATACTTATAAACATATGTACATGTAGACATACAAGTTAATCGAGTATGGATAAAATATATAAATTTAATAACATACTAGAAATATCGAGGTCGGGGCCGTGTTCGGGGATTTATGTTATCCCTATCCCCGCCCCATCCTCGGTTTAATATTTCAGGGGATTCCCCATCCCTGTCCCCATCCCAGGTAAATTCGGGGATTCCCTAGTTAAATCGAGTTTGGGGATCAAGTCTCCATCGGGTACGGATTTTTTTTGCCATCCCTACTTGTTGGATGATTTGAGCCTTCAAAGAGCCTTATGTCCCGAAGTTTGACTTAGACGTCCTATGTGGATGACTGGTATGCTTGTAAGACCCGTTGGTCATTAAATGTAAAGTTTAGACTTTAGACATCCTTAGTGGATGAATATCTCATCGTGATGATGATACATCCCTAAAGACATCCTATGCAGATTATTAAAGTATATATAGCCATAATGAGCAAAGTAAGAGTTCATGACATCTTTGGTGGACGACTAGCAAGCATTTAGTATTCAAATACATACAAGAGTCGCGATAAAGCATTAGCCTCCTTAAAAGCAAGAAGGGATACAAGTGTATACTCCCGTGTGGAACTAGAAGTGCCACCAAGCACTAAAATAGCTAAGCGAGATAAGTCGTTATGAAGCAACCTTTAGTATTATTTACATGTTTATTTTTAGTTTATATGTATATGCTATCTCACTAAGCATTGGCTTACATTGTTTCATTTATCTTTTCTTATAGGTAGACTAGTGACAAGAAGTTTAAAGGCAAAAAGGTCTCAAGTTAGCTTCGGTGGAGCTTGAGGGTAATCGAGCTTATCCCCACCCTCTCTATAATAAGAAACGCCCTATGACATAATGTTTTTGTGTATACTTTGTAGAAACTCAGAATCATGTTGTTAAATAACTAGTTTATGTCGTGTTTGCAAGTTAAAGGGGTGTTTGACGTAGTACCATTCTTGCCCAAAATGACCCATTTTGCTTAAGTACCGGTCTAAACGAATAGTATGCATTATGTACAGTTTTTGAATGGTAATGTATGTGTTTTGTTTTGGTTAAATTAGTTTGGTCTTACGAAATTTAGTGTATTGCAGAATCTGTAATTTTCTGATGTTGGTTCTGCACCAAATAAGTCAATACGGCGTATCCAAGTTCAGGGATACGGCGTATTGTGCTCAGCAGAGCGTACACCGTATTCCACTTAGGGAATACGGCGTATAGAGTCTAAAATGTGCATACAATGTATTTGGGTTTTGTATGCAGCATATTCTATTTACCAGCCGATACGACGTATCCCTGGGGATACGACGTATTGTACAAATCAGTAATTAAAAAAAAAATCTTAGTAAGGGTGTTTCAGATATTGACTTCATATTGTCCATAAACATTTCAAGTAATCAATTTAACTACTATCATTGGTCAATAAGTTCGTTTAACCCGCTTTAGTTTTTCTCTTTAGTTCATACACATGAATAAGTACATGGACAACTTTATATACTTGATGCTCCAATAAAAGTTAATGTACATGGACTCGAGATAGCTTTCATGCTACCATGAACATGCTTCATAAACATCCATCAAAGATCCCCTGATAAATGGTTCTGTGTCTAATGGAATATTCCTATATACCGTTTATTATTATTTATTTGTCTCAAATTATATGTTTATTTATTTTTTATCTTGAAATGAGCATTCTTTTTTAAATTTTAGTTATTACTTCTTAAGTCTCAAAATAAATGTCTATCTTTTTATTTTGAGATGTGCCAAATTAAATGCTCTTTTTATGTTTTAACCAATCAAATGTGGCTTTGGAAGGTAGGCTTTGGTTTCATAGAGAAGGTTATTATATTGAGAAGATTGAGAAATTTTCGTTTCAGCTATTGATTCATATTTTTTTGATTTGATTCACAAGTATACATTAATTAGTAGTGAATTAAATCTATAAATCATAAATGTGATTCAAATTCTTTTTACACATTTTTAATTAGAATCACATTAAAATGAGTTCTACACTTGAAAAACTTAAATCGAAGTTAAAAATCTATCGTTTTTGAGCCTTCTCAATTTAAAACCTTATCAATGGATCCAGATTCTTAGTGGGTACGAGGATTTTAGCCCGCGCGTTGCCGCGGTATGTTTGCATACGTAAGATAAGCAAAAAAAGAGGCTCGAGGTTTATTTGGCTACATAATTTTGCCATTAAAAGAATTTGCAATCAAAGTAAAAAATCATCACATTAACATTTATATATAGTTGTAGCAATTGCTATAATCAGGCTGCTATGCCCTTGTTTGTATGTAGCATGATATCATGAATAAACAATTCCAAACTAAGTTGTGATAATCCTCCCTCTTCTAATACTTTTTCTGCCATTCCTTTGAAGTATTTAGCCTTTTCTCTTCTTGTTTCTGCTTGTGTCCCAACTCCATCCTCATCCTCTAAATGCATCACTCTTTTAACCCCAACTTCCACACCAGTGGCCACTACTTGAACAGCCAACCTCTTGTTATTATGTTTTTCAAATACAGAAACTTCAATTTTCCCCATAATTATAAGCTAAATGGATTAAAAAAAGACAAAAATTCCCCAGTTATACATATATATATATATATATATATATATATATATATATATATATATATATATATATATATATATATATATATATATATATATATATATATATATATATATATATATATATATATATTAGCAGCAAGATTTGTAATTGCATTAAGTATTATAATACCCGTCATATCTTATACTTACAGGCAAAAAAAGGTAATCGCCTCATGTGCCAAAAGGTCTGTAAATTTGGCAGGATGAAACTCAACGATATTATCAACTTCAACTTTTTTTTACCTAATATACTTAATAAGTGTAAACTAATAAGCTCTTAAGCTGCAAAAGGTAAGCTTAGTGTTTTTCAAATATCAATAAGTCGATAAACCCAACAAATATGCTAATCCAAAGACCCCTTAAAGTAAGTAGTACACTACTGAACTAATCTGCACACATTATTCTGCATTACACTAATCCCTAAAACTCCAAAAATTAATGTGACCAAAAACTAAAACAACAATAAAAAAACATACCTTCAATTCTAAATCATATGGGCTAATTTGAGCTTTGGAAAGCCGAGAAGCTCGCTCTTTGGACCTTATAAACTTCAATAAGACCTTATTGGCTTAAGGCGATAGTAATAAGGGTCTAAAAATGAGCTTGTAAGCTTTTTTCTAAAGTCAAATAAGCCCAAAAGCGAGCTAAATAAACTACTTATCCAAAGCCGGCGAGATATTTTAACACAATTATTGATTTTCATGTTTTTCAGAATGACTACAAAATCTATTTTTAGTGACAACAATGGGAATAAATTACCTGTACTTTGCCGCAATACGTATATGTTCTACCACCTCAGTTGGTTTTGATATTTCCACCTCTTGCATAGTAAGAGCAGTGGGTGTGGCTCCTCAAAGGAGCTCGCCGTTCCTACGTGGCAACTGATTTTGCTCCTCATGCCTCGCCACGACACCATCCTACCCTTGTTGTAGCTCGCCGTTGGAGGGTTCCTCGTGCAGACGACGAGCATGGTTCCACTGACACATGCTGCTTTTTCTTTGTTTTTTTCTTTGATCAATTTGTGTTTATGTTTGTATGTTGTGTTTGTGTTTGTGTTTGTGTTTGTGTGTTTTTGTGTTTTGTTTTTCAGATCTGTAAATTGTGTGTGTGTTTTGGAGAAGAAGGTGCAGTTTTCATAACTTTTTTTTTTCTCTTCTCTTTTAAATAAAGAAATTGGGTACAAATGTACACTGGAATTTTTTTTAAAGGGTACGAAAAGTGAAAAAAAAGAGATAACATCATTTTTTATTTTTTTTAAATATATATATGTCTTTTATTAAAATTGTTATTCATACTTTTTTTAAAAAGAGAGAACGTCTTTTTTTAAGTTTCGTTATAAATTGATGTATTTTATTTCGTATCGTATTTTTTTGTTACGTTATTTTAAGTTGTGTGTAATATTTATTGTATTTTATTTTATTTTAAGTATTAATGAAATGAATTTAATTTATTTAGTGAAATGAAAAAAAAATAAAGTTGTAAGTGGTGGGTCCCGAATGAGTAAGTTGAGGTTAGTTATGAGTGAGGAGTAGGTTAGTTGTGAAGAGTTGTTGGGGTGATGTGGCACTCGTGGGCCCCAAATGAGTAAAAATAACTCATTACCACACCCACTCCTCTAAGTAACATCATCGGGTAACACTATCATGACAACATTCATTACCATTACTATAATGTACTAAAAACATATTTGAAAATACAAAAGACTTGTAAAATCTGATATAAAAAGATCGTAAGCTTAAGCTTACGTGACAACACATGCACAAAAAAAAAAATAATAAAAAAAAATGAAAAGCAAAAAAAAAAAAAAAAAAAAAAAAAACAACATTCAAGGCCATCAGTTCATGTCAGTGAAATTTCTTCAAAGAACAATCCTAAAGTGTATTCATAGAATAATAACAACCTTTTTTAGCTACTTTTGGTCATTGCTAAATCCAATCCAACTTGTTTTATATTGTCTCTTAGAGGATGTTTGGGGCGGCGTCTCAAAACTTAGTATCTGATTATTGCGTTGCAAGATAATCAAACAAAGTATTTGTAGATGGCCTTTCTTTACATCAACATGAAGAGCAGTTTGCCTTTCCTCTGTTTACAACTCTCAGATTTAAAATTGAAAACTAATAAACTTTAGAATAATATAGAAGCAGCTTATTAGCAACGAAATTTGCGGGCACGTGACTTAAGATAGGTTATGGTGAGAGTATATGCATCTCAATGAAAGCGATGATGCTATTTTGTGCATACATGATTTGTATCATACACCCCAATTAAATTTTTTTAATTAGTTTTGGCGTACTTATTCTTTATAAAAAAAAATATTTTAAAAAAAGAAAATATTTTTTTTCCAAAAATAAGAGCAAAAAATCGGTTCGGCTATTCCCCGACCCATATACCATAATACCACTTAAATTGTGTGCTTTCCTTTTGACATTAGCTCTAAAAATTCATTATAGAGTTTGTGCGTATTGGGAAAAACAGGTGCAACATACGAAACCATGGCAATGAACCATAACTTCATTATTTCGGTTGTAAATACCTCACAAATAAGCACCCCTACAACAAAACCAAAAACCTATTTTTTTTTTTTTTTTTTTTTTTTTTTTTTTTTTTTTTTTTTTTTATCATCCAGCTTGGGTTAACATGATATCCTCGTTGACCACTACCAAACACCCATGTTACCTAATTTTACTTTGAAGCTGTCTATGAATAGGATTATTTGCAAGCAAAGCTAAAGAAAAAAAAAGAACATGGAATTACCAGTAGAGTGCTGAGATGTCAAATTCATTTGGCTTGTGTGAAACTGTTCGGATCAGATCTGCGATGGCCGAACTGGACAAAAAGGTATTTGAGATCGCCATGGCTACAAACACCATTGTGGTCATGCTGCGCTGCCAAGATATGGGTCTGTTTCATCCATCATGATCCGACAAACGCACAAAAGAAATAGTATCTTGATCACCTGTAGTAAACACAAAATAAACTTATGAGATTCGCAGCTTACGAGATGATTCTTCCTCAGTTCCATTTCTTCACAAACTTGCAAAACATATAGTTCTTTTCTTATATAAAAGATTTGCCTCAGATTGCATTACTCTAACCTTTGTACATTATACTATTCTAACCATCCAAAGTAGCTTCAGCCCTTGTGTAGGTCAGTTGCATTGATCCTTTTCAGAATGAAAGTATGTGGTCATACCTGGAACGAAAACATCAGGCCAGTTCTATAAGAACATGTGATACTAAAACATTGGGCTAAACATGTAACACCCCAACCCAAGAAGGGCTAAAGTGTAACATTAAGGAGTCAAATCAGAACACAACTGAAAAGGAGATACATTACAAATACAAAGTTTACAACGGTAACCAGGGAAAAACTTAACAAAGTACAAGGTACAAAGGGGCAACAATAATATACTAAGCCCAAACATAAAAGCTTCTAGTTATCTCTAAGTCCAACAAGTAGCTAACAGGGTGAAGTCTTCTAAGCCCAAAAGTAAAATCTTCATCCATAATCGAGTTTCTTACTAAACCTGCCGCAGGAAAAGAAATGCGGCTGAGCTTACAAAGCTCAGTGAACAGATATAACAGATAACAAAGCAGAAAATATGGAAACGATACGAAAGAGATACAATAATTAGAGTCTAGAGAATCATAAGAATTACAAGATAAGGGAGTAGGATATATGGTTAAGGTATAAGGTGAGTGTATGCATCAGTATATTTACCCCAGGCCACACAAATATCCAAACAAACCATATCACATCTTCGTAATCAATGTATTCAGAGGGGAGTCCTCAGAATACCAAATGTAGTAAGAGGGGAGTCTTCAAGTAATCCATGGAGTAGCTAGCTCCCAAAATGTGAAGGGACTGCATACATGCATGCCCAATCACCACACAAATATAATATATCTAATCCAGATATCACACAAATATCACACAAAACTAGGATGCATCCATACGCCCCTGCAAATCAAATCATTGTGGCCAAACATATATATATCCTTGAGCTCATAATCATATATAAAAAAGGGACGGTGTGGTACATCTCTCCAACCACACTAGAGTCATAACATTGGTGCATCAATGCTACATTCATGAACCCCCCATAACTGGGAACAAAATAATGCTTGGATAAATACTGAAGGGTCAAAGGTAACCAGAGTTTAAAACAAATGTCAATATCAGTATCATAGTCAAATAATCAAGGTTCAATATCAAGATTCCTGTAGTATAAGTGCCAATGTCAAAAGTTCCAATCAACAAGGTTCAATATCCAAAGATCCAAAATCCCATGGTTCATAGTGAAAAGGTCATGATGAAAGTTTAAAGAAATAGTTCAATTTAGCAGATTCATATCAATTGTTTTAAAAAGGTTCGTAGTATAATCCAATTAAAAGGTTTATAACAAAGGTTCATTTAGAAAGAAACCTTCCAAAAGACAACATTTATAAAAGTAAACTTTAATGAAAGTTTTCTTAAAATATCCTTTAAAATAAGTCTTTATGAAATTATAAAATCCCATATAAAAGTGGTCTTAAAACATGTTAGAAGCGTCGTTATAAAATAGTTTCTCCTTTAAACATTCTCATATCATAATTAAGAAAAGGGTTTTCACATCCTGTTAATATATCCCAAAAGAACCTCCAAAGTTTCAAAAAGATCCAAATGCTTAGGTTACAAAAAGGTTAACGAACGGGTTATGTCAACATCACCATGACGGTTCAAACGAATATCAATAGAATCACAATACCAACGAAGCATCTCACCCTCAGAGCCAAATTACAAAGGTTCGCACATATCCAAGGTTCAAATGTCAGTGGCAACTAAATATCAAGGGTTCAAATATCATAAGATAGATCAAATAGGAAAGCCTAACATAAAGGCTCAGAATCAGATGACAAGATCAATCAATGCAGTCAAAGAGAGGAAAGACAAGTCATACAAAACCTTTACTAAAAAGGTCAGAATATCTGTACCTTCGCCGAACAAAACCAAGATCAAACAAAAGAGAAAAGGTCGCTCCCGCTTCACCGGACCTAGAAGAAAGTGAAAACGGATCATGAAGAGTTCGAAATTACTTAAGTTTCTCTTTTGGTTATTTTTCCATTTTTAGCAGCTTTCCATTTTAAGTAACTTTTCATATTTAGTAAGTTTCTGATTTAGGTAGTTCAAACATTTTAGAAGACTTTCTATTTTAGTAAGTTATAATGATTTGAGGGTTTAAATAGATCACTTTCCATATTTTAGGGTTTCAAATGCAAATATGCTATAATTAAAGGTCAAATGTGTAAATATTACAAGTTTTCATATTTTATACAAATTATACATAAGTTAAAAATATTAAACCTTCAAGTTTATAGATATTTCACTTTAAACCCTTTATTTATATTATTTACAAATTAGTCCTTATTAATTACTAAATTACAAATATATCATAATAATTTCATATTAGCATATTTAACCCTTAATTATCAGAACATACACATTTAACCCTTCACATAATATTTATACAAAACATCCTTCCATGTATATAATTTACAAAACAACCCCTCTGCTTTTAATAATTTCCAAATCAAATCTATTTATAATTTATTTAACTTTTAAACCTTCTAGTTTCAAATTTAACATATAATACACCCATATTATATTTTAAACGATTTACCCCTGGTCCAATACAAGTTACAAAAATGTCCCATAAGTTTAGAAAATTACAAAAACCACCCTTTACTTTTTAAAATGTAAATCGGCTAATAAAAAATATCACAACCATCAACCCTAATTTTTCCCAATCATTCCCATCATCATTATACAATCATTACAGCATTTATTAACATCAAACATCATCAAAAACCCTAGCCGTAGATCATACGCACCATATTTTTATTATTTTCGATAGGATTAAAATCAAAACAATTCCAACGATTCAGATAGGCTTCAAATAGTTGTAAACATATTTTCTATGAGTCTTATAAACATTATTACAGATTAAAAAAATATGGTTAAGGTCCCAAAAATTATACAAGCCGATTATATGATTTTTCACAAAATTAGGTTTTTGAAATTCTATAATTCGTATAGCCTTATAATTCATGCATGGATAATGTTTATGATTTTCTACAGATAATATATGATAAGAAGAGTGATACAAAAATACCCAAAAGCTATGGATCAAAGAGAACAAGAAGATGTGATTTGTTGCTTCTCAGCTAGGATTTTCGAACCAAAACAAGATGCACACGAACCACGATCACTCCCTAGCCTTCACCACTATTTTTCCCACCTTCTACACTTTAGTAAGAGCCCAATAAAAATAGCAAACACCTTTGGAAAAATGGTTTAGCCACCGTGTGTATTTTAGAGATAATCAGGGTTTTAAATTTCATTTAAAATACAATTATGTACACAAATATATAGAGGGTATTATAGATTTATAGGGCCGGATTTTCGGGTGGGTTTAATGAGGGAAAATCAGAATTATCACCTTCCATATTTAATTTGTGCATATCTTCAATTTCAAATAATTTGTACAACATTTTAAATCATTTGGACCTTGTATTACTACTTAGGCATGGCACATGAATTTTTATAAGTTCCAAATATTACAAATGTTCCAAAAAAAAATATTTATCATATGCTACTCATTTCCAAGTGTTTGGGTATTATTTGGTGTTTTATTTAAGTATTTATTTAAGTTTTAAGTTGTAGGGAATATTTGGTAATTTAAGCATGTTATGAAAATGTGGGTTTTACAACTATCCCCCCCCCCCCCCCCCCCCCCAAAAAAAAATAATTTCCGTCCTCGAAAATGCAAAAGGTAAGGTGGCGAAACAACACGAAGGTACACCAGAGTACGAACAGAAAAAGGGAGTAGTTGACTTGCATAGACTCAGACTTAGAGAAATTTCAACAAACAGAATGACCATGTTTCCCATAACTTGCTCTTATTGATCCAAAGATAGTTTTGGTCTCCCCATAGAAGGCACATCGTACAGAATCCAAATCAAAGAATCACATACCGAACGTAGCAGATGATAATCGTATCCCCTTAAAAGATATACAAAGGAAGATATAGGATTGGGTGGGTATTTTGTCCGTGGACAAGGAAATGGACTGATCAGATGAGAATGTATCGAATGATAGCAATCATGAGGGTGATATCTATAAGTCTAACTCTTCAGATTTTCAAATATTTTTGTCTTCAATACAACCTTTCAAAGGTATTCTCTTAAACCGACAGATCTTGATTCTCAGAATCCAAAACCTTATATTTTAACTCATAATAGATTATCATAAAAGGGATTCATCGAATAAGAAGCGTATACATAGCAAAACTTAGGTGTAGCTCTTCATAGTAACAGATCAAATCTATATAGGCAGAAAAACGGGTTGATCAATAACATCAAATGGCAGGAAGCTCTACAATAGAACTTATCAGAAGCACAGAAGTCAACAATCGCATGTCGAGTATCCAAACATATCAAAACGTACGGCGATAAGGCGGATCAAACGTACAGATCGAAAGAATCCTAAAGTCTCACTATTCGCAGATACTCGCAAACAAAAACAGAAATCTAAGGCTCCTCTAAGGCACTTCTCAAGACATCATATGAACACAACAAGTGCACGTTATATGATGTAAGTATTATCACGTTGGCCAGACGTCATAATACTAGCATCATAGAAATATGCCCTCATGATGGTCATACTCTATCTCAATCAGTGAATCAAATCTAGAAATCCACCTAACAGTCCAACTAACTCCTGGGTTAGTCCTATTCAAAGATTAATAACAAAACGATGTCGACAAAACAAGTGAAGCTCGAAAAGACGTAACAAAATTAAACAACCATCATCAGAAAAAGTATGTCACTAAGGCATCATAAAGTTCGCTTCAAGAATTCGTCCCTTCAAAATCTTCTTATGTCCGAGTAATCAGTCTTCGTTCGTCTTCCAGTCTGAGAGTGGGACGGAATCATTAACTTGAGTTTGGTTTCCTCAAGCCTTCTTCAGTTCTTCTTGGAATGTGATGGAGTAATGTGAACCTCTGGTACGATCTTCAATCTTCTCCTCATCCAGTATGCTTCCGCTCTCAATTCATCTTAGTACAACTAAGATGAATAGGAAGGTGAGACTGCATGTCTTCATCAACTTCAGGTTCGCCATCTTGGCTTGGTTCTTGCGTTATGCTCGTCAACTCTTCCGTCTGGCGAGGAATGTCTTCAACTCTTCAGAGTAGCCATCGCTGTTGTCAACTTCAGGTTCTATCCCGCTCCGTCCTCTGGTGGGAAACTTGGTGGTTCAGCAGGAATCATAACCGGAAAGCTCAAGGTGTCAAAATGATTCTTGGGATAAGATTCATTTCTTCGGTGTACCAAAATAGGTGCAAGGGGAACTTCATAATCGCGAAAATAACGTATGAGTCTCCAGAACAATAATGGTAGCTGATTGGTTCCAAACGGTCAACCTAAATTGACCAGGTGATGGTCAACAAGGTCAAACAGCCTAGAGTCAATGCTCCGTGGAAGTATAGTGTTTCCCCGGGTCGTTATGTCCCGACGAGGTGTGGATGGTTAACAAACGGCTTTGTGATCGGGTGAATTTGGATAGGAAAAGGGTTTGTGAGTGATTACACTACTGATTTGTATAATGAAATAGCTTAAATAAGCTATAAAGATGATTACGTGAAAGTTAGATACCTAAAAACGCTTAAAATCTAAAAACGCATACGTTCACGTTTTAAATAACGTGAACGTACAAAATAAAACGTAAAAACGGAAATCTGAAAACCCACAGGGGGTGAAAATGACACTTTTACAAACTTAAAATGAAAAGAAAATTTAAAATGAAAATGAAATGATTAAAATGATTATTTTAATATTTAAATACTATTTAATTAATTAAAACTATTTAAAAAGTAAATTAAACCTAATTTATATAAACTAAAAATGATAAACACTACAAATTAAACTAAAAACTTGCAAAAATATTTTCTAAACCTTAAAAAGAACTTGAAGAAAGTATAAAAAATAAAAATAAATATTTTTGTCTTTTTATGGATTTTCTATTAATTAAAAACTAATTATCTTAATTAAACTATTTAAACTAATTTAAATTACAAATAATACTAAATTAACTTAGAAAATTATGGAAAAATTCCTTAAATTATTTTTATATTATATAAAAGCTAGGAAAAATATAAAAACTAGGTTTTACTTAATAAAAACTAATTATGCTATTTTAAACTTAATATTAATTAATTATTAATGAAACTAAGATTAATTTTAATAAATACTAAATGATAAAATAAAAAACTGAGAAAATTATTATAAATACTTTAATATAAGAGGAATTTAATAAAAATATAAAATAGCTAAGTACTTAATAAAAATTTAAAAATGAAAATTAAAATTAAATTACATTAAATAGAAACTATCACTTAATATTAAATTGTTTTTTTTTTTGATTTTTCTTTTACCAACCTATTTTATAACTAAAAACTAACAACTTTTGTAAAAACAAAATTTTTATAACTTAAAAATATGCAGAATACAGACTAAAAAGGGTGACAGTTGACTTTAGTTGACCACAAGGGAAAATAAGCTAAAATGGGTGTAAGTGGGACCCACACTGGTTGATTCAGGTCTAAATAAGTTGAGGGAACTTGTTTAAGCCATAAAATGCAAGTGGGGTCCACTGGATAAGCCAATAAGCTCAAATAAGCACTTGACTTATTTGTTTGAGGACTGAAAAGTGGGACAGAGTTGGGGGTAATTCCAAGTGGGTCCCAGGGGTTCCCAGGTCAAACCAATGGTCAAGGGGTGAAGTATGGTAGGAGGGGGGTTGAAATGAACCAAGGTTGGGCACAGGGACCCACAAGGGTGGCCAGAAAACCACCACCAAGTGGTGGTGGTGGGACTGTGGCTGCTGGTGCAGCTGGTGCAGGGGATGAACTCCCCCTGCAAGTGTTTTTGGAGCTAAGTGGGGCCCACAAAAAAATTAGTAAAAATCAAATGGCCATGGAAACTTAAAGTTGAGCTGGTAGGCAACAATTAGAAACAAATTTCAAGCTCAGAAACCTAATACAAAATTCTATTTAAATCTTTGAAGTTTGGTAAAAAACTGGAAGCATGCACTTTGACTTTTTGCAAAAACTTAAAACCTTGACTTTTCCCAACTTTGAATGATCAAATCTGATGAAATGTGTTATATTAAGCTACACTAAGATGATATAAGGCTATATAAACATGTACTAGACTAATATGAGTGGATTTGGAACCTAAAACCCATGACAGTTAATTGTCATGGGGATTGGAGATGATTTTTGACTTTGGTTATTTAACACTTGGATTTTAAGCTTAATTTAACCTAACTAAAGCTAATACAGTATGTATACACTAAAATAAGAGTAAAATAACAACTAGAATAGATAGCAAAGAGCTGATCCAAACACTCCCTATAAGAACTGAAAATGGGTTTTTGAGGAGCAGACACATAATCTAATCCATGAAATTGCACAATTAACTCAAACTAACATTAATTAAACCTAGATGAACTAGATTGAGCAACAAATGAGATACATTAATATTGAATGCAAAAAAAATTGAAAGGTGCTTACTATGTCTTGCAATCTGAATTCAGTGATCAAGGTCCCAAATAGCAACCTAAAGCCTACCACTAGGCATCTAAACCATGACAATCAAAATCCACAGCACTCCTTGCTTCTATCTTCTTCTCCACAGTGATTTTTGCACTAGTGAACAATTTCTATAATTTTCTACTAATTTAACTTTTATAAATGGAACTAATATTGATCACTCAGAAACTTGAAGAAGCTTGCAAATAAGCTAAAATGAGCTTAATGGAACCAAGAGACAACACTTAACAGTTTTTAAGTAGGATTTTCACATTTGCATAAAAATTGCCAACATTGAATTTAAACATAAAACTTAAATTGATGGTTGAGAATAGTTTTAACCTACACTGAATACACTAAAAACATTAATTGAAAACTGAAAATTACATTGAGACTAGAAAATTAACTTAAACGACATAAAGAAAATTAAAACTACACTATATTACACTACTCCTATCACTACTACTCTTTCTCTTCTTTTCCTTTTCTTTTTATAGGCCCTGGAGTCTCTCTTGACTATCCCACTTCAATCACAGCCGTTGGATGGCTTTATGTTGATCCTAGCCTTTGAATTTATATTGGCGGGAAAATGGAAGGTGGGCAGGTTGAGTGTTTCTGGTGGGATAATTAATGAGGAGGGGGGGGGGTTGAATGTAGGTGAGAATTTAATGATAGTTGGTGATACAGTGGAGGAGGGGGGAGACAAAAGCCTGGGATTAGGGGTGGTAATGGTGGGAGGTTAGGGATGATGGTGTGGTGTTTGACCTGGTCAAATGACCAGGTATATATTAACGGGGGTGTTTTGTTTTTGTTATGGGCTTGGGGTAGGGTAATGGGCTGAGGGTGTACATAG
Organism: Artemisia argyi; assembly: GCA_030686995.1. Taxonomy (NCBI): domain Eukaryota; kingdom Viridiplantae; phylum Streptophyta; class Magnoliopsida; order Asterales; family Asteraceae; genus Artemisia; species Artemisia argyi. Next base: position 110,052,273 of record CM060704.1, on the reverse strand, counting down.
ATCAGGGGTGCGATTGGGTTTTGGTATTTGGTTTGTTTTGGGTTGTAATAATAACATAGGACCCGTTTGGTTGGAACTTCAAAATACCACAAGGACCAACTTTGCAATTTTTCAAAAGGTTAGGGACTGATTTTGTAATTTGCCAAAAGTAACCATAAGGATCAAACCCGCCAATCACCAATATTTCAAAAACCATTTTTTTTTGCATTTTCATTTTTCGAAATTTCCCGGGGACCAAATTTGTAAATTTCCAAACCTCGGGGACTAAACTTGCAATTTTCTGAAAATTTCACCCAAGGACTATTTGTGATACATTTTGATTTTCCAAGGGCAAAAAATGATTTTCCTTTCAAAAATATCCCACCAGGGACTGAATCTGCCAAAATCTGTAACTCCAGGGACTAAATTGTAATTTTCCAAAACTTTTCCAATTTTTCACCAAAGGACAAAATATGACAACTTATGATTGTAAAAGGACCTTTGGTGATAATTTTCTATATTTTGAATATCCAGGGACTAGTTTTGTAATTTTATGAAAGTTGAGGGACTGAAACTGCCAATTTTGCAAACTTTGTGCGTTTTTCATTTGTTTTTGCTCATTTTGCATCTAAAACATATAAAACACAATTTTGAAATATTTTTAGTATTTTGATGCATTTCTGAGTGTTTTTGTATGTTTTGCAGTTCAGATTTGACCAAAAATGATGAGTGTTTGAGCACTCATCAATCCCCCACACTAAACTATTGCTAGTCCCTAGCAATAACTGTTTTGAAAACTTGATGGATTTTAAACTCTTTACCAAAAGCCATCACTTCTGGAGTAGCCAGGTGTAAGAACTGTGGCACACCTGATAACCGTGTGATTTTGAGCAAACCATCAGCTGTCAACGGATTTGAGTAGTCTTTACCAAAAGCCGTTTGCTTCTGGACTAGCCAGCTCTTGATGGAATAGTCAACATCTTGGTGAGCTAATTACCAATTATGGTTTTTCCACGGCCTTTACCACAAGCCATAATCTTGTGGGCTAGCCAACTCATTCGCTTTATGGGATATGGGGAGTTGAGGAACCATACAATTTTGGGCAAATTGCAAGCCATAAACGGATTTGAGTTGTCTTTACCAAGAGCCGTTTGCTCCTGGACTAGCCAATCCCTTTGTCGGTTAGACCTGGCGGACTGATTACCACAAAAATTTTGAAGCACCAGTGAAAAAAATTTTGAAAATTTTTTGAAATTTTGGCTAAAAACGGGGGTATTATATAGTAAAATGTGATAAAATTCGCTAGAATAGCGAATACCCCCCACACTTAGAATGAATATTGTCCTCAATATTCAAAGTCCCGGTTATTATGCCGACTCTTTGAATGTAAAAGGGCAACATTACAAGCTAAGCGTGGAAAACACCATTTTCTTTTCACTGTTGTAACCATAATAGGGGTAACTCCCCCACACTTAGGGTGAAAACCCTAAGTACATGCTACTGATTTTGTTTACCGAGTCGCTAGCTTGACTCGACCCCGAATTTATTTGTCCTTGGGGAAGAATGATGTGGAAGAAACAATCTCAATCGGACTTTCATTCAAGATGTTTGGACAAACATTTGAAGCACGCGAAAGTTCCACACCGATGAGATAAGTACCCGGCTCAAGATAATGATACAAGAAAATGCCGGGATCAAAGATAATGTCTTCATTCCCGAAGGAGTGAAGAACAGGAGAAGTCACCCGATAGGTGAAGAAAGTAAGAAAGATCTTGATGACAATCAAGATTGATTCATCATCATCAGAAAGAGAATTCATGATTAGTGTATCATGAATCTCATCAGTAAAGCTCGTATGATCTAGACATATTATGGGTGAGAGGGTTGGGATTTTGATATCAATCAAATTCTCAAGGTTGAGAATATTTCCCTCCGGAAAACAAAGATCAACTTTGTCTAGATCAAAGTAAAAATTATCATACTCCGGTGGAGATATGATATGAGTGAGTTCACCGGAGAACTCCTCAAAGGTGAATGAATCATATTCGAGGAGAGAAATTTGAGAATGAGAAGTGGTACTGCCACTAATCTTCTCTCCCATATGATCAAAAGTAAAGGCTTCAAACTCCAGAATAGGATCATCGGATACAATGTCACTATCCTTTATGGGGATAGGAGATGAAATAGGTTTCATATTGAAAGCCTCGATTTTAGAAATGAGGAGATCGACATTCAATAATGTTGCACGAAGTACTTCATCTTTGATTTCAGTGTCAATCTCATCATTCTCTTCTTCTAAGCTAACTAGCTTAGAAGGTAATTCTTCCATAAAAACGATGTCTCCACAAGATAACAAATCGTCATCAGTAGAATCGGAGAACATCTCAACATGATTAGTCGGGAAGACAAGAGGAGGAGGAATATCACATATATGATCAAGAATTCCCTGTGACTCTCTTGGGATTGAGACAAGGTCCTCAACACTAGATGTTGGGAATTAAACTAACAGTACAAAATGCTAGTGTTGGAGTTCCCACTGCTTGAAGAATACACTAGCAGTGGAAACATTATTCCTACTACTGAAGAATACACTAGCAGTGGAAACATCATTACCACTGCTAGTACAAAGTTACCACTGCTAGTACGAAGATAAATATAGAAAAGATTTGGTGTATATCTTATTCTATTAGAATATACTTATCTTGTAAAGGACTCCTTGTTTCTTATAAAAGGAGATCCTAGATTAGGGTTTTATATATCAGTTGTCAATATATAACTTTCATATACGTTTTTCTTAAAGCTTCAAGGTGTAACCCTAGTGATATCATAGATCACTCGTATTATTATCATTAATAATATTGGAGCTATTTGTTTGTTACATACATTGTTCTCACATACATATAACTGTTTCATTCACACTCAATCTTCTAAGTATCATTAAGTAGATTCCGCATACTTAGTGGTATTACTCAAAGTATCATTATCAACACAAGTTCAAGGTGTACACGATCCAACAAGTGGTATCAGAGCCAGGTTCTGATACTTTAAATTAGAAGATCCAGAAGAACAGTTTACTCACAAGAAGATGGCATTCTCCGATTCAGAGGTACATTCAATTATAAGTTGTGCTAAATCTTGTTCTGCTTTAAAAGAATATGAAAAACTTAAAAAACAATATGATGAACAGAGGTTAGAGCTAAATCAAACTAGTTATAATCTATCTAACCATAAAAGAGGTCTTGCTGTGCTAGAAGAACAGATTTTGCATTATAGAGCTAATGAGTCTAAATTTAAAGATGACATTGCTGTGTTAAAAAGGGATTTAGACTATAAGATTGCAGTAAATGTGGCACTTAGAGAAGAATTGGAGAAGGTTAAAAAGGCTAATGAAAATATTCAGATAACCTGTAATACTTTAGATCATCAGTCTAAGTGTATTGATAAAATTTGGGAGGCTCAGGTAGTGAATAAGGCTAAATCTGGTATAGGATATAAGTCTGTTCCTCCACCATACAGAGGTGTTCCTTCACCTCCTGGTATTGACCTAGCACACACAGGTCTAGAGGAATTTCAAGAACCTCAGATGATATATGGTCAAAAGTCTAGTCCCAAGATAGAAAAGACTGAGGAAACTAAAGAATGCTTTGAAAGTGCTAGTGACACTTCTTTAGTTGATGAAGATGTGTCTAAAGCAAAATCTGAGATTAAGGTAGATGTGAATAATGTTCCTAAAGTGGCTAAAATTGAAAACAATAAACCAGTTAGGAATACTGTTAGATATGCAGAGATGTACAGGTCACAACCTAGAGGTAACCAAAGAAATTGGAATAATATGAAATCCCAACAGCTAGGTAGTGATTTTGTGATGTTGAATAAAGCATGTTTTGTATGTGGTAGTTTTGATCATTTGTCTGCATATTGTGAATATAATCCTTGGAAAAAGGTAACTTCAAGGGATACAAGGGTATTTGGGAACAAACAACCTAGAGTGAACAACTATGTTTCAAATCAATCTCACTCTAATGTTAAAATAATACCCAGAGTTGTCATGTTAAGGTCTGGCACTAAACCTCTTTATCCTGCTAGGCCAAACAAGACTCTTTACCCCAAGCAAACTGTTCCAAGTGCTAAACCAAGATTTTCAAATCAAGCACAAACAGTTAAACATGCCTTTTTCAATAAAACAGCTAGGCAAAATAAAAAATGGGAATCTAAGGTTTCAACTGCTAAGACAGCAATTCCCACTGGTAGGTCAAAAGTTTCTACTGATAGGCAAAAGAAAGCTGTTAAGGGTAATATGGGAAATGGCATGAAAGCTACAGCACAATGGGTTTGGAGACCAATAACAGGTGACAAAGCATCTATGATATTAAAAAAACACACTTATATTGATGCAAGAGGGAGAGTCAAGTCAGTAATGGCTTGGGTTTCCAATGTTTAGTTGTCTGTTATAGTATGTTTTGTTAGTCATATTCATTATTGTTAAAAGGAAAATATTTTGTCTTGTATTTTCTTGGTTTTGGACTAACAAATGCAGGTTGATTAAGCAAATGATTTGGAGCTATCAGATTGCTTGATATGAGAATTGGACTGTATGCTGATATAGAGTTTGGAGTGTGTGACCTGGATACACAACAAATGGTAATTGGTTCACCATGTCTAACCCACACCAAGAACCAACTAGTCCAGAGCAAACGGCTACTGGTAAAGACTTATCAAATCCGTTTATGGTTGATAGTTTACCAAAAACTAGGTTATCAACTCACCATACATCCATGTGATCAAGAGTTGGCTAGTCCATAGCAAACGGCTCATGGTAAAGACATATCAAATCCGTTGATAGCTGATAGTTTGCTAAAAACTATGATAAGAGCAGCTAATTTTACATGTTTTACTTTCCACTGCTCTTTGAAAATTTTTGTTGATTTTTACCACTGCAGGTTCACAGTTACCACTGACAGTGTAAAATTTTCCACTGTTGATCTAAATAACTAATCTTTACTATGTGTAGATGCAGGACATGACAGTGATAATATCATTCAGATCTCTACCATGGCAACAGCTAATGTGTCTCATCCTTTTGGATTGGATACAGATGGCGGAATCCCAAGCCAAATTGTTATATTGGGTGGTTCAGAAGTACTTCCTAGTCCAACTAGGGGAGAAACTGAATCTATGCTCCATGATGCACCTCTCCCAGAAGTTAACACATCTGGAAGTGCTGAGGGTAGTTTGCAAATAAAGGAATTGATGGAACTGTGTACCAAATTATTATAAAAGGTGGATACTCTTGAAGAATATAATGCTGCATGATAATGTCAAAAGTTTGAAAGCAAAGAGGAGAGTAAACACAGTGGAATCTTCAAGTTCCTTTTGAATTTTATCTGATTGTGATGATTTTGGTGGTGATTCTCCCAAACAGGGGAGGAAAAGTGATGATAAGATTCAGGGGAGGAAAAATGATGATAAGATTCAGGGGAGGATTGCTCTCAGGTCAAAGAAACTCAGTTTGATGTAGATATAGAAGTTATACTGATGCACAAGTTTCTACTGATAGAATACCAGTTTCTCCTGATGATAGCAATTCAAGGCAAAAGTAAAGGTATCATGATTGAAGCTAAAGAAGAAAGTACTACATACAGAAGAGTTCATCATTTTGAAATATGAGAACTGCATGATTGAAAAGATAAGTGTTTGGAAGAATCCCCCCAAGATCAAGGAGGAAGTTTAATTCAAGAAACTTGTGGATTTGCAGAGGAATCACAAGTTTAGGGGAGGATTGTTGGGAATTAAACTAACAGTACAAAATGCTAGTGTTGGAGTTCCCACTGCTTGAAGAATACACTAGCAGTGGAAACATTATTCCTACTACTGAAGAATACACTAGCAGTGGAAACATCATTACCACTGCTAGTACAAAGTTACCACTGCTAGTACGAAGATAAATATAGAAAAGATTTGGTGTATATCTTATTCTATTAGAATATACTTATCTTGTAAAGGACTCCTTGTTTCTTATAAAAGGAGATCCTAGATTAGGGTTTTATATATCAGTTGTCAATATATAACTTTCATATACGTTTTTCTTAAAGCTTCAAGGTGTAACCCTAGTGATATCATAGATCACTCGTATTATTATCATTAATAATATTGGAGCTATTTGTTTGTTACATACATTGTTCTCACATACATATAACTGTTTCATTCACACTCAATCTTCTAAGTATCATTAAGTAGATTCCGCATACTTAGTGGTATTACTCAAAGTATCATATTAACACAAGTTCAAGGTGTTCACGATCCAACACTAGACTTTATGAATTCGTCCGATTCCCTTTCAGGAACAGTGTCAAGATGCTCGTCCCCCATGCTCAGAGAGTGAGTGGGAACCTCGGGTGTGATAAGAGTGGGTTGAGATGGAATCTCAAGTGATGGTGTCTCATCTGATGAATCTTTATAAAATTGAAGAATATCAAGGATATCCTCATCATCACTATCATCAGAAATGAAACGGAATCGAGAGCTAGATCTGGCTGCTTTTTCTTTTGCTATTGATTCCCTAATAGATCTTTCATAAGCATCTTGGGAATTTATTTTAGCAGCCTGTTCGTCAGCTAACAATTCTTCCATCGATTTTTGGTTTGGATTATCAGGGGTATGTGTTATTCCTCTAAAGTCTTTCACTAAATCCAAAAGATCAAGGAGAAGACTTTGAGGAATTGGTGGAGATGGAGGTTCGTCATAATACGATGTGTCAAAAGTGTTACAAGGAAATGGATTCCTTGTTTGACAATCGGAGCTGAAGTGCGGAACTCCACAGTAATCACAACAGTAAAACTGATGTGGCTGTGGGTTGTATGTGCTAGAGTCATAATCGTTATCAGGAAACTGCTCATAGATAAGCGTGGTTCCCGATTGACAATCAGAACTGTAGTGTGAACCACCACAATACTCACAACAGTAAAACTGCTGAGACTGATGGTGTGGTAGCTGGTGGAATGAATCAGTGGTGTCATGATAGGAATAGGGATCTTGGTTATAGACAGACCCGTTTCCTGACTCTACCATGCCACAACCGGGGCAATTGCCACCATTATAAGAACTACCACACCATTGGCAAATCAGAAAGTGTGGATGAGACATAGAAAGAATCAAATGTGTATAGAGGGTGAGGAATGGAGAATCAAAAGGGTAGGAGGGTGAAGAAGGATATTTTTGGTGTTTTTGGAAAACATTTTGTACAAATGATAAAGGAAATCTTTTTGTGTTTTTGTGTTCGCTGAAAACTGATTTTAAAATGTTTTCGGGAACAGTTTTGTTTTTATATGATAATAATAAGATAATATGAACAGGGATGGGAAATTTACAAAGGATTGAATTCCAAAAGCACTAATCAGCAAACCGTTTTTTAGAAAAACGCGCACAACCTCCCCGGCAGCGGCGCCAAAATTTGATTGGCTCCAAACGGTCAACCTAAATTGACCAGGTGATGGTCAACAAGGTCAAACAGCCTAGAGTCAATGCTCCGCGGAAGTATAGTGTTTCCCCGGGTCGTTATGTCCCGACGAGGTGTGGATGGTTAACAAACGGCTTTGTGATCGGGTGAATTTGGATAGGAAAAGGGTTTGTGAGTGATTACACTACTGATTTGTACAATGAAATAGCTTAAATAAGCTATAAAGATGATTACGTGAAAGTTAGATACCTAAAAACGCTTAAAATCTAAAAACGCGTACGTTCACGTTTTAAATAACGCGAACGTGCAAAATAAAACGTAAAAACTGAAATCTGAAAACCCACATGGGGTGAAAATGACACTTTTACAAACTTAAAATGAAAAGAAAATTTAAAATGAAAATGAAATGATTAAAATGATTATTCTAATATTTAAATACTATTTAATTAATTAAAACTATTTAAAAAGTAAATTAAACCTAATTTATATAAACTAAAAATGATAAACACTACAAATTAAACTAAAAACTTGCAAAAATATTTTCTAAAACTTAAAAAGAACTTGAAGAAAGTATAAAAAATAAAAATAAATATTTTTGTCTTTTTATGGATTTTCTATTAATTAAAAACTAATTATCTTAATTAAACTATTTAAACTAATTTAAATTACAAATAATACTAAATTAACTTAGAAAATTATGGAAAAATTCCTAAAATTATTTTTATATTATATAAAAGCTAGGAAAAATATAAAAACTAGGTTTTACTTAATAAAAACTAATTATGCTATTTTAAACTTAATATTAATTAATTATTAATGAAACTAAGATTAATTTTAATAAATACTAAATGATAAAATAAAAATCTGAGAAAATTATTATAAATACTTTAATATAAGAGGAATTTAATAAAAATATAAAATAGCTAAGTACTTAATAAAAATTTAAAAATGAAAATTAAAATTAGATTACATTAAATAGAAACTATCACTTAATATTAAATTGTTTTTTTTTTTTTTTTTTTTTCTTTTACCAACCTATTTTATAACTAAAAACTAACAACTTTTGTAAAAACAAAATTTTTATAACCTAAAAATAAGCAGAATACAGACTAAAAAGGGTGACAGTTGACTTTAGTTGACCACAAGGGAAAATAAGCTAAAATGGGTGTAAGTGGGACCCACACTGGTTGATTCAGGTGTAAATAAGTTGAGGGAACTTGTTTAAGCCATAAAATGCAAGTGGGGTCCACTGGATAAGCCAATAAGCTCAAATAAGCACTTGACTTATTTGTTTGAGGACTGAAAAGTGGGACAGAGTTGGGGGGTAATTCCAAGTGGGTCCCAGGGGTTCCCAGGTCAAACCAATGGTCAAGGGGTGAAGTATGGTAGGAGGGGGTTGAAATGAACCAAGGTTGGGCACAGGGACCCACAAGGGTGGCCAGAAAACCACCACCAAGTGGTGGTGGTAGGACTGTGGCTGCTGGTGCAGCTGGTGCAGGGGATGAACTCCCCCTGCAAGTGTTTTTGGAGCTAAGTGGGGCCCACAAAAAAATTAGTAAAAATCAAATGGCCATGGAAACTTAAAGTTGAGCTGGTAGGCAACAATTAGAAACAAATTTCAAGCTCAGAAACCTAATACAAAATTCTATTTAAATCTTTGAAGTTTGGTAAAAAACTGGAAGCATGCACTTTGACTTTTTGCAAAAACTTAAAACCTTGACTTTTCCCAACTTTGAATGATCAAATCTGATGAAATGTGTTATATTAAGCTACACTAAGATGATATAAGGCTATATAAACATGTACTAGACTAATATGAGTGGATTTGGAACCTAAAACCCATGACAGTTAATTGTCATGGGGATTGGAGATGATTTTTGACTTTGGTTATTTAACACTTGGATTTTAAGCTTAATTTAACCTAACTAAAGCTAATACAGTATGTATACACTAAAATAAGAGTAAAATAACAACTAGAATAGATAGCAAAGAGCTGATCCAAACACTCCCTATAAGAACTGAAAATGGGTTTTTGAGGAGCAGACACATAATCTAATCCATGAAATTGCACAATTAACTCAAACTAACATTAATTAAACCTAGATGAACTAGATTGAGCAACAAATGAGATACATTAATATTGAATGCAAAAAAAATTGAAAGGTGCTTACTATGTCTTGCAATCTGAATTCAGTGATCAAGGTCCCAAATAGCAACCTAAAGCCTACCACTAGGCATCTAAACCATGACAATCAAAATCCACAGCACTCCTTGCTTCTATCTTCTTCTCCACAGTGATTTTTGCACTAGTGAACAATTTCTATAATTTTCTACTAATTTAACTTTTATAAATGGAACTAATATTGATCACTCAGAAACTTGAAGAAGCTTGCAAATAAGCTAAAATGAGCTTAATGGAACCAAGAGACAACACTTAACAGTTTTTAAGTAGGATTTTCACATTTGCATAAAAATTGCCAACATTGAATTTAAACATAAAACTTAAATTGATGGTTGAGAATAGTTTTAACCTACACTGAATACACTAAAAACATTAATTGAAAACTGAAAATTACACTGAGACTAGAAAATTAACTTAAACGATATAAAGAAAATTAAAACTACACTATATTACACTACTCCTATCACTACTACTCTTTCTCTTCTTTTCCTTTTCTTTTTATAAGCCCTGGAGTCTCTCTTGACTATCCCACTTCAATCACAGCCGTTGGATGGCTTTATGTTGATCCTAGCCTTTGAATTTATATTGGCGGGAAAATGGAAGGTGGGCAGGTTGAGTGTTTCTGGTGGGATAATTAATGAGGAGAGGGGGGGGGGTTGAATGTAGGTGAGAATTTAATGATAGTTGGTGATACAGTGGAGGAGGGGGGAGACAAAAGCCTGGGATTAGGGGTGGTAATGGTGGGAGGTTAGGGATGATGGTGTGGTGTTTGACCTGGTCAAATGACCAGGTATATATTAACGGGGGTGTTTTGTTTTTGTTATGGGCTTGGGGTAGGTGATGAGGCGAAAAATGATCCGTTTTTAGGGGGTCATTTAAGCCCGAATCCGAATTTATTTGATCAAATATTGCCCTAAATCGTTCCTTTTGTGATTTTAGGTGTTTGGAGAGCGAATTCTGGAAAAGAGGCTATTTTGGACGTTTTTGGAGCATAAAGTGAAGAAAACGACAAAGTACCAAAAATCCAAGCTGGAAATACAAGGTGACGGCGTCAAGGGTTTGCTCTTGACGGCGTCAGACATGAAGAATAAATTACCGTAGCTGGTGACGGCGTCAGATGAAGAGATGACAGCGTCAAAGTGGCCAAGAATAATTTACCGTGGGTGGTGACGGCGTCACATAGGCCGTCACGATTTTATCTAGGGCGTCCGAGGAAGTGTATGGCGGCGAGTTGACGGCGTCAGATTTTACTCTTGACGCCGTCAGGACGATTTTCCTATATATAGTTTTCTAGTTTTTTCATTAAAAAGGGGAGAAGTTTTGGTGAAACCCTAAAGACGATTTTGGTGCCTCTTTTACAGGTTTTTCAAGGGTTCCAAACCCTTGAGACCTTGCATTGTAATTGAGATAAGTATACTCTTAATTCAATCAATATGTCTATGTGTTGGTTATCTATCTTTTGTTCTTATCTTAATTCTACTATGCTAGGCTAAATTCCCTTTGTGTTTGCTTAGATCTAATGAAACCTAGATGTTGATTATGTGTTGATTACTTGTCTATTCTTGTTTTGAATGAATGATATTATATGTTAGGCTTAAGAAAACTGGCAGATCTCCAAATGGTAACATGCTTGAACGTCTTAAGAAACATGAACCGAGGCGTACTAGGTCTTTATTGGTTGTATTTAATGCATGAGCCACTGTTTACAATCCCTATAGTTGTGCTGGGTCATGGTGTAGGAGGAGATAAGAGCTCATAGAGTTGGGGAGTTATGTATGCCACTCCACGAATGGTATTAAGGAATACAACCCGTCATTCATACAAGTGTAACAAGTAATTAACATGTAAAAGATATCTAGGGAGTAATGAAGTCTAAGTAAACACAATTTCTCCAATTACTGCTCACAACCTTAGTTTAATTAGTTTGTTTTCATTTTTATTATTTTATTTTGATTGCATCTTAGCTTTGGGTTAGTTGATTAGCAACTAATTCCGCCCACTCCTTCAAAACCCGAGATTTTACTTGCTTTCATAAAATATAAAAACACAAAAAATAATCATCTTCCATCTCTAGAACTATTAATTAGGCTTTCTAATCCTAGCGACACTATTCCTAAGCTGAACGATCAATCCCCCGGTACTTGTCACTATACTATACTACAACGATCAGGTACACTGCCTGGTGGGGGTTGTAAGCCTCGCGAGATCCCTCGAGAGGTAAAGCAAGGTGCGATTCCCACGCATCAAGTTTTTGGCGCCGCTGCCGGGGATTGTCTATCTATACATTTATTTCTCATCTTTCGCAAAAGAGTGCGGCGCCATCAAGTTTTTGGCGCCGCAGCCCGGGGAATAGTTATTGTCTAGGTTAGGATTTCTTTTTATTAGGTCTACTTGCTAGATTCCTTTCTAGTAAGATTTTATTTTTATTTTTAGGTCTTCTTTAGTCTATCTTATTTCTTCGTGCTTTTGTTCGTAACTCTTTACCATCCGACATCATGGAAGGTGGTAACATCTTTGAACCCATCATCCCACCACAACAAAACCCACCATTAGAACCCCTTAGGCCCCGAACCTTAGGAGAGTATTCCCGACCTAGCCACCAAGGCTACCGAAACACCATTGAGCTCACCGGAGCCAATGTGACCCCCCTGCGATCCGACACCATCCGGTTGGTGCAAAGCGGATGTGCATTCCATGGACTTCGTTCCGAAGATCCAAACCAACACCTTAAGGACTTCCTCAAAATTGTAGATTCCATAGACCTAGGTGTTGAAACTAGAGAGACTACCCGTTTACGCCTATTCCAATTCTCTCTACGGGATCAAGCTAGTCAATGGCTTGAGCGTTTACCCGCGGGATCCATCACCACATGGGATGATCTCACCACTCGTTTCCTTGCTCAATTTTTCCCACCGGGGAGAACTACTAAACTTAGGAATGACATCTTGATGTTCCAACAACGTCAAAATGAATCTCTTTATGAAGCATGGACTCGTTTCAAAGACTTACTCCAAAAAGTCCCTCATCATGGCATAGATTTGTGGCTCCAAGTCCAAATTTTTTATGACCATATCGATATCCCCACGAGGCGAACCATTGACCAATCGGCCGGTGGTAAGCTACGTGATCTTAGTGCGGAACAATCATGGGAACTCATAGAAGATCTTGCTCTCTATGACAACGAAAGTTGGAATGATCCCCGTGATTTGAACAAAACGGTCAAGGCAATATCTTTGCCTTCGAATAATTCAAGCACTCCCGACCGTAGGATCATGGAACTTGAGGACCAAGTCAAGTTTCTCATGAAATCTTACGAGGCTCTGAAGCATTCAAGCCAAGTGAACAAAATCACTTCTTCATGCAAATTATGTAGTGGTCCCCATGACACTCGTGATTGTGTGGAACTCCCCGGAACAGCTTTTGCGGACTACGCATCCACGCGTACCGACGAAGCGGGAGATAAGTGGTACACTTTCAAGCCCGAGCCAAACACATACGGTGATTCATATAACCCCTCATGGAAAAATCACCCAAACCTTAGGTGGAAACAAAATCAACCAAATTCATCCAACCCACCTAATCGTTACCAATCAAACGGTCCACCATCCAACCGTATCTTCAACAACAATCCTTCTAACAACTATGGTAGTACCAACAATCTGGAAGGATTGATGTCGAAATTTATGGCATCTCAAGAAGCTCGCATAGCTAGGTTTGAAACCGAATTCAACCAACAACAAACGGAGATGACCAACAAAATCGACAACTTGTTGAAAGCCCTCAACAACCAAACATTAGCCACACCTAGGAAGGACACTAGGGACACCAATAGTGGAATCCAAGCTAAGGACCCCTCATCATCCAAACATGTCCACTTTGTCAATGTTGTCACTATTAAGCCGATAGATAGGGAAATAGAGGAGAGTGACAAAGATGAAGTTAGAGTAGAAGCCAATAGTGAGGATGAGAGTAGGGAAGTTGAGGTTAATAAGGATAAGGAATTAGAGGAGGTAGAACCTATAGAGGAATATTTTGATAAGTTGCCAACCAAGGAAGAACGGGAATACCATAAGTATTTATTCGATAGTCCCGAAACAACATATATCTTTGGCGATCCCCTGATCAAAATGGGAGACCCCTCTAACATTAACATCCCATGCAATATCGGGCACATGCATGTATGGAAAGCTTACATAGATCTTAGATCCCCCGTGAACATCATGTCTAGGACTTATTACAATTGGGTGATGAAGAAGCAACTCAATTTTAGGATAATGCCCGGTAAAAGTTGGATAAGTAATTTTGCGGGAAGAGTGAAGGGATTGCATGTCATTATAGGGAATCTCACCTATGAGATTGATTTTATGATAGTTGAAGACATTCGTCCGGTGATAGATGCTTGCCTAAGTCAAGTAGTATTCGGGAAGCCATTTGTTGAGGCCACTAGGATGAGTTATGATCCGACATTAGGGATAGTTAGATTCAAGGAAGAGAATGATGAGGTTGCTTATCAAATGCCCTACAAGATTGAGCAATACCGCCTTCTCTCTAATTTCGAAAAGGAACGTAAGCAAGCGGCTTATTATAGGAATGAGGAGGATAGACGTAGAGGAGTAGAGTATGTTAGAAATAGGATGCTTGGTTTCTACAAAGAGTGCTTACAACTAGGTCCAGAATACAAAACTGGTTTAGAAGATGACCTAGAGAATGGAACCAATGATGAAATCACGTAGTAACCCACGACTTTGAGTCTAGCTACAAGACTCGTAAATAAAGAAAAGCGCTTCTTGGGAGGCAACCCATGTTTTGTGTGATTTTATTTGTTTGATTGTTATTTGCTTCCGTATGCATGTTTTATTTTTATTGTTGGTTGATCATGTTTCTCAATTAAAATGTGGAAATACTTTATTATGTTGTTTAGCCTAGTCTTAACTTCAACCTAAAGGTATTTTTGCAAAAGATAAGTGTAAGGGGAAACCCCAAATATGTTTTTTTTTAAGAAACAAACCGATCATGATTCTCCACAATATTTAATGAACATGTGTATTCGTATTGTTAGAGTCAAATGCTTGTATTGAGTCATAATGTAGTTTTGCAGGATTTTCCAGGAAGTAGGACAAAGTTTTTCCAGAAATTTTCCGGAAACATAACATAAAGATTTCTGCAGGTTCATTCTGACGGCGTCAGGCAATTGCTCTTGACGGCGTCAGGAGTCAAAAATCTGGAAATTTTACCAGTTTTGTTTTTCTAACGGAGTCTTATAAGTTTTTGTGAATTATTAAGTTTTATAATCTCCAGGAAATCTGCAAACTTCATTCCACAAGCATTATATCTTACTTTGTTTTCTAGGATTTAGTAACTTATATAGGATGCCGCCGATTTTACGCGAGGTTGCCTTGTTTACTTTTGTCAGGATTTACAGGTTATTTGAGACAAGAAGATGATTTATATTCTGGAAGGGAAGCTTTGATTGTTCGTTTTCTTGGAGGAAGATTTAACCTGGCCAACCTAAAATACATACCGAGCGAATCAGGGGAGTATTTGAATTCATTCTCTTTACTTTTAACTTTTACATTCCTTACTTGAACATTGGGGACAATGTTCATCTTAAGTGTAAGGGGAGGGTAAAAAGATGATACCTTACATATGCACTTTCGCTTGAGTTTGTTTTGTTTGATAGTAGATGAGTAATAAAACTATGAGAAATACTTGTTAGTGTAATTTTAGCGCCAAATTTAAAATTTTTTACAACATTTAGGAGTGAAACTCTAGCCATAGCAAGCGTCTCATGGATAGGAGATTGTATGACTAGCACATAACCGTATATTCAAAAAAAAATTTCCACCCAAAAATGTGAGGTTCGCCTTTAGATTTGATAGGAAAAGCATTCATTATTAGTGCTTATGAGTGTACCGGTAGCATTTAGATTCTAGAACTTGCGTTAGTGATGCATCCCAAGACCGCTAGTGAGACTACATTCGTGTAGTAGGATTTACTACATGATAAGAGGCATTAGGATCACCCTTGTGTTAAACCCGTATCATGATTACTTGACCATTTAAGTCATATTACTTGGCTAGTTAAGTCAACTAATTTTTCCCACACCCTTAGCGTTGTACTCATTTTTAGTACACGATACCCCTAGTACACCCCTCCGAGCCTATCTTTTCGTTTCTAACTTTAAGCATTTTACTTAAAGGAAGAATTTGTTACACCCCACTTAAATGTACACCCAAATCGCCTTAGCCTTCCGTGTATGCGCTCATTTTTAGTGCATTATTGTTATGTGTTAAACCCTAAGTTAACTTTCTAATTGATTACATGGTTGCTAAGTCGAGTCATATCCTTGTACATATTGTTTTGGGACGATTGGGACTCATGGGTAAGTACTTATTTTATGGAGTAATGGGGAAGAACAACACTTATTACCCCCATATGTACGTTAATCTTAAAAGTGCTCCAAGTGTTTTGATTTTCTTAATTCGAGTCATGAGAATAGTTTAATGTAAAGTATGTAAAGATTCAAGTGTAAGGGGAATGCTCAAACCCCTATGATGTATTATTTTGGATGGTAGGGTAAGAGTGTATGAAAAAAAAAAAAAAAAAAAAAAAAAAAAATTAGAAAAAGAAAAAAAAAATAGAAAAGAAAGAGAGAAAAAACATACGGACTACCATCCCGTTTTCATTCTATGTTTATTTTATGTTTTTGTTATTTTTCATTTATTAGCTTAAGTCGAGTCTAGTCTTGGCTTAGCAACGCCATCTTGTACATGTAATTAACTAAGATTGTTAACTCGCCACCAGTAAAATCCCCTTTATCCAACAAAACCGTGTAATTCATATCCCTACACCTAACGTTATAACCCTTTAAAAGACCTCTTTGATAGTTTATCCTAGGTGCTTACGCCATGTGGTGGAGGTTTGATCCTTTCCCAAGCCTATGGTAATCTATTTTGCTATGACAGGTAGTGAGAGATATCTTCCATTTCCATAATGTTATATTACTTTATTACACCCGAGAGATGTGAGTATCTAAACACTATTTGTGAGGTGCTTGTGTATGACCTCCGTGCTTGTCTATTGGTCTTTAGTGGAACGATTATTTGTTGTAATTACTTTTATATTAGTGTTAAATGACCCCTAACTTGTCTTTTGAGTAGAATAAAAGCTCATTTGCTTGAGGACAAGCAAATCTCAAGTGTAAGGGTATATGATGAGGCGAAAAATGATCCGTTTTTAGGGGGTCATTTAAGCCCGAATCCGAATTTATTTGATCAAATATTGCCCTAAATCGTTCCTTTTGTGATTTTAGGTGTTTGGAGAGCGAATTCTGGAAAAGAGGCTATTTTGGACGTTTTTGGAGCATAAAGTGAAGAAAACGACAAAGTACCAAAAATCCAAGCTGGAAATACAAGGTGACGGCGTCAAGGGTTTGCTCTTGACGGCGTCAGACATGAAGAATAAATTACCGTAGCTGGTGACGGCGTCAGATGAAGAGATGACGGCGTCAAAGTGGCCAAGAATAATTTACCGTGGGTGGTGACGGCGTCACATAGGCCGTCACGATTTTATCTAGGGCGTCCGAGGAAGTGTATGGCGGCGAGTTGACGGCGTCAGATTTTACTCTTGACGCCGTCAGGACGATTTTCCTATATATAGTTTTCTAGTTTTTTCATTAAAAAGGGGAGAAGTTTTGGTGAAACCCTAAAGACGATTTTGGTGCCTCTTTTACAGGTTTTTCAAGGGTTCCAAACCCTTGAGACCTTGCATTGTAATTGAGATAAGTATACTCTTAATTCAATCAATATGTCTATGTGTTGGTTGTCTATCTTTTGTTCTTATCTTAATTCTACTATGCTAGGCTAAATTCCCTTTGTGTTTGCTTAGATCTAATGAAACCTAGATGTTGATTATGTGTTGATTACTTGTCTATTCTTGTTTTGAATGAATGATATTATATGTTAGGCTTAAGAAAACTGGCAGATCTCCAAATGGTAACATGCTTGAACGTCTTAAGAAACATGAACCGAGGCGTACTAGGTCTTTATTGGTTGTATTTAATGCATGAGCCACTGTTTACAATCCCTATAGTTGTGCTGGGTCATGGTGTAGGAGGAGATAAGAGCTCATAGAGTTGGGGAGTTATGTATGCCACTCCATGAATGGTATTAAGGAATACAACCCGTCATTCATACAAGTGTAACAAGTAATTAACATGTAAAAGATATCTAGGGAGTAATGAAGTCTAAGTAAACACAATTTCTCCAATTACTGCTCACAACCTTAGTTTAATTAGTTTGTTTTCATTTTTATTATTTTATTTTGATTGCATCTTAGCTTTGGGTTAGTTGATTAGCAACTAATTCCGCCCACTCCTTCAAAACCCGAGATTTTACTTGCTTTCATAAAATATAAAAACACAAAAAATAATCATCTTCCATCTCTAGAACTATTAATTAGGCTTTCTAATCCTAGCGACACTATTCCTAAGCTGAACGATCAATCCCCCGGTACTTGTCACTATACTATACTACAACGATCAGGTACACTGCCTGGTGGGGGTTGTAAGCCTCGCGAGATCCCTCGAGAGGTAAAGCAAGGTGCGATTCCCACGCATCAGTAGGGTAATGGGCTGAGGGTGTACATGGATCAGGGGTGCGATTGGGTTTTGGTATTTGGTTTGTTTTGGGTTGTAATAATAACATAGGACCCGTTTGGTTGTAACTTCAAAATACCACAAGGACCAACTTTGCAATTTTTCAAAAGGTTAGGGACTGATTTTGTAATTTTCCAAAAGTAACCATAAGGATCAAACCTGCCAATCACCAATATTTCAAAAACCATTTTTTTTTGCATTTTCATTTTTCAAAATTTCCCGGGGACCAAATTTGTAAATTTCCAAACCTCGGGGACTAAACTTGCAATTTTCTGAAAATTTCACCCAAGGACTATTTGTGATACATTTTGATTTTCCAAGGGCAAAAAATGATTTTCCTTTCAAAAATATCCCACCAGGGACTGAATCTGCCAAAATCTGTAACTCCAGGGACTAAATTGTAATTTTCCAAAACTTTTCCTATTTTTCACCAAAGGACAAAATATGACAACTTATGATTGTAAAAGGACCTTTGGTGATAATTTTCTATATTTTGAATATCCAGGGACTAGTTTTGTAATTTTATGAAAGTTGAGGTACTGAAACTGCCAATTTTGCAAACTTTGTGCGTTTATCATTTGTTTTTGCTCATTTTGCATCTAAAACATATAAAACACAATTTTGAAATATTTTTAGTATTTTGATGCATTTCTGAGTGTTTTTGTATGTTTTGCAGTTCAGATTTGACCAAAAATGATGAGTGTTTGAGCACTCATCAATCCCCCACACTAAACTATTGCTAGTCCCTAGCAATAACTGTTTTGAAAACTTGATGGATTTTAAACTCTTTACCAAAAGCCATCACTTCTGGAGTAGCCAGGTGTAAGAACTGTGGCACACCTGATAACCGTGTGATTTTGAGCAAACCACCAGCTGTCAACGGATTTGAGTAGTCTTTACCAAAAGCCGTTTGCTTCTGGACTAGCCAGCTCTTGATGGAATAGTCAACATCTTGGTGAGCTGATTACCAATTATGGTTTTTCCACGGCCTTTACCACATGCCATAATCTTGTGGGCTAGCCAACTCATTCGCTTTATGGGATATGGGGAGTTGAGGAACCATACAATTTTGGGCAAATTGCAAGCCATAAACGGATTTGAGTTGTTTTTACCAAGAGCCGTTTGCTCCTGGACTAGCCAATCCCTTTGTCGGTTAGACCTGGCGGACTGATTACCACAAAAATTTTGAAGCACCAGTGAAAAAATTTTTGAAAATTTTTTGAAATTTTGGCTAAAAACGGGGGTATTATATAGTAAAATGTGATAAAATTCGCTAGAATAGCGAATACCCCCCACACTTAGAATGAATATTGTCCTCAATATTCAAAGTCCCGGTTATTATGCCGACTCTTTGAATGTAAAAGGGCAACATTACAAGCTAAGCGTGGAAAACACCATTTTCTTTTCACTGTTGTAACCATAATAGGGGTAACTCCCCCACAATTAGGGTGAAAACCCTAAGTACATGCTACTGTTTTTGTTTACCGAGTCGCTAGCTTGACTCGACCCCGAATTTATTTGTCCTTGGGGAAGCATGATGTGGAAGAAACAATCTCAATCGGACTTTCATTCAAGATGTTTGGACAAACATTTGAAGCACGCGAAAGTTCCACACCGATGAGATAAGTACCCGGCTCAAGATAATGATACAAGAAAATGCCGGGATCAAAGATAATGTCTTCATTCCCGAAGGAGTGAAGAACAGGAGAAGTCACCCGATAGGTGAAGAAAGTAAGAAAGATCTTGATGACAATCAAGATTGATTCATCATCATCAGAAAGAGAATTCATGATTGGTGTATCATGAATCTCATCAGTAAAGCTCGTATGATCTAGACATATTATGGGTGAGAGGGTTGGGATTTTGATATCAATCAAATTCTCAAGGTTGAGAATATTTCCCTCCGGAAAACAAAGATCAACTTTGTCTAGATCAAAGTAAAAATTATCATACTCCGGTGGAGATATGATATGAGTGAGTTCACCAGAGAACTCCTCAAAGGTGAATGAATCATATTCGAGGAGAGAAATTTGAGAATGAGAAGTGGTACTGCCACTAATCTTCTCTCCCATATGATCAAAAGTAAAGGCTTCAAACTCCGGAATAGGATCATCGGATACAATGTCACTATCCTTTATGGGGATAGGAGATGAAATAGGTTTCATATTGAAAGCCTCGATTTTAGAAATGAGGAGATCGACATTCAATAATGTTGCACGAAGTACTTCATCCTTGATTTCAGTGTCAATCTCATCATTCTCTTCTTCTAAGCTAACTAGCTTAGAAGGTAATTCTTCCATAAAAACGATGTCTCCACAAGATAACAAATCGTCATCAGTAGAATCGGAGAACATCTCAACATGATTAGTCGGGAAGACAAGAGGAGGAGGAATATCACATATATGATCAAGAATTCCCTGTGACTCTCTTGGGATTGAGACAAGGTCCTCAACACTAGACTTTATGAATTCGTCCGATTCCCTTTCAGGAACAGTGTCAAGATGCTCGTCCCCCATGCTCAGAGAGTGAGTGGGAACCTCGGGTGTGATAAGAGTGGGTTGAGATGGAATCTCAAGTGATGGTGTCTCATCTGATGAATCTTTATAAAATTGAAGAATATCAAGGATATCCTCATCATCACTATCATCAGAAATGAAACGGAATCGAGAGCTAGATCTGGCTGCTTTTTCTTTTGCTATTGATTCCCTAATAGATCTTTCATAAGCATCTTGGGAATTTATTTTAGCAGCCTGTTCGTCAGCTAACAATTCTTCCATCGATTTTTGGTTTGGATTATCAGGGGTATGTGTTATTCCTCTAAAGTCTTTCACTAAATCCAAAAGATCAAGGAGAAGACTTTGAGGAATTGGTGGAGATGGAGGTTCGTCATAATACAATGTGTCAAAAGTGTTACAAGGAAATGGATTCCTTGTTTGACAATCGGAGCTGAAGTGCGGAACTCCACAGTAATCACAACAGTAAAACTGATGTGGCTGTGGGTTGTATGTGCTAGAGTCATAATCGTTATCAGGAAACTGCTCATAGATAAGCGTGGTTCCCGATTGACAATCAGAACTGTAGTGTGAACCACCACAATACTCACAACAGTAAAACTGCTGAGACTGATGGTGTGGTAGCTGGTGGAATGAATCAGTGGTGTCATGATTGGAATAGGGATCTTGGTTATAGACAGACCCGTTTCCTGACTCTACCATGCCACAACCGGGGCAATTGCCACCATTATAAGAACTACCACACCATTGGCAAATCAGAAAGTGTGGATGAGACATAGAAAGAATCAAATGTGTATAGAGGGTGAGGAATGGAGAATCAAAAGGGTAAGAGGGTGAAGAAGGATATTTTTGGTGTTTTTGGAAAACATTTTGTACAAATGATAAAGGAAATCTTTTTGTGTTTTTGTGTTCGCTGAAAACTGATTTTAAAATGTTTTCGGGAACAGTTTTGTTTTTATATGATAATAATAAGATAATATGAACAGGGATGGGAAATTTACAAAGGATTGAATTCCAAAAGCACTAATCAGCAAACCGTTTTTTAGAAAAACGCGCACAACCTCCCCGGCAGCGGCGCCAAAATTTGATTGGCTCCAAACGGTCAACCTAAATTGACCAGGTGATGGTCAACAAGGTCAAACAGCCTAGAGTCAATGCTCCGCGGAAGTATAGTGTTTCCCCGGGTCGTTATGTCCCGACGAGGTGTGGATGGTTAACAAACGGCTTTGTGATCGGGTGAATTTGGATAGGAAAAGGGTTTGTGAGTGATTACACTACTGATTTGTACAATGAAATAGCTTAAATAAGCTATAAAGATGATTACGTGAAAGTTAGATACCTAAAAACGCTTAAAATCTAAAAACGCGTACGTTCACGTTTTAAATAACGCGAACGTGCAAAATAAAACGTAAAAACTGAAATCTGAAAACCCACATGGGGTGAAAATGACACTTTTACAAACTTAAAATGAAAAGAAAATTTAAAATGAAAATGAAATGATTAAAATGATTATTCTAATATTTAAATACTATTTAATTAATTAAAACTATTTAAAAAGTAAATTAAACCTAATTTATATAAACTAAAAATGATAAACACTACAAATTAAACTAAAAACTTGCAAAAATATTTTCTAAAACTTAAAAAGAACTTGAAGAAAGTATAAAAAATAAAAATAAATATTTTTGTCTTTTTATGGATTTTCTATTAATTAAAAACTAATTATCTTAATTAAACTATTTAAACTAATTTAAATTACAAATAATACTAAATTAACTTAGAAAATTATGGAAAAATTCCTAAAATTATTTTTATATTATATAAAAGCTAGGAAAAATATAAAAACTAGGTTTTACTTAATAAAAACTAATTATGCTATTTTAAACTTAATATTAATTAATTATTAATGAAACTAAGATTAATTTTAATAAATACTAAATGATAAAATAAAAATCTGAGAAAATTATTATAAATACTTTAATATAAGAGGAATTTAATAAAAATATAAAATAGCTAAGTACTTAATAAAAATTTAAAAATGAAAATTAAAATTAGATTACATTAAATAGAAACTATCACTTAATATTAAATTGTTTTTTTTTTTTTGATTTTTCTTTTACCAACCTATTTTATAACTAAAAACTAACAACTTTTGTAAAAACAAAATTTTTATAACTTAAAAATAAGCAGAATACAGACTAAAAAGGGTGACAGTTGACTTTAGTTGACCACAAGGGAAAATAAGCTAAAATGGGTGTAAGTGGGACCCACACTGGTTGATTCAGGTCTAAATAAGTTGAGGGAACTTGTTTAAGCCATAAAATGCAAGTGGGGTCCACTGGATAAGCCAATAAGCTCAAATAAGCACTTGACTTATTTGTTTGAGGACTGAAAAGTGGGACAGAGTTGGGGGGTAATTCCAAGTGGGTCCCAGGGGTTCCCAGGTCAAACCAATGGTCAAGGGGTGAAGTATGGTAGGAGGGGGGTTGAAATGAACCAAGGTTGGGCACAGGGACCCACAAGGGTGGCCAGAAAACCACCACCAAGTGGTGGTGGTGGGACTGTGGCTGCTGGTGCAGCTGGTGCAGGGGATGAACTCCCCCTGCAAGTGTTTTTGGAGCTAAGTGGGGCCCACAAAAAAATTAGTAAAAATCAAATGGCCATGGAAACTTAAAGTTGAGCTGGTAGGCAACAATTAGAAACAAATTTCAAGCTCAGAAACCTAATACAAAATTCTATTTAAATCTTTGAAGTTTGGTAAAAAACTGGAAGCATGCACTTTGACTTTTTGCAAAAACTTAAAACCTTGACTTTTCCCAACTTTGAATGATCAAATCTGATGAAATGTGTTATATTAAGCTACACTAAGATGATATAAGGCTATATAAACATGTACTAGACTAATATGAGTGGATTTGGAACCTAAAACCCATGACAGTTAATTGTCATGGGGATTGGAGATGATTTTTGACTTTGGTTATTTAACACTTGGATTTTAAGCTTAATTTAACCTAACTAAAGCTAATACAGTATGTATACACTAAAATAAGAGTAAAATAACAACTAGAATAGATAGCAAAGAGCTGATCCAAACACTCCCTATAAGAACTGAAAATGGGTTTTTGAGGAGCAGACACATAATCTAATCCATGAAATTGCACAATTAACTCAAACTAACATTAATTAAACCTAGATGAACTAGATTGAGCAACAAATGAGATACATTAATATTGAATGCAAAAAAAATTGAAAGGTGCTTACTATGTCTTGCAATCTGAATTCAGTGATCAAGGTCCCAAATAGCAACCTAAAGCCTACCACTAGGCATCTAAACCATGACAATCAAAATCCACAGCACTCCTTGCTTCTATCTTCTTCTCCACAGTGATTTTTGCACTAGTGAACAATTTCTATAATTTTCTACTAATTTAACTTTTATAAATGGAACTAATATTGATCACTCAGAAACTTGAAGAAGCTTGCAAATAAGCTAAAATGAGCTTAATGGAACCAAGAGACAACACTTAACAGTTTTTAAGTAGGATTTTCACATTTGCATAAAAATTGCCAACATTGAATTTAAACATAAAACTTAAATTGATGGTTGAGAATAGTTTTAACCTACACTGAATACACTAAAAACATTAATTGAAAACTGAAAATTACATTGAGACTAGAAAATTAACTTAAACGACATAAAGAAAATTAAAACTACACTATATTACACTACTCCTATCATTACTACTCTTTCTCTTCTTTTCCTTTTCTTTTTATAAGCCCTGGAGTCTCTCTTGACTATCCCACTTCAATCACAGCCGTTGGATGGCTTTATGTTGATCCTAGCCTTTGAATTTATATTGGCGGGAAAATGGAAGGTGGGCAGGTTGAGTGTTTCTGGTGGGATAATTAATGAGGAGAGGGGGGGGGGGGGGTTGAATGTAGGTGAGAATTTAATGATAGTTGGTGATACAGTGGAGGAGGGGGGAGACAAAAGCCTGGGATTAGGGGTGGTAATGGTGGGAGGTTAGGGATGATGGTGTGGTGTTTGACCTGGTCAAATGACCAGGTATATATTAACGGGGGTGTTTTGTTTTTGTTATGGGCTTGGGGTAGGGTAATGGGCTGAGGGTGTACATAGATCAGGGGTGCGATTGGGTTTTGGTATTTGGTTTGTTTTGGGTTGTAATAATAACATAGGACCCGTTTGGTTGGAACTTCAAAATACCACAAGGACCAACTTTGCAATTTTTCAAAAGGTTAGGGACTGATTTTGTAATTTGCCAAAAGTAACCATAAGGATCAAACCCGCCAATCACCAATATTTCAAAAACCATTTTTTTTTGCATTTTCATTTTTCAAAATTTCCCGGGGACCAAATTTGTAAATTTCCAAACCTCGGGGACTAAACTTGCAATTTTCTGAAAATTTCACCCAAGGACTATTTGTGATACATTTTGATTTTCCAAGGGCAAAAAATGATTTTCCTTTCAAAAATATCCCACCAGGGACTGAATCTGCCAAAATCTGTAACTCCAGGGACTAAATTGTAATTTTCCAAAACTTTTCCAATTTTTCACCAAAGGACAAAATATGACAACTTATGATTGTAAAAGGACCTTTGGTGATAATTTTCTATATTTTGAATATCCAGGGACTAGTTTTGTAATTTTATGAAAGTTGAGGGACTGAAACTGCCAATTTTGCAAACTTTGTGCGTTTTTCATTTGTTTTTGCTCATTTTGCATCTAAAACATATAAAACACAATTTTGAAATATTTTTAGTATTTTGATGCATTTCTGAGTGTTTTTGTATGTTTTGCAGTTCAGATTTGACCAAAAATGATGAGTGTTTGAGCACTCATCAGTAGCAAAAATTTAATGATCAGAAATCATGGTAGGGAGTTCAAAATTGTTCAAAACACCAAAGGTGAGACATAGCAGAACAGTTGTCAGCATCTCGAATGTTTTAAGCACCAACCATATATCAGAATCGAATCGAAGTTGACTTTCCAAAGAAAGGCAGATTAACATAGCAGATTTTATCGTTCCAAGGGGAAAGAAACATTCTTATACCCGTGGTTAAATACCACAAGACTCCTCATGGAAACAAAGATGGATAAAACAAAATCAAATAACGTCTGAAAGCTTACAGATGATTACCAAAATCTAGAGACGATCATAGCGTCCAATAATTACATCATCGCCATAGAGATTCTCAGAATGTCCGAAGAGATATCAAAAGGATTAACAAATAGATCAGAGATCAAAGATAAAATCAATATAGCGTTATGCACTACCATGCGATCTTAAATGCCTTCAAACTTACTAGTGGTAAATGGTGCAAAGATTTCTAATTCCAAAAAGGATGATTCCAAAAAGGCATAGCTAAACGTAAGGCACGAATCAGAGTAATGCGGAAGCAAAGATACATAAGAAATCTCTTAAGTCTACCCATCCCTTACCAGTCAAAACTTATGTTCACGCAAGGGAATCTTAAAGCAAGTTCTCAAGGTGGTTTCCTATGTCCTTACAGTGGAAGCCTGTTAGGATCAAAGTTTATAATCCTAACACATAAATGGAACGACATTTACGGGATTACATTAGTTATGATGTAAGGAAAATACACAGGTACTGAAACCGTCATTATTGTAAAGTAGTGTGTATGTTGCCCTATATAAGCCCTCCTAGACTTCACTAGGAGGGTGAGACTTGTGTGTGTTATTTTCATCTTCCTTATTATCAATAAAATCACTAGTTTTCCCTTCTCTCTCTACTCTCTCACTAACCATGGGTTTCATCTTCTTCCACCAAACCCGACCTCCCGAATCACATAATCAACATAAACATACGATCCAACAAGTGGCATCAGAGCCAGGTTGTTACTTTGTTGATTTTCGTGATGTTATCTTGTCAAAATCGTACTTTTTTACGGTCAGATCTGTTTTTATGCTCGTTTACCTTATTTTTCGGATCTGAAATTGTTTTGGTATCAAAATAGTCAAAAAGTCCAAACCTTTCAATAGCAGTTTCATACATCTGTTTTTTGTGTCCTTTACGGTATCTCTTAACAGTTTTATGTCACACATTTTTTATGCTCGTTTACCTTATTTTTCGGATCTGAAATTGTTTTGGTATCAAAATAGTCAAAAAGTCCAAACCTTTCAATAGCAGTTTCATACATCTGTTTTTTGTGTCCTTTACGGTAAAAAAGGATAAGAATATGCATATAAAGTTGTTATTTTTTCTGGGTTATGGTCATTTATATGGTCAAAAGTGGTTTAAAAGGTCGAATCTGTGGTTAAAACTTATCGGAAACTAGAAAAAATGGCCGGAATCTGATCGGAATAATCACCGGAAAACTCATACCCTTGAGTTTCGAAATTTCTTGTAAAGAAATTTTCGAAATTACCCTTAAACCCTAGAGTTTCGAATTTCTTGTATAAGAAATTTTCGAAAAGAATAAAACTTTCGAAAAGTTTTATACACTTCGAAAAGTTTCAAAACTTTCGAAATGTCAAAATCTTTCGAAATGCTTTTTTCGAAAATGTTTTACATGTTTCGAAAAGTCTGATGTTGATAAAAGTTTTGAAAAGTTCAAAAGCTTCGAAAAGTTAAAATGTTTCGAAAAGTAGCATGGTTAAAGTCTTTCGAAAAGTTACCAAAAGAAAAACAGAAGAAAGGAGATGAAGAAGTATGTTGACCGTAAGCCAAAATACCAAAGACTCATGACTTCAGTATTGCACCTCATCAGTCACTAAACTCAAACCGAATCATAAGGAAATATTATATGAGACTGACCGATGTACAAACGAAACAACCACAGCCAAGACAACATCAAACCAGATCCTATGCAAGACACTACCAGACCCTAACCGTCACTCACCAACACTCATATTCATCCAACACTCCCAATCAATTACCATGACTCGTAACATAAAATTAAAACAACAAACGATCTCAATCGTGTATAGAGTGGTATCTTTTATTAGATAACAAGATCTTTTTTTATCTTTAACATTCGTATACAAACCTCATCACAGATCTTGTATCAATTTTTTGAACACTTTCAGAAAGAACAAACCAATTATGTCTAATTCTTTCTGTTGTTCGGTTATAGATCAAGACACAAAAATGAAGTAAACAATTATCACCTACCCGAGACCCATCTAGGATCTTGAAGCCTCTTAAAGACTCATATTGCGCTAAAATAGTTTTAATCAAACCATGGAAGACATATGGTGTTCGTGTGAGGTGTTGGTGGTCATGATTGTTGTTATTGTGATATGATTAGATCTGAGTTGAGATTAGATTGAATGATAGCAGGTAGGTATGAGATTGAGATGAGGATTTTTGGTGACTGTCATGAAGATGGGGGCGGATGTAAGAAGTATTTTAGGGTTATCAAATTTCACTACATTAGGGTAATAGGTTTTTTAAACCGTATATTTGGGGTGTTGTGGTGATGGATCAGGCTATGTGTTGTGGGTTGTAACCTTTGGGCCATTCGATTATCATCAGATATTTTTGGGCTCGTGGAATTGTCTTACGGGTTGGAAAGTTATATCAAATAAATGGGCTGAAATTTGTTTAATCAAATGTATTTTTAATACTTTGTATTAATTTTTTGGTATAATTGTTTGGTGAAAAAGAGTGGTATTTTTGGTTGTTGTAAATTTTCACGGGGATACATTTTGAAAAGATCGGGAAACCATTATCAAAGTTCATTTTAACCGTCAAAAGGCTAGTTTTGAGCATTTAACCGCAAGATGTGACTACGACGTTAATTCATTATTAATTATTTGAGGTTGAAGTGGGATTTCACGGGCACGTGTACTTAGTATCTGAAGATATCGGGGTTGGTTGGATGATGATTCTTCGAGATCCTTGTTCGAGCTTTTAACCTTTACAATGACAAATACTTGGATATCTAGTTATTTTTGTGATTCTTCCTTTCTATTACCACAAAATAACTATCACTTTAAGGAGTTACGTTGTAGTGCTCAGTGTCACATGAAGTTGTGGATAGTCAAGAGGTGATGTACGTCTTATACTTGATGGTTGGTTGGTTGATGAGTATGGAGTACTTAGGGATTCGATGGGGTGCGAACTCTCTACACCGCTCTTTGTCATACATTCGTGCAAGTTTAAGTCACAAGTTTGGGTTATTTTACTTCAGTCTCAAGTTCGTCATAGTGAGTTTTCTCCATCAGTAGTCACTACAAAAAGCCGTCAGAATGATAATGGAGTCGGTAAAGAGTTAGTTGAGAGGAGTATAAAAGAGTAGAGATGATTATCAGCAGTTGATTCTCACGAGCTATTTATGATACTTCACACATAATCGGTTAGTTAGACATATGGGGTTACGCTGCCTCCGTTTCCATCGTAAACATAGTGTGTATGCTTCTGATTCCGCGAAGACATCGTGGGGGAAGAGAGAGTGGGTGTTGTTTTGCTTCTTTTACTTTTCTTGACGTCTTTGCGAAAACACTCATTTTCCACGAGGTTCTGCAATTAGGGGGAAGAAATGTGCACATCAGGGACGCATAATAGACTCACATGATCGAGCTTACAATTTTATTACTACCGGAGAGACATCCGCAGAGATGATCAGTGGTTCAATTTTGTGATTTTGGTGTAATCATTTCAACTCTCGCGGGTTGCAAAGTGCTAAGTAGCCTACATATGTGAGAATATCCTGCTGATTTCTTGCATGTTACCCCCGAACGGAGCTTCCATGTTGAGTACAACTGTGATTAAGTGACTTGTCAGATTTGCTTGGTGTGGTTTATGATGTCATCTACAAATTCCGCTGCGTACTCAAAACTTCAAAAGCTAGAAGACATATTGACTACATCAAAGTTTTGAATCTGCTGAAGACGGTTGTCAGTTTGGGGGGAAGCTGATTCAGAAACTTCGCCAAAAAGAAGTGTACGAAGAAGCCTCTAAAGACATGCAACATGAATTGGGGGGAAGTTAATCCATTTCATGCATATTACATCATTTGCCTACAAGTAAAGATAAAGTTCTCAAGCCGAAGTACAAGATGAAGACAAAGAGCGTCAACTGTAGTCATCCTCAGCACTTGAAGAGCCGATGAAGACCTTTCTTTATTTGTATTTGTACTTGTAGGAAATGTTTTAAGTAATCCCTTATGTCGCCCCATTGGGGGAAGATTGTTAGGATCAAAGTTTATAATCCTAACACGTAAATGGAACGACATTTACGGGATTACATTAGTTATGATGTAAGGCAAATACACAGGTACTGAAACCGTCATTATTGTAAAGTAGTGTGTATGTTGCCCTATATAAGCCCTCCTAGACTTCACTAGGAGGGTGAGACTTGTGTGTGTTATTTTCATCTTCCTTATTATCAATAAAATCACTAGTTTTCCCTTCTCTCTCTACTCTCTCTCACTAACCATGGGTTTCATCTTCTTCCACCAAACCCGACCTCCCGAATCACATAATCAACATAAACATACGATCCAACAAAGCCTAATGGTCCAAAACTCACAGGTCATAGCCTAAGCTCTACGGGTTTTGAATCCGCCAATCCAAACCTGTATCTCTGATACCATAATTGTAACACCACAACCCGAGAAGGCTAAAGTGTAACATTATGGAGTCAAATCAGAACACAACTGAAATGGAGATACATTACAAATACAAAGTTTACAAGGGTAACCAGGGAAAAACTTAACAAAGTAAAAGGTACAAAGGGGTAACAATAATATTCTAAGCCCAAACATAAAAGCTTCTAGTTATCTCTAAGTCCAGCAAGTAGCTAACAGGGTGAAGTCTTCTAAGCCTAAAAGTAAAATCTTCATCCATAACCCAGTTTCCTACTAAACCTGCCGCAGGAAAAGAAATGCGGCTGAGCTTACAAAGCTCAGTGAACAGATATAACAGATAACAAAGCAGAAAATAAGGAAACAATACGAAAGAGAAACTATAATTAGAGTCGAGAGAATCATAAGAATTACAAGATAAGGGAGTAAGATATATGGTTAAGGTATAAGGTGAGTGTATGCATCAGTATATTTACCCCAGGCCACACAAATATCTAAAAAAACTATATCACGTCTTCGTAATCAATGTATTCGGAGGGGAGTCCTCGAAATACCAAATGTAGTAAGAGGGGAGTCTTCAAGTAATCCATGGAGTAGCTAGCTCTCAAAATGTGAAGGGACTACATGCACGCATGCCCAATCACCACACAAATATAATATATCCATTCCAGATATCATACAAATATCAAACAAAACTAGGATGCGTCCATACGCCCCTGCAAATCAAATCATAGTGGCCAAACATATATATATCCTTGAGCTCATAATCATATATAAAAAAGGGACGGTGTAGTACATCTCTCCAACCACACTAGAGTAATAATATTGGTGCATCAATGCTACGGTCATGGACCCCCCATAACTGGGAAAAAAATAATGCATGGGTAAATACTGAAGGGTCAAAGGTAACCAGAGTTTAAAACAAATGTCAATATCAATATCATGGTCAAATAATCAAGGTTCAATATCAAGGTTCCTGTAGTATAAGTGCCAATGTCAAAAGTTCCAATCAACAAGGTTCAATATCCCAAGATCCAAAATCCCATGGTTCATATCCAATTAAAAGGTTTATAACAAAGGTTTATTTAGAAAGAAACCTTCCAAAAGACAGCATTTATAAAAGTAAACTTTAATGAAGGTTTTCTTAAAATATCCTTTAAAAGTAGTATTTATGAAATTATAAAATCCCATATAAAAGTGGTCTTAAATCATGTTAGAAGCGTCGTTATAAAATAGTTTCACATCCTGTTAATATATCCCAAAAGAACCTCCAAAGTTTCAAAAAGGTCCAAATGCTAAGGTTACAAAAAGGTTAACGAACGGGTTATGTCAACATCACCATGAGGGTTCAAACGAATATCAATAGAATCACAATACCAACGAAGCACATCACCCTCAGAGCCAAAGTACAAAGGTTCACACATATCCAAGGTTCAAATGTCAGTGGCAACTCAATATATTGATACGCAGGGATCGCACCAGGCTTTACCTCTCAAGGGATCTTGAGAAGCTTACAACCCCCACCAGGCAGTGTACCTGATCGTTGTAGTATAGTATAGTGACAAGTACCGGGGGATTGATCGTTCAGCTAGGAATAGTGTCGCTAGGGTTAGAAAACCTAAATACTAGTTCTAAAGATGAGGGATGATTATTTTTGTATTTTTATATTTTTTAGAAAGCAAGTAAAAATCTCGGGTTTGAAGGATTAGGGCGGAATTAGTTGCTAGTCAACTAACCCAATACTAAGATGCAATCAAAATAAAATACTAGAAATGAAAATAAACTAAATTAAACTAAGGTTGTGAGCAATAAGTGGAGAAAATGTGTTTACTTAGATTTCACTACTCCCTAGATATCTTTTACACGTTAATTACTTGTTATAGTTGCGTGGATGACGGATTGTATTCCTTAATATCATTCATGGGGTGGCGCACTTAACTCCCCAATCCTATGAGCTCTTATCTCCTCCTATGCCATGCCCAGCACAACCATAGGGATTATAAACAGTGGCTCATGCATTAAATACAACCAATAAAACCTAGTGCACATCAGTTCATGTTTCCTAAGACGTTCAAGCATGTTACCATTTGGAGATCTGCCAGTTTTCTTAAGCCTAACATCGAATTCATTCATCCAATACAACCATAAACAAGTAATCAACACATAATTAACATCTAGGTTTCATTAGATCCAAGCAAACAAAAGATAGATCTAGCCTAGCATGATGGAATTAAGACAAGAACAAGATATAGACAACCAACACATAGACATATTGATTGAATTAAAAGAATACTTATCTCAGTTACACATGAAAGGTATCAAGGGCTAAGAACCCTTGAAAAACCTGTAAAATTCGCACCAAGTTCGTACTTAGGGTTTCTCCAAAACTTCTCTCTCTTTAATGTGAAAATTAGAAAACTATATATAGGAAATAGGGTCTGACGGCGTCAAGACCAAATAGGTGACGCCGTCACCTCGCCGCCAAAATAATTCTCGGACTGCCTTGATCTACTTTTGACGCCGTCATGTGTTATGCATTTCCAGGCCGTCATGCATTTTACTCTTGACGCCCTTCCTTGTGACGCCTTCAAATCTGTACTGGATCGTCATGGAAATTACTCTTGACGCCGTCAGAAATTCCTTCTTGACGCCGTCACTTACTGTTCCCAGCAAGGAAAATTAAGACTTTGGCATTTTCTTCACTTTTATGCTCCAAAAACGTCCGAATTGCTTCCTTTTCCAGATTTCTCTCCCAAAATACCTAAAATCACAAAACGAACGATTTAGGGCAATATTTGATCAAATAAATTCAATTCCGGGCTTAAATGACCCCCTAAAAGTGGTTCATTTTTCGCCTCATCATATACCCTTACACTTGAGATTTGCTTGTCCTCAAGCAAATGCGCTTTTATTCTAGTCAAAATACAAGTTAGGGGTCATTTAACACTAATATAAAAGTAATTACAACAAATAATCATTCCACTAAAGACCAATAGACAAGCACGGAGGTCATACACAAGCACCTCACAAATAGTGTTTAGAT
This sequence comes from Artemisia argyi, assembly GCA_030686995.1. Taxonomy (NCBI): domain Eukaryota; kingdom Viridiplantae; phylum Streptophyta; class Magnoliopsida; order Asterales; family Asteraceae; genus Artemisia; species Artemisia argyi. The sequence goes on along the minus strand of CM060704.1, from coordinate 110,018,873 downwards.
ACTCACATCTCGGGGGTGTAATAAAGTATAAATTACAATATGGAAACGGAAGATATCTCTCACTACCTGTCATAGCAAAATAGATTACCATAGGCTTGGGAAAGGATCAAACCTCCACCACATGGCGTAAGCACCTAGGATAAACTATCAAAGAGGTCTTTTAAAGGGTTGTAACGTTAGGTGTAGGGATATGAAATACACGGTTTTGTTGGATAAAGGAAGTTTTTACTGGTGGCGAGTTAACAATCTTGGTTAATTACATGTACAATATGGCGTTGCTAAGCCAAGACTAGACTCGACTTAAGCTAATAAATCAAAAAGAACAAAAACATAAAATGAACATAGAATGAAAAGGGATGGTAGTCCGTATGTTTTTTTTTTCTCTTTTTCTTTTTCTATTTTTTTTCTTTCTTTTTTCTTGATTTTTCGATTTTTTATTTATTTATTTTTTTTATTATTATTTTTTTTTGCATACACTCTTACCCTACCATCCAAAATAATACATCATAGGGGATGTAAATTCCCCTTACACTTGAATTTTTACATACTTTACAATAAACTAATCTAATGACTCGAATTAAGAAAATCAAAACACTTGGAGCACTTTTAAGGTTAACGTACATATGGGGGTAATAAATGATGTTCTTCCCCATTATTCCATAAAATAAGTACTTTACCCATGAGTCCCAATCGTCCCAAAACAATATGTACAAGGATATGACTCGAGATAGCAACCATGTAATCAATTATATAGTTAACTTAGGGTTTAACAAATAACAATAATGCACTAAAAATGAGCGCATACACGGAAGGCTAAGGCGATTTGGGTGTACATTTAAGTGGGGTGTAACAAATTCTTCATTTAAGTAAGATGCTTAAAGTTAGAAACGAAAAGATAGGCTCGGAGGGGTGTACTAGGGGTTTCGTGTACTAAAAATGAGTACAACGCTAAGGGTGTGGGAAAAATTAGTTGACTTACCTAGCCAAGTAATATGACTTAAATGGTCAAGTAATTATAATACGAGTTTAACACAAGGGTGATCCTAATGCCTCTTATCATGTAGTAAATCCTACTACACGAATGTAGTCTCACTAGCGGTCTCGGGATGCATCACTAACGCAAGTTCTAGAATCTAAATGCTACCGGTACACTCATAAGCACTAATAGTGAATGCTTTTCCTATCAAATCTAAAGGCGAACCTCACATATTTGGGTGGAAATTTTTTTTGAAAGTACGGTTATGTGCTAGTCATACAATCTCCTATCCATGAGACGCTTGGTATGGCTAAAGTTTCACTCCTAAATGTTGTAAAAAATTTTAAATTTGGCGCTAAAATTGCACTAACAAGTACTTCTCATAGTTTTATTACACATCTACCATCAAACAAAACAAACTCAAGCGAAAGTGCATACGTAAGGTATCATCATTTTACCCTCCCCTTACACTTAAGATGAACATTGTCCCCAATGTTCAAGTAAAGAATGTAAAAGTGAAAAAGTTAAAAGAATGAAATCAAATACTCCCCTGATTCGCTCGGTATGGATAATAAGGTGGCCAGGTTAAATCTTCCTCCAAGAAAATGAACAATCAAAGCTTCCCTTCCAGAATATAAATCATCTTCTTGTCATACATAACCTGTAAATCCTGAGAAAATAGACAAGACAACCTCGCATAAAATCGGCGGCATCCTATATAAGTTACTAAATCCTAGAAAACAAAATAAGATATAATGCTTGTGGAATGAAGTTTGCAGATCTCCTGGAGATTATAAAACTTAATAATTCACAAAAACCATAAGACTCCGTTAGAAAAACAAAACCGGTAAAATTTCCAGATTTTTACACTTGACGCCATCAAGAATTAATTCTTGACGCCGTCAGGATTGACCTGCAGAAATTCTTATGTTAAGTTTCCGGAAAATTTCTGGAAAAACTTGGTCCTACTTCCTGGAAAATCCTGCAAAACTTCATTATGACTCAATACAAGCAATTGACTCTAATAAATACGAATATACATGTTCATTTAATATTGTGGAGAATCATGATCGGTTTGTTTCTTAAAAACATATTTGGGGTTTCCCCTTACACTTATCTTTTGCAAAAATACTTTTAGGTGGAGTTAAGACTAGGCCAAAACAACAAAGTAAAGTATTTCCACTATTTAATTGAGAAACATGATCTACCAACAATAAAAACAAAGCATGCATACGGAAGCAAATAACAAACAAACAAAATAAAATCACACAAAGCATGGGTTGCCTCCCAAGAAGCGCTTTTCTTTATTTACGAGTCTTGTAGCTAGACTCAAGGTCATGGGTTACTACGTGACCTCATCGTTGGTTCCACTCTCTAGGTCGTCTTCTAAACCAGTTTTGTATTCCGGACCTAGTTGTAAGCATTCTTTGTAGAAACCAAGCATCCTATTCTTTACATACTCTACTCCTCTACGTCTATCCTCATCATTCCTATAATAAGCCGCTTGCTTGTGTTCCTTTTCTAAATTAGAGAGAAGGCGGTATTGCTCAATCTTGTAGGGCATTTGATAGGCAACCTCATCATTCTCTTCCTTGAATCTAACTATCCCTAGAGTCGGATCATAACTCATCCTAGTGGCCTCAACAAATGGTTTTCCAAAGATTACTTGGCTTAGGCAATCATCTATCACTGGACGAGTGTCTTCTACTATCATAAAATCGATCTCATAAGTAAGATTACCTATAATCACATGCAATCCCTTCACTCTTCCTACAAAATTACTTATCAGATTCTTATTGGGCATCATCCTAAAATCAAGTTGCTTCTTCATTACCCAATTGTAATAAGTCCTAGTCATGATATTTACGGGAGATCTAAGATCAATGTAGGCTTTCCATATATGCAAGTGCCCAATATTGCATGGTATGTTGATGTTAGAGGGGTCTCCTATTTTGATAAGGGGTGTGCCAAGGATATATGGTGTCTCGGGATCATTGAATAAGTCCTTATGATATTCCCGTTCTTCCTTGGTGGGCAACTTATCAAAGTACTCTTCTACAGTCTCTACTTCCTCTAATTCTTCTCCTTTATTAAGCTTAACTTCCCTAATTTCATCCCTAGTCTTGGTTTCTACTCCAACTTCATCCTTGTCACTTTCTTCTATATCCTTATTAATTGGTTTAACGGTGACAACGTTGACAAAGTGGACGTGTTTGGAAGACGAGGGGTCCTTGGTTTGGATTCCGCTATTGGCGTCCCTAGTGTCCTTCCTAGGTGTGGCTAACGCTTGGTTGTTGAGGGCTTTCAACAAGTTGTCAATCTTGTTGGTCATCTCCGTTTGTTGTTGGTTGAATTCGGTTTCAAACCTAGCTATGCGAGCTTCTTGAGATGCCATAAACTTTGACATTAATCCTTCAAGATTGTTGGTACTACCATAGTTGTTAGAAGGATTGTTGTTGAAAGTATGGTTGGAGGGTGGACCGTTTGGTTGGTAACGATTAGGCGGATTGGAAGAATTGGGTTGATTTTGTTTCCACCTAAGGTTTGGGTGATTTTTCCAAGAGGGGTTGTATGAATCACCGTAAGTGTTTGGCTCGGGCTTGAACATGTATAATCTCCCGCTTCGTCGGTACGCGAGGATGCGTAGTCCGCAAAAGCTGTTTCGGGGAGTTCCACACAATCACGAGTGTCGTGGGGACCACTACATAATTCGCATGAAGAAGTGATTTTGTTCACTTGGCTTGAAGGCTTAGGAGCTTCGTAAGATTTCATGAGAAACTTGACTTGGTCCTCAAGTTCCATGATCCTACGGTTGGGAGTGCTAGAATTGTTCGAAGGCAAAGATATTGCCTTGACCGTTTTGTTCAAATCACGGGGATCATTCCAACTTTCGTTGTCATAGAGAGCAAGATCTTCTATGAGTTCCCATGATTGTTCCGCACTTAGATCACGTAGCTTACCACCGGCCGATTGGTCAATGGCTCGCCTCGAGGAGAGATCGATATGGTCATAAAAGATTTGGACTTGGAGCCAAAGATCTATGCCATGATAAGAGACTTTTTGGAGTAAGTCCTTGAAACGAGTCCATGCTTCATAAAGAGATTCATTTTGACGTTTTTGGAACATCAAGATGTCATTTCTAAGCTTAGTAGTTCTCCCCGGTGGGAAAAATTGAGCAAGGAAACGAGTGGTGAGATCATCCCATGTGGTGATGGATCCCGCGGGTAAACGCTCAAGCCATTGACTAGCTTGATCCCGTAGAGAGAATTGGAATAGGCGTAATCGGGTTGTCTCTCTAGTTGCAACATCTAGGTCTATGGAATCTACGATTTTAAGGAAGTCCTTAATATGTTGATTTGGATCTTCGGAACGAAGTCCATGGAATGCACATCCGCTTTGCACCAACCGGATGGTGTCGGATCGCAAGGGAGTCACATTGGCTCCGGTGAGCTCAATGGTGTTTCGGTAGCCTTGGTGGCTAGGTCGGGAATACTCTCCTAAGGTTCGGGGCCAAAGAGGTTCTATTGGTGGGTTTTGTTGTGGTGGGATGACGGGTTCAAAGATGTTCCCATCGTCCATGATGTCGGGTGATGAAGAGTTACGAACAAAGACATGAAGAAATAAGATAGACTAAAGAAAACCTAAAAATAAAAATAAAATCTCACTAGAAAGGAATCTAGCAAGTAGACCTAATAAAAAGAGATTCTAACCTAGACAATAACTATTCCCCGGGCTGCGGCGCCAAAAACTTGATACGTAAGGATCGTACCAGGCTTTACCTCTCAAGGGATCTTGAGAAGCTTACAACCCCACCAGGCAGTGTACCTGATCGTTGTAGTATAGTATAGTGACAAGTACCGGGGGATTGATCGTTCAGCTAGGAATAGTGTCGCTAGTGTTAGAAAACCTAAATACTAGTTCTAAAGATGAGGGATGATTATTTTTGTATTTTTATATTTTTTAGAAAGCAAGTAAAAATCTCGGGTTTGAAGGATTAGGGCGGAATTAGTTGCTAGTCAACTAACCCAATACTAAGATGCAATCAAAATAAAATACTAGAAATGAAAATAAACTAAATTAAACTAAGGTTATGAGCAATAAGTGGAGAAAATGTGTTTACTTAGATTTCACTACTCCCTAGATATCTTTTACACGTTAATTACTTGTTATAGTTGCGTGGATGACGGATTGTATTCCTTAATATCATTCATGGGGTGGCGCACTTAACTCCCCAATCCTATGAGCTCTTATCTCCTCCTATGCCATGCCCAGCACAACCATAGGGATTATAAACAGTGGCTCATGCATTAAATACAACCAATAAAACCTAGTGCACATCAGTTCATGTTTCCTAAGACATTCAAGCATGTTACCATTTGGAGATCTGCCAGTTTTCTTAAGCCTAACATCGAATTCATTCATCCAATACAACCATAAACAAGTAATCAACACATAATTAACATCTAGGTTTCATTAGATCCAAGCAAACACAAGATAGATCTAGCCTAGCATGATGGAATTAAGACAAGAACAAGATATAGACAACCAACACATAGACATATTGATTGAATTAAAAGAATACTTATCTCAATTACACATGAAAGGTATCAAGGGCTAAGAACCCTTGAAAAACCTGTAAAATTCGCACCAAGTTCGTACTTAGGGTTTCTCCAAAACTTCTCTCTCTTTAATGTGAAAATTAGAAAACTATATATAGGAAATAGGGTCTGACGGCGTCAAGACCAAATAGGTGACGCCGTCACCTCGCCGCCAAAATAATTCTCGGACTGCCTTTATCTACTTTTGACGCTGTCATGTGTTATGCATTTCCAGGCCGTCATGAATTTTACTCTTGACGCCCTTCCTTGTGATGCATTCAAATCTGTACTGGATCGTCATGGAAATTACTCTTGACGCCGTCAGAAATTCCTTCTTGACGCCGTCACCTACTGTTCCCAGCAAGGAAAATTAAGACTTTGGCGTTTTCTTCACTTTTATGCTCCAAAAACGTCCGAATTGCTTCCTTTTCCAGATTTCTCTCCCAAAGTACCTAAAATCACAAAAGGAACGATTTAGGGCAATATTTGATCAAATAAATTCAATTCCGGGCTTAAATGACCCCCTAAAAGTGGTTCATTTTTTGCCTCATCATATATATCAAGGGTTCAAATATCATAAGATAGATCAAATAGGAAAGCCTAACATAAAGGCTCAGAATCAGATGACAAGATCAATCAATGCAGTTAAAGAGAGGAAAGACAAGTCATACGAAACCTTTACTAAAAAGGTCAGAATATCTGTACCTTTGCCGAACAAAACCAAGATCAAACAAAAGAAGAAAGGTCACTCCCGCTTCACCAGACCTAGAAGAAAGTGAAAACGGATCATGAAGAGTTCGAAATTACTTAAGTTTCTCTTTTGGTTATTTTTCCATTCTTAGCAGCTTTCCATTTTAAGTAACTTTCCATATTTAGTAAGTTTCCGCTTTAGGTAGTTCAAACATTTTAGAAGACTTTCTATTTTTAGTAAGTTATAATGATTTTAGGGTTTAAATATATCACTTTCCATATTTTAGGGTTTCAAATGCAAATATGCTATAATTAAAGGTCAAATGTGTAAATATTACAAGTTTTCATATTTCATACAAGTTATACATAAGTTAACAATATTAAACCTTCAAGTTTACAGATATTTCACTTTAAACCCTTTATTTATATTATTTACAAATTAGTCCTTATTAATTACTAAATTACAAATATATCCATAATAATTTCATATTAGCATATTTAACCCTTAATTATCAGAACATACACATTTAACCCTTCACATAATATTTATAGAAAACATCCTTCCATGTATATAATTTACAAAACAACCCCTCTACTTTTAATAATTTCCAAATCAAATCTATTTATAATTTATTTAACTTTTAAACCTTCTAGTTTGAAATTTAACATATAACACACCCATATTATATTTTATACGATTTACCCCTTGTCCAATACAAGTTACAAAAATATCCCATAAGTTTAGAAAATTACAAAAACCACCCGTTACTTTTTAAAATGTAAATTGGCTAATCAAAAATATCACAACCATCAACCCTAATTTTTTCCAATCATTCCCATCATCATTATACAATCATTACAACATTTATTAACATCAAAAATCTTCAAAAACCCTAACCCTAGATCATATGCACCATATTTTTATTATTTTTGATCGGATTAAAATCAAAACAATTCCAACGATTCACATAGGCTTCAAATAATTGTAAACATATTTTCTATGAGTCTTATAAACATTATTACAGATTAAAAAAATATGGTTAAGGTCCCAAAAATTATATAATCCGATTATATGATTTTTACAAAATTAGGTTTCTGAAATTCTATAATTCGTATAGCCTTATAATTCATGCATGGATAATTTTTCTGATTTTATACAGATAATATATGATAAGAAGAGTGATACAAAAATACCCAAAAGCTATGGATCGAATGGAACAAGAAGATGTGATTTGTTGCTTCTCAGCTAGGATTTTCGAACCAAAACAAGATGCACACGAACCACGATCACTCCCTAGCCTTCACCACTATTTTTCCCACCTTCTACACTTTAGTAAGAGCCCAATAGAAATAGCAAACGCCTCTGGAAAAATGGTTTAGCCGCCGTGTGTATTGTAGAGAGAATTAGGGTTTTAAATTTCATTTAAAATAAAATTATGTACACAAATATATAGAGGGTATTATAGATTGATAGGGCCAGATTTTCGGGTGGGTTTATTGAGGGAAAATCAGAATTATCACCTTCCATATTTAATTTGTGCATATCTTCAATTTCAAATAATTTGTACCACATTTTAAATCATTTGGACCTTGTATTAATACTTAGGCATGGCACATGAATTTTTATAAGTTCCAAATATTACAAATGTTCCAAAAAAAAAATTTATCATATGCTACTCATTTCCAAGAGTTTGGGATTTATTTGGTGTTTTATTTAAGTATTTATTTAAGTTTTAAGTTGTAGGGAATATTTGGTAATTTAAGCATGTTATGAAAATGTGGGTTTTACAACTATCTCCCCCTCAAAAGAATTTTCGTCCTTGAAAATGCAAAAGGTAAGGTGGCGAAACAACACGAAGGTACACCAGACTACGAACAGAAAAGGGAGTAGTTGACTTGCATAGACTTAGACTTAGAGAATTTTCAACAAACAGAATGACCCTCTTTCCCATGACTTGCTCTTATTGATCCAAAGATTGTTTCGGTTTCCCCAGAGAAGGCACATCGTACAGGATCCAAATCAAAGAATCACATACCGAATGTAGCAGATGATAATCGTATCCCCTTAAAAGATATACAAAGGAAGATATAGGATTGGGTAGGTATTTCGTCCATGGACAAGGAAATGGACTGATCAGATGAGAATGTATCGAATTATAGCAACCATGAGGGTGATATCTATAAGTCTAACTCTTTAGATTTTCAAATAGTTTCGTCTTCAATACAACCTTTCAAATGTATTCTCTTAAACCGTGATAAGGCGAAAAATGAACCGTTTTTAGGGGGTCATTTTAGCCCGGATTCGAATTTATTTAATCAAATATTGCCCTAAATCGTTCCTTTTGTCATTTTAGGTACTTTTGGAGTGAAATCTGGAAAAGGAAGCATTTTGGACGTTTTTGGAGCATAAAAGTGAAGAAAACGGCAAAGTCTTAATTTTTCTTGCTGGGAACAGTACCTGACGGCGTCACAAGTTTCTTAATGACGGCGTCAAGAGTAATGCAAGAGGTGGATGTGGATAAAGTACGTGACGGTCCAGATAGTTTTGCACTAAGGACATGACGGCGTCACCCAAGTCATGGTCCAAATGTTAGTGACGGCCCAGAGCAACTTTACACATGACGGCGTCCAAAGTGGATCTAGGCAATCCGATTTCATTATGGGCGTAATGAAACCTAAAAGATATTTAGGGAGTAATGAAACCTAAGTAAACACAACTTTACCCATCATTGTTTACACCACACTAGTATATTTAGCTTTCATTTCATTTTTGTTATTTTATTTTGATTGCATTTTAGTTATTGGGTTAGTTGGCTAGCAACTAATTTCACACACTCTTTCAATACTTGCTTTTATAAAACATAAAAATACAAAAAGTATCATCCCTCACCTCTAGACCTAGTCTTTGGGCTTTATAATCCTAGCGACACTATTCCTAAGTTGAACAATCAATCCCCCGGTACTTGTCACTATACTATACTACAACGATCAGGTACACTGCCTGGTGGGGGTTGTAAGCTTCTCGAGATCCCTCGAGAGGTAAAGCCTGGTGCGATTCCCACGTATCAAGTTTTTGGCGCAGCAGCTCGGGGAATAGTTATTGTCTAGGTTAGGATTTCTTTTTATTAGGTCTAATTGTTAGATTCCTTTCTAGTAAGATTTTATTTTTATTTTTTTAGGTTCTCTTTAGTCTATCTTATTTCTTTGTGCCTTTGTTCATAATCTTTACCATCCGACATCATGGAAGGTGGTAACATCTTTGAACCCATCAACCCACCACAACAAAACCACCCACAAAACCCACCATTAGGAAACCAACCTCTTAGGCCCCGAACCTTAGGAGAGTATTCCCGTCCTAGCCACCAAGGCTATCGAAACACTATTGAGCTCACTCAAGGAGCCAATGTGTCCCCCATGCGATCCGACACCATCCGGTTGGTGCAAAGCGGATGTGCATTCCATGGACTTCGTTCCAAAGATCCTAATCAACATCTCAAGGACTTCCTTAAAATCGTAGATTCTATAGACCTTGATGTTACAACTAGAGAGTCGACCCGATTACGCCTATTCCAATTCTCTCTACGTGACCAAGCTAGTCAATGGCTTGAACGTTTACCCGCGGGATCCATCACCTCATGGGATGATCTCACCACTCGTTTCCTTGCTCAATTTTTCCCACCGGGGAAAACTACGATGCTTAGAAATGATATCTTGATGTTCCAACAACGTCAAGGTGAAACTTTCTACGAAGCATGGGCTCGTTTCAAGGACTTACTCCAAAAAGTCCCTCATCATGGTATAAATCTTTGGCTATTGGTTCAAATCTTCTATGACCATGTTGACTTTCTCACCAAACGTACCATTGATCGAGCCGCCGGAGGTAGATTACATGATTGGAACGCCGAGGAATCTTGGGAAATTATTGATGAACTTGCCTTCGATAATCAAGAAGTATGGGAAGTCAATCATGCTGTAAAAGCGGCCATCAACGCAATCTCGACATCTGGGGAGACTAATCAAATCTCCGAAGAACTCCTTTGCAAACTTGAGGCAAAGGTTAACTATCTCGAGGAAAAACAAAAGAGACCTTTAAGTCCCAAACGGGCAACTGTCAATTCTATCTCATAAATGACCCCAACACCATTGTCTGAGTCACCCTCTCGAGAGAATGTCGAAACCTTTCAAAATTATACTCCACCTTATTCACCTCCTCAAAGCCTTAGCCCAGAATTCGAAGCTCGAATGAGAGAGTACATGGCAACCCATTCTGAGCGGCTTGCTAAATTCGAGGAAGCTGTTTATAAACAAAAGGAGGAGATGCAAGAGAAAATGAAGGAGATGATGAGCCTAGTGGAGGAGTACGCAGCCCAAAAAACTCCAGAAATGATGTTACTAAGGAAAGAAAGCGCTACCCCCACTACCCGATTTGTAAATTCTATCACAGTTGTCCACGAGGATAATGAGGAAAAAGAAATCCCTAGTGAACAACCCGTTGAGGAACCACCAAAATCCCAATCATTAGGTTACTACCTAAAACATGATATAAATGAGAATACCATAACAAATTGGATAAAAGGTGACGGGCGTAACCAGTCCTCCAAACAGGTCTCAAAGATGGGGAAAGAGGGGGCAGATGAGTATGATACATTACCTGGGGGATCGGTATTCGAGAAACTACTTGTACAAAAAGTAGCTACTAAGCAGATGGCTTCTGGGAACTTTGAGATACCAGCCAGCATTGGGAATTTGCAATGTCTGAATGCTTTCGCTGACCAAGGATCGGAAGTAAATCTTATGCCCCTAACTGTCTACACCCAGCTAACCTCAGAAATGCCAGCCACCACCCGTGTTAGGCTATCCTTCGCTGGACACTCTTATGTGTACGCTTTGGGAATTGCAGAGGATGTGCTGGTCAATGTTGCAGGATTCATGTATCCCATTGATTTCATGATCATCGATGATAAAGGAGGTGGATGGATGCCAATAATCCTTGGAGCACCATTCCTCACCACCGCAAGAGCTGTTATTAGGTATGAAAAAAGGGAAATTGAGCTTAAGTCAAGGAAAAGAAAGGTTAGCTTTCCCATGACCCCACGATGTGCACAAGAAAGCTTGATGAAGAGAAGGCTCGAAAACAACATTGACACATCGCCTAATCGTGTTCTAGAAAAAATTCTTGCATAGGAAACAAGGATCAAAAGTAACAAAGAAACTGAGCATGAGAGAGGCAAAAGCTGCAACAAAGTTCATGTCAAGTTTGAATGTAGTCAACCAACGGAGAATCATGTACCATTCGCGAAAGGAGACCTGGTACTCTTAAGACACTCAGAGATAACAGTACCTCCCGATAAACCAAGTCCCTAGTGGTATGGACCATTCACAATTGAAGGCATAGGCCAAGATGGGATAGCTAACTTGAGCAGTAAAGGAGGAGGGGAGGTGACTGCGAGTATCGATCGATTGAAACACCACCACGATAGTGAGGATCATAATTATATGGGATACGTCATCTCGAGAGATGAGGTCACATAATTGCCCATGACCTTGAGTCTAGCTACAAGACTCGTAAATAAAGAAAAGCGCTTCTTGGGAGGCAACCAATGTTTTATGTGATTTTTATTTTGTTTGATTGTTATTTGTTTCCGTATGCATGCTTTATTTTTATTGTTGGTAGATAATGTTTCAAAACTAAAATTGTGAAAATGTTTTATTTTGTTGTTTAACTTCGTCTTAACTTTATACAAAGGTATTTTGCAAAAGATAAGTGTAAGGGGAAACCCCCAATTTGTTTTTAAGAACGAAATTGATCATGATTCTCCACAATATTAAATGAACATGTATATTAGTAATTGTTAGAGTGAAATGCTTGTATCGAGTCATAATGATGTTTTGCAGGATTTTCCAGGAAGTAGGACATAAGTTTTTCTAGAAATTTTCTGGAAACTTAACGTAAAGATTTCTACAGGTCACTTCTGATGGTGTCAGGAATTAATTCTTGACGGCATCATGTGTAAAGTTCTGGAAATTTTGCTAGTTTTGTTTTTCTAACGGAGTCTTAAAGTTTTTGTTAATTCTTTAGTTTTATAAACTCCTGGAAATCTGCAAACATTCATTCCACAAGCATTATATCTTACATTGTTTTCTAGGATTTGTTAGTATATATAGATTGCCGTCGATTTTACACGAGGTTGCCTTGTTTGTTTTCTCAGGTTTAACAAGTTATGTATGACAAGAAGATGATTTATTTTTCTGGAAGGGAAACTTTGAATGTTCATTTTCTTGGAGGAAGATCTAACCTTGTTACCACACTATCTACACCGAATGAATCAGGGGAGTATTTGCTTTCATTCTTTTACCTATTTCACTTTTACATTCTTTAATTGAACATTGGGGACAATGTTCATCCTAAATGTAAGGGGAGGGTAACTGATGATACCTTATAGGATACACTTGCACTTGAGTTTGTTTGTTTGATGGTAGGTGTGTAATAAAACTAAGAGAAATACTTGTTAGTGTAATTTTAGCGCCAAATTTAATTTTTTTTACAACATTTAGAAGTGAAACTTTAGCCTTAGCAAGCGTCTCATGGATAGGAGTTGTATGACTAGTTCAAAACCGTACCATTCAAAAAAATTTTCCACCCAAATATGTGAGGGTCGCCTTTAGATTTGATAGGAAAAGCATTCAGTATTAGTGCTTGTGAGTGTACCAGTAGCATTTAGATTCTAGAACTTGTGTTAGTGATGCATCCCGAGACCGCTAGTGAGACTACATTCGTGTAGTAGGATTTACTACATGATAAGAGGCATTAGGATCACCCTTGTGTTAAACCCGTATCATAATTACTTGACCATTTAAGTCATATTACTTGGCTAGTAAAGTCAACTAATTTTTCCCACACCTTAGCGTTGTACTCATTTTTAGTACACGATACCCCTAGTACACCCCTCCAAGCCTATCTTTTTCGTTTCTAACTTTAAGCATCTTACTTAAAGATAGAATTTGTTTACAATCCACCCCAAAATGTACACCCAAATCGCCTTAGCCTTCCGTGTATGCACTCATCTTTAGTGCATTATTTTTATATGTTAAACCCTTAGTTAATTATCTAATTGATTACATGGTTGCTAAGTCGAGTCATATCTTGTACATATTGTTTTGGGACGATTTGGACTCATAGGTAAAGTACTTATGTTATGGAGTAATGGGGAAGAACATCATATTATTACCCTCATATGTGCGTTAATCTTAAAAGTACTCCAAGTGTTTTGATTATCTAGATTCGAGTCATTAGATTAGTTTATTGTAAAGTATGTAAAAAGTCAAGTGTAAGGGGAATGTACATTCCCTTTGATGTATTATTTTGGATGGTAGGGTAAGAGTGTATGCAGAAAAAAAATCGAAAAAATTAAGAAAAAGAAAAAAAAATAGAAAAAGAAAAGAGAAAAAACATACGGACTACCATCCCGTTTCATTCTATGTTTATTTTAAGTTTTTGTTATTTTTCATTTATTAGCTAAGTCGAGTCTAGTCTTTGCTTAGCAACGCCATATTGTACATGTAATTAAACAAGATGATTAACTCGCCATCAATAAATATTGCCTTTATCCAACAAAACTGTGTATTCCATATCCCTACACATAACATTATAACCCTTTAAAAGACCTATTTGATAGTTTATCCTAGGTGCTTACGCCAAGTGGTGGAGGTTTGATCATTTCCCAAGCCTATGGTAATCTATTTTGCTATGACAGGTAGTGAGAGATGTTTCCCATTTCCATATTGTGATATATACTCTATCACACCCGAGAGATGTGAGTATCTAAACACTATTTGTGAGGTGCTAGTGTATGATCTCCGTGCTTGTCTTTGGTCTTTAGTGGAACGATTATTTGTTGTAATTACTTTTATATTAGTGTTAAATGAACCCTAACTTGTATTTTGATTAGAATAAAAGCGCATTTGTTTGAGGACAAGCAAATCTCAAGTGTAAGGGTATTTGATGAGGCGAAAAATGAACCATTTTTAGGGGGTCATTTTAGCCCGGATTCGAATTTATTTGATCAAATATTGCCCTAAATCGTTCCTTTTGTCATTTTAGGTACTTTTGGAGTGAAATCTGGAAAAGGAAGCATTTTGGACGTTTTTGGAGCATAAAAGTGAAGAAAACGGCAAAGTCTTAATTTTCCTTGCTGGGAACAGTACCTGACGGCGTCACAAGTTTATTAATGACGGCGTCAAGAGTTATACAAGAGGTGGAAGTGGATAAAGTCCGTGACGATCCAGAAGAGTTTTGTACTAGGGACATGACGGCGTCACCCAAGGCCGTCATGGTCCAAATGTTAGTGACGGCCCAGAGCAGCTTTACACATGACAACGTCAAAACTTGATCTAGGCAATCCGATTTCATTATGGGCGGCGAGTTGATGGCGTCAGAATTTTCTTCTTGACACCGTCACCCTGTAAAATCTATATATAGTTTTGGAATTTTCATTAATTAGTGTGCAACTTTGAGAGAAAAACCCTAGTACAATTTTCACAGCTTTTTCAAGGGTTTTTACCCTTTGAAACCATTTATGTTCAATTGAGATAAGTACTCTTTCAATTCAATCAATATGTCTATGTGTTGCTTGAATATATCTTACACTTGTCTTCAATTTAACATGTTTGTCTAGATCTCTTGTGTGTTTGCTTAGATGTAGTGAAACCTAGATGTTAATTATGGGTTGATTGTTTGTTTATAGTTGTTACGGATGATTGTATTTGATGATAGGCTTAAGAAAACTGGCAGACTTCCATTGGTAACATGATTGAACGTCTTAAGAAACATGATCAGAGGTGTACTATGATTTTTGGTTGTATTTAATGCGTAGGAGAATTCTAATGATCCCATGTTAGGAGCTTCTAACGGCTCGACATAGGAGTGAAGTAGGATCCTATAGAGTTAGGGAATATTGTACACGGCCCTACGACTATTATTAAGGAATACGACCTGTCATCCATGCAATTATAACAAACTATCAACCTGTAAAAGATATCTAGGGAGTACTGAAATCTAAGTAAACACAACTTTCCCTATCATTGTTTGCACCACAATAGTTTAATTAGATTTATTTTCATTTCTGTTATTTTATTTTGATTGCATCTTAGTTAATTGGGTTAGTTGGCTAGCAACTAATTCCGCCCACTCTTCCAAAAACCGAGATTTTTATTTGCTTTTATAAAATATAAAAATGCAAAAAGAATCATCACTCACCTCTAGACCTAGTTTTTAGGCTTTCTAATCCTAGCGACACTATTCCTGAGTTGAACGATCAATCCCCCGGTACTTGTCACTATACTATACTACAACGATCAGGTACACTGCCTGGTGGGGGTTGTAAGCTTCTCGAGATCCCTCGAGAGGTAAAACCTGGTGCGATTCCCACGTATCAAGTTTTTGGCGCCGCAGCCTGGGGAAATAGTTATTGTCTAGGTTAGGATTTCTTTTTATTAGGTCTACTTGCTAGATTCCTTTCTAGCAAGATTTTATTTTTATTTTTAGGTTTTCTTTAGTCTATCTTTTTCTTCGTGCCTCTGTTAGTAAATTAAATTCATTGACTATTCCGTTGACCATTATGGAAAATGCGAATCCGCCCCTTTCCCCTAGTGAAGTGGCTTTATTGCGTGAACAGATTGAGAATGAGATTAGGGAACTTAGGGAGCTTAATAGTTTAATTAATGTTGAGCTCGATCATGCATTTAGTGACCTAGCGACCGCTTTGTATTCAAATAAGGACCTAGGACCTAATGATTTTGAGGATGTGGTTGAGGAACTTGAGGAAGGGGAGATAGATCCAAAGTTAGATGACTATTTCAATCTATATCCCACTAAGGAGGAGATTGCGTACTATAATAATCTTATTGATAATCCTCGACCTCCTTTCACTAGAATTGAACCTAAGATAAAGAGAGGTGATCTTAAGAGTGCAAAGATACCATGTATGATTGGGTATAAACACATTGACAATCCTTACATTTATTTTAAATCCCCAATCAACGTTATGTCCTCAAGTGTTTATAATGATATAGTGAAAACAAGACTTGGACCTAGAAGAGATCCCAAATACCCCGGTGGAGTTTGTAACTTTGTCGGGAGAGTTAAAGGTCTACATGTCTTTGTTGGGAACTTTACTTATGTCACTGATTTTATGGTTGTTGAAGACCTTGCTAGTGTTATTGATTGTCGCCTATCCCTTGTTGTGTTTGGTAAACCATTTGTTGAAGAGTACAAGTTAGAATATGATGAGATAGAAGGGACAATCCGATTTGCTAGTGAAACCGATAGGATCACATATAGGATGCCTAATAGAATGAAAGAATTTCGTTTTGTGCCTCGATTAGACATGGATAACATTGGTGCTTTTGAGGATATCAATGATGAGGATAAGGAAAAGGGCATGGACTATGTATGGGAAAAGAAGAGCCTTTTCTATAAAGATTGCTTGACTCTAGGATCAAAATATAAAGTTAATAAGGAATTTGCCAATAGGATTGTAGGAACAATTGAGAAAAAGGTGGTTGGGTTCTATAAAGAACATCTACAATCAGAGAATGAGACCAACGATGATGTCACGTAATAGTCCATGACCTTGAGTCTAGCTACAAGACTCGTAAATAAAGAAAAAGCGCTTCTTGGGAGGCAACCCATGTTTTGTGTGATTTTTATTTGTTTGATTGTTATTTGCTTCCGTATGCATGCTTTATTTTTATTGTTGGTAGATCATGTTTCAAAACTAAATTGTGAAAATGCTTTGTTTTGTTGTTTAACTTCGTCTTAACTTTATATAAAGGTATTTTGCAAAAGATAAGTATAAGGGGAAACCCCAAATTTGTTTTTAAGAACGAAATTGATCATGATTCTCCAAAATATTAAATGAACATGTGTATTAGTATTTGTTAGAGTCAAATGCTTGTATCGAGTCATAATGATGTTTTACAGGATTTTCCAAGAAATAGGACAAAAGTTTTTCCAGAAATTTTCTGGAAACTTAACATAAAGATTTCTGCAGGTCACTTCTGATGGCGTCAGGAATTAATTCCTGGCGGCGTCATGTGTAAAATTCTGGAAATTTTGCGAGTTTTGTTTTTCTAACGGAGTCTTAAAGTTTTTGTTAATTCTTTAGTTTTATAAACTCCAGGAAATCTGCAAACATTCATCCACAAGCATTATATCTTAATTTGCTTTCTAGGATTTGTTAGTATATATAGATTGCCGCCGATTTTACGCGAGGTTGCCTTGTTTGTTTTCTCAGGTTTAACAAGTTATGTATGACAAGAAGATGATTTATTTTTCTGGAAGGGAAGCTTTGAATGTTCATTTTATTGGAGGAAGATCTAACCTTGTTAGCACACTATCCACACCGAACGAATCAGGGGAGTATTTGCTTTCATTCTTTTACCTATTTCACTTTTACATTCTTTAATTGAACATTGGGGACAATGTTCATCCTAAGTGTAAGGGGAGGGTAAATGATGATACCTTATAGGATACAATTGCACTTCAGTCTGTTTGTTCGATGGTAGGCATGTAATAAAACTAAGAGAAATACTTGTTAGTGTAATTTTAGCGCCAAATTTAAAATTTTTTACAACATTTAGGAGTGAAACTTTAGCCTTAGCAAGCGTCTCATGGATAGGAGATCGTATGACTAGCACAAAACCGTACCATTCAGAAAAATTTTCCACCCAAATATGTGAGGTTCGCCTTTAGATTTGATAGGAAAAGCATTCATTATTAGTGCTTATGAGTATACCGGTAGCATTTAGATTTTAGAACTTGCGTTAGTGATGCATCCCGAGGCCGCTTGTGAGACTACATTCGTGTAGTAGGATTTACTACATGATAAGAGGCATTAGGATCACCCTTGTGTTAAACCCGTATCATAATTACTTGACCATTTAAGTCATATTATTTGGCTAGTAAAGTCAACTAATTTTTCCCACACCATTAGCGTTGTACTCATTTTTAGTACACGAAACCCCTAGTACACCCCTCCGAGCCTATCTTTTCGTTTCTACCTTTAAGCATTTTACTTAAAGGAAGAATTTGTTACAACCCACTTAAATGTACAACCAAATCGCCTTAGCCTTCCGTGTATGCACTCATCTTTAGTGCATTATTGTTACATGTTTAAACCCTTAGTTAATTATCTAATTGATTACATGGTTGCTAAGTCGAGTCGTATCTTGTACATATTGTTTTGGGACTATTGGGACTCATGGGTAACGTACTAGTGTTATGGAGTAATGGGGAAGAACATCATATATTACCCCCATATGTGTGTTAATCTTAAAAAGTACTCCAAGTGTTTTGATTATCTTGATTCGAGTCATTAGATTAGTTTATTGTAAAGTATGTAAAAATTCAAGTGTAAGGGGAATGTTCATTCCCTATGATGTATTATTTTGGATGGTAGGGTAAGAGTGTATGCAAAAAAAAAAAAAAAAAAAAAAAAAAAAAAAGGAAAAAGAGAAAAACATACGGACTACCATCCCTTTTCATTCTATATTTGTTTTATGTTTTTATTATTATTGATTCATTAGCTTAAGTCGAGCCTATTCTTGGCTTAGCAACGCCATATTGTACATGTAATTAACCAAGATGATTAACTTGCCACCAGTAAATATTGCCTTTATCCAACAAAACCGTGTATTCCATATCCCTACACCTAACGTTATAACCCTTTAAAAGACCTCTTTGATAGTTTATCCTAGGTGCTTACGCCAAGTGGTGGAGGTTTGATCCTTTCCCAAGCCTATGGTAATCTATTTTGCTATGACAGGTAGTGAGAGATGTTTTCCATTTCCATATTGTGATATATACTTTATTACACCCGAGAGATGTGAGTATCTAAACACTACTTGTGAGGTGCTAGTGTATGACCTCCGTGCTTGTCTTTGGTCATTAGTGGAACGATTATTTGTTGTAATTAATTTTATATTAGTGTTAAATGACCCCTAACTTGTATTTTGATTAGAATAAAAGCACATTTGCTTGAGGACAAGCAAATCTCAAGTGTAAGGGTATTTGATGAGGCGAAAAATGAACCGTTTTTAGGGGGTCATTTTAGCCCGAATTTGAATTTATTTGATCAAATATTGCCCTAAATCGTTCCTTTTGTCATTTTAGGTACTTTTGGAGTGAAATCTGGAAAAGGAAGCATTTTGGACGTTTTTTGAGCATAAAAGTGAAGAAAACGGCAATGTCTTAATTTTCCTTGCTGGGAACAGTACCTGACGGCGTCACAAGATTCTTTATGACGACGTCAAGAGTTATACAAGAGGTAGAAGTGGATAAAGTCCGTGACGATCCAGAAGAGTTTTGTACTAGGGACATGACGGCATCACCCAATGCCGTCATGGTCCAAATGTTTGTGACGGCCCAGAGCAGCTTTACACATGACAACGTCAAAACTAGATCTAGGCAATCCGATTTCATTATGAGCGGCGAGTTGACGGTGTCAGAATTTTCTTCTTGACGCCGTCACCCTGTAAAATCTCTATATAGTTTTGGAATTTTCATTCATTAGTGTGCAACTTTGAGATAAAAACCCCAGTACGATTTTCACAGCTTTTTCAAGGGTTTTTACCCTTTAAAACCTTTTATGTTCAATTGAGATAAGTACTCTTTCAATTCAATCAATATTTCTCTGTGTTGCTTGAATATATCTTACACTTGTCTTCAATTTAACATGCTTGGCTAGATCTCTTGTGTGTTTGCTTAGATGTAGTGAAACCTAGATGTTAATTATGGGTTGATTGTTTGTTTATAGTTGTTATGGATGATTGTATTCGATGTTAGGCTTAATAAAACTGGCATACTTCCATTGGTAACATGCTTGAACGTCTTAAGTGTCACAACTCACAATTTCAGGTCATTTTCCAAACCTCAACATGTTACTATTCATTAGTTACTATTCATCATTCACTATTCATCGATCACTATTCATCATTTTACTATTCATCATTTTTGGAGTCAGTTTGAGATTCTGGGAAGCGTTCAAAAATTTCACTATTCACATGACACTATTCATTTCCGGGGGAAAACACTATTCATGTGCATCAGTCATTTCATCATAAAGTTAGTTTACGGGTAATTAAATTCGCGTAACCAGGGTAGTTTAGCTGCGAATTCATGCATCACCAGTAGGGACACTTCATACGGACTAGAAATAGTCTGCATATCATCATTATAGCATTTACATACTATTTCACTCGTAGGATATTCAAATTAACGTTTTTGGAATATTTGACGTTTTACATATGATTATTTTTAAATAAACGTTAACACGCGATCGATAAATGTGATTAACATATCCGACACTCCCCACAATGGTCCCGATATATTTTTACACCTCTTACAATGTCACAAAGATTATAAAATTCATTTACCCGGTATTTTGGAAATTTATTTAATTTGTATCGTACGTTTAATATAATTACGACGGTTTTCGTGGAAACTAAACATTAAACATCCAAACACTCACTACTTGTACCCAACATATTTTCACAAGTTTTATGACTTTATTATGTCCCGGTTAATATTCGTTAAAATTTATTTCTAGCAAACACGGTACCCGATTACACCTAAAACTAACCAAATACTACCCAAAAACTACACTTACCTTCCTAATTAAATCAAGAAAACATCCTTCCCCCTTTTCCTCCTTTGTGAGACGGCCAAGCCCCCCCCCCCCCTAGACTGTCATGTGCACTTCACCAACCCACCATTATTACCCATCTAATCTTGTCCAAAACACAAATAAATATCTCATTCTAACTTCACAAATACTCATCACAATTACAAGTAACAAAAAGCAAGGGTTTCTCTCTTTTTCTCTCTTGTGTGCTCGGCCAAGAACAAGAAGACATCAAGGATCCATCAATTTTTCAAGATCAAGTCATAAACAAGCTCATCTAGTACTCCTTGTAGGGTTTTGAAATAGAAACTCAAAGTGTTATTAGGTTTTCATCTTCAAAACTCACTAATCCTTCAAAGTAAGTATGTCAAACTCTTTTTCATAATATTACCAAGTTATTACAATGATCATATGATATTTATTCAAGTTTTACATGCATATGCAAGTTTATACCACTCTATTTAAACTTTTACATCTTTTAAGCCCTAGAAATGGATAATATGTAAACTCTTGGTAGATTAACTTGGTGGATGATGTTTAGAAACCCATGACACCGAATAGATTAGTTTGGTGGTGATTGAAAGTGATATGGTTAGATTTGAAACTAGTTTGGAACCCTAGAAATGATTTTAAAACATATATAAAAACCTACTGTCCCAAAACGCCAAATCCAGAAAACTCAGGGACTCAGGGGTAATTTTTGACCAAATATTTAGAAAATATTTTCAAAAACGAATCCGTGGGCGAAAGAACGGATAAAAACAAGCTTATAACGAAGGAGATATGATTTTTACAAGTTTAACGACGAAAACTATTTTCTGAAAATTATGCATGCTGTTGGACGATTTTCGATGGACAAAGTGAGGCGTTAGACATAACCTAAAGGAGCCGAACTATCAAAAATGTGTTAGTATATGTTAATACGAAACCGTGGATATAAAGAACGAAGGAAATGAGCTTATAACGACAAAGATATACACGTTTCAAAACCGACGAACTCTATTATAATTGACAGCCACTATTAGAAATAATATTCTAACGTACTAAAAACTATATTTTCTAGTAACAACATTGAAGAGCCGTATTTCTTACCCATTGAACCACGTATGACCAAAGGTTTATCTACACAACTATTAGACGTCATTTCAAGGTTTTCAAAGCGATGAATTAAACACTAACATTTTATGTACGATATATTACAACTAGTTTTGCAAGTCTAATTAGACACATTTTTCACAAGTTATGGAAAACATTATACTTCAACAATAACCATTATTTTCAAGTTACGAGTGGTATAGGCATCATGTGCATGTACATTCACTACATCATTTCATGATCTAAAGTAGATCATATTCATTCATATTAGGTTGCGGCTAGTGTTCGCGCCTTGTTGTCCCGATCAATTCACATCATTGTACCATCACTTCAGGTGAGTTTTCATAGCCCCGTTTTCAATTCAATATTTTGATTTCAAATCCCACGGGGGAGAATACATTGCAACATCATTTTCATACGTGCCTAAGTATCAAAACATATGTACATTGCTTAAGTTACCTAGCTGCCTTGTTAAAGTCCCCTAGTTATACCAACAGTCAAACGGATGCATCTCATGTCTGTCATATTAGAGTGTTTTGGCAGAACATTCTGGAGGGTCATATACTTCATCAGTCTAGCTTCGGGGTCATGAGCTTAAGGTCTATTGTACTATTTTTCACGTGACTTTTGTCATGCATTATACTTGAGGTTGCCGTACAACATATCATTTTATAAACCTATGAATCTCACCAACATTATTTTTGACCGTTTTAGCAATGTATTTTCAGGTAACTAAGACATATCCTTCATGGCATGCATGGAGTCATTTCATTGAGTAGCGAGGATGACGCGTCTCATTTTGGATTTTCATGCACTTATGTATTATCGTTTGATTGTACCAAACTTATTTCCGCAAAATTTTCAACCTTTTGGGACCTATGTTTTGTAACTCTGAATGTTTTAAATAATTCAAGCGATGTATTTTCAAAACGACACTTTAGGTCGTTCAATATAACTATAACTGTGATGCTATGGCAGTCACCCCCAGGTATTCCATTCCGCTGCTAAAACATGTATTTTGGGGGTGTGACATTAAGAAACATGATCAGAGGTGTACTATGATTTTTGGTTATATTTAATGCGTAGGAGAATTCTAATGATCCCATGTTAGGAGCTTCTAACGGCTCGACATAGGAGTGAAGTAGGATCCTATAGAGTTAGGGAATATTGTACACGGCCCTACGACTAGTATTAAGGAATACGACCCGTCATCCATGCAATTATAACAAACTATCAACCTGTAAAAGATATCTAGGGAGTAATGAAATCTAAGTAAACACAACTTTCCCTATCATTGTTTGCACCACAATAGCTTAATTAGATTTATTTTCATTTCTGTTATTTTATTTTGATTGCATCTTAGTTAATTGGGTTAGTTGGCTAGCAACTAATTCCGCCCACTCTTCCAAAAACCGAGATTTTTATTTGCTTTTATAAAATATAAAAATACAAAAAGAATCATCCCTCACCTCTAGACCTAGTTTTTAGGCTTTTTAATCCTAGCGACACTATTCCTGAGTTGAACGATCAATCCCCCAGTACTTGTCACTATACTATACTACAACGATCAGGTACACTGCCTGGTGGGGGTTGTAAGCTTCTCGAGATCCCTCGAGAGGTAAAACCTGGTGCGATTCCCACGTATCATTACACTTGTCTTCAATTTAACATGCTTGGCTAGATCTCTTGTGTGTTTGCTTAGATGTAGTAAAACCTAGATGTTAATTATGGGTTGATTGTTTGTTTATAGTTGTTACGGATGATTATATTCGATGTTAGGCTTAAGAAAACTGGCAGACTTCCATTGGTAACATGCTTGAACGTCTTAAGAAACATGATCAGAGGTGTACTATGATTTTTGGTTGTATTTAATGCGTAGGAGAATTCTAATGATCCCATGTTAGGAGCTTCTAACGGCTCGACAAAGGAGTGAAGTAGGATCCTATAGAGTTAGGGAATATTGTACACGGCCCTACGACTAGTATTAAGGAATACGACCCGTCATCCATGCTATTGTAACAAACTATCAACCTGTAAAAGATATCTAGGGAGTAATGAAACCTAAGTAAACACAACTTTACCCATCATTGTTTACACCACACTAGTATATTTAGCTTTCATTTCATTTTTGTTATTTTATTTTGATTGCATCTTAGTTATTGGGTTAGTTGGCTAGCAACTAATTCCGCCCACTCTTCCAAAAACCGAGATTTTTACTTGCTTTTATAAAACATAAAAATACAAAAAGAATCATCCCTCACCTCTAGACCTAGTCTTTGGGCTTTCTAATCCTAGCGACACTATTCCTGAGTTGAACGATCAATCCCCCGGTACTTGTCACTATACTATACTACAACGATCAGGTACACTGCCTGGTGGGGGTTCCCACGTATCAAACCGACAGATCTTGATTCTCAGAATCCAAAACCTCATATTTTAACTCATAACAGATTATGTCAAGTTGGCCGAAAATCGACTTCTCTTTTCTGTCGGCCGAAAATCGACAACGAGATATATTCTCGGATTCAGGTTCACTGCGAAACCTGGGAACTCAGGTATGAAGTTCAATATTGGCTTTTTATAAGAAAAATTAGGGGTTTTCATTTTTAGGTTTTCATTAGTCTGAAATTAATTTAGCCGTATCATTTATGAGTTGTATTTTTGATTTTTAGTATGCTTAATTGAACTCCCTTTTGTCTGTCGCGGCCTGTATCTTGGTGCGGTAGACTTTCCGGTTTAGTGAGTTTGAGGTCAGTGTCAGATACTGTTGCCAAGCCAGATGTTCTAATCATGGCTGGCTTATAATCATGGCCTCCGCATATCGTATGTCTTATGCTCTACATGTTCTATGTGTTTAAATATAATTTTTATTACATTGATTCTTCCTGTTTCATATATATTGTAGCTACTACACATTGTACCAGTCTACATTTAAATGACAGATATAGCAGCTGTATGCATAGATATGGGAATAGAAAATGACAAGTTTCTAACAGTGGCTCGGCAACGGATTAAACAAATGTTCGTGTTGACCCCTCTGCCCTTGTTGCTTTACGTCGAGCATCAACAACAATAACAAAGGCAGCTACCTTTAAACTCACTCAACACCATGTCCCGGGCATTTCATCTATTGTCAGTATTGCTGCAACAACAAATGCAGCAGCATGTTCTTCTTTCGATAGGCATATAATGCCTCGACAAGTTGATGAAACATGTACGTGTAGGTACCATCGCTATCAATGATAATATAAAGCTCTATTTGTACAAGATATAGCTGAGCATTTAAGTTATACTAATTCTATACAACATGTTTTTGTTACAGTTATTAATTAAACATCCGAAAGGAATGTAGGTGACACACATACCAACAATAGACAAAGACATTTTATGAATCAAGGTAGGTGAACTTATTAGTTATTATCTGATCAGTTTATTGCATACAAGTCATAAATGACAGTTTAAGTTATACTGTTTTTTGCGATTGTGTTAATTTTTTCAGGTTTTGAAATGTTATGTTTTTGTTGTGGTTAATTGTTATGTTCTGTTTCTAATTCCAGAACATTGCTAGAACCTTCGTCATCTAATTAAAAGCAATAAAGGTCCCCAGTTAAGCGTAAATTTTAGCTGGTAGAAATGTTATTGGAGTGTCATTTGTGTCCACTGATTAGTATTTAATGAGGAAAATTATAAAGTGAAGCGGATGATAGTTTTGCCAAACAGTTAAGGTGTGTTGGGGTTGGCCTATATTTTTAGAGTTTTTCATGTTTTGCTTGATATAATTGGTTACATGACAATGTTTGGTTGTATAACAGGGTCACCCAGAATTAGAAACCATGCGGCAAGACGAATACAGGAGAAAATGGCTGAACATTGTGGGATAAGTCTTCAAATTCTAAACACATGCATATACAGATAGTATTAATACTATGCACCCGGTGTTGGTAGGCACAACAGTTTTTTATTTCATGCGATTTTAGTTACCTTAAATGGCTGTCATTTTTTAGAATACTGACGACTTTTCATTTAATTATGTATGGTGCAGCAACTATTGGTTAAAAGACGCGGAAAATGACAGTGAACCAGTGTCTGTTGTAGCAGCAAATGTATAAGCAAGTTCGCAAACAGTGAGGTCCGTAATACTTGCTAATAAAGAATCATCAAACTTTTGTTATTTATTCTTAAATCCATTAGTAAATTGAAACTTCACGCTTATACTGTGTTGTTAAATTTATGAACATTG
Source organism: Artemisia argyi (assembly GCA_030686995.1). Taxonomy (NCBI): domain Eukaryota; kingdom Viridiplantae; phylum Streptophyta; class Magnoliopsida; order Asterales; family Asteraceae; genus Artemisia; species Artemisia argyi. Next base: position 109,992,593 of record CM060704.1, on the reverse strand, counting down.
TATCAAAAGAAATAAGCAACTAAATAGTCCTAATACGATATCAGAAACACCTGTGTGAACCTCATTTGAAAATAGTGAGGTGTCTTTTCATTGGTTTTCAGTGATTAAGATTTTCTTTTTGAAATTGCAAAAATGATACGTGTTACTATTAGTGGTGAAATTTATGTACGAATTGCCTGAGTGTAGTGGATGTGTTTGATTTGAAAAGCTTAAGAGTCGTTGACCACTATAGCTACTTTAATTTCTCAGGTAAATATCGAGAACTATAAGAATACATGGGATTTATGTAATAACCTTTCATGTTGAAATTCAATATCCAGTTTGACTTTCATTTTTGGGTTGAAAAAGGAAATATAAAGCCTGCTTAATTGTTTGTTTTATTATAACTTGCATAATTAAAATCAAAACGGTTGATCATTTTGATTCTACCTATAACATAATCAGAGAATTATAATCATAAGTAGTTTATCCAGGTAGTCAAATACAACTAATTGAAACTTCAAATCAATAATTGAATTATTGTTGTTACTTTTTATGTTATCGTGAAACTTATTATCTGTTCAAACTTTAAGATGGATGATTCACACTTCCTTCAAGGCATTATTATCAGCTTTTTTCTGTTTGTTTTCTTCTTTGGTCAGCATTGCCATCAAGATTTGGAATCCTTGCAGTTGAGGAATTAACTTTTTGGTAGATATATCCTGCAAAGTAGTCAGCACTGTTCACTTTGTAGAATCCAGGTACCTGGATACAGAAATGGGTCACTGTGATATATTGAGACCTACAGAAATGGGTCACTATTGATATATTGAGACTCTTGCAATGGTTCACATTAATGAATTGACATGTTTAATGCCATTACGGCATAGGCCAAAACCATACCTTCGCGAATGTTAAAAATCGAATTCATCAGCCTACTGGCAACTTTTAATTATCTAGGTGTTTAAATGTGTTTGACATTAGTAGTATAGTCAATGTTTTGGATTGATGTGATTCTTGCTTTTTATTGCTGCAGATCGTTGGCGAATCAGTTGGATGGTGATGAGCAAAAGCGTGAGAAGTATCGGAAAATGATTATGCAGTATATCATAGTAATATTAGGATATAACATTTTTTTCTCTTTATGCTTTAGTGTGAGTTTATCAGAAGGTCTTGAAGAAATCGTATGCTTACTAGGAATAGCTGATTCAGCAGGAACTTTAAACGTGACCTTACCGAAAGAAAGATAGGCAGCGATCAAGGCGAAACTACTGCTGTTTGTGTACATACTTCACGGTGTTACAAGATATGGCATCGATTATGACTAGATCAGGTAAAAAAGTACACTTTTTAGTACATGTTGGATGCGATTGATTTGAACTGTGAACAACTGGTTTTTTTCTAAGCAAGGAATGAATTAGGTAAATATGATTATCAAAAACTTTACTAATTCTACTGAAACAATATGGCCGGTTTCGCCATCTAATAGACATTTGGTTTATAAGCCTATTTGATGTATGGTTTGACTTTTGAGGGTATGATGTGTAAGGAAAGCTTTAAATTTATAATACTAGTTTCACCTATTTTAATAAACCAAACACACGGGTAAAGTATAACCCCATTGGTAGTATTAGATTAAGGTAAGACCAGGTCGTATCCACAGGGACTTAGTTCATTCATTTTAAGTATAACAATTAGTAAAAGAAGACAAGTAACGATTATAGGAATAAAAGGAATTCAAATATTAAGACAAATGATTGCTTGGATAACTTAGATAATCTAGTGACAATGTTTATGTTTGATCTCAGTTTGATAAAGGAGCACAACTTATAAGAGAGCTATTTTTGTCAAAAGAGCAATTTCATAACTTGTAGGTTCAATTCAAGATTCATATCTACCCATTAAGTGATTTCTCTCGAAATAGTATTTCATATCAAGTCTAGATTATTACTGATTCTTCTAAGTGGATTTCTCCTTTCAAAGACTAGTAACGCAGACAAGTTCCTAGAATTGCGTTTAACACGTTGGTTCTTTCTACTTATCCCAACATATTATATTCAACCAGTTTCAATAAATAAACGTGATAAGACTAGAAATGAAATAGTTCGCAATATAAACTTGAAATTGGTAGAGATCAAAACATAATCATAATTCGCTTTAATATATTCACATATCCAAGCAATCACAAGAGGTTTAGCCTATCATGGCTAATGAGTTTATAATAACAGAAGTGCGTAAATGATAAACAAGAGACATACAAATTGGATTGATCAAATGATTACACAAGTGTCACAAGTAACCAAGAATTCGACACCAACAAGTATTTAACACCCCTTATTCTGATTCGTTCACCCCTGCAACTTGGCTCTAGATCACGTGTTACTTCGTACTTTTTTATTCCATCATAATAATAACTTATTTTCTTTTCTCTTTTTCTTTTTCAACATTTCCCATAACTTTTCTTTTCTTTCATACTATTTTTATTTCGCAACGATATTCAATTCTTCATTCTTTTTAAGCATAAGCAATTTGATTTAAGAACAGGAAAAAGGCTTAGGCTCAACATGTTGTTCTAGGTGGCAATAGCACTAAAAATGAGCGCTAGAAGGTTATTTTCTTTAATATACTAGTGACCAGTCTAGTCAACTAGATTATGATTTCATAGGATGGCTTTTTGGTGTAAATCCTAAGTTTGCCTCAATATCATCTAAAATTGTCTATAAAGCATAAGAAATGCAATCTCACTGCGGCATTCGTTATGATGAATAAGTGCAAGTTCTAGAGCTAATTTAAATCGTCGGTTCACTCATATGTTTGGAGAAAGTGTAGCAGATATACACTCATAAAGGCTTATAAGAATCTCACATTTGTTGGTGAATGAAATTGTGTCTAGCTAAAGTTTCAATCCAAGTGGATTTGCCTTAATAACTTGTAAAAGCATATAATTTTTAAGTTTTTAAATGGTTTAGTCATATAATCAGTTTTTTTTTTGAATGAATATTTTTACTATTTGACTTCCCTCCCTACTCAAGTTGGACATTGCCCTCAATGTTTATAACTGGGAAAATAAAAATAAAATAGAAAAAATATTAGCAGAATAAGAGAGTAACTTCCCAAGGACAAATGAGAGATCATGAAGAGCAGTGCTTCCCAAATGTGGTCTTCATAGTAATCTGCAAAAGATAAAACAAGCACACAAAAATGGAAAATATTTTTGGGTTTTGTAGGTTTTATATATATATATATATATATATATATATATATATATATATATATATATATATATATATATATATATATAGAGAGAGAGAGAGAGAGGATCAGGTACGTTTTTGTCTTTTAGTGCGGATGGTATGGACGAATCTCAGCCCTCCATCTAGTCAACCATCTGAAAAAGGCGGAGTGGCAATATCGTAAATATCCCGTCTTTTTTAAAATCGTTACTATCATAGTAGCTTTTTTCTGAAAAAAAATCAAAAAAATCTGAAAAAATCAAAAAAATAAAGAGGACAACAAATAATTAAGAACCGCTGAAAAAAAATTCAAAAAAAAAATCATTTTCATCGTTAAAGGTATTGTGATATTAGCGTCTGATTTTGATATCACATAAACTTTTTTTTAATAAAAAATTTAGTATCACAGTAACTTTTTTAATATCATAAAATCTTTTTCTTAATAAAAATTATTAATATCACCGTAAATATCATGTGTTTTTTAATATCACGATTCATTTTTACATTAAAAAAAGCTTAGTATCACGGTTGGTTTTATAATATAAACGTTTTATAAATATCACCGTATCATAATATCGTTAATATCACCGTAATTATAATGCTTTCTTAATATCAAAGTTAATTTTTTTAATATCACCGAAACTTTTCTTAATATCGTAATAAAAAAAAGTGATATTAAGTTTTTTCACAAATATCAAAGTAACTTTTTCAATATCACGGTTCATTTTTACATGTAAAAAAAAGCTTAATATCACGTTGGTTTTATAATATCAACGTATGTTTTGAATTTTTTTAATATCACCGTAAGTTTTTTTAATATCGTAATAAAAAAAACAATGATATTAAGCTTTTCACTAATATCACGGTTCATTTTTACATGTAAAAAAGTTTAATATCACGTTGGTTTTACAATATCACCGTAGCTATCATGGGTTTTTAATATCACGGCTCATAAATATTGTTAATATCACGGTAGAACTCATAATATCGTTAATATCACGGTAGCACTCATAATCAAAAAAACAAAAAGTTCTTCGAAAAATCTGAAAAAATAAAAAAAATGAAAGAAGATAACAATATTAAGGATCGCTCAAAAGGAAAAAAAATTAAAAAAATCATTTTCATGGTTAATTGGTACCGTGATGATAGCGCTAGATCTTGACTTTTTTTAAAAAGTCAAGATCAGATCTGGATTGGACGGACCAGATCAATCCGCACGTCCGTACTTAAAAATTTGATCCGCACGTGATCCTCACTATATATATATATATATATATATATATATATATATATATATATATATATATATATATATATATATATATATATACATATATATATATATATATATATATATATATATATATATATATATATATACATCCTTACATATATATGGGACAAGATTTGGGTTGTACTTGAGGCTTAGAAAGCTGTACAATGAGAGGGAAATGCCACTTGGCACTTAGAAACGCCACTTGGCACTAACATGCTGACTGGATAAATCATATAAAGGCCATGTAGGCATACTCATCCACGCTGGCATGTACAGTTTATACGAAATGTTTTTAAAAAATTGATACCAGTGGGATTCGAACTTGGGACTCACAATCCATTCAACATGGTGTCAACCATTGGAGCAAGTTGGTTTTTGTGTTAGATGCATGCAATCCTAACATGTCATGCTTTAATTTTGAAAGGCCTTTCCAAAATACAAACACATACACACATTCCATAACATTAAACAATAATGCTAACCCGTGATTATCTCCCTTTGAAATCGGAATTCTTTGAAACCGATTTTAAAACATTCCATAATTATCCCATAAATCACTATGATTTGGTGGATATTATCTGTCATTTAACACAAATTTCATTCAAAATTAACATAAATTTAGTAGCTCAGTAACTCCCCTAAAAATCAGCATATCATTCATTCAAAAATCAAAAAGCCTATCATGGCGTTTAATAGGTTTTACTCACAAAACAAGTATCATTTCCCATAATCCTAAAACCTAAATCATACATTCGAGGGATCTTCATCACCATCTGTGATTCAGAATACTAATTGGTAAGTCACTGAACCCTTTTATGCATTTATCATTTATCCTTATCAGTGTTACATATATATGTTTCATTATGATTCACTATACCTTTTCATTAAAATTACAGTGGTTCCATGTGAAGAGATGATGTTAAGGTTAAGTAAAATTACAGTGGTTCCATGATTCACAATACTAATTGGTAAGTCACTGAACCCTTTTATGCATTTATCATTTATCCTCTATTATTTCCATATAATTAGCCCTTCAGTACATTACATTATTTCCTGATCCAATTTATGACATTTTCGTGGATATTATCTGTATATTTATTATTTAGGTTCGGAGATAAGCTATTGAGCATATGCCTCTTTAATGTAAATTTATAAGGCAGTTGACTTAAGTTTACCCCTGTGTATGGTTTTTTGTTAGTTTGATAGAAATCGCCCACCCTAGACACAATAAGTTTGGATATTTTTTTTTTATTTGCGATTGCGAGATAGTAAAAACATTATAAGATGGTCAGATAAAGAATGCATTGCGAGTTTATTAGAGAAAACAGAATGAGGTTAGAGTGTGTTTGGCTAAGAAAAACCTTTGGGTTTACCTTTCAATAAAGAAGACATTTCCAATCAATAAGCTTAGCCAAACACCCAGATTCAAAGTCTGTGTTTTCGTTTGTAGCATTTGTAGAAAAGATTCTTACTTTATCTATTAAGAAAACATTTTGAGCTGATGAATCGATTCTATAAGGGTATTTAGGTAGGCTGCTTAATTTGACTGTATGCTGAATTAAAAGTACATTTAGCAATTTGTACAAAGTTAGATGCAATACCATTAAGCATACATAGAAATTGTTCTCTAACTTACGGATTTAATATGCTTCTCGACAGGTTGGAGAACACATTCACATGCTTCTCAACATTATCTCTATTACAGTAAGTAATGCGACGAGAGATGAATAGCTCATGTTACCAAAAACTGAAGCAGAAGTCAAATTCCTGAGTAAGTTTAAAGTTCTTATTGGTGTATTGGTTCCTAAGAAGTGCAAAAGCTTATTATCCATTATTAGTATATTGATGGTATATATTTTATTTCCAACAGGACTTAGATAGTCATTCGCTTCACAACTAATTTAGTAGACAGTAGTAGATAGTAACTGTCGGGCTTTAATATCACCTAAATTTTGCCTGGCCATCTGTCACAAGATATAGGGGATGTTTATGTTGGTAATTAGTTATACTAATGGGGTCTTTGTTTTAGCTTAGGGGTTATGTTTATTTTTTAGATTAATGAGTTATTATAGCATCATCTGTTGCCTGCAGACGTAGCCACCTGCACATGTATCATCTCCAAGTCATAGTACATGCTTTCTCAATATAAGGACTCTTATTATTGAAATCACTCGCCGTGTTTTGAAAATGCTTCAGATGGACCCGGTATATCTAGGAAATGTTGAGGTATGCAAATCTTTTATCATTTTTTTGAATCCTCTATGTCTCAAGCAAATCAAGTTCTCCTTAATTGTCTATTACAGAATGCTTATTAGTGCAATATTCATCAACTTCATAATTATCTACATTCTAAATCAAGGTGGTTGCGTAAACTTTAGTTATCTACTTCACTACATGCTTGGTTGATTATTATTGAAATGTGCTTCTCCTTAATTGTTTCATCAATTATGTTTATTAATTCACAAGACTTTTTCAAGGGTTAACTATATGAGAAGAGATACTTGAATGCTCCAGCTGTGCATGCATAACCAAAACCCACTGAAGGGTGAAATTCTCTCGAGCTAATTAGAATAGTCATCTGGTTGTTACTTTCTCTAGCTTTACTCTATTTTACAATTCTGAGCTGTGGTACTAGGAATTTAAACCGGTACAATACAATATCAGGTTATCAATATTATGTTTTTGCAAGAATAACAGTTTGCTTGCAATGAAAAATAAAGTGTGCTAAAAGTCGACAGCCACTTTCTTGATTTATTTAGTATTGTTTTTGTAACAGTTTCGGGAATTTGATGACTGCTATATTGCAATGGGATGGAAAACCAAGGCACATAATTTGAACAGGCAGAGGAATAAGCACAATCATTGGTATCTCGGCTACATTTTTGTACCCTTTTTATGGAGTCACGAGTATCAACACTTCGAACAGGACTTTGGTCAACCTGGTCATAGGTAATCTAAGGCTTCTTTTTCTTCTAAAGATGTCGAAATACTAGCTAAAGTTATATGTTTGTTATATGCAGTGGAGTTGCCGCCTTATTTATGGCGGCTCGATATGAGTTAAAAACCACACTACATCAGCGTATTTATTAATGAGGGGTGTAGTAGTATCACATCTAGGACCCTGGGTGTTTGATCTATCGGTCATCCAATAAATGCAAGTGACTTCTAATCATGAAATTTGTAGAAAATGTTTAAATTTGAGTTTCCTAACTTTAGCTGCATTTTTAAATAGGATCGAGATTCCGAATATCACTGAGCCGGCAGTTGAACAGAGTATGATGGGCCAACAGACAAAACAACAGAAACCATCCCAAGTTCTGGATATGGACCAATAGACAGAACCACACATACCGTCCTAATTGTCCTTTAACGGCACAGGAGGAAACACAAAAGGTATACTTCTTTTACTTTGCTAAAGTATTTTGTTAAGTATGCTGAAGTCACTTGAATGTGACAAATCTCAGGCACAAATTGTGACGCATCACTTACTAACTTAGTTATAATGTTGTATTTAATATCTATAGGTGGAAACATTTTTGGATTATGATAAGTCAACAAAGGGAGTTGTATTCACAACCGATTGTCCATACCAACCAGGTGAGCATGCAAATAATTTTCTAATTTTTTGAAAATTTTCACATACAAAAGAGCATTTCATGAAAGTTGATGATTATAACTTACGACATTCACAGGCAAAAGTTCAGATGTTAGAACATTATCTCCTGCAAACGTACTTTGACTATATATTGTCACTTCATGTATTATTGGTTCTTGCATATTTACATGAACCACCAAGTTACCATCATTCATAGGAATTTAAAAACCACCAATATTCTAATTGACAATGAGTTGCATCCAAAAATTTCAGATTTTGGCTTATTAGACTGATGCCAGAAGACACAGCTCAACTCAGTTACCAAATTGAGGTACAAAAACAGAATGTGCCATTTGTCATTTTTTAAAACATTCTGTTAGAAATGCAATATTACTTTTTCAAAGAAAATCTAACGTTGTACAAAAATTTTCACTAGAAGGAAAATGGCAGCATATATAGCCAAATATACAGTCGGAAATGGAGACGAATCAATTTAGATCAAAGTGAAATGGGTTGGTCTTAAATTTACCGGCATTATATTGGGTGTCACAGACCCACAACAGTCCAGCTTCTTACTTACGTCACAGGTAATTACAGTTTCCGATGACTATTTAACTAATATGTTTGTTTTATAGGCTTGCGTTTTATCTGACTTTTGGCACAGTGGTAGTATGAATGGGTTGCATGGTCATTCTTATTAAGTCATATGCTGGTAAGAATTAAATGGGTAGGTACATAATCCTACCACATAGATTCCTGATATTTGTTTTTAAATTTTGCTATAATTATTAAATGAAACTTTCTTTTTAAATGACTATTTAACTAATATGTTTGTTTTATAGGTGAAAGCAGCAAGATGAAAGCTGCAGCATCAAGGTTTATATTTTTGGTCCTACATTTTGGGAAAAAAATTTTCAACACTTCTCGACACTTGGCTGTTAAGGAAGATTGTTGAGGAAGACACGCGTATGACAAAAATAGTGTTTCAAGATGGTCGATAGCAGGTTAAATTTTCCTTTATCTCATATATTTGCAAATAGTATAAGTGTAGGGCATAGTTTTAACCTGTTAATGGGTGATTGGGTTGATCTTGGTTGGACATTGCTCAAACATGTCAACGAGCTAAATTAGATTGGTCTCGAGGGACAAAACTAATGCCCTATACCATTTTATCTAAAATTTAGCTTATTCGTTGTTACAAGATAGTTTTATATTCATATAATATAATACAAAGCTAATTATGTGTAAAAGGGGGAAAAAAGGCTAGCCTAACTCAAGGCATTTTGACCTCCTTTGAAATTTACTAACATATGTTAACTTTGTTGCCTTCATATTTGATATTAACTTATACACTTTGTTTTTGTTTATTAACATGCATGCCATTGGAGCTATACAAAGAAGTTTGCTACATTGGTTAAAATAGTGATCATTTGGTATTTTTAGGGTTCTTATTTGATATTTAGTTACATTTTTTTTAATATATGAGATAATCAGGGAAACTACGAACTGCACAAAGTGTATTATTTATAAATAAGTGCTTCATTGGCTTCGATTATTTTTAAGTTTTTAACTATGTGGTTTGTTATGAATACTTGACTTTTTTGCAATGAAATAATTTATTTTGGGTTCCTATATTCAACGCACGTTGGCTCGGTACATATCATTCCATATTGTTATAAATATATTATTTCCTTTGTTACATAGATTATATACTTATCAATAAATATTATGAAGCGAACCCACCCATCGGGCGGGTTATGAAGCTAGTATATATATATATATATATATATATATATATATATATATATATATATATATATATATATATATATATATATAACAGGAGGCGTTACACGCGTATTGCCACCTCATTGTCCAGTCATTGCCATGTAATTCAATTTCTGCCATGTCATCACAATACATACATATTAATTTAATTTTTTTTTTCGGAATTATTGTAACAAGATTAAATTCCGGTTTTCAATTACTAAGCCATTAAACAAGATTAAATCAGGATGTTAAAAAATTTGTCATTTGCAGGATTTGAACCTAGGTCTTGGCATCCAAGACACAAGCACTTAAACCATTGGACCACGGAAGATTTTATGATAGACATTTGAAAACAATAATGACATGCTTAAATTGATCTCAATGCCCTTATCAAACATATAAACCTACGTAAAAAAAATTGTCATTCACACACGTTCATTCTCAAAACCCTAACCCTAATTGCGTAATCCCACAGTTTCAAGGTTCTGCCAATCCATATTCACTATTACATTCATTCAAGTTTGCATGACTTTCAACACAAGCAACTCTTGTTGATTTGATTATTCCCTATGTTATTTGTATCACGTTTTATTGTTTTTTTTACAGGTCACTATTTGCTTATCACGTTTCTGGCATTGGATTTTGTACTTCGTACAAGGCAGAGGTAAACATGTTTTTGAATTCATTTTCTCTTGATCTGCATATATCACAATCTCATCTGTTTTATAATATGACTTTACAACACTGGTGGGTCAAACTCTACATTTGAAGTGGGGTTATTCAGTATTAATAGGAAAAGTTAATTAGTTGTACTCTACTAGGTGTACTATAAATTGCTATTTAAAATCATTGCTTATTATATGGTCACCATCAAGAATTATAGATTGTAATGGCTCCTTTAGTAACAGGTTGTTATCGTTTAGATTTAGCTGGTCTAGGTTCAGAGTTGTCATTTGTTGTTGGAGAAAAGCTTCTTCCACTTTGGAGGAAGACAAAGCAGAGGAAGAGGAAAAATAAGTTAGTTTGAACTCTATAATTTCCTTAAGTTATTGCATGATGTATTACTTCATTGTTTTTCTGTTGGAAATGTGTTCTTTATAAAGACTATAATTACAAGCAGTATATTGATGAATACCAATTTATTGCAGAGCGATCATCTGGATAAATTTTTACGCTGAGTACCCCATCGATATGGATGATGAAACACATGCTCCGTTCTTTGCTATAATGCCAGGCATCACTCTCATCTCTGATTATCTGAAAGCAATCCTTTACTTTTTATTACTTTGGCAGAATTCGTACAAGTTTTTAGATATTAATTTAAGGATGATTTTTAAATGGAATTTGTAGGTCTGATATATACAGCTTTGGCGTGGTATTATGGGAAGTTTCCTCAGTAGATCCGTTGGGATACTCTTAACTCAATGCAGGTACGTATTTTCTTCCAGAGTTCGGTCAAACTTATTGTCTTCCATATACAAAATTTATGCAAGTATGGCAAATATATAAATAAATACATAATGGATTGTTTGACGTTGAAGGCCAACATGTGCTACTTTAGAAAGGATTTCAAAATGTGCTTTGTGTATGCATAACAGATCATCAGAGCTTATGACAGGTAGGGTTTATGAATCAATGGCTAGATTTTCTGAACGATGTGGCTCCCCAATGGGATTCTCTCATTGAACAATGTTGACGCAGGTTCATATCTTATCTTTGGCTATTAAAATTTTGTTTTGTACTAAAACCTTTTATTCTTTATGTTTTTGTGTATACAATTTTACAATGGAAAGTTTAAAAACTTGACTGAAAATGTCTACGCCGTAAGAATGTGTTAACAGCTTTTTGTAAACAAATTTTACAAATAATTTTTTCATACACGTACAATATTTGACGCTTTTGTGATCAAATATGTTAATGTTTTTTGGTTTCAGTGTATGTGCAGCAGCGTTCAAAGCTTAAAGAATGTCGTATTTTGGGTAACCATGATTAGCTTATTTTTCATCACTGGCAAGTGCCTAATGTTACTGATATCGGACTCAATCCAAGGGCCGTCAAGAAAATTGTTATGATTGGTGTAGGTTTAATGAGTTCTGGAATAACTAAGGCCCTAATCATCAGTAACATATTTGTTGTTCTTAAGGAAGTCATCTCTAAGTATCTTCTTAAAGGGATAAAAATAGTAGAAGGTATGATATGCATTTTTGACAAATCGGGTTTATTCTGCCACTTTGTAATTTTTGCCGTTTTCGCGATAAAATATTTGACTGGTTTAGTTGGTTTCTATAGGTTTTCTTTGTACAACTTACACTCACTAACATGAATAAAGAGCTCAAAGGACTAAGGTAAGACTCGCAACTCAAAATATTTTTTGCCAACTTCAAACATGAGTTACCCAGTACAACAAGCTTACAAATAGGTTAGAAAGAGAGTTGGCTAACACATATGTGGAAATTGTGGTTTAATAATAAATTATTGTACTCTTAAAAAAGAAATAAGTTAGTCTTAAGATATATACATGATCAAAATTTATAGTTGAATGTTGTTTTTTCTTTAGTTTCGTGTCTGTTATTTGTACTTATTTGAGTTGAATACCGGTTACATCTTGGTACCATTTGTCGATTATTGATGTTTTAATTTATACAGACCAATTATAGGGAAAAATATATGCACTCACCGTTTTATTCCGAATTATTTCAATAAGAGTCTTATAAGGTATGTTGACAGTATACATTGATTTGGAATTTTAGTATTTACAACATTAGTATACATATTTAGAAGTAAATGATATATGTTGACAACATTAGTATGCATTAACAAGAAATTTCAGTATCATGAGGTTATTTCATATTGAATAATTTGTTACCTAAGCTTAATTATCATAAAGTATGAAACATGTAGTGTAAGGAAAAAAAATTGAAACATGGTGGAGTTTATTTGTATATTGTGCATTTTGTAGAAGAAGAAGAAAACCGCCAATTCAAGGTAAGAAACTAATTAACTAAAGAATTATAATGCATTAATTAGTATCCACGATATTCGTTTTGGTTTGAGACATGCATTCAGAGTTCGATATAACTTATATGTCAATTGTTTGTACAGAGACTCAGAAAGTTGTTGCTGAAAACAAAATAATGTTAACTCGAAAAAATAAGAGGCAACCGACATCAACAAAGGAGAAACTGTATAAGTAATCAAGGAGAAAAAGCCTGAAGAAGGTATGTGAAATCACATATATTTATTTGGCACATTGGTAGTATGAATGGATTATATAAGTGTCAATATTTCTAACTCAGACATGCTGGTGGGTAGGTACATATAAGATCATATAGACATTTTAATGTTTGTTTATAATTGAAACATGTAGGTACATATCAGACTCAATCTTTCGATGCAGGTTTTTGGGTTGTACTTTATGCAAGCATTGCAACTTCAAGACTCTCAGTCAAGTAAGCATTTAGCATCCAGTTATATAGGTGTTTTTGTGGTTTACAAGGGTATGTTATGTGCTCCAATGTTGTGATCATATACATTTACGCTCAGTTCTCGAGTTGAAATTTGAGAGGAAAGGAAAGGAAATGGAAAGTTTTTTGTGTTCTTGAGTTTTATTTAAGAGGGGAAAGGGGGTTTGTAAAGAAGAGGAGAGGAAGATTTGATAGTAAAATCTTCCTCCCACTTTTGGGAGGAAAGGGAAAGGGAAGGGAAACAAACTCGAGAACTGAGCATTAGTGTGTCACATATGAGATACCAAACAGATTATGACTACTCAGTTTCGATAAGATACATTTGTGATAACATAGACAAGATTGTGCAAGTAAACCTAATGTTGAATACTGTCATTTACTTTACTAAGCCGCAAAGGCATTGACAATGCACAAAAGATCAAATACTTCCTATTGGTAGAATAACAAATGCCGCCCGACCAAGAGTAGTGGTGGGTATACATTCTTGCATAGAACTTTGAGTATTAATGACGATTAGAACATATTTCTTTCATTCTATAAAAAGAATGTGATATTATCCACGTTCATTCCTTACTATGGCTATAGGTCTGTTTATTAGGGCTGGAAAGTTTGTTAGGGCTGGATCTCAAACTCCTGCATCCAATGCCAGTCAACTTTACATATGCAGTCCTTATTTAGACTTCAATAAAATGTTCATAACAATTTGTAATCAATTGTTGTTACAAAGAAGCTCTGAGAAAATTGTGAATTATGTAGATTCTCCATCAGAGCATAATCTTACCTCGCTTGGTCACAATCGTTAAGATGGCTCTTAAGGTAACACATAGCTGCTACAGCCTCTTCTTCTTTTTCTTTTTCTTTTTCTCACTTTCTCTATCAGGAAAAGTATTTACGATCTCTATAAGCAAGTAATTGCCATTAAGACAGATTTGGAGGCACGCCCTAACAAGGATACTAAACTCTTATTGGATTCTATTGAGAACACGATTCACATTGTTAAGAACTTCCACATGCGGACCAAGGATCTTCCTTTTGACCATAGACGGTATGTTTGCATGCCTTTTTATATATGTATTTTCAAACTACATAAAAATAAATTCTTTAGAACTTTACCCAATACTTCCCTTCTTTTCCCATTTTATTTTTTGTTTCTGTCACTATTTTCACACAACATAAATATATCATCTGTCCATATTTGGTTTTTAACCTCAATAGACATGTGCATATCGCCACCTCTACCAAGCAGCAACATCGTTTCACTTGTGGCCAAATAATCATGTTCATTGCTCCATCCACACATTCAGTCTCTCTCATGCAAGATGGAAGAAATATATATGTATGTGCCACCTGTAAACAGAAATGATTTACTCTATCCGATCATCAAATCTGGTGATTCAGCATCTGAACTTCTGAATCTGCTGAGATAGAGCACAAAAGAACATTGATCATTGGATTATGGTGGGGTTGTTTGGATTTTGGAGATGCCATAGTAGTTTTTGGTTGCAATAATCAACCAAACTACTACTGCAAGCAGTAACAAGGAGAACCACGGGAGAAGGCAGCGTCAAACAGAAAATAGTACGTGCACGAAATTTCTTTCACCAAGTTTGACTATTTAGTATATTATACAATTTTAATTCTTTTTACTTGCAAGCATGTTTCACTTGACGATTTCGGTGCTAATTAATAATGCTCACACTTCTTTATAGTTTTTTAGTGAAATGAATTCAAATTTTATTGTTGTCTTTGTAGGTTGTTTTGAATAACGCCACTGTGGAGACTGATAATCCATATCTCTGTGACTGTGCTTACATATATTGGCACGTTCTTTCAACTGACCCTGAGGTTATTATTCATGCCTTCAAATTTGTTGTTGCCTAATTGTTTACTTTACATTTTTAGAATCAAGAGTTTCTTTAACCTCTGATAGGGGGAAACCATGGTGGGCTGATGAAAAAATTAAGTTAAAGCTATATTACATTTATAAATCCAAAGGGTTGTCTGAGGCATTTGTTGATGCAATATGTGCATTCGTTCAAGAAACTTTGTTTATTGAAACTATTCAACAAAAGGTGAGTTTGAACATTTTTTTGAGACATAATGCATAGTATTTCATTTTTCTTTTGTATATTTCATAGCTTATAATAACTTTGTTTGTTCATTAATTTAAAGGTAAAACAAAGAAAAGGGTATTAAATAGCGAGTTGAAGAAAGTGCACATGATGTGACTGTAATTAAGTATAAAATTAAATGTATATACCAGAATAACATACCCAAAATAAATGTGGAAAGTTGCCGAAAATGACAGATTATCATTAGATGCATGATTGTAGTTCAGACTAAAAACCTTTATGTGGAGGATCAGCAATCTGTTTTGCAACCGCTTCAAATGTAGCATAAAAAAGACTGACCACATATTGACTTACTACATCATATGTAGGTGAGTCCCTAAAACATAATCTGTGCAGCTACCAGGTTTCAAAGCCAGTCATATTGATTACCCAAATAAGCTTTTCACACCTGATTTATGTGATCTGTGTATGCATTACTGCAAACTTGCTTCCTGATTCTTATATACAAAGACTCTAGACCTGAATTGATTTTTATCAGCCTGGTTAAAGCTTATGCAACATTCTTTAATCTGGTTGCATAAGTGTTGCCCCTGTGTTTGATGTTTTCTTCTTTTTTTTTCATTTCTTATTTTCTAATTAAAAAAATAAATGCTTTTATAGTTTGATTTACAAGGCAAAAGGTCTTCGGGCAAAGAAGCTGCTTGAGAAAAGAAGATTAGAAAGGGAAGAAAGATTAGCTGAATCACAAAAAGATGGAGTTGAATGGCAAAGTGATAATGATTCAGATGATGAATCACGTGTAATTAGTTTAGATTATTCTACATGGAAGGATAAAATAGTAAATTATATTGCATCATGATTAACTAGTTATAATACCCATGCACGCACGGGGTTTTTTCTAATTTTTTGAATAATATATTTTTATTTATTAAAAAACAAATAGTTTAATTTTTGCTTTTTTTGTTTTTTATCTGTTTGGGTTCTTAATTTTGATTTTTATTATTTTTAACTGACGTAGTAAGCGGATTTGGACATAAATCAAAATTAGTGCAGTCGTTATTATCCGTTTTTTTTTTGAAAACATCGTGTATCAACGTTTATATGTAATTTGATTTGTTTTACGTGAAAGTCATTTGAGACGGTGGTGGATGTCCAGTTTTTTGTTGTTTACAGTAGGTGAGCTAGAGATAGTATGTAGTCTAAAATTTCAAAGATCTACTTGTCAATCTACTTATATTTCATAGGAGGTGTATTGAACCAAATGGCCTTTGGAGGAGGACCTTTAAGAGTTTATAATCTTCACTTTTATGTTCGTGAACTGGTATTGTGTGCATAAATTAAGACACACAAAAATCATATTCTAGATGTATGACCACAGTCTGCAACAGGTAATAGCTTTCGTGGCGAAAAAAAGTATTGCATTATGATTTTTGTTACAATTTGGAAATGTAATAAATCAACATCACAATGAAAGACACTTAAGTTTTAATAAATTATTAAGCTCAATCAAATATGCAGTTGTACAAAGGTGATTTCTTAGTTTGCAAAATAGGAGGCTATCTTCACATACGTAAACCTACTGCACAATACTTAGCATAGAGACGCCTTACCTTTTATTTTTGTTTTTTTAAATATGATCATAAGCATTGTGGTAATTGTAAAAGCAATATGCATTCCTAATATGGTATCTGCACCACCAAGAGCAACTTTCTCTATCATATAAGCAGTGATCAAGCCCATATATATATATATATATATATATATATATATATATATATATATATATATATATATATATATATATATATATATATATATATATATATATAAATAAGAAAACCAATGTAGGAGTAAGATCACTTCTAAAATTGGTTCACCAACAAATGTACATAAACTTTCCATGATTATGTTTGAAATCAAGAAATGGATCCCTATTGGCGGTTCCGCTAGCAATGTACATAAACTCCATTAAAACAAACCAATCTTGAGAAATTTCTACTACATAAATGATATCTAAAAGCGATTGTTGCAAACTTCACAACGTCAGCCCTGAAACCCATTTTATGTCAAAACATAGTAACTATTAGCTCAACATCGATGTGATCAGCTCCTAATTCAATTGCTAATCGAGGAGCAGCCAATCGACTTTGTTCATCTCCTTCATACTGACCCCCTTCCTATGTTTGTCTAAAAATGGCAAAATCCTTCCTCCCAACCTTTGGACTTAACAGCAAGATGCACAAGTCCGGACCCCATCATCCAATTGCAAGTTCACCAAACGGTTCCAATCCACAACATAAGCATACACTCTTCTTAACAACTTACTCTTAAACTCGACCCACGCTTAATACTTATGATGATTCACGGCTACACTTTCAAGTCCACTTTCTAACTCTTTGTACCCATGATAAATCACCTAAATTAAGCTAAAAAAGTCACAGACCAACAAACAATTATAACACCAATATCACAAAAAATACAAATAATCTCAAAATTAGATTAAGGTAACCAATGTAAACATTACCCAATTTGACCCGTTATGCCACCTTTGGAAAAATGGGTGGATTGGACGGTTAGGTAATTAGTCAAAACGGTAATTTTCGTATTGGAAAGAGCAAGTTTGATGTGCCATAATTATTGTACAAAGTTGGTAACTGGAAGTGTTATCTAGGATATACAGGTCTTGCTTGGAAGTGGTGCAAAATTCCGCCAAAATGTTTTGGCAGTATGCTTGTAAATTTTCATCAACATATCTATCCCCCTCATTTGCAAATTTGGTTGTCAAGTAAATGTAACATGCATTGTACCATTGTGTTCAAATACTTACTGGTGGTGACAGATGCCAAGGTAGTTGCACAACAAATAGTGATATTCATCCAATAGGAGGTTGATATCTATGGTCAATATAACTGCATAGCTGTTATCGTCACAAATGGTTAGTAAGCCATATCAGAAAGTTATATCTACACAAAAAGTAAACCAACAAAGAAACAATCAGTTTCCATGCTGCTATGCTAAATCAAGAAAATAAATAAATTTATGCAAGAATCTACCAAATGAAATGTTTTTGAAAGTGATCGTTAAAGTGGGTCACAACTTGCCCAGGATGTATTATGCTTACATAAGATATTCCAAACATTCATATAAAAAAGTAAAAATAATAATTAAAATTACCTCAAATCCATAAATAGTTAAAAATAATTAAAAATGGATCACTTTGGTATGATTCGAAAGGAACCTGTGCTATATATCTCAGTTACCTCCGGTCCATGTCATTAAAGCAAATAATATGTTCCTTGTGCTAGAATTCTATATCATTACCGTGTCACCGTTAGAGAAGTATGAAATTCTTTGTGCTTCACTGCTTTGAAATAACCTACTAATCTACAACGTCTCTCCATTATCTGTAACACGCCATAACTCAAATAAAAATATGTATGTATAAATCAGTTAAACTATTGTCACCGCTAGTATCTTATCCAATAGGACTCATGTTATAGTTAAGAATGCATATTATAGGCATTATCTAAGAAATACCAATATTAAATATCAACTCAACTATGAAGACTAACCCAACAGGAAATTTGCTGTATGCACGAACCTCAGAACGAAGCCACCACATCGTCACTTTCTTCCCACAACCGCCTAACGGCTCCACCATAGAAGAATCTTCAACAAACGACAGAGGACTTTCTCGAACAATTTTAGGTGCTTGCTCGGGAGTTTCAGGAACTGCCTCATCCGGAGTGAGAACGTGGTTTTCTACATGATGATTAGCAAGATGTCATTTAACACAGAGTATCCTTTGTTTTGAGGTGCGAGGAATAAATATTGTGTAAAATTTTGCGTAATTTAACATATTTGATTTAACAATCGGAACTAAACTTAATTTAGGCACTTTTTTTAGTAATCCCATATATCGTGTATGTTTAAAATTGTGAACGAACGCCTGGTTGTTACGTGACTCCGTAAGGCCATCGGGTGTCACATCTCATCCTAGTTAGCCAGTAAGCTTGTCTTACTTGATCTGCAAAAAAAAAAAAAAAAAAAAAAAAAAAAAAAAAAAAAAAAAAAATCCAATTACCTTGGGGAGATTTTCACTTTTACGCATATGATTTTGTTTTTGCATAATCAAATGATGAACTACAAAGGTCCCTGTAAAATACACTAAAACATACTATCAGTAATAAGAATTTATCTCAGCGCTAATGGATGTGGGATGACAGTTCAAATCAGCAAAGTTTGTGAAATACAATATATATATCATGTCACAAATTAAATAATTTGACCGCATAGCAGTAATAAGTGGATAAGGAATATCAAACATGTAGCATCTATTTCATCATTCACATAGATATGTTGTTCGAGAACCCAACTTACTGAAAGGATAACCAAACAAAGATCAAGTTTTTATCATAATCATCATAAATCCTTTTCAGCATATCAGTATGACCTGCTCCTGAAAACTCTTTTATCACCAAATTTAATGTAACCTCGTCAGTCATGACTCTTAAACTCCTACACAATCATAACGGGAATTAATTATGATTACGATTTAATAATATCACTCTTAAACTCTACATAAACAGAGGATGTGTAAATCCATTTTAAACTATAATGCTCCTGAATGCTTCGTATAATTACGATGTTTTGTATTCTTTATAATTATCTATGAGGCTATGACTGATTACTTCTTTACTCATAAGTTACTCTCAGTCGCGCTCGAGCCTTATTTGAATCTTACTTGAGCCCAGGATGATTAAAGCTCGTCGAGCTATGAGGCTGAGCATGAGCTTACCTTACAACTTTTGAGCCGAGCTATGCACCGACTTATTTTGAAGGAAGTTAAGCCATTTGGTTTTTGCATTAGTCATTCAGAAGTTAAAAGTGCCTGGTGAGTTGTTCAGAAACTATTTCTTCTTCTATCAGGTATGTAGGGTTCATCTCAAACGTCTCATTTATAAGAAATATCATAGTACATCGACACGAATAAAAGTTGGCATAGTCATATAACTGTCTAAGGTTAGAGGTTTGAGATATCAAAACAATGTATAAAAAACCTCATTTTATTTGAAGCACTTATCTTCTACTTTTCTCAATTCACTCTTATTATATAGTGAACTCTTCAAAAACCTCATTTTAACTTACACAACTATCCTTAGACTGGCTTTATGTCCTCGTTGTTCCTGGTAAGTTCAAAGTGAAAAAAGGCATCCTACACCATTGGCACCGGCACATATAAAGCAGCATGTGACAAAGAGTGTAGTCCCATTGCATAGTCGGCCCATGCGTCGAAGCCCCCTTTCACAGCAGAAAAAAAAAAACCCAATAAAAATCAATCAATATCAACTTTTTCTTTATATAAAATTATCACATTATGATACACAATCATCAACTAAAGCATAAAACCACAAGTTAACAAAAAAAAACCCTAAATCAATATATTAATCCATAAGTCTATGATTAATAATTAACCCAAAAACATAGCTCTGGTAAATCAGATTGAGCGTTTTTGATTTTGGGTTTGTTTTTTTATGGCTATCACAAACAACTAATTACAACATTCTCAAAATTATATCAATGAATACAATGACATACCGTTTAATTGTGAATGAAATTGATGAAGCGATTGAAATCATAAGTGAACAGATTATACGAATTTGATTATTTACTTTAGGGTTCAAAGAGAAAACGATTTAGGGATTTTGATTTAGGGTTTGAAGTGGAACGGGTTGGTTGAAAAAAAAAGTGGGTTGGAGTGGGTCAAATTGTTTTGTGGTTTTGTTTATGTGAATTTTAATTTTGACCCTTCAGGTTTTGTAAATCACCCCGCTTTTTTAAAGTTTTTTTTTTTTTTTTTTTTTTTTTTTTTAATTTTGACACATATACTTTTGTATCCAAATTTCTGTAAAACGAAGGTCTATAACTTTTGACTAAGTAAAGAACTAATTTATTTGCTAAATCAAGAAATATTAGGATTTTTAATTAAATATCTTTAAAAGAAAAATAGTAATAATAATTAAAATATTACTAAATAAGGTATGAATTGATTTTTTTGAAATGGAAAAATTCCAATAAGGGTTTTACTTTATTATATAAAAGATTAGTTTGTATTTCCATCGATTTATTTGCTAAGCTGTCTCGTGTGTCAGGTATACAGACAACCTCCCTTGCCTGATCTATTAAAGGATGAAAAACATATTATGCTTTTCATAGATGTTAGTACTTATTACACATTTTATGAAATTTTACTCATCCAAAATGTGCGTTCTTTCCGTTCTTCAATCTTTATTCCATTGTATGTCTGTTAATGTAGTTGTGCAAAGGATTAATATCAATAAAAAAAAATTGGGAAGCACTGGAAATTATTACTTCAAGTCTTAAATTGGGACACAACACCTTAAAAACAGAGAAACAAGAGGAACTGCGGTCACTTGGAGCACATAAGTCTTTAAGAGCATAAACTATAGTGTCATGTATTCTCTATATTGTTCCATTTTGTGAGGTTTCAATTGAATGTGTTTTAGATTTGCATGGTTTCGGAACTTTTTAATACATTTTCTAAAATCTATATTGAAGTCTTTTTGTAGTGTGAAGTTGAGCTTTTGTTGCTTTTTTTTACAAAGATATCATATAATATTGATGCTCCTAAGAATGTATGGGATTGTGCTCGACACATTGTTACCCAAAATCCTTACAGCTTTGTCAAGGAACATGCTATTTCATATTATTGTATTTTTATTTGTTTTAATGGAATAGTTAATATAAGGTTTTTGGTTTTAATTATAACGTTTAAAGTTTTGCCCATAGGGAAGATGGGTTTGTAAAATGACTTGGTGTGGCAAGCTAATGACGCTATTAGGTCTAATTGTGGGCCATGTTTTTTAATTTTCTTATACAAGTTAGTATCTGCTGTTTGGATAATACAGAGTGGAGTATGCAGACATTTTAATAAGAGTTTTTATTTATTATTATTATTATTATTATTATTATTATTATTATTATTATTATTATTATTATTATTATTATTATTATTATTATTATTATGAGATGGTGCAAGCTATTATGTTTGATGCATTCATCCATGTTCAGTGATATGGATTTAAGAGGGGCAATATACTCAACACTGAAATTTTTATATTAAATATTATTAAAACTTGCTACAAAATGTACATAGGGTCAAAAGTTATTTGGACGTTATAGACCATTTGGTACGAAATGATCGATAAAACTAAACAACTAATATTATTAAAATTTATGTTATTTGATCGTATATCCATAGCAAGTACATAGCAATACTTTCGTTTTTTATATGTTCCATCCTTGACCACCGTAGGAGTGTGTAGAGAAAGAATGCACAAGGAAAAGGTGTTGCTATTTAACTTTGATTCAGTTTTAAATATTTAAGCGTTTACTTTATTTTGCATTTAAACTAAAACCATATACCTTGTAATGGCGGATAATTTATTAAGTTATATTTTCTCTTATCAGATTACCATTCATTTATTTTTGTTCTTTATTCACTATATAAATATCTTACGATTTTCGTACTTCATTAGCTGTTGCTTAATTTATTTCTTTGCCACTTTTTCGGCCATTTTTTACCCGCCTTCTTCCGCTATATTCAATTATGGCAACAATATTCATATTACGACACTTTCTTTCAACCTGTTCACTTTCCAACAATTTTTTACCACCCATATTTCGCTATAGAAAAATATGCCAACGAAAACAATCTAATAAAAAAGTATATATATATATATATATATATATATATATATATATATATATATATATATATATATATATATATATATATATATATATATATATATATATATATATATTTACTAACCCGTAATTAATCTTCAATCATAAAGTAATATCAAGTCAAACTCAAACATACCTTTTAATTGTTATGAATAACTTTGTACCTTTTAATTCTTCAAACTTATTTTCGTTAGCTTAAGTTTTTTAATGATATTCATAAGACTTACTCGTCCATCGGCCGGGCTATGCTTTCATACTTTGTTTGCGTACCACTTTGAAACTTTTTCCCCTCTCATATTTGATAACCATTTACTCCGTATTTCTTTTCGTTCTTAATGCATTCAATTAAAAAAAATGTATGTTTATAGCTTATCTTTCATACTTTGTTCTTGCATACCACTTTGAAACTTTTTTTCTCTCATATTCAATAAACGTTTATGATGCGTGGGAATTGCACCAGGCTTTACCTCTCAAGGGATCTTGAGAAGCTTACAACCCCCACCAGGCAGTGTACCTGATCGTTGTAGTATAGTATAGTGACAAGTACCGGGGGATTGATCGTTCAGCTAGGAATAGTGTCGTTAGGATTGAAATTAATCTAACTAGGTCTAAAGGTGAAGGATGATTCTTTTTGTATTTTTATATTTTATGAAAAGCAAGTAAAAATCTCGGGTATTGGGAGAGTGGGCGGAATTAGTTGCTAATCAACTAACCCAAAAGCTACTAATTAATCTAACAAACAAGAAAATAAACTAATGTTCTACAAGATAAGTGAAGCATGTCTACCCATGATATGTTACTCCTTGCTAGCTATCCAATCCTACCTATTGAATTGTAACATTGTTTTAATTGACGGGTTGTATTCCTTAATACCATTCATGGGGTATCCCACATAACTCCCCAATTCTATGAGCTCTTATCTCCTCCTATACCATGCCCAGCACAACCATAGGGATTGTAAACAGTGGCTCATGCATTAAATACAACCAATAAAGACCTTAGTGCAATCGGTTCATGTTTCCTAAGACGTTCAAGCATGTTACCAATTGGAGATCTGCCAGTTTTCTTAAGCCTAACATATAAATTCATTCAATCAAAACAAGAATCAATAGGAAACAAGAATTGTAAACTAAACCAACTAGATCTATTGAAGTTGTCACGCCTTAATTGATGGAGATAGACACACACATCAACAAGCCCCTCATTGATGAAGATAGACACAACATCAACAAGAAATCAATGAGATCTAATCAATTATATACAAGTTTCACATAATCATAAGTAGACACAAGGTGAATTAGCAAAACATAATCAAAGAAAGACAATCAACAAGAATAATGAAAGACATAGTTGAGATAGAATCATCAAACCAATACATGATATTTATGGAGTGATTGAAACCCTCTAAGTTGCTGGAAAAACACCCACCTAAACCCAGGAATCGACCTTAGGGTTTAGGGCTTACAAAAAGTGAAGTTATGATGTTATATTTATAGGCATGTTTACTGTCGGCCCTTCTTGATGGCGTCACCTCGTTTCTCTTGACGCCGTCAAGACCATTTTTTCACCGAATTGTAGATCTCTTCGTCCTCTTCGTTTTCTTTTTTGAATCGCTCAAATCCGAGTTCGTATGCAAAAGTTATGGCCAAAACGGTGTCAGCTACCACGCACGCAAGTTTTGACCAGTTAACACGTGACGGCCTTGGGTGACGCCTTCACATTCTCTCTGGGCCATCACCACTTTTACTCTTGACGCCGTCACCAAAATGCCCTTGACGCCGTCAGGTACTGTTCCTAGCAAGGAAAATTAAGACTTTGGCGTTTTCTTCACTTTTATGCTCCAAAAACGCCCAAAATGCTTCCTTTTCCAGAATTCACTCCCAAAGTACCTAAAATCACAAAAGGAACGATTTAGGTCAATATTTGATTAAATAAATTCGAATTCGGGCTAAAATGACCCCCTAAAAACGGATCATTTTTCGCCTTATCATATATCCCTACACTTGGGATTTGCTTGTCCTCAAGCAAATGAGCTTTTCCACCAATCAAAATACAAGTTAGGGGTCATTTAACACTAATATAAAAGTAATTACAACAAATGATTGTTCCACCTTAGTCAAAACAAGCACAGAAATTATACACTAGCACCTCACATTAAGTATTTGGATACTCTCATCTCTCGGGTGTTGTAAATTTATATGTCATAATTGGAAATGGAGAAATATCACTCTCTACCTGTCATAGCAAATAGATTACCATAGGCTTGGGAAAGGATCAAACCTCCACCACTTGGCGTAAGCACCTAGGATAAACTATCAAAGAGGTCTGTTATAACGTTAGGTGTAGGGGATATGGAAAACACGGTTTTGTTGGATAAACGGATATTTTACTGGTGGCAAGTCAATTGTCTTAGTTAACTACATGTACAATGAGGCGTTGCTAAGCCAAGACTCGACTCAATTTAAACTAACTACGACTCTTTTTGGATTTTTTTTTCAAGACACTATTTGACTTAAACATAAATAAAAGAAACGGATGGTAGCCCGTATGTTTTTCTCTTTTCATTTTCTACTCTTTTTTTTCTTATTCTCTCTTTCTTTTCTTTTTTTTTCGATTCTTTTTTTTTTTTTTTTTACATACACTCTTACTCTACCATCCAAAACAATACATCAAAGGGAGCTCGTTTCCTCCCTACACTTGAGCTTTTACATACTTTACAATCAACTATTCCATTGACTCGAATCAAGATAATCAAAACACTTGGAGTACTTTTAAATATTAACGCACATATGGGGGTAATAATTGACATCATCCCCATTACTCCATTACAATAGTACTTTACCCATGAGTCCCAATCGTCCCAAAACAATATGTACAAGATATGACTCGACTTAGCAACCATGTAATCAATTAGAAAGTTAACTTAGGGTTTAACAAATAACAATAATGCACTAAAAATGAGCGCATACACGGAAGGCTAAGGCGATTTGGGTGTACATTTAAGTGGGGTGTAACAAATTCTTCCTTTAAGTAAGATGCTTAAAGTTAGAAACGAAAAGATAGGCTCGGAAGGGTGTACTAGGGGTATCGTGTACTAAAAATGAGTACAACGCTAAGGGTGTGGGAAAAATTAGTTGACTTAACTAGCCAAGTAATATGACTTAAATGGTCAAGTAATTGTAATACTGGTTTAACACAAGGGTGATCCTAATGCCTCTTATCATGTAGTAAATCCTACCACACGAATGTAGTCTCACTAGCGGTCTCGGGATGCATCACTAACGCAAGTTCTAGAATCTAAATGCTACCGGTACACTCATAAGCACTAATAGTAAATGCTTTTCCTATCAAATCTAAAGGCGAACCTCACATTTTTGGGTGGAAAATTTTTCTGAATATACGGTTATGTGCTAGTCATACAATCTCCTATCCATGAGACGCTTGCTATGGCTAAAGTTTCACTCCTAAATGTTGTAAAAAATTTTAAATTTGGCGCTAAAATTACACTAACAAGTATTTCTCGTAGTTTTATTACACATCTACTATCAAACGAAACAAACTCAAGCGAAAGTGCATATGTAAGGTATCATCTTTTTACCCTCCCCTTACACTTAAGATGAACATTGTCCCCAATGTTCAAGTAAAGAATGTAAAAGTTAAGAAGTAAAGAGAATGAAATCAAATACTCCCCTGATTCGCTTGGTATGGATTTTAGGTTGACCAGGTTAAATCTTCCTCCAAGAAAACGAACAATCAAAGCTTCCCTTCCAGAGTATAAATCATCTTCTTGTCATAAATAACCTGACAACAATAGACAAGGCAACCTCGCGTAAAATCGGCGGCATCCTATATAAGTTCCTAAATCCTAGAAAACAAAGTAAGATATAATGCTTGTGGAATGAAGTTTGCAGATTTCCTGGAGATTATAAAACTTAATAATTCACAAAAACCATAAGACTCCGTTAGAAAAACAAAACCGGTAAAATTTCCAGATTTTTGACTCCTGACGCCATCAAGAGCAATACTCTGACGCCGTCAGAATGGACCTGCAGAAATTCTTATGTTAAGTTTCCGGAAATTTTCTGGAAAAACTTCGTCCTACTTCCTGGAAAATCCTGCAAAACTTCATTATGACTCAATACAAGCATTTGACTCTAACAAATACGAATATACATGTTCATTAAATATTGTGGAGAATCATGATCGGTTTGTTTCTTGAAAACATATTTGGGGTTTCCCCTTACACTTATCTTTTGCAAAAATACCTTTAGGTTGGAGTTAAGACTAGGCCAAACAACATAATAAAGTATTTCCACATTTTAATTGAGAAACATGATCAACCAACAATAAAAATAAAACATGCATACGGAAGCAAATAACAATCAAACAAATAAAATCACACAAAACATGGGTTGCCTCCCAAGAAGCGCTTTTCTTTATTTACGAGTCTTGTAGATAGACTCAAAGTCATGGGTTACTACGTGATCTCATCATTGGTTCCACTCTCTAGGTCGTCTTCTAAACCAGTTTTGTATTCCGGACCTAGTTGCAAGCACTCCTTGTAGAAACCAAGCATCCTATTTCTAACATACTCTACTCCTCTACGTCTATCCTCATCATTCCTATAATAAGCCGCTTGCTTGCGTTCCTTTTCGAAATTAGAGAGAAGGCGGTATTGCTCAATCTTGTAGGGCATTTGATAAGCAACCTCATCATTCTCTTCCTTGAATCTAACTATCCCTAAAGTCAGATCATAACTCATCCTAGTGGCCTCAAAAAATGGTTTCCCAAATATTATTTGACTTAGGCAAGCATCTATCACCGGACGAGTGTCTTCCACTATCATAAAATCAATCTTATAGGTAAGATTCCCTATGATAACATGTAATCCCTTAACTCTCCCTACAAAATTACATATCCAATTTTTACCGGGCATCATCCTAAAATTGAGTTGCTTCTTCATCACCCAATTGTAAAAAGTCCTAGTCATGATGTTCACGGGGGATCTAAGGTCGATGTAAGCTTTCCATATATGCATGTGCCCAATATTGCATGGGATGTTAATGTTAGAGGGGTCTCCCATTTTGATAAGGGGGTCGCCAAAGATATATGTTTTCTCGGGACTATCGAATAAATCCTTATGGTATTCCCGTTCTTCCTCGGTTGGCAACTTATCAAAGTATTCCTCTATAGGTTCTACCTCCTCTAATTCCTCATCCTTATTAACCTCAACTTCCCTACTCTCATCCTCACTATCGGCTTCTATTCTAACTTCATCCTTGTCACTCTCCTCTATCTCCTTATCTATCGGCTTAATGGTGACAACATTGACAAAGTGGACATGTTTGGATGATGAGGGGTCCTTAGTTTGGATTCCACTATCGGTGTCCCTAGTGTCCTTCCTCGGTGTGATCAATGTTTGGTTGTTGAGGGCTTTCAACAAGTTGTCAATCTTGTTGGTCATCTCTGTTTGTTGTTGGTTGAATTCGGTTTCGAACCTAGCTATGCGGGCTTCTTGAGATGCCATGAATTTTGACATCAATCCTTCAAGATTGTTGGTACTACCATAGTTGTTAGAAGGATTGTTGTTGAAAGTACGGTTGGATTGTGAACCGTTTGGTTGGTAACGATTAGGTGGGTTGGATGAATTGGGTTGATTTTGTTTCCACCTAAGGTTTGGGTGATTTTTCCATGAGGGGTTATATGAATCACCGTATGTGTTTGGCTCGGGCTTGAAAGTGTACCACTTATCTCCCGCTTCGTCGGAACGCATGGATGCGTAATCCGCAAAAGCTGTTCCGGGGAGTTCCACACAATCACGAGTGTCATGGGGACCACTACATAATTCGCATGAAGAAGTGATTTTGTTCACTTGGCTTGAATGCTTCGAAGCTTCGTAAGATTTCATGAGAAACTTGACTTGGTCCTCAAGTTCCATGATCCTACGGTCGGGAGTGCTAGAATTGTTCAAAGGCAAAGATATTGCCTTGACCGTTTTGTTCAAGTCACGGGGATCATTCCAACTTTCGTTGTCATAGAGAGCAAGATCTTCTATGAGTTCCCATGATTGTTCCGCACTAAGATCGCGTAGCTTACCACCGGCCGATTGGTCAATGGTTCGCCTCGTGGAGATGTCGATATGGTCATAGAAGATTTGGACTTGGAGCCAAAGATCTATGCCATGATGAGGGACTTTTTGGAGTAAGTCCTTGAAACGAGTCCATGCTTCATAAAGAGATTCATTTTGACGTTGTTGAAACATCAAGATGTCATTCCTAAGCTTAGTAGTTCTCCCCGGTGGGAAAAATTGAGCAAGGAAACGAGTGGTGAGATCATCCCATGTGGTGATGGATCCCGCGGGTAAACGCTCAAGCCATTGACTAGCTTGATCCCGTAGAGAGAATTGGAATAGGCGTAAATGGGTAGTCTCTCTAGTTTCAACACCTAGGTCTATGGAATCTACGATTTTGAGGAAGTCCTTAAGGTGTTGGTTTGGATCTTCGGAACGAAGTCCATGGAATGCACATCCGCTTTGCACCAACCGGATGGTGTCAGATCGCAAGGGGGTCACATTGGCTCCGGTGAGCTCAATGGTGTTTCGGTAGCCTTGATGGCTAGGTCGGGAGTACTCTCCTAAGGTTCGGGGCCTAAGGGGTTCTAGTGGTGGGTTTTGTTGTGGTGGGATGACGGGTTCAAAGATGTTACCACCTTCCATGATGTCGGATGGTAAAGAGTTACGAACAAAGGCACGAAGAAATAAGATAGACTAAAGAAGACCTAAAAATAAAAAAAATAAAATCTTACTGGAAAGGAATCTAGCAAGTAGACCTAATAAAAAGAGATCCTAACCTAGACAATAATCATTTCCCGGGCTGCGGCGCCAAAAACTTGATGCGTGGGAATTGCACCAGGCTTTACCTCTCAAGGGATCTTGAGAAGCTTATAACCCCCACCAGGCAGTGTACCTGATCGTTGTAGTATAGTATAGTGACAAGTACCGGGGGATTGATCGTTCAGCTAGGAATAGTGTCGTTAGGATTGAAATTAATCTAACTAGGTCTAAAGGTGAAGGATGATTCTTTTTGTATTTTTATATTTTATGAAAAGCAAGTAAAAATCTCGGGTATTGGGAGAGTGGGCGGAATTAGTTGCTAATAAACTAACCCAATAGCTACTATTTAATCTAACAAACAAGAAAATAAACTAATGTTCTACAAGATAAGTGAAGCATGTCTACCCATGATATGTTACTCCTTGCTAGCTATCCAATCCTACCTATTGAATTGTAACATTGTTTTAATTGACGGGTTGTATTCCTTAATACCATTCATGGGGTATCGCACATAACTCCCCAATTCTATGAGCTCTTATCTCCTCCTATACCATGCCCAGCACAACCATAGGGATTGTAAACAGTGGCTCATGCATTAAATACAACCAATAAAGACCTTAGTGCAATCGGTTCATGTTTCCTAAGACGTTCAAGCATGTTACCAATTGGAGATCTGCCAGTTTTCTTAAGCCTAACATATAAATTCATTCAATCAAAACAAGAATCAATAGGAAACAAGAATTATAAACTAAACCAACTAGATCTATTGAAGTTGTCACGCCTTAATTGATGGAGAAAGACACACACATCAACAAGCCCCTCATTGATGAAGATAGACACAACATCAACAAGAAATCAATGAGATCTAATCAATTATATACAAGTTTCACATAATCATAAGTAGACACAAGGTGAATTAGCAAAACATAATCAAAGAAAGACAATCAACAAGAATAATGAAAGACATAGTTGAGATAGAATCATCAAACCAATACATGATGTTTATGGAGTGATTGAAACCCTCTAAGTTGCTGGAAAAACACCCACCTAAACCCAGGAATCGACCTTAGGGTTTAGGGCTTACAAAAAGTGAAGTTATGATGTTATATTTATAGGCATGTTTACTGTCGGCCCTTCTTGACGGCGTCACCTCGTTTCTCTTGACGCCGTCAAGACCATTTTTTCACCGAATTGTAGATCTCTTCGTCCTCTTCGTTTTCTTTTTTGAATCGCTCAAATCCGAGTTCGTATGCAAAAGTTATGGCCAAAACGGTGTCAGCTACCACGCGCGCAAGTTTTGACCAGTTAACACGTGACGGCCTTGGGTGACGCCTTCACATTCTCTCTGGGCCGTCACCACTTTTACTCTTGACGCCGTCACCAAAATGCCCTTGACGCCGTCAGGTACTGTTCCTAGCAAGGAAAATTAAGACTTTGGCGTTTTCTTCACTTTTATGCTCCAAAAACGCCCAAATTGCTTCCTTTTCCAGAATTCACTCCCAAAGTACCTAAAATCACAAAAGGAACGATTTATGGAAATATTTGATTAAATAAATTCGAATTCGGGCTAAAATGACCCCCTAAAAACGGATCATTTTTCGCCTTATCAGTTTATTTCTTTTCGTTCTTACTGCATTTAATAAAAACTTAGGTATGTTTACAGCTTATTTATCGTTAACTTATTTTTCTCAATGAAATTCAAAAGTCCGTTGCTCCTTTGAAAACCACATATGTTTTAAAATGTAATTTTACTATATTAAATAATATTGTACTGCTTAAATTCATATAAAAGTTCCTTTGATTATTATCTATATTTTAAAATGTAATTTTACTACCCTTCTTTGCTATAGAAAAATAATCCAATGATATTTATAAGTCATGCCCGCCCATCGGGCGGGCTTTGAAAGCTAGTATATATATATATATATATATATATATATATATATATATATATATATATATATATATATATATATATATATATATATATATATATATATATATATATATATATATTACCTCCACACTTAAGACTTACAGTGTGGTTTAAAACAAAGTTTTAATATAAGTGAAAAAGGAAATAAAACAAAATAAAATAGGTTAAAACGGGTTGCCTCCCGCCAAGCGCTAATTTCAGAGTCTATAGCTCGATTCATGTTATTAGTTTGTTTTAGTCAATTGGAAAGAATGGTGTTGATTCTTCCCTTCTATTGTTGAAACTTTCTTCCTCATTATATAGTTTAAGCCTGTGACCATTGACTATATGTCACGTCCATATAATTCAACATATCCGGATGGATATTGGTGTTTCACAGTATAAGGTCCAACCCAACGGCTTGTAAGTTTTGGTTGTTTGATTTTGAATTTTGATTGAAAAAGTAGGACTTTATCTTCTTTCTTGAATTCTTTTCTCATTTTTAATTTCTGATCATGCCAAAATTTAGTTTTTTCTTTATAAAGACGAGAGTTTTCATAAGCATAAAAGAGTAGTTCGTCTAATTCATGAAGTTGAAACATCCGTTTTTCACCGGCTGCTATAAGATCTAGGTTACAATTTTTAAGTGCCCAGTATGCACGGTGTTCTAATTCAAATGGTAGGTGGCATGCTTTACCATATATGAGTTTGTATGGTGTTGTTCCAGTTGGAGTTTTATAAGCAGTTCTGAATGCCCATAGAGCATCATCTAATTTCCTTGACCAAACAGCTGGATTTTCTTTAACTGTTTTTTCAAGTATTCTTTTAAGAACTCTGTTAGTATTTTCAACTTGACCACTCGTTTGAGGGTGATATAATGTAGAGAACCGATGGTTAACTCCATATCTTTTCATAGCTTTTTCCATTAATTTATTGCAAAAATGAGTTCCTCTGTCGCTAATTAGAGCTTTAGGTATTCCAAATCGACAGAATAGTTTCTTAAGAAATGTTATAACAACTTTGGCATCATTAGTTTGAAGAGCTTGGGCTTCTACCCATTTTGAGACATAGTCAACAGCGACTAGGATATATTCGAATTTTGATGATTTAGGAAATGGTCCCATAAAGTCTATACCCCCGATGTCAAAAATTTCGCAGACTTGAATGTAATTCATAGGCATTTTATATCTTTTAGAAATGTTTCCAGTTTTCTGACATGATTCAGAAAGGCGAACTAGAGTATGTGCTTCTTTTAGAATAGTTGGCCAATAGAATCCAGATTCGAATACTTTTTTAGCGGTAGCATTAGCACCATAATGTCCACCGGTGGGTCCATGGTGACATTTATTAAGAATAGCATGAGTTTCAGGTCCAGAGACACATCTACGGATTATTCCGTCAGGACAGATTTTGAATAAGTATGGTTCATCCCAAAAATATTTTTTTATATCGGAGAAGAATTTTCTTTTCTCTTGGTGAGTCATTTCTTTTCTTAGTATGTCCCCCGCCAGATAGTTTGCAATGTCTGCGAACCAAGGCGTGTCTGGAGAACTAATTGAATTAAGGGTTTCGTCTGGAAAATGAACATTATTTCAATTTCTATTTCTTCATCCGCATTTTCTAAACGAGACAAATGTTCGGTGGTTACATTTTCAACACCTTTCTTGTCTTTGATTTCTATATCGAATTCTTGCAAAAGAAGAATCCAACGAATAAGATGTGGTTTAGCATCTTGCTTTTTAAACAGATATCTGAGAGCGGAATGATCTGTATAGACCACAGTTTTGGATAGAACTAGGTATGCTCGAAATTTATCGAATGCAAACACAACGGCCATGAGTTCTTTTTCAGTAACCGTGTAATTTTGTTGAGCAGCATTGAGTGTTTTGCTAGCAAAGTAGATAGGATGGAAATGTCTACCATCTTTCTGTCCTAAGACAGCTCCGACGGTAAAATAGCTTGCATCGCACATTAATTCAAATGGTAAGTTCTAATTTAGACTTATTATAATTGGCATACATGTGAGTTTCTCTTTCAGAGTTTCGAAAGCTTTGACATTCGTCATCGAATTCAAAGGTAATATCCTTTTATAGAAGTTTAGTTAAAGGTCGAGCGATTTTTGAGAAATCTTTAATAAATCGTCGATAAAATCCGGCATGTCCTAAAAAGCTTCTAATGCCTTTCACATTAGTAGGTGGTGGAAGTTTCGAGATTACATCAACTTTTGATTTGTCAACTTAAAGTCCTGCTCCTGACACTTTATGTCTGAGCACAATGCCTTCTTTGACCATGAAGTGACATTTTTCCCAATTAAGCACAAGATTTGTGTCTTCACAACGTTGAAGCATTTTATCTAGATTACTTAGTCATTTATCGAAAGAATTTCCAAAGACTAAAAAATCATCCATGAAAACTTCTACGGATTCTTCAATCATATCATGAAATATTGCTATCATACACCTTTGAAAAGTAGCAGGTGCATTACATAAGCCAAAGGGCATACGTCGATACGCAAAGGTTCCGAAAGGACAAGTAAATGTTGTTTTCTCTTGATCCATTTGATCGATTGATATTTGGAAACATCCGAAGAATCCATCTAGAAAACAGAAATATTCATTTCCCGCTAGTCTTTCTAACATTTGGTCCATGAATGGGAGAGGAAAATGATCTTTTGTTGTGGCTTAATTTAGTTTTCTGTAGTCAATACATACGCGCCAACCAGTGACAGTTCTAGTCGTGACAAGTTCGTCATTTTCATTAGTCACTACTGTTATACCACCTTTCTTGGGTACACAATGAATAGGACTTACCCATGGGCTATCTGCTATAGGGTAGATGATTCCTGAGTCAAGGAGTTTGACAACTTCCTTTTTGACATCTTCTTTCATATTCGGATTGAGTCTTCTTTGCTTTTGAACCACCGGTTTCTTATCATCCATTAATTGAATTTTGTGTTTACAGAAGGATGAACAAATCCCAGGTATGTCATTAGTTTTCCAAGAAAAGGCTCTTTTGTGGGTTTTTAGAACTGAAATTAATTTTCCTTTTTTACTTTCAGAGAGTTTAGATGAAATTATGACTAGAAGTAACGATTCTCCTTCCAAGAAAGCATATTCCAGATGGTCTGGTAATGGATTGAGAATGAGATCAGTAGGTGGTTCTTCGATATAGTTTTTAATTCTAAGTTCATTGTCAGGGTTTATTTTCTCAAATGATAATTCTTCTTCATTATCTTCCTCGTCATCCGAACTTTCATTTTTATCTTCGAGGGTCATAGCCATGAATTGATCATATTCAGCCATAACTTCGTGTTCAAGAACTGTTCCATCGACTGAGTACAGTAATTGATTTAATTCATCTTGTAACAATTCGCAATTTCAGGTTAACTTTTATTCCCGAAAATTTCACTATTCACTTTTCACTATTCACTTTTCACTATTCATCTCAAAATTTTTTATTTCATATTCTCGTAAGTTAAACTATTTTAACGATAATCCGAGAGTTTGACGCTCGTCGGATCATTTCTGCAAAAATCACAAAGCCGTGTCCGAGATTTACTTTTAGGTTTAAACGTCATTCCAACATCCCGATATGTCCATAAAACATTATAAACAATATAAATATGATTTTCTCTCATTTTAGGACAATTCCAAAACTTTTGGAATTTTACGTTTTCCAGTTCAGCGTTTTACGCGAATTACGCGTTTTAGACCCGTGTTTCCAGTTTTTAGCAGGGTTTTAGCACCCGATAGAACCTACCACTCATTTTATATTTTATTATGGAGTATATTGATAAGTTCTAGCATATTTATAAGTTTCATATTTTTAGGATACCCGATTTTAAGTTTCAGGACTTAACGACTTACCGTTAGCAATTACCGGGACCAAAACTCACTCCGTAACTTAGATAAGACCATGACTACTCATCTAGTCACCCCTTATCCCATATGAACGTGTATCACAAGCCTTGTTGGCTTGTGATAAGTCTTGAGGACTTTAGTTAGCAAACATGTGTAAAACTTCCTAAGTAAGCTTCCTAAATATCCTAAAAACTAACCTCCTTAAGGCACCTTCCTAGGCACCTTCCTTGCACCTCCTCTTCATGCTATAAATACAAGGCTCATTTCCTTCCTTTCTCATCACTAAAAACGCCACAACATAAATCCCTAGCACCATGATCCTTTGATCTTCAATATACAAGTTACACTACAAAGTTCAAAGTCTTAGTATTCTCTACCTAGTTCTTAAGTTTGTTTGGTGATTCCATGGTTGAATTAGGAGCTACACAAGGTGATTAGGGGCTGAAGTTAATGGGTTTTCACAAGGTCTATATCAAGTCTATCAATGGTTAGCAAGAGTTGTGGTGAAGGGTTTACAAGCATAGGTTTAGTGTCCTAGTTCATACTTGACTTCCTTTCTTAAGAGAAAGCCAAAAGTTGTAAGCAAACCCTAACATACTCCTTGCTTAATTATAATTTTCATGCTCTTTGTGTTCCTTTCATGCTATATATGTTCTTGTTATTGTGTTCATGATGTTTAAAAATGGATAAAACGAGTATTGGTATACATATGTTAACTTATGACAAGTAAACAAGCAAACTAGTGATTTTTATGGAGAACCACGACCACAATAGTATAACTTTGATATTTGACACTTACTTACTGTTAAAGAGGACTTAACAAGGAAAACATAGCAATTTGAATCACCCAAAACGAGTACACGAGTCAAAAGTTATGACCGTTTGAAGTTAGCGAAACCAAAACGGCAAAACTGCCTAAATAGCATTCTGATCAAATTATGATTTTGAAAGTCCCACTTCTGGTCCGATTCATCAAAAAGTTAAAACACGAAAGTTGTCCGAAACGACGTTTTCGTTCAGGAACAAAGAAGCTCGAGACCTGAAAACGCTTTCCGAGTGATAAATTTCTTCAAAATCTTAACAGCCCATTTTAGACCAAAGTCACTATATTATCGTTATGAATTACTTAGACCAAGAGGTCTAATGACCTAAAGCCAAGACCAAAACCATGGCTAAAGCCAAGGTTGAGTCTCAAGACCATGGTAACATGACCAAGGTCACGGCAAAGCCACGGCTAAAGACCATATAACTATTAAAGATCAAAAAGCTTATATATATGTTATCAAATACTACAATAGTAGGGAGCCTCATGTGAGGAGTTCATTGAGTAAGCCGTCGAGACGAGTTGTGGATTTACGAGTTAAAGTGTCCTGGCTCCTCGAACGTTTACTCCATGACTTCTGAATTATGTCGGCCCGAACGGTAGTAAGAGATGTACAACCTATACATGTTTCATAGACCACTTATATTCAAAGACTTACACTATATACTAAGTACTACATCATGAACATTATGCAAGACATATATAGGCAATTCTTCGTATTCTTAGACGTTACTCCAAACCTAAGTCGCAACGTTCTATTATAGGCTGCTCTTAGAGACTTTCGCGATTCGACTACCACTTTCATTTCTCATTACATAAGCTTAAGGTGAGTCATAGCCCCTACTCTTTTCGTACTTGTTTTAACTCCTGGGGGGGATACATGCTCAACTACTTGCTTACTTGTACAAATACTCAAAACGTCTATACTTGACTGTGTTATACTTGATTGCTTACATACATGACTGCGTTATACTTAATTGCGTTATTCTATTTATTGACTAGTAGTTGTCTTTGGGAATTGACTCCCAGTTGTCTTTGGGAAGTGGCTCCCAGTTGTCTTTGGGAATTGGCTCCCAGTTGTCTTTGATACATCCTAACATTTGCGAATGTTGGATACATCATAAAAGTGAGGTCTTCGGAGATGAAGTAGAGACTCACTACTAATTGCTTAATTGTCTTGATGAACTTATACATGTCTTTATTATACTATATGTTAGCAGTGGGTTGTGAACACACAGGTTACAAGTCTCTTATGGCGGGACTTGTAACTGAGTGGATTCACGATGCCTTTGCTGTGTGAACATTCTTTTAAGGCTTTTCAACTGTTTTAAGACAAACTCTATGAACTCGCCAACCATTGTGTTGACACTTTAGCATGTTTATCTCAGGTTAGTAAGGCGATAGCTAGTGCGAGGAACTTAGAGTCAAGCTGCATATTCTGAAGACTTATGCTTTTATCATTTACCATTCAAAACACTTTGTATACATTTATGTATCATACTTTGGAATCTCATGTTTGTAACT
This sequence comes from Artemisia argyi, assembly GCA_030686995.1. Lineage (NCBI taxonomy): Eukaryota > Viridiplantae > Streptophyta > Magnoliopsida > Asterales > Asteraceae > Artemisia > Artemisia argyi. Next base: position 109,954,480 of record CM060704.1, on the reverse strand, counting down.
TTGAATTCATTAATCGAATGGTAACTTTTCAAAACGTCTCATTTAGAGTTCGTTTTCTATACCTTGTACTTTGTATTATGAAGTAGCACCCCTGTGACACAGTCTTCCGCGGCGGTATTTTGGTGGTGTTACAGATTGGTACCAGAGCCTTGGTTATAGAGAAATAGGTTGCATTTAGTGCCTAGACTATAACTGCTATATACGTTGGGACCTTCCTCTTTATTTGCCTTACACACAATACATACACATATGCTTTTTGGTTAGAGGTTTGCCTATTTCCACGCTGTTAGATGATGTGACTTTAGTATTATAAGGAGCCCCAGAGATTAGTCGAGTCATTAAAAACATGGAGCTCAGTAATAACTAATTATTTAACTTGATCTTGTGACAGTTCTTGTTTGATGAGACACAAGATTTGAGTTAAATAATATTATTGCTTAGCTTTAGGGATTTGATGGCTTGATTATCTTACTATCGGCCTCAGAAGGCGGATTTTGTGTCGGAAATTCTTAAGTAGAATGTTTTAGAATCTCCTTATTTAAATGGATTGGGACGCCTCTTCATTTAAATAAAGAAATTGTAAATCACCGAACCATAAGTTTATGAGACCTTACTTACATAAATTTGGACGCTTCTTTATGTAAGTAATGTGTTATAAATAAGTGGGCTTAATTGTAGCCGATACAACTCCTTAACCAGAATCTTAGACGAATCAGAGTAAACACCACTATATTAGAGATCCCGAATTCTCTTAGACACACCGTAAGTAGTTAACATCAACTGAACTTCGGGGCGAAGTTCTCCTTAAGGGGTAGAGACTGTAACAATTCGCAATTTCAGGTTAACTTTTATTCCCGAAAATTTCACTATTCACTTTTCACTATTCACTTTTTACTATTCACTTTTCACTATTCATCTCAAAATTTTTTATTTCATATTCTCGTAAGTTAAACTATTTTAACGATAATCCGAGAGTTTGACGCTCGTCGGATCATTTCTGCAAAAATCACAAAGCCGTGTCCGAGATTTACTTTTAGGTTTAAACGTCATTCCAGCATCCCGATATGTCCATAAAACATTATAAACAATAGAAATATGATTTTCTCTCATTTTAGGACAATTCCAAAACTTTTGGAATTTTACGTTTTCCAGTTCAGCGTTTTACGCGAATTACGCGTTTTAGACCCGTGTTTCCAGTTTTTAGCAGGGTTTTAGCACCCGATAGAACCTACCACTCATTTTATATTTTATTATGGAGTATATTGATAAGTTCTAGCATATTTATAAGTTTCATATTTTTAGGATACCCGATTTTAAGTTTCAGGACTTAACGACTTACCGTTAGCAATTACCGGGACCAAAACTCACTTCGTAACTTAGATAAGACCATGACTACTCATCTAGTCACCCCTTATCCCATATGAACGTGTATCACAAGCCTTGTTGGCTTGTGATAAGTCTTGAGGACTTTAGTTAGCAAACATGTGTAAAACTTCCTAAGTAAGCTTCCTAAATATCCTAAAAACTAACCTCCTTAAGGCACCTTCCTAGGCACCTTCCTTGCACCTCCTCTTCATGCTATAAATACAAGGCTCATTTCCTTCCTTTCTCATCACTAAAAACGCCACAACATAAATCCCTAGCACCATGATCCTTTGATCTTCAATATACAAGTTACACTACAAAGTTCAAAGTCTTAGTATTCTCTACCTAGTTCTTAAGTTTGTTTGGTGATTCCATGGTTGAATTAGGAGCTACACAAGGTGATTAGGGGCTGAAGTTAATGGGTTTTCACAAGGTCTATATCAAGTCTATCAATGGTTAGCAAGAGTTGTGGTGAAGGGTTTACAAGCATAGGTTTAGTGTCCTAGTTCATACTTGACTTCCTTTCTTAAGAGAAAGCCAAAAGTTGTAAGCAAACCCTAACATACTCCTTGCTTAATTATAATTTTCATGCTCTTTGTGTTCCTTTCATGCTATATATGTTCTTGTTATTGTGTTCATGATGTTTAAAAATGGATAAAACGAGTATTGGTATACATATGTTAACTTATGACAAGTAAACAAGCAAACTAGTGATTTTTATGGAGAACCACGACCACAATAGTATAACTTTGATATTTGACACTTACTTACTGTTAAAGAGGACTTAACAAGGAAAACATAGCAATTTGAATCACCCAAAACGAGTACACGAGTCAAAAGTTATGACCGTTTGAAGTTAGCGAAACCAAAACGGCAAAACTGCCTAAATAGCATTCTGATCAAATTATGATTTTGAAAGTCCCACTTCTGGTCCGATTCATCAAAAAGTTAAAACACGAAAGTTGTCCGAAACGACGTTTTCGTTCAGGAACAAAGAAGCTCGAGACCTGAAAACGCTTTCCGAGTGATAAATTTCTTCAAAATCTTAACAGCCCATTTTAGACCAAAGTCACTATATTATCGTTATGAATTACTTAGACCAAGAGGTCTAATGACCTAAAGCCAAGACCAAAACCATGGCTAAAGCCAAGGTTGAGTCTCAAGACCATGGTAACATGACCAAGGTCACGGCAAAGCCACGGCTAAAGACCATATAACTATTAAAGATCAAAAAGCTTATATATATGTTATCAAATACTACAATAGTAGGGAGCCTCATGTGAGGAGTTCATTGAGTAAGCCGTCGAGACGAGTTGTGGATTTACGAGTTAAAGTGTCCTGGCTCCTCGAACGTTTACTCCATGACTTCTGAATTATGTCGGCCCGAACGGTAGTAAGAGATGTACAACCTATACATGTTTCATAGACCACTTATATTCAAAGACTTACACTATATACTAAGTACTACATCATGAACATTATGCAAGACATATATAGGCAATTCTTCGTATTCTTAGACGTTACTCCAAACCTAAGTCGCAACGTTCTATTATAGGCTGCTCTTAGAGACTTTCGCGATTCGACTACCACTTTCATTTCTCATTACATAAGCTTAAGGTGAGTCATAGCCCCTACTCTTTTCGTACTTGTTTTAACTCCTGGGGGGGATACATGCTCAACTACTTGCTTACTTGTACAAATACTCAAAACGTCTATACTTGACTGTGTTATACTTGATTGCTTACATACATGACTGCGTTATACTTAATTGCGTTATTCTATTTATTGACTAGTAGTTGTCTTTGGGAATTGACTCCCAGTTGTCTTTGGGAAGTGGCTCCCAGTTGTCTTTGGGAATTGGCTCCCAGTTGTCTTTGATACATCCTAACATTTGCGAATGTTGGATACATCATAAAAGTGAGGTCTTCGGAGATGAAGTAGAGACTCACTACTAATTGCTTAATTGTCTTGATGAACTTATACATGTCTTTATTATACTATATGTTAGCAGTGGGTTGTGAACACACAGGTTACAAGTCTCTTATGGCGGGACTTGTAACTGAGTGGATTCACGATGCCTTTGCTGTGTGAACATTCTTTTAAGGCTTTTCAACTGTTTTAAGACAAACTCTATGAACTCGCCAACCATTGTGTTGACACTTTAGCATGTTTATCTCAGGTTAGTAAGGCGATAGCTAGTGCGAGGAACTTAGAGTCAAGCTGCATATTCTGAAGACTTATGCTTTTATCATTTACCATTCAAAACACTTTGTATACATTTATGTATCATACTTTGGAATCTCATGTTTGTAACTTTGAATTCATTAATCGAATGGTAACTTTTCAAAACGTCTCATTTAGAGTTCGTTTTCTATACCTTGTACTTTGTATTATGAAGTAGCACCCCTGTGACACAGTCTTCCGCTGCGGTATTTTGGTGGTGTTACAGATTGGTACCAGAGCCTTGGTTATAGAGAAATAGGTTGCATTTAGTGCCTAGACTATAACTGCTATATACGTTGGGACCTTCCTCTTTATTTGCCTTACACACAATACATACACATATGCTTTTTGGTTAGAGGTTTGCCTATTTCCACGCTGTTAGATGATGTGACTTTAGTATTATAAGGAGCCCCAGAGATTAGTCGAGTCATTAAAAACATGGAGCTCAGTAATAACTAATTATTTAACTTGATCTTGTGACAGTTCTTGTTTGATGAGACACAAGATTTGAGTTAAATAATATTATTGCTTAGCTTTAGGGATTTGATGGCTTGATTATCTTACTATCGGCCTCAGAAGGCGGATTTTGTGTCGGAAATTCTTAAGTAGAATGTTTTAGAATCTCCTTATTTAAATGGATTGGGACGCCTCTTCATTTAAATAAAGAAATTGTAAATCACCGAACCATAAGTTTATGAGACCTTACTTACATAAATTTGGACGCTTCTTTATGTAAGTAATGTGTTATAAATAAGTGGGCTTAATTGTAGCCGATACAACTCCTTAACCAGAATCTTAGACGAATCAGAGTAAACACCACTATATTAGAGATCCCGAATTCTCTTAGACACACCGTAAGTAGTTAACATCAACTGAACTTCGGGGCGAAGTTCTCCTTAAGGGGTAGAGACTGTAACAATTCGCAATTTCAGGTTAACTTTTATTCCCGAAAATTTCACTATTCACTTTTCACTATTCACTTTTTACTATTCACTTTTCACTATTCATCTCAAAATTTTTTATTTCATATTCTCGTAAGTTAAACTATTTTAACGATAATCCGAGAGTTTGACGCTCGTCGGATCATTTCTGCAAAAATCACAAAGCCGTGTCCGAGATTTACTTTTAGGTTTAAACGTCATTCCAGCATCCCGATATGTCCATAAAACATTATAAACAATAGAAATATGATTTTCTCTCATTTTAGGACAATTCCAAAACTTTTGGAATTTTACGTTTTCCAGTTCAGCGTTTTACGCGAATTACGCGTTTTAGACCCGTGTTTCCAGTTTTTAGCAGGGTTTTAGCACCCGATAGAACCTACCACTCATTTTATATTTTATTATGGAGTATATTGATAAGTTCTAGCATATTTATAAGTTTCATATTTTTAGGATACCCGATTTTAAGTTTCAGGACTTAACGACTTACCGTTAGCAATTACCGGGACCAAAACTCACTTCGTAACTTAGATAAGACCATGACTACTCATCTAGTCACCCCTTATCCCATATGAACGTGTATCACAAGCCTTGTTGGCTTGTGATAAGTCTTGAGGACTTTAGTTAGCAAACATGTGTAAAACTTCCTAAGTAAGCTTCCTAAATATCCTAAAAACTAACCTCCTTAAGGCACCTTCCTAGGCACCTTCCTTGCACCTCCTCTTCATGCTATAAATACAAGGCTCATTTCCTTCCTTTCTCATCACTAAAAACGCCACAACATAAATCCCTAGCACCATGATCCTTTGATCTTCAATATACAAGTTACACTACAAAGTTCAAAGTCTTAGTATTCTCTACCTAGTTCTTAAGTTTGTTTGGTGATTCCATGGTTGAATTAGGAGCTACACAAGGTGATTAGGGGCTGAAGTTAATGGGTTTTCACAAGGTCTATATCAAGTCTATCAATGGTTAGCAAGAGTTGTGGTGAAGGGTTTACAAGCATAGGTTTAGTGTCCTAGTTCATACTTGACTTCCTTTCTTAAGAGAAAGCCAAAAGTTGTAAGCAAACCCTAACATACTCCTTGCTTAATTATAATTTTCATGCTCTTTGTGTTCCTTTCATGCTATATATGTTCTTGTTATTGTGTTCATGATGTTTAAAAATGGATAAAACGAGTATTGGTATACATATGTTAACTTATGACAAGTAAACAAGCAAACTAGTGATTTTTATGGAGAACCACGACCACAATAGTATAACTTTGATATTTGACACTTACTTACTGTTAAAGAGGACTTAACAAGGAAAACATAGCAATTTGAATCACCCAAAACGAGTACACGAGTCAAAAGTTATGACCGTTTGAAGTTAGCGAAACCAAAACGGCAAAACTGCCTAAATAGCATTCTGATCAAATTATGATTTTGAAAGTCCCACTTCTGGTCCGATTCATCAAAAAGTTAAAACACGAAAGTTGTCCGAAACGACGTTTTCGTTCAGGAACAAAGAAGCTCGAGACCTGAAAACGCTTTCCGAGTGATAAATTTCTTCAAAATCTTAACAGCCCATTTTAGACCAAAGTCACTATATTATCGTTATGAATTACTTAGACCAAGAGGTCTAATGACCTAAAGCCAAGACCAAAACCATGGCTAAAGCCAAGGTTGAGTCTCAAGACCATGGTAACATGACCAAGGTCACGGCAAAGCCACGGCTAAAGACCATATAACTATTAAAGATCAAAAAGCTTATATATATGTTATCAAATACTACAATAGTAGGGAGCCTCATGTGAGGAGTTCATTGAGTAAGCCGTCGAGACGAGTTGTGGATTTACGAGTTAAAGTGTCCTGGCTCCTCGAACGTTTACTCCATGACTTCTGAATTATGTCGGCCCGAACGGTAGTAAGAGATGTACAACCTATACATGTTTCATAGACCACTTATATTCAAAGACTTACACTATATACTAAGTACTACATCATGAACATTATGCAAGACATATATAGGCAATTCTTCGTATTCTTAGACGTTACTCCAAACCTAAGTCGCAACGTTCTATTATAGGCTGCTCTTAGAGACTTTCGCGATTCGACTACCACTTTCATTTCTCATTACATAAGCTTAAGGTGAGTCATAGCCCCTACTCTTTTCGTACTTGTTTTAACTCCTGGGGGGGATACATGCTCAACTACTTGCTTACTTGTACAAATACTCAAAACGTCTATACTTGACTGTGTTATACTTGATTGCTTACATACATGACTGCGTTATACTTAATTGCGTTATTCTATTTATTGACTAGTAGTTGTCTTTGGGAATTGACTCCCAGTTGTCTTTGGGAAGTGGCTCCCAGTTGTCTTTGGGAATTGGCTCCCAGTTGTCTTTGATACATCCTAACATTTGCGAATGTTGGATACATCATAAAAGTGAGGTCTTCGGAGATGAAGTAGAGACTCACTACTAATTGCTTAATTGTCTTGATGAACTTATACATGTCTTTATTATACTATATGTTAGCAGTGGGTTATGAACACACAGGTTACAAGTCTCTTATGGCGGGACTTGTAACTGAGTGGATTCACGATGCCTTTGCTGTGTGAACATTCTTTTAAGGCTTTTCAACTGTTTTAAGACAAACTCTATGAACTCGCCAACCATTGTGTTGACACTTTAGCATGTTTATCTCAGGTTAGTAAGGCGATAGCTAGTGCGAGGAACTTAGAGTCAAGCTGCATATTCTGAAGACTTATGCTTTTATCATTTACCATTCAAAACACTTTGTATACATTTATGTATCATACTTTGGAATCTCATGTTTGTAACTTTGAATTCATTAATCGAATGGTAACTTTTCAAAACGTCTCATTTAGAGTTCGTTTTCTATACCTTGTACTTTGTATTATGAAGTAGCACCCCTGTGACACAGTCTTCCGCGGCGGTATTTTGGTGGTGTTACACATCTAACAGTTCATCAAAATCTTTTTCGAGAATTTCATCGATAACATGAATTCTAAAGCATGTGTCATCGTTAGAGTAAGAGTGTTTCATAGCCTTGTCTATGGAGAAAATCATTCTTTCTTTTCCAACTCCAAGATTGAATTGTTTCTGTTTAACTCAAATCATAGCATCGGCTTTATGGAGAAAAGGTCTTCCTAAGATTAGGGGTACTTTGCTATCTTCTTCCATTTCTAGGATAACGAAATCAACTGGAAAGGTGAATTTGCCAACTTCAACTAACATGTTCTCAGCTATTCCAACAGGATACTGGAAAGATCGGTCAGCTAATCGAACACTCATCTTAGTTGGTTTAAGTGTTTCAATTGATAATTTAGCATATAGAGAATATGGCATCAGATTAATGCTAGCACCAAGATCGGCTAGAGCATTGCACGAGAATGTTTTACTGAAAGTACAAGGAATCAGGAAACTTCCTAGGTCTCCAAGTTTTGGTGGAATTTTGTTTTGAACGATAGCTGAACATTCTTCATTAAGGAAAGTTGCTGAAACTTGTTCGAGTTTGCTTTTGTTACTAACAAGTTCTTTGAGAAATTTCCCATAGTTTGGCATTCCGGCTAAAACATCAACAAGAGAGACATTAATTCGGACAGCTCGAATTATATCAAGAAATTTTCCATACTGAGCTTCCATTTTTTCTTTTCTTAAGCGTTGAGGATATGGAATTCTAGGTTTGTAGGGTTTAGGTACTGGTGTTTCAGGAGTTGTGGTTTCTTTACGAGGGACAGTTTCTTCTTCTTCTTCATCATCAGTGAAAACTTCAATAGGTTGTTGAGTTTGACTGGGATCAATGGGTGGATCATAAGAAGTACCATTTCTTGTGGTAATAGCATTCACATGCTCATGACGAGCTTGCGGAGGTTGATAAGGTTTGGTTTTAGGATTAGGTTGAGTGTTACTAGGAAGGGATCCAGAAGCTCGACCTAATTGCTTTTCAGCGAATCTGTCGAATTTGGCTTCAAAATTTTGCATCGCGGCTTGGTGATTTCTAGTAGCAGATTCAACTTTTTCTTTTAAGTCCATGTATTGATCTTTTACGAAAAGGTTTGTTGATTTTTGTGCTTTAATAAAATCATTCAGTTGAGTTTGAACATCAGGTTTGTCATCGGTGTTTGCTTGTTTGTAAGGTTCTCGATTATATTCGTTCTTCACACTAGGTCTCCATCGTTCTCGTTCTCGATCAAGATCATGATAGTTCTCATAGAAACGGGTGCGTCTAAAAGTGTTCATAAATTTAGCTTCTTCTTCACGTGACATAGGTGTGTCATCATCACTGCAATTTGCGGTAGCATGGTTTCCGCCACAATGATTAAAACTTTCACGTTGTTCTTTCATTTCTTTGTATTGAGCATCCATTTTAATTGCCATGGCATCCATTCTTGCCATAATTTTATTAGTATCAGAATTGCTACTGCCTTCATCAGCGAAAGCAACAGTTTTACGAAGAGAAGTTTTTGGTTTGCGTTCTTTTGCCCAATCTAGCTTAAGTAAGACTTTGTTTTCAAGGAGTTGATACGCTTGATTTGGTGTTTTATAGAGGAATATACCACCGTCCGCAACATTTAAAGCTTCTTGAGTTATTTCATCAAGACCGTGGTAAAAGATTTTGATTATATTGCCTTTTTTCAGACCATGTCCATGACAGTTTGTTAGCAATTCTTTCATTCGAAGCCAGGCTTCGGTTAGATTTTCATTTTCGCGTTGTGAGAATCCTCGGATTCCTCCGAGAAGTTTATCAAATAGAGCTGGAGGAAAATATCTACTAACGAAAGCAGTACGAAGTTCGTCCCATGATTCTATGGTTCTTTCATCGAGTTCATCAAGCCAAGTTTTAGCTTCTCCTGTTAGAGATAGAGGAAACATCATGAGTCTTACCGCTTCAGTTTCGGTAGCTCCGTATTTTAACATATCACATACGCTTTGGAATTCATGAATGTGTTTGTAAGGATCAGTTTTAATTCGACCATCAAATTGGTTTCCTTTGACAAGAGTCAGGTGATTCCCTTTGATAGCAAATTCGTTTGCGGTTTCAGGAATGGTAATAGTTGGTCCCGGTGTAGGTGCAACGGTACGATCGTTGGCCCACATTGGTTCATTATCAGCGTCATCCATTGGATCATAAATTTCGATTAATTTGATGTAAAATCTGAAGTTTGAGATATCGTCAACAGGTGTGTAGTGAACACGAGGTTGTTCGGGTCTTTCGTCTTTTTTAGAAATATGAACTCTTTTGTTATTACGTTTTCTTTTGTTTAAAGTTCTTTCAGGTTCTGATAGAAGTGAAATGGGTTCAGTTTTAGCTGAGCGAGTGTGCATTCAAGGATAGAGAGCGAAATTTAAATCAATTTGATAAGTTTCGTTTTCTGTGTAAGTGAGTGCGGCGTACACTATATAGTGTGCGATGTACTTGTGTGTAATGGCAATGTGCGGCGTACTTAAGTGTAAGTACGGCGGTGTTGTTTTTACCGAGAGGATTAATCTCAAAAGATGGCGAAAAAGATTATTCTTTTTGGTTTTTTTATAAAAGGATTTGTGATGTTTACGAAAAACGTTATGGATTGAAGTAAGTGCGTCCTACTTGGTGACAAGTAAGGTGGTCTGTGTGTGCTCTATGTAAAAATGCGGCGTACAAGTGTGTAAGTGCGACGTGCTTTCTGCAACAGAAGAAACAGAGTGATCTGGTTTTGGAGAGACTTTTGGTATTGTTTACTAATTTTACTTCGAAAATACTTAAGGAACAGATTTAAGTCCCCGGCAGCGGCGCCAAAAACTTTGATGTGTAAGGAAAGCTTTAAATTTATAATACTAGTTTCACCGATTTTAATAAACCAAACACACGGGTAAAGTATAACTCCCGTTGGTAGTATTAGATTAAGGTAAGGCCAGGTCGTATCCACAAGGACTTAGTTTGTTCAGTTTAAGTATAACAATTAGTAAAAGAAGACAAGTAACGATTATAGGAATAAAAGGAATTCAAATATTAAGACAAATGATTGCTTGGATAGCTTAGATAATCTAGTGACAATGTTTATGTTTGATCTCAGTTTGATAAAGGAGCACAACTTATAAGAGAGCTATTTTCGTCAAAAGAGAAATTTCATAACTCGTAGGTTCAATTCAAGATTCATATCTACCCATTAAGTGATTTCTCTAGAAATAGTATTTCATATCAAGTCTAGATTATTACTGATTCTTCTAAGTGGATTTCTCCTTTCAAAGACTAGTAACGCAGACAAGTTCCTAGAATTGCGTTTAACACGTTGGTTCTTTCGACCTATCCCAACATATTATATTCAACCAGTTTCAATAAATAAACATGATAAGACTAGAAATGAAATAGTTCGTAATATAAACTTGAAATTGGTAGAGATCAAAACATAATCATAAGTCGCTTTATTATATTTACATATCCAAGCAATCACAAGAGGTTTAGCCTCTCATGGCTAATGAGTTCATAATAACATAAGTGCGTAAATGATAAATAAGAGACATACAGATTGGATTGATCAAATGATTACACAAGTGTCACAAGTAACCAAGAATTCGACACCAACAAGTATTTAACACCCCTTATTCTGATTCGTTCACCCCTGCAACTTGGCTCTGGATCACGTGTTACTTCGGACTTAGTTTTGTGGAAATTGATTATAGAGTGGAGAGTTCAAATGCTTGCAAATGATCTCTATTTATAGGCAATCTAATATGCGAAGTACGGCGCACTTGCTTTCTGAGTGCGGCGCACTTTCTTATTTTCTTGGTGCCAAAGCTTCATAAATGCAGGGGAAGTACGGCACACTTAGTTTGCAAGACCCGCGCACTTTTATTTATTATTATATATTTGACTTCCTTTGACCGAGAGGTAAGTGCGGCGCACTTTCTTGTAAAACCCGCGCACTTGGCTTACATGAAAAGCTAATCATGGAAGACTTCATTATTTATTCACTTCAAGTGGCGAAATAGTAGGTTTTTAGATGTTTCATGCTCAGACCATCCAAGAGTGAACCTGCATTCATTTTTTGCTATTAAGTACCAAAAGTTCACGTAAAATGATAATAAAACATATATAATAATGCTCAAGAAATATGTATAATTAGAGCGTTATCAGGGTATAACAAATGATCAGACATGACATTATTCTTTTTTAGCTTTTGCAATGTGCCAACCATATTCATATATTGATTCTTAGTTTCTCCAAAGATCATAGTAAGTGCTAGATTAATTTTGCTTTCAATCCAAACACACATCTGGAATTTCTGTAAAAAGGAATTAAATTACTAATTTCATTTTTTTTATGGTCTGTTTATGATATTTATTGGATTATGGTGTTTTGCAGAAAGAAGCCGGTGAAAGCGAAAGAACCCATCTGTCAAGAAAGCTAAAAAGGGGAGAGATCCAAGCAAGCTGAAAAGGTCACCTGCCGCCTTCTTTCCGTTTATGTAAGCATAAATTTTATACAGGGTTATAGTGTGTTTTAGTTCAATGTAATTAACTGGAATAAATTGTTGTGGTACACGGAAGATTTTAGGAAGGATTTCTAGGAAGCACACTCTGATAACAACAAATTTGCTTTGGTAAGTTTATTTGCAAATTTAACCATTTGTTGTATTGTGTTGATATTCGGTTATTTGGTGGTTGATGTGTTGTTTAAATTGAAAATGTAGGCTGCGAAAGAAGTTGAGTAGGACGCCGATGAGGATTTTGCCGTTTCTGTTGTTCAGGGATGTTGTGACACTGGAAAAGTTGATAAAGTTGCCAGTTTGTTATTTTTCGATTAGGTAATCAAAGTTTGGTGCTTTCTGTTTTTTTTAATAATCAACGAGATTAGTTGCGGCGGATCGTCGCCCACCTCGTTATACAGTAATTTACCTGTAAGTTTTTAGCTTTATGTTAGTGGGTTTTATTTAGGGATGTTAACGGATCGGGTAATATCCACGGTAACCGAAAACCGAAACCAAACCGAACCGAACCGAACTGAAAAAATCAAACCGAATTCGTAACCGAACCGAATTGGTCATAACCGAACCGAACTAAATATTCGGTTATCGGTTTGGATATGGGTTTGGCAATGAAAACTTAGAACCGAACCGAAAACCGAATTCTTATAAATATATATTTTTTGTATGTATTTATATGAAAAAAAATAATACTAAAACTCATTTTTAGTACTAGAACGGTACCCGCGCAATGCGGCGTCGGGTACCATGTGATTATATTTTGCGTTATTTGGTTACACGTTTAGTTGTTTTCATATTTTATAAGTAGAGATATTAGAAATGGTTAAGCCAAATAATTTTAGTTTGAACAATCAACCGCTTCCTAATAAACTTTCTAACCAACTTGCTTCCTAACAAATTAATTTTGAAATCTTTCTATAATAAGCAAGAAAAAAGCATTTCTAATTATAGAATAGTCCCAAATGCATTATAATGTAGTATAGATAAATATAACATTTTTTTATTTATTTATATGAAAAAAAATTACTAAAACTCTTTTTTAGTATAAATATATTATTATTTAAGCTTGAAAAAAAAATTGTGCTAAAAACATATATAATTAAATGAAAAAATAATTAAAATTATGTAATTCGGATTATTCGGTTCGATTTTTAGTTATAGGGGTTCGGTTTTCGGTTCGGTTGAATCAAATTTCAATTCGGTTCGGTTCGGTTTTCAATTTGACCCAAAAAATTTTTTAACCGAACCGATGAACACCCTAGTTTTATTATTAGACTTGTATTATTCTAGGCCCATTGTTTGTTAGTAGGTATAGTCTGCTTATGCGTATTATTTATATTGTATGGATACTTTGATGTTAATCAATCAATTCAGTATTCACACTCCAATATTGGTATAGGTTGTTGAGGCTGAGTATCATGGTGTTGTCAATGCGGTCCAAGAAACTAGCTAGTTGATTGAGAAAGTTGTTACTTGAGCTTCATATGCCTTTTTCTTTTGCTACTTTGGTATATTGTGATAATGTTAGTGCGGTTTATTTGTCCTCTAATCCTGTTCAGCATCAGAGGACAAAGCAATAGATATTCACTTTGTGCGTGATTTGGTTGCTATGGGACATGTTCTCGTTCTTTGCGCGCCTTCCTGACATCTTTATGAAGGTGCTTCTTTTGGCATTATTTGATGATTTTCGTTCTAATTTGAGTGTTCGTCCCACACCCGGTCCAACTTCAGGCCTTTTAGTAGCTTTTAGTTAGTAGGCCTAGCCCCTCCATGTGTGTTAGTATTTAATTTATATTGTGCGGATACTTTGATGTTAATCAATAAATACGTTATTCACACTCCAACAATTTAAAACAAAAATAAAAAATTATTGATATTTGTATGTAAAGATGATGGTTATGTTTGGCGCAGAGGCTATGTTTGGCAAAAGTAGCTGCGAGCAGTAGCCACCTACTCAACGCTCACATCTTCTTAAAGAAGTATTGAAAAAATAAGCTTTCTTAAAAAATAGCAAAGTTCACTGCTCTTATGCCAATTAAACACTCAAAATTAAAAAGTTAATTGTTTACCGCCAATTGCCCCGAAAAGCTCAAAAAGCTATGTATGTATTGATGTTTGAAAGAGCTATTATTTCTTTCACCTTGTCATTATCTGACGTTTTTAAAGCTCTTAGAATTGAAATTGATACATGATTATGTCTAAGAAATACGGAGTAATAATCACATAAAGTGATCAAATGAATAATTATTAATAGAGTACCACATACGTAAAATACCAAAAGAAACTCAAGCAACTTTATCCGTAACAAGCCCATTAAACATTTTAACAAGTTAACAACAGCATTATTTGCAATGATCCAACAAACGTTGTTAAGGCTTGAAGAAATCTTAAACAACAATAGGGTGCAGGAGGATGGATTTCATGTAACTTATCGCTTCTTTTCCAACATTACTTAAGCCATCGTTGACTCGATAAGTCGCATCAGCCACGCGTGCAAAGTTGATTATAGGAATAACAAGAGGAAATGGAACATGTGTAGGTCTGAGCGACTCTCGATTTATAACTTTCCATGCATCTTCGACCTGTTTTAAGAAAACTTCGCGTGCTTCCTTCTTTGATGCACCAGTTTCATTTTGGTAACACTCGATGCATGAAGCAACATGACCTCTTTCTTGTTCTTTCTAAAATATATGTCACAATGCATACAAATATATATGTCAATTCCAGTCTTTGTAAATTAGAGATTTGAATAATTGAATAAATACAAGATGAATATGTGGTACCTCATGGGTGACAATATCATCCATAAGCCGTATAATCGAAGCTAGAGCTTTAACATGAGGAGGATATGAGGCCACCCATTCAAAGGAATCCTCTGTGAATATATCACGATCCCGGCCAACGTAAGATAATGCTAGCATCAGGGGATAGGCACTAGTCAACAATGAGTTAGACATGTACTCTTTTAGTGTTGGCATGTACCCCTCCTTTAACCATTTAGCTTCCACTAAGAGGCTACGAGTATACTCTTTCAACTGCATCACAATTGACAAACGAGAGAGTTAAATAATTAAGCAAACTTCCCCCCCCCCCCCCCCCCCCCCCCCCCTACAGCAAAGAGTATGTGATATTTATAATTTAATTGATAAATTATATTATCACATGCAGTTTACTTACCATCTTCTTCACACAGTGAATTTGATAAGCTTTTCCCTCATTTTCAAGCGATTCTTCCATTTCTTGGTAAAGATTAAAAATTTGCTGATATATAAATTTCATGTATTCTGGAAGCATATCCAAGCAGCTTATGGACCATCTAAAAAGTACAATTAGCGTTAACAAAGGGGGCAGCTTTAGTAGAAGATCAGAATGAGTAATGTTCACCTTTCAATGGCTTGTGTAAAGATCTCGAGTTCTTCATAAGTACCATAATTATCAAATGTGTCATCTAAATTGAGTAGCCACATGCAACTTTTGGTAAGGAACATTCTTGTTCGAGCGAGTTGAGGCTCGTAATAAACACGCAATATCCCATAATAGCCTTCTACTACTCTGTCTCGGGTATAAGGTAGCTTTTTTTGCAAGTCCAATTTCTTCCACCATCTAGTTAAGACGATAAAACAATTACTCTATATGATCGATTTATCATCAGACCGTATGTTAAATTGAACTAATCCAAGTGAAACTCGCTTTGTTCCAAGCTATCTACGAGGTCAGAGTACGTTTTCACTGAGATCAATTATTATGTTTTCTTAGCCAAAGATCATGTTTTGACTCGAGTATGTTTGCTTGGTCATATCATGTTATCAAACTATAAACTCGTAATATATTAAAAAAAAAAAGAGAGAGAGAGAGAGAGATAGTGATAGAGATATATATTGTTTGTACATATGCTACATACTTGCAAATTTGGCTAAGCTCCAATTTGTGTATTGACTGAAGGACGTTAAAGTCTAACTTTGCAAGCTTCAGTAAGAGCTCATTGTGAGAAGCTTCTTGTTGGTAGATAGGTATGTAACGCACGGCCTCTAGTCTAGGCAACCTTTTCCAGAGTGGCTGCTGTAGCGCTTTTTCTATTTGAGTTCTTAGAGAAGAGTCACAAGACGGATCCTTGGCTTTGATGTCAAGGTGACTTTTAGTGAACTCGAGGGCGTCTTCTAGTACTTGTTCATCTTCTACCCTCATATAGGCCGCTTCATACAAAGCAAGCATTCCTTGAGTATCATCACATAACGATTCCTTAAACTTTCCGTTCTCTCCTATAAAATTCTTGAATATTCCTGTAACATGGATCCAGGGAAATTAAAAATAGAAAAGAAATTAATGTAATGAATAATATAGACATTATTTTATTTTTTATATATAGGTTTGATTTTATTTGATATTGATATGCTACTATCTAACTTAGGAGTGTAAGAAGAGATCATGTGAAAGTAAGATTGTGAATAACTTAAAAATTGTAAACTTGTAATAATTACCAGATGAGACATTGAATCCGTTTTGCCGTAGGACTCGGAACCAGAGTGAAACGCTTTGTAGGTTGTTACTAATATCAATCCAGTGTTCGTCAGATGTAACGACATATATATGTTGCAATGCTTCCTCAATTTCCTCTTCGAAATGATAGGCTATGCCAAGGCGTTGGATTACATCAATGAGTTCTATTAGCTTCAGATGTTCCATTGGTTCATGACTAGACGCTCTCATCATTATTAGGTTGCTTTTCACTTCATCTTTAAGCTCTTCAACAAGTTGTTTATTCACAACCAAATCTTGTGGCTACATGCAACAACAAATTCATTAGCATATACGAAGAATATATATACCGACATTAATATATCATGAAAAATGGACAACGCATTCACGTCGAAACATTGTAAATAAAACCTCATCATATGTGAGAAACATATCCCCCCAGATGCTAACAGGATACTTCACTGTGTTGCGGTTACCATCTTGCTTCATTTCGCCGCTACTCTTATCAACTGATGGTAACAAAGACGAAACTGGAAAACTTGACATCTAAAAGTGTGTTTAGTATATGGCTAATAGTTACGGAGTATTATATCATGTATTGAGTATGTAAATAAGCACATTTATAGCAATCGCAAGAGGACAACATAAATGTTATAATGTCTATCTTATAAAAAATAGCTTTATCCCAGAAAATAAATAAAAATACCACCAAACTCGACCGTATTACATTTCTCTATGTTAACTCATAACTGCAACAGTTAGTCGATAAATTATTTCATTTAGTTTTAAAAAGTTTTTGTTTTAGCTGAGAGATTTGAAACGAATTCGAGTAAGTACTTCCAATTGTTGAAGAATATTCCATATATTAATAGGAAACTAAGATTTTTATTTTTTAACTATGTACTGATTCCGAGTAGAAACTATATATTACGATTTTACGATACGTTTGTATTACAACTTTACATGGGTAAAAAAGTTAACCGGCCGGTACCTCAATCCTTGTTCTAATAAAGTCTCGCGGTTGATGAAATTATATCGGACAACTAAGATTACAACTTAGTTTATGTATTAAGTTACATTGGAAATCAATGGTTTTGTAGTGCATTTATGTCATTATTATTTTAGAGTGTCTACACATCTAGTAGGGTTGCGGCATATAAAGTTTGGGGGGCGTAGACTGCTTTATATTTGACAGTAACGAGCTTTGCAAAAGTCAAAGAAATTGGCAAACTAGAAATCTAAACGGAAAGTTTTCTTATTGTGTTTTTCAACGACTTACGAAATCGTTAGTAGAGGGAAAATTGACGACAACAAGTGTCTAACCCGTGCGTTGCACTGGGTCGATATCTTATATATTTAAGTCAGATTTAATTTTACTCTCATACTATATAAATACAATTTATTTCTATTTTTCTCTTTTAGTTATACTTATATGTTTTATTAGAACAGTACCCGCGTAATGCGGCGTCAGGTACCGTGTAATTATATTTTGCGTTATTTGGTTACACGTTTAGTTGTTTTCATATTTTATAAGTAGAGATATTAGAAATGATTAAGTCAAATAATTTTAGTTTGAACAACCAAACACTTCCTAACAAACTTCCAAACCAACTTGCTTACTAACTAATTAATTTTGAAATATTTCCATAATAAGCAAGAGAAAGTCTGAATTTGAAGCATTTCTAGTTATAGAATATTCCCAAATGCATTATAATATAGTATAGATATGTTTACGCATGAAAATATGATAAGATTAAAGAAAAACTCTTTCATAATTATCTAGGTCAAATAGGTTTGGTGCAACTAAGTTTTATTATATTAATTGGTCTTCTAGTTTGTGTATTTAAAGTAGGAGTGGCAATTTAATCGTGTTCATATTGACTTATTCAGGTTCGCGTGTTGGCGGGTTAGTATAACATCTACTCAAACATGACTCATTTATTAATCGTGCTAAGAAACTCAACCCTAACCCAGACATGCATAACACGTCTAACTCGTTTGTGACCTGTTTAACTAAATACGTCAAGCAGTGAATAAGGTTGGTGGTTTGTTGATTTAACTAGTTTAAATGCAAAAATGATACAATGATCTAAAATATAATAAAAATAACATACAAATAAATATACTACAATTTTCTGAGTTATAAGCGTCAATTTTTCAATGATATCTAAAGTATGATCGTAATTCACTCATATTAAGTACCTAATAAAATACATTTAATCCACATGCACCATAAAAATCCATGTCGTATATATTATTTTTAGAGTCTTATATACTTAAACTAGTTTACGGATTGACCTATTTAATACTTCCCCAACCCAAACACGACTTGTTTATTAAACGGGTTAAGAAGGGTAGACATATTTTTGACCCTAACATTTTTATCCTCAACCCAAACCAGTTTAACTTCGTGTTGACTTCGTATCGTTTATCGTGTCGTGTCGATAATTGCAACCCCTAATTTAAAGTGTCATGGTTTCACCAAATAATTGAAATATTCAAAATAGTTATAATAGTTACTATGATTCTTATAAGAAAAACCATTGTATCGTTAACTAAATGATAAAAAAAAAAAGTTTAAATTGATAAAACACATGATAGTTATCCTTGTAGGCGTAACATTCCTCACTTTTTCAAAATCACCTTGCCCTCAAGGTGTTGTCGTGAAAAACACTGTGAATTCCGGGAACCCAAATTTTGAGACGTTTCTTAAACATTTGTGTTTTCTCTTTCAACTTGTTCTCAAGCTCAATTGGTAACAATGGCACCACTTTAATTCCTATTCTACCTATGAATTTAGTCAATCGCAATGTCGGTTGTTTATTCCCCTTTTTCGGCTTCATTTGAGTCTCTTTTTCTTCTGATTTTGGAATGTAAAACTTAACAGTCTCTTCAATCTTTGTAACTGTGACAACGGCAGTAGTAGCTTTTGGTACAGCTTATGGTGCAACTTTAGTTGCAATTTCGGGTGCAACTTCTAGTCCAACTTCTGATGTTGCAGAAGAATCAGATGCTTTCTTTTGATATCCACTAAGTGTAGCGCTAGTAGTAGCCGGCCATTGGTCTGCTTACATTAAGCGAGCTAATGAAAAATCTTCGTCTAAAGTTGTAGGGTTTGAACTTAAGAGTGTATATTGTAAAGCTGGTTTAAGTCGAGAGATATACATCAATTTAAGTAAGTTTTCAGAGATTCCCGTTACTCAATTTATAAGTATCTCAAACTCACTCTGATATTCTGTCACCATACCCATTTGCAAGAGCTTAGATAGTGCGTCCCGATCGCTGTTGTCCGATGCCATGAACGGTAACTCGAAGAACAATTTTTTTTTGATGAACAGTACTGATGAACAATAACTCGTGAACAGTACTTGTGAATAGTGACGATGAACAATAATAATTATTTTTTTTTTTTGTTTTTTTTAATTGGAACCCTAATTTGGTAGCCCTCTCAACGAGGACCCTCAATGAAAGCACTAATTGATACGACCCGTTAAGGTTGTATCGATAGTAGCCTAGCACCCCTTCAAGCGTGATGCGAGCTCCTTAAGAAGAGAAGAAGAAGCCAAGATATATTTTTATTTGACAAAGCTTGACAATTTCATTGATTGCAATTGCTTAAATAGACACGATGGGATAATCCTTGATAGACACGAACACTTATCCTAAAATGACTCAAACACTTGTCTTAACAAAAGATAAAACACATGATAGTTATCCTTGTAGGCGTATCAGAATGAATATTGTTTTCGCGTTGTGACATGATTAAAACAAGTTTCTATAATAAATTGTAATTTATAACTAATTGAGAATAGCGAAATATATATATTAAGGTTAATTTTAATTGTTATTAACATTGTGTTCTCGAGTCTCGATTAAGGAAAGAAAAGAAAGAAAATTAAAAGAAATAAAAAAAGTTGTGTTCTTGAGTTTCATTTAGGGAGGAAAAGAAAAGGAAAATGAGTAAAAAATAGTGTAATTTGGTTGATTTTGAAAGTAAAGTGTTTCAGCCCACTTTTGGGCTAAAAATATTTAATTCCTATTACTTTTATTTTCTTTTCTAAAAAAAACTCAAAAACACAATGTATTTAAATGGTTGAACTTAAACTGTTGTGAAAGTATACGGTCAAAAATGAGGCAAACTATAAATAAATTATATAAAGGAAATGATTAAAAGTAAAATGTTGCATAAATAAAAGATCAAAAGTGAAACTTTTGAAATGAATGATCCTTGTTTGTGATTCATGAAGATAAAAAAAGAATTAAGGCTATCCACAGTGGGTCGAATGAAATCGTTCGTAAGTATCGATCGATCGACTTGCAAGATCGATCGTTCCACTGTGGGCTTGGGTCCTTGAAATCGGTCGTCGGAGTAAATTGGCAATATGGGTCGACTTTGCGACCGAATTTCAAACAAGAAAAACAACACTTTCAAATAAGAAAAATCCTATTTTTCAATGGTTTGATTTTTTAAGAAGATAAAGAAAAAGAAGAAGAAAAAGTATGACTGCTTCAAGGGGTTGGAGAAGTATGTTGAAGACGAAGAAGAAAGGACAAAATGTCAAATGGTATTTATGTGTCTTTTGACTATTTTTTGAGGCCCAACTGATTAGTTATGGGTTATGAAATTTGTTTTTAAAAATGTTTTTTGTAAATTTGAGGCCCAACTGATTAGTATGTTGAAAACTGAAACATACAAAATTATTTGTAAATTTGTTTTTTAAAATGTTTGAAATTAAAAAAAAAAAAAAAAAAAAAAAAAAAAAAAAAAAAAAATGCAATATGGGTTGGCACTGTGATGAGAGATGTGAATATGGGTTGAGGAGAGAGAAAGCTGAGTTGGCAACCGGAAAGATGATGCAATATAGGTCACCACTGTGAGAAGCCTAAGGGCTGTTGTGATTCGGCTTAAAAACTTCAAAATCAAAAATGACTTTGTAATTTGTGTTTTAAAAAAATTGGTTTCGGAGAAACCAAGAAATGGTGGTTGTGGCGTTTTTGATGTTGAAATGAAAGAGAGTATAAGACATTGGCTGCATTTTGTGTTGAGATAGGGTTAGAAGTGTAGTGATATACTTTAAGGGGGTGTTTGGTTGACAGATTTTAAATTATGGAATTTTAATATGTGTGAGGTTTAAAATTTCAAGAAATTTAAAATTCTAGCATTTAAAATATTTGTTCTTGTTTGGTTCGCAAAATTTTGAGTTACTACACAATTTATGTGAGACCCGACATATTTAAAAGTATGTAAATTAAGATGATGTTGTGTACTTTTGGTGGACCCATGGTTGTACGTGTTAAACCTTTGTTAAATTTGAGTGCCATTAAACAAAAAAATTTGACAGCATGTGTTTTAACTTATTGAACGGTGGACCCAATTGATAGTCGGATATTTCATTGCCTAACATATTGAAAGAAATTGAATGTACTAACTATGAGCAATTTGAAGATTTTTTAATGTCCCCACTATATCAACCAAACACACTATTTCAAGGCATTTAAAATGGAAATTTCATCAAATTACCTCAATTTGCTCGAACCAAACAGCCCCTAATAGGTTTTTGTTATAAGGATTGGTTTAAGGTTTATTGATAAATGGGCCGAGTTTGATCAACATGGGCCAAGTTTTGTGACTTTAATACTCCAACTATGGACTATGGCTATGTTTGGTACAAAGTTTTTTTTTTAAGTTTTTTGAGGCAATTAGTGGTGAGCAATGATCTTTTTGAAAGTGTTCGTTTGACATGCAAGCTGTGAGCTTTGTTATTTTTTTAGGAAAACTCATTTTTTTTCAATGCTTCTTTATGAAGCTATGAGCAGTGAGCAGTGAGCTGTTGCTACTGCTCACAGCTCACTGCTACTGCTCACAACTAATTTTGTCAAACATAGCCTATATGTTTTAGTTAAAAGAAAGTTGGCTGAAATTTTGTGATAGTAGTTTAGTTGGAAAATATTGCAAAACTAGTCCATGTTAGTTACAAAGAACATTTATAATTTCAAGATTAAAAAAAAAAGTAATTATGTCAGGGAAAGATGTTAACGAATAATTATTTATAAATTATGTCGGGTAGAGGCGTTTTATTTTACAAACTCAAAAACACTCACATACCAATGGACCAATCAGAAGCCTCCATTTAAAAAAACATAAAAACCACAGAGGAACCATTTTTGCCAACTCACCAAACTTACCCCACCAACCCCACCCCCTACCTCTCACTTTACATACATCAGATATCATAAAAAACCAACTTTCTCTCTCTAACAATCATCAAAAACCACCATAACAAATAAAAAATAACCACTTTTTAACCGTTCAAATCATCAATAAAATACAAAAATGGAAGAATCATCGAGTGCACAAGCAGATCCACAAAAAAAACCGGTTCAAAATGAACCTACTGAATCTCGGGATGAAGGTATGATGCTTCTGACTAATTATTTAGTTGTTTTATTGGTTGTGTTTTTTAGTGTTTACATTTGGTTGAGTTTCTGAGTAAAAAACTTTGTATACATGGATGCACACCAAGTGTTTGATGAATTGTGTGACTGAAAAGTATCACCAGTGATATTTGAAGTTGAACTGTATACGTGTGTATCACCAGTGATATTTGAAGTTGAACAGTATATGTGTATTATCACTAGTGATATTTGTATTTGACTTAACCGTGCAAATCACATAAAGCACACAGAAAATGAAACAATCGTCATCTAAAACAACGAATACTTTAGTTTTTACTGTTATAGAATCATTATTAGTGTATTTTACTAGTTAATTTTTGATAATTTGTGATGTTGTGATGATTTATGTGATAATATGAGAGATTAAAAGTTAGGTTTAACATAACAAAAGATATGTTGTGGTGCTTTTGTTTGATTTGTGGTGGATTTGTATATTTAATGATTGTGCATGTTTCAAAAGGTTTTACCGCGGTATTTGAAAATAATATTGACTGGTAATGTATTACATGTGATATAAAAGTTAAATTATTGTTGATTGGTAGAATATATATTGTGATAACAAATAGTTATTTGTTTGACATATGATATTGAAAACAAATGAACTATTCGTACACTAAAAAAAATTATGAAAATATTTTGATGCAGATTTGAATGAGACCTGTGCAAAAAACAGCCTCATCAAACGAAAAGAATCAACAAGTGCAATTGTCGTTGAAGAAAGCACAACATCTCCACAACCAAATTGAAGAAGCTCAAACACTTGTGATATCACAAGTTCCTCCATCACCACAACTGATTCAACAAATAAAAGAAAGCTGACACACATGTGATATCACCAGTGATATCACCTGTGATATCACCAGTGATATCACTTGATATCACCTGTGATATCACAGGTGGTATCACATGTAATATCACATGTGATATGTGATCACATGTGATATCAAAAGTTCCCCCGAAAGCATCTAGGAATAAAATGAAGGTATTTGTTGATGAACCAATGAAGATGACGATTGTTGAAGAACAAAACTAAATAAAACAAGTTGATGAAAACAGTTGCGTTGTTATGTTTTAATCTATACGGTTATAAATAAATGTGTATAGTTGACAAGTTAGAAGTCAATAGTAGGTATTTAGTTTGACTGAATCATGTTATTTGTCACAAGAGATTCAAACTCACAGAAATGGGTCATAGTGAGCAATTGTTTAATCCATCTTGATTTTTGAATATTTGTTTGATAAAGTTTTGAGTGGTACTTAGTTTAATATGGTAATATGAAAAGTGAAAAGTGTCACACATGTAGTATCACCAGTGATATTTGAAGTTGAACTGTATATGTGTATTATCACTTGTGAAATTTTGTATATTTTATAAGTTTTTTTGTTTACTTGTTAAGCTTTATTTTACTAGTGCTATTGAGTAAACCTAACAATTTAGAAAAAATAAATAAATAAATAAATAAAATTATAGTATTCCTAGATTAATTTAAGATTTAATCACTTAAACCTAATTTACCCCACCTATATAAAGTTTTATTTTATTTATTTTTTCTCATTCGCTCTTTTTTTTTCACACACAAACTGTGTGTTTTCTCCCAATCGACTTCCCTCAATAATCTGTTACCTTTTCCCTCCATAATCAGTTACCACCGCAACACCACTGCTACACCATCGTTCCGATCATCATCACCATCACTATTCCAGTCACCATTCTGATCATCATCTCATAATCACCTCCCGATCATTATCATCCTTTTTTATATCTTCTTTTGATTTGAATAAACCATTTTTTTCCAGAAGCTGATTTGATGGATATTGTTGCTGTTGATAGTGTTGTTGAATCGTTTGTTAATTATGTGGATCAAGTTGTTTAACATTCCTTGTGATCAAGTTGCACACCAAGTGTTTGATAAAATGTGTGAGTGAAAAATATTTGATAATTTTGTTATCTGCTTTTGTAATTTTGCTTATTAATTAAGTTATTAGTTGAATTTATGTTTTTAACTGCATTTGAATGCTGTTTTTGTGTCTAATTTTGGTTTTGAATCTGCTCTGTATCACACGTTTAGTATCACTAGTGATATTTGAAGTTGATGATTATAAGCTGGTTTAGTATCACCAGTGATATACGTTTAGTATTACCAATGATAATTGTTAGTCTGTTTATTTATAAGTTGTTTATGTTAAGATGTTTAATTTTCTTATATAATATTTTTGACATTTTGATGAGGATGAAAATATAAGTTTGTGGGGATAAGCTGTGAGTATAAGTTACTGATAAGTTATTAATTATAGTGTAATATTGCTTATTATTTATTAATTAAGGTGTAGCTTACAGTGTTTTGAAGTCTTTTCTGTGGTGCTCTATTTAAATGCTTGCACGGCTACCAAAAAAGCTTATGGAGTTCTTGGCATTTTTCGTGTTGTTTCTGAGTTTAATGCTGAGTATGTAATGAAGATCATTATTAGATTTTACACCAAGGTATTAATTATGTACTTTTTATATACAAGATAGTTTTTGTGCCTTTCACTGTAATAGACAAACACAATAAATGGTTTTACTGATGGTATATGTGTAGTATCACTAGTGATATGCTTGATATATGTGTAGTATCACCAGTGATATTTTTGATATATGTGTAGTATCACCAGTGATATGTTTGATATATGTGTAGTATCACTAGTGATATGTTTGATAATTTGTTTCTTATTATTGAAATTACTGATAAGTTGTCTATGATACTGGACTTCTTTTGTAGACAACCTGAGAGAGCTAAAGGACATACGAATGACCGTATTAAGGGTGGACGCGAGAAAGCTATTAAGAAAAGTAAAAACCAAAAGAAAGGTTGTAATATTTGTAGTTTACTTGATCATAATAGACATACTTGTCCAAACAAGGGAAAAGTTTCAAATGTCAATGGGGCGGCGGCGTAGTTGAAAGTAGAGGCGGTTTCTCAGTTGCTGCAATTGAAGTATTAGTTTGTTGATTGATTGATTTTTTTACTGAATTGTTAGGTTTATTTAATAGCATTGCTAATTTTATCCTGGACTTGTATATCATTTATAATTAGATCAAAAAAGATGGAAGGTGGGGATTTGTCCATTGGTTTGCACCAAAAAAAGGGTATGCATTTGAATTTTCCTCATGTCCGGTAACCTTTTACCAAAAGATAAAATCATAGAAACCAAATAGTTAGTGTTGATTATTTATTTTTTATTGGTTAAACCAAATAGTATAGCTAGATATTAGAGCACAAGGTGCAAACGACGGAGGGGGGTTCGCCGTCCGATGTGGCATGGACAACGGCGAGCCGTTGCTCGCCGCCACACCGGAGATGCCTCGCCGTTGCTCGCCGTTGGCAAACTCGTCGTGGCCACGGCGAAGGTAAGTTTCTGACAGGCTGCAGCTTTTATGTAAGATGTATCCGTTTTCTTTTCTTTTCTTTATTTTTTTTTTGTCAAATACACATAAATGAATTTTTGAGATTGAAACTTGTTTGAACTTTGCCAAGTTTAACAAATGGCTGAAAAAAAAGAAAAAGAGGCGCTGATGCCTGATGAAGATGATGGCTGGCTTACAAATGGGCTCTAGGTTTACAAGTGGGCTTTTACTCCAACTAGATTTTATTTCATTTTACTTTAATCAATTTTTAGTTACAAGTCAATGGGAAGAATTTCAACGAAATAGTAATAATTAGGTTCGGTTTTTAGTGTCGTATGTGTTGTATTTTTTTTCCGTATTGTAACTTTTTTATTTGATGAAATAAAATTAGTATGTTTTTTTATTTTTTAGTATTTGTGAAATTAATTTAATTTATTTAAAGAAATGAATAAAAAAATAAATGTGTAAGAGGTGGGGCCCTAATGGGGAAGTGGAAGTTTGTTGTTTGGTGAGGGGGGGTTTGTTGTGGTTAGTTGAAGTTGAGGTGTTTTGGTGATGTGACATGGTGGGGCCCGAATGGGGAGGCAAATACTTGCCTTTGCACCTAGTGCTCTTATAGTTGAGAATTGAGATAACTGATAAAAGGTGTGGCAGTAGTTAACCAGTCATGCGGGCACAATCGAGTCTTTAGTCAAGTGTAATTTATTTTCCTTCGTAATCACGAAAGAGTCATACCTGAAACTACATTATTCGTACATTATATCACCAAACAGTCATACTTGAAACTACATTATATATCTTTCTCTATAATTTATTGGCAAGTGATACTTCCACATACACATTTACTTCACCCACATAAATTTACACATAAAAGTTAGTGGGCCCACTAGCCTCATACAACTAAAAAATATGTGGATGAAGTAAAAGTTCATGTGGAATTATCACCACCCTAATTTATTACTTGATAATACTAATAACATCACACGATCACCATCGGTATCCTTATTATTGGGGAAATTTCATATGCTTGTAACATTTAATTTCTAATAGCTTCTATTATGAAGACAAAGCTGTGCAATTTATAAGAAAACAAACTCAATAACATGTATATCTATTTGCTGTTTCTAATGCAATATTGCAAACTTTTGCAAAACCTATACAATATAGAAACAAACTCCTAAAACATATAACACCTAACCACCACATCCGCCGCCGCCACAGCCGCCACCACAGCCTCCACCGCCACATCCGCCTCCACCGCATCCACCGCCACCACCACCGCATCCACCACCACCATGATGACCAGCACCACCACCACAACCACCACCACCACCACATCCACCACCACCATGATGACCAGCATGCGAGATAATGTCAGCCATTACCAATCCACCAAGAAAACCAGTGTCAAATCCCGAACTACTGCTTTGGGCATATGCAGAACTCGTTCCACTTGTACCACGAGCATAAACAGTAACCGGCCTTATAAACTTCGGACCAAATTTATACGAAAAAGTAATAGTCCCTCCTGGTTTATTGGACATCCGTTTCACTTTAGAAGTCACAACCTGAACATCCTTCCCTTCATCTTTCATACCTTCCATTAACTCATTAAACGAGACACGAACTTCACCCAAATTCTTATCAAAAAACATCCTAACCGCCTTGATCTTGAATACCAACATGCGCCTTTTTTGTCCAGCAGTTTCATCTACGGTGATTTGCATGGGATGATTCCATATGGGTTCTGGATTCTTTTTATCGGTTGGGGTACGAAGACTGCCGTTGTATCCTGTGAGGGTAACTTTCACGTAAACTTTATCAGTTTTGTTGGAGGATCTTGGTTTCTTGAGACCCTCTGCGGAGATGAGAGTAAGTTCTAAAGATCTGCATTCCATTATTAATTGAATAATATTGATATTGATTGATGTTGAAACTGAAATTTTGATATGTTGTGATTGTAATTGATTATTTAAGTTTATATAGAGAAACATATTTGTATCCTGGCGGGATTGGGTTTGGTTGTTGTTGTTGTATAGAGAAACATATTGTTGTGCCGGATAATATGCATTAAAGATATACATCATGCGTTATATATATTTATCAAAACTTATTAAAGATTAGTTTAGTCACTTAATTCGTGAGGAATCTTTTTAAATATAAAGTTTAGGTGATTCAACCAAAAAAAGGTAAATTTAGATAGACCTCTTAAATTTTTGGTAAATGACATTTTCAAAATCCAAACAAGGGGATAGAATAGAGATAATGTCGTCTAATTCTTATTGTCATTATGATTTTCTTTATATAACAAATTCAATAACAACTTTAATTCGAAAATTATTCTTATTCGGTCGTTATCATTTCGTATATATAAAAACTAGATTAGCTACCCTTGAATTTCACTACTGGCTGTTTACGATAAATTATACTACGTATTTGGATGGAATTGTGTTAATAGATATGCAAATTTTCTCAACATTAATTGCCACAAAAAGAAAAAGAAGAAAACTAAAGAAAAGAAAATGTTAAAATGCAAAAATGATCCCTAAACTATCACGAAATCGCAAATATGGGACCGAAACAAAAAGGCACGCAAAAAAGACACTAATGTTACGCAAATTTGCAAAAAAAACCACCGAGAGCGCTTTTCCGTTAGTTTTCCCGTTAAGTGCCACATCACCGAGGGCATTATCGTCATTTCATTACTTTAAGAATTAATATGTCCACGTGTCGATTCAGAGACTAAATTTGCAATTTGAGTTTGATCTTTTATTTCACTTCACCACACCCTTTACCAACACCACCACCACCCTTTACCAACACCACCACTCTCTACCGCCACCACCACCACCACCACCACACAACCAACACCACCACCCTCTACCGCCACTGTTGAGACAACTTTAGTTACCAACAATAAAGATCATCTCGGTGTAATCCTTGGTTTATCTTCATCAATGGTGGAAGTAACATATAAGATCTGCTCCAGTTTTGGTCAATGGTTGAGCTGTGTATCGTGGACCCTGTTTCCTGGTCATTTCTGATCTTGACTTAACAAGGGGACCCTGTTTCATGGTTTTCCACTTCTATTATTTATTAGATGAAAATCCATTAAGTTATTTACATTTTTGGAATAAGAGTGGTCCTTGGTTTAACTTTCATGTGCTTAAAGTTTATTCCCCTGATCATTTTCGGAAAATTATAACCAATTTGCATTTGTTCATTATTACACGTTATAGGCTATATTGGAGATCTATGATCAAACATAGTTTTCAATCTAACTGGCCATCATGTATATACATTATATGCATTGTAACATGATCAATCTAACTGGCCATCATGTATATACATCATATGCATTGT
This sequence comes from Artemisia argyi, assembly GCA_030686995.1. Lineage (NCBI taxonomy): Eukaryota > Viridiplantae > Streptophyta > Magnoliopsida > Asterales > Asteraceae > Artemisia > Artemisia argyi. The sequence goes on along the minus strand of CM060704.1, from coordinate 109,924,795 downwards.
ATCATGTATTTTTATTATTTAATTGAATAAATTTAATTAAACAGAGCTGCAGCCTTGGAGGTGCCACCGGTGGCTCAAGCGCCACCACCATCTATAACTCAAGTGCCACCACCTTCTATATCTCAAGTGCCACCTTTTATATGCAGAGCCTTTTTGTGTCCAACGTAAATTTTAAATCTGATCCTTTTACATAATATGCAGAGCCGGTTGACCTGACTGGTTGAACCAGGTGAATCGGAAATGAGCTTCATCACTGTTGAACTAAAGTAGCTTTAATTTGATATTGAAAACATGTACTATAAAAGGTTTTTAGATAGAAAATGAACTAAATGTGTAAAATATTGTATTAAATTTGAAGTGGTAAAGTAGTTTTTGTTGGAATATTTAAATCATAACTAATATATAAACATATAAACACATCAAGCACGTAGCGGAAATAGATCAAATACATGTAATTGAAATTAACCGAATATAAATGAATGCGTACCTCTTTTGTGATTTCTAGCAAGAACAAGAAATCAATAGAATAAGAACTATAAACCCTAATTGGGTTTAATTGGGGATCGACTATAAGATAGTCGAGTGGGCAATCACCTCGTTATCAAAAGTATTCTAACACTTCGTTCTCGAACACACGTACTATTAGCGTTTCAATAAGAAAAGCTAGGTTCATTCACGAGAAAGCACTACTAGTTGAGCCTTAGTTGATTCAAAGGAATCGCCTATAGCTCAAAGAAAAGAGAAGAAGAAGTGAATTGGCTTGCTAATGAACCAAGGGATGATTGAATGAATACATGAGGCCATGTATTTATACTATCATAACCTTGAAGCATTCCCTATCCCATGGCGATGTGGGATCGGCCGAACATAAGCCCAAGGAAGGGTTTCTAGATCCTTCTTGGCTTCTTTTTCACTTTAACTTTCGTCTAACGGTCGTAAGGTACCGTTAAGTGCTTATTTCGTGAATTTAAGAATTATTCGTCACTAAAACAATAATTATTAATTAATTGAAACTCATACGTAAAGTGTGCAATCCCGAAGTCTCGAGTTCGAGTCCGGACATATTCATTAATTTTTATCCGTTAAAACTAACAGCTCCCACTCGGATATACGTTAATGTAATAATGACAATGGTTAGTCTAGCATAACACGCCAATGTCCCCAGAACGATCACGAGTATGGTTTCCTGGAAAAACCACATTTGATGATTCATCATCATATTTATCCTTTTGTTTCTAATACTACGTTAGTATGGATATTGATATAAGTCATTCCATAATTAACTATCCTGTTTCTCATTATTTATGATTGAGCAAGATTACCAATTCATCTGAACGTATTCCAGATAGACCTTGGGCATGGCCATGCAAATATCTTGTCAACCCTACGAGGGGCCCAACATTATTAAACTTCAAAACAAATTTGAAGGAAACAAATCATGTGTTGACTACAAGCATAACCTATGAACTTCGCATCACCTCTGAAAATAATCCTTATAACTACCAGTTACGGATAGCGTTAGACTATCTCACAGAAAATGAGCTACATCCACAGTAGTTACCTGGTATCTCAAGTCTGAGGATAAATATTCATGATTTACTATAATGACAACATCCATAAGTATAATCATGTAATTGGGATTTTATCCTATATTCAATTTATCATTTATTGAATATCATGTGAATTTGGCATGTCTACACATCAATATACTTTAAGTATATTATACCAAAACTCATATTTGTCTTAGTTCAATAATACTCCATATCATTAATTGACAATGGACTATTTAGAATAACATAACATAAGTTATTCATGGATTAAACATGCAAATATGGGATACAATCTATTATTAATGAAAACAAACATACTCAGTACTTTAATTCATTGTCAAATAATAATTGCTTAACATCCCTTTATCCAAATACTAAATAGATCAATGCATGAAAATTCTCGTTAATGAATTTTGTCTCAAGTAATACCAATCATACTTGTTGACAATTATGCCTCAAGTAATTATATACTTGTTGACAAGGCATTATTCAACTAACTTTGATCTATCGGAATTTTGAGAATACTTATTTCAAGAATTCAATTAGTGAAGTTCTTGTATATGTGCATTCAAATAATTTGATATAACCACATAATACATCATAAAATGTGTGACATCCTCAACATCCAATTTATGATAATTAAACTTTCAAACCTTATAAAGTTTAAAGTATTCTTATTCTTTAATGTATAATGCAACTATGCTTTTAGTTAAGCATAACTAGTATATATGGATATTACCAAGGATATTATCCTTCCATGACTAGTATTGAGTGTCATCTCAATTTAATTAGCATCATTGTATGCAAACAACAATATGCTCTTTTTCCGTAAACTTTAATGTGTAATGTTTTATGCCTTCCAAACTTCCAAGTTTGTAGGCTATGACAATTGACAAATTGTTCATCTATAGAATCTAGAAATTGTTCCAGGCTGAGGATGTGATTCTATATCCAAATATATTCCTTTAGAATATTCATTACACAACTTATCTAATATCTTTCAATTAGATATCAATGTTGTCAAATCATCTTTTATTAAAGCATGATATAACAACAACATGATGTACATGAAAAATCCTTGTGTCCAACTTAAATTTCATTCATGTACTACATATCCATTTTAACTTTTTAAATGATATATCATGTTCAATTAGATTCATTTACCGCACATGTTTACATCAATAAACATATATTAAAGGTTGCATGCTTTACTTATTAAATATTTCAAGTAAAGTTTTATTCCAAGTTATGACTTAACACTTAACTTATATAGAATGTTACTTTCTTTATGTTATACAACATATATGATTTAAGTAAGTAAACATAATACTCCCACTAGCTTTCAGAATTACTTAGGAGTTATCTTATTTTAAATCATAAATCAAAACATGGATAAACGTAAGATTTCTTTCCTTGATACATGTATCTATCCATACTTGGATCCTTACATTTTGTATACTTCCAAAGATTACATGAATTCATAAACTCTTAATTACTTATCGTCCTCGCTTAAGTAATTATACAAGAAAGAGCTTTATAATCCATTATCAAATTCCATATTCATAAAAATGAATATGACAATTACCATCTTTGTATCTTTAATGTGCTTAGGAAATAGTATTCAATCATAGTTAATTACTTAAGTATGATTAATAATCTTGTCATAAGACATACATTAAAATATGTATACAATTTCGTCCATATGATTCATTACATGAAGATTTAAACCTCTAGGGTTTTCCTTCTCTTGAAGAAACTCATCTTCATTAAGATAAACCAAGTTTTCAAAGTTGACTTATCTTTATGGACAGCATCTTAACATTCATAGTATGAGCAATTTACCATAATGCGTCAGTATGATTAACAGGCTTACTTTGATCCTGTAATTCATATTACTCAGCATATCAATCAAATATCTGAGACATCCCTACGGATCTATGAATGAGAATTTCATCATGTTGAGGTTTAACCTTTACATTTCAAGCCTCATCATGATTTTTTCTAGTGTAGTTTTAGAAGATTATATATCTTGTAATTTTATCTTTTCAAGATAAAACTCCCACTTGCCTTTAGTAATTTATCTATAAATACTTTAGCAAGTTGAGCAACACTTAATCGTTCTCTTTTGGGATATTACAAAACATTTTACAGTTCCTGACTCTTGTTTGTTAAAACTACTTATTAACAAAATCAGGACATCATATTAAGACTTTAATGTGATTCATCACATTCCATAATGTCTTATTTAATCTTCTAGGTTGAAGTCTTATTGAGTATATACAATCCATACTTAATTTTCTAACCTTGATAACTTTTGGAAGAAAAGAAGTCATATTTATCTTTTAATCAAATAATATAACAAGAGTTTGATTTTTCCTGACTGAACACACCACCAACATGTGATGTTTCATTAGAACTTAATATTGTGTGACAAACTTACAATATGTAAGATAACTTTATACTCCTTTTGGCTTACATATTTACCAACTAAATCAACTTAATGATATAATAGAATTTCCAAGCCAATTGCATGCTATATAACATAAGTACTTTTGAACAAGTTACTTCATGTTCATGTCTTAAGAAGACATAAACTGTTATATTCCCACTCTACATTGTACATCATTGATCAACTCAATGATTTCTTGTTTAAAACATAACAAGTTTAACTTCTTACTTTATTATAAGTCTTGTAATAGTTAAAAGACTTCATGTTTATAAGAAGATATAAACATATATAACTAAAGTATTTGTGAACACCACCACTTGGTTTCAATAGTAATTTCAAGTTAATTTACTACTCCATTTGCTTATGTCATTTTATGAATTATCCAATTTAAGAAACTGCAAACTCACATAATTCCATTACATCAGTTGATCTGCTAGTAATGATATCATGTAGTTTACCTTTCCATTGCAATCTAGCCAGGTTACACCCTGACGTAAATTGTAAATTCAAGTGTTTCTTTTAATTTGAATATCATAAGACATAAAAGTAGTCTTTGTTATAATCATGACACATGTTCTACATAAGATAATCTTACACATTAAATGTATACGTCCTATTAGAACATAGATCTCTTACCTTGCAATTAAGAGAATCCTATAATCATATTTCTATGTATTGTTCCAATGCACACAATAAAAAATTCTCCCACTTGTGCATTGAACAATATCATGTAGTGTATAAACAACACAACATACGTTTGTATATGTGATTCAATATGATTTGTGTCATAAGTAGATGTAGGACTACTTTGTCTTATCAGGAAACGCATATGGCTATCCTAAGAACATGAGTGTCTACAATTGGAAAGTAATTATCTTGAAGATAATCTGGGCTACTACACAGAAATTAAATCTTATAGCTCCCACTGAATTAGAGAACATAACAATAACTCCATATTCAGTAACACAACACAATGCTCCCACTGGATTTGACAACATTGTACGTGTTTCATAACCAGTGAAAACAATTTGCTTGTTTTTACTTTTCTACACATTTAGAAAAACCCATACGTAATAATTACTCAGGTTCTAAAATGTGTATTCTACTATGTATATGATGGATTATCCATCATGATATTAACTTGAAGAATTTGGGCATGCAGCTTCTTCCTTAATAGGCCTACCATCCCCATAATGGTATGTAGCACCTTTAAAGCACAACAACTAGATAAAATATTAGCTTTGCCTTTTACCAATTTTGCGGTAATCTGTCTGTGGAAAACTAGAAGGGGGTTGAATAGTTTTACCGCTTTTTAACTTAATTATCCTTTAAAAACTTTACGTTTCATTAAAGATATGAACTCAAATTACTTGTTAATCTTTGAAAAGCTTTACGTGTAATTAACGATTCTAAATAAAGACAATATGTAATATGCAAAGATAAAGAAAGAAACGATCAAACCACAATACGATTGTTTATCGTGGTTCGGCTACAAGGACTCTTTTTCCTTGCCCTACATCCACGCCCTGAGTTTCCAACTCGAGAGTTTCAAGCACTAGTCAACAAGCTCCTTTCACGGGTGGAGAAACCTTTACAATCGTCGCTTACACTTTATCCGGTACAAAGCTAGATACCGAGTCCTAGTTCAAGGTAGAACCAACCTAACGTCGCCTATCCACTATTTTCGACACTAAGCTAGATGTCGAGTTCTTTTACAAGGGTACAACCACTCCCGATAGTTCTTTTACAAGGGTACAACAACTCCCGTCACACTATGTATTTTGAGGCCTAAAATACTAACCGATCACTTCTACAGTCGCGATCAATCAATCAAAAGTTCAAGATTTTTTTTAAGCTTAAAACAAGATTTCACCATTATTAAGTCCGTTTAATATTTTATTTATGAAATTACCATTTGCTTACTATCATGTCACAAAACATATAAAAACAAAAGTAATTTAAATAAAATAAATAAACAACAATAATAATGGACATGCAAATTAAATCAATTTAAAACACACAATTGATTTACACGATTTTTAATAGGGTCTTCCCTAATTTTATAATTAATTAAATTTTAGTAATCTTTATAGTCATAATATTTACTAAAACATATCAATTATAATTAAATCGCATAATAAGCATGAAATCTACAAAACCAAATCACCATAATCCAAGACAACACATGCATGGTTTGTCATGGATGCCCACATTGCACATATTATAACATATAATTATGTCAATAAGGAACGCAACCAAAACGGCACATCACAAATACCCATTTTTATACACATAAATATTGCATGCAACCTAGGGTTTCTACAAGTTTTATAACAAAATTCAAAAACCCTAATTTTCTTTTCAAAAAATTCGACATATATATAAAAATCGACATTAAAAAAATAAAATTCTAGGGTTTATGAAAAATTTAAAAAACATAAGAACACCAAGCATGTAATAATCATAACGATTCAATTTTATGTGTTTCGGCAATTAATTACAACGTATTAACGGCTCTTGATGCCACTGTTGGAATATGTAAATTATAACTAATATATAAACATATAAACACATCAAGCACGCAGCGGAAATAGATCAAATACATGTAATTGAAATTAACCGAATATAAATGAATGCGTACCTCTTTTGTGATTTCTAGCAAGAACAAGAAATCAATGGAATAAGAACTATAAACCCTAATTGGGTTTAATTGGGGATCGACTATAAGATAGTTGAGTGGGCAATCACCTCGTTAGTAAAAGTATGCTAACACTTCGTTCTCGAACACACGTACTATTAGCGTTTCAATAAGAAAAGCTAGGTTCTTAATTCACGAGCAAGCACTACTAGTTGAGCCTTAGTTGATTCAAAGGAATCGCCTATAGCTCAAATAAAAGAGAAGAAGAAGTGAATTGGCTTGCTAAAGAACCAAGGGATGATTGAATGAATACATGAGGCCATGTATTTATACTATCATAACCTTGAAGCATTCCCTATCCAATGGCGATGTGGGATCGGCCGAACATAAGCCCAAGGAAGGGTTTCTAGATCCTTCTTGGCTTCTTTTTCACTTTAACTTTCGTCTAACGGTCGTAAGGTATCGTTAAGTGCTTATTTCGTGAATTTAATAATTATTCGTCACTAAAACAATAATTATTAATTAATTGAAACTCATGCGTAAAGTGTGCAATTCCGAAGTCTCGAGTTCGAGTCCGGACATATTCATTAATTTTTATCCGTTAAAACTAACAGTTTTTCGAATATTATTGATCAGTAATAAGACAGGTTATTAGATAATTTGCGAGAAGATGTGACAGAGGCGGTGTGTTACATTATGTTTTAAAATTTGTATAGGGTGAAAAGGTGCAAGTGGAAGACGGAAAGAAGTTACAAATCATAAAGTCACAAATCACAATCAACTCGGATTTTCATACTGAAGCTGAAACAAAACCAAATTAAAATTCGGTTCATAATTCAATTTGGTTCATACGGAGACGAATCTGTATTGGAAGTGTAGGGGCCGGTGCCCCCATGGCTAGTCGAAAAGGTTGAGATGTTATTGTTATTGTTATTATATTTTTATTTTATTTTTTTAACCTTTTTTCGAAAGTGCCCTCACCAAAAACTCAAATTGCCTCCTACACACATACTAAAATCCAACATTCAACACTCTAAAGCATTATAAATCTTTCATCTCTAAGTAAAAATACTCGATTTATCATTACGATCCTAGATTTTTTTTTTCGCATTTTGTTGCTATTGTAAAAAACATAAAAAAAAAATAAAAAAGTTCCCACCCACATCCTATTTTTCTGAGTCCGCCATTGGTTCATACCCTCTGGCCTAGAAAAAGAACTAGCCGGATGTACCCGGACAAAGGAATCCAATAACCAAGAAGATGATCACCCCTAATAATCTAATATCCCTCCTGAGATTCTTCTATTGTCTGCACATGGTTGTAACTTGTAAGTACTGGTTGTATTGTTTCGGTTTTGTTGTATGTGAGGAAACCGTTACATAGTTGTTTGCTACGAAAATTGTGAAGTAGGTCATTTGATAGATAATTAACAAGGTGTTACAGAAACAAAAGACAAATTTCACTTAATCACTTGTAAGTACTGGTAGGATAATAAATCATAAGCAAATGTCCAGCAACATTATGCAACGGTAAATAAATCATAAGCAAACATACCAATGTAACCAAAACTCAAAACCATCAGCACATGCGTATATATAAAAAAATAAAAATAAATAAAAAAAAGAAAAGAAAAAAAAGAAGGTAATCTTTATGAACTGAAAAAATCACTGCAGCATCCTCACCGGTGGATTTTAATCCAAAGCATCATGAAATCTCCAACAACGCATACATTTACTATTCCATTATCATTCTTATTTCTTTCCTTGGACAACTGTTTGGATATTAACGAGAATGTGATGTACAGATCTAAATATAATTATCTACTTAAAAGATATAGATGTAAAAACAGTATACCTTTTTCCTTTGTAAAGGTGATTGTTTGACTTGTAATTCGATCACGAGGTAATGCTCCCAACAATGAATTCAAGTCACTGAATCGCTTCTTGGCTTTGAAAGAAGCAGTAAACTCAATCTGAATATTATTTGGGCCTTGTTCTTCTTGTTGAAGTAGCTTCTCATATATAAACTAAAATCACAGAATGATAACAAGACACTTGCAGTTAATAGATAAAATATATCTCTACGTAACTGAGGCATAGCAATACATTCAATAAATATCATAAATTAGGCATACAGCTCTTACCTTAATAAGATGTCTTCTTCTCTCCATATTAGCTATGGTAAAGCACGAGGTTAAACTTAGAGATTGAGGGCGACAACACCAAAGTACTGCATCCACAATAGCAACATAAACTGATAATTCCTTAATGCAGTGCAAATGTAGCTCAACATGCTCGAGTTCGTAAGGTGGCCACTGAAGCACCTTGAGTTCCTCAATATCTTTTATATTCTGTAACACAATTCGTAAATACAACTTTGTATTTTGAGTATTTTATGTAGATACTTGGACTAATCAATGTAATGAATTTTTGGTTAATGCAGTACCGTGCTTGTGAATTGCAGCTTCAAAACTCTGAATCCATATTTCTTGTCCAAAAATCGCCTCAATTTCAGGATCCAAAGAGTGCCAACATCATTCTCAGGGTAACATTCCATACGTGGTTTCGACTTAAGTGAATCACTATCTAAACAATAACCTGAATAGCTAAATAACACCAAATTGGGGATATTAATATCAATCGCGTCGAGAGGACACTTTGTATGTAGCACAAGTTTCCTCAACGAAGGACTTGACAATTTTATGATTTTGCATTGATCGGGAAATTTCAAAAACAAACTTTTGAGGAAGGGGAAGTTGCGTAACAAGTCAGAAAACGCTTTTGATGTCGAGGAAGGAATTCCATCTAGATGCAAACTTTTTAGCTGTTTGCATGAAATGAAGTTCATACGTGGTGCACCTATTCCATTTGAATCTATTACGGATAGACAACATAGATTTGGAACTTTTATATCTACGATCTCAACTCCAGGATGATAGGAAAAACAAACTTTTTGAAGATTTTGAAGCCCGTAAACCCAAAATGTTTTGAAACCATAGCAATATTTAACATTTAATTCCTCAAGAATAGGACAACTAGAGGTCAGACACTTGATCACTTTCTCATCTATTGGGATGCGATAAAGGTGCAACAATTTCAAATACTTGAATGTGACAATATCAACCATGAAGGACAAAGGCAAATCACAATTACATACCGTCAAGGATGTCAATGAAGAGGCAGCTAATAATAGTATGTTAGGGAGACGATACAAAGTCTTAGCAGAATTATTCCAAGGCACTAGTGGCCACTCAATAATATTAATCTCCAACACTTTTATTCCTTCCATAAGGATTAATGCAAGGCATTTGTCTATAACGTTTACTTGTGTAGCATCCTGAATACATGTATAGAGTTTGAACGTGTGCACATTCAAGTTTTGTTGGCAATATCTCGAAGTGGTATACTCAACATACTTGAAAAACTTGTCTATGACATTTACTTCACTACTAAGAGCGCTCCAAGGTCCATTTATGGCTGTGTTAAATTTACCAATATCAAAATCCAAAATGGGAAAAGCAGCAGTCAGGGAAAACCAGTACTTAGACAAGATACTCATTCGTACAAGCAGTTTTGGAGAATCTGAATATGAGATTGCGAGTATGTGATGAAGAATAGATTCTGGAAGCTGTGAGATTCGATCAGTTGTATCTAGTTTTCTCACCTTTCCGTTGTCCATCTCGGTTATAAATTCTAGTTACAAGCTTGATGATTGTATTGCCTGCAAAATGATAATTAAATTAACAGAATCACTAAAAGAAAAACTGAATTTAGAAACAAGACGAATTTGGTCACTAACAGTAGATATTTGGTCACTGAACTGGTTTAGTGACCATATTAGACTGGTCAATCGTCGTCACTACTGGTCCATCACTATATACGTAACTTATTAGCCCTTTAAAAGCCGTATTTCCTTCTCTGTTACCAAATTCTTCACTAAAAAAAATAAAAATAAATAAATAAATAAAAATTGACTTACTTAACGTCTTCACAATACCCTCACTAGGATTCCGTCAACAAGCAATAAAACATTTAATTCGGACCGATGCAAAAATTACCTTCTTCACAGTTCCATTACAAAATACTTGCTGTTTTTAGCAATTAAAATTCTTATTATTCACTTGTTGGTCACTTAGTATGTTTTTACCCCAGCTAGGTCCACCACAGGTGTTTGCCAATAAGTGAGTATGTTTCTTTCACTGCCAAAACTACATTTACTCGCGCTCTGGTCACACATTTGGTGAAACACTTGCTTTACACATATAATCCATGAACAGTTTTACCAAAACAAAATACAAACTACTCAGTCAGACATTTGGACAAACGCCTTAGATTACACTCTAAACATACAATTTACAGCTTTTTTAACCCAAAAAAAAAAAAAAAAAAAAAAAAAAAAAAAAAAAAAAACACATACACACACAAAAAAAAATGATAAAAAAATTGATTCGGGCATTTCGTCGAACTTTGATCTAGAGTCTAAACATATACTCACAATAATAAATTCAAAATCTCAAAAAATTCGATCTGTGAATAATTAATAATCATAAACAGAATCACAAACAAAACCTCAACAAAACTAGAAGCAATTAACATGAAAACTAAGGGCACTTAATTAATCGATCTGTGAATAATTAATAATTATAAACAAAAGTGATTATGAGCCCGTAAAGGTGCCTGTTACCTGATCACTAAAGTTTCAATTGGTTGTTGACCTAAGGGATGGATCTTAGCTGATGACTAAAGTAAGTTTTTTTTTTTTTTTTTTTTTTTTTTTTTTTTTTTTTTTTTTTTTTTTTTTTAATTTGGGTGAAATATTTAGTTCATCTATCCACGTTAAATATGGGTCGGGTTGGAAGATTCGCGCGTTTTTAACCCAAAACTAATAGGAGTCCGTAGAAAAGACTTAAAAAGGCTATTTTGTTAAAATTATAATTTTTCACTAGAGCATGAGGTGCAGTGATGCCGTCAATGTGGTGCCGTGAAGAAAAAAAAATCTGTCACGTCAGCAAAAAGCTCCCTGGCATCAGAAACCCCACAGCATCACATTTTGCCCGTATCCGTTGGCACCAGAAATTCTGGTGCCGTCGGCCATTTTTTTTTTCTTTTACATAAAATAAAATATACACAATATTAACTAAAACACATTAGATTAACTAATAAAAAAAAATAACTTAGGCACTAACATTGCAAACATATTAAGGACTAACGATGTAAAAAAATGTCAATGGACTTAAAATGTAAATACTTAAAACCAAAGGCTATAAAATGAAAAAGTAAAATATATATATAAAAAAACAACTTCTTCTTCCTCCTTAGCTTCCAGCAAACACAAAAAAATAAAACAAGAAAAAACCCACACAAAAACACAACGTACAAACACAAACACAACACACAAACACAAACACAAACACAAACACAAACAAACACATCAAAAAGAAAAAAGAAAAAGAAAAAAAAAATCACCCACGGCGCCGAGCCATGATGATGGCGCAAGGACTCACGGCGCGATCGACGGTACGGTGCGCCATCGGTGTTTCTCGGCTGGTGGTGATGGCGCCACCCACCAGCCCACCATACCCCCGCTCTTAAGAGCAATTTGGTATCTCCCTTTTCAAAATCTAAAAATTTCATATACTCAAATCATGGTTTAAAAGCATTGTATATAAATTTATCTAATTGTTGTATTATGGATGTATATGAAATTAATAATAAAAGGAAGGAGATATATGAAATTCTCTCTTTTTCTTAAATGACAAGATTACCCTTAAATTAGTGTACTTAAAATACTAAATTGATATATTTTGCCCGTTCAATATCTGACACCTAAGTGCAGTTACATTTGTAGCTTCTGCAAGTAGCCATAAGTTACCACATCTATCTTTTTTCATCTCGAAGCACAAAACGAATAGTGTGATCACCAGCGACTTGAAGATCAAATTTTCCATCAAAGTAAGGGTTTAGCTCGGAAGCGAGCATGTGAATCGTTTGAATTGATTGACCCGTTTTAAGAATGAGGTCTATAACTTCTTTGACTGTGTTTTCAAGATCTATGTTCTCATATTCTAAACTAAAGTAATCCTTTTTCAAATTTTCCCTTTCTTTTACAAGACTGAAAATTATCGTTAAAAGTGATACACTTTCAAAAGCACATTTACTTCTTCAAATAGTTCTTTTTCTCTTATGGGAACAAAATGATGGGACCCATCTATTAAATAATATTTTTTTTCCATAATGGACCCACTCACTTCTATATATTCCTTTGTGTCACTAGAGGAAGGAAAACTAGACCAGATCATGCAACAGATGTGAACCCCATAATCCTTATAAGCCACTTAATGTGAAAATAAAAATAAACAAGGCCTTAAGTCCATGAGTATTCAGTTGGTAATAACATAGTTCTTAATTAAACATTAACTAAGGTATTATTTAAGTTTAGTGAGGAGATCACCACGTACATTATCATTCAACTTAGATTATTATTTCTCAAACAATCTTCTTTGATATACTTAATAAGAATTTTAACGTTGAAAATTTTCTTTTGTTTTGCTCACACATTTATTTATCTTGTTATTGTTTAAATGTACATTGTTAAGACATGAATGTTGATTAATTAAACTGAATTTATATTTTGTAATCAACTAAAATGGAACAACATAATCACTTGTTAGATCAATACACCATGTATCACTTGGCCCCCCAAATATTTGAGTTATTCTTAAAGATTTAGTATTATATCTACAAAGTTTTAAATCATATGTGTGATTTTACATTATGGCCCCTCCTAAATTTTGAAAACCAAATACACAAAACGAAAGGTTATATTGCACATGGAAGTCATAATTTAAAATGTCTTTATAAATGCATGTTTGCTTTGCATACTCTACCATTAAGACCAAGATATATATACACTGATCAGATTATTTTAAAGGGATTTAGTATATGTATATCCAATTATCCAATGCTCATGCTACCATCATTTATAATACGTAATACTAAATTAATATCCAAATGTCTATAAACCATATATACAATAGATTTTATAGGCTTTGAATCGGCAATGTAACTATGCAAAAATCCACTTCGGCACTTCGCAATAAGATGTTAATAAGTTCTTGCATACAACTTGGTGATTTCCATCTTAAAGAAATCACTTAAAGGTTTGATTTAAAGCCTATAACTGGTGAGGTTGAATTCATAATTAAAAGTCGTCGATGTGGTTGAGTTTGTATTTTGCTCTAGCGTTTATTTCTTGGTATTTTGAGACTATCTTGTTGTTATATTTATGTTCGGATTAGGATTTATAATTTTGTGGTAACAGTTGAATGTTTGCCGAGGGTTAAGATAATTTTGGTGAAGTGGGATTCGTTTAAAGGGAATTGCAATATGGTTATTGTGTTGTTGTTGTTGTTGATCGGTTTTTTGCCAAAAGGAGAAAGAGCCGAGACCGAGAGGTCTCGGCCAAGTTTAAAAGGTTGTTGCTAATTGTTAGTAGTAGGTTGAAGTGGAAATGTTGTGGTTATGTCGATGTTGGGAAGTGTTATTACTTTACGGAGTTAGGATATATGTATGTCGTAGACGGCCACGATATGTTGAAGTTTGATTGAGGGTGTTGAGATTGTTTGACTTACCTACTCGCTATTGTATTGTTTGTTCACTGTCGGTGTCACCTCGACTTTTTAGTCTTGGTTTACTCCGACAACGCCGTGACATTGATTAGTAGAGCATAGTTGGGCATATTGACAATAATGATTATTATAAAAGTTTGGGAGTGATGACCCGAGGCTCGTGAACTCGAAACAAGTAATAACTAGTAAAAATGAAATAAAACGATATAAAACTTATATATATTTATATATTATGTACATAAGTTTGCAAATATATATATATATATATATATATATATATATATATATATATATATATATATATATATATATATATATATATATATATATATATATATATATATATATATATGCCTAAGTGTATATATATAGTAATAAGTTATAAATATAAATCATAACATTAGCGTTAAATGTTAACTTACAAATAAAAGTAAAGGAGTTTTTGACGAAAACTTTATTATAAAAACATGGGAATTGTTTTTCCGACGTTAAGGAAATATTTTTAGAAAATGAACATAAACGTTTTGGATAAATAATTATTGAAGGCGAGTTATTAAGTGTTTCGAGTGCACACAAACTAAGACATACTATACAATTAGTATTTATTACACCTTATATCAAGTTACGGATGATTTAACGTTAATAAAATCAACCGATACGGTTATCAGAATTATCAGACTAAAAAGCCGATAAGAACTCGATGAGTGTATCGGAAGACATTATTAATGAGAAATGTATCCTTATGACTTATACCTTACGATATGATTTTGGAATCAATAAGGAAACGGAAGAATGGTTAAACTTATCAAATATATGATTTTGATAAATAATTGACCCTTCATACGAGAACTTATCGACTCTTAAGGTCATATCAATTGACCTTAGCTTGACATGAGACTTAACTTGTATGACATTCCATGCATTGGTATACTAATAGACTAAATTGATACTTCATGGCTTTATGTGCTACTTTTTTTTGTACGTATATGGCCACACTTGATATACTTGCTTGACGTGAGTTCACTTGAGTCGAGACTTTATCTCTAATGCACACACCCAACGATACCAAACGATAACTAACGATTTTCAAACGAATGTTTTGGAAAGTAAAACAGAAAATCTTCGGGAATTATTGGAACACGTTAAGCTTTTGGAACTATATTGAGGCGAGTTTTATATGATTAGGTTGTGCCGAGTCCGTAGTTGCCGAGATGTGTTAGCTGCTCTTCTTTCTTATATCTATTTGATTATATTGTGCTTGCTACTCTTGAACTAATCATGAATGTGCATTGCTGGAATCAAGGTGAGTTCATAGCCCACTTTTACTCATAACTTTGTTGCTTTTAAACTTGGGGGAGAAAGCATGCAAACTACTTTCTCGGACCTGTTTCAACTTTTTGTTTTTCTATATTGTGCTGGCTAGTTAAGATTAGATATGCAGTAGATGTTGCCTTAGACTAGGGTAGAAATCCATTGCTATAACGCACTGCCTAGCTAAGAATAGATATCTACTTCCGGCCTAGACCAGGGTAGTAATGGGTGGTTCCTTACTATAACGTATGCCTGACTAGTGACCGCCGAGGAGCCCACTCACAACGACCACTTAATAACGAATGATATGGAATTGATTGATTATGGAATGATGTTGGAATGTGAAAACTGCATCCGCCTTTAGTCACACATAGCAAATAACTCTTCAGGTCCACAACTGTTTTGGAAACTTAAACTTATAAACTCACCAGCGTAAGCTGACCATTTTTAGCATGTTTTCTCAGGAAACTAAGATGTTAGCATGATGTACTGGAACTTCGAAGGCTTGACATTCAGCATGGTTGAAGGATCGACAAGAACTCTGATTTTACTATGGGGATCTATCTTTCATTTACTTTTGGGCTTTCCTTTATCACTTTTGGATGAATGTAAACTCTAAATCAAATGTTGGATTTTCATTACATTCAAATCTATGCTATCTTATTATCTATACTTGTGATGTTTACCAATTCCAGTAGCACCTTGAAAACTTGTTAAGTCTTCCGCTGTACCAAATTTTAGGGGTGTTACAATAATTAACATCATATTGTTATTGATATAAGTGATAGTTGTGTAATTAAACTTTAGCTTATATTATGACTTCTAAATTATTCATACTATAATTTCATTTTATAAGTCAGTTATAATGTACCTTATTTATATTTCAAAATTTAGCATGTATATTTAAGATGCATTTGATGTTGGACTTCTTTCACAATTTGTCATTACTTAAAGTTATCTTAACCTAGAATTTGCGTCATATATGTAAAGTTAGTGTTATGAAAAACGTATAATTAAAAACATTGATCGTCCAAGGTTTTAATTATATTACACTTGCCGTTACAACGCACGGGTATCATGTTGTGTACATTAATAGTTAATACTTCCTATACCTTTTCAGACATTTTTTGTACATTCTTAAAAGAGTAAGGCTATGTTTCTTTTTTTTTTTTTTTTTTTTTTTTTCTCTTAGTGGAAGGAATATGAGACCCATCTATTTAATATTATTACTTTTCCTATTTGGGCCTACTAATTCCACTATCTCATCTATATGTGGAGAGTGTGAAATATAAGCCTCTCCCCATTAAGATGATGCAATGAAATGTGGGACCCATTTTCCTCTTAGCTAACAAAAAAATAAACAGCCCCGATTAGTTTGCAAACGAGACACACTTTCAAACCATAGTAAGTAAGTAATTGGCCAACTGGGTTAAAAAAAAAAAAAAAAAAAAAAAAAAAAAAAAAAAAAAAAAAAAAACTCTATAGTACAGAGAAAACTTTATTAGGTTGCATAAAAAGAATTAAATCATTATTGGACAGCAAGCCTATAATATTTACTGGCTTATAATGACGCTCGATTGCTGTCACAGCATCGACGTAAAGTTTTCTAGATGTTTTTTGTGTTCACGTGTATAACAATTCTTTCATGAAACAGTCCAATGTATGTGACATGTTAAGGTAAAGTCTTGTGAGTACTCACTTCTTGTGTTGGGTCTTCGGATAGGCGTAAAGACCTGCACACGAGAAGCACACGTTAGGCTCGCCTCGGGTGTGATCCCAGGACCCACCTCCGGTGTGAGAGTAAGTATGTATGATACGAAGGATAAAGGAGTGAGTGAGAGTAAATGCGATATGTGTGTGTTAGTTGCATGACATAAATGAGGTGAGGGTATTTATACTACCTCACCTCTTTACCTGCTTTACCTTGGGAAGGAGCGAACAGTGCTGCATAGTACCTAGTAGAAAAGAAGTCCTCGGATAATACGATGGCTCTGTTTGACCCTCCGGCTTATGGATAAGGATCCGAAGGGTTCGTTACCGGAGGCAGTAGAAAAGTCCGAAGGTTGTACACCGTTCGGACACATACGCCAACATGACACCATCAGTAAAGATTTGGATTTTGTCGTTGGAGGAATCAATTGCAGAAACTAAAACTGATAAACTTGAGACTATCTTGAGTACTCTCACTCTTGCTTCTTACTGATTGTTTGCTTAATGATTTTTAAGCTCTGCATTTTTCAGTTGCTTGGTTCGCCTTTGTTTTGCTGAACTGTCGTCTTTGGCCCACTAGATTTCACTTATAAACTAGGATTGAAAATGGAGCTTATTCTCTTAGCCTCGAAACCAGGTCTTCCCAATGCAGAACTTTATACCAACAGCATATGCAGTGTTTTAAAATTTAAAGGGCCAACAAACATAACTAACAATTTAGTGGTTGTAGTGTAATCATTATTACTGTTTCTGATGTGCTTCACAAGGTTGACATCATTAGGGAGTTATGTTACAAAAACTTCAGAGTGATCACATAACATAAACAAACATTACACTTAAAGAAAATAACATACTTAAGAGTTAAGAGAGTCGCAACCATATTAAACAAGGGTACTTGCAGTACTTTAATTTGTGTGATGTGGCCTGATTCAAAATGTCAAGCAATTCGATATTTTAACATATTCAACAGAAGCATCATGAGTAGAAAAACATACAATAGTCCATGAAAGTAATGCAATCGGTTACAGCTGTCACCAACAATATCATATATAAGAGTCATGGTATCTTTACTCTGCAGTCTGCACTTTTCATACTACTGTCATCATCCTTAATCCGATGGATTTTTTAATCGAGTGGATCATGATATCTCCAAATTAGCATACCTTTCACTATTCCATTACCATGCTTGTTTCTTTGACAACTGTTTGGATATTAAGCTATTAGCAATAGAGGTAAAGAACGTGTCATACATGTCTGCATGAAATTATTTGGTCAAAAAGATGTAGAGTGTACCTTCTTTCTTTGTGAAGGTAACTGCTGGTGTTGGTTGTAGATCACGGGGTATTCCTAGAGCCCACAATGAATTTATGTCATGCTTGCTGAAAAAATCAATTAACTCGAAGTCACGCTTTTTGGCTTTGAAAGAGGGAGACAACACAATCTGAATATTTGTCTGACCATTTTCTTGTTGAAGCAGCTTCTCATATGCAAACTGAAAGGACAATGATAAAGAATCAACTTGAAGCCTTGAGGCTCAATACTAGAAATTTATAGCTCAAATACTTGAGGTATAACAAACAATCTAAAACATGTTGAAGAACAATGGAAGTGAAATAACTGATCATATAAGCAGGTTGCAAAGAATACATACAATAACGTTCATTTCATTAAAAAAGACATATAACTTACGTCGGCAATTAGGATCCTTTCTTCAAATTTAATGTAACCAAAATTAGAGATTAAAATTAGAGATCGAGGACGGCAACACCAAATTACAGCTTCCACAACAGCTAAATAAACTGACAATTCTTGTATGTTGTGCATTTCAAGCTCAACATGGTCAAGTTCATAAGGTAGTGATCGAATCTCCTTTAGCTCCTTGACATCTTCGAAAGTCTGCAAGAAAGTTAGTAAATTCAACTTTGTGTCAGGATTATTCTATATCATTTGCTTGGGAGTAGGGACTAATTACAAATAAATAAAATACCGCAGAAACATGCATCTTCAAAACTTCGAATCCATTCTTCTTGTCCAAAAATCGCCTCAGCTGACAGAACCAAAGAGTGTTAACATTTCGTTGTGGGTGACATTCTATATGTGTTTTTTGCTGCGTTACAGCCGTTACCCAAGAAGCATAGGGTTTACGATTACTATGTGCGTGAGTAAATAAAATCAAATTAGGGGCATCAATCTCAATTTGTCCCAAATCGCAGTGTGAATGCAACATCAAATTCTTCAAGGAACGACTTGACAACTTGAGGTTGTTACTTGTATTGACTCAGACTAGTCAAAAACAAATTTTCAATGAAAGGGAAGTTTAATAAAAAGTGATCAAAACCATTCGACTTCGGGATGGGATAACCGTAGTAACACACTGTTGTTAGTTTTTCGCATGAAGCACAGTTTATACGTGTTACCCCTCTTTCTCCCCAATCTACTAAGTAAAGAAAACAAAGATTCGGAGCATCAATATCTATTCTATCAAGAGCCTCAATGTACTCAATCTCAACTTTTTGAAGATTCTGATGCCCAAAAACACAAAATCTCTTGAAGCCATAACAACAATTAAGCTTAATTTCCTCAAGAAGAGGACAATTAGTTGTCAAATACTTAATCACTTCATCATGTAGAGGGATGCTTTCAAGCGCCAACAATTTCAAACACTTGAACTTGAAAACACCAACCATCAACGACGAAGGCAAAAGACATCTACAAATAGTCAAAGATGTTAATGAAGAGGTGGACGAGAGTCTGTCAGGCAAACGATAAAACGGCTGAGGCTCAACATAATTCACTCCAAATTCAATAACCAGCACCTTCACGCCTCTCCTAAGAATAAATCCAAGACACTTGTCAAGAACATATACTTCTCTATCATCCTTAAGCACCGTAACAAAGTTAAACGTGTGAACACTCACGCTTTGCATGAGAAACTTAGCCATAGTATAAGCCACATAATTGAAAAACTTCTCCCTAACATTTCTAGGGTGATACGGGATTCCAGACTCTACAATAGCTTTTTCAATTTTACAGAAATCAAAATCCAAAATGGGGAAAGAAGCGGTTAAGTCGAACCAGTTTTGGGACAATACACCCATTCGAACAAGCTCTTTAGGGGAATCCAATAATAAGAGTATGTGGTGAATAATAAATTCAGGAAGCTGTGATATCCGATCCATTTCCATCCTAACTTATTATTAGGTGCTTTTTTTTTTTTTTTTTTTTTTTACAGGATAATCAGAAATTTAAAATCGATTGGTTTATAGAAACAAAATAGAGTGGTACCTTGTGACTTGTGAGATGGATACAAAGAGCTAAATTGAGGTATAAACCTTTATTTTTTCCAATTTGACTTCTGATGAGACTGAAACCCTAACTTTTTTTATATCAGTGAGAGTGGGAGTGAGCTCAAACAGCAGGACTAAGTATAAAGGCGTTTGAGAATTGAGATTGGGTGTTTGGAATTGCTTATTCAATTTCTATCACACGGACCAAATGCCCCCTATTTTATTGGGGTATTGCATGTTACAATGGATTAAAAATTTTCAAATATACCAATCACATCTTTTTCTTTAATTTTAGATGTAGGTTTTAGACATCAAAATCATTTTTCTTTGTTTATTATTTCTTTCATCCCAAATTAATAATTCACGTTTCTTTTTTCGAGATGTCCTAATTTAGTTGTATACAACCAAAAATAGATAGAGAAGTTTGTTGAGTTTATTATATTACTTTTGGTTAAAATTATTATTACAAACTTTAAAAAGAACATTGATTAATTACATAAAAATAAAACTGTTATTCTTTAAAAAAGTAAGAAATATTAAGTAGTACGGTAATAATTATGTTTTTCTAAAATTATGTGTTTTTGTCAGAAGATAATTATTTTGAAACGGAAGAAGTAGCGTACAGAGTAGGGGTAAAACTAAAGATACGCAACATATTTCTACAAATAAACACAAGTATTTAACATACTTAGTAAAGTGTCAAACGTACGCAACATATTTTCAAAAAATCGTCGATCTACGCAATATGACCTGCTGGCAGCAGGTTACCAGGTCACCTAACTTTAAAAGTTACACCTTTGGTCCCTAAACTGTCTCATATCTCGCGTACATGATCCTATTTTGGTAACGGTCGTTAAATAAGTTTTTAAAAAAAACTTTTTAACATTTTTTTTTAAATCGAGATAAAATCTTTTTTTTTAACTAAAATTTAGAAAAAAAAAGTTAAAAAATTTTAAAATTAAAAAAAAAAGGAAAAAAATTTAAAAAATTAATTTTATTTAAAGTTAATATTTAAAAAAAATCAAAATTTTTTTAAAAAATTAATATTTGCGAAAAAAATTTATAAATAGGCATTTTTTTAAAAATTAAAAAAAAAAGGAAAAAAATTTAAAAATTAATTTTTTTTAAAGTTAATATTTAAAAAAAAATCAAAATTTTTTTAAAAAATTAATATTTGCGAAAAAAAAATTGATTTTTTTTATAAATAATAATTAATTTTTTTAAAAAATGCGTATTTTTTTAAAAATTAATTTTTATAAAAAAAATGCGTATTTTAAAAAAAAAAATTTATAAAAATCAATTTTTTTTTTTAAATTATTTTTTTTATAAAAAAATTTAATTTTTTTTCGCAAATATTAATTTTTTAAAAAAATTTTGGATTTTTTTTTAAATATTAACTTTAAAAAAAATAATTTTTTATATTTTTTTTCCTTTTTTTTAATTTTTTTAAAAAATGCGTATTTATAAAAAAAATTAATTTTTTTTTTCGCAAATATTAATTTTTAAAAAATAATTTGATTTTTTTTTTAAATATTAACTTTAAAAAAAATTAATTTTTAAAAATTTTTTCCTTTTTTTTAATTTGAAATTTTTTTAACTTTTTTTTTTTCTAAATTTTAGTTAAAAAAAAGATTTTATCTCGATTTTTAAAAAAATGTTAAAAAGTTTTTTTTTAAACTTTTTTAACGACTGTTACCAAAATAGGATCATGTACGCGAGATATGAGACAGTTTAGGGACCAAAGGTGTAACTTTTAAAGTTAGGTGACCTGGTAACCTGCTGCCAGCAGGTCATATTGCGTAGATCGACGATTTTTTGAAAATATGTTGCGTACGTTTGACACTTTACTAAGTATATTCCGTACTTATGTTTATTTGTAAAATTATGTTGCGTATCTTTAGCTTTACCCCTACAGAGTAATAGTAGTGTCGATCAGTTTTCTTAAACTATATACACTATATAAATGAACTTATAATTTACGACCGGAGTATGATTATAACAAGGAGGGGAACCCGCCGCGTTGCGGCGGGGGCCTCTATATCTTTTTGGAGGTGTCGCGAGATGCAGAAAACTGGATAGATGTATTACGATTAGTGTTGTTACAAAATGCTGCAAGTTTTTTTTCGCTACGGGGCTTACACTTGCAGCTATACAGTTACTTATCCTTGGACATCTACCCTGGTTACATATTTCTAGCCGTTGTTACAAAATGCTGCAAGTTTTTTTTCGGTACGGGGCTTACACTTGCAGTTATACAGCTACTTATCCTTGGACATTTACCCTGGTTACATATTTCTAGTCAACATTATAAGGTATGTACATACGGTTTTCTTACATAGCATGTTATAGCTTTTGTTGTGCCATTTTAGTCGTGCTTGGCCTTCTTGGTTGGTTGACTGGTGCTGGTGTCTTCTTGTTCAAGAACTGGCTGTTGTTCTGGTGTTGTGCAGACGGTCTCATCCTGAGCTGTTGGTTGTGTTTCAGTGATTTCTGGCAGAACTTGTTCATCGACACCTTCAGTGAATAACTTCTTCACAACTGTCTTTGAAGAACTCTCTGACCTGTACTCCTTCTTTTCATCTGGGTCATCAGTATGAGGTGGGGGTGGGGGGTTATCTAAGTTGTTGGTATCTCTGTGGCAGCCTGTTAAGGAGAATGCTCTGTTAACGCGGTTGAAGAGGAAGGTTCTTGCGTAACAGCTGGAATGTTTGGTAATGCAGGCTCTGGAGCATCAATGGCATGGTCGAGGATGAATTTTGTGTTCCCTCTGCGACTACCAGGTGCTATGTGGACCGTAAAGATGTGCCTTGTGTCTTCTAGGTCTCTGATTATTGCCGGGAGTGTGTATGGATCTGGTTCGGTTATGTAGCTTAGGAGTTCAGTAACTGGCATGACCAGTGAGTTTGCTTGTGGGCTAAAACAGGTGACGATGATACTGCCGGTGCTGTCTTCAAGGATTGCCTTAAAGTTTTAGCTGTTCAGAGAAACACATTATATGTATTTTATTGGTCTTTATTGGTGGTGCATCAAGTATGTATTGAATGGGGTTCACTTACGTGTAATTTGGTGCTAGGCGAACTCCTGGGGGCTGACAATGTGGGTGTGGCCATCCATCTGCTATTTTCATTTGACATGTGCGGCACCGATTGTAGTACCATCCATGAGTCTCGTCAATGCTTGTGATGACTGCCTATATCACAAATGGTTTCAGCTATTGCAAGGACGATGTTGTATTAGGCAGTTTTTATGTGAAAAGTAAATGTAGTCACTGTGATACTTACCGTGTTTGTTTCAGGTTTTACTTCAAGCAAAGTTCTTATTGTCATATGGGCGCTTTGTGTGTCCTCTTCGTTAACATTTGGTTCAGTTGAAGGTGGTGGCAGTGGTGGGAGCGGACCCATGTATTCCTGGTACCTGGTTTGAATACATAGCAGCGTGAGCAATTATGAGCGTGCATGTGGTTAAGGGGACGGGTGTAGGGTTTTCATCATGGACGACTTACAGTGCTCTTATGGTATCTGTCTCGGGTATTTCTGGATTCAGATAGTAATATGTTGCAAAACACGCACGCCATCCATGTCATGGGGCGGCTGAGTAGGTGCAGCTGTATGGGATGCATGAGAAGAGGTCGCAGACAACAGTGGAACAACCGGTTCGACAGGAAGTTCTCGTGAAGATCCAAGGTGAAACATGGGATGGGAGTCGTGTACCGTTGGCGGCGTGGCCGGTGACTGGACGTTGTCTCTCCATGGTCTTTGTGAAGGCCTTTGGTCTGAAAATAGAGGAAACAGGAAAAATGAGGCATGACGTGCTCACCTAGAAAATCCTCATGCATTCTACGACGCCTTTTTCGTGACGTGTCTGCACGGTTGTAAATGGGAACGATTTATAAACTTTAGCCAGCAATAACGACAATTTATATGACCAACCAGCTCACCTGTTGATGATGACTCTCAAAGGCCCAATCCGTGTACTCCGTTGTGACACCATTCGACACCATCATGGTCAACAGTGTTAGCATATCTGATAAGACCACCCCAAAATCCAGCATAAGCAGACCACCGTGGATGTCCTGATAGCCTACAAACAACAATAACGACAAGTGATAAGAGAACAATCACAATATGATGGCATATCCGTAGCTGCACCTTGGACATGTAACTAAGAACACAGCATGACAAATGGAAGACACCAGGTGATATACTAACCATGGGACGAAGGCTGGGCCACAACATCGGGATGAGACGCCGCTGACACACATGGAAACCCAGGGGCCAACGCGGAGGGAGCCCGTTCACATGTGGGAATGGGGCTGACAGCGTGTGGCACGGAACATGCTGATACATGGCACTGCAAGACAGAGAGTTAGAAACCAATAAACGAATACATGATAAAAGCAGCGAGGGTACATGTAAAAGCTGTTGAGGCAATAACCTGGTGCAACTGGTTCAACATGGATGGACCCTCATTGGCAACAGGTACAGATGGCACTATAAGAAGCATAAAGAACTGATATACACGATGTCCGACTATGCATAACAGGAACGCAGAAGACGCACAACAAACCTGGGAGCGCAACCACCAGGTCTATATCACCACGCGTCTTCTTTCGTGAACGTGCATGACCAACATCCTCCAAGACCACTCGTTGTCGTTTATAACTGGATCCATCACATTCAGGTAATGTGACATCTCCATGGACGACACGTGCATGTCGTTCCATGGGCAAATTTGTTTCCGAGGGATTTTCTAAAGATTGATGAGCACCATTGGGACCAATATGTTGGGCAGGCAAGTGTGTTGGACATGGCACATGTTCAGGGAACGGATCGTTTTGTGATTTCATTGACAGACTATTGTAATCATAACAAAAGCATAACACCAACAAAAATATACCAAAGGGACACACAAAGAGACACAACAATGGAACATAATCCATGGCACACAACACCATGATACATCAAAAGGAGTTAGTAAACACTCACACAGTAGCTGAAGACAGTAAACATAAAAACCAAACATGCAACCAATAGAAATACAAACCGCACAACTACATCCCTCCCTAATAAACATGCAGCTAACGTAAACGCATCCGAAGATAAAAAAACATGTCAACATAACATATTAAGCTAAATGCGTACCACATATATGCCAGCAGATAAGAAGAACTTAAATCAAACAATCTATCGAAATATGAACCTAATTTGAAAGTTTGATCCTAGCCTTTTGCAAAAGGCAAAAACCTCATAAGTTTTGATCCTTTAATTTTAAGAAAATCACATTATAAGTTATAAATACTAAAACAATAATTTCGCATAGCGGTGAGGATGTATAATAGCGTTAATTTATGTGTGCAATTCTTTTTATGTATATATGAGTGTTGAGTAAGTGAAATTCAAGAAAGTTAATGGTTTAAACTCAAATAAAGTATTTAAATATTTAATAAATTGCACTTTTATAAATAGGGGTATTTTATTCTAATTAAGGCTATGTTTGGCGCTGAGCTTTTTGGAGCTTTTTGAGGCTTTGACCGGTGAGCAATGAGCTTTTTTATTTTTATTGTTTGTTTGGCAAAGGAGCGGTGAGCTTTGCTATTTTTTAGAAAAACTCATTTTTTCAATGTTTCTTTAAAAAGCTGTGATTGGTGAGCTGTGAGCTGTGGCTACTGAGCTACAGCTCACTGCTACTTTTACCAAAAACACTCTAAGCAGATATATCTATTTTATATAATAAACGTGAATAATTTACAAGCCAATGAAGCAGGAAAAATAATTAATGTGATGATGTGTCTTCTCTCCTATTGGTCAATAAATCATTAATGCTCCAAAAATGTACAACACCTACAAAGCACAGCATTAAAAACCACAGTTCTAAATTATTTTTGTAAGGTATTCAAGAGCATTAATCACCAGGCTTCTTCTATACGCTTCCTCATTAATCACCATTTCAAAATCACCAATTAATACCACAAAACAGTTTCTTCTATTCAATTCATAACACAGATTCAAAAACAACAATTCAATTGCAATTTCTTCTATACGCTCCCATTTCAATATGCAAACAAGGTTAGATTTGTGTCTTGATTTATTCGAATTCACAGTTCAGTAATAAACAAAAAATCCTCTAACTTTGCATTAACGATTTGTAAAATTTTAAAGGTGAATAAGTGGTCATCAACTGCCGTGGATGATCTTGAATTCAACCCAATAATGCCGGTAAGTTTTTTTTTTTTTTTTTTTTTTTTTTTTTTTTTTTTTTTTTTTTTTTTTGTATTGAATCGATTTGGTTTATAATTATGTGTTTTTATCATAAACCCTAGAAAAAAATTAGGGAAAATTACGTTTTATAACTTTTTTTAGTTTAGTTATTGCTGATTGTACGTTTGATTGTTAATTTTTATAAGATTTGCTGTTAGTTGTATTTGAAGTTATGTGTAGATGGGATTACATCCACGAATCCTTATGTTATGTTGACTGAGATGATTTGTTAGGCGTAAGATAAATAGAGAATGACGTTTAAAAAAAGATGATTTTAAATGTAAATTGAATTAGCTTTGGGTTATGAAGTTTGTTAATGAAAGTTCAAGTCATTTTTTTTAATGTGTTAGCTATTGCTATAAAGATATGGACTTTAGGCATCCTTTAATATATAGATTTTCTTACCACATTATGGAGCTGAAATTTCAACACATTAGTAAACTTTCAAGTAATGGTGACATTGGAGCTACAACAGGTTGTTTGTACGAAGGCAGCGCGCAACAATATTATAGCTACATCAAAACTTTGATTGAAAGACAAGGTGTACGACATACAGAATATTGATACAGCAAATTCTACACTTGAAAATTGATGTGAGTCGAGTAGTTGAGCTGATGGCTATTTAGCTATGGAGTTGTTGTATGTCGGATGGTCGTACATGGGCTTTAATTAAAACCGTGCTACTGGTATGTACCAGTATAAGTTACACTTAACTTTATCTTGTGCATCATATTTGATAATTTGTTACACTTAACTTTATCTTAACGAGATGATGTAAATTATTTTATGATAGGTGAGTGATGATGCTGAACTTGTCCTCCCGATGTAGAGAAGTACTGCTATACTGAAGGGATTACCAATCCTTGGTGTTTTCAGGTACACCTTTTCTCTTTAATTGATTTGCAACTTTAGTTATCCTTAAGTAAATAAGATAGGAGTTAATTACAGAGTTTGGTTTTATATTTTTTTAGCCATATTAGATATTGTCATCTCTTATGATCCAAACACTATTGAATGATTATTCATTTTTAATATTTTCGAACAACTATATATTTGCATTGTTAAACTTTTAAAGTTAAATCGGTTGCAATGGTAGTGAAATCCAGCTCACGTCATAGGCTGATATTCACGTGCAATAAGTTTTAAGGTCCGCAAGTTATGATGATTCTACAGATTTTAATGTCTATAATATGTTGCAATACCAACAAATGGTCACATTCTCCTCTTTTATTATTTGCCAATATTATTGCATATAAGTTCCATCTATCTAGCCCAAACTTATACAAATTTGTAAATTATTTTCTTGAACAGGGACTCAAAACCAATTAGCTGACACTATGGGAATATGCTAGAGAAGAAAGATCAGGTACATGCTACAATGACAGTCAACTCACTAACTAAAATGGATGACTTTATGTTCTTAAATCGAACCAAAATATATATTATAGTAGATGAACCTCATCTCACATAATAAAATTTCAATACACCTAAGTATTTGGTGATCAGTTTTAATAGTTGAATAGCCCAAAATTTCAATTCGTGATCAGTTTTAGTGTTTGAATAGCCCAACAAAACAAGAAAAACATAGACCTGTTTATTTACATCTTAGTGTTAATCAGAATACAAAAAAAAAAAAAAAAAAAAAAAAAAAAAAAAAAAAAAAGGCATACGGTAAAAAATATATATAAGTAGAGCTTATATGTGAGACTGGCGGAAAGGTAGTTGTGGACCATTTGATGAGGTTATTAACTGTCGAGACGGGTAAATAAACAAGCTTATAAAAGTAAGCGGGTCCAAATTTTTTTATAACTGAATTGTTAATGTTCTTATGAGTTTGGTGCCTCCATGACGTATGCCTCCCTAACTTAAAATGGATTTAATTCTAATCCTGTAATACCATGTCCGGTATATTAGTTACATCCAATAATATCATTTAAACTTGATTGATATCAGCTGTTAAGCTTAAGTAAATGTAGCCATACCAAATTTTTAAAATCCTGGATGAAGAAACTAATAAGCTAACATTAACCACATGTTTTACGTTAATTTTTATATTCTCAATGCTTTCTTTGTTGTTAATTACTAATGTTACAGGGCAATTAGTGTACACATAACCTCTGTATCAAGAACTATGCATTGAAGAACAAAAAAAGAAAAGAAAGTGATTTATATCTGTATCATAATTATAGAATCATGCTGTAAAGAACTATGAATCATTTGCGTAAGATATCCCGAATATGCTTACTATGGATACGAGATCAAATAATCCATGTGAGGCCAAATGCAAGCAAACTCAAACTCTGGTGGTAATGGCTTATACCCCTTTGATCCAGGTATTTAACAAATCCAGTTTCGTAAATTATGGTTTTTTAAATGGATAATCGATAAATATACTCTTATAGTGTACAAAACATCAAGCTGATCAATTTTTTCAATTTAATAGGTACTCAACTCATGTCACAAGTGAATAAACATGAGTTATAACAGAATATTCACATGCCTTATAATATAACTCAAAAACCAGTCTGCTCTAAATTTATATGCTAAAGACGGGTAGAACAACAAAATGATATTGATGAGCAGAAACAACTATTAGTAATTATAGAATTCTTTGCTTATACAACATTTAAAAGCTATATTTGGCTTATATTGATGTTTTCTTGATGCGATGTTATTGCAGGTATGGGCCGGAGATAAAAAGAATTTATATTTGCTTAAAATGTTAACAATAGATTCGATAATCCTATTTATGAAAGTAGGTTCCCTAATTTATTTTCAGGTTTTAAGGTTGTCGTATATATGATAAAAATTTTACTTTCAGTTACACTAATTGTTTCTATTTTACTATTTTGGTAGATATTAATCAGCAATTACAAAAGGAAATCGGTAGCGACCCACCTCCAGGTACATGTATATATAAGTAACAAGCTTATTAGTGTTTGAAACAAATTTTATAAGCATATTTCTTGCAATTAACTTGCTCCAACGTAATGTTATTACAGTTGGTAACGAAGATCATATTATGTCCTTTTCATCTACTCTCTGTTCTACTGCAGTGACGGGTAATGAGAAAATCATTGAGCTCATTCTGGGAACACACCAAGCAGCAGCTCTTCTGTTATTCAATGCTTCAAAAAAGTTAAGCTATTGTGAGATCAAGGCTCACTTAAAACTTACTTACGCTGATGTTGTTAGATTACTCCAATCCCTATAATTTGTTGAGTTTGTGATTGTTACGAAGGTGCGAAGGTCAAAAATCATTTCTGAAAGAGACGTTTTCCAATTCAGCTCAACGTTTACTGATATGATGAGGAGGATCAGGGTATGTATATCTATGTGCCGCTCATTTCACCGTTTGATTTTTTTCTCTGTATTGAATTACTATATATTTTATATACGACGAAATTGCGATATTAAGATACACCATATTCATACTTTTTAGTGTTACTATGAACTCTGACCAATGGATTGCTCTCCCGCTAGGCGATGAACATCGGCTCACTATAAGGTTTGGTTATAACTTACACTAGAACCTGCTTTCACCTGAATCAGATGACTTTTTATGTTTTTTTTTTGTTATACAACTGTTTTTGTGTTTTATTTATGTCTTTTTTCTCTATCATTGTAGTATGTTGTGGTTGTTATTGCCGACAGGTTGTACATTATTGGTGGAAGTCGTAATGGCGTCACCTATATGATGTTCAAGTATCATTATTGGTAGCCCAATATGTATATGCTTATCACTACTATTAATTATTTGCCTGACCACGTTGGTCAACTGATTATATAGTTCATTTGGCCAAATGTTAAAGGAATAACTACTTCAATTGACAGTTCAAGCACTATATTCAGCAGATACGTTTACATTCATTTTTATTAATGCTGCAAAACATATTTCGCAACACAAGTGCTACAGTAACTCCGCTACAATTTAAAGGAGAAAGACATGAGGATGCATCTACTATTTTAACCGTAAGAGGCTGCAGTTCAAGATTATCGAGCATATGTAGTCTACTAAAATTCCTTCAATGTTCCCAGATATTTGTAACCAGTTTTAATATTATCATTCATCAAGTCAATCTATATCAGGTTTTTGGAAATGAAAAGAGGTCATTTGGCTCCATAAAGTGGAATTTGGTAGTGTTTTGTGAAGTGGATAAGGGAGTAGATTACCTAGACCTTATCATTTGCTCTCTATAAAATAAATAAAAGTGGTCGTTTTATTTTATGTGTTTTAACTTTAAGCTATGTTTATTGAATTCATTACTTAAACTAAGAAAAATAATATGTGGTCAAGATAAGGCACACATTGACTTTATATGGTAAATTTAAAGGTTCATTATGTATGACTTATATCGTATCATTTGACGTGTATCTTTAACTTCACAAGTTCAATAGCTGTAGATAGCTAAATTGGGTGTTTACTAAATTTAAGTTGTTGGAAATAAAAGTTCTAATTAGCTTCTTATAAAGGAGAGTTTTTTGGCATAAGGTTATCATACCAAGGTTGAGAATAACTCCGTTTGATAAACATTTACCTCTAAAAATCGTGAGTAAATAGTATCCTATTTCAGTGTCATTCTCCATGACAATAAATAAGAGCCAAGGGCAATCGCTTTCACAAGTCAGATTGTATCTGCTACGTCCTGTTTTCACACATGGACAGCTATATGTGGCTCTTTCAAGTGTCAAAAACAAAAAAGGTTTTGTTATTTCAGATGTGGATGGTATCCTATCAAAAACTACTATAAATGTGATATATAAAGAACTTCTTCAAGGTCTATGATCAAACGGTCAATATATATGTACAATATACATATTACATGTTTTGTGGCATTTTTCTTATTTACACTGATTATAAATCCCAAACTTCTTTTACTTACATATTTTTTAAACTTATTAGGTGTTCACGTAATGGACCTTTTGTTGAAGTGTTAGAATAGTCACTACATACATTAGCTTCTGAAGACAAACATATTGGAGATCACGAGGCAATGAACGTTTATTACACAGATATTTACAAGCATTGTATTTTATAATATCAGTCACTTATAACTTATTATTCCGTTACAAGAAAATTTCATAGTGTTTACGTTCGTTGTTCTTTTTTTACTTTATTCACGTACTTATTCTTAATCAAATACCCTCTAAAATCCCGTGGATTCCACGGGTCTATAAGCTAGTTTTCATTATAAATAGATAGCAATCTTCAACATTTTAAAAATTTTGTAGCCCATAAAAATAAAATCTTTAGTAACCAATCTTTAACATATAATTCCTAAAAAAAGGGATCTCAAACACTCGATCACTAACTCATATGGAAAGACATTATCAATGCGCAACATTTTCAAAAACTTGAACTTGCCAACATCAACCATTAGGACGTCCATAATAGGGACAATTTGGACGCGTTTTAGTCCGAGGTGGCAACCACGGATGCGTCTTGGGTTATTATAACTATCAAGGTGGGCACATCTTCTAGCTTAAAAAATGGAGACTCGGTCTAAAGTTCGACCGAGTTGTGGGTATGTGTTGTGTGAAGTGTTTAACAGCAAAAATGGCGTCTTCAACAGCAAAATGGCATTTTGTGTTGCGTGTTTTTAAACCATTAAGGTGGCGTTTGGTATGGGGGTTTGATTTGAAGGGATTAGACTCAAAGTAAAAAAGTAATGTTTGTTTTGTATCTTGGGTTTTAAAATTCTCACGCCTCTGTTAGAGGGGTTCCACAATTCCCAAGGAGGACCCAAGGTTTGCTCTTTATTAGTTTGTCATTTCTTTTCTTTTTTCACTCTTTTTTTTCTTCATGTGATAAAGATTTTTTTTTTTTTTTTTTTTTTTTTTTTTTTTTTTCATTCATGTAAGAAAGAAAAAAAGTCACATGTTTAATATGATTAATTTAATACTAAATTTTTTATAAAACAATAATTTAATAAATTTATAAAATATTTTCTCTTTTTACATTAAATTCAAACTTAAATCATAACCCAAAATCAAATCAAAATAAAAATCTTAATCTTAAACCCTTTTATAAACTAAACGGGCCCTAAAAGTATGGTAGAAAATGATTTTTTTTTTTAATTTTTATTTTTTTAATTACATAACTGTCAAAATGTTGTCTTACAGTTTTAGCCCCTAAACTTTAGAAAAGCGGTATGGTTAATCACAATTCTAAAAAAAATGTATACTTTTAATTTAATATTTTTTAATTATTAATAAAATTCTAATTTTAGTGTTTAAAAAACTGAAAAAAAAAATAAAAAAAAAAATAAAAAAAATAAAATGACCACCGGCTTATTAGACTAAGATGTCTTTTGTTTTCTCCAAAGAAGAGCTCCTAGCTTCTTTTATGACGTCCGACGAACTGTTTGCCACTTTCGACGACGGGTCTGTAACTCCGGCGACATTTGACTTTGGAATCAATTCGTGGGTTTGAAAAAGAACAAAGATCTTGTAATTGTGGATTTATCCATTTCTCTTGAAGAACAATAAGAGGTTGTAAACAATCTATCTCTTTTCATAAAATCATTTTATACTACATCTTATCAATAAGAGGTGGGAAAAGAGGAAGAGGGTTTTACCTGAAGTTGATTGTAGAGAGAAAGCTGAGTTAGCGTTGATGTTATAGTGGTGGCCGCGGTTATGGGGCTTTCTTATTACACTTAGTATTAAGGACAAAGGAAACTCACACTTACATACAATCATCATATTATATGAGCGTATGGAGTTGATAAAATCGCCAGAATTGGAGATGGTCAAAGTAGCCTTTTATCTCAGTCGTGGGTCTTCCTCTTGGGTTTAATTCGTCACCAGTAAATCATGTTTGAATAGAGGTCATAATAGATATGGAAGGGTTGCATAAGGTAACCAGTGAATGATAAATGTCGTTTCCGACATCAATTATCTGATTATTCGAAGAATTAACATTTATTTGCATTGTGCAACGTAAAAAGAAAAAACAAACGCGTTTTTTTATTTCCGTTTTCCACCTTCAAATATAAGAGGAAAAAACAAATCTATCATTTCCTCTTCCCGCCTACAGACAAAGTGAAAATAAAGTGCTCTTAAAAATAAAAATCGCAAAGACACAAATCCAACAAGAACAAGTAAAACCAGCACGGTATAGTAGCAGCTCAAAAGAACTCAAGGAAAAATATTAAGCAAACACTTTTAATGCAGAAAAGCCCCATAGATATTGAGTCATCACATCATTACCAATATTCAACGGGTGAGTACATACTAAAAGATTAAAAAGCGGAATATTTAACAAAAGGTCCAATGCAACATGTGCATACTTTGGAACTGATCGATTTCCCCAAGACACAAAAACCAGATCTTTACTAGTACTCTGCACATATGCATACTTCCTTCCATATGTTTGACATTCATTATCCTGCTTCTTGGATAGCTGTTTGAATATTAAGGAATGTGTTACGCATTTGTACCTTTAATTAGCTGATACAAAAAGATACTTAAGAAAAGAAATATAGGGTACCTTCTTCCTTTATAATAGTGATTGTTTGTCTGGATCCGTCACGAGGTAACACTGTCAACAATGAAGTCAAGTCACTGAAGTGCTTCTTGGCTATGGAAGAGGACGATATCACAAACTGAATGTTAGTGTGGATTGGGTCTTCTTGTTGAATTAGCTTCTCATATGTAAACTGCGAAAATAAATGAACAAGGTCATTAAAGACAAATAGTAATAGCCGTCCAAAACATATGATTTAGTAACATTTTTAATTAATTACAGCCTATAAAGAGAATCTGAACCATGTTGAAATGCAAAGCAAATGAAAAATCGATCCTTTTGTGCGGTTCCATAAACAACATATGAATCTCACCTTGACAAGACGGCTCCATTCTTCAAAATTAATAGAAGGAAAGTTTGATTCTATAGTTAGAGATCGAGGTCTGCAACACCAGAGTACACCATCCACAACAGCTAAATAAATTGATAATTCTTTTATGATATCTGGTTCTAGCTCAACGTGTTCGAGCTCAAAAGGCTGCCCTTGAATCAACTTTAGTTCCTCAACATTGAAGAGATGCTATAAAAGACAAAGTAAATACATCATTGCGTTAAGATTATTTTATATAAGAGCTTGAGAGCAAGTACAAACACATAAATGACTCAGTGGAAAAAAATTAATGTGGGTAGATACAATACCGCGCTAAGACACAACTTCAGCTCTTTGAATCCAATTTTCTTGCTCAAAAACTGCCTCAATTTCTGGAACCAAAGATTGTCAACGAATTCAGAAGGATAACATTCCATACGTGCTTTTGAAACCACCGACTCCCTTTCCGCAGGAAACGGAGGATGTGCATGGCCTTTGTAATCAAATGAAAGCAAATTAGGAGTATTGATATCAAGTTCATCCAAATCACACTCTGAATGTAGCACAAACGTTCTCAAGGAATGACTTGACAGCTTCAGGCTCTTGCATAACTGAGGTAGATCCAAAAACAGAGTTTCAAGGTAGGGGAAGTTGGATAAAAAGTCAGAGTCAGATAACCCTTTCCGTGTTAGAAAGGGATTCCCATAATAGTAGACAGTTGTTAGCTTTTTGCATGAAGCCACATTCAAACATGGGGCCTCTACCCCACCCGAACCCATTAATAGAAGAAAACATAGGTTTGGAGCATCAATGGATACCCTCTTAAGTCCATGGTAATAGCAAAACTCAACAGTTTGAAGATTTTGAAGTCCATAAACACAAAATTTCTTTAAACCCCTGCAAAATTCAATAATGAATTCCTCAAGAAGAGGGCAACTAGTGGTCAGACGCTTAATCTTTTTCTCGTCTATAGGGACTTTTTCTAGTCGTAAATGCTTCAAAGACTTGAACTCGATAGCATCAACCATCAAAGACGAAGGTAACTCACACTCACGCAGCGTCAAAGATGTTAATGAAGAGGCAGATAAGAGTTTGTTAGACACACGGTACTTTGGTGCAGATGAAGGCAGAAAAATCGCACTCTGTCCGTTAATCACCAACACCTGCACACCTTTCATAAGAATTGACTCAAGGCATCTGTCAACAATGTTTACTTCTGAAGGACCCTGAACCGACGCAATGAGTTTGAATGTGTGCACGCTGACATTTTGTTGGCAGTATCTGGAAGTGGTATAGTCAACATACTTGAAAAAGCTGTCCATCACATATCGATTACATTCGTTTCGGTCAGAAGAGATATGTGATGATTTTATGACTTTCCAAAACTCATATTCATCGAAGTCCAAAATGGGGAAAGAGGCGGTAATAGCAAACCAATTCTTAGAAAGTACACTCATTCGAACACGGTCTTTAGGAGAATCCAAAAAAGACATGATGTGATGAATGATAAACTCGGGAACCTGCGAAATCCGATCCATTGAATCTTCTACGTTTTCATTTAGCGAACACCCAAACTACAAACTGATATTTCTACCTAAAAAAATTGAAAAAAAAATAATAATAATAATAAAAATATATATATATATATATAAAAATTAAATGAAATTGTAACATTTGGGGAAAATAAAAATGAGAACAAGTAATAAATCTATTATCACTAACAGCTTTCAACTATAACATTATGGGGAAAATGTGATATGAAAATGAGAAGAATAATTAATAAATAGTCACCTATTATTGTTGTATTGTTGAATCGGAAATCCTATTTTTTTTTCCTTGGAGGTGAAAACCATCGTACTTCAACTCCACTTATTCAATGGAGTATATGAATACTTTGGTTCCGCTTAATTACTTTATCAGTCCCTATATTATATGTCGAGTTACGATGTGTTTGATATGCTGCAATGAATCACAATAAGTATGAGTTTGATAGTAATGGTGGGCTCTCATGTATAAAGATCCATTACTTGCCTTTTAAGGTATATGGAACATATGCATCATTCATTCCCATATTTAAATCTTAAACAAACACATGATTGGAATGAAAATTCATTCCCTCATTCTCATTCCGGGAAAGCACCCTTTGGGTGTATTTGGTATGCGACTATCGGAATCAATGAATGACAATGATAACCATTGGAAATGTTTGGTTAGCAAGTTGAGGAATGAAACTATCAGTAGATACCCATAGACTCTTAATTAGGGGAATAGACTTCTTTTCTAATTCATTCCTTATTCATGTATGTAGGCCCCATCTTGAATATTAACTAAAATGACTACTTGTATTTTTCTTTTTTAGTTGGATAAGTCCATCCCACTTGTGATTCTTGTGTCCTCACAAAACATACCAAACAACATCAATCATACTTTTCTATTAATCTCATACCATCTATTTATCAAATACATAGTGATTGTGATTCCCGCTTGCAAACCAAACGCACCCTTAGTTGTATCAATATAAACTCAATATTTTCTATAGACCCGATAAACTAAGATTTAATTCTTTAAATATCCTAAAAGTACAAAGTACCTACACCATATGCTCCAAAATAATCTCATTTCTCTAAATGTCTCATGGGTTAAGGTCACCCCAAAAATCTTGAGTGACTATCATATTGGTGGCACGTGTCCCAAGGTTAGAGCTGGAAAATCGTGTCTTAACAGGTCTTAACAGGTTCGGAGCGTGCGAATAACGTAAGTTTCAAACATGAAAACGACTCGTTTAACACTTGGTTTTGGTGGTTTGAGTATGACAGTTATACATTTTATGTATAAAAAAAGTTAAATATTGAACCCTAGAATGCTAAAAACAATTATTTTAAAAAATAAAAAAATTGCATAGTACATTTTTTCCCTTAACAGGTCCTAACAGGTACCCAATTTGCCAGCTCTATCCAAGGTAGGTGATTTTTTTTTTTTTTTTTTTTTTTTTTTTTTTTTTTTTGTCCATAGTAAATTACAAATATATCATTACTTTCTCTCTCTATATATTTTAACCCCTTCCTCATTCCTCTCTCTCTCTCTCTCTCTCTCTCTCTCCCCACCCATCTCCCACCATCCCCGCCACTACATAAATCCACCACCACCACCCCCAAACCCCTCCTCTGTCGACGACTGTAAAAAAACACCCAAGATGTTATAAAAACTCATATCTACATATGAATCTAAAGATCTCTAAATAATAATAATAATAATAATAATAATAATAATAATAATAATAATAATAATAATAATAATAATAATAATAAACCTCTAAAAATTGATAAATATGAATAGATCTAGTAAAAAAACTCAAAAAAGTACCTCAAAACCTTCAACAAAACGAGAGTCAACGACGGCGGCGGCTATTTTCCGGTGAGTCAACGGCCACGGCTTGTGGCGGCTATAACAAAAAAAATGCAAACAAATATATTAGAAACTCAGATCTAGAAATAAAAAGCAAAGAAAACCTTCAAAACTTTAGATCTATTAAGAAGTGCCACTGACTCCTCCCAAACCAACCAGTCGACCGTGTGCAGTTGATAGGCCCACCTGGGAGAAAAATTCAAGTATTAAAATCCGTGGAAGTACAGGGAAATCCCCGGGTCGTTAAGTCCCAACGAGATTGAAATTGTATTTGTAAACGGTTTTGGGAATAAATGGTACTGAGGACAGTAACCAAAGATTAAGTGGGTTTGATTTACACTACTGATATTATTTGGATAATATAAAACAAGCACAATAAACAGCTATGTATACACGTAAACTGAAACTGTAAACAAATACGTATGCGTACAGAGAAAAAGGTGAGTTTTAAAGAAAAATAAACTACAGGGGTCAAAAATGACAATTCTATAAACTTAAACTTAAAAGAAAATTAAAGTAAAAAGAAAATTATTTTTTAGATTATTTTATTATTAATTATTTAATTAAAAACTATTTAACTATTTAATTAAAACTAATTTAAATTAACCTAAAAATGATAAATACAACAAATTAAACTAAAAACTTGCAAAAATATTTTCTAAAACTTAAATGAACTTGAAGAAAGTATAAAAAATTAAAAATAAATATTTTTGTCTTTTTATGAGTTTTTTTATTAATTAATTACTAATTATTTTAATTAAACTATTTAAACTATTTTAAATTACTAATAATACTAAAATAACTTAGAAAATTATGAAAAAAATTTATAAAACTAATTAACCATCACAGGAATCCTAAAAAATTATAAAATTATATTTAGGCTAATTTACTAATTAATTACTTATTTATTAATTAAAATTTAATTAACTAAATTAATTAAGGAAAATAGTAAATGAACAGTAACAATCAGAAAAATATTTTCTAAAAACACCTAATGACTTATAAAACTTAAAAAAAATATAAAAAGATACTGCTATTAAATAAAAATTATTAAAACTATTTAATTACCTAATATTACCTAATTATTAATTAAACTAGGATTAATTAAAATAAATATTAGTTGAACAGTAAAAATTATGAAAAAATTACAGTGAGTATATTAAGTAATGAAAAGCCTAAGAAAAATAAACTTGGTCCAACAGCTTATTCAAATAAGCAGTTATAAGCCAAACGGCTTATTTAAGCTTATTACACAAAAAGCACCTTAAGTATATTGTTTATGTAAACTCAAACGGAACTGGTGCCCCAGAGCTTATGGAAGGGGTGTGTGTTATAATGCATGATACTATCCAAGAGGTCCCAAGTTCGACTCCACACACACCCAATTTTTTGAAACTATTTATTTTTTTGATTTTCTTTTTACCAACCTATGAAATAAGCTAAAATAACAAACTTTAAAAAAGGAAAACTTTTTATAATAGCCAAATAAGCTCTGTATGAGCTTATTTCCTTAACAGATGGCTTAAATAAGCCAAACTTGGATTTTTAAAAGCAAAAAGCTATGAATAAGCTACAAAGTGGAAAAATAAGCTATAAGTTATTGAGTTTCACCTAAATTAAGCTAAACTAACTTAATAAGCTAAAGGAATAAGCTATAAGCTCAAATAAGCACTCTTAATGAGCTGCTTAGCCAAACAGGCCAAAAGGGTCAACTTGCAGCCCTTGTGGGGTCCACAAAGGGGTTCAAGAGTCCAAAATAAAACTTGATGTGATAAGTTGGCCTGGAAAACTTCTCAAAAAGCCAATAAGCAATGCTTATGGCTTTTTAATAAGCTGTTGGTGGGCTTGTGAAGTTGGGCCTATATACTGATGACTCAGTATATAATCTCAAAATGGACAAGGTTTGGGGTCTAATAAGCTAGGGGACAATTGATTCAGCCCCCAAAATAAGCAATCCTACAATAAGCTAAGGTGGATGGCTGCTCAAAAAGCCAAGGGTAAGGGTGTGGGTCCCACAGGTGAGTACAGAGGAGACTTGTGAAGTTGGCTAATTACCCTGGTTACTCAGTGTAACTTATTTGGACAGATCAACTTTGTGGCTTTAATAAGCTATAAACCAATAAACTGAAGTACAAAATAAGCCAAGATATCAAAAGATCTACTGATAAGCTACCTAAAAATCTAATGGTGAAGTCTGGGTCCCAATAAATAAGCCTGAATGAGCTTATAAACTTTGTGTGAAAGCCTTGGTGCAGGGGAGGTTTGCAGCCCTGCAACCTTAAATAAGCTGTTGCATACCCTTCATAAAAAATCTGAAAAATAAGATGTGCATGGGTTCTTGTAGTTTAGGTGGTTTTATCACAAAGAGTTTTAAGATCCAATTCCACCCACAAAATTCATGAAAATTCCCTCAAAAAATGAGTTTATGATGAACCATGCAATTTTTGACTTTTTACTCTTGAGCTAAGTTTGACTTATATGAACTTCTAATGATCACTACTGAGTGTATATGTTATATTAAGCTAATGATACATGAAAATAAGTTATATTACCTACTAATAAGCTTTTATGAAGAAAATGGAACTTAACAATTACACAGACAGTATGTATGATGGATTTAAAATAAGTTTTGACTTTTCTATTAACTACCACTAAATTTTATTACTTAACTGAGTTAATAGAACCTAAGTAAACATGTACCAACACAGAATAACAAACAATACAACCCTGAACACCACTAGCATAATAAATCCAAACACCCCTATAATGATACTGATTTGTAACTTTCAAAGGATATCACTAAATTAACCTCTCATATCAACTCCAAAAGTTATAATTTGCCAAATTAAATCTTTTTAAGTATGAAAATGCAGATATTAACAGTTCAAACCAAGATTATCAAAAATGAGCAACTTACAGTGAATTTTAAGAATCTAAGCAACTTAATAAACTAACAAACAAAGATATGATTTTAATCAATATCTGAACATACAAACACCACAGGAAAATAAAAACATAAAAATCAAAGCAAATAAGAAACTTAAACAGTAAAATGGAAAGATGGAACAAAAAGCTTACAAAAATGGATCAAGCTGAAAATTGAGAACCAAGGACAAGGACCCAGAAATCTTTCCTATAAGCCTTCCACAAGGCTTCTAATACCAAGGGCCATCCAAATTATACCCTGCTCCAAGCAGAATTCACCATGAACACACCTTTTGACTTTTGTTGACTTTTTGTGTTTTTGAGCTTTTTTATTACTAAACTGCTTTTAGTTATTACTAATAGCTTAGATAAGCTATCTGGGAGCTTAAGTAATACACTTCACAGTAACAACAATTAAACTAATAGCTTTTTTGGAAATTTTAAATGAAATTGCATAAGATGAAACAGTTAAAGAAACTTGAATTTGATTAATCAAAAAGAGTTACAAGACATGAAAGATGCTTAACATACTGCTTAAAAGCTTAGGATTACACTAAAAATTTGAAATTGCATTACACGACTTAATTTAAAACTAATTAACTAACTACTTGAACCTTGATGCTCCTCTTCTATTTATAGCTGAGGATTAGGGTTTGGGAACACCCTCTGAGCACTTCCCACCTCATCTTGCCCCTTCATTTGCTTCAATTCATCTTAGCCGTTTAAAACTGTTTTTGGCGCCAAAATCAATAGAGGTAACTTGCAGCCGTTTTGTGAGCATTTAATGCTTCTGATTTGACTATTGAAGGTGAGGGGGGGACAATTTGGAGTGTAGGTGTGGTTTATGGGTGGTGGTGTAAGATGTTGCAGGTTGTAGGGTGGTGGAGGTTGTAGGTGTTACACGTGGAGCCCCCTAAGGTAAACCTAAGGGGTGGGTTTTGTTGTGGGGGTGACAGAGGGTGTTTGAGGTGGAAAGGTGAAGTTTGCAAGTGGTGGAGGAGGGTGAATGGTGGTGAAGCAGGAGGTGGAAAGAGGTTGGGGATGATGGTCAACGAGGTCAACGAGGGTCAAAGTATTGACCCCGTTTTATTATAAAAAGGGTTGTGGGCTGGATGTGTGTTTGGGCTGGAAAAAGTATGGGCTTGGGGTTTTATTTATTTTGGATTTTAAGGAGTATGGATTATAAGGAGTATAAATGGATCCGGTTTGGTTTTGTGTGAAATAAGGCCCAAGGACTAATTGTGTAATTTGATGAATCTTTAGGGCTGATCATTCCATATTGCCAAAGTATCACAAAGGGCCATTCCTGCCATATAACATTAGTACAAGGATGTTATTTGTATTTTTTTTCATTTTAAAACCTCTAGGGACCATTTATGTAATTTCACCAAAGTTGAGGGGGTGAAATTGTAATTTCCCACAAGTTATCAAAAAGTTCCAAATTGTATTTTATGAATAGTACAAGGGTGATATTTGATAAAATTCCATTTTAAAACACCCAGGGACTAATTTTGCCAATTTTGAAACTTGAGGGGTAAATATTGCCATTTTGTGAAAACTTTTATCCAGGGATTTATAGTGAACATGTTTGATTTCCCAAGGACCTAAGTTGACTTCTCTTTCATTTTTAAACCTTCAGGGACTAGTTTTGACAAGTTTTGAAAGTTGAGGGACTGAAACTGCCAATTATGCAAACTTTGTACGTTTTGTATCTGTTTTTGATTATTTTGCATCTGAAACATATAAAACACACTTCTGGGATAATTTCAGTATTATGATGCATATTTGAGTGTTTTTGGATGTTTTGGCAGTTCAGATTGGTATAAAATGATGAGTATTTAGACACTCATCTCCCCTACACTAGGGTGGTACACACGGGTGAAAACCCATGTTCAGCTACTGTTTTTGATTACCGAGTCGCTAGCTTGACTCGACCTCGAATTGATTTGTTCATGAGGAAGCTACTGTTTTTGTTAACCGAGTCGCTAGCTTGACTCGACCCCGAATTTATTGGTCCATGGGGAAAGTTTGGAGATCCGGGACAACCATTGGTTGTATGTCCCCTCCAAAGTAGTATTTTAACCGATGGCCATTCACTTTAAAGTTGGAACCGTCAGGTTGAGCTAACTCAACAGTTCCATATGGAAATACTCTTGTTACAGTGAATGGCCCAGACCAACGAGTTTTAAGCTTTCCTGAGAATATCTTCAATCGTGAATTGAAGAGAAGGACTCTGTCACCGATGTTGAAAACACGGTTTTTAATTTTAGAGTCGTGGATCTTCTTGGTTTTTTCCTTGTAAATCAAAGAATTCTCATAAGCTTGATCACGAAGTTCATTTAATTCGTTTAGTTGAACCTTGCGGTGATCACCCGCTGTGTGAAGGTCGAAGTTTGCATGTTTTAAGGCCCAGTAGGCCTTATGTTCTAATTTGATCGGAAGATGACATGCCTTCCCGTACACTAGCTTATATGGAGTACACCCGATAGGTATTTTGTAAGCAGTGCGGAAAGCCCATAATGCATCATCCAGCTTATCCGACCAAGAGGCATGGTTTTCTCCCACCGTCCTCTCCAGAATCCTCTTAATACCCCGATTCGAGACCTTCACCTGCCCACTTGTTTGTGGGTGGTATGCTGTAGAAAGACGGTGAGTTACACCATATTTCAACATCACTCTTGCAAATTGTTCATTGCAGAAGTGTGTGCCACGATCACTGATAATGGCACGAGGAGTCCCGAATCTGGCAAAGAGAGATTTCAGAAAGTTAACGACTACTCGGGCATCATTGGTGGGTAAGGCTTTTGCCTCAACCCATTTTGACAGATAGTCGACAGCCACGAGTATGTATTTATTCCCTCGTGAAGACGGGAATGGCCCCATAAAATCAATGCCCCACATATCAAATATTTCACTGACTTGGATGGCGTTTTGTGGCATCTCATTCTTTTTGGAAATATTCCCGTGACGCTGGCAAGCCTCACAGGTTTTGATAAGTTCATGGGCGTCTTTATAGATCGTGGGCCAAAAGAATCCCGAATCAAACACCTTTTTGGCGGTGTAGTTTGGGTTATGATGTCCCCCCGTGGGTCCATCATGACAAGCTTTAAGAATTTCCATGGCTTCTTAGCCATGGACACACCGTCGGATGACTTGATCCGCACATATTTTGAACAAGTAGGGGTCGTCCCATAAATAATGTTTCACATCCTTAAAGAAATTTCTTTTCTGTTGGGACGACATCCCTTT
Organism: Artemisia argyi; assembly: GCA_030686995.1. NCBI lineage: Eukaryota > Viridiplantae > Streptophyta > Magnoliopsida > Asterales > Asteraceae > Artemisia > Artemisia argyi. Next base: position 109,880,549 of record CM060704.1, on the reverse strand, counting down.
CACAACGAAATTTCCCGCATGGTAATTTGCAAAGTCGGCAAACCATGGGGTAGTAGCATCATCCCGGGTAGAGATTAGATTTAGAGTCTCCAGAGGAAAAGTTTCATTAATTTCTTTTCTCTCGAGAATATCCTGATGAGGATTCTCTAACCGGGACAAGTGATCAGCAGCAAGGTTCTCTGCTCCTTTTTTATCTCTTATGAGTATATCGAATTCCTGAAGGAGCAGGACCCAACGGAGCAGTCTTGGCTTTGCGTCCTGTTTAGTGAACAGGTATTTCAAAGCTGAGTGGTCCATATACACCACGCATTTGGTTAGGATTAAGTAAGACCTAAATTTCTCAAAGGCATATACCATAGCTAATAATTCTTTTTCTGTGGTGGTATAGTGCGCTTGAGCTTCACTCATGGTCTTACTTGCGTAGTGTATTGGCTGAAAATGTTTTAATTTGCGTTGCCCCAGAACTGCACCAATAGCGAAGTCGCTAGCATCACACATAAGTTCGAAGGGTAAGTCCCAGTCGGGGGCAACAAGGATCGGTGCCTCGGTAAGCCTTTTCTTTAAAGTAGAAAAAGCTTCGATGCACTCGAGGGAAAAGATGAAAGGAGCATCCTTTTCAAGAAGATGAGTCATGGGCCGGGCTATTTTGGAGAAATCCTGAATGAATCTCCGATAGAACCCGGCATGGCCAAGGAAACTCCTTATTCCTTTAACAGTAGTGGGATGAGGCAGTTTAGCAATAACATCAATTTTGGCCTTATCGACCTCAATCCCACTTTTTGAAATTTTATGGCCGAGGACAATGCCCTCCCTAACCATAAAATGGCTCTTCTCCCAGTTTAGACAAAGATTCGTGTTTTCACAACGTTGAAGCATCTTTTCTAAATGGGAGAGGCATGAGTCGAAAGAATTTCCGATGACTGAGAAGTCATCCATGAATACCTCCATGGTTTTCCCGATCATGTCGTGGAAAATAGCCATCATGTACCTCTGGAAAGTGCCCGGAGCATTGCATAACCCAAAAGGCATGCGACGATAGGCAAATGTCCCGTAAGGGCATGTGAAGGTAGTCTTCTCTTGATCCTGTGGATCAATGGGAATCTGGAAGTAACCCGAGAAGCCGTCGAGGAAGCAATAATACTCATTCCCCGCTAGTCTTTCGAGCATCTGATCCATAAAGGGCAGAGGGAAATGGTCTTTGCGGGTGGCTTCATTAAGCTTTCTGTAATCGATACATACTCGCCACCCTGTAACCAAACGAGTTGGCATTAACTCGTTATCCTCATTTGTGACAACCGTGATGCCACCCTTTTTTGGAACGCAATGTATTGGGCTAACCCAAGGACTGTCTGATATAGGGTAAATCAATCCCGCATCGAGAAGTTTGATAACTTCTTCCTTGATAACTTCGTGGATTTTTGGATTTACCCTTCTTTGATGCTGCACGGCAGGTTTAAAGTCCTCTTCCATTAGGATTTTGTGTGTACAAAAATCCGGGTTAATACCCTTTATGTCTGAGAGCTTCCAAGCAATTGCTTGCTTGTGGGACTTTAAAACCTTAAGCAGCGCGGTTTTCTCCTCATCCTTTAAGTCTTTGGCAATAATGACCGGTAACTTATCGTTACCTTCCAAGAATGCATATTCTAGATGAGGAGGCAGGTCCTTAAGTTCGACCTCGAGGAAATCATCATTTTTCTCAACATATTTGACTTCCGCCTTATGAAGTTGTGGAGGTAGAACAGGAATGGGAGAAGGATCTTTGTTTAATAACTTCTCAAGGAGAAGTATATCCCTCTCCGGGTCAATCTCTTGGTTATCAATTCCTTCGGGAACTGAATCACTTTGGAGAAAGGCCTCTAATTCCTCAAGGACGAAATCACTTCCCTCAAACGGAGTGAGGGAAGGAGAAGAATTAGCGATTATGGGGTGAGAAGAGGGAGTGGGATTGCCACTCGGAGAACTATCAGCGAATCCAAGGATTTCCTGAGCATACTCCTCGGATGCAATGTCAATGACATCAATTCGGTTGACCGATTCAGCATCATAATTCGAGGAGTATCTCGAGGTTTGATCAAGGTTGAACGTTATCGCTTCAGTGCCAACTCGTAACGTGATTTCCTCATCGAAAACATCGATTAATGCGCGACCCGTCCTTAAGAATCCCCTCCCAAGTATGAGAGGAACTCTTGGATCCGCATCGAAATCAACAACGACAAAGTCTGCCGGAAAATGGAACTTTCCCACTCTTACAAACACGTCCTCGGCAATACCAAGGGGACGTGAAATTGAATGGTCTACAAGCTCGAGAGTCATGCATGTGGGACTAAGTGCCTGAAGAGAGAGTTTTTTCCAAACTGAGTAGGGCATTAAGTTGATGCTTGCACCAAGATCGGCCAAGGCAAAGCATTCAACCATCCCTGGGAAAATACATGGTATTAGAAATTTTCCGGGGTCTCCTAGCTTCTCGGGAAGCTGTTTCAACAAAACTGCAGAGCAGTTTTCATTGAGTGGAGTTCGTGCCATCTCAAACAGTTTTTCTTTATTGCTCAACAGGTTTTTGATTGTCGATGCGAATTTGGGCATTAAAAGAAGAGCATCCGCGAAACTAATATCGAAGTGTAGTTCTTGGAAAATCTAAAAGAATTTTTCCATCTGATGATTAGCTTTATCACGGAGCTTCTGATCTTGCAATCGTGAGGGATATGGAATTGTTGGTTTTGGGTTGGCTTATGGTATTTCAACAGGACCTTTAGGAGTTTCAAACATGACTCTTTTAGGGGGAGTCGGGACCGGGATAACTGGAGGAGGGATGTCATTGGTACCTTCGTTATTAGTAGGAAGTATCGTATCCGTGGTATCCTCAGTTTCACATTCCTCTACCGGTACAGGAGAAGAGGTATACGGAGCTGTGGGTCCTTTATGAGAAACTCCACTTCTTGTGGTGATCGCCTTTACATCGCCCCTCGGATTAGCGATCGTGTTGCTAGGTAAAGTACCTGAGCCCGAGGGTCGATCATTTAAAGACTTCTTCAAGTCAGAGATTTGACTAACCAGCATTTTGTTCAGTTCATCTTGGGATTTCATAAACTGTTTTAATAACTCATCAGATGATGGTCCAGTTGAAACAATGGCTTGATTTTGGTTTGGAAAATTTTGAGCCCGATTGTTCTGGAAATTCCCATGTTGCTGGTTGTTATTACCCTGGAAGTGGTTTTGTTGTTGAAAATTACCCTGAGGGTAATTGTTCTGACCTTGATTACGGTTATAATTCCCTTGGTTCTGATTTTGTTGAACCTGGTTTTGACCAGAGTTGAAATTCCCTTGGTTGTTAAAACCTTGGTTCATTCGGTTCTGGTTCTGATTCTGTTTAAAGTTCTGGTTTCTGTTTTGACCATTTTGGTTCTGGGATTGATTAAATCCCGGTGGTCCAATGTAGTTATTGGAACGATAACTCAACAGATTTCGGTCCCCTTGCGGTTGGTAAGAATTACCTCCCGTATTGTAGGAACCTTGGGCTGCGAATATGTTCTCTTGAGTGAAGCCAACGGAGGCTGGGCACTCATGGTACGGGTGTGGACCACCACAGGTTTCACAACTGATAGATTTATTCTGCTGATTGTGATTTTTCTGGTGAATTCGGAGAACCGCAGCAGACAAATCATCAAACTTTCTGGTAAAGGCAGCTATTTCATTATTTGCCGGAGTGACTGACTGATGCGTGGGAATCGCAACAGGCTTTACCTCTCGAGGGATCTCGAGAAGCTTACAACCCCCACCAGGCAGTGTACCTGATCGTTGTAGTATAGTATAGTGACAAGTACCGGGGGATTGATCGTTCAGCTTAGGAATAGTGTCGCTAGGATTAGAAAGCCTAATTACTAGTTCTAAAGGTGAGGGATGATTATTTTTGTGTTTTTATATTTTATGGAAAGCAAGTAAAAATCTCGGGTTTTGGAAGAGTGGGCGGAATTAGTTGCTATTCAACTAACCCAAAACTAAGATGCAATCAAAATAAAATACTAAAAATGAAAATAAACTAATTATACTAAGGTTGTGAGCAGTAATTGGAGAAAATGTGTTTACTTAGATTTCACTACTCCCTAGATATCTTTTACACGTTAATTACTTGTTATAATTGCATGGATGACGGATTGTATTCCTTAATACCATTCATGGGGTGGCATACATAACTCCCCAATTCTATGAGCTCTTATCTCCTCCTATACCATGCCCAGCACAACTATAGGGATTGTAAACAGTGGCTCATGCATTAAATACAAGCAATAAAGACCTAGTACGCCTCGGTTCATGTTTCTTAAGACGTTCAAGCATGTTACCATTTGGAGATCTGCCAGTTTTCTTAAGCCTAACATATAAATCATTCATCCAAGACAAGAATAAGCAAGTAATCAACACATAATCAATATCTAGGTTTCATTAGATCTAAGCAAACACAAAAGAGATCTAGCCTAGCATAATGGAATTGAGACAAGAACAAGATATAGACAACCAACACATAGACATATTGATTGAATTAGAAGAACACTTATCTCAATTACAATGCAAGGTATCAAGGGTTTAGAACCCTTGAAAAACCTGTAAAAGTTGCACCAAAATCGTCTTTAGGGTTTCTCCCAAAACTTCTCTTTAAATGTGAAAAACTAGAAAACTATATATAGGAAAATGGGGATGACGGCGTCAAGAACAAAGGTGTGACGCCATCATCTCGCCGCCAAATACTTCCTCGGACGGCCTTGATCTACTTCTGACGCCGTCAGGGCCTAGGCCGTCACACAAATTACTCTTGACGCCCTGTGTGTGACGCCGTCATCAACTACGGATTTTAATTCTTGAGGTTTGACGCCGTCATGGGATTACTCTTGACGCCTTCATGTACTGTTCCCTGCATGGAAAATTGAGACTTTGCCGTTTTCTTCACTTTTATGCTCCAAAAACGTCCAAAATGGCTTCTTTTCCAGAATTCACTCTCCAAGTACCTAAAATCACAAAAGGAACGATTTAGGGCAATATTTGATCAAATAAAGTCGGATTCGGGCTTAAATGACCCCCTAAAAACGGATCATTTTTCGCCTCATCATATACCCTTACACTTGAGATTTGCTTGTCCTCAAGCAAATGCGCTTTTATTCTACTCAAAAGACAAGTTAGGGGTCATTTAACACTAATATAAAAGTAATTACAACAAATAATCATTCCACTAAAGACCAATAGACAAGCACGGAGGTCATACACTAGCACCTCACAAATAGTGTTTAGATACTCACATCTCTCGGGTGTAATAAAGTAATATAACATTATGGAAATGGAAGATATCTCTCACTACCTGTCATAGCAAAATAGATTACCATAGGCTTGGGAAAGGATCAAACCTCCACCACATGGCGTAAGCACCTAGGATAAACTATCAAAGAGGTCTTTTAAAGGGTTGTAACGTTAGGTATAGGGATATGAATTACACGATTTTGTTGGATAAAGGAAGTTTTACTGGTGGCGAGTTAACAATCTTGGTTAATTACATGTACAATATGGCGTTGCTAAGCCAAGACTAGACTCGACTTAAGCTAATAAATGAGAAATAACAAAAACATAAAATGAACATAGAATAAAAACGGGATGGTAGTCCGTATGTTTTTTTTTTTTTTTTTTCTTCTCTTTTTCCTTTTTCTATATATATATATATATATATATATATATATATATATATATATATATATATATATATATATATTTTTTTTTTAGACATACACTCTTACCCTACCATCCAAAATAATACATCATAGGGAATGAACATTCCCCTTACACTTGAATCTTTACATACTTTACATTAAACTAATCTAATGACTCAAATTAAGAAAATCAAAACACTTGGAGCACTTTTAAGATTAACGTACATATGGGGTAATAAATGATGTTCTTCCCCATTACTCCATAAAATAAGTACTTACCCATGAGTCCCAATCGTCCCAAACAATATGTACAAGGATATGACTCGACTTAGCAACCATGTAATCAATTAGATAGTTAACTTAGGGTTTAACAAATAACAATAATGCACTAAAAATGAGCGCATACACGGAAGGCTAAGGCGATTTGGGTGTACATTTAAGTGGGGTGTAACAAATTCTTCCTTTAAGTAAAATGCTTAAAGTTAGAAACGAAAAGATAGGCTCGGAGGGGTGTACTAGGGGTATCGTGTACTAAAAATGAGTACAACGCTAAGGGTGTGGGAAAAATTAGTTGACTTAACTAGTCAAGTAGTATGACTTAAATGGTCAAGTAATTATGATACGGGTTTAACACAAGGGTGATCCTAATGCCTCTTATCATGTAGTAAATCCTACCACACGAATGTAGTCTCACTAGCGGTCTTGGGATGCATCACTAACGCAAGTTCTAGAATCTAAATGCTACCGGTACACTCATAAGCACTAATAATGAATGCTTTTCCTATCAAATCTAAAGGCGAACCTCACATATTTGGGTGGAAAATTTTTCTGAATATACGGTTATGTGCTAGTCATACAATCTCCTATCCATGAGACGCTTGCTATGGCTAAAGTCTCACTCCTAAATGTTGTAAAAAATTTTTAATTTGGCGCTAAAATTACACTAACAAGTATTTCTCATAGTTTTATTACACATCTACTATCAAACAAAACAAACTCAAGCGAAAGTGCATATGTAAGGTATCATCTTTTTACCCTCCCTTACACTTAAGATGAACATTGTCCCCAATGTTCAAGTAAAGAATGTAAAAGTGAAAAAGTAAAGAGAATGAAATCAAATACTCCCCTGATTCGCTCGGTATGGATTATAGGATGGCCAGGTTAGATCTTCCTCCAAGAAAACGAACAATCAAAGCTTCCCTTCCAGAATATAAATCATCTCCTTGTCGAAAATAACCTGTAAATCCTGACAAAATAGACAAGACAACCTCGCGTAAAATCGGCGGCATCCTATATAAGTTACTAAATCCTAGAAAACAAAGTAAGATATAATGCTTGTGGAATGAAGTTTGCAGATTTCCTGGAGATTATAAAACTTAATAATTCACAAAAAACCATAAGACTCCCTTAGAAAAACAAAACCGGTAAAATTTCCAGATTTTAACTCCTGACGCCGTCAAGAGTAAACTCATGACGCCGTCAGAATGGACCTGCAGAAATTCTTATGTTAAGTTTCCGGAAAATTCCTGGAAAAACTTGGTCCTACTTCCTGGAAAATCCTGCAAAACTTCATTATGACTCAATACAAGCATTTGACTCTAACAAATACGAATATACATGTTCATTTAATATTGTGGAGAATCATGATCGGTTTATTCCTTAAAAACATATTTGGGGTTTCCCCTTACACTTATCTTTTGCAAAAATACTTTTAGGTTGGAGTTAAGACTAGGCCAAACAACATAGTAAAGTATTTCCACATTTTAATTGAGAAACATGATCAACCAACAATAAAAATAAAACATGCATACGGAAGCAAATAACAATCAAACAAATAAAATCACACAAAACATGGGTTGCCTCCCAAGAAGCGCTTTTCTTTATTTACGAGTCTTGTAGCTAGACTCAAGATCATGGGTTACTACGTGATCTCATCATTGGTTCCACTCTCTAGGTCGTCTTCTAAACTAGTATCGCTTTCATAGTGCAAGTACTTCGGATCTTCGAATTCGAAAACATCTTGTCGATACTTAGAACCAAGCTTACTAACATTCTTAAAGAATCCACATGATAAATCAGAAATATTTCTACACCCTCTCCTAACATCTTCATCACACAAGATAAGTTGGGAGCTCATCATATCAAGCCCATCACAATCTATTCCCTTAAGGTCTTTTCTCTTGTATGGCGTTTGGTATGAAATCCTCCTAATCCCATCAGTGAAGGTCATGATTCCGTTCAAGCCATCCACTATAAAATTAGTGATTTCACAAAAGGGTGCTCCAAAGACGACTTGTGATAACCTAGGGTCGACATAGTCCTCTATGTTGTCCACAATCGTGAATTCCATAGGGAATGCCATATTTCCTACGAACACCTGGATTTCATGATCCTTACCAACCACTTTCTCTCCCTTGTAAATCATCCCCCATCTGCAGATATTGTTATAATGAAACAATGACATAAAATTCTTTGGCAGGGATACATTAATGTATATGTTATCGAAGTACTTATGACCGATCATGCAAGGGATTTTGAGATTATTCGGATCACGTCGTCTTATCTTCCCCAACTCTCCATCCTTTGACCCATATAGATTCCCCTCAAGAGAGGGACGATACTCGTACACCTCCTCACTATCCCTATGAAAAATTACCTTCCTAACACCATTGGTGAGTACTACACTACCATCTTTCTCATCAAGGATTGCTCCCGATTCATTGATAAATGGTATCCCAAGGACAAGGTGGGTTAACGTTTGATTGGTGAGAGGGTCCATGTCATCAACCACGGTGAGGTCAGTATTGTAAACAAGCTCTTCAATCCTAATTGATAAATTTTCTATTACTCTCTCGCACGCAATGTGCTCTGGGAAGGTTTTGTGGTATAGGGAAAGGGGGATTATGTTGACTGGGAAGCTAGGATCTATATGACTATCGGTTAAGAGCTTTTCCTTAATGGTACAGGGGATCTTGAAAACTTTAGGGTTACATTCCTTAGTCTGATTGCTACCCACACTAATAACATCCTCCATTTTTCTCTCGGATTCTTCTATAATAGATTTACCCAAAATGGTTGGATCTTTCTCATGCTCTTTCGATTTCTCGTTCCTTTCATCCGGTTTGTCGGATTCTTGCGCGGTGCATTACTCGGGTGAGTCGGTAGGTTTCCTTGCCGAAGCATGGTCAACCCTTGAGGTCTCATCTTTCGCTGTCTGACTGAATTTGTTAGTTTGTTGTTGGGTTGGGTTGGATGTTGAAGCAGATATTGTGGTGATGGTGTTTACGAAGTGGATTGGTCCAGGGGGGTTGATAGGTTCTTTTCCGTTAGGAGATAGATGTTTGAATAACTTACTAGGACTTTTTATTTTTACAGGGGAGGCTGGTGGACTCATGACGGTAGCAGATTTAACCTCATCAACGTGAATGGGCTTATTATCAATATGCTCCTTGATAGCAGTCAACAGATTACAAATCTTGTTGTTCACGTCAGCCTGCTGTTGTTTAAATTTTGCCTCGAGCGTAGTGAGCTGTAGTTCTTGAGATAGAATGAATTTTTTTAAAGTATCTTCACAGCTTTACCTAGGGATACCTTGTGACGGAAAATGCTCGGACCAAGTGAGTGGTGAGGAGTCATTGAAGGATACGCTTCACGTTTGGTACCCTCTAAAATCAGGTTTATCCTTCCATGCCTCATAGGCTTCGGCAGAAGTTCGAGGACCCTGACCTACGTGTGATGATGTGAATTCGTTATAAGCACGTTTTGGAAGTTCCATGCAGTTATAGGTCTCATGAGGGCCATTGCATAGTTTGCATGTAGAGGCGATTCTGCTTACTTGGCTTGAAGGTTTATGAGCTTCGTAAGATTTCATGAGAGACTTGACTCGACCTTCAAGTTCCATGATCCTACGGTTGGGAGTGCTAGAATTGTTCGAAGGCAAGGATATTGCCTTGACCGTTTTGTTCAAATCACGGGGATCATTCCAACTTTCGTTGTCATAGAGAGCAAGATCTTCTATGAGTTCCCATGATTGTTCCGCACTAAGATCACATAGCTTACCACCGGCCGATTGGTCAATGGTTCGCCTCGTGGAGATGTCGATATGGTCATAAAAAATTTGGACTTGGAGCCAAAGATCTATGCCATGATGAGGGACTTTTTGGAGTAAGTCCTTGAAACGAGTCCATGCTTCATAAAGAGATTCATTTTGACGTTGTTGGAACATCAAGATGTCATTTCTAAGCTTAGTAGTTCTCCCCGGTGGGAAAAATTGAGCAAGGAAACGAGTGGTGAGATCATCCCATGTGGTGATGGATCCCGCGGGTAAACGCTCAAGCCATTGACTAGCTTGATCCCGTAGAGAGAATTGGAATAGGCGTAAACGGGTAGTCTCTCTAGTTTCAACACCTAGGTCTATCGAATCTACGATTTTGAGGAAGTCCTTAAGATGTTGGTTTGGATCTTCGGAACGAAGTCCATGGAATGCACATCCGCTTTGCACCAACCGGATGGTGTCGGATCGCAAGGGGGTCACATTGTCTCCGGTGAGCTCAATGGTGTTTCGGTAGCCTTGATGGCTAGGTCGGGAGTACTCTCCTAAGGTTCGGGGCCTAAGGGGTTCTAGTGGTGGGTTTTGTTGTGGTGGGATGACGGGTTCAAAGATGTTACCACCTTCCATGATGTCGGATGGTAAAGAGTTACGAACAAAGGCACGAAGAAATAAGATAGACTAAAGAAAACCTAAAAATAAAAATAAAATATTACTAGAAAGGAATCTAGCAAGTAGACCTAATAAAAAGAAATTCTAACCTAGACAATAACTATTCCCCGGCAGCGGCGCCAAAAACTTGATGCGTGGGAATCGCAACAGGCTTTACCTCTCGAGGGATCTCGAGAAGCTTACAACCCCCACCAGGCAGTGTACCTGATCGTTGTAGTATAGTATAGTGACAAGTACCGGGGGATTGATCGTTCAGCTTAGGAATAGTGTCGCTAGGATTAGAAAGCCTAATTACTAGTTCTAAAGGTGAGGGATGATTATTTTTGTGTTTTTATATTTTATGGAAAGCAAGTAAAAATCTCGGGTTTTGGAAGAGTGGGCGGAATTAGTTGCTATTCAACTAACCCAAAACTAAGATGCAATCAAAATAAAATACTAAAAATGAAAATAAACTAATTATACTAAGGTTGTGAGCAGTAATTGGAGAAAATGTGTTTACTTAGATTTCACTACTCCCTAGATATCTTTTACACGTTAATTACTTGTTATAATTGCATGGATGACGGATTGTATTCCTTAATACCATTCATGGGGTGGCATACATAACTCCCCAATTCTATGAGCTCTTATCTCCTCCTACACCATGCCCAGCACAACTATAGGGATTGTAAACAGTGGCTCATGCATTAAATACAAGCAATAAAGACCTAGTACGCCTCGGTTCATGTTTCTTAAGACGTTCAAGCATGTTACCATTTGGAGATCTGCCAGTTTTCTTAAGCTTAACATATAAATCATTCATCCAAGACAAGAATAAGCAAGTAATCAACACATAATCAATATCTAGGTTTCATTTGATCTAAGCAAACACAAAAGAGATCTAGCCTAGCATAATGGAATTGAGACAAGAACAAGATATAGACAACCAACACATAGACATATTGATTGAATTAGAAGAACACTTATCTCAATTACAATGCAAGGTATCAAGGGTTTGGAACCCTTGAAAAACCTGTAAAAGTTGCACCAAAATCGTCTTTAGGGTTTCTCCCAAAACTTCTCTTTAAATGTGAAAAACTAGAAAACTATATATAGGAAAATGGGGATGACGGCGTCAAGAACAAAGGTGTGACGCCATCATCTCGCCGCCAAATACTTCCTCGGACGGCCTTGATCTACTTCTGACGCCGTCAGGGCCTAGGCCGTCATACAAATTACTCTTGACGCCCTGTGTGTGACGCCGTCATCAACTACGGATTTTAATTCTTGAGGTTTGACGCCGTCATGGGATTACTCTTGACGCCTTCATGTACTGTTCCCAGCATGGAAAATTGAGACTTTGCCGTTTTCTTCACTTTTATGCTCCAAAAACGTCCAAAATGGCTTCTTTTCCAGAATTCACTCTCCAAGTACCTAAAATCACAAAAGGAACGATTTAGGGCAATATTTGATCAAATAAAGTCGGATTCGGGCTTAAATGACCCCCTAAAAACGGATTATTTTTCGCCTCATCACTGACTTACATGAGTCATTCCTCTCTGCAGAGGAGTCCCAAAAATTGTGATGGGCAGTCATGTTTTCGATTAAGTCATAACACTCTTCAGGGGTCCTTTTCATAAAGGTGCCCCCAGCAGCAGCATTGATGGTGTCACGATGACGAAGTGTCAAACCATTATAAAAGGTATCAATAATGGTGACAAGAAGCATGTTATGATTGGGACACCGATCAATAGCAAGTTTGTAGCGTTCCCATGCCTCAAATAAGGACTCTTCGGGAAGCTGTCTGAAGTTACTAATATCGTTTCTCAGCTTTGTAACCATAGATGGTGGAAAGTATTTAGCCAAGAATTTAGTAACCATCTCATCAAAAGTATGGATCGAATTCTTAGGAAGTCAATTGAACCATGAAGTCGCATGATGAGTGAGAGAATATGGGAACAGGTATAAACGTAGGCCGTCTTCGGTGACGCCATTTTGTTTCATGCTCTGGGTGACGGTTAAAAATTTATCGAGATGCTTGTTAGCATCGTCACCCGGCAAACCGTGGAACTGACACGAATTATGGACCTGTTGTATCATGTTGTGTTTTAATCCAAAATCCGAGGCTCCAATTGTAAGTGGTGCAATGGGTCCACCCCTCCCGTGCATGGTAGGTTGACACAGTTCCTCCATTGTTCGGGTGTCAGGAACTGGTTCCTCCTTGGGAGGGATTGGGGGCTCGTCGTTCATTTTTAGTGTGTGTTCTTCTTCAACAGTACGTAACTCGATTACGTTTCTATGAAGATTACGTCGTGATTGCGAACGAGTGCGCATGCACTAAAAACAAATTTCAAAACAATATCGAGGAAAAACCACAGTGAACTTAAATCCAATAATCACAAGTGAAATGGCTTCTTTGAAAAAGGTACACCAATCACAGGGATACAATGGCAAGTTTTTATCTTAAGTTTGGGAACTTATTATGTTCACACCCCCAGTTGGTAGGTGTTCTGCCTTGGTTTGCGGTGGTAAACTTTTATGTAATTATATTCACAGTAAAATGTTTTTGGCTTTTCGTGTATGGGTGAAAAAACTTGGACAATATTTTTGGAACTGATTCGTTAACCGAAATCGTTCCTTTAAGATTACTCGCAGGCTAGCGGGAGGAAATAAATGGATCCCTCTTCAGTTCACAATTTAATGTCAGAACTTACCTTATACCAGCTGTTTCAGGTTGTAATCTTAAAGACAACGAAGTAATTTAACTTCACAGTTTGTTTTGTTGTTTATGATTTTTTTGGTGTTTTTAACACTTCAGGAAAAGTGTTAGTGAACTTTTTCAGATATGATTTTGATTTTTACAAAGTGATGGTATTTGTACATGAGGGGTTTTGAAAACCACTATACCTAAATCGTTTTGAAATACGCAACAACCTCCCCGGCAGCGGCGCCAAATTTTGACTCCTCCCAAACCAACCAATCGACCGTGTGCAGTTGATAGGCCCACCTGGGAGAAAAAGTCAAGTATTAAAATCCGTGGAAGTACAGGGAAATCCCCTGGTCGTTAAGTCCCAACGAGATTGAAATTGTATTTGTAAACGGTTTTGGGAATAAATGGTACTGAGGACAGTAACCAAAGATTAAGTGGGTTTGATTTACACTACTGATATTATTTGGATAATATAAAACAAGCACAATAAACAGCTATGTATACACGTAAACTGGAACTGTAAACAAATACGTATGCGTACAGAGAAAAAGGTGAGTTTTAAAGAAAAATAAACTACAGGGGTCAAAAATGACAATTCTATAAACTTAAACTTAAAAGAAAATTAAAGTAAAAAGAAAATTATTTTTTAGATAATTTTATTATTTTTTTATTAATTATTTAATTAAAAACTATTTAACTATTTAATTAAAACTAATTTAAATTAACCTAAAAATGATAAATACTACAAATTAAACTAAAAACTTGCAAAAATATTTTCTAAAACTTAAATGAACTTGAAGAAAGTATAAAAAATTAAAAATAAATATTTTTGTCTTTTTATGATTTTTTTTATTAATTAATTACTAATTATTTTAATTAAACTATTTAAACTATTTTAAATTACTAATAATACTAAAATAACTTAGAAAATTATGAAAAAAATTTATAAAACTAATTAACCATCACAGGAATCCTAAAAAATTATAAAATTATTCTAAAAATTATATTTAGGCTAATTTACTAATTAATTACTTATTTATTAATTAAAATTTAATTAACTAAATTAATTAAGGAAAATAGTAAATGAACAGTAACAATCAGAAAAATATTTTCTAAAAACACCTAATGACTTATAAAACTTAAAAAAAATATAAAAAGATACTGCTATTAAATAAAAATTATTAAAACTATTTAATTACCTAATATTACCTAATTATTAATTAAACTAGGATTAATTAAAATAAATATTAGTTGAACAGTAAAAATTATGAAAAAATTACAGTGAGTATATTAAGTAATGAAAAGCCTAAGAAAAATAAACTTGGTCCAACAGCTTATTCAAATAAGCAGTTATAAGCCAAACGGCTTATTTAAGCTTATTACACAAAAAGCACCTTAAGTATATTGTTTATGTAAACTCAAACGGAACTGGTGCCCCAGAGCTTATGGAAGGGGTGTGTGTTATAATGCATGATACTATCCAAGAGGTCCCAAGTTCGACTCCACACACACCCAATTTTTTGAAACTATTTATTTTTTTGATTTTCTTTTTACCAACCTATGAAATAAGCTAAAATAACAAACTTTAAAAAAGGAAAACTTTTTATAATAGCCAAATAAGCTCTGTATGAGCTTATTTCCTTAACAGATGGCTTAAATAAGCCAAACTTGGATTTTTAAAAGCAAAAAGCTATGAATAAGCTACAAAGTGGAAAAATAAGCTATAAGTTATTGAGTTTCACCTAAATTAAGCTAAACTAACTTAATAAGCTAAAGGAATAAGCTATAAGCTCAAATAAGCACTCTTAATGAGCTGCTTAGCCAAACAGGCCAAAAGGGTCAACTTGCAGCCCTTGTGGGGTCCACAAAGGGGTTCAAGAGTCCAAAATAAAACTTAATGTGATAAGTTGGCCTGGAAAGCTTCTCAAAAAGCCAATAAGCAATGCTTATGGCTTTTTAATAAGCTGTTGGTGGGCTTGTGAAGTTGGGCCTATATACTGATGACTCAGTATGTAATCTCAAAATGGACAAGGTTTGGGGTCTAATAAGCTAGGGGACAATTGATTCAGCCCCCAAAATAAGCAATCCTACAATAAGCTAAGGTGGATGGCTGCTCAAAAAGCCAAGGGTAAGGGTGTGGGTCCCACAGGTGAGTACAGAGGAGACTTGTGAAGTTGGCTAATTACCCTGGTTACTCAGTGTAACTTATTTGGACAGATCAACTTTGTGGCTTTAATAAGCTATAAACCAATAAACTGAAGTACAAAATAAGCCAAGATATCAAAAGATCTACTGATAAGCTACCTAAAAATCTAGTGGTGAAGTCTGGGTCCCAATAAATAAGCCTGAATGAGCTTATAAACTTTGTGTGAAAGCCTTGGTGCAGGGGAGGTTTGCAGCCCTGCAACCTTAAATAAGCTGTTGCATACCCTTCATAAAAAATCTGAAAAATAAGATGTGCATGGGTTCTTGTAGTTTAGGTGGTAATCTTTTATCACAAAGAGTTTTAAGATCCAATTCCACCCACAAAATTCATGAAAATTCCCTCAAAAAAATGAGTTTCTGATGAACCATGCAATTTTTGACTTTTTACTCTTGAGCTAAGTTTGACTTATATGAACTTCTAATGATCACTACTGAGTGTATATGTTATATTAAGCTAATGATACATGAAAATAAGTTATATTACCTACTAATAAGCTTTTATGAAGAAAATGGAACTTAACAATTACACAGACAGTATGTATGATGGATTTAAAATAAGTTTTGACTTTTCTATTAACTACCACTAAATTTTATTACTTAACTGAGTTAACAGAACCTAAGTAAACATGTACCAACACAGAATAACAAACAATACAACCCTGAACACCACTAGCATAATAAATCCAAACACCCCTATAATGATACTGATTTGTAACTTTCAAAGGATATCACTAAATTAACCTCTCATATCAACTCCAAAAGTTATAATTTGCCAAATTAAATCTTTTTAAGTATGAAAATGCAGATATTAACAGTTCAAACCAAGATTATCAAAAATGAGCAACTTACAGTGAATTTTAAGAATCTAAGCAACTTAATAAACTAACAAACAAAGATATGATTTTAATCAATATCTGAACTTACAAACACCACAGGAAAATAAAAACATAAAAATCAAAGCAAATAAGAAACTTAAACAGTAAAATGGAAAGATGGAACAAAAAGCTTACAAAAATGGATCAAGCTGAAAATTGAGAACCAAGGACAAGGACCCAGAAATCTTTCCTATAAGCCTTCCACAAGGCTTCTAATACCAAGGGCCATCCAAATTATACCTTGCTCCAAGCAGAATTCACCATGAACACACCTTTTGACTTTTGTTGACTTTTTGTGTTTTTGAGCTTTTTTATTACTAAACTGCTTGTAGTTATTACTAATAGCTTAGATAAGCTATCTGGGAGCTTAAGTAATAAACTTCACAGTAACAACAATTAAACTAATAGCTTTTTTGGAAATTTTAAATGAAATTGCATAAGATGAAACAGTTAAAGAAACTTGAATTTGATTAATCAAAAAGAGTTACAAGACATGAAAGATGCTTAACATACTGCTTAAAAGCTTAGGATTACACTAAAAATTTGAAATTGCATTACACGACTTAATTTAAAACTAATTAACTAACTACTTGAACCTTGATGCTCCTCTTCTATTTATAGCTGAGGATTAGGGTTTGGGAACTCCCTCTGAGCACTTCCCACCTCATCTTGCCCCTTCATTTGCTTCAATTCATCTTAGCCGTTTAAAACTGTTTTTGGCGCCAAAATCCATAGAGGTAACTTGCAGCCGTTTTGTGAGCATTTAATGCTTCTGATTTGACTATTGAAGGTGAGGGGGGGACAATTTGGAGTGTAGGTGTGGTTTATGGGTGGTGGTGTAAGATGTTGCAGGTTGTAGGGTGGTGGAGGTTTTAGGTGTTACACGTGGAGCCCCCTAAGGTAAACCTAAGGGGTGGGTTTGTTGTGGGGGTGACAGAGGGTGTTTGAGGTGGAAAGGTGAAGTTTGCAAGTGGTGGAGGAGGGTGAATGGTGGTGAAGCAGGAGGTGGAAAGAGGTTGGGGATGATGGTCAACGAGGTCAACGAGGGTCAAAGTATTGACCCTGTTTTATTATAAAAAGGGTTGTGGGCTGGATGTGTGTTTGGGCTGGAAAAAGTATGGGCTTGGGGTTTTATTTATTTTGGATTTTAAGGAGTATGGATTATAAGGAGTATAAATGGATCCGGTTTGGTTTTGTGTGAAATAAGGCCCAAGGACTAATTGTGTAATTTGATGAATCTTTAGGGCTGATCATTCCATATTGCCAAAGTATCACAAAGGGCCATTCCTGCCATATAACATTAGTACAAGGATGTTATTTGTATTTTTTTTTCATTTTAAAACCTCTAGGGACCATTTATGTAATTTCACCAAAGTTGAGGGGGTGAAATTGTAATTTCCCACAAGTTATCAAAAAGTTCCAAATTGTATTTTATGAATAGTACAAGGGTGATATTTGATAAAATTCCATTTTAAAACACCCAAGGACTAATTTTGCCAATTTTGAAACTTGAGGGGTAAATATTGCCATTTTGTGAAAACTTTTATCCAGGGATTTATAGTGAACATGTTTGATTTCCCAAGGACCTAAGTTGACTTCTCTTTCATTTTTAAACCTTCAGGGACTAGTTTTAACAAGTTTTGAAAGTTGAGGGACTGAAACTGCCAATTATGCAAACTTTGCACGTTTTGTATCTGTTTTTGATTATTTTGCATCTGAAACATATAAAACACACTTCTGGGATAATTTCAGTATTATGATGCATATTTGAGTGTTTTTGGACGTTTTGACAGTTCAGATTGGTATAAAATGATGAGTATTTAGACACTCATCAGCCACCCTACTTCGAATTGTCATCTTTGGCGTAAACAAATTAGATATGATCATATGTTATTTTCTTCTCTGTGGGATGAGGATGAGAATATGAGTATACTTGTTTCTTATTGGGTAAGTTGTACAAATTGAAATAAACACCAAAGAAAACCTCGATGGTGGCGCTTCTTTGGTGGGTTCGAAGGTGGGTGGGTTTCAGTGGTGGTGTTTTGATTCGGCGGAGGAGGGGTTTGGTGGTGGTGGGTTTATGTAGTGGCGGGGATGGTGCGAGATAGGTGGGGAGAGAGAGAGAGAGAGAGGGGGGGGGGATGAGGAAGGGGTTAAAATATATACAGAGAGAAAGTGACGATATATTTGTAATTTACTATGAAATAAATAAATAAATAAACCACCTACCTTGGGACTTTGTCGATTTACGGAACTTTCGAGCCCCGAAACACTTTATTTTATGAGTTATTTGCATTTTAATGTTTTTTCGGATTTTTTTGGACTTTGTTTATGCAATAACTTACGGCCCGTTTGTCTTTTAGGACCCATTTAAATTTTGTATCTTTATTAAGAGTTCCTTTGTAATTTGGAATAATAAGTTCGAAGAAATATCAAACATCTATTTTTGGCAGTTTTCTTGCTAAGAATCCTAACAGTCGGTATTCGGTATTCTATTGAATCAACGATTATTGGTAGAATCATTCCTGGTACCCGTGTGAATCAACATGTCCGATTTGTGTTATCTCGTTATTTGGTCTACATCACTAAGTTAAAACTTGGTAGTATATATCTATATTGAAGTATGTAAATCATTATCATATATCAGTGTATCGGATTTCACTTACCTTTCTTGATGTCTCGATCCTATTGTTGAGTCATACATCAACATCAAGTGTTGGGCCAATTCAGTGCCCACTGGTTTACTAAGATTTGAACATAAAATAATCTAATTGTAGAATTAGTCCACAAATGAATATATTCAGGGAGTTATCTTCGTAGTTCTTTAGAGAGGAATAATAAGTCCCCTACTTATTGATGCGGTACTCAGTGAGTAGAGTCCATAAACCAAAAGAAGATGATAGAGTCAGTGAGATTTGATAATGTTTCACTAACTCCCTCTGATCTCCTCAACATCAAAAAACATTCTGAGAACAAATACTTAGGAAAGTATCTAAGTATCTAAATAAGTTTATGTGATAACTTTCTTGGAAAGATAATGGAAAAACATTATTTACCAAAGAAAGTCAAAGATGGTACAAGTGTTGGTATAAAAGGATAAACAATTGTTAACATTGTCCTCTGAAGTGGAATTTGACACATTTTAAGAATATAAGCATTTCATTAAAGTTGGTAGGAGTGTACTACATGGTTTAATACACGACACATACCCTACAGGTATCCACCTCGATTTTAACCTATAAAAGAGAATGTTTCAAAAAAAAGTAAATGCTTATATCTTGCAATTAATGTGGGAAAAAAAGCGTTTACTCCTCTTTGAATTTAGTCTCTAACATATTTAGAGTGATTGATAAGTTTATACTTGAACGCCTACTTTGGTTAGTGTTTAAGTTAATGATAAGATCACCATACTTTTCATTCAACTAAGATTGTTATTCCGCAAACAATCTTTGTAAATTCTTTGATTTATTCAAATAAGAATTTAAATGTTATCTTGTTAAAATTGTGTTTCTTACTTATGTTTTAAATTACATCAAGTGCTATATAAGTGTTCATAAAACTTAAAGTATATCTCAAACAAACACTTTAAAAGGAACAACTAATAAGCACGTGGTAAATATGGCGGTTTTAGTCAAATGAACCCTAAAAATGTGTAAGAAAATAAAATGTAAGAGTATGCAACACTTAATTTGATAGTTTGTACTTTGTAGTAACAAACATGTCAATTAAAATTTGATTGAGATCCTCTAAAGTTCAATTTGAACATGATATGTCATGTTAGTGTTATTTTGAGTGAGATTTTAAATTCAATTCAAATAAAAATGACACATTAAAAGGCCCACATTTTTTCTCTTCTCACAAAACATCAACATGACCTACTATGTTTAATTTGAACTTTAAAGGATCTCAATCCATTAAAATTATTCATTTAAAAAGAACATATATGGAGTATTATTTTTGATTTATTGTGTTTAGAGTTTCATATGTAAATAAAGCACTCCAACAAAACAAAAACATTATGTGACGCAAAAGTAGTAAAGGAACATATATACGTTATCATAATTCAAAGCCATCAAACATTCAAAAAGACCTTCTATGAATGAAAGGTTAAATGGAACTTGTTCATATATATGATTCCTCCAAAACACAAAACCAAATTCTTTACTAGTACTCTTCAATTTTCATGCTAACTGATACTAATTCTTTATCCAATGCATCATGAAATCTCCCTGTTTGCAAACCTCTTGACTATAAGGTAAACTGCTCGCCTTGGACGACTGTTTCGATAGTATCATAGTAACATGTGAGGTAAAGAATGTGTTATACATTTGTACTATTTTTTATTTAAGAAAAGGTACCTTCTTCCTTCATAAAGGTTATTGTTTCTCCTTGCAGATAACACAACGATACTGCCAAGAATGAATTCAAGTCACAGAAGCGCTTTTTGGCTTTGGAAGAGGAAGTTAGCACAATCTAAATATTTGTTTTGCCTTGATTTTCTTGTTGAAGTAGCTTCCTATAGACTAATAGATATAGACAACAGATTTAAACCGCATGTCGAAGTCCAATGCAAATGTTATAATCGATCATCTTTCTCGGATTCTCAGAAGAGATCCAATTAAGTGTAATGAACTTTTCATCCAAGAAAGTAGATACGAGTGTTACCTTGACAATATAGTTCTAGTCTTTGACATTAGTAGGGACTCTGATTCTAAAGTTAGTGATTGTGGACGAAAACACCAAAGTAAAGCATCCACGACAGCTACATAAACTGGTAACTGTTTTCTGTTGTGGGATTCTAGCTCAATGCACTCGAGTTGAAAAGGCGGCGACTGAATCATCTTAAGTTTGTCAGCATCCATAAGAACCTATTAGACAATTAATAAATTTATTCAAACGCAACTGTGCTATGTAACTGAAGTATTGTAATATATCATTGCCTGGGTCTAATTGAGTACAAAAAATAACTTACTAATCAGATAAATGATTTTGAGTAAACACAATACCGGGCTAATAGATAACTTTAGCTCTTTGAAATGGCTATTCTTGTCCAAAAATGGCTATCCTTATGCTGCCAACACCTAGGAAATATAAAGACTCTAAAAAGGCCTCTCAGTTAACTTCCTTATTTTTGAAAACCTGACTTTTCATTATTTAGCAACCCAAAAGACTTAGGGCCCGTTTGGTTTGTAGTTGGGTTTAGGATTAGGATTTAGATTTGGATTTGAATTTAGATTTGGATTTGGATTTGGATTTGAATTGTGTTAAAAATTGTTTGTTTTGTATGTTAGGATATAAAATAGGGTTTTGCTAATGGCAGTCCTAAGTCCTAAGGGTTGTTGTTAAGAGTTTGATTTTATTACATATGAACAAATGAATGATTCTTATTGGATAATATTTCCGATAAAAGTGGATGAAATCCCTACAAATCTGGACATACATCAAATACTTCATTCTCATTAGGTGAATTAGTTTCTTACAACAAACTGTAATAAAAATGATCATATTAATGACAGCCCTTTAGGACTGTCATTAGCAAAACCCTATAAAATAGGGTTAAGATTTATATTTATTTTAATAATAAAGTAATATAAGTGGGGTCATGTTTTGCGGATAGAACCAAAAGAAAGGGAAAAAAGAGAAAAAGACTTGAGTAGTACAAATGTCATAAATTTTGTGGATGCAACAAATAAAAAAAAGAAAGAAAAAAAAGAGAAATAGAGTTAAATAGTACAAATGTCAGAAAATCAACCTTCCCCCTTGGATTCGAGTATCCCCTAATTTGTGGGGTTCACTCCCACTTTCTAACCCTTTGTATATCAACCAAACAATTAATTTTACCTTCAATCCCAAATTCAAATTCAACATCCACCAACCAAACGGGCCCTTAGAATTATTAAATGTGATTGTTTATGGAAGCTTTTTGATTTGCTGCATCAAAACATGTCTAAACACGCCCTTCAGCACAACCCAACACTTGCCACATACCCAACCGAGATATGGAAACGACCCAACTACAATCTTAACTAAGACCCATAACCACAACAATCTACAATCTTTCCTTCTAACCATGACTACAACAATCTGACAAAGAACCGACCCAGAATCAGAAAAACACAATGACCCTCACCTAAGCACAAGCATCGACCATGACCAAAATCACTTAACATCAAAAACAGAACCACGACCACATCAGATCTACCAGTACCCGAACCTTACTCGAACCTCGAGCCATACCATACCCGAACCAGATCTACCTCAAACCGAAACTCGACCTGCACCACTGGCACCATATCCGAACCTCAATCCAACTTTGAAACACAAACTGAACCTCGACCCATCCTTGAACCACAACCTGAACCTGGCGTAATAAATGACCACCGCCTCGACACCAGCATACCACCTCATCCACACCAAGACCCTACCGATCTGAACTACAACCCCATCACTACCTGAACCTCCTGGAAATAAGCAACCAGCCCCTGATCTTGAAAAATACTCCATCTCTCCTAACTACACGACCTTATTAAACACAACGACCCCACAAAACGGAAAAAAGACAGATAGAATGATGCTTAGGCAACGAGCGAAAAACGGCCTGTGAAAACGAAAAGAAAGGCCATATGTAGTTATGTACATAGAAGACAAGACTATACGCGCTCCAGTCGGTGGCCGAAGCCAACGGCAGCAAAAGTAGGGTGGCGGCTGTGTTTAGTTTTAGGGCTTTTAAAGAAAGAAGAGAGAACTTTTAGATCAATATTCAAAACCATCACTACATAGTTATAGAACTAAAAGGAATATCTACTAGGATATATTATTTCATCATACACAAAGAGTTAATCATGCATAGAAAAACATACAAGAGCCCATGATATTATATGCGGTGTGTCCATCTCCAGCTCTTCATTAACTATCAAATATCATCGGAATTAAACCATGATTGGCTCCAAACGGTCAAATAAATTGACCAAGTAGATGGTCAACAAAGTCAAACTGCTTAAAGTCAATCTCCGTGGAAGTATAGGGGTTTCCCCGGGTCGTTATGTCCCGACAAGGTGTGATGGTATCGAAACGGGTTTGTGATCGGGTGAATTTGGACAGAAAGGGGTTGTGAATGATTATACTACTAATTTATACAAAGAAATAGCTTAAATAAGCTATATTAACAAGACTGTAAAATTAGAAAACCCAGAAACGTTTAAAACCTAAAAACGCGTACGTCTGATTTAAATTTACGTAGACGTACGAAATAAAATGCGAGTTTTAAGAAATAAAAAGCCTACGGCTATGAAAATGATATTTTTACAATCCTAATGATAAAAGAAAATTTTTGGAAAAAGAAAAATAATTTTTACACCATTTAATTAATTATTATTAATTAAAAACTAATTAATAACTATTTAAACTAATTTAAATTATTAAAAATACTAAAGTAAGATGAAAAATTATGAATTTTTTTCTAAAATTACTTTACACTAGCAGGAAGCTAAGAAAATTTTTAAAAGTCCCATAAGCTTATTAATAAGCTGTGGGATAAGCTAAAAAGCTTATAAAAGCTAAAAGGACCAAAATGTATTTAAATAAAAAAAAAAGAGTAACAAGTGAATGACTAAAGACCCAAGGGCAGTTGGTTAAGCGTGGTGTGGTGTGTGTGCTTGGGGTGCAAGAGGTCCAGGGTTCGAAACCCACCTCTTGCACTTTTTGCAATTTATTTTATTTTTGATTTTTTTTTTCTTTTACACAAATATTTCAACAATAAAAATAGCAAACTTTTATAAAACCAAAACTTATGAAAAGCTACAATAAGCTCAATAGGAACCCAAATTCCCAACAGTGGGCTTATATGACTTTAATGAGATTTTTAATTAACAAAAGCTAACTGATAAGCTACTATCTAGAACTTGAGTAAAAAGGAGATGGAAATATACTGAGGTAAGTGTATGTAAGCTAAAACTAACAAATAAGCACTCTTGACCAACAAACAAACTGAAATAAGCACTCTCAACTAACACAAACCAACAAACCTGAAAGGGGCTAATAGCAGGCTTAAATAAGCCTTGCAAATAAGCTCAAGAGGGCAATCTAAGCTAGGAAATAGGAAGTTAGTACTACTAACTTTCCAAAAAAATCCAAAGTTCAGGAAATGCTTGAGAAACAAGCTCAAAATGAGCTTATGAAACACCCACAATCAACACTGACTAATTAGTGGACTAAGTTGGGTGAGGCAAATGGGGGATAAAAAATAAGCACATTAATAAGCTGTAACAATGCAAACAAGAACTAGATACAACAACTCAGTACTACTAACTTCAAAAATAAACAAAAATCAAGCCAAATGCTCAGTAAATGAATAAGATATGATGAACTAAAAATGGGTCAGTAGGGGGGTAAGCTGGGTGCAGGGCATGCAAAAGTCCAACAGGTCAACTTTGAGACCAAATTTAAACTAGCAATTGACCTTCAAATTGAAATTTTCTTTTTGATTGTGATGCACAAGCATCAAATCTCTATATAAAAACAAATTTGATGTAATTCCACCCACTAATGAACCCTTGAACTCATAAAATGTTTTGGTTCATTTTCCTGACCATGAAGACTTTTGACTTTTCAGTTTCTTCAAAATATTGACTAAAACGAAATTTAATTACTCCTAGATGATAGATTATGATGAAATAAGCTATAATGCAACTATCCTAAGCTAGGTTAATAGATTTAGAGCTAAAATGAAGATTTTGATGTCCTAAATCCTAACAGTTAACAGTAAGATTAAGATTAAAGGAAAATTTGACTTTTCACCATAATCCTACCAAATTTTATGCTCAAACTATTCTAGTATAGCCTAAGGTAATATGCCTAAACTAGTTTCAATCTTTGAAAGCCACAAATACACAGGTTCACACAGAGATCCAAACACCCCTTAAACTAGACTGATTTTAGCTTTTATATTTTTAAGATGAAATGAACTATTCTAATTATGCAACTGATGATATAAGCTAAGTGTGACAAACAAAAGATAAGATTAACATCAGGGAAACATAAAAATAAGCATAAGAACAAGCAGATAAGCACAAATAGTACATAAGCTGAAGAAACAATCAGAATGGAAATTTAAAGGATAAACCTCAAGCCATAGGTATAATGCTCATCTGAGCTTACAAACAAACTACCCAAGCCAAGAACAAATTGCACAATCCTGTCCTAAAGCCTCCCTGAGGCACTAAACCATATCTCCTCAGCTTCTTCTCTTCTTCTTTTCCATTCTACACTGATTTTTTATTTTTTTTTTATTTTTGAAACATTTTTCATGAATTTTTGGATTATTTAGGATTTTGAAACTAAAACTGATTTCAATGCTTAAAAAGCTTATAAAAGCTTACTAAGGACTAATTTGAGCTTAAAGATTCAAGAACCAACAATATATAACAACATTAACTGGAATTGAAATTTTCAAATGGAAAATTGGTACAAACTGATAATGGATCGGAAACTGAAGTTTATGACTGAAATAAATTCATATTACATTGAAAAACATTAAGAGTACACTTAGAAAGCTAAAAATACAATGGAATTGGAAGATTTAAACTAATTCGACATACTACACTACAAGGCTAAACTATTGTACTCTAACTAACAATTATTTCTTCTTTCTTTATGACTTAAATAAGACCTGGTGCATCTCACTCTCTTTCCCACTTCCATTTCAAGCCGTTGGATGAGTCCCTTTAATCTCAGCCCTTCATTTTGTTTTTTTGGCGGGAAATGAACTTTTTGGCAGTTTTAGTGGGTTAGGTTTGGTTGGTGGAAGCATTAATTGAGGAGGGGGGGATGTAGGGGACAATAGGTGAGGTTGGTGAGGGTTTGGAGGAAATGAGGGGTAGGGTTGCAGGTTGGGGTAGGCACGGGTGGTTTTGGCAGGGAGAGTGGTATTGGTGGGAGGGAAGCGGTTTTGACTCAAGTTTGACCCTATGGTTTGACTCGTTAACCTGTTTGACCCAGGGTGGGATTTTTATTATTTTTGGCTTTTGGTCTTGGGTAGTGGGCTAGGGGATGTGGTGGATCAGGGTAGTGTTTGGTTTAGATTGGGATTTTGGACTAAATATATAACAAGGGTCCATTTGGTTTATGAATTACACAAGGACCACAAGTGTAATTTTTTGAATATTAAGGGCTGGTTTGTGTATCTTTCCAAACTTGGTCCAAGGTTCATTTCTGCCATATATGAATAGTCTAAGGATATAATTTGCAATTTTCCATTTTTGAATGCCCAGGGACCAAAATTGCCAAATTCCAAAGTTAAGGGACCAAACTTGCAATTTCACCAAACTCTTCACTCAAGGACCAATCTTGCCAAGATGAGTAATCAACGGACCATAAATGATAATTTCCAAAATTTTACATCCGAGGGACTATTTCTGCCAATTGTGAAACTTCAGGGACCAAAATTGTAAATTTTCAAAACTTTCACCAAAGGACTAAATATGATAACTTATGATTTCAAAAGGACCTTTGGTGACTTTTCTTACAAAACAAATGCCTAGGGACTAAATTTGACAAGTTTTGAAAGTTGAGAGACTGAAACTGCCAATTTTGCAAACTTTGTTCGTTTTTTATCTGTTTTTACTCATTTTGCATCTGAAACATATAAAACACAATCCCTGGGATATTTTCAGTATTTTGATGCGTTTTTGGGTGTTTTTAAATGTTTTGCAGCTCAGATTTGACAAAAAATGATGAGTGTTTGAGCACTCATCAAACCATGTGTCCGAGAATTCACGAGGACAGTCGACATTAATCAACCATCAAGTAAAAAATTTATGATGCAAGAAAAATTTATAACATACAGTTATTCAGTTGTAAAATTAACTTTTTGGTATCAAAGACAGGGAATGGATCCACTAAGAAGAGAAAATTAAATAAGAAGAATGAGAAATGTTTGTAGCCACTATTTCAAATGAAGAAGGAGAATTTCATGGAAGATGCATCTTATTTTGTAGGTGCATCTGAAATATGCGGCTGTGGTTACTTCTCATTCTTCTCATTTTACTTTTATTTCTCACATAATAATACTTATCAGCGGTTTCAACTTGTTCAAATTTATTAGTTGTCTCTAGTTTCTGCAATTGAATACTCTGCACTTTTCATGCTAACTCATAAAATCCTTAATCCAATGCATCATGAAATATCCATGTTTGAAAACCTTTTGACATTACGATTATCCTGCTCTTCAAAGACACCTGTTTGGATAAACACGTGAGGTCAAAATGTATTATTACACATGTCTATACAAAATTAGTGGGTTAAAAATAAAAATATACCTTCTTCCTTTATAAAGGTAACTCTTTCTCCTTGTCGATAATGTGGTAATGATGTCAATAAAGCATTCAAGTTATTCAAGTGCTCTTTGGAATTGGAAGACGAAGATATTACGATCTGAATATTAGTACGGCCTTGATCTTCTTGTTGCAATAGCTTCTCATATGTAAACTGGGAAAGAAATAAATAATATGTCACTTAAATACGGCCACAAAACAAAAATAAAGGGTGATGAATATGTCATCAAAGAAAACACATGTGATCGTTACCTTCACAATATGGATCCAATCTTCAAAATCAGTAGAAGGAAAGTTTAATCCTAAAGTTAGAGATTGAGGACGACAACACCAAAGTATAGCATCCACAACAACTACATAAACCGATAAATCTTTTATGCTGTCCCATTCTAGCTCAATTTGCTCGAGTTCATAAGGCGGTGACTGGATCACCTTCAGTAGCTCAACATCTATATGACCCTATAAGACAAGACCATCCGTAAATACAACTTTGATAAGGCATTATTCAATATCAATATTTAGAACAGAGTAAAAACACATAAATGACTCATCAAATAAATGAGTCTGGTTAAATAAAATACCGAAAATGCGCTGATGCACAACTTCAACTCTTTGAATCTAATCTTTTTGTCCAAAAAGCGCCTCAACTTTTGAAACCAAAGAGTGTCAATAGAATCTTCAGGGCAACATTCCATACGCGCTTTTGAATGAACTGAACTCATGACCAAAGGACCAGGATTAGGTGAATTTGCTTTGTAATTAATCAGAAGCAAATTGGGGGTATTGATATCAATATCTTCCAAATCACAAGCCGTACGTAGTGTAATCGTCCTCAAAGAATGACTTGACAGCTTCAGCTTATTGCGCGCATCAGGAAGATCCAAAAACAAAGTTTCAAGGAAGGGGAAGCTGGATAACAAGTCGGTAAAACCATTTGATGTCGGTGAGGGATCCGGATACCCTAAATAAGACAATGTAGTTAGTTTTTGGCACGAAGCCACATTCACAGATGGGACCCCTCTTCCTTCCAAATCCATTAAGACAAGATGACATATATTTGGAGCTTCAATATCTATCCTCTCAAGTTCACCCTTAAAGCAAATATCAACTAGTTGAAGATGTTGAAGCCCATAAACACAAAATCTTTTGAAACCATAGCAAAATTCAACAATTAAATTCTCAAGAAGAGGGCAACCGATGATTAGATGCTTGATCACATCCTCATTTAGAGGGACGCTGTCAAGGTGCAACATCTTCAAAGACTTGAAGTTGACAACATCCACCATCATGGACAAAGGCAACTCACACTTATATAATACCAAAGATGTTAATGAACAGGCAGACAAAAGTTTGTTCGGCATACGGTACATTGGTGGAGGTTGCGGCACAAGTATATCAACCCTCAACACCTTTACACCTTTCTTAAGAATTGATTCAAGCCATCTGTCAATGACATCTAGTTGTGTAGAATCCTGGAGGGGTGTAACGAGGTTGAATGTGTGTACGCCAACATTTTGCTCACAACATCTGGATATAGTATACTCAACATACTTGAAAAAAGATCTGGTATCATTATCATTGTCGGTTTCAGAAGGGGTCGTTGATAATTTTACGAAATTGCAGAAATTAAAATCCAAAATGGGGAAAGAAGCCGTAAGAGCAAACCATTTTTTCGATAATACGCTACATCGAACAAGATCTTTAGGAGAATCCAAATATGAAAGTATGTGGTGAACAATAAATTCAGGCAGCTCTGAAATCCAATCCGGTGTGTCCTCCTCCATCTCCACCCAAATTCTAATTTTTAACAACAATCAACTGCTGCTTCAATTCCCCTAAAAAGACATGGAATTTGCACAATTATTCAACTTCTATATCTTTTGCTTGAGAAAAAAAAATAGTTTAGCAGCATAAAAAAATTTGACTAAAAAGTTTGAATTTTGCTACAACCACAAAAGTTTTACACAAAAAAATCCACAAAATGATGTGGCATGACTTTTGGCCACTCATGTGAGAGCATTAGTTGGCCAAGTGAGAGCATTGAGTGGTCAAGAGGCATGACACATCATTTTGTGGATTTTTTTGTGTAAAACTTGTGTGAGTGTAGCATATCTCAAAAAGTTTACTAATGTACATATATTTATGTGATTTGTTCTAAAACAAAAGATCATTAATTAATATGAAATGGATTCAGATTAGAAACAACTAAATTACTAACCTTTAATCGTTTTGCTAGCTGATAGGAAACCCTTTCTTTTTCGAGTATCCATTTTCACTCACTTTGAGAGAGTTTTACTCCATATTTGTTAGGTAGACATATGTTCGTGTTAATTTATTGATTTTGTAGGTCGGATCCGGTGGGTATTAACTTCACTTTAAACACGATCCGACATTTATTAAGACTACACAGAGTGGCTGTGACAAAGGCTCGGTGACATGCCTTGTCACGCGCCACCTCCAAAACACAAGGCAAGGTCACGGCAATTTTGTGCAAAGTATGATAACCAACCCCGAGTTTTTCAGTTACCAATAGTATTTTTAAAATTTATTTAACAGAATTAGTACTTTCAAATTTATTTAAGATAACAAATTTAACAGAATGAGTACTCTCTTTAGCCTAAGCGGAAACCTAATCTTAATTAAACTTCAAAATGCATAATATGTGTAACTAATTTATATTTTAAGGGTTAATTACTTGTGTTTTGAAGACTTCCCGGCAGGTCACCCAAGCCAGTACTAATCTCACATGAGCACGCTTAACTGCCAGTTCCTAAGAACCCCACTCGCAGTATACCACAAAACGCGTTGTGTCATTGTAAGGCGAATGTTATCTTATATACCCAGCATCACTCCAGGCCACAGCCGATGTGGGATTTGCCTAGGGTGTTACAATCACCCCCCCTAGGGACTCATCGTCCTCGATGAGGTTTGCCCCACCATCCTGAACGGCTCAGGAGTGGCTCTGATACCACTTGTAACACCCCGCCTACTCAGAACACAATATTGTCCGCTTTGCCCGCAGACTCACGGCTTTGTTTTTGTGGCCTCATTTGAAGACTTCCCGGCAGGCACCCAAGCCAGTACTACTCTCACATGAGCACGCTTAACTGCCAGTTCCTAAGAACCCCACTCGCAGTAGACCACAAAACGCGTTGTGTCATTGTAAGGCGAATGTTATCTTATATACCCAGCATCACTCCAGGCCACAGCCGATGTGGGATTTGCCTAGGGTGTTACAATGGAAACCTAATCTTAATTAAACTTCAAAATGCATAATATGTGTAACTAATTTATATTTTAAGGGTTAATTACCTGTGTCATATTTATCATTCTTTGTTATTGTGTCACTTTTTTTGTTAATAAAAAAGTAACGAAAAAAAACAGCACAAGTTGCATTGTATGCCAAGTTCTCAAGTTGTTGGTAAATGCAGCATACATTACATGCACAACAATATGCATTTAGAACATACATTAAACATGACAATCCAACCATTTCTTTAGCGGTATTTAAAGCAAACATTAAACATGACACTCCAACCATTTCTTAAGCTAAAGAAAAGCTACTACTTATCAAGTGCTATTGCTTAATTATTACTACCTCCGTCTCAAAATATAAGTCCAGTATGACTTTTTAAATCGAACTTTGACTTTAAATATCTTTGTTTGTATTATATAAGATTTGGAGCAAAATATATGAATGAATTGTGTTTTCAATGTATTTTCATTTGGTATAATGTTCATCAAGTAATATATAGTAAAAAAAATTATATTTAAAGTCAAATTTTGATTCAAAAAGTCAAACTGGACTTATATTTTGGGACGGAGGGAGTAGTTGTAAATCGAACCATTAGAATAATGCTAAATATGGACGACAATTGCCTGGAGCTGGGCAAATTAGTCACCTCCTCAGTCCATGTGAATTAATAATAGGTCACAAACAAACACATCCAAGTTCCAAATACTTATTTTAAATAGCAGTCACACAAAACAAAGTCAACCAGCAAGTCAAAATAAAAACTTAATAAACATTAAGTGAACAATCAGTAATGAAGCAAATGCACCACAGATATAGAGTCAATAGATCTTTTATCAATATTTAAATCATCGGTACATGATACTTAAAGCTCAAAAGACACAATAGATATGAAAGGTTTCACTGCAACTTGTTTAAGTTACTACTCTCCGGTTTGCAAACTTCCATTCTCACTGATGGCTTCTTGAGACACTGTTTTGTTATTAACTATAGATGAAAAAAAAAAATGTGTTACAGATGTGGGGTAGGGATCTAGTGAGAAGAAAACTTATAATGAGAATGATGAGAAATAATTATAACCACATATTTGAGACGCGTCGACTTGAATTAGACGCATCTCTATTCATTTAGATGCATCCTAATTAGTTTCGAAAGTGATTTTGAAAAGAAAACGATGCAAAGTAGTACTTGCAACAAATTTGACACACACAGGACGAAAAATACATAGGATTTGCCAAACTTGCAAAAATGTATCTAATATATGTATATGCATCTAATTTTTAGCTAGAAAATATATTAGGGTGCATCTAAAAGATTAAGGATGCATCTAATTCAAGTCGATGCATCTCTAATGTGTGTTTATAGTTATTTTTCATCCTTCTCATTTTAAGATTTCTTCTCATTTGATCCAAAAAGTCTACTAATGTGTACATAAGACTAGCTGATGAAAAAACAAAGAAATGCAGTGTACCTTCTTCCTTTATGAAAGTGATACTTTCTCTTGGTCCATCAAGAGGTAATGCTGTCAACAAAGAATTCAAGTTACTAAAGTGCCTTTTGGCTTTGGAAGAGGATGACAACACAATCCGAATATTAATTTGGCCTTGATCTTCTTGTTGAATTAACTTCTCATACGTAAACTGGAAAACAAATAACAAGATAATGTATGCAATTCCACTGTTAAAAAAAAAGAATAAAAAAAGAAAAGAAAAAGATAATGTATGCAAGAGAAAATAAGTTAATATCTTAATGAGTATTTAAATCATGTTGAAGTGCAAGGGAAGTGAAATAACCGATCATTTTTGTGGGGTTCTTAGATGACAACTAAAAAAGAAATTACATTTTGTTTTTACCTTTTTTCCTGAAATGATGAATTTTATTAATTTATGAATCAGCAATTTACAATAAACATTCACTGCAGTACAAATGAACAAGCTCATTTGACTGAAACACTAAAACAGATACATTCAAAGCTTGTATTCAGGAATTAAACTGATTCAAATTCACCATTCTTCTAGACTTAGCAAATACATGCTAACATCTAGGCAACCATGGAGAAATATCCCTTGTTGACTACATTTCCACTGAACAAACACCCTTCCTAGTTCCATTTGTAGCCCATACAAATGTCACTAGAGGCTCTTATTCAGGGCATCACCAACAAAGAGATCAAAACTCCTGTTCCATTGGGACTCTTATGCACAGAGCTAACTCACATTGCACAGAGTTACCCAAGGACACATCCCACATTGACTACATTTCCCATTCCTATTTCCACACCTCCATCACCATGAAAATAAGAATAGGCATCATCAGGTTGGCACTCCACCAAAAGTCTGGAAACCTACTTTATGCAGTTGTCTACTAAGTTGAGTTGGACAGAGCAACACCCAAAATTAGTTGCCTCTCCTGGCACCCCTAATGAGTGTGTTAAGTAACCAATCACCCTTTCAACAACTACAAGATACAAGGCCCTCAGAACACCTGACAAGGAGCATTCTAAAGCATCGATACTCCATGTCCCAAACACTCTCTTAAGGAACTGTAGCACTAGAGAGCATCTTATTCTTAGCAAAATTCATCACCACATTCCATTTCTTAGCTATTCTCATCACTTCCACTGACTTTTTAACAGTTAAACTCATAAGTTGCAGTTTAATGTTACTTTCAATGATCTTTAATAAACTTGCATTATCTGTTACTTCACCTATGAACAGTCTTGTATTCCTCTCCTTCCAAATGTAGTAGACACTAGAGGCCAATCCAATTCTCTTGAGAACACTACCAATGGAGTTATTACAAGGTTCATTAGTAAACTGTTCAATCAAAACCCCCATGAATTGGACATCCATGCAATCTCCATTTTGTTTTTACCTTAACTATCTGGCACCATTGTTTAAGCTCAATAATACGAAAATATGGTTCTAAACATAGAGATTGAGGACGACAACACCAATGTATAGCATCCATTAGAGCTACAAAAATATATAACTTAAAATCGCCAGCTGGTTCTAAACGAATGCGCTCGAGTTCAAAACGTAACCAGTCATTAATCTTTAGTTCCTCAACATCAATGAGATCCTACAAGACAATTAGTTTATAAAACTTAATGTTGGGAGTAATTTTCGACATTGATTGAGAGAAAGTAAAGACACATCAAAGAATGGTAAAATAAATGAATGTGGGTAAATACAATACCGTTTCAATCTCCGAGCCCAATTCTTTGAATCTAATATATCTGTCCAAAAATTGTCTCAACTTTTGGAACCAGAGAGTGTCAATGGAAGCACTAGGGCGTCGACACTCCACACGTGTTTTTGACAGGACTGAATTCATTGCCACATGAAAGAAACGTTGTTGTAAAATTTTATAATAAAACCAGAAACCAAGACTTGAATCTCAATTCAAGTTAATCTTATTACTCAATCAAAACAAATCACAAGATCAGAAAGTAACTGATCTCAATCAGTACAACAACCAGAATGAATCAAGAACCTCACAACTTGCCACTGCTACTCAGGTGCAAGTCTATTTACTAACTTGCCATTAGTTTGATACAAACTCTCAACCTCACAATGAATATTAACAATAAGATCAATAGATCTTTACAAAACTTTGATTGAATAATAAGAGAGAAGACTGCATAATTTTTATGTAGAAAAGTGTTTAAACCCTAGTAGAGAATGAGTGTATATATAGCTCCCTCAGCATCTTTCCAATCTTGTCAACTTTAGTCCTTGCACTTCCCAACTTTAGTCAACTCAACTTTAAGATAAAAGACAGTTATATCTGAAATACAACAATACACAAATTAGTCCCTCAACTTGTGATTCCAGGTTGAGTTATTTATTTCAACATCCCCCCTTAACTCCAAGCTGGAACACATCAATCATTCCCAACTTGGAAACAAGCTTATCATGTTGAAGCTTGCTTAAACCCTTAGACAAAATATCAGCAGTTTGATCTTCAGTATTGATTTTCATAGTTTTAATAACTCCTGCTAAATTTTTTTCTCTTACAAAATGCAAGTCAATTTGCAAGTGTTTTGTTCTCTCATGGAAAACAGGATTAGCTGCAATCTTAATTGCAGCTTGACTATCACAAAAGATTTTAACTGGTAAAAAATTTTCCCATTCCAAGTCTTGTAAAATTTTAAAACCCATACAACTTCAGATGTTGCAGAGGCCATAGCCCTATACTCAGCCTCTGCAGAAGACTTGGAAATGGTATTTTGCTTTTTGCTTTTCCAGGAAACAAGTGAACCATTAAGAAACAAACAGTAACCCGTGACAGATTTTCTTGTTATCACACATTTTGCCCAGTCTGCATCAACAAATGCTTCAAGAGAAATATTTGGGCACCTGGTAATATGAACCCCCTTTCCAGGTGATCCTTTAAGATATCTTAAAACTTTAAGAGCAATTTTCAAATGAGACTTAAGAGGCCTATGCATAAACTGACTCAAACAATGAACAGAATAAGCAATATCAGGCCTGGTATGTGTCAAGTAAATTAATTTCCCAATAAGTTATTGATACTCAGCTAAATTATCTATCACTGGATCACTTATAGTTGGTTCACTTGTTAAAAACAAATTTTGTTCTAAAGGAAAAGCAGAAGGCTTGCAAGCCATTAAACCAAACTCCGTTAAAAGATCTAAACAATACTTTCTTTGTGACAAACAAACTCCCTGCTCAGTATCAACCACGTCAATACCTAGGAAGTATTTAAGTTTTCCCAAGTCTTTTATTTGAAACTTAGAGTTCAAAAAAACTTTAAAACTTCCATTATCCTTCAGATTATTACCAGTGACAATAATGTCATCCACATAAACAAGCAAAGCATCAAAGTTACCTGACTCACTCTTGGTAAACAAAGAGTAATCACTCTTACTTTGCTTAAAACCATTTTCAAGCAGAGCACTAGTCAACTTAGCATTCCACTACCTAGGGGCTTGTTTAAGCCCATACAATGACTTTTTAAGTCTGCATACTCTTTTATCATTAGGATCAAAATAACCCTCAGGAAGTGTCATATAAACAGTTTCATCCAAGTCACCATAAAGGAAGGCATTATTAACATCAAGTTGAAATATA
Organism: Artemisia argyi; assembly: GCA_030686995.1. Taxonomy (NCBI): domain Eukaryota; kingdom Viridiplantae; phylum Streptophyta; class Magnoliopsida; order Asterales; family Asteraceae; genus Artemisia; species Artemisia argyi. The sequence goes on along the minus strand of CM060704.1, from coordinate 109,844,694 downwards.
GGCCAAGACATTTGTACAGCAAGATTAATCACACACCTGATAGTGACAATTTTCATCACAGGAGAAAAAGTTTCATCAAAGTCAATACCTTCTCTTTGGTTATAGCTTTAACAACTAACCTACCTTTATATCTTTCTACCTCACCTGTGGACTTGTATTTTATTTTAAAGACCCATTTATTTCCTACAGCTTTTCTACCAGCTCGCAACTCACAAATTTCAAAAGTATCATTACTATAAAGAGCATGCATTTCTCTATCCATTGCATCTCTCCAGTGCTGTTCCTTACAAGCCTGATTATTAGTTTTTGGTTCCACAGACTTATTTAATTCAACAACAAAGCAATAATTTTCAGAACTAAGCTTTGAGTAGTTTACAAAATTTTCAAGTCCAAACTTAACTTTGGAATCAACAACAAATTCATTATACTTATTTGGAAAAACAGATGATCTATCAGACCTTCTCAAGGAAGGTTGATCATTATTTTGAAACCTTAATTCTGCTGCTTGTTCAGGTAAGGGACTACTGACACCCTTAGAAAGAGTCACACCAAAAGGTGTTGCAGCCCTCTCATCTGCACTGGAAACTCCATTAGAACCAAAAGAATGCCCCAAATCATCCTTTTCATGGTCAATAGTTGGGCTGCCAAGTTGCAGAGAGTGACTACCCTCACTCAAATGATGATCATTTTGAATGTTATTACCCAAAGGGGTACTAATATGCTCATTATCATCATTGGGTGTGTCAGGATTGTCACTTGTTAATTCATCAAAGAAACTAACATGATTCAAATCCTGACTGAGAAGGTCAGGAGCAGCAGAAATGGTAATAATCTTGAAAGGAAAGACATTTTCAAAGAACCTAACATCTCTAGAGAAGATAAATTGTTTCCTTTCAAGACTATAAAGCTTATAACCTTTTTGAGAATTAGAGTATCCAACAAGAACACATTTTTCTGCTCTACTACCAAACTTATCATTGCTGGTAAGTATAGTAGCAAAACAAAGACATCCAAAAGTTCTTAGGTGATTTAAAACAGGTTTATTATTAAAAACAAGATTGTAAAGAGAGTCTCCACTCAGTACTGAAGATGGCAATCTGTTAATAAGATAAGTAGCAGTAAGCACACATTCAGACCACAAAAATAAAGGCAATCCCCCCTGAAACATAAGGGATCTAGCAACATTTAAAAGAGGCCTATGTTTCCTCTCAACAACCCCATTCTGTTTAGGGGTATAAGCACAAGAGGTCTGATGTATAATACCTTTTTCTTTACAAAGCTTATCAAATTGATGATTTACAAACTCAGTCCCATTATCACTTCTAAAAGTTTTAACACATTTCTCAAATTGTGTATTAATCAGGTTATAAAAAACTTGAAAACATTCAAACACCTCATGCTTACTCTTAAGTAAGTGTAACACCCCCAAATTTATGATTTAGCAGCGGAAAAGTAATTTGGGTGTTACGGGGAGGATCGAAGTCATAATCACATAAAACGGCTTAAAAGAGGCCTTTTTGAAAGTTATTTGTCATTCAAATAATATTTTTGATAAAAGACGAAACCTTTGATTTAAAATCTCATTAAAAGATATAAAGGTTTGAAAGAATGACATATTTGATTTTTACACCATTTTAATTTATCAGAGTAATAAATGTCCGCTCCGTGTCTTGTCCTGCTCCGTTAATTACCTGAGATACACATGCTTAAAAGTGTCAACACAAAGGTTGGTGAGTTCATAGAGTTTAATGGAAAACCATTTATTTCAATAGATTCAGGAATATTTAGTAATAATTGTAATAAATACTAACAGTGACAGAACAAGTATTGAGTGATGTTGATTATAATCACAGATAAATCATATATATATTCAATCAAATTCAAGTATTGGATCATAATCCTAACATGAGATGGAAACTCATGATACTAATGTAGTGAGATTTATAATTCAATTGTGGGCAATTACCTATACAACTGTATCTAGATATATGTTTGAAGACATATATTTTCTTATAGATATTGCCCCAAGCCTCATAACACGCAAAACGTTAACAAAATACCGTAAAAACGGAGGTGATTATCAAGTTAATGATAATGTTGCCCTCGTGTAATAGGTGATTTGACAATTCTTATTTTTACTCAAATATAGTGTATCACGACTAATATGACTAGCCACAAAGGCATTCCATCAAGTATTTAGTGGGATAGGATGTCAAGCCTCAACAGGTTTCGAAGCTGTTCACTATATTCGCGCTCACAACAAGTGATTAATGGCTCATGATAGAGGGACTTTATGGCGATAAGGGTAACTTAGGCAATATCATGGTAATGATGTAACTAGAATATTTGTGCTCTTCCTAGCAATTATTTCCGTTGAAACATAGAAATATCATATAGAGATAAGGGAATCATTCAAGATGTTATAGTAAAATCAAATATCATCTTACAATAATCAATTTGGAAACATTATCATTTGAGTTCAGTATTCTAGTTAAGTAATTTTCTAGTAACATATATATATATCACATCTTAAGTCATAAACCATATCAGGTAAATATTAATTAGGAAATTGATTTGAATCATGTAATTTATTCATATACTTATAAAATTATCAAAGTATATGTAAGCATGTATCTCCCCCAAAGAGTAAAAACAAGTATTGGAAATGGGGCTATGACTCACCTTGAGCGATACTGGAAATGATGAAAAGTAAATTCGGGTGAGATTATGGGAACGATTATGGAAACGTCTTCAATACGGAACCTGATTATAAGGATGGTCTTAAGATTTCGACTTTATACTAATGATGGAAATGATAATGAGAACGAATAACGATATGATCGTTAGAGTGAGAATATGATATGCTTAAAATGCCTAAAGTTCAAAAATAATATATTTCATAATATTATCTTGTTTTTATGTTTTTGAAACTAATAAATCATTTCCTCGAAAGTGGGGAAATGATTCGTTAAGTTAAATCGTTTTGAAACGTTTTATATAAATATAACGAACGTTTAACTATTAAATAAACGAATTTTACAAAAATACTCATGACGTGATGGGATGTCGTAAAATGGAAAATAAAATAATAATGTCAAATATAATATGTTGGTCCTTGTCCTTTTCCAGTTTTTACATTTTTCACCCTAACAGCATTAGTGTTGCACCGTTAGTCCTTATTTTATAATATTTGCAATTTTAGTCCTCTACTTGTCCAATAATCAATCTTGAGCTTGGAATATTAAACAATATCAATTTCTATCCTTAAGATTCTGTTTTTACTGTTTCAGTCCATAATTTTCATAGTTTGACAATTTTAGTCCTTTAACGTAAAAACGCGTTACAAGTTTAGTCCTTTTTACACAAAATTTATAGGAAAAATATTCTGAAAATTTCTTTAGCTTTCTTATGCTTATTGCAACTTATTTCAACTACTTACTTTTGAAAGTAGCTTATTTTTATATAATGGGCCTTTAATGTACACTAACAAGGCCCGTTATGAAATCTAGAGGCGAGGGCATGAAAATAGTTTTCGGCCTAGACTTGGGCTATTTTTGTGATTCTAAAACTGTTTCATATGGGCCTGGTAGACTGATGGATTGTTAACTCTTGTTGGGCTTTTAGTAAGCCCAAACCGAATTTAGTTTTCTATGTTTTTATTTTATTTTGAATCTGTGATCAAAAGGGAAAATTTTAAGTGACGGGTTGAAGTTATTATTGAAGACTTTAAACACGAAATATGTATATTTCTAGGTGTACTAACAAATTCATCAAAAATATATTTGTGTTACTTTTACGAATTCAAAATAAATGATTCATGAGTTGGCCTAGTCGCATGTTAAAATCTGAAAAACTTAATATATTTTCTAATTGTTGGTGGTATATACGGAGTTGGTCGATTCACTTTAGTCATTTTAGAGGGTCGAGACGTGATTGTTTTTACAAGTTATCTATATGAAAGTTGTAGCTAGTCATGGCATCTATGATTTCATGTAAAAATATAGATGGGTCGTTAAATGAATTTGAGTTTTACAAAGCCATTGATATAGCGACTTGGGACATATTCTAAAAAAACACTTAGTGAATTTTTGTATGTTTGCTGAATTTTGTATACGTATGGTATAATTCGAACGAGCATGAATTAATAATATATATGTGCCGTGAAGGTGTTTCATGGTTCCTAGGCCTTCCACAAGGGACGCAACCATGTTTTGTGTTCTAGTAATATACGTAAAATAAAGAGTGAAATATATATGTTCGAAAACAATAAAGATGTGATGCATGGTGAATTATATACGTATAAAATGAACTCGAAATGATATGAATTGACTTACAACACCTCTAGGTTGGTGAGTGGACGAGCAAGAATGAGTAGAACAAGAGGAACAATCCCATGAATGGCTAGAACCAATATACGATTTATATTAAACTCCAAAACCTTCGAATTGATTCCAAATAAGAAAGGAGAGAGCTTCTGGTCATTTTGTGGTTTATAAGTAATGAAAGGACTGAGAAATATGTAAAGGAGATAAGGGTGAGAGGTGGTGAAGAAGAAATGAGATGTGCGTGTATATATAACACGTATAAGTTTATATTGAGTTTTAAAAACACATTCACATGTTTCTTCTATTCTAAATCAGTAAGTGTTGGGTTTGAGGGAGAATTCTACTGTCATATGAAGACTTTAAGAATGTGTGAATGTGAGGAGAAATCAAATGGGAATTGAGTTCTTAATATATATGTCGACTAGGGAATTTTTGTGTATATAAATTGGGACTAACGTGAAATCTTGATACCTTCTATGATAAATACTCTTAACAACTCACAAATGATCAAATACAATTATTAGAATGGGTTTAAAACAAACCCGAGTCAAAACGGTTGAGTTTGTGAAAATATATATATGTCGACTAGGTGCTCAAAGGCCAATCACTTTACCTCTATTAAACGTATCAAACGTTAGTCTTAGAAGCTAAAACCTGGCATACTAATTCTTTGGCGGGTAGACAATTAGGAGGTATAAAAATATGGACATGTTACGTTTAAGAATTGAATGAAAATGAGGCGTTTTGGGATGGTCCTAGTCGACTGGAAAATGAAAATGAAAAGGGAAGTTTGGGATTGGGCTTGGAACAGTAGCAGGGGATTCGATTTGGGCTGAAAATAAATTAGGGCCCAATGAGATTAATTAAGGAATAATTAGTGTCTAGTGAAATATGTAATTTTTGTTAAACGCGTCGAGAACTTGTTCCGTCATTTGGTGATTTATATGATAACGTCTTCGTGTTAAATTAATATAATAAAGAAAATTTTAAATTTTTCTGTAAAAATGGTGATTAAAATTAATGAAAGAGATTAATATATAATTAACCGTTGCTAATTATATGGATTTTTGCAGTTCTCTACAGTACTCACTCCTCATTCTGAATTCCGTCCCGGAATTCAAGTTTAAAGTGATTACTAGGGTAAGAGATTATAGACAAAGGATTGTCAAAGAAATTTCCATTCAGAAATTGAGAAAACGAAATTTCGTTAGATTTATCCATTCTAGCGAAAGTAAACTTAAATGTTGCTACTAATGAATCCAAGGGTTGTAAATATAGAAAGTAACGGTCAGGAATAGTGGAAAATTAACGGCTAGTGAACAGTGAATCTTAACGGTCACGAATACTAACCTCCAATGGTCGTAAATGGTGAATAACGGATAGGGTTTTTTTTTTCCTTATATATATACTCAACTTAATTTCCTATTCTTCTACTAACCATTTTTCTTTCATATAATTTCTCCAAAATACCGCACCTTTTCACAATTCTAACAATTGTGTATGCCGTCCTTACGGTTACTTACAGGGCGTACATTGACGAAGTTTAAGTATTCTTGATCTACATTCTTTGGGGTTCTTATTTAATTTGTGATTTTTGTTATTAGCTTGAACAAGCTATAGGGGTAATAGTCTCACGCTTAGGGTTGTTGAAATGAGTTCTTATTATGTTTCTATGTAATCCTCAATAAATGTGAAATAGGACTTATTTGTATTTATGTTTTAGAACTAGTCTTGCTATTGTTTCTAATGGTTTACTTATACTTATCTTTTAGAATGATCAGAGTGATTCATCCTGTGGTGGTTTTCGCTATGGTGCTGTTGATGGGAATCCTTATTGTTATGCCGGGTCAGCCTATTGGAGATTCTATGCTTTTTATTGTAATCATTGTAATAATAGCGCTTCCAATGCTAATTATATGCCTATGTATTAATTTCTGTGGTTTCTAATAGGATTTTCACTATTGATGTTTTCCATAAGTCTTTGTGAACTCTTAGGTTTCTAATTTTTGTACTTTTCTCGACTTACTATAATAAAAATGATGGGTATTAAGTGTAAATATCTATTGGAGTTTGTAAAAAATGAGCTTTATAAATAGTTTATTTAATCTCAAGATTTTGCTTTTGAATGAAGATTGTTATTAGAAAATCTGAAAAGATAACTGTTCCATTTATGACATGATTTTTCCTAAATTATACATAGGTAGCTAGGCTATGTATAATTGAGGACCAAATGATGTGATGCTTGGCTCAGTAACAATGGTATTTATTTTTCTTTAAATTGTTTAGATGGTTTAATCTCAATGGTTTAGGTACAACATTGAATGCCATCTAATCATTTTCAAAAGAATTTAGTAAATTTTTGTTCATAATATGGTGATGAGTCAGGAATTTCTAAGGAGATACTAGGATATCCTTGGTATAAACTTAAAGTTCATGAGATAATTCTTACTGGGTGGTAATAATCTATCATTCAGTTGGAAATAATGTTAACTAGATTTCTAAGGTGATATCAGTGTATTGTTACTTAACGATTATGAACAAGGAAAATGGAATAGAAATTGAAAATAGACGTAGGTTATGATTATTACGGAAATATTACTAGGTAGAATTTTCATACGGTAGAAAGGTAGTTGTTACACTTAGGTTACATCCATCGTACCTAAGGTAAATTACAAAAGGGAATACAACTATAGAGGGTTTGAACTGTGGTTTATTCTATTACCACAGGATTTTCTCTTCTGTTTAAACATTAATGTCATCTTTTGATGTTTTTAAGGTTCTAAAGAGCTTCCATTCTCTTCCTCTGGTATTTTTGTCCTAAGTGGTATTCTGGGTTGGGCACTGATTCTTGAAGTGCCCCGTTTTTAACTTTTTGATCTAGAACTCCTTGGGTAATGGTGATGGTTGGTTCAGTCACTCAAATTGTTCTCTTAAGGTGAGTTGGTCTACATTCTATGAAACTTTCATGGTTATGCTTACAAGGTATGCCCGTCTTATTTTCTTTTCTTGCCATATCGTTGCTAATCGGAGGAACTATGGTAACTTCAAGTATTACTGCAATGATACTGATTACTAACTTCTGGATATGCTTAGTACTTTGTTAGGCCCTTTAGTGAAAGAATATTCTTAGGTGCCCATATTGATGTTACACAAGTAAGAATGAGATAGATATAAGGATTGGTTGATTATATGATATATGAAAAGTGAAAGTGCAAGAGTTTCATTAAGATAACAAAATAACCAACAATGTTCAAGGTTACATAAGCCTTGTATTTATAGGAGAGGAACTAGGGCAACACTCCCTAATACCTTCCTTTCATTAGACGTGGGCTTTGAAAGCCTTATGGGCTTTTACATGTTGCCCATTAACTTAAACACAATGAATAATAATACTAAAGCAACCTATTACAAAATGTAATGACCGATACATGAATAAATACAAAAGTATGTTCCCAACAATCTCCCCCTAAGGGTCGGTCATCACGGGTGCTTGAAGTCTTCATCTTTGTCTTAGACTTTTGACTTGTATAATTTCTGTCGTCTTCACAAAAATGTTGTTAGAAGAATGTTCTTTGCTCATAGTCTTTGTTCTTTGGTGATAACGTTGTGATTGTGTAGTCATCTTCCTTTCGTCACTTCATCGTCTTTGGTGGTTGTCCGCCATTCCAACATGCTCATACATCTTTGGACTTAGACTTTCACATGCACGTAGTTCCCTTTCTTTCACAATGATCTTTAGTCTCTTTACTTTGTAGATTCTTCATGGAGGTGATATGTACCTGCAGGTAAACAGTTAGCAATAATCAACCGGTACTTACAGATAAGGAATTAGAGATCGTCAACAGCATATTGTGAAAACTCCTTCTAACCCTTATCAAGGCCATTCCCATGTCAGATACTCCCGAGGGAGCTTACAAGACCTACTTAGTAGCTCAATGACTGGGTGAGTCACTGGGGATCACTCTACGACTGTAGACCGCTATGGAACCACCGCGAACACTAAGCGTAACCCGTGAGGGGTTACCGAAGTGACCTGCTGTCAGGGCTATTTGATGTTGACCCTGGCAGGAATTTCCATTCAATCATTGAGAAATACTTTTGTAATTCTCTCATAAACATTCTCGGCAGATTGCTAAGATCTGCGAAGGACTAGATAATTTACATATGGTGTCCATTGATGTAGAACACCAGTTGTGGAATTACTAAGTGTTCCTAAGAGATCTTTGATGTATCTCATGGCTCTAGACTCGATAAGTGCATACTTAGGTTTCCTATGCGGAGACTAGGGAGGGGTCTCCTGCTTCAATATCAACTATCTCTAAGAGATAAGTCGATAGATTACACTGGTTCCCCGTGAGAATGAAACAAGTTCTTTTAAGAGAACTTGAGTGGTTAAGAAGGTTTAGTGCATTGCGTCACTGGGTCCATGACGACTTTATCTTTAATACCGGTGTTGTCTTTGCAACAACCAGTAGCATACGAATTGAACCCGGTGTCTGCCCTAAGGTTGAACATTTGGAGGGCTATTTCTTTTCACCCTTTTCTTTACTTTTCTTTTTAATTCTTCAACTCCTTCTTTCCCCTTTCATTCTTTTCTCCTTTTTTTCGTATCATACCTAAGGACTTCTAATTCTAACTATTGGTGATGTCCTTGGGTAGATCCCTCCGGCTCTGGCGGATCATAGGACGGTTTTTCCTATCTTAATCACCTTATAACTCCATGATTATCCTATGTTTGCCATGAAACCTTTCATTGAAAATCTCTCAAAGTGTTTGTGATCATCAAGCATTTTGTTTAACACTTTGAGAGTTTTGTGTTTACTTTTGAAGGGCTCCCCCTTCACATGTGCTCATAAGTAATTAATAAATTTGCACATGCGGGAGGAGCAAGCACTTTTTGAATTGATCCACTTTCAGTGAACAAGACCGATTCGAGACACGCTTATATCACTAGTTAGACTAGCCTGAAGTTATTACCCGGCCTGGTCAAGTCCACAGAAAGTTTCTTGAAATGGTACATTTCTACTAAGACAAATCCTTTTCGAGACACGCTTACGTGGCTAGTTAGAGAGTTCCATTGTCAGCTTTTAGGTGACAACTAGCTCTAGTAACTAACTTGATGTTATTACCCGTCAAGGATAAGTCTTTTCGAGATTACTAACATTCATGTTTCGTCAATTGATGCGTAGGGATTGCACTAGGCTTTACCTCTCAAGGGATCTTGAGAAGCTTACAACCCCCACCAGGCAGTGTACCTGATCGTTGTAGTATAGTATAGTGACAAGTACCGGGGGATTGATCATTTAGCTAGGAATAGTGTCGCTAGGATTATAAAACCTAAATACTAGTTCTAAAGGTGAGGGATGATTATTTTTGTATTTTTATATTTTTTTGAAAACAAGTAAAAATCTCGGGTTTGAAGGATTTGGGCGGAATTAGTTGCTAAAAACTAACCCAATACTAAAGATGCAATCAAAATAAAATACTAGAAATGAAAATAAAACTAAATTAAACTAAGGTTGTGAGCAATAAGTGGAGAAATTGTGTTTACTTAGATTTCACTACTCCCTAGATATCTTTTACACGTTAATTACTTGTTATAGTTGCGTGGATGACGGATTGTATTCCTTAATACCATTCATGAGGTGGCGCACTTAATTCCCCAATCCTATGAGTGCCTACTTCACTCCTATGTCGAGCCGGCTAAGAAGCTCATAATATGGTATCATTAGAATTTACTCATGCATTAAATACAACCAATAAAACCTGGTGCACGTCAGTTCATGTTTCCTAAGACGTTCAAGCATGTTACCATTTGGAGATCTGCCAGTTTTCTTAAGCCTAACATCGAAATCATTCATCCAATACAACCATAAACAAGTAATCAACACATAATTAACATCTAGGTTTCATTAGATCTAAGCAAACACAAGATAGATCTAGCCTAGCATGATGGAATTAAGACAAGAACAAGATATAGACAACCAACACATAGACATATTGATTGAATTAGAAGAACACTTATCTCAATTACACATGAAAGGGTTCAAGGGCTGAAAACCCTTGAAAAACCTGTAAAATTCGTAATAGGTTCGGCCCTAGGGTTTCTCCAAAACTTCTCTTTTTTTTTTTTTATGGATGAAAATTAGAAAACTATATATAGGAAATTGAGGCTGACGGCGTCAAGACCAAATAGGTGACGCCGTCATCTCGCCGCCAAAATATTTCTCGGACTGCCTTGATCTACATCTGACGCCGTCACGTTATAACTTTTTCCAGGCCGTCACGTCTTTTACTCTTGACGCTCTACTTGTGACGCCTTCATGTTTGTACTGGACCGTCATGCAAATTACTCTTGACACCGTCAGGATGTTGCTCTTGACGCCGTCACCTACTGTTCCCAGCTTGGAAAATTAAGTCTTTGGCGTTTTCTTCACTTTTATGCTCCAAAAACGTCCGAATTGCTTCCTTTTCCAAATTTCTCTCCCAAAGTACCTAAAATCACAAAAGGAACGATTTAGGGCAATATTTGATCAAATAAATTCAATTCCGGGCTTAAATGACCCCCTAAAAGTGGTTCATTTTTCGCCTCATCATATACCCTTACACTTGAGATTTGCTTGTCCTCAAGCAAATGCGCTTTTATTCTAATCAAAAGACAAGTTAGGGGTCATTTAACACTAATATAAAAGTAATTACAACAAATAATCGTTCCACTAAAGACCAAAGACAAGCACGGAGGCCATACACTAGCACCTCACAAATAGTGTTTAGATACTCACATCTCTCGGGTGTAATAAAGTATAAATTACAATATGGAAACGGAGGATATCTCTCACTACCTGTCATAGCAAAATAGATTACCATAGGCTTGGAAAAGGATAAAACCTCCACCACATGGCGTAAGCACCTAGGATAAACTATCAAAGAGGTCTTTTAAAGGGTTGTAACTTTAGGTGTAGGGATATGAAATACACGGTTTTGTTGGATAAAGGAAGTTTTTACTGGTGGCGAGTTAACAATCTTGGTTAATTACATGTACAATATGGCGTTGCTAAGCCAAGACTAGACTCGACTTAAGCTAATAAATGAAAAATAACAAAAACATAAAATGAACATCGAATGAAAAGGGATGGTAGTCCGTATGTTTTTCTCTTTTTCTTTTTCTTTTTCTATTTTTTTTTTCTTTTTCTTGATTTTTTTTATTTTTATTTTTTATTTTTTATTATTTTTTTATTTTTTTTTCATACACTCTTACCCTACCATCCAAAATAATACATCATAGGGAATGAAAATTCCCCTTACACTTGAATTTTTACATATTTTACAATAAACTAATCTAATGACTCGAATTAAGAAAATCAAAACACTTGGAGTACTTTTAAGATTAACGCACATATGGGGGTAATAAATGATGTTCTTCCCCATTACTCCATAAAATAAGTACTTTACCCATGAGTCCCAATCGTCCCAAAACAATATGTACAAGGATATGACTCGACTTAGCAACCATGTAATCAATTAGATAGTTAACTTAGGGTTTAAACAAATAACAATAATGCACTAAAAATGAGCGCATATACGGAAGGCTAAGTCGATTTGGGTGTACATTTAAGTGGGGTATAACAAATTCTTCCTTTAAGTAAGATGCTTAAAGTTAGTGTTAGGACCCTTGCTTCGAATATCTAACACAAGTTACATTGAGAATAGAAGAGATAAGTAGAGAGAGAGAGATAGAGAGAAGAGAGAGGATTGGGAACTCTTGTGTGTGAAATGAATAACTTTGATATTACCAAGAGAACCAACCTCTAAATGAGGCCTTACATGGGTATTTATACTTGTAGTCTAGGGCTTCACATATCTTTGACCATATTACATAACTAGCCCTTAGACTTTATACAAGCATGAATAATACACATAAACTTAATAAACTAGCATTTACTAACTATTACATGAATATATTTAACTAACTGTTTGACTCAATAATGATCGTCACTTTTAATGCTAACAATCTCCCCCTAAGGGACGATCATTGAGATCTCTCTTTGATTACATAAATGATCAACACTTCTAATGCTAACAATCTCCCCCTAAGGGTAATCATTGAGATCTCTCTTTTGTGACCTTGATCTTTGATCTTTGAAGCTTGTTCTTTTTGAACTTTGAGTCTTGTTGTGTAATAGTTTTACTAGTTCCTTTGTTCCAATCATGCTTTGTGATCTTTCTTGCCTTTGATCTTCAAATATGGACGTCTTTACGTCTTTTCCAACATGCTCATACTTTGTTTGACTTTGAATCCTTGTGAAGTTCTCTTTTCTTTGACTTTAATCTTTGTTTCTTTAGTTTGTAGATTCTTTGACTTTGACTTAGAAACGTTCTGAACTTTGCTTTGCTTTGATCTTTGAAGAGAGCTTTGAAGAGTATGAGCATGTGGATCTTTGAGTGATGGTAACGGTCTTTCTCCAAGGAACATTTATGAGAACCTGCATAAAACAGTTAGCAATAAATCAACCGGTACTTACAGGTTCGGAATTAGAGATCGTTAACAGCATAGTGTGAAGACTCCTTCTAACCCTTACCAAGGCCGTTCCCATATCAGATACTCCCGAAAGAGCTTACGAGACCTACTAAGTAGCTCAATGACTGGGTGAGTCGCTGGGGATCACTCCACGACTGTAGACCGTTTGAAACATAGTAACCATCATGATAGATAAGGCAAGATCCGTAGATCTCATAAAGACTCTTACAACTTGTGTCCTTTTTGGCGAACACAAGTGTATTCATAGGAAGTGTATCCTAAGAGATCTTTTAATGTATCTCATGGCTCTAGACTCGATAAGTGCACATTTGGTTTTCCTATGCGGAGACTAGGGATGGGTCTCCTGCTTCAATATCAACCATCTCTAAGAGATACATTGATAGTTTACACCGGTTCCCCATGAGAATGAAACAAATATCTTTTAAGAGATACCTGAGTGGCTAGATGGTTTAGTGCAGTGCGTCACTGGGTCCATGACGTCTTGTCTTCAATACCGGTGTCACCTTAGTAACAACCAGTAGCATATGAGTTGAACCCGGTGTCTGCCCTAAGGTTGAACATTTGGAGGGCTATTTCTTTTCACCATTTTCATTTGCTTTTCTTTTTAATTCTTCAACCCCTTCTTTCTCCTTTCATTCTTTTCTCCTTTTTTCAAATCATACCTAAGGACTTCTAATTCTAATCTATTGGAATTGTCCTTGGGTAGATCCCTCCGGCTCTGGTGGATCATAGGACGGTTTTTTCTAACCTTAGTCACCTTATAACTCCATGACTAGCCTATAATTGCCATCAAACCATTGTGAAAATCTCTCAAAGCGTTATGATAATAAAACATACTTTGTTAACACTTTGAGAGTTTTGCATTTCATTTGAAGGACTCCCCCTTCACATGTGCTCATGGATTTTTAAGAAATTTGCACATGCGTGAGGAGTTTGCACTTTTGAATTGATTCACTTTCAATGAACACAACCGATTCGAGACACGCTTACATCACTAGTTAGACTAGCTTGAAGTTATTACCCGGCCTGGTCATATTCACAGAAAGTTTCTCGAAACGGTACTTTTCTACTCAAACAAATCCTTTTCGAGACACGCTTACGTGGCTAGTTAAAGAGTTCCATTGTCAGCTTTTAGGTGACAACTAGCTCTAGTAACTAACTTGATGTTATTACCCGTCGAGGATAAGTCTTTTCGATTACTAACTTTTGTTGTTTCGTCAATTCTTGGGTCATTTCTGAGTCGAGCTCGTTTGAGATTCAAGACGATCACATTTTAATCACGTCTTCTCCCCCTCAAAAATAGCATATCCATGGTATTTTTGATACCAATTGATTAAAACCTTTTTCTTTTTGGATAGCTTATGGGAGAAACGGATGTTTGTAAATTCCGAATTAGTTTCCTTTAAGCATGATTTTTTGGAACTTCTTTTTATTACTTCCCCTCAAAAATAGAACATTTTGATTAAATTAAGCGATTTTGAGGGAGTAATATCTTGAGCAACATCGTGAAAAGTTTTGAAAACCTTTTGAAATATGTTTCAGAATTTTGCTCAAAAATTAAGAAGACTTTGATAAGCTTTTTTGTGAGAAGTCTTCCTATCTTTTAGGATTGTCGCACATAAATGTACAACAGGGTCCTTTCTTTGAAAATCACGGGTTATACACTGTTATGTGTGCATAAGCCATAATGTTTTTAGGATAAGTGCTCAAAAAATATTTAAAACCTTTGAATTGATTTAAGCACTTTCCTTTCTTTGAAGAACGAGTCCTTAGCTGAAATACTAAGAAGTCATCATTGAAGCCCGGGTTTCGTACTGAAGTATACGAAAGCCATAATGTTTTTGGATTAAACAACAACTTTTGGAACCCATTTAAGCATGACGCCAACTGGGTTACCATATTTTGAAATCCATTTGTAAGTTGTGTCAATCCGAGACAAAGAAGTTGAATTCCAACGGGAACTGAAAACCGGTGTTTCATTTTGAAATAAAGCTCGTGGAATCAACGGTGATTTAAAACTCTTTTGCTTTTGAAAGTTGTTTGAGAAACTCGGTGTCTCTCTTGGAGTTTTAAAACTTGAAGAAGAAGTTTTCCATCCATTGTTGAAACTCGGTGTTTCGTTTCGAAAATTCGTTTTTGAGATGAATGGAAACCTTCCAGAATTTGGTTTTTTCAAAGCATAGCCATTCCTTTGTTGTAGCGGAAGCATTTCAGAGTATGAATATTTCAAATGTTTTGAACGGCTTTGCTTTGGTTTCCACACTGGCTTTACCGTAGTAAAACGAGAGTATGGAGTTTGAAAATCTTGATTCTTTTCTGTATGAGCACTTGCATTTGAAACCTTTTGAGGAGTAAATGTTTCAGAAAAATTAGGTCTCTTTGAAAACTTCCTTCCTTTTTGCAAAGAATAGGTGGTAAATTGAGAAACCTTTTTCGAAAATGGTTTAGAAGATTCACCCGTGTAAACCTTCTCCGAAACACTTACTTGTGGATTAGACTCGTTTGAAACATGAGATTTTCCTTTTGACCGGTTAAGAACATCAAACTTTGCTTTTAAGGCATTGTATGACGTTCTCAAATCATTGTATTCTTTTTGAAGAGAAACATGATCTGATGATGCCAGTTTTTCTTGCAAAGAAGCATTTTGATTTTCAAGATGTGCAAAATATTTTTCATATTTGTCTGTTTCGATTGAAAAATCATTTTTGGCATCACCAAAATCCTTGGTTTGTTGAGCAATCGTTTTTTCCAATTCAACAATTTTCTTTTGAAGCACAGATTTTTCTTTTTCAAAAAGATGATTTGGTGTGATCTGAGAGTCAGATTTGTTTGAAGTTTGATTCTGAACTCTTGACCGCTTTATTGAATCAAACAAGTTTTTGTAAGTCTGTTTCAAATGCTCATTTTCTTTTTGTAATGATGCCACAGCATTTTCCAATTCAAGATTTTTTGTATCAAATTCGTCAAAATCAAACTTGATATTGGTATCATCACATTTTTCTTCAAAAATCTTTTCTTTTTCTTTAAGCACTGATGTCAAAGAATTTTCGGAAGACATTTTCTCATTCTTCTCTTGCAGTTTAAGTTGGAAAGAGATACTTTGTGCTTCGAGTATTGCAAGATGTTTCTCAAACTGAGCTGTTCTTTTTGACAATTCTTCTTTGACATCAACTGCTTCTTTTGAAAGTTCGGTGATTTTCTTTTTGAGACAAAGATTTTCAGATTTCAAAGAAGATGTTTGTTCGAAATTCTCATTCACTTTCTCATGGCAAACAGATTTTGATTTGAAAGACTCTATTTGATTTGTGAGAAATTCTTTTTGAATGTCAAGTATTAAGCATTTTTCATCAAATTCGTCTTCAAGAGAATGAACGTACTTTAAATCTTCTCTCATTTCAGTGACAAGATGTTTTTCAAAGTTCTCAAAACTTAAGTTGAGATTTTTCACATGAGGTTCAATCTCATCTTTCAAAATCTTTTGGACTTCAATCTTAAGGCGTACATCTGACGAAAGAGGAGTAGACCAAACGCTGTTATCGATGTTTACTTGCTTAAACCAAATGGCTTTTAACGTATGCTCAATGTGATGTTTAAGATTACAAAATTGTTTCCTTGCTTTATTTTGCCATAACGTAGCATCATAAGTAGCAAGTTGAGCTTCTTTGAAAAATCTTTTCACATTTGTGTCTTTTCTTTTGAAAGGTGCTTTTGGAAAATCTGTCAATTGTAGACCACCATACACAAAGCCGTGATACGAGAGTGGGTTTTTTGTTTGTTTTACTTTCAAACGTTTTTCCTCTTCAGATTTTAAAATATCTTGAGACTCAAACAGAAGATCATCTGACAATTCTTTTCCCATATCATCAGCGTTGTACAAAATAGGTGTCAGTTTTTTAACTTTGTTTAAAACACACGGTTTTCCATTTTCCAACTGAGCACTATTTTCAAAACCAATTCCAGATGTTTGTTTCTCAACCTCCTCATCTTTAGTAGGCAGCATGTTGAATGTCTGAGAAGTCTGTCCCAATTTTCGAAGTTTGTTTTCAAGATCGTTTGTTTGTTTCAAAAACTCTTGGTTTTCATTCTCAAGTTTTGTGTTTACAATCTCAAAATTTGATGTGGTTTTCTGAAGCTTTGAATTTTCACTTTTTAACTCATTGTTCTCTTTTAAAAGCACTTGAACCTTTCTGTTGTTAACAACCATTTGAGTATCCAGATTTTGAATGGAACGTTTTTCACGAAGAACAGCTTCTCTATAACCAACTTCAAGTTCTTCATTTCTTTTTAAAAGTGGTTTAACAGACTCTCCATACATTTCAAACTTTTGAGCTTGAGATTTAAGGTTTGAGTTTTCAAATTCGAGTTCAGTTTTTCTTTTTGTTACATTTTGAAAACCTTTTTCCATTTCTTTAAATCTTTCAAGCTCTTGTGTCAATAAGACATTCGTTTGCTTAGCTTTGCGATTGTCCTCTTTGCACTTTTCAAGTTCATGTTTGAAATTATTGATCAATGATGCAAATAAGGCACGATCTTGTTCATAAGAAGATCCATCCTGGGCAGGCTCACCTCTATTAGGATCCATATCTGGAGTATCAAAAGTGATATTACTATCATTTTGTTCCACCACATAAGTGTCACTAATAGACTCAGGATGCGCAGGATGTGTCTGATCATGAACAAACATATTCTCAAATATATCAACATTATCATGAGCATGTGAATGTTGTACCGTAGCCAATATCTCTGTATCTGATGAAGGTCTGATATGATCATCTTCGGTGTCCCAAACAGCTTCATTCCTTTGTGTACCATCAGTATCTGAATCATAGCTAGGACTGCTGCTTTCAACATGCTGTTCTGAAGATGAATCACTTCCCGTGAAAACCAAACTATCATCTGATGCATCACCCTCATTGACCGTTTCCTCTTCTGTTTGAAAATCTTTCTTTGTCTCTTTCTCAATCACCTCTTTTTCCGTTAACTGCATCTCTCTTTCAATTAGCTCTCTTTCTTTTAACTGCATATCCTTTTCAATCTGCTCTCTTTCCCGTTTCAGCTTCTCAATTTCATTTAAATCAGCTTCCTCAGCATCAAGTATCTTTTCGAGTTCATCCATTTGATTTATGCATTGAGTTCTGAAGGTAGAATAGCTTACCCAAAATTTTCTATAAAACGCATCGATAAACACTGTCTGGTTCATTATCCAAGGGTTAAATATTCTCTGAAACTGAGTTTGGATGACTTTAAGAGATTCTTTGCATTTATGCGTATGAAGTTCTTCTTCATTAAAATGCTTTTCAAGTTGATTCAGGTTTTGGATGAGTTCTTCTTTGAAATGATGAAATCGGTCTCTGACGTAGTATTCAAATGCCTCATCGAAACTTATTTCTAAGCCATAAGTATTGATGACCTTCCCTACATATGACTTGAACACTGTAAACGCTTTCTTTGAATCTCTCTCTTGGATTTGCATTTTCATTTCCATTGTTAAGCGATGTGTGATAAAGTTGACCTTAGGATCTTTTAAGATAACAAAGGTTGTTGTAGAAGATTAGATGTTTTTGGCGAATTTTGAAAAACGTTCTCGGTTGAATTTTTGATTTCAAATTTTCCCTCCAAAAAAATGAATACGAAAATTTTCTTTCTCAAAATTTGAAAAACACAAAGAAATACAATTCTAAAGATACCAGAAAAATTTGAGTTTTGAAAATTTTTACGCCAAAATGTGCCGAAAAAATTTGAATTTTGGCCTAAAAATTTGAATTTCGGGCCAAAATTTTCAACCTTTTACCAAAATTTGAATCTCGCGTAAAAATTGAATGTTAAGTCTCGTGTGAAAAATAAATTTTACTCAAATTTTCCCGCCAAGGGTACTAGGGCTGAGCTACAGTAGATGAATGGATCTTTCCAACGAAATAGGAGTTGAGTTAGTCGAAAGCGGAGTTACTGATCAAACGATACAAGAATTCCACTTTTCTCGAAAAAATTCCCAAGTTCTCGAAAATTATGCCAAGTTCTCGAAAATTTTTTAAGTTCTCGATAATATTTCCAAGTTCTCGAAAATATTTCAAGTTCTCGAAAATTATGCCAAGTTCTCGAAAATTATTTCAAGTTCTCGATAATTGTTCAAGTTCTCGAAAATTTTTCAAGTTCTCAAAAATAATGCCAAGTTCTCGAAAATTATTCAAGTTCTCGATAATTTTTTCAAGTTCTTGAAAATAATTCAAGTTCTCGAAAATTATGCCAAGTTCTCGAAAATTATCAAGTTTCTCGAAAATTATCAAGTTTCTCGAAAATTATCAAGTTTCTCAAAAATTATCAAGTTTCTCGAAAATTATCAAGTTTCTCGAAAATTATCAAGTTTCTCGATAAATCCAAACTTATCTAAATTATACAATTTAGAGAAGTATCCCAAGTCGAAGTGTTTTTTCTAACTTATACAAGGAAGAAAAACACCGAGTAAGCCACAGAATCGTCTGAAGATACTTGTAGAAAAGTTCTCGATAAAAGGTGTTTTAAAGTTCTCGATATGTGGCAGAAAATTCGTGTAGCAAAAAGCACCCCGAAATCAAGTATGTATTCCAAGATTCTTGTACTTCTAGGCTTAAAAATACCAAAACTTGAAGAAAGTACCAAACTTGATGATTTTTATAAAACTTTTGAAGATTTCGAAAACAAGTACAAAAACCCTAGACGAATTTTTTAAGCTTAAATCTTTAAAAAGATTGATACTTTCTTGTTAGATAAGGTTTATAACACTAGTTTGTAATCAAAAAAGTGTTAAAAGCCAAAAAAAACAAGAAAAGTAAGAATTTTTGATAGTAAAATCGTGATAAAAAGCTCAAAAAATACGAACCAATAAACTTTCAACCCTCCTAAATCATTGTTAGGCTCTGATACCACTTGTTAGGACCCTTGCTTCGAATATCTAACACAAGTTACATTGAGAATAGAAGAGATAAGTAGAGAGAGAGAGATAGAGAGAAGAGAGAGGATTGGGAACTCTTGTGTGTGAAATGAATAACTTTGATATTACCAAGAGAACCAACCTCTAAATGAGGCCTTACATGGGTATTTATACTTGTAGTCTAGGGCTTCACATATCTTTGACCATATTACATAACTAGCCCTTAGACTTTATACAAGCATGAATAATACACATAAACTTAATAAACTAGCATTTACTAACTATTACATGAATATATTTAACTAACTGTTTGACTCAATAATGATCGTCACTTTTAATGCTAACAGTTAGAAACGAAAAGATAGGCTCGGAGGGGTGTACTAGGGGTTTCGTGTACTAAAAATGAGTACAACGCTAAGGTGTGGGAAAAATTAGTTGACTTAACTAGCCAAGTAGTATGACTTAAATGGTCAAGTAATTATGATACGGGTTTAACACAAGGGTGATCCTAATGCCTCTTATCATGTAGTAAATCCTACCACACGAATGTAGTCTCACTAGTGGTCTCGGGATGCATCACTAACGCAAGTTCTAGAATCTAAATGCTACCGGTACACTCATAAGCACTAATAGTAAATGCTTTTCCTATCAAATCTAAAGGCAAAACTCACATATTTGGGTGGAAAATTTTTCTGAATATACGGTTATGTGCTAGTCATACAATCTCCTATCAATGAGACGCTTGCTATGGCTAAAGTTTCACTCCTAAATGTTGTAAAAAATTTTAAATTTGGCGCTAAAATTGCACTAACAAGTATTTCTCATAGTTTTATTACACATCTACTATCAAACAAAACAAACTCAAGCGAAAGTGCATATGTAAGGTATCATCATTTTACCCTCCCCTTACACTTAAGATGAACAATGTCCCCAATGTTCAAGTAAAGAATGTAAAAGTGAAAAAGTAAAAAGAATGAAATCAAATACTCCCCTGATTTGCTCGGTATGGATAATTAGGTGACCAGGTTAAATCTTCCTCCAAGAGAATGAACAATCAAAGCTTCCCTTCCAGAATATAAATCATCTTCTTGTCATACATAACCTGTAGATCCTGAGAAAACAAACAAGGCAACCTCGCATAAAATCGGCGGCAATCTATATAAGTTACTAAATCCTAGAAAACAAAATAAGATATAATGCTTGTGGAATGAAGTTTGCAGATTTCCTGGAGATTATAAAACTTAATAATTCACAAAAACTTCAAGACTCCGTTAGAAAAACAAAACCGGTAAAATTTCCAGATTTTTACACGTGACGCCGTCAAGAGTTAACTCGTGACTCCGTCAGAAGTGATCTGCAGAAATTCTTATGTTAAGTTTCCAGAAAATTTCTGGAAAAACTTGGTCCTACTTCCTGGAAAATCCTGCAAAACTTCATTATGACTCAATACAAGCATTTGACTCTAACAATTACGAATATACATGTTCACTTAGTATTGTGGAGAATCATGATCGGTTTGTTTCTTAAAAACATATTTGGGGTTTCCCCTTACACTTATCTTTTGCAAAAATACTTTTAGGTGGAGTTAAGACTAGGCCAAAACAACAAAGTAAAGTATTTTCACTTTTTAGTTAGAAACATGATCTACCAACAATAAAAATAAAGCATGTATACGGAAACAAATAACAAACAAACAAACAAAATAAAATCACACAAAACATGGGTTGCCTCCCAAGAAGCGCTTTTCTTTATTTACGAGTCTTGTAGCTAGACTCAAGGTCATAGGTTACTACGTGACTTCATCGTTGGTTTCACTCTCCGATTGTAAATATTCTTTGTAGAAACCAATCACCTTTTTCTCAATTGCCCCCATAATCTTTTGGGCAAATTCCCTATCGACTTTATAACTTGGTCCTAGAGCCAAGCAATCTTTGTAGAAAAGACTCCTCTTTTCCCATACATAATCCATGCCCTTTTTCTTGTCCTCTTCATTGATGTCCTCAAAAGCACCAACGTTATCCTTATCAAATCGGGATATAAAGCGAAACTCTTTCATTCTATTAGGCATCCTATAAGTGATCCTATCAGTGTTACTTGCAAATCGGATTGTCCCTTCTATCTCATCATATTCTAACTTATACTCCTCAACAAACGGTTTACCAAACACGACATTTGACAATCGACAATCAATAACATTAGCAAGATCTTCCACAATCATAAAGTCGGTGATAAAAGTGAAATTCCCAACAAAGACATGTAAACCTTTAACTCTCCCGACAAAGTTACAAACTCCACCGGGGTATTTGGGATCTTTTCTAGGTTCAAGTCTTGTTTTCACTATATCATTATAGACATTTGAGGACATAATGTTGATTGGGGATTTAAAGTCAATGTAAGCATTCTCAATGTGTCTGTACCCGATCATACATGGTATTTTAGCATTCTTAGGATCGCCTCTCTTTATCTTAGGTTCGATTATAGTGAAAGGAGATCGCGGGTTATCAATAAGATTATTATAATATGCAATCTCCTCCTTAGTGGGGTATAGATTAAAGTAATCTTTAAGCTTCGGATCTATTTCCCCCTCTTCAAGTCCCTCAACAACATTCACAAAGTCATTAGGCCTTAGGTCCTCATTTGAATACAAGGCGGTCGCTAGGTCACTAAATGCATGTTCGAGCTCAACCTTAATCAACCTATTAAGCTCCCTAAGTTCCCTAATCTCACTCTCAATTTGTTCACGTAACACAGCTACTTCTCTAGGGGAAAGGTGTAACACCCCCAAAATATCGCAGCGGAAGACTGTGTCACTTGGGGTGCTACTTCATAATACAAAGTATAAGTTATAGAAAACGACCTCTAAATGAGATGTTTTGAAAAGTTACCATTCGATTAATGAATTCAAAGTTACAAACATGAGATTCCAAAGTATGATTCATAAATGTATACAAAATGTTTTGAATGGTAAATGATAAAAAGTGTAAGTCTTCAGAATATGCAGCTTGACTCTAAGTTCCACGCACTAGCTATCGCCTTACTAACCTTAAGTTATGTAGCAAATAGTGAATATGATGGTCGAATAGCGAAGGTCTAACTTTTGGCTTTCTAAAGAAAGGAAGTCAAGTAAGAACTAGGACACTAAACCTATGCTTGCAAACCCTTCACCACAACTCTTGCAAACCCTTGCTATAACCCTTTTGAAAACCTTCTTAGCTCAGCCCTAGTACCCTTGTGTAGCTCCTAATTCAACCATGGAATCACCAAACAAACTCTTGATTCATGTAGAGACTAACTATGTCTTCAACTTTGGTGTGTAACTTATAACTTGGAAATCAAAGGATCAAGGTTTTGTGATTTAAGTGTGGCGTTTGGAATGAAGAGAAAGGAATGGATTAAGCTTGTATTTATAGCATGAAGAGGAGGTTAGGAAGGTGCCTAGGAAGTTTCCCTGAGGAGGTGCAAGTTTAGGATATTTTCCTAAAACTTTGTGACCAAGTTTACTTAATATACATGTATCCTAAAGTCCAAGGCTTATCATAAGCCACCAAGGCATGGTGAAGCTTCCTATACACGTTCATATGATGGTTAGGGTGACTAGGTACATAGTTTTGGTATTATCTAGCTTACGGAGTGAGTTTTGGTTCCGGTAATCGCTAACAGTAAGTCGTTAAGTCATGAAACTTAAAACCGGGTATCCTAAAAATATGAAACTTGAAAGAATGACTAAACTTGTCAATATACTCCATAATAAAATATAAAATGAGTGGTAGGTTCTATTGGGTTGCTCAAACCCTGCTAAAACTGGAAACACGGGTCTAAAACGCGTAATACGTAAAACGTACGAAAGTTGCGTAAAATTGAGAAAAGTAAAATGTAACTTTTCTAATAGGATAATAATGACTTAAAATGACCTATAATGTCTAGGCTGGGCTCAGTCTAGTGTCGGTTGGTATTTAATGTCTTTAAACTTAAAATCGTAAGCCTAAAAATCAAGGAATGATTTATAAAATCAAGGAATGATTTTTGGTCAAAGGAGGAGGGAAAAATATGTTGACTTATTCCAAAAATGTGAAAACTCAAATTGTCTTAGAAACGCGGTGCAGGTATAGGCTAAGGTTACGGCTAAGTAAAAGTGCTTAAAAACGAAAATTCCTGTTTCTCACGGCCGAGGTTTATTTGATCACATTTTTCTCAGTCATGATTAATTCTCAAATAAATCATGAGAGTACTAAACATTTTTCTGATGCGGGGAAAATTAACGCGGTTGAGTTTCGTTGTGCGTATGATTTTTGAATGACGTTTTACCCTAAAATGTGTAATTCCTTAATAACTTTCGCGAAAATGATCTGATGAGTGTCAAACTTTTATTTTGCCATGGAAATGATTTATCATACGAGAATATGAAATAAAAATCAAATTTCGGAAAAGTGAATAGTAAAAATGAATAGTAAAAGTGAATAGTAAAAAATGAATAGTGAAATTTTCGAGAATAGAAGTTAACCTGAAAATGTGAATTGTTACAGTCTCTACCCCTTAAGGAGAACTTCGTCCCGAAGTTCAGTTAATGTTAACTACTTACGGTGTGTCTAAGAGAATTTGGGGTCTCTAATATAGTGGTGTTTACTCTGATTCGTCTAAGGTTGTAGTTAAGGAGTCGTATCGGATACAATTAAACCCACTTATTTATAACTCATTACTTACATAAAGAAGCGTCCAAATTTATGTAAGTAAGGGATCATAAACTTATGGTTCGGTGATTTACAATTTCTTTATTTAAATAAAGAGGCGTCCCAATCCATTTAAATAAGGAGATTCTAAATCATCATACTTAAGAATTTCTGACACAAAAACTCGCTTTCTGAGATAGATAGTAAGATAATCAAGTCATCAAATCCCTAAAGCTAAGCAATAATATTATTTAACTCAAACCTTATGTCTCATCAAACAAGAACTGTCATAAGATCAAGTTAAATAATTAGTTATTACTGAGCTCCATATTTTTAATGACTCGACTAATCTCTGGGGTTCCTTATAATACTAAAGTCATATCATCTAACAGCGTGGAACTAAACCAATAACTAACAAAAAGCATATGCGTATGTAGTGTGTGTAAGGCAAATAAAGAGGAGAGTCTTAACGTATATAGCAGTTATAGTCTAGGCACTAAATGCAACCTAGTTCTCTATAACCAAGTCTCTGATACCAATCTGTAACACCCCCAAAATATCGTAGCGGAAGACTGTGTCACTTGGGGTGCTACTTCATAATACAAAGTATAAGTTATAGAAAACGACCTCTAAATGAGATGTTTTGAAAAGTTACCATTCGATTAATGAATTCAAAGTTACAAACATGAGATTCCAAAGTATGATACATAAATGTATACAAAATGTTTTGAATGGTAAATGATAAAAAGCGTAAGTCTTCAGAATATGCAGCTTGACTCTAAGTTCCACGCACTAGCTATCGCCTTACTAACCTTAAGTTATGTAGCAAATAGTGAATATGATGGTCGAATAGCGAAGGTCTAACTTTTGGCTTTCTAAAGAAAGGAAGTCAAGTAAGAACTAGGACACTAAACCTATGCTTGCAAACCCTTCACCACAACTCTTGCAAACCCTTGCTATAACCCTTTTGAAAACCTTCTTAGCTCAGCCCTAGTACCCTTGTGTAGCTCCTAATTCAACCATGGAATCACCAAACAAACTCTTGATTCATGTAGAGACTAACTATGTCTTCAACTTTGGTATGTAACTTATAACTTGGAAATCAAAGGATCAAGGTTTTGTGATTTAAGTGTGGCGTTTGGAATGAAGAGAAAGGAATGGATTAAACTTGTATTTATAGCATGAAGAGGAGGTTAGGAAGGTGCCTAGGAAGTTTCCCTGAGGAGGTGCAAGTTTAGGATATTTTCCTAAAACTTTGTGACCAAGTTTACTTAATATACATGTATCCTAAAGTCCAAGGCTTATCATAAGCCACCAAGGCATGGCGAAGCTTCCTATACACGTTCATATGATGGTTAGGGTGACTAGGTACATAGTTTTGGTATTATCTAGCTTACGGAGTGAGTTTTGGTTCCGGTAATCGCTAACAGTAAGTCGTTAAGTCATGAAACTTAAAACCGGGTATCCTAAAAATATGAAACTTGAAAGAATGACTAAACTTGTCAATATACTCCATAATAAAATATAAAATGAGTGGTAGGTTCTATTGGGTTGCTCAAACCCTGCTAAAACTGGAAACACGGGTCTAAAACGCGTAATACGTAAAACGTACGAAAGTTGCGTAAAATTGAGAAAAGTAAAATGTAACTTTTCTAATAGGATAATAATGACTTAAAATGACCTATAATGTCTAGGCTAGGCTCAGTCTAGTGTCGGTTGGTATTTAATGTCTTTAAACTTAAAATCGTAAGCCTAAAAATCAAGGAATGATTTATAAAATCAAGGAATGATTTTTGGTCAAAGGAGGAGGGAAAAATATGTTGACTTATTCCAAAAATGTGAAAACTCAAATTGTCTTAGAAACGCGGTGCAGGTATAGGCTAAGGTTACGGCTAAGTAAAAGTGCTTAAAAACGAAAATTCCTGTTTCTCACGGCCGAGGTTTATTTGGTCACATTTTTCTCAGTCATGATTAATTCTCAAATAAATCATGAGAGTACTAAACATTTTTCTGATGCGGGGAAAATTAACGCGGTTGAGTTTCGTTGTGCGTAGGATTTTTGAATGACGTTTTACCCTAAAACGTGTAATTCCTTAATAACTTTCACGAAAATGATCTGATGAGTGTCAAACTTTTATTTTGCCATGGAAATGATTTATCATTCGAGAATATGAAATAAAAATCAAATTTCGGAAAAGTGAATAGTAAAAATGAATAGTAATAGTGAATAGTAAAAATGAATAGTGAGATTTTCGGGAATAGAAGTTAACCTGAAAATGTGAATTGTTACAAAAGGGGTGGATTCGCGTTTTCCATAATGGTCAACGGAATAGTCAATGAATTTTAATTTACTAACAAAGGCACAAAGAAAAAGATAGACTAAAGAAAACCTAAAAATAAAAATAAAATCTTACTAGAAAGGAATCTAGCAAGTAGACCTAATAAAAAGAGATTCTAACCTAGACAATAACTATTCCCTAGGCTGCGGTGCCAAAAACTTGATGCGTAGGGATTGCACCAGGATTTACCTCTCAAGGGATCTTGAGAAGCTTACAACCCCCACCAGGCAGTGTACCTGATCGTTGTAGTATAGTATAGTGACAAGTACCGGGGCATTGATCGTTCAGCTAGGAATAGTGTCGATTGGATTATAAAACCTAAATACTAGTTCTAAAGGTGAGGGATGATTATTTTGTATTTTTATATTTTTTTGAAAACAAGTAAAAATCTCGGGTTTGAAGGATTTAGGCGGAATTAGTTGCTAATCAACTAACCCAATACTAAAGATGCAATCAAAATAAAATACTAGAAATGAAAATAAAACTAAATTAAACTAAGGTTGTGAGCAATAAGTGGAGAAATTGTGTTTACTTAGATTTCACTACTCCCTAGATATCTTTTACACGTTAATTACTTGTTATAGTTGCGTGGATGACGGATTGTATTCCTTAATACCATTCATGGGGTGGCGCACTTAATTCCCCAATCCTATGAGTGCCTACTTCACTCCTATGTCAAGCCGGCTAAGAAGCTCCTAACATGGGATCATTAGAATTTACTCATGCATTAAATACAACCAATAAAACCTAGTGCACGTCAGTTCATGTTTCCTAAGACGTCCAAGCATGTTACCATTTGGAGATCTGCCAGTTTTCTTAAGCCTAACATCGAAATCATTCATCCAATACAACCATAAACAAGTAATCAACACATAATTAACATCTAGGTTTCATTAGATCTAAGCAAACACAAGATAGATCTAGCCTAGCATGATGGAATTAATACAAGAACAAGATATAGACAACAAACACATAGACATATTGATTGAATTAGAAGAACACTTATCTCAATTACACATGAAAGGGTTCAAGGGCTGAAAACCCTTGAAAAACCTGTAAAATTCATAATAGGTTCGGCCCTAGGGTTTCTCCAAAACTTATCTTTTTTTTATGAATGAAAATTAGAAAACTATATATAGGAAATTGAGGCTGACGACGTCAAGACCAAATAGGTGACGCCGTCATCTTGCCGCCAAAATATTTCTCGGACTGCCTTGATCTACATCTGACGCCGTCACGTTATAACTTTTTCCAGGCCGTCACGTCTTTTACTCTTGACGCTCTACTTGTGACGCCTTCATGTTTGTACTGGACCGTCATGCAAATTACTCTTGACACCGTCAGGATGTTGCTCTTGACGCCGTCACCTACTGTTCCCAGCTTGGAAAATTAAGTCTTTGGCGTTTTCTTCACTTTTATGCTCCAAAACGTCCGAATTGCTTCCTTTTCCAAATTTCTCTCCCAAAGTACCTAAAATCACAAAAGGAACGATTTAGGGCAATATTTGATCTAATAAATTCAATTCCGGGCTTAAATGACCCCCTAAAAGTGGTTCATTTTTCGCCTCATCATCAATTCTTGGGTCAATCCTTAGTCTGGCTCGCACAAGATACAACTTTAGCATTTTGACCATTCATATTTTAATCACTTTTACATTTTTCTGCCCCTAAAAAATAGCATACTAAATGATGTTTTTGATGAACTTTTTAGATTAAAATATGCCTTTTTGAGTCTTATGGGGAGATTCACCAAGAACTTTTAACGTCTAAGAACAAAGAATTTTTTTGTTTGACAAGTGCTCCCCCTCAACAAGTGATTAGGCTTATTGAGGTGAAATATTTATCCTTTTGAGCAGAATTATGAAAATCATAAAACAATTGATTAATTCTACTCAAAAGTAAGAAGCCTTCGCTCCTTATATTAGGATTGAGGCACTGAAGCATACCTCAGGGTCCTTTCTTTACAAGTTCGGGTTGTACACTGTAATGCGTGCACAAGCCATAATGAATGTAAATATTGACAAATCAAATCAAGATCTTACAGACATCTACCATTCGGGTCTCTGAAACATCAACACTAGAAATTCTTGTCTTCCTCCCACATACCTTTCAAATCTCCTTATCTGATCCCTACGCTTCAGCCGGTTCTCAATCCTTGTGATGAATCTACGAGCTTGTCTGGCTTCATCGGTATTCCACCTTTTGGACTTGTACAGTGCAATGTCATCTAGTCGGCTTTTGATTCCATCTCTAACAAACTTCAGTGTTTCATCACAGAACTTGTGGATTTCATCATATGCCATGAAGCAGTTGCGTCGGTTGACACTGCGATAGGTGAATCCGAATGCTGGCTGCTTGATCAAGGTGTATTGAGATTCGTGTTGAAGGTTGGGGACATTTTAAAGGTTTGGTTTTCTGAGATTCAACTTCTTTTGGTAACTTTCTACTCCTAGTTGAAGATCTTCAACTCGTTCTTTAATGACGATGTGTCGCATGAAGATGAGAAGAGCTGTGATGAAAGCAAGCTGCATTTCTTTAGGTAGGTTGCACAGCTTCCCTTGGACTTTGAGTAGATACATGTCTTCGATGTCATTGAGGAGCAGTCGTGGAAATCCTGACTCGGAGATCACATACTCTTGTTCATCTATTCGCTTGAGAATGATCTTTTGAAGGAAGGAGTAGCCAAAGTGTGTCATGGTGGAGATGAATTGGATGCAGACAATTGATACGTGGGAATCGCACCAGGTTTTACCTCTCGAGGGATATCGAGAAGCTTACAACCCCCACCAGGCAGTGTACCTGATCGTTGTA
Source organism: Artemisia argyi (assembly GCA_030686995.1). NCBI lineage: Eukaryota > Viridiplantae > Streptophyta > Magnoliopsida > Asterales > Asteraceae > Artemisia > Artemisia argyi. The sequence goes on along the minus strand of CM060704.1, from coordinate 109,815,107 downwards.
GTATAGTATAGTGACAAGTACCGGGGGATTGATCGTTCAACTCAAGAATAGTGTCGCTAGGATTAGAAAGCCTAAAAACTAGGTCTAGAGGTGAGGGATGATTCTTTTTGTATTTTTATATTTTTATAAAAGCAATTAAAATATCGAGTTTCGGAAGAGTGTGCGGAATTAGTTGCTAGCCAACTAACCCAATTTATCTAAAGATGCAATCAAAATAAAATAACAAAAATGAAATGGAACTAATTATACTAGTGTGGTGTAACAATAATGAGGAAAGTTGTGTTTACTTAGATTTCATTACTCCCTAGATATCCTTTACAGGTTGATAGCTTGTTACAATTGCATGGATGACGGGTCATATTCCTTAATACTAGTCGTTGGGCCGTGTACAATATTCCCTAACTCTATAGGATCCTACTTCACTCCTATGTCGAGCCGTTAGAAGCTCCTAACATGGGATCATTAGAATTCTCCTACGCATTAAATACAACAAAATATCGTAGTACACCTCCGATCATGTTTCTTAAGACGTTCAAGCAAGTTACCAATGGAAGTCTGCCTGTTTTCTTAAGCCTAACATCGAATACAATCATCCGTAACAACTACAAACAAACAATCAACCCATAATTAACATCTAGGCTTCATTACATCTAAGCAAACACAAAGGAAATCTAGCCTAGCATGTTAAATTGAAGACAAATGTAAGATATATTCAAACAACACATAGACATATTGAGTGAATTGAAAGAGTACTTATCTTTAATAGAACATGAAAGATTCAAAGGGTTGAAACCCTTGAAAAAGCTGGAAAATTCGACCTAGGGTTTTCCTCAAAGTTGCACCCTCAAAGTTACACACTAATGAATGAAATTTGGAAAACTATATATAGATTAAAATGGGTGACGGCGTCATGTATTGGGTTGTGACGCTGTCAACTCGCCGCCATAATAGAAATCGTATTGCCTAGATCTGATTTTGACGCCGTCATGTATGAAATATGTCACAACTCGTAATTTCATGTCCTGTTTCAAACGTCGAAATTCCAATTTTTATCTCGGAAAGTTACTATTCACTTTTACTATTCACAAAACACTATTCATGTCCAAAATTTTTATTTCATATTCTCGTAAGTTAAACTATTTTAACAGAAATCCGAGAGTTTGGCGCTCGTCGGATCATTTCTACAAAAATCACGAAGCCGTGTCCGAGATTTACATTCAGGTTTAAACGTCCTTCCGGCATCCCGATACGTCTATAAATCATTGTAAACAATAAAAATATGATTTTCTTTCATTTTACGACAATTCTAAAAGTTTTGGAATTTTACGTTTTCCAGTTCAGCGTTTTACGCGAATTACGCGTTTTTAACCCGCGTTTCCAGTTTTAACAGCGTTTATGCAACCCGATGGAACTTACCGTTCATTTTATATTTTATTATGGAGTATTTTAACAAGTTTAGTCATTCTTTCAAGTTTCATATTTTTACGATACCCGGATTTACGTTTCGCGACTTAACCATTTACGTTTAGCGATTATCGGAACCAAAACTGACTCCGTGAACGAGATATTATCAAACTTCCTACATACTCATCCTAAATATCTAAAAGAATATCTAGATACTTTCACTTGTCACTAAAATTACAATTATGCCCTTTTGATAAAATTACAAAATTGCCCTTGGACTATATAATGCCTAAACTAGCTCATTTTTCACAAAATAAAACTTCATCTCTTCCTCTCCTATCATAAACCACGACCCAAAATAAGAACAAGACCAAAATCCATTAATTTTTCAAGATCAAGATATATTCTAGCTCATTTGATAATCCTTGTTAGGGTTTTGAAATAAAAACTCAAGGTTTTATAAGTTTTCATCTCCAAAGCTCTCTAATCCATCAAAGTAAGTTGTCAAACTCTTTTTCATAATTTCTTCAAGTTATTTTCATGATTATATGATTTTCATACAAGATTTCATGCATATACTAGTTTATACCACTCTTTATATACATATATATATCTTTGAAACACTAGAAATGCTTATACTGGTTTTCTTTGTTAGATCCATTAGATTGATGATGTTTAAGAACCCATGACACCCTAAGAAGGTGTATGGTAGGATTAGACTAGATTTGTGGTGATTGGAAGTGATTTGGAGTGGATTTGGACAAGTATTAAGCAAGAAAAATGAATTTTAGCCACTATATAAATGTTGCTGTCCATTTTCGTAAAATCCAGAAAAATCAGGGGATTCCGGGTAACTTTGGGCTAAAGATTTAGAAAAAACTTTCAAAAACGAATCCGTAGGCGAAAGAACGGATTAAAACGAGTTTATAACGAAGGAGATATGATTTTTGCAAGTTTAACGACGAAAACTATTTTCTGAAAATTGTACATGCTGTCCCACGATTTTCAATGGGCAATCTGAGGTGTAAAACTTGATCTAGCCATCCCGATTTATCAAAAATATATTAGTATGTTGTCCCACGATTTCGGGGATATAAAGAACGTAGAAAACAAGCTTATAACGACCAAGATATACACGTTTCAAAATCGGCGAAACTCTATTTATTTCCATCAGCTTTTTAGCAAAATATTACTAAGTATAGAAAAACTGTTTTTGTAAGACATCATGTTGAGAGCCAAATTACTCATTGATAAACTCATTTCTGGAAAATTTACATCATTGACAAAAAGTTAGCTCACCCAGCCTAGTTTTCAAAACATCCAGCCGTTTGTCAAAAGGATTTATAACGAACAACTTATGGACTTCCAAACGTTCCCAAAAACTGCCCAGAATCTGCCAAAACAGCCCAAATACCTCACTTGACGGCTAATTATCTTTATGATCGAGACCTGTATGGACAAACTTCACTTCTGTGACTTTTTAGATATGGTGAAAATCTTCTCAAAACTACTGAGCTTCTTTCCTAACTCTTAATATTCACTATTTCACGACTAGTTTTACGAGACCATTTTGTCACTAATAGAAGTAATAATACTTCTACGTACTAAATCCTAGATTTTCTATAAATACTACCAAAGTGCCAAATTCTTAACCATCGAAGTACTTATGATTACAAGCTTATTTATACGACTATTAAACGTTATTTCAAGGTTTTCAAAGCAAGGAATTCAACACTACCAATTATATATACGATATATATATATTACGACTAGTTTTATAAGTCTAGTTAGACTTATTTTTCCCAAGTTATGGAAAAACATATTACTTTGAAAATAACAAGTATTTTCAAGTTAAGAGTGGTATAGGAACATGTGCATGGACATTCATAACATCATTTCATGATCTAAAGTAGATCGTACATCATTCATATTAGGTTGCGGCTAGTGTGCGCGCCTTGTTTTTCAGCTCATTACATGTTCATGGTACCATCATATCAGGTGAGTCATAGCCCCACTTTTACTGGTTTAATTACTTTACAAACTCTTTGGGGGAGATACATGCTTAAATACTCGTGTTATACTTTTATACGATTTCAAATCCCACGGGGGAGAATACATTGCAACAACTATTTTTGTACATGCCCAAGTATTACAAATTCCATACATTGCTTAAGTTGCCTTACTACCACTTCACGACAAGTCCCCTTTATTATCATGGACCGTTAATTTTAGTGCTAAGCGAGAGTGAGTGAATAGATCTATTGAGGGTGATGCCTCCATTCGTGTTTGGGTTGCTCCAATGGGACGAATGCATTTCATGTCTTATCAAATTGAGTGCCTGGTAGACACTCTGTTGGGGCCATTACAAAGTCTAGCTTCGGGGTCATGAGCTTAAGAGACAATGTAGCATTTTTGACATTCTTGTCGGTTTACTATATACTTGTGGCTATTGTACATACGAAAATTACTTATGGAATTACGATACTTTTCCACCACTATTACTACGGAATTACAATGCCCTTGCAACAACCTTATGACTGATTTATTACAAACTTATTACATTTGGCAGTGGGTTGTAAACACACAGGTTACAAGTCTCTTATGGCGGGACTTGCAACTGAGTGGATTTACGATGCCTTTGTTGGGAAATCTTCATACATATGCATTACATTCTTTTTCACAAGACTCTATGAACTCACCAACCATTGTGTTGACACTTTAGCATGTATTTTCAGGTTTTAAGCAATGGCACGCTACAAGAAGTTTTGGCAGGGCAGGGCATGGTCATAGAAGACTCTGATTTAATCATTTGGGGACCGTTTTTAACTATTTTAATGGCCTACTTCCGCATTATTTTTAACAATGTAGATTCAACATTTTGGTTAAATAATTTTATTCTAAATGATTGAAGTGAAAACCTTTTTGTACTTGTGTTGTGATATCAATTGAGTTACACCCCAGCTACATGTATGCTTCCGCTGGACCCGATTCTGGGGGTGTGACAGATTGGTACCAGAGCTTTGGCTATAGCGAACTAAGTGTTTTTAAAACCTAGACTATAGCTGCTTTTACAAAAACTTAACCCTATGACCGTCACGTGCCTGCCTGCCAAGCTGAAGCCTCATTTGTGGTTAGTTGCTGACATAGGTAATGAGATTTGTGTCTCATTATCTGATATATTATATTCTTTTATTATAGTTGATTACTATAATTGTCTTTCATATAAGCATGTTCACGTATCATATATGTCACCGCGTTATGTTTTTCCTTGCATAGTTTCATCATTTGACCTCGAGTTTGGTCACTTGCTTTTGTCTTTCAGAACTTCTTGGTATTTGTGAAGGACATAGTCTTAGTATGACTGAGCTGAGTATTTCAAAATTCATGGAACCTCGGTGGAATATAGACTGGTCATCTATATTCAACCCGGGATAGTGAGATATAGGCTGACCACCTATGTCTGACTCAGAAATGAATTTTGCAACACTGAGAATGGTTATAATAAAATTCTGTCTGGAATAAATTCTCAACTCATTTTCCAAATGTTTCATTCATGTGTGTGTGTGTATACCCTCGTTGTTAGAACTTTCATACTTTTCATCACTTTGTGAACCGCCGCTTGGAAGCACGTCAATTGATCATTTCATTTCACGAACATTTACGTCTATGCACAATACACTTACATCACAGTATTTTCTTTTATCACAATATCAATTTTGTTGCAGTTGTCACAGTCTCTTCCCTTCTCACCATCACTATAATTTCCTTTCCCCATCCCCATATATATATAGAATTAGCTGACACTTTATGGATTCCTATGCCACTCATCGCACACTACTCCCTGTATTGATAAGTGGATATTATCAATGACCTCCCTAGGAAAGACTTTCCATACCATCTATAAGGAGAATTTCTCGGTACATTAAGACCATTCAAAACTCAACAGAAATATCAAGATATCGCAAAACTATTCGAAATACTATCATTGGCCTGATCACCAAAAATTCCATCATCTAGAAAGTATTGGCTTGACTGAATTACAAGATTCGTTTAGATACGAGTGCTCACAAAACAACACCGTAGAGATAAATCCAACCTCTTAACCGAGACTATAGATTGAACATGTCCTCACCAATAGACTTTATTCAAACATGTTAGACACCTACGCAATTGTGCAGACATACATACCTGACTATTTTATCCTCTTAATACTTTCACTTTTAAATGGATTTTTCTCCAAACTACAGTTATGCAAAACATATATCTTGTAAGAAATACTTTTCTGAGGCACTTATTTTGATAAACAAATTCCTTTTGGTTAATCCTTTACAAAACTATTGAATTGTTTGGAAATTTTAAACATCGATCTTTGGTAAACCATATTATCCACCTTATATTGAAAACTGTCCTATCTTGCATAACTATTAAATTTTGAAACATTAAGAAAAATGTTACTTGGAGAACCGTTTGCTTAAACTTGTAGATTCATTTATTCGGGGAAGGTTTATGAACAAAACACAATCTCAAAACAAACTTTGAAAAATCAATCACTATATTACATCACTTATACATTTAGGATTTTGTGATTTGACGACATAGAACTTGGGGAAAATCTTAGTAATGGAAACTAAGCATCGTAGGTGGAAAGAGACTCGATTCATGACATCCTGCGGAGGATCACCACTTTATCCTAATCTATTATTTTCAACAACACCCCTTTGACGGACTTAACCTTGTAAGTTTTCTACAAGATTCATGATACCCATTTCAATTATTTCTAATAGAGGAATTTAATTCACCTCAAACACCTAGCTATTACATTAAGATTTCTTTGGAACCACACCACCTATTATCTGCAGACCAATGGTCAGAATTAGAGAACGATTCAAACATAGGGAGATATGCTCAGAGCATGAGTGATTGACTCAAGAAATGGTTGGACTAACCAATTACCATAAATCAAATTCAGTTGCAACTATAGTTATCGCGCGAGCGTAGAGACTACACCATTTGAGGCACTCTATGGTCGAAGTGCCAACATTCATTGACGGATCGAAATTCGGAAAAGCCCAACTCACTAGTCCACTAAGTATTCATGATATAACCAGGAACTTCCTACAAATCAAGAATCAGTTACAAGTTCGATAGAGTTGTAAACCATTAAAACTTCAAGTTGGTAAGCAGAGTTATATAGAAAGTTCTGCCTAGGAAAGGCATGATACCATTCAGAAAACTTGGAAAGTTAAACCCGAGATATACACTGGACCATGTAATATTTCAGACAGAGTAGGCCTAGTGGCCGTCAGACTTGAGCTCCCATTAGAGCTCAGAAGTTTACACGATAAATATCATCATCTTTTCACCAATACCACTCTAGAAACCAACACAAACTGAACTTCGGGACATAGTTCCTTTTAGAGGGGAAGAATGTCACAACTCGTAATTTCATGTCCTGTTTCAAACGTCGAAATTCCAATTTTTATCTCGGAAAGTTACTATTCACTTTTACTATTCACAAAACACTATTCATGTCCAAAATTTTTATTTCATATTCTCGTAAGTTAAACTATTTTAACAGAAATTCGAGAGTTTGGCGCTCGTCGGATCATTTCTACAAAAATCACGAAGCCGTGTCCGAGATTTACATTCAGGTTTAAACGTCCTTCCGGCATCCCGATACGTCTATAAATCATTGTAAACAATAAAAATATGATTTTCTTTCATTTTACGACAATTCTAAAAGTTTTGGAATTTTACGTTTTCCAGTTCAGCGTTTTACGCGAATTACGCGTTTTTAACCCGCGTTTCCAGTTTTAGCAGCGTTTATGCAACCCGATGGAACTTACCGTTCATTTTATATTTTATTATGTAGTATTTAACAAGTTTAGTCATTCTTTCAAGTTTCATATTTTTACGATACCCGGATTTACGTTTCGCGACTTAACCATTTACGTTTAGCGATTATCGGAACCAAAACTGACTCCGTGAACGAGATATTATCAAACTTCCTACATACTCATCCTAAATATCTAAAAGAATATCTAGATACTTTCACTTGTCACTAAAATTACAATTATGCCCTTTTGATAAAATTACAAAATTGCCCTTGGACTATATAATGCCTAAACTAGCTCATTTTTCACAAAATAAAACTTCATCTCTTCCTCTCCTATCATAAACCATGACCCAAAATAAGAACAAGACCAAAATCCATTAATTTTTCAAGATCAAGATATATTCTAGCTCATTTGATAATCCTTGTTAGGGTTTTGAAATAAAAACTCAAGGTTTTATAAGTTTTCATCTCCAAAGCTCTCTAATCCATCAAAGTAAGTTGTCAAACTCTTTTTCATAATTTCTTCAAGTTATTTTCATGATTATATGATTTTCATACAAGATTTCATGCATATACTAGTTTATACCACTCTTTATATACATATATATATCTTTGAAACACTAGAAATGCTTATACTGGTTTTCTTTGTTAGATCCATTAGATTGATGATGTTTAAGAACCCATGACACCCTAAGAAGGTGTATGGTAGGATTAGACTAGATTTGTGGTGATTGGAAGTGATTTGGAGTGGATTTGGACAAGTATTAAACAAGAAAAATGAATTTTAGCCACTATATAAATGTTGCTGTCCATTTTCGTAAAATCCAGAAAAATCAGGGGATTCCGGGTAACTTTGGGCTAAAGATTTAGAAAATACTTTCAAAAACGAATCCGTAGGCGAAAGAACGGATTAAAACGAGTTTATAACGAAGGAGATATGATTTTTGCAAGTTTAACGACGAAAACTATTTTCTGAAAATTGTACATGCTGTCCCACGATTTTCAATGGGCAATCTGAGGTGTAAAACTTGATCTAGCCATCCCGACTTATCAAAAATATATTGGTATGTTGTCCCACGATTTCGGGGATATAAAGAACGTAGAAAACAAGCTTATAACGACCAAGATATACACGTTTCAAAATCGGCGAAACTCTATTTATTTCCATCAGCTTTTTAGCAAAATATTACAAAGTATAGAAAAACAGTTTTTGTAAGACATCATGTTGAGAGCCAATTTACTCATTGATAAACTCATTTCTGGAAAATTTACATCATTGACAAAAAGTTAGCTCACCCAGCCTAGTTTTCAAAACATCCAGCCGTTTGTCAAAAGGATTTATAACGAACAACTTATGGGCTTCCAAACGTTCCCAAAAACTGCCCAGAATCTGCCAAAACAGCCCAAATACCTCACTTGACGGCTAATTATCTTTATGATCGAGACCTGTATGGACAAACTTCACTTCTGTGACTTTTTAGATATGGTGAAAATCTTCTCAAAACTACTGAGCTTCTTTCCTAACTCTTAATATTCACTATTTCACGACTAGTTTTACGAGACCATTTTGTCACTAATAGAAATAATACTTCTACGTACTAAATCCTAGATTTTCTATAAATACTACCAAAGTGCCAAATTCTTAACCATCGAAGTACTTATGATTACAAGCTTATTTATACGACTATTAAACGTTATTTCAAGGTTTTCAAGGCAAGGAATTCAACACTACCAATTATATATACGATATATATATATATTACGACTAGTTTTATAAGTCTAGTTAGACTTATTTTTCCCAAGTTATGGAAAAACATATTACTTTGACAATAACAAGTATTTTCAAGTTAAGAGTGGTATAGTAACATGTGCATGGACATTCATAACATCATTTCATGATCTAAAGTAGATCGTACATCATTCATATTAGGTTGCGGCTAGTGTGCGCGCCTTGTTTTTCAGCTCATTACATGTTCATGGTACCATCATATCAGGTGAGTCATAGCCCCACTTTTACTGGTTTAATTACTTTACAAACTCTTTGGGGGAGATACATGCTTAAATACTCGTGTTATACTTTTATACGATTTCAAATCCCACGGGGGAGAATACATTGCAACAACTATTTTTGTACATGCCCAAGTATTACAAATTCCATACATTGCTTAAGTTGCCTTACTACCACTTCACGACAAGTCCCCTTTATTATCATGGACCGTTAATTTTAGTGCTAAGCGAGAGTGAGTGAATAGATCTATTGAGGGTGATGCCTCCATTCGTGTTTGGGTTGCTCCAACGGGACGAATGCATTTCATGTCTTATCAAATTGAGTGCCTGGTAGACACTCTGTTGGGGCCATTACAAAGTCTAGCTTCGGGGTCATGAGCTTAAGAGACAATGTAGCATTTTTGACATTCTTGTCGGTTTACTATATACTTGTGGCTATTGTACATACGAAAATTACTTATGGAATTACGATACTTTTCCACCACTATTACTACGGAATTACAATGCCCTTGCAACAACCTTATGACTGATTTATTACAAACTTATTACATTTGGCAGTGGGTTGTAAACACACAGGTTACAAGTCTCTTATGGCGGGACTTGCAACTGAGTGGATTTACGATGCCTTTGCTGGGAAATCTTCATACATATGCATTACATTCTTTTTCACAAGACTCTATGAACTCACCAACCATTGTGTTGACACTTTAGCATGTATTTTCAGGTTTTAAGCAATGGCACGCAACAAGAGGTTTTGGCAGGGCAGGGCATGGTCATAGAAGACTCTGATTTAATCATTTGGGGACCGTTTTTAACTATTTTAATGGCCTACTTCCGCATTATTTTTAACAATGTAGATTCAACATTTTGGTTAAATAATTTTATTCTAAATGATTGAAGTGAAAACCTTTTTGTACTTGTGTTGTGATATCAATTGAGTTACACCCCAGCTACATGTATGCTTCCGCTGGACCCGATTCTGGGGGTGTGACAAAATAGTTCTGGGCCGTCACTAATACTTGGACCATGACGGCCTTTGGGTGACGCCGTCATGTCCAATGCACAAAACTCTCTGGATCGTCACGTGTATTTTCCACATCCACCTTTTTTGTAACTCTTGACGCCGTCATTAAGGAAGTTGTGACGCTGTCAGGTACTGTTCCAGCAAGGAAAATTAAGACTTTGCTGTTTTCTTCACTTTTATACTCCAAAAACGTCCAAAATGCTTCCTTTTCCAGATTTCTTTCCAAAAGTACCTAAAATGACAAAAGGAACGATTTAGGGCAATATTTGATCAAATAATCTCGAATTCGGGCTTAAATGACCCCCTAAAAGCGGTTCATTTTTCACCTCATCAAATACCCTTACACTTGAGATTTGCTTGTCCTCAAGCAAATGTGCTTTTATTCTAATCAAAATACAAGTTAGGGGTCATTTAACACTAATATAAAAGTAATTACAACAAATAATCATTCCACTAAAAACCAAAGACAAGCACGGAGGTCATAGACTAGCACCTCACAAATAGTGTTTAGATACTCACATCTCTCGGGTGTAATAAAGTATATATCACAATATGGAGATGGAAAACATCTCTCACTACCTGTCATAGCAAAATAGATTACCATAGGCTTGGGAAAGGATCAAACCTCCACCACTAGGCGTAAGCACCTAGGATAAACTATCAAAGAGGTCTTTCAAAGGGTTATAACGTTAGGTGTAGGGATATGGAAAACATGGTTTTGTTGGATAAAGGCAATATTTACTGGTGGCGAGTTAATCATCTTGGTTAATTACATGTACAATATGTCGTTGCTAAGCCAAGACTAGACTCGACTTAAGCTAGTATATCAAAAATAACAAAAACATAAAATAAACATAGAATGAAACGGGATGGTAGTCCGTTTTTTTTTTTTTTTTTTTTTTTTTTTTTTTTTTTTTTTTTTTTTTTGCATACACTCTTACCCTACCATCCAAAATATTACATCTTAGGGAATGTATATTCCCCTTAAACTTGATTTTTACATACTTTACAATAAACTACTCTAATGACTCAAATCAAGATAATCAAAACACTTGGAGTACTTTTTAAGATTAACGTACATATGGAGGTAATATATGATGTTCTTCCCCATTACTCCATAACACAAGTACTTTACCCATAAGTCCCAATCGTCCCAAAACAATATGTACAAGATATGACTCGACTTAGCAACCATATAATCAATTAGAGAATTAACTAAGGGTTTAAACATATAACAATAATGCACTAAAGATGAGTGCATACACGGAAGGCTAAGGCGATTTGGGTGTACATTTGTGTGGGTTGTAACAAATTCTTCCTTTAAGTAAGATGCTTAAAGTTAGAAACGAAAAGATAGGCTCGGAGGGGTGTACTAGGGGTTTCATGTACTAAAAATGAGTACAACGCTAAGGTGTGAGAAAAATTAGTTGACTTTACTAGCCAAGTAATATGACTTAAATGGTCAAGTAATCATGATACGGGTTTAACACAAGGGTGATCCTAATGCCTCTTATCATGTAGTAAATCTTACTACACGAATGTAGTATCACTAGCGGTCTCGGGATGCATCACTAATGCAAGTTCTAGAATCTAAATGCTACCGGTACACTCATAATCATTAATAATGAATGCTTTTCCTATCAAATCTAAAGGCGAACCTCACATATTTGGGTGGAAAATTTTTCTGAATGGTACAGTTTTGTGCTAGTCATGCAACTCCTATCCATGAGACGCATGTTAAGGCTAAAGTTTTACTCCTAAATGTTGTAAAAAATTTTAAATTTGGCGCTAAAATTACACTAACAAGTATTTCTCTTAGTTTTATTACACACCTACCATCAAACAAACAAACTCAAGTGCAATTGTATCCTTTAAGGTATCATCATTTATCCTCCCCTTACACTTATGATGAACATTGTCCCCAATGTTCAATTAAAGAATGTAAAAATGAAATAGGTAAAAGAATGAAAGCAAATACTCTCCTGATTCATTCGGTGTGGATAGTGTGTTAGCAAGGTTAGATCTTCCTCCAAGAAAATGAACATTCAAAGCTTCCCTTCCAGAAAAATAAATCATCTTCTTTTCATATATAACCTGTTAAACCTGACAAAACAAACAAGGCAACCTCGCGTAAAATCGGCGGCAATCTATATATACTAACAAATCCTAGAAAGATAGCATATATATCTTAAATTGCTTTCTAGGAATTAAAGGGATATAATGCTTGTGAAATGAATGTTTGCAGATTTCCTGGAGTTTATAAAACTAAAGAAGTAACAAAAACTTGAAGACTCCGTTAGAAAAACAAAACTCACAAAATTTCCAGAATTTTACACATGACGCCGTCAGGAGTTAACTCCTGACGCCGTCAGAAGTGACCTGCAGAAATCTTTACGTTAAGTTTTCGGAAAATTTCTGGAAAAACTTATGTCCTACTTCCTGAAAAATCCTGCAAAACATCATTATGACTCGATACAAGCATTTGACTCTAACAAATACTAATACACATGTTCATTTAATATTGCGGAGAATCATGATCAATTTCGTTCTTAGAAACAAATTTGGGGTTTCCCCTTACACTTAGCTGTTGCAAAATACCTTTATACGAAGTTAAGACAAAGTTAAACAACAAAATAAAGCATTTTCACAATTTTAGTATGAAACATGATCTACCAACAATAAAAATAAAGCATGCATACAGAAGCAAATAACAATCAAACAAATAAAAATCACACAAAACATGGGTTGCCTCCCAAGAAGCGCTTTTCTTTATTTACGAGTCTTGTAGCTAGACTCAAGGTCATGAGCAATTACGTGACCTCATCGTTGGTCTCATTCTCTAGGTCATCTCCAATCTTAGTTTTGTATTCCGGACCTAGTTGCCAACATTCCTTGTAGAAACCAAGTATTATATTCATGACATAATCTACTCCTCTACGTCTATCCTCATCATTCCTATAGTAAACCGCTTGCTTGTATTCCATTTCTATGTTTGATAGAAGACAGTATTGTTCAATCTTATAGGGCATTTGGTAAGCAATCTCATCATTCTCTCCCTTGAATCTAACTATCCCTAGGGTCGGGTCATAACTCATCTTAGAGGCCTCAACAAATGGTTTTCCAAACACTACTTGACTTAGGCAATCATCTATTACCGGACGAGTATCCTCTACAATCACAAATTCGGTAACATAAGTGAAGTTTCCTACAAAGACATGCAATCCTTTCACTCTTCCTACAAAGTTGCTCATCTAATTTGTGTTGGGCATCATCCTATAACCAAGTTGCTTCTTCATTACCCAATTATAATAGGTCCTAGTCATGATGTTTATAGGAGACCTAGCATTGATATAAGCTTTCCACACATGCATATGCCCAATGTTGCATGGTATGTTGATGTTAGAGGGATCACCTACTTTAATAAGGGGTGAACCAAGGATGTATGGTGTCTCGAGGTCATCGAATAAATCCTTGTGCTATTCCCGTTCTTCCTTGGTGGGTAACTTATCAAAGTACTCTTCTACGTTTTCTACTTCCTCTAACTTTTCTCCCTTATTTTCCTCAACTTCCTTAATCTCGTCCCTAGTCTCGGTTTCTATTCCAACTTCATCCTTGTCACTTTCTTCTACATTCTTTTCTATTGGCTTAATGGTGACAACATTGACAAAGTGGACGTGATTGGATGATGAAGGGTCCTTCATTTGGATTCCGCTATTAGTGTCCCTAGTGTCTTTCCTAGGTGACAGATGTTTAAAGAGTTTACTGGGACTTTTTATTTTCACAGGAGAGGTTGGTTGATTCATGATGGTGACAGATTTGACTTCTTCAGCCTGAATCGGTTTACTAATAGCGTGCTCTTTAATAGCGGTTAGCAGATTACAAATCTTGTCATTCATATTGGCCTGCTGTTGTCTAAATCGGGTCTTGAGCGTGGAAAGCTATAATTCTTGAGAGAGAATGAACTTTCGCAAGGCATCTTCATAGCTTTGCTTAGGAGTGGTCTGAGGTGGGAAATGCTCGGACCATTCAAGTGAAGGAGAATCATCGAAGGATACGCTTCGAGTTTGATATCCTCAAAAATTTTGCTTATCTGATGGATCTAAACACCTTTATCTGTGTTAGTATGATACTTTGAGTTATATCACTAAGTATGCGGAATCTACCTAGTAATACATAGAAGTTTGATTGTGAATGAAACAGTTGTATATGAATGAGAATATTGTATGTATCAAACGGTTAGCTCCAATATTATTAATAATAATAATACGAGTGATCTTTGTATCACTAGGGTTACACCTTGAAGCTCTAAGAAAAACATATATCTAACCTTAACCTAGGACCTCCTTTTATAGCACAAGGAGTCCTCTTCTACAAGATACGTATAACTCTAATAGAATAAGATATACACAAGATCTATTCTATATTTATCTTTACAAGTTTCCTAACAGTTATCCTAACAGCAGTGGTAATAATATGTACTAGCAGTGGTAATGAGTTTCCACTGCTAGTGCATTCTTCAGCAGTTGTAATCTTCATACTTAGCCGTGGTAACTGTTAATATAATTCCCAACAATCCTCCCCTAAACTTATGATTAACATGTAAATCAATAAGTTTCTTCAAGTAGTCAGTAGATATGAGGATATGGGAATTCTTCCAAACACTTATTTTCTTTTCCTTAACTCCTTATCAGCTCTCACACTTTGATCATAAATTCTCAATAACAAATCTTCTATGACTTCACTTCTTTCCCAACATCTAAGCCTTACTGACATCATAACAGTTAAAACTCCAACTCTCAATGGATATTCTTTCTCAGCTAACATAAACACATCAACTCCATCTTGAGTAGAAACATGATGTACAACACTTGAATCATAGAATTTCCACAGAGTATTCATATTGTGAGCTTCAAATCTCCAATACCTGTCACTTGGGTCAGGTTCATATAATCTTCTAAAGTAAACCCACAACTCTTGAGCTTTGACATCAACAAGTTCATCTTTCTTGAACTGATCTTGAACAATCCTCCACAAAGTATCCAAATCTTCTCTATCACAAGATCTAACAACATCTTCAAAATCTCTGCAAATACTTGTGACATTACCAGTTCTGATAATCTTCCAAGCTGCACCAAAATCATCAGAATAGATTTCCCAACCAACTACTGGATATTTTGTTTGTAAAAGTTCAATGTTAAGCACATCAGGTTCAATAAACACCATATTGGTAACTTGTTCTTCAGTCAACTTGCTAACACCTTCTTCTGCTTGAGATGACTCCTGAGTCTTCAATTTCTTTGCATCTTTGGATCCAAGACTCACTCCTGACCTTTTTGACTTTATTGCTACAGGTTCTTTATCCATAGGAATAAAATTACTATATTGTCTTTTAACCCTGTAGTAAATACCTTCAATCTGATCATGTGTCATTCCTTTGAATTGTGCCATCTTCATATTTCCAACATGACAACAATAGGTCTTCATCTCAGCAATAATTTGTGTCTTTGTAAGTTGTCTTGGTTTCTTTTGACCCTTTCTTACTGTGCCAATGATGTTATCAAGAGCCTGTTGATTCTTCATCTGAATGAAGTCCTTCAATTGAGCAGACCTTTGATCTTCATTTAAAGTTGTATTTGCAATGAGTTCAATTGCCTTCTTTCTAATCACTGGATCATTTGCAATCATGAACTCAATTTCTTCTTCATTAGGCACATAGGTAAACATTGGAGGTTTCTCATGTAATATGGTTGGTGGAACAACAGAAAGTGGTTCTTCCATCACTGTTTCCAATTTGTCCAACCTCTTAGCTTCCATGAAACTTGCAATCTCATCTTCCTCTTGCTTTTTCTTCTTTTCAATCTCAGCTGCTGCTAATTTCTCTGCCAATTTTGCATCATAATCTATCTGAGCTTGATCTTTCTTTGAAACCTTTCTTGGCTGCACTTGTTCTGTACCAGTCATAACTGCTTTACCTTTTACTGTTCTTATTCTTGCAGCTTCTTTTTCTACAGTAGTAACATCTTGAATAGCAGTGGGAACATCTTGTCTAGCAGTGGGAATATCTTGACTTGCAGTGGGAACTTGAAACTCAGCAGTGGAAATTGGTTGAGTAATTCCAACTGTATCATCAAAATCAGCATCCAAACCATAATCTTCTCCAAAATCTATCTTCCTCCCCTTAGTCTCAGCATCTGTTTTCCTCTCCTGTTTGGAAGAATCTCCCAAACCTTCACTAAAGCCTGCAGATAAATCATCTTGAGGTGAAGATGAAGAAGAAAACACAACTTTGGCAGATCTTTTCTTCTTTAGGCTCTCAACTTCATCCTGTAACCTTTTAATCTCTGCCTTCATCTGATTAAGCTCTGTGGCATGATGTTGTTTAGATTGTGCCAGATCCTTCTCCAGAGCTTGAACCTGGTTGACTAATTTGGTACATAATTCCATCAATTCAGTTAGTTGCACACTGCCCTCAACACTTCTAATTGTGTTACCTGTTGGGAGAGGTGAATCATAGGGCATTGATTCAGGCTCTTCTCTAGTTGGACTAGAATGAAGCCTTGAACCACCACTGCTTGTTCCTAAACCAAAAGGTTCAGTAACATGCAATGTTGAGATGAGAGGAGTTGGCTGTTTTTGCCTCCTCTCATATGTGTGAGTTACTGCAGGGGTGTGTTGAATAGGTGAAACTACAATAGTAGGTGTGTGATGGGATACAACTGGGATAGTTGCATCTTCACCCTGTACCTGTGAAATCTTTGAAAGCATTTCAGGAAAAAGTGGGTGAACCTCCCCATTCCAAAGTTCAGAAGCCTTACACATATTTTGAAAAACTTTTGGCTTAAGACAGGGGGTTTCATAAACTCTTTTGTGGGTTTGCAGTTGAAAAAGTGGGTGAACCTCCCCATTCCAAAGTTCAGAAGCCTTACACATATTTTGAAAAACTTTTGGCTTAAGACAGGGGGTTTCATAAACTCTTTTCTGGGTGAACATCAAAAATTTATATGAACTCTTTACATTGCCTTTCATATTATTGCAAATAAACTTTGAAAAATTGAAAGTCCTGTCAGTATCTAAGCAAACCAAAGGATAAGCCATGGTTGATGCAAATTGCTCATAAGATGTTTTCTTAGGATTTAGGCAGTGTAAAAGAGTATGTATTAAAAATCTCCAATGGGGACAAAAACATCCTTTTCTGAAAGTAACTTTTTGATCAGATGTATCATACCCCATGGAAGCAATATGATGATCCTCAACAACACTTTTCTGAAAGTAACTTTTATGAAAGAAAGATAAAAGTGTTAGTAATCGAAGATAAAAATCAAGCCGTATGATGATCAATTTATACTAATAGGGTTTGAGGAATATGCGTAATGTGAATTATCTTAAGGAAGAATTTATCTTTGGGAAAAGAATAAACTAAAATTGGTAAGTGGATAATTCACAAAAAGTTACCCTATTAATAAGGAAACACGGTTATTTTACAACGGCTAGTTAAAAAATAGATTACTGACACAACAGTTGTAACGGCTAGTTCACCAGTGGTAAAAATTACACTTGAAGTGGTAACTAGTGAACTAGCAGTGGTAAATTTTCACAAAATATCAAAGAGCAGTGGTAAGTAAAACATGCAAAATTAGATGCTCTAATCATAGTTTTTAGGAAACTATCAGCTATAAACGGATTTGATATGTCTTTACCATGAGCCGTTTGCTATGGACTAGCCAACTCTTCATCACATGGAATATGGTGAGTTGATAACCATATAGTTTTTGGTAAACTATCAACCATAAACGGATTTGAGAAGTCTTTACCAGTAGCCGTTTGCTCTGGACTAGTTGATTCTTATGTTGATTAGACATGGTGAATCAATAACCATTTGTTGTGTGTCTAAGATACACACCTTGTAACTCTAATGTCTCAAACAATATTGGTTTGTATTCTGCATAAGTAAGGAACACCAAGTATAACCAATATAATTTAACCCAAAGTAACCTTTTGACCAAGTTACTATTCATAAAAATATCTCTTCAAAGTCAACCCGATAATATCCATATTTACTCCTCTAACCTACCAAAACAGATAAGAGTAAATAACCTTCATTAATTACCCTTCTACCTTGACTTTGCTTATAAAAGGGGGATCAAAAACACTTTAGTTTTCATCAAAACTAATCTCCAATATCACAAACCCTACAAATCATCATGAGCTGGTTTCCATTGATCTACATATCATCAGATGATTCCTCTGATGAGGAAATCAGTTATTGCTCTGACTCAGAGGAACCTTCAACTGGATGGAGTGATTAGTTTCCTCCAAGTGCTGCAATAGCTACATCCTCCAACATGAAGCCCAACAAGAAGATTTCAGCTGCTCCTGCTCCATCCCTAGAGTTTTATTCAAGTGCTTCCTCTGATGATGATGATCTGTTGGGATCAAAGTTTTACTATTTTATCAAGTCTCGGTCATTTGTAATAATAGGTTGCTTAAGTTATTATTTACTTTCATTTATGTAATGTTACAAGTTTACTAGACTTAAGGTATATGGTCCATGGGCTTGAAAGCCCACACAAATTGTTAAGTGGAAGGAGAGGGAGTGTTGCCCTAGCTCCTTCCCTATAAATAGAAGCCTTAGGTCTCATGTAATACTTGGTTGGTTATTTGAAATCTTAAGGAAACTATTGCTCTTATATTTCTCTCATTCTCATAATCACCCAAATCCTTATATCTATCTCATTCTTGCTTGTGTGTTATCAATATGGGTACCTAACAAGTGGTATCATTCGCCGGAAGAAGGTGTAGTTCTTGTTTTTAAGTTGAATCCGATCCAAAACCTCTTTTTCTACTTGATTTTTTGTGAAAATTTTGTACTTTCTTGTTTGTTTCTTGGTTTTTATCACATCTTTGCTTACAAACTTGTGCTACAAATCATAACAAAGAAAAAAGTGTCAAACTTTCTTTCAAAAAAGTGTTTTGAGCTTGTGTGTTTCGAATTTTTAAGCTCCTACACGTTTTATAAGAAAAAATCCTTACTTTTCTTGTTTTTCTTGGGTTTTAATACTTTTTTGATTACAAACTAGTGTTATAAACCTTTCCCAACAAGAAAGTTTCAATCTTTTTGAAAGTTTCAAGCTTAAAAAAAATTCGATTTTGGTTATTGTACTTGTTTTCTAGAACACAAAAAATTTTCATAAAAATCATCAAGTTTGCAACTTTCTTCAAGTTTTGGTGTTTTTATAACTAGAAGTACATGAATCTTGGAATACAAACTTCATTTGGGTGAGCTTTTAGCAAATTCAAAATTTTGGCAAACTTTCTAGAACACAAAAAATTTTCATAAAAATCATCAAGTTTGCACCTTTTTCAAGTTTTGGTGTTTTTATAACTATAAGTACAAGAATCTTGAAATACAAACTTCATTTGGATGAGCTTTTTGCAAATTCAAAATTCTAGCAATCTTTCTAAATCACAAAGTTTCTAAATCACAAAGTTTCGAGAACACACTTGCTCTCGTTGCTTACTCGGTGTTTCCCTTGCTTGTATAAGTGAGAAAACACTTCGACTCGTGGTATACTCTCTAAATTGTATAATTTAGAAAGTTTTGGTGCTAAGTTTCTAGAACACTGAAAAGTTTCTAAAACACTGAAAAGTTTCTAGAACACTGAAAAGTTTCTAAAACACACTGAAAAGTTTCTAGAACACTGAAAACTTTCTAAAACACTGAAAAGTTTCTAGAACACTGAAAAGTTTCTAAAACACTGAAAACTTTCTAAAACACTGAAAAGTTTCTAAAACACTGAAAAGTTTCTAGAACACTGAAAAGTTTCTAAAACACTGAAAAGTAATGAAGATGCAGATTCAAGAAGAGCAAATTCATAAAGTTGATGCATTGGAAGCTAATTTGGGTGTCATGGAAAGCAATGGGACAGAATCAGAAGAGCAGGATGACAACAACAGATTGGGGAGTGATACAGATGCAGACTGTGCAGAGATCAAACCCTTCTATGACTCAGAGCCCAACTTTGACAAAGGACAGATGGATGAGGAAGATGTCATACCCATCTATGACACAGAACCTAACTTTGACAAAGAGCAAATGGTTGAGGTACAATCTACTGTTGATCATATTATGCCTGCAAATGAGAAACAACATTCTGAGCAACCTAACTTCAGTAATGAAGGAGAAGTTGACCAGAATATTGTACAATGTCTTAACAAACATTCTGAGTCTGAGTCCTTACCTGATAATCCAATAACTGAAACATCATACCAAACTCTTGAGTCTGAAAACATTCTTCTCAAAAAGACCATTGCCCAGTTTCATAAAGATTTTTCAAAACTAGAGGCACATTGCATCTCGCTTGAACTTAAATTGCAAAACGAATCTTTAACTTCGGGCAACAATGGTCAAGTTTCGAATGAACAAAGTAAACGTGTAGATACATTAGTTAAAGAAAATGAGCTTTTAAAAGATCAAATTCAAGCAAAAGTGTTTGCACATGCTGCATTGCAAAACAAATTAAGAAGACTGATTGGCCAGAGTGTGGATACCAAGTTTGCAAAACCATCAAACTTGGGGAAACCGACTTCTCAAAGAAACAGAAAACAATCAGTGGTTAGACAACCAACTGCATTGAAATCTAAACGACCTAAATTTTCAAAACATCAGTTTGCCTCCCAAGTTGTTGAGAAAAACAATTTGACAAAACCAGTCACTCCACATTCTTGGCCTAAGGAAAATGCATCTGTGTCTGCTAAATCTCAACACGTGATTATACCTGGCTCATCTAGGATTAGTTCAACTACAGTGCCTAAAACGAGAATTAAAAGTAAAAAGTCTTATGACACATATGACATGTACAAGAACTATGATCTAGAAAAGGCTAGGAAAAAGGCGCTACTTCAAAAGGATGGAATTCTAGGTTCAAAACCTCATGTGATGCCTTCCATTGTAGTACAGAACACTGCTTGTAGTAGCACACCAAAACCTAAGAGTAATCAACAAACTAATAGGAATTGGATAGCTTCTAAGAGTAGTTGCGTAAATAATCATGTTGCTTGTGCTTTAAAATATCTTCAAAAGGGAAATTCATTTGAAAAGGCTCAATCGACTAAGACAAACAAACCCGTTGAACCAAAAGTCATAAGTCAGAAACCTAAGAAGTGGATCAATATAGGACGTAGGTTTTCTCAACGAAGTGATGCTCCCACATTTCATTCAACTGCATCTAAAAAGAAAACATCTCCTGGATCTAACACTAGGTGGGTACCCACGGGTAGAATTTTCAGATCAATTGGTCTTAAGTGGATTCCTACAGGAAAGATTTTAGACATTTGCACCAAAACTAATGTGAAATCCACATCATCTATCCCTGAGGCGAGAAAGGAAATCATTGATATAGTGTGTCCGAGTGTCAAGAAGATAATTGACACTACATCTTTATGCTTCTAACATCCGGAACCCAATTACACTTGGGGATCCATGTTCTCTGTTTTGTCTATTCTTTCTTCTTTTCAGATATAACAGGTATGGCTTTGGAACAAATCAGTTTCGGACCCGAGCTTAATGGATTGGCTTCTGAGCACAACAACTTAGGACCCGTAATCAACCGTTTAAAGCACTTCAGCTATGGCTTCTAAGCAAAACAGCTTAGGACCCGCTATCAACCATCTAAACTTTCCGGATACTTCGGCTGAACCATTGTCACTCTCTCGCAAGGAATTGGAAACCCTGTTTGCTCAACTATTTGATGATTCAATTGAAAACCGTCCTCAAGAAGTCTCACCAATTTCCGCTGCACATCCTGGGAATATTCAACAAACACTGTTGAGAAAGACGGTCCTCCAAGTGAATCTCCAACAACAGTAGGACTAACCGCTTCCAACTCTAGACAATCAACTGAAGATCCATAACAACAATCAGTACCACAACCTGTAGATTATGACGGAAATACGTTATTCAATCCATTTGCACCGACTCCAACCATTCTTGATATAATAGAGTCGTCTTCTCGCAATTTGGATCCGTCTGATATGCATACGTTCTACCAACATCACCCTTCGACACATAATTGGACTTAAATGGATTTGGAAAACAAGCTGGACGCAGAAGGCACAGTGATTCGCAACAAATCTTCTTTAGTTACAAAGGGATACAGTCAATGAAGCAGGATTGTACATCACTGTCATCAACAAAAGCTTAGTATGTAGCCATGTCTGCTTTTTGTGCTCAAGTCTTTTGGATGATAACTTAGCTCACGGACTACGGCTATGTATTTGACTAGATCTCAATGTACGGCGACTCAAAGTGTGCTTTTGCAATCTCAGACAAAACCATTCATCATTCCAAATCCCAACAAATTACTTTCCGCTACCACTTCATCTAAGAGCATGTCAAGAAGGGTACAATTGAATTAGAGTTTGTGGGTATTGAATACCAGTTGGCGGACTTGTTTACAAAGGCATTACCTCCATCAAGGTTTGTTGATTTAGTTCACCAAATTGGTATGTGGTGTTTGACTCCAGATGATCTGCAAAATTTTTCTTAAAACCTAAGAGAGTCAAACATCAAACTCTTTTTGTAAATATTTTATCAAAAAGAAAATACAAAAACTACAAAAAGAATCTTCTTTCTTTTGTACAAACTTCTAATCTTCAAAACTATGTTCCTCCATTAAAACAAATTTTGCTTCACATTGTCTAAATGGAACATGTTTTGAGGGGGAGAAAAATTTTCACAATATCATGAAGTTTGAACAACTTATAATAAGTCTTCAAGAAAAATTGTTTCTTCATCATTCGGATTAAAAAAACTCATTTTCAAAAGGTTCTATGATCTCTCAAATTAAAATGTGAAAAAAATGTTTCACAAACTTAATGCTAATTCGAGGGGGAGAAAAGAAATTTTTTCGGCAAGGATTCCAATTTAACCATGTTTAGACTTCAAATGGAAAAGTAGTTAACCTTTAATGAGTAAAGTTCACAAAAGTCTTAAACTCAGGTAAAAGGACCTTGCATGGAAAACAAAACAGGCCCTAATCAATGTTTTCACAAATGTTCTCAAAAGTTTCACACATAATTAAAAACCTCAACGAATCAGACTAACGATTTTTTATCCTCGGTTTCTTTTCGATTGTGAGTTTCTAATTTCTTCATTGTTGTTGTCTTATCGTTCCCTAAATGTTTCAAATGTTTTCAACGGTCAAAAAGGCATAATCAGAAACTAGGGTTCATATAATTATCGATCAGGGCGTTTCTTTTTTTATGTGTTTAGTCTAATTAATTATTTCATATAACTTTAGAGAACACTAAAGAATGCTTGATTGATGAGTTTGTTCGATTAGTAACAACATAGGCTTGAAATCAAGTGATTTAGGGTTTAAGATATAGATGTCTTTGCTGCTACTAGGACGTTTGATTGTACAATATTCATACATTATGATGCTAAAATGCGTGCAAAGTCTCTAATCATAACCCCTAACCATTATCATAATTGGAAAATCTCGAGTGATAGAATGAATTAATCTGTGATCTTGTGTGTTAATTTGAGAATTCTGAGCATTTTGGTTGATTTAGAATGAGTTTCTTGATTCATCCGTATACTTGTTTATGCCTAATGCATTTTCTCTGTGAGCAAGTACATGTCATCCTATTGAAAGTCAAAACTTCAACAATTGTCAAAATGTTTCTCACGGAACATATTTTGAGGGCAAAGGGTTAAATGTGTTAAAAGGCTAAAACTGGTAAAAGGATTCAAAATGGTGAGAAACAAGTTTTTCAAACTCTACACTCTCATTTTACACCAGTAAAGCAAGAGTGGAAACCAAAGCAAAGTCGTTCAAAACCTTTCAAATTTTCAAAATCTGGAATGCTTTGGCTACTATTAAAGTTGCATCTGATTTGAATCTCCCAAATACCGGAAGTTTTCCTTTCATCACAAAAACAAATCTTCAAAAAGAACCCATGAAGTTCAACTTTAGATGGAAATCTTCCTCTTCAAATTTTAAAACTCAAAAGAGAGACTCCGAGTCTCAAACAACTTTCAAAGTAAAAGAGTTTTAAATTTCCATTGATTCAACGAGTGTTATTTCAAAATGTAACAAAGATTTTTCGATCCTCGTTGGAATTCAACATCTTTTAAATCGGATTGACACAACCCACAAATGGATTTCAAATTTTGATAAACAAAGGCTTTCAGTCATGAAGGTTGTTGTCTAATCTGATATTCAAGCATTCTTTCTTGTTTAATACTTGATTGTGTTTTCTAAAACCTTGAGCAGAATCCTCTCACGAATTTTTCAAAAAGTATTTCTTAAATACGATTCAATATTCTGCTCAAGAAGACTATCTCTCGAATAAACTTCATTATTTGAGGGGGAGTATTTTGTTGAAAGAAAACAAATTTTGTATTAAAACTATGGCTTGTGCACACATAACAGTGTACAACCCGTTATTGTAAAGAAAGGACCCTGAGGTACGCATCAATGCCTCAATCCTAATATAAGGAGCGAATGCTTCTTACTTTTGAGTAGAATTAATCAAACATTTTCTGATTTTCATAATTCTGCTCAAAAGACAAGTATTTCACCTCAATGAGTATTCACTTATTGAGGGGGAGCACTTGAAAAACTCATCGTTTGACATACAAAAGTTCTTGTTGATATCTCCCCATAAGACTCAAAAAGCATATTTTAATCAAAAGTTTATCAAAAACAACATCTCATATGCTATTTTTGAGGGGGAGAAAGTGAAAGTGATTAAAATATGAAAGTTCTAAGTTGCTTAAAAGACAAATCTCATGCGAGCTAGACTCAGATTCACCCAAGAATTGACGAAACATAAAATTTAGTAATCTTTAAAAGACTTATCCTCGACGGGTAATAACATCAAGTTAGTTACTAGAGCTAGTTGTCACCTAAAAGCTGACAATGGAACTCTTTAACTAGCCACGTAAGCATGTCTCGAAAAGGATTTGTCTTAGTAGAAATGTACCGTTTCGAGAAACTTTCTGTGGACTTGACCAGGCTGGGTAATAACTTCAAGCTAGTCTAACTAGTGATGTAAGCGTGTCTCGAATCGGTCATGTTCACTGAAAGTGGATCAATTCTAAAAGTGCTTGCTCCTCCCGCATGTGCAAATTTATTCAATACTTGTGAGCACATGTGAAGGGGGAGCCCTTCAAAAAGAAAACACAAAACTCTCAAAGTGTTAAACAAAATGTTTGATAATCACAAACACTTTGAGAGATTTTTCATTAAAGGTTTCTTGGCTATTGTCGGATAATCATGGAGTTATAAGGTGATTAAGATAGGAAATACAGTCCTATGATCCTCCAGAGCCGGAGGGATCTACCCAAGGACATCACCAATAGTTAGAATTAGAAGTCCTTAGGTATGATGCGATAAAAGGAGAAAAGAATGAAAGGGAAAGAAGGAGTTAAAGAATTAAAAAGAAAAGTAAAGAAAAGGGTGAAAAGAAATAGCCCTCCATATGTTCAACCTTAGGGCAGACACCGGGTTCAATTCATATGCTACTGGTTGTTACTAAGGTGACACCGGTATTGAAGATAAAGCCATCATGGAACCAGTGACGCAATGCACTAAA
The DNA here is from genome assembly GCA_030686995.1 of Artemisia argyi. Classification (NCBI taxonomy): domain Eukaryota; kingdom Viridiplantae; phylum Streptophyta; class Magnoliopsida; order Asterales; family Asteraceae; genus Artemisia; species Artemisia argyi. The sequence continues at coordinate 109,789,236 of CM060704.1, read as the reverse complement.
CCTTCTAGCCACTCAAGTTCTCTTAAAAGAGCTTGTTTCATTCTCACGGGGAACCAGTGTAATCTATCGACTTATCTCTTAGAGATGGTTGATATTGAAGCAGGAGACCCCTCCCTAGTCTCCGCATAGGAAACCTAAGTGTGCACTTTTCGAGTCTAGAGCCATGAGATACATCAAAGATCTCTTAGGAACACTTAGTATTTCTACAACTGGTGTTCTACATCAATGGACACCAGCTGTAAATTATCGAGTCCTTCGCAGATCTTAGCAATCTGCCGAGAATGTTTATGAGAGAATTTACATAAGTATTTCTGAATGATTGAACGGAAATCTTGCCAGGGTCAACATCAAACAGCCCTGACAGCAGGTCACTTCGGTAACTCCTTGTAGGTTACGCTTAGTGTTTGCGGTGGTTTCTTAGCGGTCTACAGTCGTGGAGTGATCCCCAGCGACTCACCCAGTCATTGAGCTACTTAGTAGGTCTTGTAAGCTCCCTCGGGAGTATCTGACATGGGAACGGCCATGATAAGGGTTAGAAGGAGTCTTCACACTATGCTGTTGACAATCTCTAATTCCTTATCTGTAAGTACCGGATGTTTTATTTCTAACTGTCTACTTGCAGGGACACATCATCTCCATGGCGACGGATTCCACATGCTCATACATGCATCTTAAAGTCATCAAAAGCTCCCTCAAAGATCAAAGCAACACAAAGTTCAAAGAAAGATTCTACGCCAAAAAGAAGAATCTACAAAGTATAAAGACTAAAGATCAAAAGTGAAAGACAGGGAACTACGTGCATGTATAAGTCAGAATTCAAAGATGTATGAGCATGTTGGAATGGCGGACTACCACCACAGACGCGGAAGTGACGAAAGGCAGACAACTTCATAACTTGATTACTATCATAACAACAATGAACAAAGCACAAAAAATGATGAATGATTATTATCTAATGATTTTTGAAAGACGTCTAAAGCTATGAAAGTCAAAGATGAAGAAATGACAAAGACGTCAAGCAACCATGATGACCGACCCTTAGGGGGAGATTGTTGGGATCAAAGTTTTACTATTTTATCAAGTCTCGGTCATTTGTAATAATAGGTTGCTTAAGTTATTATTTACTTACATTTATGTAATGTTACAAGTTTACTAGACTTAAGGTATATGGTCCATGGGCTTGAAAGCCCACACGAATTGTTAAGTGGAAGGAGAGGGAGTGTTGCCCTAGCTCCTTCCCTATAAATAGAAGCCTTAGGTCTCATGTAATACTTGGTTGGTTATTTGAAATCTTAAGGAAACTATTGCTCTTATATTTCTCTCATTCTCATAATCACCCAAATCCTTATATCTATCTCATTCTTGCTTATGTGTTGTCAATATTGGTACCTAACATGATCCAACCTACACCTTGTCCAAGGAACTTCCAAGAGCCCTCACTAAAGCTTTGGAGTCAGCCATAGTCAACATGAAGTGGCCTGCTGTTGAGAAGCCTACACAATTGCCAAAGCCTCCCAAGCAAGTTCTGGGCCTTGCTTGTCCAAGAAAGCAACTTTCTTTTGATGACAAGAGAAAGAAAGCTTCCAAGGGCAAGCATGATTATGAGGGAAAGGGGAAGAAACCCATGGAGTAGTTGGTCTAAAGATTTAGGTGTTAGGTTGTGAGTCCTTGTGTTTTGTGATTTTCTGGTTGTGGTTAGACTCTCTGAATCGATGTACTTTGTTTCCTTTTGAATAAATCAATAAAAGTACTTTTATCTTTTGGAACTGAGAGAGCAAATCTTTCCACTGTTGTATCATGGTTTCCAATGTGCTTTAATTTCTCTGCATACAAGTTAGTAGAAAACCATACAACCATATACAAACAATATTAGTACCTAAAAAAAACCTATCCTGCAACACTAATAATTATTAGACATCCAAGATTTATGGATTTAGCATTCCAATACCTGTTACCAAGTACTGAAACCTACCCACATCAAGCCCTTTTGTTAATAAATTAGCATGGTTGTCATCAGTATGAATTTTGACAACTTGAATAAGCTTTTTCTCAAAACAATCTCTGATAAAATGATGTCTAATTTCAATATGTTTAGTTTTAGTGTGTTGCACAGGATTTTTAATAATGCATATGGTACTACTATTGTCTATATAGATAATGGTGTTCATGAAATTGTACCCATAATCCAATAATTGATTCCGAAACCATAAGATCTGAGCACAACAGCTAGCAGCAGCTACATATTCTGCTTCAGTGGTTGAAGTAGCCACCATTGTTTGTTTCTTGCACTGCCATGACACCAATCTACATCCAAGAAATTGACATCCACCTGTAGCAGACCTTCTATCCAAACTTGCACCAGCATAATCACTATCTGAATATGTGATCAATTCCATAGGGGATTCTCTTGGATACCATAATCCTAGATTAGGATATGTCTTCAAATACCTGAAAATCTTCTCTACTGCTGTCATATATGATGTCTTAGGAGTAACTTGAAATCTTGCACAAGCACATACAGCAAACATAATGTCTGGTCTTGATGAAGTGAGATACATCAGAGAACCAATCATAGATCTGTAAGTGTGCACATCAACATCTGCTCCACTAGCATTCTTCAACAATAGATGAGTAGTCTTATCAGCAGGGGTATTTAAAGGTTTTGCATCAGTAAATTTGAACTTCCTTATAATCTCAGCCACATATTTGTCTTGACTGATAAAGATGCCTTCTTTACTCTGTTGTACTTGCAACCCCAAAAAGAATGTAAGTTCTCCCATAGAACTCATTTGAAATTCATCTTTCATCAGCTTTTCAAACTCTTTGCACATCTCTTGTCTAGTAGATCCAAAGATGATATCATCAACATATACTTGAACAAGTAGAATATCACCCTTGTCTTTCTTGATGAACAAAGTTTGATCAATCTTTCCTCTATGAAACCCATTGTTCAACAGATAAGTAGCTAAGGTTTCATACCACTTCCTTGGAGCTTGATGTAAGCCATAAAGAGCCTTAACAACTTTATAAACTTTATTAGGGTGTTGAGGATCTTCAAAGCCTGGAGGTTGAGAGACATAGACCTCCTCATCAAATTTTCCATACAGGAAGGCACTCTTAACATCCATTTGATAGACAGTAAATCCCATAAAAGATGCATAGGCTAGAAACAATCTAATAGCCTCAAGCCTTGCAACAGGAGCAAAAACTTCTTCATAGTCAATACCCTCCTCTTGAGTGTATCCTTGAGCAACTAATCTAGCTTTGTTCCTGATAACAATACCTCTTTCATCTTTCTTGTTTCTGAAAACCCATTTAGTACCAATCACCTTCATACCATCAGGCAAATCACAAAGAACCCAAACCTTTTGAAGTTTGAACTGCAACAACTCCTCTTGCATTGCTTCAACCCAGCTAGATTCTTCTAAAGCCTTATAAACATTTTTAGGCTCCACTTGTGATAGAAAACAGAAAAACAAACATTCATTCTTGTTCTTATGCTTCTTGGACTCATAAACTTCACTAATGAACCCATGAACATCATCTTTCTTTGTCTGCCTTCTTCTCTTCACACCTGATTGTAGCTCACCAATAACATTTTCAAGTGGATGCACTTTGTGAATTGAAGTCTGTGATGTACTAGGAATATCATATGTTGTTGGCATGTTTGAGATCTCTACATCATCACTGGGTGATTCCTGAGAAGAACTTCCCACAATTGGACTATCAGTGGAAACTTCTGCTGCAGCAGTGGGAATTTGATTACCACTGCTAGTAGGAATATCTGTATTCAATACATCAAAATTTACAGCCTTTGCATCACTTTCCTTCTCATTTTTGTCAACAAAGTCCCAAAGTGGCATAACAATTTGATCTTTATCATCTTCATCATCTTTGCAAGATTCATCTTCATCAATGAATTCTTCTGTCTCTTCAAGATTATTGAGTCCAGTACTTAAAGTGATAGGTACATAATTCATTTTATTTGATAATGTCTCAAGATCAAATAACCATTCTGGTCCTGAACCTGCTATGTTAGTTTTATTTTCAAGAAACTCAACATGCAAATTCTCTTCAATCTTCTTTGTTCTCAAATTATAGACTTTAAAAGCGTTGCTAACCATAGAATATCCAATAAAGAAGCCTTCATCAGACTTTTCTTCAAATTTTCCCAAATGATCAATGGTATTAAGAATTGTGACATGACATCCAAATGGCCTCATAAATTCCAAAGTAGGGGGTCTTCCTCTGAATAGCTCATAAGGTGTCTTGTTCTTTGTTTTAACCACTAAAACCCTGTTCTGAATGTAACAAGCAGTGTTAACTGCTTCAGCCAAAAAGTCACTGGTAGCTTTGAATCAGCTAACATGGTTCTAGCAGCCTCAATTAGTGTTCTGTTCCTTCTTTCAGCAACTCCATTTTGTTGAGGAGTTCTTGCAACACTAAATTCTCTCCTAATACCTTTGTCTCTGCAGAAATCATCCATAACTTTGTTCTTGAACTCTGTCCCATTGTCACACCTGATGATCTTGATCTTCTTTTCAACTTGATTTTCAACTTCAGTGATGAATGTCTTAAGGATGCCAGTGGTTTCATCCTTGGTTCTTAAAAAGAAAACCCATGTAAATCTACTAAAGTCATCAGTCACAACAAGACAATACTTCTTCAAATTTATGCTGCTCACTGATGTAGGACTAAACAAGTCCATATGCAGCATGTAAAGTGGATGATCAATAGAATTGTATGCCTTGGTCTTGCATGAAGCTCTGTGTTGCTTACCTTTAAGACATGCAACACATGTTTGGTCATTTTCAAATCTCTTCTCTGGTAAACCTCTGACAAGACCATCTTTCACAATCTTGTTAATGGTCTTGAAGTTAACATGACCAAGTCTTCTGTGCCAAAGCATGGATTCATCCAAAGTGGCTTTTGCCAGCAAACAAGTAACATCATCTTTAGCCACTATATTCTTCATGTCAATGCTATATAGATTGCCTTTTCTAGGGATTTTAAGCAAAATGTCACTTTCATCAGGGAGCTTATAATCCTTAGATAAGATATAGCATTCATCTTCTGTGAATAGAACTCTATGCTTCTTGTCACACATCTGTGACACACTGAAAAGGTTGTACTTGAGTTCTTTCACATAATACACATTCTCAAAGTCCAAGTTTCAAGCCTTGATTGTTCCTTTGCCAGAAACTTTGCCTCCAATACCACCTTCAAAGCTGACAAATTGTCCATCATAAGGTTTGAAATCTGAAAGATAGGACTTATTGCCAGTCATGTGCCTGGAACATCCACTGTCTGAATATCCTTGATCATCTTTAGGCTTTGAATGTTCCTACACATAAAATAAAGGAATTAGTTCCTTTTGGGGACCCAAGCCACAAATGACTTGGATCTGCCTCGTGTATCAATATAATTATATCTATCAAAGGTCATTGATACACCATTGGGATTGTTTGAGGTGATAGATCCTTTTGGTTTCCATTCTCAACGTGCTAAGGCCTTAACAGCATTTCCCACATTTACCCTTTTATTGTTCATAGAACCACCAGTGGAAACTTTTGACCTTGCAGTGGTAACTGCTGGCTTAGCAGTGGAAACTGCTGGTTTTGAAATTTTAGGTACCCACTTGTGATTATTGTAAACCTTTTTTTTCAAAATAGGTCTTTTTCCCTGTTTGTGCAGATTTAACAAAAGTTGTAATAGTTTTGGCACTCTTAACATGGGACTTAGGGTAAACTCTGTTTAAATTTCTGGCAGTGGCAACTGCTGGTTTAGCAGTGGAAAGAGTTTTGATGCCAGAGTTAAGCAAAATAGACCTGGGAATCATCTTGCTTAGTGGATTTGGGTGAGTAAAGTTATTAGCATTATTTCCATTCGCCCTGGTATTCCCAAACACTTCCTTTCTACCCATGTGATAGTTACAATTATAATGAAGATGTTCAAAACTACCACATATGTAACAAGGTTTGTTGTTAAAAACAAAGTCACTACCAAATTGCCTAGATTTAACATGATTCCAACTCCTCTTGTTCCCCCTAGGAGTTGTTGACCTATTTCTGTACATCTCTGCATATCTAGTAGTGTGCCTAGAGTAATTAGCTTGTGTCCTAGACTTCTCTTTGACAACTTCAGGAATACTCTTTTTAACTTCCACATGAACATTCTCAGGAACACTAGTTTTAGACTCAACATTCAAACTTTCATCTTTAAGAGATGAGTCACTAGCACTATCAAAAGTATCAACCTCAACCTGAACCTTTTCAATAGCAGCTTCTTTAACAAATTTTGGTCCATAGGTCATGGTTGGTTCCTAGAATTCTTCTAATCCTGTGTGAGCTAAGTCAATGCCAGGAGGTGATGGAACACCTCTTAGAGGTGGTGGAACTGATTTATATCCTACTCCTGATTTGGCTTTGTTCACAACTTGGGCCTCCCAAATTTTGTCAATACACTTGGATTGATGATCTAGTGTATTACAAGTTATTTGTATATTCTCATTGGCCCTTTTAACCTTCTCTAACTCTTCTCTGAGAGCCTGATTTACAGCAATCTTATAATCTAAATCTCTTTTTAAAACAGCAATATCTTCATTGAACATGTTAGGAATTATACTAACAGTTACCACGGCTAGTGAAGATATTACAACTGCTGAAGAATGCACTTGCAGTGGAAACTCATTACCACTGCAAGTACATATATTATCACTGCTGTTTAGATAATTGTTAGGAAACATGTAAAGATAAATATAGAATAGATCTTGTGTATATCTTATTCTATTAGAGTTATACTTATCTTGTAGAAGAGGACTCCTTGTGCTATAAAAGGAGGTCCTAGGTTAAGGTTTAGATATACGTTTTTCTAGAGCTTCAAGGTGTAACCCTAGTGATACAAAGATCACTCGTATTATTATCATTAATAATATTAGAGCTTACAGTTTGTTACATACATTGTTCTCATTCATAAACAACTGTTTCATTGACAATCAAACTTCTAAGTATTACTAAGTAGATTCCGCATACTTAGTGATATAACTCAAAGTATCAATCTAACACAGTTCAAGGTGTTAAGATCCATGAAGTGGTATCAGAGACAGGTTTTGATACTTTGATTTAGAAGACCACAAGTTCACTCAGAAGAATCAATGGAGACAGAAACCAGTCAATCAAACGTTGCTGCTAAGCTTCCCAAGCTTAAGGTGAATGACTATGAGATGTGGAGGCTAATGATCGAACAATTCTTTATGGTGCAAGACTATACACTCTGGGAGATCATTATGCTTGGTAATTCCTTCAAACCAAGTACTACCTCAGAGATGGTTGGTGGCAAGGAAGTAGTAAAGGTTAACACTGGACCTATTACTAATGATAAAAGACTTCAGATGAAGAATGATCTAAAGGCCACAGGTTTGTTGCTGATGACACTTCCCAGAGATCAAGTTCTAGCATTCAGCAAGTACAAGACTGCAAAGACTCTGTTTGAGGAGATCTGTAATGTTTTTGGTGGTAATGATTCCACCAAGAAGACTCAGAAGACCCTGCTGAAACAGACTTATGAAAACTTTGGTTCAACAAGTATTGAATCTATTGATAGCATCTTCACAAGGCTACAAGAGATTGTTACTCAACTCACTGTTTTTGGAATTGAGGTAGAAAGGGAAGACCTCAATCTAAAGTTCTTAAGAAGTTTACCCTCTGAGTTTGGAACCAATGTTGTTGTGTGGGAAGATAAGCCAGATTTGGAGACCATGAAACTTAATGATTTGTACAATAACTTCAAGGTTATTGAACAAAGATTGAAGAAAGCTGGCAAACTAAGCACAGGTTCAGGAAGTGTAGCACTCATATCATCATCTGTTGATGATAGTACAGATGGAGAAAGTGATAGTGATGATGATAATGCTAACATTGTTGTTTCCACTGGTAGTGGAGGTGTTTCCACTGCTAGTTCAAAAAGATAGATTCCAGGACTTAGTGATTCTACCTTTTATGCCTTTATATCAAGTCAGATGGGTGGTTCAATTCTCAATCATGAGGATTTGGATCAAATTGATGAGGATGATATGGAGAAGATGGACATTAAATGGCAGGTGGCATTACTAAGCTTAAAGGCAAAGAAGTTTTGGAAGAATACTGGAAGGAAGATTACCATTAATGGCAATAAGACAGTAGGTTTTGAAAAAAAGAAGGTGGAGTGCTATAATTGTCATAAGAAGGGGCACTTTGCCAGGGAATGCAGGAAACCAAGGAAACCTGACAACAGGTCAACTTGGTATAAGCAGGACAAGAAGAAAGAACCTACAACTGAAGAGCCAAAGGGGCTATTGGCTATTGATGGAGTGAGCTTTGATTGGAGCTTTATGGCTGAGGATGAAGAAGATGATTCAGAGTCTGCAATGGTTGCAACTGAGCTTGCACTAATGGCTTTTTCTGACTCTGAGGTACAAATTAATAATGCTTGTTCTAAAACTTGTAAGGCCTTAAAAGAGTATGAGAAAATTAAAGCACAATATGATGAACAACTGCTAGAGTTAAATAATACCAATTATAACTTAGCAAATCATAAAAGAGGTCTAGGTGTTTTAGAAACTCAATTAGAGCATTATAGGGCAAATGAATCTATGTTTAATGATGATATTGCTATTTTGAAAAGAGACTTAGATTATCAGGTTGTTGTAAACATGGTTCTTAGGGAAGAACTAGAAAAGGTTAAAAGGGCTAGTGAGAATATAAAGATAACTTGTAATACACTGGATCATCAATCCAAGTGTATTGACAAAATTTGGGAAGCCCAAGTTGTGAACAAAGCCAAATCAGGAGTTGGATACAAATCAGTTCCACCACCTCTAAGAGGTGTTCCATCACCTCCTGGCATTGACTTAGCTCACACAGGATTAGAAGAATTCCAGGAACCAACCATGACCTATGGACCAAAATTTGTTAAAGAATCTGTTATTGAAAAGGTTCAGGTTGAGGTTGATACATTTGATAGTGCTAGTGACTCATCTCTTAAAGATGAAAGTTTGAATGTTGAGTCTAAACCTTGTGTTCCTGAGAATGTAAATGTGGATGTTAAAAAGAGTATTCCTGATGTTGTCAAAGAGAAGCCTAGGTCACAACCTAATTTCACTAGGCCCACTACTAGATATGAAGAGATGTACAGAAGTAGGTCAACAACTCCTAGGGGAAATATGAGGAGTTGGAATCATGTTAAATCTAGGCAATTTGGTAGTGACTTTGAGTTCAACAACAAACCCTGTCATATATGTGGTAGCTTTGATCATCTCTCTTATAATTGTAACTATCACATGGGTAGAAGGGAAGTGTTTTAGAATACTAGGGTGAATGTCCATTATGCTAATAACTTAACTCACCCAAATCCACTTAGCAAGATGATTCCCAGGTCTGTTTTGCTTAACTCTGGCATTAAACCTATTTCCACTGCTAGACCAGCAGTTTCCACAGCAAGACCAGCAGTTGCCACTGCCAGAAATAAAAACAGAGTTTACCCTAAGTCCCCTGTTGCTACTTTTGTTAAATCTACTCAAACAGGGAAAAAGACCAATTTTGAAAATAAAGTTTACAATAATCACAAGTGGGTACCCAAAATTTCAAAACCAGCAGTTTCCACTGCTAAGCCAGCAGTTACCACTGCAAGGCCAAAGGTTTCCACTGGTGGGTCTGTGAACAATAAGAGGGTAAATTTGGGAAATGTTGTTAAGGCCTCAGCATGTTGGGAATGGAAACCAAAAGGAACCATCACCTCAAACAATCCTAATGGTGTATCAATGACCTTTGACAGATACAATTATATTGATACACGAGGCAGATTGATTGAGCCCGAACCGTCTTATTATTATTGACCAAGGTCAACAAGTCAAAGACAGCCTAGAATCAATACTCCGGTGATAGTATAGTGTATTCCCGGGTCGTTAAAGTCCCGACGAGATTGAAATGGTGCTTTTGGAATCGTTTATGAGAAAGTGGCACTGAGGACAGTAGCCAGATGATGTAGGAATGATATTGCTACTGTTATTTTGGTGTTGACAAACAGATATAATATTCACAATAATCAGATAGCAGAAATATGCACAAATAGACAATTAAGATCACGTATCGGACTGGAAAAGTGGGTTTTTGGTAATTATGAAACTACAGGGGGTGTTTTTGACACTTTTCAAAACTTAAAGTTAAAAATGAAAAAGAAATGATAAAAGTGATTAAAATAATATTAAACTATTATTTAATTAATTAAACTATTTAAATTGTAAATTAAAATCTAATTTAATTAAACTAAAAATAACAAATGATTTAAATTAAACTAAAAATTTATAAAAATATTTTTTAAACCTAAATTAGAACTTGAAGAAAGTATAAAAAAATTAAAAATAATATTTTTGTCTTTTTGTGGTTTTGTAATTAATTAAAAACTATTTAACTTAATTAAACTATTTAAACTACTTTTAATTTATAATAATACTAAATTAACTTAGAAAATTAAGATAAAATTTATAAAATTACTTAACCATTACAGGAATCCTAAAAAATTATAAAAACTCTAAAAATTATATTTTAAGATTAATCTACTAATTAATTACCTTTTAATTAACTTAAGTCTATTTTAAAAAAATAAAATAAGAAAACTAGAAAATGAACAGTAGAATCTTAAAATTTATTTTCTAACAACTTATTACACTATATTAGAACTAGAAAAATTATAAAAACTAGATTTATCCTTATAAAAACTAATTTAGCTATTTACTATTTGATATTAATTAATAATAAAGAAAATTAAAATTAAATCTAATTAGCACTAAATGACAAAATAAAAATCTGAAAAATTTATTATAACTACTTTAATATATGAGGTATTTAATAAAAATATAAAAACACTAGTTACTTAATTAAAATCTAAAAATGAAAATTAAACTTAACTTGAATTAAATAGAAACTATCACTTATTTTAAAACTAATTTTTTTTGGATTTTTCTTTTACAAACTAACTTTATACTTAAAATAACAGACTTTTTGTGAAAACACTTTGAACTTAAGCTTATAAATAAGCTGTAAACACCCCCTTGGTTAAGCAGTTGACTTTGGTTGACTGTTTGGTCAAACTGGGTCAAATGGCCTTGGGTGGGGTCCACAATGGTTAAAACAGATGCACACAAGCTAAGTACACTCAAATAAGCCAGATACAACTAATAAACAACACAAATAAGCTGAATAAGCCAAATTAAGCACTTTGCACTTTTCACTTTGGACTCAGACCTGGGACAAATTTGGTGAGCACTTTCAGGTGGGGTCCACTAGGCTAAAGGTCAAACAACTGGTCAAAGTAGAAGCCCTGGTAGGAGGGGGGTTGGGAAAAGCTGTTTAGGAGGTGTGGGGCCTACTGGGTTGGTCACAAAACACCACCAAAGTGGTGGTGGTGAGGTGGTGACTGGGTGAGCAGGGCACAAGTTTGCCCTGCAGTTGTTTTTGAGATTGAATGGCACTCAGAAGGAATTTTCTAATTATGAAATGAAAACAATTTCTTAAACTTGAGTTGGTAAAGAACTAATTCTCCAAGTTTCACAATACCAATTAAATTACAAAATTCAGAAATCCATGAGTAAATTTGGTGAAAACTGGGAATGGGTAACTTTGACTTTTAAAGAAATTTTGGACTAGTTGACTTATTTGGATTTCTAAGCTATACTACTGATTGATTTAAGTTAGTTAAGCTACACTAGGACTAAATTAAGCTAGAACTATTTAAATTAAGCTTAAGGTGAGGGTTCTTGGACACCAACTGTGTAACAGTTGGTTACAAACTAATGGTGTGAGTGATTTTTGACTTTACCTTGTTTATTACCTAAAGAGAATGATTGACTGAGCTTATATGACCCTATGTTACTAATTTGAATCACAAAAGCACACCCAAACTCAGTTAAGCTCACTGAGCAAACCTGAGCCAAACACCCCTTATTCAAACTGTTTTAAAGATTTTCAAAGCAGATCAATCTCCTAAACCTCTAATCTGATCTCATACACTCAAAACATCATCATAATGGCTTTTTAAACTTAATTAAACAATAATAACAACACAAGAGCACTTAAGCAAAGATTATCTTATATAACTGTTTTTATGAAAACTTTGACAACTTTCAAAATCAACAAACAAGCTATTAATATTAACTTATACAAACATTTAACAACACAAAATAAGCAAGAAATAACATAAATTAAACAGATACACTAAGCAAACAGTTAAATGAAAGATTTAAAGAAGTAGCTTACAACTTTGCAATCCAGCTTTTGCTTTGAACCAAGAACCAAGAATCAAACCCTAGCATCCCCCATGGGATTCTAAACCAAGGTCATCCCTTTTTTACCCTGCTCCAGCTTTGGTTACCAAGAACACTTGGTTTGACTTTTGTTGACCAATGTGAGTATTTTGAATTTTTTATTTCTAAACTGATTTAAAGTATTACTAGTAGCTTTAATAAGCTACTTAGGAGCTTATATGTATCTATTAGTCCAATACAAACTACTAAAACTACAATTGATACAAAGCAAGATATAGGAAATAAATTAAAACTGCATAACTTGAATTAATAATAGAAACTTGAATTTTTATAACTGAACTGAGTTTAATACAACAAAATAAAGAGGTTACCACTGCTTAATAGCTTGGGTGTACCTAAAATTGAAAATGCAAATTATACGACATAAAATAAAACTAGATTAACTACTCTCTTCATCCTTGTGCCTTCTCTTCTATTTATAGCTCCCAATTAGGGTTCCCAGATGCAATGCCATCATTTCCCACCTCTCTGTTCCATTTTTGGTCCACTGATTGAGCTCCACGTATTTTTGGCGGGAAAAGGTGCTTTTGCTTCTTTGGTCTGATACACGCAAAGGAGGGGGTAGCATTTATTGTGGGGGGTCAAAGTAGGTGTAGGGTGATGGGATGCATTAATTGTGGGGGGCTCTGGATTGTGATTGGTGGACTGGGAGGCTGCAAGTGGTGGTAGTGTGTGTGTGTGTGTGTCTGAGAGGGAAAGGGAAGGGGGTAAGGGTTGTTTGACCGGGGTTTGACCTGGGGGTGGGCTAGTTTGCAACTGGGCTTAGGATGGGCTTGTGTTTGTAACTGGGTTGGATTGGAATGGGTTTAGTTTTGGTTAGCTTATTTTTGGTCCGGTTTGGTTTTTAGTTATTAAACCACAAGGACCTAAAATGTAATAAGTGCAAACTTGGTGGTCTGATTTTGTGAATTAACCAAAGTTATTACAAGGACCATTCTTGCCATTCATGAACAACCCAAGGACCAAGAAATGTAATATTTCCATATTAAATGCCCAGGGACCTTTTTTGCCAATTTTTCAAACTCCAGGGACCAAACTGTAATTTTCTGATAATTGAAGGGCCAAACCTGTAAATATCAAACAGTTAACACAAAGGACCAGTTATGTCATTTTAGAATAGTATAAGGTTTATTTTGATCAATTTCCAATTTTAAAAACCTTAGGGACTAATTTTGACATTTTTCAAAGTTGAGGGACCATAGTTGTAATTTTATGATTTTTAACTTCAAAGGACTTTTCCTAACAACTTATGAATCCCAAGGACCTTTTATGATATTTTTACAAGTTTTGAGTGACCAGGGACTAGTTTTGCCAATTTATGAAACTTGAGGGACTGAAACTGCCAACTATGCAAACTTTGTACGTTTTTCATTTGTTTTTGCATATTTTGTGTTTGAAACATATAAAACACACTTCTAAGATATTTTAAGCATTTTGATACATATTCGGGTGTTTTTGTATGTTTTGGCAGTTCATATAAGACAAAAATGATGAGTATTTACACACTCATCAATCCCCCACACTAAACTATTGCTAGTCCCTAGCAATCTTATGAAGTTTTAATGGATTTCAAAGAACTCTTTACCAAAAGCCATCACTTCTGGAGTAGCCAGGTGTAAGAACTGTGGCACACCTGATAACCGTGTGATTTTGAGCAAACCACCAGCTGTCAACGGATTTGATTAGTCTTTACCAAAAGCCGTTTGCTTCTGGACTAGCCAGCATCTTGATGGACTAAGTCAACATCTTGGTGAGCTGATTACCAATTATGGTTTTTCACGGCCTTTACCACAAGCCATAATCTTGCGGGCTAGCCAGCTCATTTGCTTATGAGGATGCGGGGGAGCTGAGGAACCATGCAAGTTTTTGGCAAACTGCCAGCCATCAACGGATTTGATTTGTCTTTACCAAGAGCCGTTTGCTCCTGGACTAGCCAATCCCTTTGTCATTTAGACTTTGGCGGATTGATAACCACAAAAATTTTGGAATAAAGTGAAAAATTTTGAAAAATTTTGGCCTAAAATGGGGGTACTTGGAAAGTTTTATGATAAAATTCGTAAGAATTTCCCCCCCCACACTAGAACTGAATATTGTCCTCAATATTCAAAGTCCCGGCTATTATGCCGAATCTCTGAATGGAAAAGCTAATATTCGATTCTAACTGTGGAAATTTCTATTTTTCACTTTATTTTATCTGTACTTACAAATTTTTTTTTTTTTTTTTTTTTTTTTTTTTTTTTTTTTTTTTTTTGCTTTTGTTTCACTACCTTCCAGGCTTGTGTTAGGTTTACCACGCAAGCTAATCACTTGTGAATGATTAACTGTAATAAATTTGCCCTAACAGCCCGGGAGTTGAATGATAAAGTTTGATAATATACATACATCTTTCCAGGTTTGTGTCAGGTTTACCACGCAAGCTAATCACTTGTGAATGATTAACTGTAATAAATTCTCCCTGACAGCCTGAAAGATGAATAATAATATACATACACTTCCCAGGCTTGTGTCAAGTTTACCACGCTAGCTAATCACTTGTGAATGATTAACTGTAGTAAATCTGTCCTGACAGCCCGGGATTTGAATGACATAATATACATACAAAACATGAATTTTGAAAAATATTTACTTTTGAAACGGTGGGGGATGGCCACTCCCCCACACTAGGGTGGTAGAAAGTAGAAAGAAGTCAGAAATACGGGTGAAAACCCATATGTGTTGCTAATTTTTGTTCACCGAGTCACTAGCTTGACTCGATCCCCGAATTCATTGGTCCATGGGGAAAGTTTGGAGATCCGGGACAACCATGGGTGGTGTGTCCTCTCCAAAATAATGTTTCAATCTGTGACCATTCACTTTGAAGTTGGGACCTTCGGGTTGAGATAACTCAACAGTCCCGTATGGGTATACTTTAGCAATAGTGAATGGTCCAGTCCATCGGGTTTTTAATTTCCCCGAGAAGATCTTTAATCTTGAATTGAAAAGAAGGACTCTGTCACCGACGTTGAAAACTCGGTTCTTAATCTTAGAGTCGTGAATCTTCTTTGTCTTTTCTTTGTAGATCAAAGAGTTCTCGTAGGCCTGATCACGAAGTTCGTTTAGTTCATTGATTTGAACCTTCCGGTGATCACCCGCTTTATGAAGGTCGTAGTTAGCATGTTTCAAGGCCCAGTAGGCTTTGTGCTCGAGCTCGATCGGTAAATGACACGCCTTCCCGTATACAAGCTTGTATGGCGTGCACCCGATGGGTGTTTTGTAAGCTGTACGGAAGGCCCAAAGTGCATCATCTAGTTTATCCGACCAGGAAGCACGGTTTTCACCTACTGTCCTCTCAAGAATCCGTTTAATACCACGGTTGGAAACCTCCACCTGCCCACTTGTTTGGGGGTGATACGCGGTAGAAAGACGATGAGTAACACCGTACTTAAGCATGACTTTTGCAAATTGATCATTGCAAAAGTGAGTACCGCGATCACTAATGATGGCACGTGGGGTTCCAAAACGAGCAAAGAGGGATTTCAAAAATTTCACGACTACTCGGGCATCATTAGTGGGTAAGGCCTTTGCCTCAACCCATTTTGACAAATAGTCAACAGCCACGAGTATGTATTTGTTTCCGTGAGAAGATGGGAATGGCCCCATAAAGTCAATACCCCAGACGTCAAAGATTTCACAAACTTGAATAGCATTTTGTGGCATTTCGTTCTTTTGTGAAATATTCCCGTGACGCTGACAAGCATCACAGGCTTTGACTAACTCGTGGGCATCCTTGTAGATTGTGGGCCAATAGAAACCGGAATCAAACACCTTTTTGGCGGTGTAGTTAGGACTATGGTGGCCCCCGGTGGGTCCAGCATGGCAAGCCTTGAGAATATCAGTGGCTTCCTGTCCGTATACACATCGCCTGATGACTTGATCGGCACAGATTTTGAAGAGGAAGGGGTCGTCCCAGAAGTAATGTTTAACGTCTTTGAAGAATTTTTTCTTTTGTTGGGACGTCAACCCCTTCACTATGAAGTTACCCGCATGGTAATTTGCAAAGTCGGCAAACCATGGGGTAGTAGAGTCACCACGAAAAGCAACCGCATTGAGTGTCTCGAGAGGAAATGTTTCATTTATTTCCTTTTTCTCGGACACATCTTGATGAGGGTTCTCTAATCGTGAGAGATGATCAGCAGCAAGGTTCTCGGCTCCTTTTTTATCACGGATAATGATATCAAATTCCTGGAGGAGGAGAACCCAACGAAGAAGCCTCGGCTTTGCATCTTGTTTTGCAAATAGGTATTTCAAAGCCGAGTGATCTGTGTACACTACGCATTTAGTCAAGATTAGGTATGACCGGAATTTCTCGAAGGCATACACCACAGCTAGGAGTTCTTTTTCAGTGGTGGTGTAATGACCTTGAGCCTCAGTCATAGTTTTGCTTGCGTAGTGTATGGGCTGAAAGTATTTTGCTTTGCGTTGCCCCAAGACCGCACCTATGGCAAAATCACTAGCATCGCACATAAGCTCAAAAGGTTGGTCCCAATCGGGGGCAACAAGAATCGGTGCCTCGGTAAGCTTTTTCTTAAGTGTTTCAAAAGCTTCGATGCACTCGGAAGAGAAGATGAAAGGAGCATCCTTCTCGAGGAGATGGGTCATAGGCCGGGCAATCTTAGAAAAATCTTGGATAAACCTACGGTAGAAGCCGGCATGACCCAAAAAGCTCCGAACACCTTTTACGGTGGTGGGATGAGGTAATTTGGCAATGACATCGATTTTAGCTCTGTCAACCTCGATCCCGTTTTTTGAAATCTTATGGCCGAGGACAATGCCCTCCTTGACCATAAAGTGGCTCTTCTCCCAGTTGAGACTTAGATTCGTTTCTTTGCAACGTTTAAGCATCTGTTCCAAGTGGGAGAGGCAAGTCTGAAATGAATCCCCGATGACCGAAAAGTCATCCATGAATACCTCCATAGTTTTCCCGATCATGTCGGAAAAAATGGACATCATGCACCTCTGGAACGTGCCTGGTGCATTACATAAGCCGAAAGGCATACGTCTGTAGGCAAAAGTTCCGTAGGGGCATGTGAAGGTAGTCTTCTCTTGATCCTGGGGATCAATGGGGATTTGGAAGTAACCCGAGAAACCATCGAGGAAGCAGTAGTATTCATTCCCCGCAAGTCTTTCGAGCATTTGGTCCATAAAAGGGAGAGGGAAATGGTCTTTACGGGTGGCTTCATTCAACTTTCGATAGTCAATACAAACCCGCCAACCCGTGACCAAACGAGTTGGAATCAACTCGTTATCCTCGTTGGTGACAACGGTGATGCCTCCCTTTTTGGGAACACAATGAATTGGGCTAACCCAAGGACTGTCAGATATAGGGTAAATCAATCCCGCATCAAGAAGTTTAAGAACTTCTTGTTTGATAACTTCGTGGATTTTGGGATTTACCCTTCTCTGATGTTGCACAGCTGGTTTAAAGTCATCCTCCATTAAGATTTTATGAGTACAAAAGTTCGGGCTTATGCCCTTAATGTCGGAGAGTTTCCAAGCAATTGCTTGTTTGTTTGACTTAAGAACCTTTAGGAGTGCAACCTTTTCCTCATCTTTTAAGTCTTTGGCAATAATGACGGGTAATTTATTATCACCCTCCAGAAATGCATATTCTAGATGAGGAGGCAAGTCCTTGAGCTCAACCTCGGGAAAGTCTTCAGTTATTTCAACATTTTTGACTTCCGCTTTATGAAGTATTTGTGGAGACGGAGAGGGTGAAGGATCGTCATTTAACAATCTTTCAAGGAGAAGAATGTCCCCCTCCGAGTCAAGATAGTTTTCATCAACTCCATCGGGAATTGAGCTATCTTGAGCAAGAAAAGCCTCGAGCTCTTCCAAAAGGAAGTCACCTCCCTCAAACGGAGTGAGGGAAGGGGAAGAGTCGGAAATGATCGGGTCAGTAGAAAGACTGCCACTGGATGAGAAACCAAGGACTTCTTGGGATGATTCCTCCGACGCAATATCGATGATGTCAATACGGTTAACCGTTTCAGCGTCATAATTGGAGGAATATCTTGAAGTCTGATCAAGATTGAATGTTATGGCTTCGCCACCAACACGTAGAGTGATTTCTTCTTCGAATACATCGATCAAAGCACGACCCGTTCTTAAGAATCCTCTCCCGAGAATGAGAGGGACTCGTGGGTCAGCATCGAAATCAACAATCACGAAATCTGCCGGAAAGTGGAACTTTCCTACTTTCACAAAGATATCTTCGGCAATGCCGAGAGGACGGGATATGGTACGGTCTGCAAGCTCTAGTGTCATGCAGGTCGGAGTGAGAGTAGGAAGTGAGAGTCTTTTCCAGACTGTGTAAGGCATCAGGTTAATGCTTGCGCCAAGATCGGCCAAGGCAAAGCATTCAACCATCCCAGGGAAAATACATGGAATGAGAAATTTCCCGGGATCTCCAAGCTTTTCGGGAAGCTTTTTCAAGAGCACTGCTGAGCAATGCTCGTTAAGAGGAGTTTTTGCCATCTCACACAATTTTTCTTTGTTGCTTATCAGATTTTTGATTGTTGAAGCAAACTTAGGCATGAGAAGAAGAGCGTCCGCGAAGCTAATATCAAAGTGTAATTCTTGGAAAATTTGATAAAATTTTTCCATCTGATGGTTAGCTTTTTCGCGGTTCTTTTGTTCAGTCACTCGTGAAGGATATGGAATTGACGGCTTAGGGTTATTCTTTGAGATTTCATCAGGACACACAGGAGGATCAAATACAACTTTCGGCTTACGAGCCGGGACCGGGACAACTTGAGGGTGGACGTTGTTGGTACCTCCGTTATTAGTAGGAAGTACCTTGTCCGTAGTGACCTCAGGTTCACGTTCCGCTACCTTAGGAGGAGAAGAAGAGGTAGAGGGAATCGAGGGTCCATTGTATGACACCCCACTTCGGGTAGTGATCGCTTTAACATCGCCCCTCGGGTTAGCGATCGTGTTGCTCGGTAATGTACCAGAGCTCGAGGGTCGATCATTTAAAGACTTCTGAAGATCAGAGATAGTCTTGATCAATAGCCGATTCGTTTCCTCTTGTGCTTTCATGAATTGTTTAATTTCAGCATCTGAGGAAGACGGGGGTGGAACAACGTTTTGATTTTGAACAGGGGGATTTTGAACACGGTTGTTTTGAAAATTCCCTTGGTTTTGATTGTTGTTACCCTGAAAAGTGTTTCTCTGATTGAAATTACCCTGATTGTAATTCCCTTGATTTTGGTTTCTTTGATAATTTCCTTGAAAACCTTGGTTTTGATTGCCATTTTGAAAATTATTTTGATTAAACTGGCCTTGATTTTGGTTCGAGTTTTGGAAATTTGAGTTTTGACCTTGGTTGAAATTCTGATTCGTGTTACGGTTTTGATTTTGGTTAAAACCGGGAGGTCCGAGAAAATTGTTGGAACGATAGCTTAGGAGATTACGGTCCCCTTGCGGTTGGTAAGAGTTACCTCCCGTGTTGTAGGAACCGTTAGCAGCATAAACGTTCTCTTGAGAAAATTCAGCAGTAGCTGGACACTCGGAATACAGATGTGGGCCCCCACAAGTTTCACAACTTCGGGCCACGGCTTTCACTTGTTGATTTTGAGCCTGATGTTGTATCGTTTGGTTCATTCTCAACACAGCCGTAGAAATATCATCCATCTTTTTGGTAAGAGCGATTATTTCAGGAGATGATGATGATGAGGGAGTAACGGAATGACATGACGCTTCCCTCTCCGCAGAGGAATCCCAAAAGTTATGATGGGCAGTCATGTTCTCGATTAAGTCATAGCACTCCTCGGGACGCCTTTTCATAAAGGTCCCACCAGCAGCAGCATTGAGAATGTCTCGGTGCCTCAATGTTAGACCATTATAGAAGGTATCTATTATGGTAACTTGTAACATATTGTGGTTAGGGCACCGATCAATGGCTAGCTTATAACGCTCCCAAGCCTCAAAAAGAGACTCATCGGGAAGTTGCCGGAAGTTGCTGATATCATTACGTAACTTGGTAACCATGGATGGTGGAAAATATTTTGCTAAAAACTTGGTTACCATTTCATCAAAGGTTCGAATAGAATGCTTTGGAAGTCGGTCAAACCATGCAGTGGCATGATGAGCGAGAGAATAGGGGAAGAGGTACAGCCGAAGGGCATCATCGGTGACACCATGCTGTTTCATGCTTTGGGTGACCGTAAGATATTTGTCAAGATGCTTGTTGGCATCGTCACCCGGTAATCCGTGAAATTGACACGAATTCTGGACTTGTTGGATCATGTGATGCTTGAGGCCAAAGTCCGCAGCCCCAATAGTGAGTGGTGCAATAGGCCCACCCCGCCCTTGCATGGTAGGCTGGCACAGCTCCTCCATCGTTCGGAGATCGGGAGCTGGCTCATCAGGGGGTGGTAATAGTGGTGGTGGCCCGGCGGCCATTTCGGTTTCTGTGTTAGAACGTAGCTCGGGTACGTCTTTCTGTTTTTTATTCTTTGTTTGAGACCGAGTGCGCATGCACTAAAAACAATTTTTCAACACAAGTTCGAGGCGAAACCACAGTGAACTTAAACCAATAATCACAAGTGAGCAGCTTCTTTGAAAAAGGTACACTACTCACAGGAATACAAAGGCAAGTTTTAATCTTAAGTTTGGGAACTTATTATGGGTTTATTATTTGATTTTTGAAAAACTGCTTTAGGCTTATGGGTGTGTGTGCAGAAAACTTGGGAAATATTTTTGGAACTGATTCGTTAACCGAAATCGTCCCTTTAAGATTACTCGCAGGCTGGCGGGAGGAAGTAAATAGGTTCCCTCTTCAGTTCGCAATTTAATGTCAGAACTTACCTTAAACCAACTGTTTCAGGTTGTAATCTTAAAGAACACGAAGTAATTTAACTTCACAGTTTGTTTTGTCGTTTTTGATTTTTTTGGTGTTTTTAACACTTTAGGAAAAGTGTTAATGAACGTTTTTTCTGATATGATAATCTTTTTACAAAAACTTTTTACAGGGAGGGTTTAAAAACCACTAAACTTAAAACGATTTTGTAAAACACGCAACAACCTCCCCGGCAGCGGCGCCAAATTTTGATTGAGCCCGAACCGTCTTATTATTATTGACCAAGGTCAACAAGTCAAAGACAGCCTAGAATCAATACTCCGGTGATAGTATAGTGTATTCCCGGGTCGTTAAAGTCCCGACGAGATTGAAATGGTGCTTTTGGAATCGTTTATGAGAAAGTGGCACTGAGGACAGTAGCCAGATGATGTAGGAATGATATTGCTACTGTTATTTTGGTGTTGACAAACAGATATAATATTCACAATAATCAGATAGCAGAAATATGCACAAATAGACAATTAAGATCACGTATCGGACTGGAAAAGTGGGTTTTTGGTAATTATGAAACTACAGGGGGTGTTTTTGACACTTTTCAAAACTTAAAGTTAAAAATGAAAAAGAAATGATAAAAGTGATTAAAATAATATTAAACTATTATTTAATTAATTAAACTATTTAAATTGTAAATTAAAATCTAATTTAATTAAACTAAAAATAACAAATGATTTAAATTAAACTAAAAATTTATAAAAATATTTTTTAAACCTAAATTAGAACTTGAAGAAAGTATAAAAAAATTAAAAATAATATTTTTGTCTTTTTGTGGTTTTGTAATTAATTAAAAACTATTTAACTTAATTAAACTATTTAAACTACTTTTAATTTATAATAATACTAAATTAACTTAGAAAATTAAGATAAAATTTATAAAATTACTTAACCATTACAGGAATCCTAAAAAATTATAAAAACTCTAAAAATTATATTTTAAGATTAATCTACTAATTAATTACCTTTTAATTAACTTAAGTCTATTTTAAAAAAATAAAATAAGAAAACTAGAAAATGAACAGTAGAATCTTAAAATTTATTTTCTAACAACTTATTACACTATATTAGAACTAGAAAAATTATAAAAACTAGATTTATCCTTATAAAAACTAATTTAGCTATTTACTATTTGATATTAATTAATAATAAAGAAAATTAAAATTAAATCTAATTAGCACTAAATGACAAAATAAAAATCTGAAAAATTTATTATAACTACTTTAATATATGAGGTATTTAATAAAAATATAAAAACACTAGTTACTTAATTAAAATCTAAAAATGAAAATTAAACTTAACTTGAATTAAATAGAAACTATCACTTATTTTAAAACTAATTTTTTTTGGATTTTTCTTTTACAAACTAACTTTATACTTAAAATAACAGACTTTTTGTGAAAACACTTTGAACTTAAGCTTATAAATAAGCTGTAAACACCCCCTTGGTTAAGCAGTTGACTTTGGTTGACTGTTTGGTCAAACTGGGTCAAATGGCCTTGGGTGGGGTCCACAATGGTTAAAACAGATGCACACAAGCTAAGTACACTCAAATAAGCCAGATACAACTAATAAACAACACAAATAAGCTGAATAAGCCAAATTAAGCACTTTGCACTTTTCACTTTGGACTCAGACCTGGGACAAATTTGGTGAGCACTTTCAGGTGGGGTCCACTAGGCTAAAGGTCAAACAACTGGTCAAAGTAGAAGCCCTGGTAGGAGGGGGGTTGGGAAAAGCTGTTTAGGAGGTGTGGGGCCTACTGGGTTGGTCACAAAACACCACCAAAGTGGTGGTGGTGAGGTGGTGACTGGGTGAGCAGGGCACAAGTTTGCCCTGCAGTTGTTTTTGAGATTGAATGGCACTCAGAAGGAATTTTCTAATTATGAAATGAAAACAATTTCTTAAACTTGAGTTGGTAAAGAACTAATTCTCCAAGTTTCACAATACCAATTAAATTACAAAATTCAGAAATCCATGAGTAAATTTGGTGAAAACTGGGAATGGGTAACTTTGACTTTTAAAGAAATTTTGGACTAGTTGACTTATTTGGATTTCTAAGCTATACTACTGATTGATTTAAGTTAGTTAAGCTACACTAGGACTAAATTAAGCTAGAACTATTTAAATTAAGCTTAAGGTGAGGGTTCTTGGACACCAACTGTGTAACAGTTGGTTACAAACTAATGGTGTGAGTGATTTTTGACTTTACCTTGTTTATTACCTAAAGAGAATGATTGACTGAGCTTATATGACCCTATGTTACTAATTTGAATCACAAAAGCACACCCAAACTCAGTTAAGCTCACTGAGCAAACCTGAGCCAAACACCCCTTATTCAAACTGTTTTAAAGATTTTCAAAGCAGATCAATCTCCTAAACCTCTAATCTGATCTCATACACTCAAAACATCATCATAATGGCTTTTTAAACTTAATTAAACAATAATAACAACACAAGAGCACTTAAGCAAAGATTATCTTATATAACTGTTTTTATGAAAACTTTGACAACTTTCAAAATCAACAAACAAGCTATTAATATTAACTTATACAAACATTTAACAACACAAAATAAGCAAGAAATAACATAAATTAAACAGATACACTAAGCAAACAGTTAAATGAAAGATTTAAAGAAGTAGCTTACAACTTTGCAATCCAGCTTTTGCTTTGAACCAAGAACCAAGAATCAAACCCTAGCATCCCCCATGGGATTCTAAACCAAGGTCATCCCTTTTTTACCCTGCTCCAGCTTTGGTTACCAAGAACACTTGGTTTGACTTTTGTTGACCAATGTGAGTATTTTGAATTTTTTATTTCTAAACTGATTTAAAGTATTACTAGTAGCTTTAATAAGCTACTTAGGAGCTTATATGTATCTATTAGTCCAATACAAACTACTAAAACTACAATTGATACAAAGCAAGATATAGGAAATAAATTAAAACTGCATAACTTGAATTAATAATAGAAACTTGAATTTTTATAACTGAACTGAGTTTAATACAACAAAATAAAGAGGTTACCACTGCTTAATAGCTTGGGTGTACCTAAAATTGAAAATGCAAATTATACGACATAAAATAAAACTAGATTAACTACTCTCTTCATCCTTGTGCCTTCTCTTCTATTTATAGCTCCCAATTAGGGTTCCCAGATGCAATGCCATCATTTCCCACCTCTCTGTTCCATTTTTGGTCCACTGATTGAGCTCCACGTATTTTTGGCGGGAAAAGGTGCTTTTGCTTCTTTGGTCTGATACACGCAAAGGAGGGGGTAGCATTTATTGTGGGGGGTCAAAGTAGGTGTAGGGTGATGGGATGCATTAATTGTGGGGGGCTCTGGATTGTGATTGGTGGACTGGGAGGCTGCAAGTGGTGGTAGTGTGTGTGTGTGTGTGTCTGAGAGGGAAAGGGAAGGGGGTAAGGGTTGTTTGACCGGGGTTTGACCTGGGGGTGGGCTAGTTTGCAACTGGGCTTAGGATGGGCTTGTGTTTGTAACTGGGTTGGATTGGAATGGGTTTAGTTTTGGTTAGCTTATTTTTGGTCCGGTTTGGTTTTTAGTTATTAAACCACAAGGACCTAAAATGTAATAAGTGCAAACTTGGTGGTCTGATTTTGTGAATTAACCAAAGTTATTACAAGGACCATTCTTGCCATTCATGAACAACCCAAGGACCAAGAAATGTAATATTTCCATATTAAATGCCCAGGGACCTTTTTTGCCAATTTTTCAAACTCCAGGGACCAAACTGTAATTTTCTGATAATTGAAGGGCCAAACCTGTAAATATCAAACAGTTAACACAAAGGACCAGTTATGTCATTTTAGAATAGTATAAGGTTTATTTTGATCAATTTCCAATTTTAAAAACCTTAGGGACTAATTTTGACATTTTTCAAAGTTGAGGGACCATAGTTGTAATTTTATGATTTTTAACTTCAAAGGACTTTTCCTAACAACTTATGAATCCCAAGGACCTTTTATGATATTTTTACAAGTTTTGAGTGACCAGGGACTAGTTTTGCCAATTTATGAAACTTGAGGGACTGAAACTGCCAACTATGCAAACTTTGTACGTTTTTCATTTGTTTTTGCATATTTTGTGTTTGAAACATATAAAACACACTTCTAAGATATTTTAAGCATTTTGATACATATTCGGGTGTTTTTGTATGTTTTGGCAGTTCATATAAGACAAAAATG
This sequence comes from Artemisia argyi, assembly GCA_030686995.1. NCBI lineage: Eukaryota > Viridiplantae > Streptophyta > Magnoliopsida > Asterales > Asteraceae > Artemisia > Artemisia argyi. The sequence goes on along the minus strand of CM060704.1, from coordinate 109,763,781 downwards.
ATGAGTATTTACACACTCATCACAGATCCAAGTCCTTTATGGCTTGGGTCCCCAAAAGGAACTAATTCCTTTATTTTGTGTGCAGGAACATTCAAAGACAACAAATGACCAAGGATACTCAGACAGTGGATGTTCCAGGCACATGACTGGCAATAAGTCCTATCTTTCAGATTTCAAACCTTATGATGGACAATTTGTCAGCTTTGGAGGAGGAATTAGTGGCTAAGTTTCTGGCAAAGGAACAATCAAGGCTGGAAACTTAGACTTTGAGAATGTGCACTATGTGAAAGAACTCAAGTACAACCTTTTCAGTGTGTCACAGATGTGTGACAAAAAGCATAGAGTTCTATTCATAGAAGATGAATGCTATATCTTATCTAAGGATTATAAGCTCCCTGATGAAAGTGAAATTTTGCTTAAAATCCCTAGAAAAGACAATTTATATAGCATTGACATGAAGAACATAGTGGCTAATAATGATGTTACTTGCTAGCTTGTAAAAGCCACTTTGGATGAATCCATGCTTTGGCACAGAAGACTTGGTCATGTTAATTTCAAGACCATTAACAAGATTGTGAAAGATGGTCTAGTCAGAGGTTTACCAGAGAAAAGATTTGAAAATGACCAAACATGTGTTGCCTGTCTCAAAGGAAAGCAACACAGAGCTTCATGCAAGACCAAAGCATACAATTCTATCGATCATCCACTTATCATGCTGCATATGGACTTGTTTGGTCCTACATCTGTGAGCAGCATCAATTTGAAGAAGCATTGTCTTGTTGTGACTGATGATTTTAGCAGATTCACATGGGTTTTCTTTTTAAGAACCAAGGACGAGACCACAAGCATCCTTAAGACATTCATCACTGAAGTTGAAAATCAAGTTGAAAAGAAAATCAAGATCATCAGGTGTGACAATGGGACAGAGTTCAAGAACAAAGTTATGGATGATTTCTGCAGAGACAAAGGTATTAAGAGAGAATTTAGTGTTGCAAGAACTCCTCAACAAAATGCAGTTACTGAAAGGAGAAACAAAACACTAATTGAGGCTGCTAGAACCATGTTAGCTGATTCAAATCTTCCAGTGACTTTTTGGGCTGAAGCAGTTAACACTGCTTGTTACATATAGAACAGGGTTTTAGTGGTTAAAATAAAGAACAAGACACCTTATGAGTTATTCAGAGGAAGACCTCCTACTTTGGACTTTATGAGGCCATTTGGGTGTCATGTTACTATTCTCAATACCATTGATCATCTGGGTAAATTTGAAGAAAAGTCAGATGAAGGCTTCTTTGTTGGATATTCTATGGTTAGCAAGGCTTTTAGAGTCTATAACTTAAGAATAAAGAAGATTGAAGAGAGTTTGCATGTTGAGTTTCTTGAAAATAAAGCTAACATGGCTGGTTCAGGACCAGAATAGCTATTTGATCTTGAAACATTATCCAATACAATGAATTATGTACCTCATACTTCAAGTACAGGAGACAAAGATCTTGAAGATTCAGAAGAATTTATTGATGAAGATGAAGCTTGCAAAGATGATGAAGATGATAAAGATCAAATTGTTATGCCACTTTGGGACTTTGTTGATAATTCTGAAAAGAAAAGTGATGCAGACGGTGTGAATTTTGATGTTCTGAATAAAGAAATTCCTGCTAGCAGTGGTAACTCAATTCCCATTGCTACACCAGAAGTTTGCACTGACAGCCCAAATGAGGAAAGTTCATCTCAGGAATCACCCAGTGTTGATGTAGAGATCTCAAACATGCCTACAATATTCCTAGCACATCACAGACTTCAATTCACAAAGTGCATCCACTTGATAATGTTATTGGTGAACTTCAATCAGGTGTGAAGACTAGAAGACAGACAAAGAAAGATGATATTCATGGGTTCATTAGTGAAGTTTATGAGTCCAAGAAGCATAGGAGAAAGAATGAATGTTTGTTTTTCTGTTTTCTCTCACAAGTGGAGCCTAAAAATGTATATATGGCTTTAGAAGAATCTAGCTGGGTTGAAGCAATGCAAGAGGAGTTGTTGCAGTTTAAACTTCAAAAGGTTTGGGTTCTTTGTGACTTGCCTGATGGTATGAAGGTCATTGGTACTAAATGGATTTTCAGAAACAAGAAAGATGAAAGAGGTATAGTTATCAGGAACAAAGCTAGATTGGTTGCTCAAGGATACACTCAAGAGGAGGGTATTGACTATGAGGAAGTTTTTGCTCCTGTTGCAAGGATTGAGGCTATTAGATTGTTTCTAGCCTATGCATCCATTATGGGCTTTACTGTCTATCAAATGGATGTTAAGAGTGCCTTCCTGTATGGTACAATTGATGAGGAGGTCTATGTCTCTCAACCTCCAGGCTTTGAAGATCCTCAACACCCAAATAAAGTGTATAAAGTGGTTAAGGCTCTTTATGGCCTTCATCAGGCTCCAAGGAAGTGGTATGAAACCTTAGCTACTTATTTGTTGAATAATGGGTTTCATAGAGGCAAGATTGATCAAACTTTGTTCATCAAGAAAGACAAGGGTGATATTCTACTTGTTCAAGTATATGTTGATGATATTATCTTTGGGTCTACTAGACAAGAGATGTGCAAAGAGTTTGAAAAGCTGATGAAAGATGAATTTCAAATGAGTTCTATGGGAGAACTTACATTCTTTTTGGGGCTGCAAGTACAACAGAGTAAAGAAGGCATCTTTAAAACTCCAGGGATGGAGCAGGAGAAGCTGCAGTCTTTTTGGATTTCATGTTGGATGATGTAGATGTGGCAGCACTTGGAGGAAAGTAATCACTCCACCCAGTAGAAGGTTCCTCTGAATTTGAGCAATAGCTAATCTCCTCATCAGATGAATCATCTGAGGATATGTAGACAATTGGAAACCAGCTCATTGTGTTGATGTAGGGTTTGTGTTGGTGAAGATATGTGTTGATGAAAGATAAAGGTTAATGAGCCCCCTTTTATAAGCAAAGTCAAGGTCGAATTCTAATTAATGAAGGATATTTACTCTTACCTGTTTTGGTAGGTTGGAGGAGTAAATTTGGATATTATCGGGTTGACTTTGGGGAGATATTTTTATGAATAGTAACTTGGTTAAAAAGTTACTTTGGGTTAATTTTTATGGGTTAAGTTGGGTGCTACTTAATTCTGTAGCATACAAACCCATATTGTTGGAGTCATTGGAGTTATAAGGTGTGTATCACAGACACACAACAAATGGTTATTGATTCACCATGTCTAATCCACATAAGAATCAACTAGTCCAGAGCAAACGGCTCCTGGTAAAGACTTAACAAATCCGTTTATAGTTGATAGTTTACCAAAAACTATATGGTTATCAACTCACCATACTCCAAGTGATGAAGAGTTGGCTAGTCCATAGCAAATGGCTCATGGTAAAGACATATCAAATCTGTTGATAGCTGATAGTTTGCTAAAAACTATTATAGGAGCAGCTAATTTACATGTTTTACTTACCACTGCTCTTTGATATTTTGTGAAAATTTTACCACTGCTAGTTCATTAGTTACCACTGCAAGAGTAATTTTTCCACTGGTGAGCTAGCCGTTACAACTGTTGTGTCAGTAATCTATTTTTTACTAGCCGTTGTAAATATAACCGTCTTTCCTTATTAATAGGGTAAATCTTTTGTGAATTATCTTCTTACCTATTATAATTTATTCTTTTCCTAAGATAAATCTTTCTAAAGATAATTCACATAACGCAATCTCCTTAAACCCTATTAGTATAAATTGATCATCATACGACTTGCTTTTTATCTTGATTACTAACACTTTTATCTTCTTTTCACAAACATCATGGCGATTCTAAAATTTGTCGAGGAGCACAACCAAGTGGCCTACCTACAAAAGTCAAACGAGAAGAGTGGCCCTGTTTTTCATCAGATTGTGGATTTTCTTAATACAACCCATATAAGGTATGCTTTAACTGTTAATCCCACAATCTATGTCTCTCATATCAAACAGTTCTAGAACACTGTGGAGTCCATAACTCTTGAACAGGGAGACACACACGAAACTGTGGAAGCTCTTAGAGCCACAGTGGATGAGGTAGCCATTGATGTTACTGAGTCATCCTTGAGGAGGGTTCTCTAATTGGATGATCTCAATGGTATCATCACATTACCCAATTCGGATATTTTCAAAAATGTTGCTTCCATGGGGTATGATACATCTGAACAAAAAGTAACTTTCAGAAAAGGATGTTTTTGTCCCCATTGGAGATTTTTCATTCACACTCTTTTACATTGCCTAAGTCCTAAGAAAACATCTTATGAACAATTTGCATCAACCATGGCTTATCCTTTGGTTTGTTTGGCTACTGATAGGACTTTTAATTTTTCAAAGTTTATTTTCAATAATATGAAAGGCAATGTGAAGAGTTCATATAAATTTTTGATGTATCCAAGGTTTGTGCAAGCAGTGTTAAATGAATTTCAACTGCAACCTCACAATAGAATTTATGAAACTCCATGTCTTAAGCCAAAAGTTTTTCAAAACTTGTGTAAGGCTTCAGAACTTTGGAATGGGGAGTTTCATCCACCTTTTCCTCAAATGCTGGCTAAGATTTCTCAGGTACAGGGTGAAGATGCAACTATCCCAGTTGTATCCCATCACACACCCAATATTGTTGTTCCACCAATTCACCATACCCCTGCAATAACTCACACTTATGAGAGGAGGCATAAACAGCCAGCTTCTCTCATCTTAACATTGCATGTTGCTAAACCTTTTGGTTTAGGAACAAGCAGTGGTGGTTCAAGGCTTAATCCTAGTCCAACTAGAGAAGAGCCTGAATCAATGCCCCATGATTCACCTCTCCCAACAGGTAACACAGTTGGAAGTGTTGAGGGCAGTGTGCAACTAACTGAATTGATGGAATTATGTACAAAATTAGTCAAGCAGGTTCAAGCTCTAGAGAAAGATCTGGCACAGACCAAAGAACATCATGCCACAGAGCTGAATCAAATGAAGGCAGAGATTTAAAGATTACAGAATGAAGTTGAGAGTCTCAAGAAGAAAAGATCTGCCAAAGTTGTGTTTTCTTCTTCATCTTCACCTCAGGATGAGTTCTCTGCAAGTTCTAGTAAAGATTTGGGAGATTCTTCCAAACAGGGGAGGAAAACAGATGCTGAGACTAAGGGGAGGAAGATAGATTTTGGAGAAGATTATGATTTGGATGCTGATGCTGATTTTAATTTTGATGATACAGTTGGAACTACTCAACCAATTTCCACTGCTGCAGAACAAGTTCCCACTGCAAGTCAAAATATTCCCACTACAAGTGAAAATATTCCCACTGCTAGTCAAGATGTTACCACTGCAGAGGAAGAAGCTGCCAGAATAAGAACAATCAAAGGTAAAGCAGTTGTGACTGGTTCAGAACAAGAGCAATCAAAGAAGATTTCAAAGAAAGAACAAGCTCAGATAGATTATGATGTAAGATTGGCAGAGCAATTAGCATAAGCTGAGATTGAAAAGAAGAGAAAGCAAGAGGAAGATGAAGTTGCTAGTTTTATGGAAGCAAAGAGGTTGGACAAATTAGAAGCAGTAATGGCAGAACCACTTTCAGTTGTTCCACCAACTGTATTACATGAGAGACCTCCTATGTTCACCTATGTGCCTACAGAGGAAGAGATTGATTACATGATTAATCATGATCCAGTGATCAGAAAGAAGGCTATTGAACTTATTGCAAATACAACCTTGAATAAAGAACAAAGGTCTGCTCAACTGAAAGATTTTATTCAAATGAAGAATCAGCAGGCTCTTGATGATATCATTGGAGATGTAAGAAAAGGTCAAAAGAAGCCAAGGCAACCTACAAAGGCACAGATCATTGCTGAGATGAAGACTTTTTGCTGTCATGTTGGCAATATAAAGATGGCACAGTTCAAAGGAATGTCACATGATCAGATTGAAGGTATTTACTACAGGATTAAAAGACAAGATAGTAATTTCATTCCTATGGATAAAGAACCTGTAGTGATGAAGTCAAAAAGGTCAGGAGTGAGTCTTGGATCCAAAGATGCAAAGAAATTGAAGACTCAAGAGTCATCTCAAGTAGAAGAAGGTCCTAGCAAGTTGACAGAAGAACAAGTGACCAATATGATGTTCATAGAGACTGATGTGCTTAATATTGAACCTTTAAAAACAAAATATCCAGTAGTTGGGTGGGAGATCTATTCTGATGATTTTGGAGTTGCTTGGAAAATTATCAGAACTGGAAGTGTCACAAGTATTTGCATAGACTTTGAAGATATTGTTAGATATTGTGATAGAGAAGACTTGGATACTTTGTGGAGGATTGTTCAAGATCAGTTCAAGAAGGATGAACTTGTTGATGTCAAGGCTAAGGAGTTATGGGTTCACTTTAGAAGATTATATGAACCTGACCCAAGTGACAGACATTGGAGATTTGAAGCTCACAACATGAATACTTTGTGGAAATTTTATGACTCAAGTGTTGTACATCATCTTTCTACTCAAGATGGAGTTGATGTCTTTATGCTTGCTGAGAAAGAATATCCATTGAGAGCTGGAGTTTTAACTGTGATGATGTCAGTAAAGCTTAGATGTTGGGAAAGAAGTGAAGTCATCGAAGATTTGCTGCAAAGGATCTATGATCAAAGTGTGAAAGCTAATAAGGAGTTAAGAAGAAGAAGATAAGTGTTTGGAAGAATTCCCATATCCTCATGTTTGCTGATTACTTGAAGAAACTTATTGATTTACATATTAATCATAAGTTTAGGGGAGGATTGTTGGGAATTATACTAACAGTTACCACGGCTAGTGAAGATATTGCAACTGCTGAAGAATGCACTTGCAGTGGAAACTCATTACCACTGCAAGTACATATATTATCATTGCTATTTAGATAATTGTTAGGAAACGTGTAAAGATAAATATAGAATAGATCTTGTGTATATCTTATTCTATTAGAGTTATACTTATCTTGTAGAAGAGGACTCCTTGTGCTATAAAAGGAGGTCCTAGGTTAAGGTTTAGATATACGTTTTTCTAGAGCTTCAAGGTGTAACCCTAGTGATACAAAGATCACTCGTATTATTATCATTAATAATATTGGAGCTTACAATTTGTTACATACATTGTTCTCATTCCTAAACAACTGTTTCATTCACAATCAAACTTCTAAGTATTACTAAGTAGATTCCGCATACTTAGTGATATAACTCAAAGTATCAATCTAACACAGTTCAAGGTGTTAAGATCCATCAAGTGTATTGTTGGAAATTATACTAATAGTTACCACAGATAGTGAAGATATTAAAACTGCTGAAGAATGCACTTGCAGTGGAAACTCATTACCACTGCAAGTACATATATTATCACTGATGTTTAGATAATTGTTAGGAAACGTGTAATGATAAATATAGAATAGATCTTGTGTATATCTTATTCTATTAGAGTTATACTTATCTTGTAGAAGAGGACTTCTTGTGCTATAAAAGGAGGTCCTAGGTTAAGGTTTAGATATACGTTTTTCTAGAGCTTCAAAGTGTAACCCTAGTGATACAAAGATCACTCGTATTATTATCATTAATAATATTGAAGCTTACAGTTTGTTACATACATTGTTCTCATTCATAAACAACTATTTCATTCACAATCAAACTTCTAAGTATTACTAAGTAGATTCCGCATACTTAGTGATATAACTCAAAGTATCAATCTAACACAGTTCAAGGTGTTAAGATCCATCACAACATGGCTCTATAATGCTCTAATTGTGCTTCTAAAACAGCAAGACCTCTTTTATGATTTGCTAAGTTATAATTAGTTTGATTTAACTCTAGCAATTGTTCATCATATTGTTCTTTAAGTTTCTCATAATCTTTTAAAGCCTTACAAGTTTTAGAACAAGCATTATTAATTTGTAGCTCAGAGTCAGAAAAAGCCATAAGTGCAAGCTCAGTAGCAATCAATGCAGACTCTGAATCATCTTCTTCATCCTCAGCCATATAGCTCCAATCATAGCTCACTCCATCAATGGCCAATAGCACCTTTGGTTCTTCAGTTGTAGGTTCTTTCTTCTTGTCTTGCTTATACCAAGTTGACCTGTTATCAGGCTTTTTTGGTTTCCTACATTCCCTGGCAAAGATCCCCTTCTTATGACAATTGTAGCACTTCACCTTCTTTTTATCAAAACCTACAGTTTCATTGCCATTTATGGTGATCTTTCTACCAGTCTTCCTCCAAAACTTCTTTGCCTTTATGCTTAGTAATGCAACCTGCCATTTAATGTCCATCTCTTCCATGTCATCCTCATCAATTTGATCTAAGTCTTCATGTGTGAGAATTGAACCACCCATTTGACTTGATAGAAAGGCATAAAAAGTAGAATCACTAAGTCCAGCAATCTGTCTTTTTGAACTAGTAGTGGAAACACCTCCACTACCCGTGGAAACAACAATGTTAGCATCATCATCATCACTATCACTTTCTCCATCTGAACTATCATCAACAGATGATGATATGAGTGCTACACTCCCTGATCCTGTACTTAGTTTGACAGCCTTCTTCAACCTCTGTTCAATAAACTTAAAGTTATTGTACAAATCATTAAGCTTCATAGTCTCCAAATCTGGCTTGTCTTCCCATACTGCAACATTTGTTCCAAACTCAGAGGGTAAACATCTTAAGGACTTTAGATTGAGGTCTTCCCTTTCCACCTCAATTCCAAACACAGTGAGTTGAGTAACAATCTTTTGAAGCCTTGTGAAGATGCTGTCAATAGATTCATTACTTGTTGAACCAAAGTTTTCATAAGTCTGTTTCAACAAGGTCTTCTGAGTCTTCTTGGTGGAATCATTACCACCAAAAACATTGCAGATCTCCTCAAAAAAGGTCTGTGCAGTCTTGTACTTGCTGAATGCTAGAACTTGATCTCTGGGAAGGGTCATCAGCAGCAAACCTCTGGCCTTCAGATTAATCTTCATCTAAAGTATTTCATCATTTGTGACTGGTCCAGTGTTTGACTTTAGTACTACCTTGCCATCAATTATCTCTGATGTAGTACCAAGTTTGAAAGAGTTTCCAAACATAATGATCTTCCAAAGTGCATAATCTTGCACCATAAAGAATTGTTCGATCATTAGCCTCCACATCTCATAGTCATTCAACTTAAGCTTGGGAAGCTTAGCAGCAATGTTAGACTGACTAGTTTCTGTCTCCATTGAATCTTCTGAGTGAACTTGAAGTCTTCTAAATCAAAGTATCAAAGCCTGGCTCTGATACCACTTGATGGATCTAAACACCTTTATCTGTGTTAGTATGATACTTTGAGTTATATCACTAAGTATACGGAATCTACTTAGTAATACTTAAAAGTTTGATTGTGAATGAAACAGTTGTATATGAATGAGAATATTGTATGTATCAAACGGTTAGCTCCAATATTATTAATAATAATAATACGAGTGATCTTTGTATCACTAGGGTTACACCTTGAAGCTCTAAGAAAAATATATATCTAACCTTAACCTAGGACCTCCTTTTATAGCACAAGGAGTCCTCTTCTACAAGATACGTATAACTCTAATAGAATAAGATATACACAAGATCTATTCTATATTTATCTTTACAAGTTTCCTAACAGTTATCCTAACACCAGTGGTAATAATATGTACTAGCAGTGGTAATGAGTTTCCACTGCTAGTGCATTCTTCAGCAGTTGTAATCTTCATACTTAGTTGTGGTAACTGTTAATATAATTCCCAACATTATCTTTCCATGCATCATAGGCCTCGCCAAAGTTTCGAGGACCTTGATTAGTGGGAAGCTCTCTATTATTTATTTTATCAGCGCATGACGATGTGAATTCCTTAAAAGCATGCTTTGGAAGTTCCATGCAGTTATGAGTTTCATGAGGGCCATTACACAACTTACACGAAGAAGTGATTTTGTACACCTGGCTTGAAGGCTTGGGAGCTTCATAAGATTTCATGAGAAACTTGACTTGGTCTTCAAGTTCCATGATCCTACGGTCGGGAGTGCTAGAATTGTTCGAAGGCAAAGATATTGCCTTGACCGTTTTGTTCAAATCACGAGGATCATTCCAACTTTCGTTGTCATAGAGAGCAAGATCTTCTATGAGTTCCCATGATTCTTCCGCACTTAGATTACGTAGCTTGCCACTGGCCGATTGGTTAATGGTTCGCCTTGTGGAGAGATCGATATGGTCATAGAAGATTTGGACTTGGAGCCAAAGATCTATGCCATGATAAGGGACTTTTTGGAGTAAGTCCTTGAAACGAGTCCATGCTTCATATAGAGTTTCACCTTGACGTTGTTGGAACATCAAGCTATCATTTCTAAGCTTGGTAGTTCTCCCCAGTGGGAAAAATTGAGCAAGGAAACGAGGGGTGAGATCATCCCATGAGGTGATGGATCCCGCGGGTAAACGTTCAAGCCATTGACTAGCTTGGTCACGTAGAGAGAATTGGAATAGGCTTAATCGGGTCGACTCTCTAGTTACAACATCAAGGTCTATGGAATCTACGATTTTAAGGAAATCCTTGAGATGTTGATTAGGATCTTCGGAATGAAGTCCATGGAATGCACATCCGCTTTGAACCAACCGGATGGTGTCGGATCGCAAGGGGGAGACATTGGCTCCTTGAGTGAGCTCAATAGTCTTTCAATAGCCTTGGTGGCTAGGACGGGAATACTCTCCTAAGGTTCGGGGCCTAGGAGGTGGGTTTGGTAGTGGTGGGTTTTGTGGGTGGTTTTGTTGTGGTGGGTTGATGGGTTCAAAGATGTTACCACTTTCCATGATGTCGGATGGTAAAGGTTACGAACAAAGACACAAAGAAATGAGATAGACTAAAGAAAACCTAAAAATAAAAACAAAATCTTACTAGAAAGGAATCTAGCAAGTAGAACTAATAAAAAGAAATCCTAACCTAGACAATAACTATTCCCCGGCAAAGGCGCCAAAAACTTGATATGTGGGAATCGCACCAGGTTTTACCTCTCGAGGGATCTCGAGAAGCTTACAACCCCCACCAGGCAGTGTACTTGATCATTGTAGTATAGTATAGTGACAAGTACCGGGGGATTGATCGTTCAACTCAGGAATAGTGTCGCTAGGATTAGAAAGCCTAAAAACTAGGTCTAGAGGTGAGGGATGATTCTTTTTGTATTTTATATTTTTATAAAAGCAATTAAAATCTCGGGTTTTGGAAGAGTGGGCGGAATTAGTTGCTAGCCAACTAACCCAATTTATCTAAAGATGCAATCAAAATAAAATAACAAAAATGAAATGGAACTAATTATACTAGTGTTGTAACACCCCCTAATTTGAAATGTAGCAGCGGAATTGTAATTAGGGTGTTACGGTGAGGATCGAAGTCATAATGATAGAAAATGGCTCGTAAGAGACGTTTTAAAACATAAGTTCATTAATAAAAATTCAAATACAAGAGGTCACGATCAGAGTATTATAATATAAGTCTTGATGTTTTAAACTAAATCAAACATCTTTTATTTTACACCATTTATTTAAATAAAGTAGATAAGTTTTGAAGTTTTCCGCCCGTTCCATGCTTGCTCCCCCTGCTAAATACCTGAGATAACATGTTTAAAAGTCAACAAAAATGTTGAGTGATATCATAGAGTTAGAATTTAGTAATCATTTTGATACACAAGTAAGATTGTATTGGAAATACAATCAGTTAAAAATTGATATTGCAGTATATATTGCTCTAAGTCTCATGACACGCAAAACGTTAACAAATACCGTAAATACGGAGGTGTTATCAAATTAATGATAATATTGCCCTCGTGTAATAGGTGATTTGCCAATTCTTATTTTTACTCAAATATAATATATCACGACTAATACGACTAACCACATTTATAATGGCATTCTGTCAAGTATTAATGGGATAGGCTGTCAAACCTTAAATAGATCTATTCATTATATTCGCGTTCACATAACAGTGATTAATGGCTCATGATCAAGGGTCTTTTGGCAATAGGTAACTTAGGCATATATCAAGCCAGGTAGCATACAGAAAATTACTTGTGATCTGTTTATAACATGTATCCCCCTCACGGAGTTTGAAAATAAGTAAATGTGAGGCTATGACTCACCTTGATTGATACTGAAATGAAGAAACTAAAGTCGGACGAATTTATGATAACGGCTTCGAAATATAACCTGATAAATAGATTTATCTGAGAATTTGACCAAATACTATTTGGTAAATATGAACGAATAACGAATAATAATTATTCGTTATGACGAATAGATGATGTGCAGTGTAATTCTTATGATATGCATGATATGACAAAATATGTTATTTAAATTATCTATCAAAGTTTTACCTTTTTAATCGTAAGTAAAAATATTAACTTTTGAAATATCGTTATATATATTATTAATGTTACGTTAAATAATATATATATATATAACTAAAATGAAAGTTTTAAATGCATACGAAATAAATTTACGAAAAAAGAAAATAAGTAAAAATATTAAATAGAATATGTTTAGTCCTTGTCCTTTTCCAATTTTTACCATTTTTACCCTTACGACGTTTGCGTTACACCGTTAGTCCTTTTTATATATAAATTACAATTATAGTCCTCTAATTGTCCAATAGTCAAACCTAGGCTTAGAATATTAACTTTTATCAATTTTTACCCTTATGGTTCTAATTTTACAGTTTTAGTCCTTACTTTTCAATAATTACAATTTTAGTCCTTCTAGGTGTCGTCGCGTTACATTTTTAGTCCAAAGTTATAAAAATGATTAGAAAAATTATATAAAATTTTCCGTGGCTAATTTAATAATTATTAAGCTTATTTCAACAGCTTATTTTATAAAAAGTGCTTATTCTCTATAAATGGGCTTTTAACGAGTTGAAATCAAGGCCCGTTAACGTTTTAAAATCTGTACTTCGTGAGACGAGTTGGGCTCATCAAAAATATCATTTTTCTTGTTCTATTTTCATATCAAAACGTTGAGATAAGCTAGCTTATCATAAGAGCTTATTTTTAGCTTATTGGGCTTTAAGGCCCAATCGGTAAAAATATATGTTTTTAAAGGTGATCGATGGCGATTCACTTTGGTGAAAACTAAGTGTCGAGATCAAGTTATTTTCACAAGTTATATGTACGAAATTGTTTGCTAGCTAGGTGGTCTATTAGGTCGTGAAATAATATGATACGCTTGTTACGTGATATTTATAGTTATACGTACGTTTTGTAGCATGTAAGGGGCGTTTATATATATGTGAAAAACTTAGAATTATTTCTAAGTGTTTATATATAGTTTTCATGCGATTGAGTATGGTTCAAAAATATGTTCATTTAATGCATGTAGAGTGAAACTGTAGCACCCTTAACCCAAAATACGACAGCTGACATGCTGGGGGCACTACGCGAATCGAAACCAGGCATCTTTATAGCAAACGACCACAACACGGGACGTTTAAAAAAGCCTCAAAACATATCATTCGTTTTACAAACCATTTTAGAGTACATAAACTATTTAACCAAAATAGCAGCGGAAAATGACAAAGTTTAGCAGCGGAAATCCAAGTATAGTAGTAGAAATACAAAGTTTAGCAGCAGAAAGTAAATAAGTTTAGCAGCAGAAAATAAATAAGTTTAGCAACGGAAAATAAATAAGTTTAGCAGCGGAAAACATTTAAAAACACACCAAGGTTTTACGAATGACATGATAAATAAAAATAGTAGGAATAGATAAGCTGCCTTGACAGAAAACTTCCTTCATCCAGCCACTCCACCACGCCCAAAATCAATATAGCTCCACAAATTAATTAGTAGTAGTACCTGAGAAACACATGCTTAAAAGTCAACACAAAAGTTGAGTGTAATCCATAGGTTTAAAATAATAAAGTTGAGCACAAGGATTTTAATCATACGATATAAGCAATAAATGCAAATACCAGGGTAATCAAGGTAACACCCAATATGTAGAGGCATCCCTGTGCATACATACGGTTGATGATGCTAAGCTCATGACACGCAAAACGTTAACCAATATATAACCATAAGTCGACAAATAACCGCGGAATTTCAATATATAAAGTGCCCCCAAGGCCGGGTACTTGCCATATACCCGGGAAAATCGAATATAGTACACCCAAATTGCCTATCTAGCAAAAGGGATGGGAGGGTCAATTCCTATAGGCCTGTATCCCTATATTCGCGCTCACTCGCAAGTGATTAATGGCTCATGATCGGAGGGTCTTGTCAGGCAAGATAAGCTACTTAGCACATCGTCAGGAATATATATATCATCATCAGGAAAAGCATACCAAAAATAAATAATACTTGTGCTCAGAAAACATTTAAAGCATGTGTCTCACCCCATGAGTTTATAAACAATTTAAAATATAAAAAGCAGGGCTATGAATCACACCTTAATAACAGCAGCAGGAAACGAGATATAGCAACAATCAATAATGCGTCACAGCAAAAGGGACCTCAGCACAACCTAATCAATATAAAAGGCATAACTCAGAACTAAACTCGAACATCTCAATAAACAATGCTTGAATAAAAGATTTTGTAAACACAATGGCATTAAAAAGAAAATAGATTTTAAAAGTCTCGCGTGGGTGACGAGAAAGAAAGAGAGAATATGTTGTCGAGAGCGTACGTCAATCCAAGAAAGTCAAAAGTAAACGGAAAAATAACTTGAAGAAAAGAAATCAAAACGAAATAAAATACTTATATAAATAAACAATTAATATGCTAAAAGAAGCTAGTTTCGGCTATTTTACCCATTTTTCCCAAAACGAAACATTGAAAACATTATAGTTAAAAAGGTTTTTCAAATATAATACAATCCTTTAACTTTAAAAGTTTATAAAAGATTTTACGAAATTTCGGCATGACCTGCCCGTTTGTACAACATTTCCCGAATCAACGACTCTTTATTTTTTAAATATAGTAATATATAAATAAGTAATTATGCTTGGATATATCATTCGCGTAGTCCGTTAGTTGTTTAGGTTTATCGACCATTTTGTATTGTTTGGGTTCCAAGTACGTTAAGATCTTTACGGGCCTAACGTACCCTACCGTCTCGTGTACCAAAGGGTCCATAACATCCAAATAACTAAGGCCGTAAATCCAATACGTCCAATACAAGCTCACAATACAATAATACGAAAACAATGTCCGATATCCAAATTCCCTTAACTATATCCTACTTGTTTTATAGTTTCATATTTATTAATCTGTTTTATTTAAACTTAGCCGAAACAAGTTCCAAAATATATAACAACTACAAATAACCATGAAAATCAACAAATAATACAAAAATTAACCGGGTCGACCCGGTGTTGACCAGTCAACTGTCGGTCAAAGGAGGGGCCCACTTGAGTCAAAAACATCATTTATATCTCAAATTTGAATAAATAAATAATAAAAACAAATATATATATATATATATATATATATATATATATATATATATATATATATATATATATATATATATATATATATAAATATATAAATAAAAATATGAAATTTTTATAAAAATATTTTAAGATGAAAACAAAAAATATATATTATTTATAAAATTATTTTCGGAATATTAAATAAATAATTAATAAATTTATAAAATAAATTTTATAAAAATATTTTCGGTAATAAATAAAAATATATAAAAATTTATAATATTTTCGGATTTAAATAAAATATTTTCAGAAATATTATTTTTAATATATAAAAATACGAAAATTAGTTTATTAATATTTTTATTGTTTTTAACTAATTAAGAACAAAATAAATTTAAAATAATTAAAAATAAATAAATAAAGGTGCGTTTGGGTGGTTACCGAGCAAGAAAAGATGGGTAAAAAGAGTAGAAAGTGGTGGTTGATCGTGGTGGTGATGGTGGTGACAAGGTGGTGCGGCGGTGGTAGTGGTTTGGGGGTGTTCGGGATGGTTTTAAATTAAACGACTTGTACTTTTGGAACGAGCACGTCCCGATCTACAAGATGGTGAAAGAAAATATTTTTGGCCGGAAAAATATTACGGCGACCGGAAAAGTACGCCGGAGCGGCGGCGGCGGTGGTGGTTGGTAGCCGGCCGGAAAAAAAATAAGAGAGAGGGAGGAGAGAAATATTTTAGAGAGAGAGTGGGTGTGTGTTTTAAATGAGTAAAAATGAGGAAATGGGGTGAGTGGAGGGTATATATATGATTAAAATAGTGTAGGGTTAGTTTTGAAATTAATAAAAGTGTGGGGTAGATGGAGGGTGATACTTCGAGGACTAATATCGCCAACGTAGCAAACTTATTACGATAAACGCTTCGGAGCTCGAACGACATAGCAAACGGACTCGAAAAATTATGAAACTTGCGCCATTGTTCACGAAATAATTTTTCCAATAAAATCAAGCATAAACTTTAGAGTTTTTCCAAAACTCAAAATAATTCAAATAATTTGGCAAATGCAATAAGTTCGAGTGTTCTAGGTTGTGCCGAGTCAATTAAGGAATAAAGTTCTCGTTTCCAATATATCTCACGTTTCTCAAGCCCAAATAATCACAAAATAAAAGTTTTAATGTGTCTCAGGTACGAAAATAAATATTTTGGCTAGAAATGAGTTTAGAAAAGTACCGGGGGTTGCATCACATACATCTTATTTAGAAATCCGTCCCGGATTTAGTTTCGAGTTGTCAGTCCTGGTTTTGAAAAGATTTGGGTATTTGCGTTTAAACTCGTCCTCGCGTTCCCAGGTATACTCCTGTCCTCTCTTGGAATTCCATCGAACCTTCACAAGAAGAATACGACTCTTCTTCAATCGCTTAACCTCGCGATCCATAATCTCAACAGGCTCCTCAACAAAATGCAATTCCTCATCAATCTCAATTTCCTCAAGCGGTATTACTGCGGCTTCATCAGTCAAACACTTCTTCAAATTCGACACGTGGAAAGTTGGGTGAACTCTACTGAGCTCCGGTGGCAATTCTAGCTTATATGCCACAGGACCAATCCTCTTCACAATCTTAAATGGTCCAATATAACGGGGATTCAACTTTCCTCTCTTACCAAACCTGATCACACCTTTCCAAGGCGATACTTTCAACATAACCCTATCTCCTACTTGAAATTCCAGGGGTTTACGCCTCACATCTGCGTAACTCTTCTGTCGGTCACGAGCAACTTTCAATCTGTCTTTAATCTAAGCAATCTTTTCGGTCGTTTCACGAACTAAATCTGGTCCAATAAGCTGGGCTTCTCCTACTTCATCCCAACATATAGGTGATCGATACTTCCGACCATAGAGTGCTTCAAACGGTGCGGCCTTAATACTCGCGTGATAACTGTTGTTGTAAGAAAACTCAATCAAGGGCAAATGGACATCCGATCCATTCCCAAAATCAATCGCACAGGCACACAACATATCTTCCAAAGTCTGGATGGTTCTCTCGCTTTGTCCATCGGTCTGTGGATGGTAAGCGGTACTCATGTCGAGGTTCGTACCAAACGAATCTTGAAGTGACTTCCAAAAATTCGAAGTAAACCTGCCGTCTCTATCTGAAATAATAGACATTGGCACTCCATGTCGAGATACTATCTCTTTCACGTAGACCCGGGTCAACTTATCCATACTGTAATTCTCTTTGATTGGCAAAAAGTGCGCATATTTAGTCACTCGATCGACTATTATCCAAATAGCATCGTATCCTGTCGAAGTCCTTGGTAGCTTGGTGACAAAATCCATTGTTATTCTTTCCCATTTGCATTCTGGGATCTCAGGTTGTTCTAGCAAACCAGACGGTTTTTGATGTTCAGCCTTAACCTTGCCGCACGTAAGACACTTACGGACATAATCGGCAATCTCAGCTTTCATATTGGGCCACCAATATAACTTCTTCACATCTTGATACATCTTGTCAGATCCTGGGTGAATGGAATACTTTGACTTATGAGACTCGAGCATAATCAAGTCTCTCAGTCCTCCAAACAAGGGCACCCAACTTCTTCCTTTGTAACACAAAGTTCCATCTGAACGTTTCTCAAGTTTCTCATTAATAATCATCCCATCAACTTTCTCCTTCTTAAGCTCTCCTCTTTTCACGACTTCTTCTTGTGCTTGCAGAATCTGAGCGGGTAAATTCGAGTTAATCGTCAAAACTAAAGCTCGAACGCGTAACGGTTTCAAACGTTCCTTGCGACTCAAAGCATCAGCCACAAAATTTGCCTTTCCCGGGTGGTATTGTATCTCGCAATCGTAATCGCTCAACGTCTCCGACCATCGTCGTTGTCGCATATTCAACTCCTTCTGATCCAAAATATACTGCAAACTTTTGTGATCGGTAAAGACAACACACTTAGTACCATACAGGTAGTGTCTCCACAACTTGAGGGCAAAAACCACGGCTCCTAATTCCAAATCATGAGTGGTATACTTCTCTTCATGAGTCTTAAGCTGTCGGGAAGCATATGCCATAACCTTCCCTCATTGCATCAAAACTGCTCCTAACCCTTGATAGGAGGCATCACAATAAACCACAAAATCTTCTACTCCATCTGGCAAAGCCAATATCAGTGCACTACAAAGTTTCTACTTCAAAGTCTGAAAGGCCTTCTCTTCTTCCTCTCCCCATTCATACTTCTTATCCTTATGAGTCAATGCAGTTAACGGTTTAGATATCTTGGAAAATCCCTCGATGAATCTCCTGTAATATCCAGCCAATCCTAGAAATTGACGAATTTCTGTGGCGTTAACCGGCGTTGACCATTTCTCAATCGCCTCAATCTTAGCGGGATCCACATGTAATCCTTCACTATCAATTACATGACCTAAAAATTGAACTTTCCGAATCCAAAACTCACACTTAGAGAACTTAGCGTACAACTGCTCGTCCTTGAGCAACTTAAGAATCGTAGCCAAATGTTGTTTATGCTCTTCTTCGCTCTTTGAGTAGATCAAAATATCGTCGATAAAGACTATCACGAACTTATCTAGATAAGGCTTGCACACTCGGTTCATGAGGTCCATGAACACTGCAGGCGCATTGGTCAAACCAAAAGGCATAACTTGGAACTCATAATGACCATAACGGGTCCTAAACGCCGTCTTGGGAATATCCTCTTCCCGAACCCTAAGTTGGTGATAACCAGACCTCAAATCAATCTTAGAGTAGTAACTCGATCCTTGCAACTGATCAAACAAATCATCAATCCTCAGTAACGGGTAGCGGTTCTTCACGGTTAACTTATTCAATCCTCGGTAGTCGATGCACATCCTAAACGATCCATCCTTCTTCTTCACAAACAATACTGGAGCTCCCCAGGGCGAAGAACTCGGTCGAATAAATCCTTTATGCAACAACTCTTGCAATTGCTTAGATAACTCCTCCATTTCTGATGGCGCTAAACGGTACGGTGCACGTGCAACAGGTGCAGCTCCTGGAACTAAGTCGATGCGAAACTCCACTTGTCGGGATGGCGGAAGTCCCGGAAAATCTTCAGGAAATTCACGCACTACAGGAACATCCTCGAGTCGCTTCTCTCCCGACTCCTTCTTAGCCACGTGAGCTAGGAATGCGTGACATCCTTTCTCAAGATATTTCATGGCCTTGATACATGATATGATATTCAGGCGAGTTCCACTCCTATCACCTCGAACAATCAAAATCTCATCATTGAGAGGGATATGAACAACTCGTTCTCCACAAACAATGCTCGCTCAATTCTTGGATAACCAATCCATTCCAACTATCACATCAAAGCTTTCGAGCTCGATGGGCATCAAATCAATACTAAACGGGTGATCTAAAAGATTAAGGGTACAACCACGGATCACGGTGCGGGTATCTACTAGATTACCATCAGCTAACTCAATACTATAGCTAACGTCTAATAGAGTAGGGGTAAGTCGAAGTAACGGTGAAATCTTAGAAGACACAAAACTCATATCGGCACCCGAATCAAACAAAGCTTTAACACGAAGGTTGTTGAGAAGAAACGTACCACTGACAACATTCGGATCTTGCTGTGGCTCTCCATTTCCCATCACATACACTCTTCCTTGAGCACCTACATTTCCTTGTCCAGCATTCTTCGGGCAGTGATTCCTATAGTGTCCACGCTCTCCACATCCGTAACGCGTAACCACTGGCTGGGCACCTGCTCCTGTCGCCACAACTTTGCTCTTACAAAACCTCGCAACATGCCCAACCTTTTGACACTTCGTACATCTCACAGTACATGGTCCAGTATGATGCTGGTGACACTTCTTACAGCGAGCTTGCTGTCCAACATTGACTCCTCCTTGTGTAGCCACAAATGCCTTAACAGTCTCCTGTCTCCTATTCTGTTGGTGATGGTGATTGTTGTTACGATACTTATTGTTGTTGTAGCGGTTGTTGGGGTTGTTATAGTTGTTCCTTCTGTTATCCTCCCATTTTCTCTTGTTGTCAAAGTGATTACTCTTCTGAACAACACCATGTTTAGTCACCTGATCAATAAGGCGTTCAGCCATGCTAATAGTATCATCTAAAGTCTCAGCATTGTACGACGTCACATTTCCTTGAAGACTCGCAGGCAATCCACCGATAAACTTCTCTAGCAAATTCTCATTATCGGGCACCATGTGAGCACAAAACACCTTCAACTCTTGGAAACGTCGCACATAAGTAGCAAGATCAGAACCCTTCACAGCCAAGTAATAGAACTCAGTATCCAACTTCCTCAAATCACTACGGGAACAGTACTTCTTAACCATAGCTTTCTTGAAATCTTCCCATGAAGTACTATAAGCATCCTCCATTCCCTTTTCCTGAACATAAGCATTCCACCATGACAAGGCATGCTCCAACAATGTGCCTGTCGCATACTTCACCCTGTTGTTCTCAGTATAATTGCTCCTATGAAATACCGATTCAACTTTCTCAAACCATTGAGTCAATCCAACAGCTCCTTCAGTTCCCTTGAAGGTAATGGGCTTACAATCCATAAATTCCTTAAAAGTGCAGAAATGGTTGTTGGGAACCGCTTGAGCTCTAGCCGGTCCAACATTCTGAGGAACACCTGCTTGCCTAGCAAGCGCTGCTGCAACACCCTCATCAATCAACTACTGAATCGCAGCAGGGGTCATCTTCTTAGGAGGCATAATTCTATCAATCAATACAAAGCACAACACTTGTAAGTATTAGATTAATGTGTCAGAATCATCGCACAAGATAAAACATCATCACATGAATAAAATCATAGTATAGCATAGGTCAACATCAATAATAGTACATCACCATAATACATCATAGATTTCATACTTGACATTGGTCTTACAAGATATGCAAAACAAGTACAAGTTTCAAATAAAATCTACCAACTGAAGAATTCAGTTTAGCATATACTAGGTAAACTACCATTAAGATACCAACTACTATAAATGATCCAATCACTTCTCTCCGGAACGATCTCCATACATAGCCATCACATCAATGCTGTCGTAAGACCTAAGGCGGGTCATCCTCTTTGTATAGGCCTGTCTCTGCATCTCATGCAACTCACTCCATAACTCGCTGATACTAGTACGATAGTGCCGACTATCATCTCCTGCATACAACTCTGTCTAAGATAACTGCCTCGCCATTCTCCGAACCTCTATCATCCTCCTATCCAAGGAATCCAAACATCCCTGAAACTCAGCATACGTCTCCTCCACAGGGCTCAACCTAGCACTCTGCCTATATAAACCAACCTGCAACTTATCTGCTACCTTCTTTCCTTCTCTCTTCTCCTTCATCAATTCCACGACAGTAGATGGACGAAAACACGTACTCCTGGACCTCGACATGTAACGACCCTGACACCAAGTCAGCTCCTCTCTCCATCTGCTCAACTCATCCCTAATCACTGAAGACGCAACACGTGGGTCTGCTGACGACTCTCCAACCTCATAAATAGATGCTAACTCTGTAGACACGACCTCTGTCGATGTCACCTTGGTAATCATAGCATGCTCCAAGCTCTCATGAGTATCCGACTCATACGTCACATCCGACACAACAGGTGAAGGCGGCGGGAGAACATCCTGATCCTCCTCCATAAACTCCTCATCATTATCCTCCTCGTCATCATCATCGTCATCCATCTCATCTCCACCATCCTCAATATCAACATCATCCTCTAAACCTAACTCATCATCTAAACCAACGTCAACATCCAACTCAACATCAACATCCAACTCAACATCATCTCCTAAAGGCAATGGGACAACAACGGGTGGGACTGGAACCTGATCATGGGGAACGGGGACAGACATGATACTCTACAAGAGTATAAGAAAAGCATAAAAATACTAGCCAAATTTTCGCGGAAAACCATTTTATAAGCCAAAGCATGATAGTGGAAAAAGTTCAAACCAATCTCAATGTAAAACATATATATATATAAAGTTTAAAAGAAATACCTGGGCGCGAAGTGGCATGGCAGGCTGTCGGCTTTCTGTCTCAAAACATTTTGACTCCAGGAAAAAGTTTATAGTCGAGTGCGAGCTTGTTCTCTATAAACCTGGCTCTGATACCATTCTGTAGCACCCCCAACCCAAAATACGGCAGCTGACATGCTGGGGGCACTACGCGAATCGAAACCAGGCATCTTTATAGCAAACGACCACAACACGGGACGTTTAAAAATGCCTCAAAACATATCATTCGTTTTACAAACCATTTTAGAGTACATAAACTCTTTAACCAAAATAGCAGCGGAAAATGACAAAGTTTAGCAGCGTAAATCCAAGTATAGTAGTAGAAATACAAAGTTTAGCAGCGGAAAGTAAATAAGTTTAGCAGCGGAAAATAAATAAGTTTAGCAGCGGAAAACATTTAAAAACACACCAAGGTTTTACGAATGACATGATAAATAAAAATAGTAGGAATAGATAAGCTGCCTTGACAGAAAACTTCCTTCATCCAGCCACTCCACCACGCCCAAAATCAATATAGCTCCACAAATTAATTAGTAGTAGTACCTGAGAAACACATGCTTAAAAGTCAACACAAAAGTTGAGTGTAATCCATAGGTTTAAAATAATAAAGTTGAGCACAAGGGTTTTAATCATACGATATAAGCAACAAATGCAAATACCAGGGTAATCAAGTTAACACCCAATATGTAGAGGCATCCCTGTGCATACATACGGTTGATGATGCTAAGCTCATGACACGCAAAACGTTAACCGATATATATCCATAAGTCGACAAATAACCGCGGAATTTCAATATATAAAGTGCCCCCAAGGCCGGGTACTTGCCATATACCCGGGAAAATCGAATATAGTACACCCAAATTGCCTATCCAGCAAAAGGGATGGGAGGGTCAATTCCTATAGGCCTATATCCCTATATTCGCGCTCACTCACAAGTGATTAATGGCTCATGATCGGAGGGTCTTGTCAGGAAAGATAAGCTACTTAGCACATCGTCAGGAATATATATATCATCATCAGGAAAAGCATACCAAAAATAAATAATACTTGTGCTCAGAAAACATTTAAAGCATGTGTCTCACCCCATGAGTTTATAAACAATTTAAAATATAAAAGGCGGGGCTATGAATCACACCTTAATAACAGCAGATGGAAACGAGATATAACAACAATCAATAATGCGTCACAGCAAAAAGGACATCAGCACAACCTAATCAATATAAAAGGCATAACTCAGAACTAAACTCGAACATCTCAATAAACAATGCTTGAATAAAAGATTTTGTAAACACAATGGCATTTGAAAGAAAATAGATTTTAAAAGTCTCGCGTGGGTGACGAGAAAGAAAGAGAGAATATGTCGTCGAGAGCGTACGTCAATCCGAGAAAGTCAAAAGTAAACGGAAAAATAACTTGAAGAAAAGAAATCAAAACGAAATAAAATACTTATATAAATAAACAATTAATATGCTAAAAGAAGCTAGTTTCGGCTATTTTACCCATTTTTCCCAAAACAAAACGTTGAAAACAATATAGTTAAAAAGGTTTTTCAAATATAATACAATCCTTTAACTTTAAAAGTTTATAAAAGATTTTACGAAATTTCGGCATGACCTGCCCGTTTATACAACATTTCCCGAGTCAACGACTCTTTATTTTTTAAATATAGTAATATATAAATAAGTAATTATGCTTGGATATATCATTCGCGTAGTCCGTTAGTTGTTTAGGTTTGTCGACCATTTTGTATTGTTCGGGTTCCAGGTACGTTAAGATCTTTACGGGCCTAACGTACCCTACCGTCTCGTGTACCAAAGGGTCCATAACATCCAAATAACCAAGGCCGTAAATTCAATACGTCCAATACAAGCTCACAATACAATAATACGGAAACAATGTCCGATATCCAAATTCCCTTAACTATATCCAACTTGTTTTATAGTTTCTTATTTATTAATCTGTTTTATTTAAACTTAGCCGAAACAAGTTCCAAAATATATAACAACTACAAATAACCACGAAAATCAACAAATAATACAAAAATTAACCGGGTCACACCGGGTCGACCCGGTGTTGACCAGTCAACTGTCGGTCAAAGGAGGGGCACACTTGAGTCAAAAATATCATTTATATCTCAAATTTCAATAAATAAATAATAAAAACAAAAATAAATATATATATATAAATATATATATGTGTCGATATATATATAAAATATAAATAAAAATATGAAATTTTTATAAAAATATTTTAAGATGAAAACTAAAAATATATATTATTTATAAAATTATTTTCGGAATATTAAATAAATAATTAATAAATTTATAAAATAAATTTTATAAAAATTTATAATATTTTCGGAAATATTATTTTTAATATATAAAAATACGAAAATTAGTTTATTAATATTTTTATTATTTTTAACTAATTAAAAACAAAATAAATTTAAAATAATTAAAAATAAATAAATAAAGGTGCGTTTGGGTGGTTACCGAGCAAGAAAAGATGGGTAAAAAGAGTAGAAAGTGGTGGTTGATCGTGGTGGTGTTGGTGGTGACAAGGTGGTGCGGCGGTGGTAGTGGTTTGGGGGTGTTCGGGATGGTTTTAAATTAAACGACTTGTACTTTTGGAACGAGCACGTCCCGATCTACAAGATGGTGAAAGAAAATATTTTTGGTCGGTAAATATTCCGGCGACCGGAAAAGGACGCCGGAGTGGCGGGCGGCGGTGGTGGTTGGTAGCCGGCCGGAAAAAAAATAAGAGAGAGGGAGGAGAGAAATATTTTAGAGAGAGAGTGAGTGTGTGTTTTAAATGAGTAAAAATGAGGAAATGGGGTGAGTGGAGGGTATGTATATGATTAAAATAGTGTAGGGTTAGTTTTGAAATTAATAAAAGTGTGGGGTAGATGGAGGGTGATACTTCGAGGACTAATATCGCCAACGTAGCAAACTTATTACGATAAACGCTTCGGAGCTCGAACGACATAGCAAACGGACTCGAAAAATTATGAAACTTGCGCCATTGTTCACGAAATAATTTTTCCAATAAAATCAAGCATAAACTTTAGAGTTTTTCCAAAACTCAAAATAATTCAAATAATTTGGCAAATGCAATAAGTTCTAGTGTTCTAGGTTGTGCTGAGTCAATCAAGGAATAAAGTTCTCGTTTCCAATATATCTCACGTTTCTCAAGCCCAAATAATCACAAAATAAAAGTTTTAATGTGTCTCAGGTACGAAAATAAATATTTTGGCTAGAAATGAGTTTAGAAAAGTACCGGGGGTTACAGAAACTAACGTGAAATATGTGTGTGTCGTGACTCCTAGGCCTTCCAAGATAGAGGCTAGCCACGTTTGTTGTTCTATATGACAATATGTACGTGAAAATATATATGTAACCTGTATACGATCGATATAACATATACAAGGTGCATGAAATATATTTAACGTGTGAAATGAATGGAAATGAGTTTGAAACAACTTACAACACCTCTAGGGTGGTAGAGAGTCGAGAGTGGATGAATGAGACACAAGATACGATCAAATTCGACTATAACCCAAGTAATATACGAATATATTAAACTCGATTACCCTTTCTTGCGTCCAAACGATATTGAAATCAACTTCTGGTCTTCAAAGGATAATTTTTAGGAAGAAAGAAAGTTTGGAGAGTGTATGATAATTGAGAGAAACGGATGCATGCATATGTAGTATATATGGTGTCATTTCCTAACACGTAAGTGTAAAAACTTCAAGGAAACCACAAGTACTATGCATTGTCAGTAACTATAGGCTTATAGGATGAAATTTTATCATATAATATGAATTGTGAGAGCTTGAAATAAGGTGTATGTTTGGATGATTCACAAGTATGTCGACCACATATTTATTTCCATACACGATTTGATAAATCGTGCACCACTTGGATATAGCTAATCATCATTGACATTTAAACATGAAATCAAGTTAGAAATGTTATTAGGAACACTTAGGAACAAACGGGAAATAAAACGGTTGAGATTTGAGTTTAATATGAATCGATTGAATTGGATTTTTGTCAAACACTTCGCCACTTAAAAATGTATCAAACATCGACCTATGGACTTGGGATTTGACACACTAATAGTTGGCTAGTGTTGGGAATAAAATGCACAAGTTAAGAGTCTGCCAGAAGAGCCTGCCAAATGATGGTTAAGCCTGCCTCTTCAGTTTTGTTGATGTTGAAGATATACTAACAGTACCTTCTGGGTAAGAAGGTACTGCTAGTTAAAGAAGGTCCTGCCAGTTTAACGACAAGTTGTTATATTTTATTTAGAGATATTTAGTTGTATTATTAGTCTTTGTACAAAGTTATACGTTAAGTAGAAGTAGTACAGAAGTCTCAGTAGATATAATGGAGTGTTTTACCTTGAAAGGTGTAATATTAGGATAAGATAAGTCTCTAATATATTATATTAAGCAACTTGACAACTTGTAATAAGGGCTCCTTATACTATAAAAGGAACCCTTAAGTCACCTTCTTAGATATAGTTTTTCATAGACTTTCCATGCATAACTTCCATCTTTAAAATCCTTTTCACGTATCAAAGATTCAAGGTTACACTTGTAATCCTGGTGATAGTTTAGATCACCCGTATTATTTCATCAATAATATTGAATCGTTTTGTGCTATTCATGTTGTGTTCATCACTCTAAATCATTCACGTTTACTTATTCACCACCTTTGTTCCTTTAGTGTGTTTTAGTAAATTCCGCGTGCTAAATCACATTCAATCATAAATATCCCAAACACATTACTGAGACTAACATCTCAAGTGTTTGATAACACACAAATCCTTTCCCTCAAGTGGTATAAGAGCGAGGCTGATATTTACGACATAAAAGAACAAAGCAAAAATGGATGTTGAGCACATTCAAACCAATGTAGCTGCAAAACTTCCATTACTCAAACAAAATGAGTTTGATATGTGGAGACTGAGGGTTGAACAATACTTCCAAGTGCAAGACTATGCACTTTGGGAGATTATTGAAGAAGGAAACTCATTTAAACCTGTAACCACCACCTCCACAGTAAACAATGCACTTGTCACAACTGTGCAAGTAAACCCAACAACCGCAGAAGAAAGAATTCAAAAGAGAAATGATCTTAAAGCCAGGAGCATGCTTCTCATGTCTATTCCAAATGACCAGCTCTTAATCTTTAACAAGTACAAATGTGCTAAAACCCTTTTTCAAGCTATTGTGGCTAGATATGGTGGTAATGATGCCACCAAGAAAACTCATAAAGCACTTTTAAAACAACAATTTGAAAACTTTTCAGCCACAACAAATGAGTCTTTGGACAGCATGTTCAATAGACTTCAAAAGCTTTCTAGTCAGTTAGCCATTCATGAAGTGATAATATCTCAAGAAGACTTAAACTCCAAATTCCTTAGAAGTCTACCCTCTGAATGGGCCATGCATGTCATTGTCTGGAAAAACAAACCAGATATTGATTCCATGAGTCTTAATGATCTTTACCGCAACTTCAAAATTGTAGAGCATGAACTAAAGAAGTCTACTAGTTCAAGCTCAGGAAATATGGCATTTGTGTCATCTCATGGCACCTCCAAGAAAGTTGATGAAGAAAAAGATGGTAGAGAAGAAGGTACTGCCAACATAAATTTTGGTACTGCCAGTACTTCCAGCAGTACCAAAACCATTTTAGATGAAACAATTGGTTGTGCTTTCCTAACATCACAACACAATGGTTCCACATTGACCTTTGAAGATCTTCAAGAGATCATTGATGATGATCTTGAAGAAATGGACATAAAGTGGCAGCTTTCACTTCTTAGCATGAGAGCTAAGAAATATCTGATGAGAACTGGAAAGAAGATTGTCATCAATGGCAATGAACCTGCTGGGTATGACAAGTCTAAAGTGGAGTGCTACAACTGCCACATGAAGGGTCACTACTCAAGAGAATGTAGAAGACCAAAGAAGCAGGGTGATAAGGGAAGAGGTTTTGAGAATAAGAACAGGGGAAACTATGAGAACAAGAGCAAGGAAGTGGAAACCACTGAAACAAAAGCTATGGTAGCTATTGATGGGCTGGGTTTTGATTGGAGCTTTATGGGTGAAGAAGAGTCAGCTTCAAATGAAATGGCTTTAATGGCTCTCTCCAATCTTGAGGTACAAATTACTAAATGTTCTGCTACTTGTGAAGTTTTTAAAGAATTAGAAATCTTAAGAAAACTTTATGATGAACTGAAAGTAGAAGAAAGAAAAACTCATCAAGACCTAGTTAATCATAAGTGTGGTATGACCTAACTTGAAAAACAGATAATTCACTTTAGAGAAAATGAACTCACCTTTTCTGACACAAAAGCTATTCTTAATAGAGACATATTTTTTAAAGATGCTGAAATAAACCTGTTAAGAACTGAGTTTGCTAAAGTGAAACAAGCAAAAGATAATATTCAACTAATTGTTTCAACATTAGAAAATGCTTCTGCATGTACTAAAAGTATAGTTGAAAACCAAATGAACAAGAAAATCAAATCTGGGATTGGATACAACACATGTCCACCTCCTTACAGAGGAATTCCCTGTCCCCCGGGTATAGATCTTGCTGAATCAGGTTTACATGAACTCACTAATAAACAAATAGAAAAAGTAAAACCTGTAGAAAATAGTGAACCTTTTGAGAGTGCAAGTGATACTTCACTTTCCAAAGAAAAGGTGCTCACTAATAAGAGCTCAGATGATACATCTATTAAAGATTGGACATCTGATGAGAATGAAAAAGAGACTGTTTCAATGAAAGGAAACAAAGTAGGACAAACCAGTCCTAAAAGTGTAGAAAGTATGACAAAGACCAAATTTTTTCTAAAAATAGTTGAATGTTGTGCTAAATGTAATAGTAAACCTAGAGGTAGTCAGAGAAATTGGAAGAATCTTAAGTCACACCAACTTGGTGACAACTTTGTTTTGTACAATAAGGCATGCTATTACTGTGGTAGTTTTAATCATACTCATGCTTATTGTAACAATTGGGTTTCTGGGAGTACATCAAGGTCTAAAACAAATAAAACAAACCCCAGAAAAGGTTTTGTGAAATCTAACATACCAAAAGTCAATCATAATGTTAGAACAAATGAGCCTGTTTACCCAAAATTCACTGCTAAGGGTGCAAGTAATACTTTCAAACATACACCAAAAGTTGTGAAAAATCTCATTAAAAGGGATTATGTGGTTAAAACACAAAATTGGAGACCAAAACCAAATGGTCCTGCTAGACCAAATGGAACTGCCAAATTTGGTACTGTTAGACCAAAAACCACAAAATGTGTTAAAAATGAAAATGCTGTTAAGTCCTCAGCATGTTGGATTTGGAGACCACTACAATCAAATGGTGCATCAACAGTCCTAAAAAGGTTTGATTACATTGATGCACGAGGCAAACCCAAGTCAGTCATGGCTTGGGTACCCTAAGGAAACTAATATGTGTATACATGTGCAGGAACATTCAAATGATATTGCTGATCAAGGATATGTAGATAGTGGATGTTCAAGGCACATGACAGGCAACATGTCTTACCTCACAGACTTCAAATCATTTGATGGAGGATATGTTACCTTTGGGGGAGAAATCAAAGGAAAGATTACTGGTAAAGGTACAATTAAAACCAGTAAATTAGATTTTGAAAATGTGTACTTTGTGAAAGAACTACAGTTTAATCACTTAAGTGTCTCACAAATGTGTGACACAAAGAACAATGTTCTTTTTACTGACACTGAATGCATTGTACTTTCTCCTGATTTTAAAATTCCTGATGAAAGTCAGATTCTTCTTAAAATCCCTAGAAAGAACAATATGTACATTGTTGATTTAAAGAACATTGTTCCTAAAGAAAGTTTAACCTGTCTAGTAGCAAAAGCCTCATTGGATGAATCTATGCTTTGGCATAGAAGACTTGGTCATGTAAACTTTAAAACAATCAATACAATTGCAAAATATGATTTGGTTAGAGGTTTACCCAAAAAGATTTTTCAAAATGACCAAACCTGTGTTGATTGTCTAAAAGGCAAACAACATAGAGCTTCTTGTAAGCCCAAGACCCATAACTCAATTTCTCAATCTTTATACATGCTTCATATGGACCTCTTTGGTCCTACATCTGTGAATAACTTGAATGGTAAAAGATATTGTCTTGTAGTTACTGATGATTACAGCAGATTTTCTTGGGTTTTCTTTTTAAGAACTAAGGATGAAACAAGTGAGATCCTTAAGACCTACATTACAGGAATAGAAAATCAAATCGATAAGAAAGTAAAAGTAATTAGATGTGACAATGGGACAGAATTCAAGAATAGAGTTATGGATGAATTTTGCAAAGAAAAAGGAATACAAAGAGAATATAGTATAGCTAGAACCCCACAGCAAAATGGAGTAGCAGAAAGGAAAAATAGAACTCTTATAGAGGCTGCTAGAAGAATGCTAGTAGACTCTAAGTTACCTATTTCATTTTGGGCTGAAGCTGTAGGTACTGCTTGTTATGTGCAGAACAGGGTTCTTGTAATTAAACCTCATAGAAAGACTCCTTATGAACTTTTGTTTGGTAGAACACCTTCTCTAAGTTTTATGAGACCTTTTGGATGTCATGTCACTATTCTCAATACCAAAGATCATCTAGGAAAGTTTGAAGGAAAAGCTGATGAAGGCTACATGATAGGGTATTCTTTGCAAAGTAAGGCCTATAGGGTGTATAATAGATGCACTAGGCTAGTGGAAGAAAACCTGCAGAGTTTCAAGAAAAACTACCAAATGTTGTAGGCATTGGACCAGATTGGTGTTTTGACATTGATAAGCTTTCAGAATCTATGAATTATGTGCCTGTCACAGGTACAAATACTAATGATAATGCAGGTCTTGAAGATAATGTTGAAACAACTGAGGATCAAGATTACATCTTGATGCCAATTTGGACAGGATTGGATTCATCTTCAAGTCATGGAGAGCCTTCAAATACAACAAATGAAGGTGTTGAAGATGATCATGGAACTCAAGATCAAGGGAATCAAGAAAATTCTGAAAATGAAAATGGTACTGCTAATTCACAAGATGGTACTGCCAGTTCAATAGATGGTACTGCCAGTTCATAAATTGGTCCTGCTGAACCATTAAATGTTCTATCAGATGATTCCTTACCAGAAGATATAGGAATTGGAAACCTTCCAATTTCCTATGATGTTCCTACAACACACAACACAAGAATTCTCAAAGATCACTCCATTGATAATGTGATTGGCAGCATTGATTCTGGTGTTAAAACAAGAACTCAAGTCTTATCTTCAGACAAAGATGGGTTTTTCCTAGCTGTGTATGAAGAAAAGAACCATGAAGTTGCCCACATATGCCTGTTTTCATGCTTTCTCTCACAAGTAGAACCCAAAAACATTACAAAATCCTTAGATGATTCAAGCTGGGTTGAAGCAATGCAAGAAGAACTACTTCAATTCAAACTTCAGAAGGTTTGGGTACTGGTTGATTTGCCAAAAGGTTACAGGGCAATTGGAACCAAATGGGTTTTCAGGAATAAGAAAGATGAAAGGGGAATAGTGATAAAAAACAAAGCCAGATTGGTGGCCCAAGGATATACTCAAGAAGAAGGAGTGGATTATGAAGAAGTTTTTGCTCCAGTTGCAAGAATTGAAGCAATTAGGCTATTCTTGGCCTATGCTTCTTTCATAGGATTCACTGTCTACCAAATGGATGTCAAAAGTGCCTTTTTATATGGTACTATTGAAGAAGAGGTGTATGTTTCTCAACCTCCAGGCTTCATTGATGCAGAATATCCAGACAAGGTGTACAAGGTTACCAAAGCTCTTTACTGTCTACACCAAGCTCCTAGGGCATGGTATGAAACATTGGCTTTCTATTTATTGGAAAATGGATTTCAAAGAGGCAAGATTGATCCAACTTTGTTCATCAAAAGAACCAAGAAAGACATCTTGCTGGTGCAGATTTATGTTGATGACATTATCTTTGGATCCACAAATCAGGAGCTGTGTGTGGAGTTTGAAAAACTTATGCATAGTAAGTTTGAAATGAGTTCCATGGGGGAACTTACTTTCTTTTTGGGTCTCCAAGTGAAACAATCAAATGAAGGCATATTTATCAGCCAAGATAAGTATGTAGCAGAGATCCTAAGAAAATTTGGGTTTGCGGATTCAAAGGTTGCAAGTACACCAATGGATCCAGAAAAGGGGTTACTCAAAGATGCTGAGGGTAAAGATGTTGATGTGCACAACTACAGATCAATGATTGGGTCCCTGATGTACCTTACATCATCAAGACCAGATATCATGTTCTCAGTGTGTGTATGTACAAGATTTCAAGTAAATCCAAAAGTTTCTCATCTCACAGCAGTCAAAAGGATCTTCAGATACCTCAAGGGTCAACCTAGGTTGGGTCTATGGTATCCAAGGGAATCATCTTTTGATTTGGTAGCTTATTCAGATAGTGACTATGCTGGTGCAACCCTAGACAGAAAATCCACAACTGGTGGATGTCAATTTCTTGGCTGCAGACTCATATCATGGCAATGCCAGAAGCAAACAATGGTGGCCAATTCTACAACTGAAGCAGAATATGTTGCAAGTGCAAGTTGTTGTGGCCAAGTTCTTTGGATCCAGAATCAATTACTTGACTATGGGTACAATTTTCTTAACACCATTATTTACATTGACAATAGCAGTACTATTTGTATCATTAAAAATCCAGTTCAAGATTCAAAAACAAAACACATTGAAATCAGACACCATTTCATAAGAGATTGCAATGAGAAAAGGTTAATTCAAGTTGTCAAAATTGATTCTGAAAAGAATTTTGCAGACCTTCTCACCAAAGCTTTTGATTTAGGTAGGTTTAAATACCTGGTAGCAGGTATTGGTATGATAAATCTTTGAAAAACATGTGTTTTTGTACATAAAATAAACAAGTTCTGGACTCTAAACATGGTACTGCTAGTTAGTCATAAGGTACTGTCAGTGCATAATGGTACTGCTAGTTCAAAGTTTGCTCTGTTTTTGTTCATCTTGATGCTTCAATGTAAACAATGCTATAAAACAAGTGCTTTGCACTCTGTTCTTTTGGTTTACAACTAACAATTTCAGGTTACTCAAGATTGCTAACAAAATCAGGATGTGGAAATGGTAATCAGTTCACCAAGTTTTACAAACTTAAAGAGCTGGCTAGTCCAAAGCAAACGGCTCTTGGTAAAGACTTATCAAATCCGTTGATAGCTGATAGTTTGCTAAAAACTATAAGGTAATCAGTTCACCCAGTTTTCCAAAACTTAAAGAGCTGACTAGTCCAAAAGCAAACGGCTATTGGTAAAGACTTATCAAATCCGTTGATAGCTGATAGTTTGCTAAAAACTATAAGGGATTTTTACTAAAATTTCAAAGAGACTGCCAAGTTATATTTCTAAAACAAGGTACTGGTAGTTCAAATTTTAGTATTGTTAGAGTAAAATGGTACTGCTACATAGCCGTTGAGTCTGTCAGGTTAAAAATTATAGCCGTTGTCTTGAAGGGTATTTTTGTGAATTACTCATGTTTTCCTCGAATTAAGGATATAGTTATTATAATAAAAGATCTTTTTGACCGCCTCTTCAATTACTTATCCATATCTTTAATAGTTGGTCAAAAGTAATTTTTCTCATAATCAATCCTTATCACAATTCACACACACCTTTCATCTTCTACCAGTACAACAATAAAATCCCACCATCATAATCAAATTTTTCATCAAACCTTTCACCATGGCTCGTCTAAGTTTTGTCAAGCATTTTTGGAAAAGTCTGATGACAATGAAACTTTTCATCAAGCATTGGATTTTATAAACAATTCTTATATCAGGTTTGCTTTACTCATGAATCCCACTATTTTTGAATCTCAAATTTTACAATTTTGGCAAACTGCTAGAGTTAACACTCTTAGGAATGGGATTCAAGAGTTAGAGGTCAAAGTGGATGGTAGAACCTTGACTTTTACCGAATCATCCATTAGAAGACATCTTCATTTAGATGATTCAAATGGCATTAGTCAACTGCCTGATACTAAAATCTTTGAAAATTTGACAAAAATGGGGTATAATGTAACTTCTACAAAGCTTACATTTCTTAAAAAGCATTTTACTCCTCAATGGAGATTTTTGATTCATACCATCCTTCATTGTTTAAGCCAAAAGAAAACCTCATGGGAGCAGTTTAGTGGTAACATGGATGCAGCTCTCATTTGCCTGGCAACAAACAAGAAATTCAACTTTTCAAAATATATTTTTGAAGGATTGGTTAAAAATGTGGACAGTGAAACAAAGTTTTTGATGTACCCAAGGTTTATTCAGTGCCTCATCAACAAATCCAAACATTTGTTACTTCCCCCAAACAAACCTTTTAAAACTCCGAAACTTACACACAAGGTGTTTTCAAACATGAAAATTGGTTTTCAAGGAGAAGAAGTACCACTTTTTGAGGAAATGTTACCACAACATTCTAAAGAACCATCCACATCATCTGATCATTCATCACCAGTACCATCAGTCACACCACCAGTACCATCAGTCACACCACCATCACCAGTACCATTACCATCTTACCAACCAACACAAACACCATCTGCAACATCACCATCATTATCACATCATAACTCACCACCACAATCTCCTCCACAACAAAGTGTAGATGCTCAGACTGTCAGGGAATTAAAAGAGCAAGTGCAGCACTTGCAATCTACTCTTGAAAGTCAAAACAAAAATTTTACAGAGATCAACACCAAGTTAGTTAAGAGGGTTGAGAAATTTGAGTTGAAAGTGAAGTTGTTGAAGGGTAAAAGGTCTTCTCAGTTGGTTGTTTCTAGTTCTTCAAGTTCAGATGCAGAAGGTTTGGGTCTCTCTTCCAAAAAGGGGAGGATGGGTAGTTCTAAGAGTGAAGAAGAGATTCAATTTCATGAAGGAACTCAAGTGATTGATGAAGAGCCTGCTATTCAAGAGAAAGAGCCTGTTAGTACAAAGCTTGTTAGTGCAAAAGATACTGCTGAAGCAGAGCAAGAGCCTGCTGGGATTCAGAGGCTATTAGCTATGAATTTAAAAGGTTCTGAGCAAATGTTCTATAAAAGAAAAAGGGGATCATAGCCTCAGGGGAGGTTTCTTGTTTCTGATGAACAATCTGCTGCTCCAAGTCCAGAATCAACTCCAACAGAAAAAGGCAAGAAAATTCTGTTTGAAGATGAACCAAAGTCTAAAAAGTTGAAGAAGAGTGAACAAGTTCAGATAGCTGTAGATGAAAGGTTATCCAAACAGCTTCATAAAGAAAAAGTTATGGGGGCTGAAGAAGAATCAAGAATGCTACAAGAAAAGTTTGATGCTCAGCTGCAATACATCATTTCCATTGATCCCATTGTAAGAGGTGAAGCCTATACTCTGGTGTGTGATGAGTCTCTTAGCTAAGATGAAATGACAATCAAGCTCAATGATTTCATCACTAGGAAATACAATCAAGAGGCATTGGATGATGTCTATCAGCAGATCCAGAAGAACCAGAAGAAAGGATTTAAAATGCCTCATTCTGAGGCAGATCAGAAGAAGTTCTTCAAGATATATCTGAAAAGAGAAGTGAACATGAAGGAACATCAAATCAAAGGTAAATCTTTTGATGAATTGAAGCTTTTATACTTAGAGGCCTATAGAAGAAACAAAACCAGTTTTCTCATGGATACACAAGAAAGGCCTTCCAAAAGAAGAAAAGATGATCAGAAGGATCAAGCAGAGAAAGCAGATTTGCCTCCTGTTCAATCAAGAGAAATGGTTGTCCATGTTCCTGATGCGTGGGAATCGCACCTTGCTTTACCTCTCGAGGGATCTCGCGAGGCTTACAACCCCCACCAGGCAGTGTACCTGATCGTTGTAGTATAGTATAGTGACAAGTACCGGGGGATTGATCGTTCAGCTTAGGTATAGTGTCGCTAGGATTAGAAAACCTAATTAATAGTTCTAGAGATGGAAGATGATTATTTTTGTATTTTTATATTTTATGAAAGCAATTAAAAATCTCGGGTTTTGAAGGAGTGGGCGGAATTAGTTGCTAATCAACTAACCCAAAAACTACTTTATAACTAATTAACTAATGAAAATGAAATTAAACTAATATTAAACTAAGGTTGTGAGCAGTAATTGGAGAAATTGTGTTTACTTAGACTTCATTACTCCCTAGATATCTTTTACATGTTAATTACTTGTTACACTTGTATGAATGACGGGTTGTATTCCTTAATACCATTCGTGGAGTGGCATACATAACTCCCCAACTCTATGAGCTCTTATCTCCTCCTACACCATGACCCAGCACAACTATAGGGATTGTAAACAGTGGCTCATGCATTAAATACAACCAATAAAGACCTAGTACGCCTCGGTTCATGTTTCTTAAGACGTTCAAGCATGTTACCATTTGGAGATCTGCCAGTTTTCTTAAGCCTAACATATAATATCATTCATTCAAAACAAGAATAGACAAGTAATCAACACATAATCAACATCTAGGTTTCATTAGATCTAAGCAAACACAAAGGGAATTTAGCCTAGCATAGTAGAATTAAGATAAGAACAAAAGATAGACAACCAACACATAGACATATTGATTGAATTAAGAGTATACTTATCTCAATTACAATGCAAGGTCTCAAGGGTTTGGAACCCTTGAAAAACCTGTAAAAGAGGCACCAAAATCGTCTTTAGGGTTTCACCAAAACTTCTCTTTTTTTAATGAAAAAACTAGAAAACTATATATAGGAAAATCGTCCTGACGGCGTCAAGAGTAAAATCTGACGCCGTCAACTCGCCGCCATACACTTCCTCGGACGCCCTAGATAAAATCGTGATGGCCTATGTGACGCCGTCACCACCCACGGTAAATTATTCTTGGCCACTTTGACGCCGTCATCTCTTCATCTGACGCCGTCACCAGCTACGGTAATTTATTCTTCATGTCTGACGCCGTCAAGAGCAAACCCTTGACGCCGTCACCTTGTATTTCCAGCTTGGATTTTTTTGGTACTTTGTCGTTTTCTTCACTTTATGCTCCAAAAACGTCCAAAATAGCCTCTTTTCCAGAATTCACTCTCCAAACACCTAAAATCACAAAAGGAACGATTTAGGGCAATATTTGATCAAATAAATTCGGATTCGGGCTTAAATGACCCCCTAAAAACGGATCATTTTTCGCCTCATCATATACCCTTACACTTGAGATTTGCTTGTCCTCAAGCAAATGAGCTTTTATTCTACTCAAAAGACAAGTTAGGGGTCATTTAATCACTAATATAAAAGTAATTACAACAAATAATCGTTCCACTAAAGACCAATAGACAAGCACGGAGGTCATACACAAGCACCTCACAAATAGTGTTTAGATACTCACATCTCTCGGGTGTAATAAAGTAATATAACATTATGGAAATGGAAGATATCTCTCACTACCTGTCATAGCAAAATAGATTACCATAGGCTTGGGAAAGGATCAAACCTCCACCACATGGCGTAAGCACCTAGGATAAACTATCAAAGAGGTCTTTTTAAAGGGTTATAACGTTAGGTGTAGGGATATGAATTACACGGTTTTGTTGGATAAAGGGGATTTTACTGGTGGCGAGTTAACAATCTTAGTTAATTACATGTACAAGATGGCGTTGCTAAGCCAAGACTAGACTCGACTTAAGCTAATAAATGAAAAATAACTAAAAACATAAAATGAACATAAAATAAAAACGGGATGGTAGTCCGTATGTTTTTTCTCTCTTTCTTTTCTATTTTTTTTTTTTTTTCTTTTTCCATTTTTTTTTCTTTTTTCTTGATTTTTTCGATTTTTTTTTTTTTTTTTTTTTTTTTTTTTTTTTTTTTTTC
This sequence comes from Artemisia argyi, assembly GCA_030686995.1. NCBI lineage: Eukaryota > Viridiplantae > Streptophyta > Magnoliopsida > Asterales > Asteraceae > Artemisia > Artemisia argyi. The sequence goes on along the minus strand of CM060704.1, from coordinate 109,725,362 downwards.
ATACACTCTTACCCTACCATCCAAAATAATACATCATAGGGGTTTGAGCATTCCCCTTACACTTGAATCTTTACATACTTTACATTAAACTATTCTAATGACTCGAATTAAGAAAATCAAAACACTTGGAGCACTTTTAAGATTAACGTACATATGGGGGTAATAAGTGTTGTTCTTCCCCATTACTCCATAAAATAAGTACTTACCCATGAGTCCCAATCGTCCCAAAACAATATGTACAAGGATATGACTCGACTTAGCAACCATGTAATCAATTAGAAAGTTAACTTAGGGTTTAACACATAACAATAATGCACTAAAAATGAGCGCATACACGGAAGGCTAAGGCGATTTGGGTGTACATTTAAGTGGGGTGTAACAAATTCTTCCTTTAAGTAAAATGCTTAAAGTTAGAAACGAAAAGATAGGCTCGGAGGGGTGTACTAGGGGTATCGTGTACTAAAAATGAGTACAACGCTAAGGGTGTGGGAAAAATTAGTTGACTTAACTAGCTAAGTAATATGACTTAAATGGTCAAGTAATCGTAATACGGGTTTAACACAAGGGTGATCCTAATGCCTCTTATCATGTAGTAAATCCTACCACACGAATGTAGTCTCACTAGCGGTCTCGGGATGCATCACTAACGCAAGTTCTAGAATCTAAATGCTACCGGTACACTCATAAGCACTAATAATAAATGCTTTTCCTATCAAATCTAAAGGCGAACCTCACAATTTTGGGTGGAAAATTTTTCTGAATATACGGTTATGTGCTAGTCATACAACCTCCTATCCATGAGACGCTTGCTATGGCTAGAGTTTCACTCCTAAATGTTGTAAAAAATTTTAAATTTGGCGCTAAAATTACACTAACAAGTATTTCTCATAGTTTTATTACTCATCTACTATCAAACAAAACAAACTCAAGCGAAAGTGCATATGTAAGGTATCATCTTTTTACCCTCCCCTTACACTTAAGATGAACATTGTCCCCAATGTTCAAGTAAAGAATGTAAAAGTTAAAAGTAAAGAGAATGAATTCAAATACTCCCCTGATTCGCTCGGTATGTATTTTAGGTTGGCCAGGTTAAATCTTCCTCCAAGAAAACGAACAATCAAAGCTTCCCTTCCAGAATATAAATCATCTTCTTGTCTCAAATAACCTGTAAATCCTGACAAAAGTAGACAAGGCAACCTCGCGTAAAATCGGCGGCATCCTATATAAGTTACTAAATCCTAGAAAACAAAGTAAGATATAATGCTTGTGGAATGAAGTTTGCAGATTTCCTGGAGATTATAAAACTTAATAATTCACAAAAACTCATAAGACTCCGTTAGAAAAACAAAACTGGTAAAATTTCCGGATTTTTGACTCCTGACGCCGTCAGAATGAACCTGCAGAAATCTTTATGTTAAGTTTCCGGAAAATTTCTGGAAAAACCTTGTCCTACTTCCTGGAAAATCCTGCAAAACTACATTATGACTCAATACAAGCATTTGACTCTAACAATACGAATACACATGTTCATTAAATATTGTGGAGAATCATGATCGGTTTGTTTCTTAAAAAACATATTTGGGGTTTCCCCTTACACTTATCTTTTGCAAAAATACCTTTAGGTTGAAGTTAAGACTAGGCTAAACAACATAATAAAGTATTTCCACATTTTAATTGAGAAACATGATCAACCAACAATAAAAATAAAACATGCATACGGAAGCAAATAACAATCAAACAAATAAAATCACACAAAACATGGGTTGCCTCCCAAGAAGCGCTTTTCTTTATTTACGAGTCTTGTAGCTAGACTCAAAGTCGTGGGTTACTACGTGATTTCATCATTGGTTCCGTTCTCTAGGTCATCTTCTAAACTAGTATCGCTCTCATAGTGTAAGTACTTTGGATCTTCAAATTCGAAAACATCCCGTCGATACTTAGAGCCAAGCTCACTAACATCTTTAAAGAACCCACAAGATAAATCAGAAACATTTCTACAACCTCTTCTAACATCGTCATCACACAAGACAAGTTGGGAGCTCATAACATCAAGCCCGTCGCAATCTATCTCCCTAAGGTCTCTTCTTTTGTATGGCGTTTGGTATGAAATCCTCCTAATCCCGTCAGTGAAAGTCATGATCCCGTTCAAGTCATCCACTATCAACTTAGTGATTTCACAAAAGGGCGCTCCAAATACAACTTGCGATAACCTAGGGTCAACAAAGTCCTCTATGTTGTCCACAATTGTGAACTCCATAGTGAATACCATATTTCCTATGAATACTTGGATTTCATGATCCTTACCAACCACTTTCTCTCCTTTGTAAATCATCCCCCATCTGCAGATATTGTTATAATGGAATAATGACATGAAATTCTTTGGCAGGAATACATTAATGTATATGTTTTCGAAGTACTTGTGACCGATCATGCAAGGGATTTTAAGGTTATTCGGATCACGTCGTTTGATCTTTCTCAACTCTCCATCCTTTGACCCGTATGGATTCCCTTCAAGGGAGGGACGATACTCATAAACTTCCTCACCATCCCTACGAAAAATTACCGTTCTAACACCATTGGTGAGTAATACACTACCATCTTTCTCGTCGAGGATTGCTCCCGATTCATTGATGAATGGCATCCCAAGGACAAGGTTGGTCAATGGTTGATTGGCGAGAGGGTCCACGTCATTAACCACGGTGAGGTCAGTATTGTAATCAAATTCTCCAATCCTAATTGATACATTCTCTATTACTTTCTTGCATACAACGTGCTCTGGGAAGGTTTTGTGGTATAGAGAAAATGGGATTACGTTGATCGGGAAGCTACGATCTATATGATTGTTAATTAAGACCTTCTCCTCAATGGTACAAGGGATTCTGAAAAGTTTAGAGTTGCTCTCCTTGGGTTGGTTGCTACCTGTACTTATAAAATCCTCTATTTCGGGTTCTTTTATAACAGATTTGCTCAAAACGGTTGAGTCTTTCTCCTTTTCCACCGATGTCGCGTTCCTATCATCCGGTTTGTCGGATTTCTGCGCGGTGCACTGCTTGGGTGAACTGGTAGGTTTCCTCGCCGAAGCGTGGTCAACCTTTGAGGTTTCATCCTTCGCTGTCTGACTGAGTTTATCAGTTTGTTGTTGGGTTGGGTTGGGTGTTGAAGCGGGTATCGTGGTGATGGTGTTTACGAAGTGGATTGGTCCGGAGGGGTTGATAGGTCCTTTCTCGTTAGGGGATAGATGTTTAAATAGCTTGCTTGGACTTTTTATTTTTACAGGGGAGGCTGGTGGACTCATGACGGTAGCAGATTTAACCTCATCAACGTAAATGGGCTTATTATCAATATGCTCTTTGATAGCAGTCAACAGATTACAAATCTTGTCGTTCACGTCAGCCTGCTGTTGTTTGAATTTTGCCTCGAGTGTAGCGAGCTGCAGTTCTTGAGAAAGAATGAATTTTTTTAAATCATCTTCACAGCTTTGCCTAGGGGAATTTTGGGGCGGAAAATGTTCGGACCAAGTGAGCGGTGAGAGATCATTAAATGATACACTTCGTGTTTGGTACCTTCTAAAATTAGGTTTATCCTTCCATGCCTCATATGCTTCGGCAGAAGTTCGAGGACCCTGCCCTACGTGTGATGATGTGAATTCGTTATAAGCACGTTTTGGAAGTTCCATACAGTTGTAGGTCTCATGAGGGCCATTGCACAGTTTGCATGTAGAAGCGATTCTGCTTACTTGGCTTGATGGCTTATGAGTTTCGTAAGATTGCATGAGAGACTTGACTCGACCTTCAAGTTCCATGATCCTACGGTCGGGAGTGCTTGAATTATTCGAAGGCAAAGATATTGCCTTGACCGTTTTGTTCAAATCACGGGGATCATTCCAACTTTCGTTGTCATAGAGAGCAAGATCTTCTATGAGTTCCCATGATTGTTCCGCACTAAGATCACGTAGCTTACCACCGGCCGATTGGTCAATGGTTCGCCTCGTGGGGATATCGATATGGTCATAAAAAATTTGGACTTGGAGCCACAAATCTATGCCATGATGAGGGACTTTTTGGAGTAAGTCCTTGAAACGAGTCCATGCTTCATAAAGAGATTCATTTTGACGTTGTTGGAACATCAAGATGTCATTCCTAAGTTTAGTAGTTCTCCCCGGTGGGAAAAATTGAGCAAGGAAGCGAGTGGTGAGATCATCCCATGTGGTGATGGATCCCGCGGGTAAACGCTCAAGCCATTGACTAGCTTGATCCCGTAGAGAGAATTGGAATAGGCGTAAACGGGTAGTCTCTCTAGTTTCAACACCTAGGTCTATGGAATCTACGATTTTGAGGAAGTCCTTAAGGTGTTGGTTTGGATCTTCGGAACGAAGTCCATGGAATGCACATCCGCTTTGCACCAACCGGATGGTGTCGGATCGCAAGGGGGTCACATTGGCTCCGGTGAGCTCAACGGTGTTTCGGTAGCCTTGGTGGCTAGGTCGGGAATACTCTCCTAAGGTTCGGGGCCTAAGGGGTTCTAATGGTGGGTTTTGTTGTGGTGGGATGATGGGTTCAAAGATGTTACCACCTTCCATGATGTCGGATGGTAAAGAGTTACGAACAAAAGCACGAAGAAATAAGATAGACTAAAGAAGACCTAAAAATAAAAATAAAATCTTACTAGAAAGGAATCTAGCAAGTAGACCTAATAAAAAGAAATCCTAACCTAGACAATAACTATTCCCCGGGCTGCGGCGCCAAAAACTTGATGCGTGGGAATCGCACCTTGCTTTACCTCTCGAGGGATCTCGCGAGGCTTACAACCCCCACCAGGCAGTGTACCTGATCGTTGTAGTATAGTATAGTGACAAGTACCGGGGGATTGATCGTTCAGCTTAGGAATAGTGTCGCTAGGATTAGAAAACCTAATTAATAGTTCTAGAGATGGAAGATGATTATTTTTGTATTTTTATATTTTATGAAAGCAATTAAAAATCTCGGGTTTTGAAGGAGTGGGCGGAATTAGTTGCTAATCAACTAACCCAAAAACTACTTTATAACTAATTAACTAATGAAAATGAAATTAAACTAATATTAAACTAAGGTTGTGAGCAGTAATTGGAGAAATTGTGTTTACTTAGACTTCATTACTCCCTAGATATCTTTTACATGTTAATTACTTGTTACACTTGTATGAATGACGGGTTGTATTCCTTAATACCATTCGTGGAGTGGCATACATAACTCCCCAACTCTATGAGCTCTTATCTCCTCCTACACCATGACCCAGCACAACTATAGGGATTGTAAACAGTGGCTCATGCATTAAATACAACCAATAAAGACCTAGTACGCCTCGGTTCATGTTTCTTAAGACGTTCAAGCATGTTACCATTTGGAGATCTGCCAGTTTTCTTAAGCCTAACATATAATATCATTCATTCAAAACAAGAATAGACAAGTAATCAACACATAATCAACATCTAGGTTTCATTAGATCTAAGCAAACACAAAGGGAATTTAGCCTAGCATAGTAGAATTAAGATAAGAACAAAAGATAGACAACCAACACATAGACATATTGATTGAATTAAGAGTATACTTATCTCAATTACAATGCAAGGTCTCAAGGGTTTGGAACCCTTGAAAAACCTGTAAAAGAGGCACCAAAATCGTCTTTAGGGTTTCACCAAAACTTCTCTTTTTTTAATGAAAAAACTAGAAAACTATATATAGGAAAATCGTCCTGACGGCGTCAAGAGTAAAATCTGACGCCGTCAACTCGCCGCCATACACTTCCTCGGACGCCCTAGATAAAATCGTGACGGCCTATGTGACGCCGTCACCACCCACGGTAAATTATTCTTGGCCACTTTGACGCCGTCATCTCTTCATCTGACGCCGTCACCAGCTACGGTAATTTATTCTTCATGTCTGACGCCGTCAAGAGCAAACCCTTGACGCCGTCACCTTGTATTTCCAGCTTGGATTTTTTTGGTACTTTGTCGTTTTCTTCACTTTATGCTCCAAAAACGTCCAAAATAGCCTCTTTTCCAGAATTCACTCTCCAAACACCTAAAATCACAAAAGGAACGATTTAGGGCAATATTTGATCAAATAAATTCGGATTCGGGCTTAAATGACCCCCTAAAAACGGATCATTTTTCGCCTCATCAGTTCCACAAGTTGTATTTGCTGAACCCTTACATGCAAGGCATCCAATTATAGATTGGGAAATCTACAATGACAAGTTCGGTAAAGCATGGAAGATATCAAGAGTTGGAAATAAGGTTGAAATTTTCAAGAATTTTGAAAATTTACTTAGAGCATGTAGCAGAATGGATTTAGATGAATTATGGGACTTAGTTAAAGAGAAGCTGAAAACCAAGTATAAGCCTGATGCAAAAGAACAAGAGCTATGGGTGGAGTTCAGCAGATTATATGATCCAAATCCTACTGATACTCATTGGAAATTTCCTTATCATGAATTATCTATTATTCAGCATGAGCCATGTTCATCATCTTTCAACTCAGAGTGGAATAGAGCTTTTTATGCTAGGTGAGAAGGAGTACCCTTTAAGCTATGAAGTATTATCTGTCTTAATCTCCAATAAGCTTTTGTGTGAAGAAGAAACTGATGCAGTCAAAAGATTGAAGGAAAGCATATTTGATCAGTATGAAAGCTTAAGGAGAAATAGATAAGGTTTTTAGAAGAGTTCCCTCAAATCCTCAAGGTATGAATTTTATTCACAAAGAAACTTGGTTATTTTAAAAGGGAATAACAAGTTTAGGGGAGGATTGTTGGGAATAAAATGCACAAGTTAAGAGTCTGCCAGAAGAGCCTGCCAAATGATGGTTAAGCCTGCCTCTTCAGTTTTGTTGATGTTGAAGATATACTAACAGTACCTTCTGGGTAAGAAGGTACTGCTAGTTAAAGAAGGTCCTGCCACTTTAACGACAAGTTGTTATATTTTATTTAGAGATATTTAGTTGTATTATTAGTCTTTGTACAAAGTTATACGTTAAGTAGAAGTAGTACAGAAGTCTCAGTAGATATAATGGAGTGTTTTACCTTGAAAGGTGTAATATTAGGATAAGATAAGTCTCTAATATATTATATTAAGCAACTTGACAACTTGTAATAAGGGCTCCTTATACTATAAAAGGAACCCTTAAGTCACCTTCTTAGATACAGTTTTTCATAGACTTTCCATGCATAACTTCCATCTTTAAAATCCTTTTCACGTATCAAAGATTCAAGGTTACACTTGTAATCCTGGTGATAGTTTAGATCACCCGTATTATTTCATCAATAATATTGAATCGTTTTGTGCTATTCATGTTGTGTTGATCACTCTAAATCATTCACGTTTACTTATTCACCACCTTTGTTCCTTTAGTGTGTTTTAGTAAATTCCGCGTGCTAAATCACATTCATTCATAAATATCCCAAACACATTACTGAGACTAACATCTCAAGTGTTTGATAACACACAAATCCTTTCCCTCAGCTAGGTGTTGAACGAGGTGGTGTAAAAATATATGTGTGTCATGTGTAAGAATTGTGATTACGCGAGGCGTTTTGGAGGCTTGATGCTAGTCGAATATATGAAATATTTAAGATTTGGAGTTGGGCTTGAAACTTGGGCCTGATGAACAGTAACGAGAGTTGGGCTGGAAAACTGATTAAGGGCCCGTTTGATACTTAATTGTGATTAGGAATTTTAATTAAGGATTTATGAAATGTAATTAGTATAAATGAAATATTTTAGGTTTCGAGTAACGTGTCGAGGATTGGTTCCGTCATTTCGTGATTTATATTATTTTGTGATAACGACAAAATAATATAATAAGAAAAATTTCAAATTTTTCTGAGAAAATGGGAATTAGTAACGATAACAAAAGATTATTTATTTATTAACGATATAATTACAAGAAATTTTTACAAGGTTTTACAGTACCCACTTGTCATTCTGAATTTTGTCCCGAAATTCAATTTTAAGAAATCTAACAAGTGTGATCTATGAAAATAAATGTGGATATTTCTCACGGAGTCTATCTTCTCTTCCCATGTGTAAGTTGGTCCTCGCTTTGAGTCCCATCTAACCTTTACAATGGGGATACGATTCTGTTTGAGTTGTTTTATTTCTCTATCCATTATTTCCACAGGCTCTTCTGTGAACACTAGTTTTTCATCCAATCTAATCTCCTTTAGTGGAATGACGAGAGTTTCGTCAGACAAACATTTCTTGAGTTGTGATACGTGAAACGTAGGATGTACCCTACTGAGTTCTTCCGGAAGTTCTAACTTATAAGCAACTGGACCAATTCTCTCCAGAATTTTGAAAGGTCCAATGTACCTTGGATTTAACTTTCCACGTCTTCCAAAATGGATCATTCCCTTCCAGGGAGAAACTTTCAACATGACTATGTCTCCTACTTGAAATTCCATAGGCTTTCTCCTGACATCAGCATAACTCTTCTGTCTGTCACGAGTAGCTTGTAGGCGTTGCTTGATTTGGAATATCTTCTCGGTCGTGTCATGTATTATCTCTGGTCTGGTGAGTTGCATATCACCAACTTTTGTCCAACAGACTAGTGATCTGCACTTCCTTCCGTAAAGTGCCTCAAAAGGTGCAGCTTTTATACTGGCATGATAACTGTTATTGTAAGAGAATTCAACTAATGGCGCAAGTGTTTATCCCAACCTTTTCCGAAATCAATCACACATGCTCGGAGCATATCTTCCAAGGTTTGGATTGTTCTTTGATTGGTCCTAAACGGTCAACTAAGTTGAACAGGTGATGGTCAACCAAGTCAAACGTCTAAAACCAACTAACCAAGGAGTACAGTGTATTCCCGGGTCGTTATGTCCCAGCGAGGTAAGCAATTGTATTCAAAAACATTTTAAGTGATCGGGTGATTTAACAGAAGGATCAGGAATTTGGTTATTATGATTAAACTACGAGATTATGATTGAGAATAGCTTAGAAACACTATTGGAACATTTACTGATAATCAGATAACCTAGAAACGTAAGTTAACCTAAAAATGCGCGTTTGGATTTAAAATAAACGCGAACGCGCAAAATCAAAAGTGAAACGTGAGCAAATAAAGTCCTACGAACGTGAAAGTTATATTTTTACAATCCTAATGACTTAAGAAAATTTTTAGAAAAAGAAAGATAATTTTTACACTATTTAATTAATTACTAATTATTAATTACTTTTTAATTAACTAAATTAAACTAATTATTAATTAATTATAAAAATTAACTAGAAAAATGAAAATTAAATTTAGAAAAATCTAAAATATTATAAAACTAATTTTAAAACAGAAAACTTATTTTTTTCTACTTTTTAATTATTAATTATTAATTAAAACTAATTATTTAATTAATTTAAATTAAACTAAATTATAAAAAATACTAAATGACCAAGGAAAAATCTGAAAAAATTCCTAAAATTATTTTTAGTTATAATAAACCTAAGAAAATTTTAAAAATGAGAATTGCTTATGAATAAGCAGAAAAATAAGCCAAAGGGCTTAAATAGAAGCTATCACTTTCTTAATTTTTGTCTTTTTCTCAATTTTCTTTTACCAACCAAATTATATACTGATATTATGGAACTTTTGTAAAGGAACTTTGATTGGAACTTAATAATAAGCTGTGTGCAAGTGAATAAGCCAAACAGTTGGCTTATAAGCTTGATTGTGAGGCAAAGGCTATTGAATAAGCTAGACAATGAGAACCAGAGGTAAAGCAAGACTCAAGCAAGTGATAAGCAACTAAAATAAGCTAGAAGTACTGAAAAAGAGCACTGAATAAGCAATAAAAGAAGAATAAGCAATTCCAAAACCCACTGCAACCAAACAGGCCTAAAGTGGTAAACTTGCAGGCATGAATAAGCTGTGCATTTAAGCACTTAAGTCCAAAACAAGTTGGGAGTCAACAAGCCTTCACTATAAGCTTCTCAGAACAACAAGAATCTTAAAGAAGGTTTGACTAATGAACAAGCTATGGGACTAAGAAATGAGCTCAAAATTTTTATGAGTCAGTGAATGTTGCCCAGTGAGGGCTTATTGAAGGGTCAATACAAGCTACTTAAAAAGCTTCTAACTGGAATCCAAGCATAGGGGAAACAAGCCCATACACCAAACATCTCATAGAATCAAAAATTCAATCAAAAGGCTAATTAGAAAACTCAGAATGGGATTATGAATTCCCACATGTGACACTGATGAATCAGTGTTTGCTTTCTGAGAACAGGCCACAAGTAGGTTCAATAAGCTATATCCTAATAAGCTGAGGTGCAAACTAACCCTAGGTCCTAGAGGCCAGAGTAATAATGTTAGCATTAAAAATTATATATATAGAAGTGATGGTCATTCTCATATTGTAACTTTGTGTCATTTGTTAAGATTAGTAATAGTTTAGTCATTGGGCCTTGGACTTGGCAAGCTAATATGTTATGTGCTATGTTTCATAAGCCTAGTTATCCAACCATGTAACCAACTCCAAGCCTAAGCCCATCAAAGCCTATGTAAGGAACTATATAAGGCACCTTACCCCTCATTTGTAAGGTGTGCTTGTGTGTGTATTGTGTGTGTTCTTGAATAAAAGCTCTCATCTTTTCATCTCTCTCTCTCTCTTATACGAAATACATATACATACATCAAGTCACCATATTTCCTTCTTCTTGTGCTTATATTTGTGTTAAAGTTGATAAATCTAAGGTCCTACAAGTGGTATCAATCGCCTAACAATGATTTAGGAGTGGTTTTATCAAGTTTTTTGTTAAAAAGTTACACTTTTCATTCATTTGTGTACTTTTTCTTAAAAAAGTTTTGATTTTTTACAAGTTTTGGTGTTAAAGTTGTTGTTTTTATTGAAGTTTTAGTGATTCTAAGTGTTTTGGGGAAGATTTGATCAATAGAAACAAGTGGAAAAAGTGGTTTTGGTTGAAAAAATCGGATTTTTCATGTTTTCTGGTCATCTTACGCGTAACTTGGGTGAATAGTACGATTTCTTAGCTGTCTACAGTACTTTCTACGCGTAAGATTAAGTCAAAACCCTTTTCTTACGCACAACATTGGTCAAAACCCTCTTCTTACGCATAAGTCTGATTTCCTACGCATAAGTGAAGATCCTACGCTTAAGTTCCTACGCGTAAGATTCTACGCATAAGTTTTTTACGCATAAGATCCTACGCATAAGTTTTCTTCAACGATCAGAGATTACTCAGTACTTCCCTGACTTGGATAAGTTTGTGGAATACTTCGACACGGGATATCTTTCAAGCTTGGATAAGTTTGAGAGATCAATTTGGTTGAAAAAAACCTTACGCGTAACATTCTTACGCATAAACTCTAAGTTTACGCGTAAAATTAAAGTCTACGCATAAACACTATTGTTTACGCATAACTTTTGATCTTACGCATAACTTAAAGGTTACGCATAACATCTTACGCGTAAGATTATTCAAGGTTTACGCGTAAAATCAAGCTTTACGTGTAAGAATTTGACTTTTTGACAACCAAACTTCAAACGGCCATAACTTTTGAACCGTAACTCCGTTTTCGACGAATCAGCTGTCAAAACGACCGTGAGACAGAGGAGAACGACACGCTAAATGGATTTATCGATTTAGGCGAAGTTTCGAGGCCTAAAAACGCGCCGAGAAGAAGTTATTGAGGTTTTAAGGTTTCAGATCAAATTTTTCACCATAAAAACTTGCATCAACTTACACTAAACATAACTCCTACTTCGTTGGAACGATCCAAGAATCAACTTTATCCATCTACACTTCATCAATGGCAACTCAGCAAGATATTCATGCAGCCGGTGCGGAAAACCGACCTCCAATGCTTGAAAAAGTTGGATATCTCCCATGGACAAGCCGCATGCTTTGTTACATCAAAACAAAGCCTGATGGTAAATTAATGATCAACTTATAACACCCCCAAAATCGATCAATACAGAGGAAGACTTAAAATGTCAGCGGAAGACTTTTGGGGTATTATATTGTGGATCTTTCGTCACAATTATAGAAAACGATTCAAGTGATCGTTTTAAGTTTTATTTAAAATACCAAATATTCATAATTCCAAGAGAATTCGTTATTTAACAACAAGTTTTATTTAAAGAGAAATAAACGTTTCTTTATTTGCCCACTTCGTGCCGTTGCCATCCATCCCATTTAGTTACCTGAGATAAACATGCTAAAAGTCAACAAAAGTTGAGTGAAATTCATAGGTTTATATCTAAGAGTTTGAACACAAGAGATAGATGTTTATTATAATATCGATACAAATAAACAAGTTAGAAATCACATTCATTATTGCATTAAGCTCATGACACTCAACGATTCAACAGACATCAATATTTTCATAATAATGATGTAAAATATATAGCCCGCAAGATAGGTATTTGCTAGTAACCTATTATATTCAAATAACGTGCATTTGGTGACTTTCCTCTAGCAACCAAATGGGGATTGTCAATCCCTAATAGATCTATTCACAATTATTTACGTTCACTTTTCAAGTGATTAAGGTTCATGATTGAGGGACTTTTGGCAATAGCTACTTAAGCAATAATAAGATCAGGAAAAGACTTGTGTTCGGTTTTTGAGCATGTATCACCCCCCACAGAAATCAGTTAAGTGTGGGCTATGAACTCACCTTAGTAGGATAGTAGAACAATTGTAATCTCAACGATGCAAGGCAACGGCTTCACACACAACCTAAAAGATATGGCACGTTTCAGTTCTTAAGTCTCGTTTTATTGCGAACGTTTATTATTAATTATAAGAAATCGATAAAGTGCATACGTGATGTGTTACGTCGTATAAAAATAAATAATGGTTAGGTATTGTTTTATTCGTATTATATATATATATATATATATATATATATATATATATATATATATATATATATATATATATATATATATATATATATATATATATATATATATATAATAAGTTACGTTTTATTATTTATCGTTTTAATATATATTCAAATATATATATATAAGTATAAATATATATAAAGTTTTTATTAAAATCAATATTACTATACAATCCTTCATGTTTCTCAATTTTACACTTTTTACCCTTAACGGAAAACATTTAGGTCGTTAGTCCAAAAGTTATATATATTTACATTTTTAGTCCAAATATCAAATATTTACATTCATTATCCCTAAGTTTCAATATTTACAGTTTATACCCTTTAGAAAAACAGTTTTTATACTTTTCACCCAAGTTTACAATTTTGGTAATTCTAGTCCCTAACCTTCGAACATTTGCAAAAATAGTCCAAACTTTACCAAATTCAAAACTTAGCATTTTTATTATTTCATTAAGCTCAGAATGTTTAGAAAAGCTTATTTTCACAGCTTATTAGCTTTTCATTAGCTTATTTTATTTAGTGGGCTTAACGAGCCAAAATAAGGGCCCGTTAAGATTTTATGATCCAAGAGGTTTGGGGGAACACTAGGTTAGTCGAAATCCATCATTTTAAGTTATAAAAACGTTTCAAAATAGCTTATACTCCTAGCTTATCGTAATAAGCTAAAATAAGCTTTTTGGGCTTTTTGGCCCACGTAAGGTTTTTAATGTTTCTGAAAACTGGTTCTAATAGCGATTTGCTTTAAGTCTCGTTAGGTGATCAAACGGTGTTGTTAAGTTGTATTATTTATCATTCTCGTTTCTTTACAAGCTAGGCTAATAGATCGTACAAAAATATTAATGGGTCGTGTGTTGAAATTTAGAATGGCGAGGCCAAAGTGTAGGCCAAAACTCAATATGTAAACTTTATAAAGTTTGAAAATAAACTAAGTGTTTTAGTAGAAATCGTATAGGTTCACTACAACTTAGAAACGTGTGATTTTTAGTATGTATTCGTTAATATAAGTTCAATATTATTATAGATACTCGTTAATGCCATAACTAAGAAATAGTATAACACATAAAATGTATACGTTGTTTTTAAGATTTACGATTTATAGGTTCCAAGTGATTGTGCATAGTATACTCATACGTATATATAAAAATAGAAAGAAAAGTTCGTGGTCTCACCTCACCTAGAAAAGGTGGTGTAAAACGAGTGTATGGTTCGTGTGATGGTTCAACAGCTCCGTGGTTCACTTCACGTTGTTCCAATGGTCCAAGAGGTACTTTGCTTGACGTCCTAGGTTCATTGTGAGATGTGGTTCTCCTAGCAATCCGTTCGTCCCTCCATTACTTCTTCTCGTTGGTATTTTATGTGTAGTGGTGTGTTTAAGTGCATGTAACGTCCAAGGTTGCATGGGAGGTCTTATATGGGCAGTTTTTGAAGAGTAGAAACAAGGTAGGCTCACAAGTGTTGGTGTAGCATATGAGGGCGAATAGTATTGCCACAAACAATGCCCAATCGATTGTTTACATGGCTAGATCTTGTGTAAGTAAATCCCTATTCATTCCTGATGTTTCATGTTTGCACATTGTTCATTTAGATGGGATTGGAGAGCATGGGTGGTGAGAAAGGAATGTCTTGACACGTTTTTGGTCTTATCTCCTTGGAACGTTTGGTGATTTACTTTGAACGTTTTTAGGGTAGTAAACGAAAGTGAGTGAGTAATGTTTATGTCTAATGTGTATCTTGGGCACTAGGTAAATCGTAATGTGTAATAAAATAGGTTCGTTATGTGTAGAAATCGTAGAATACTAGGGTGCGTTTGGGAGTGTCGAGACTGGCAGAAACAAAACTAAAATAACAAAAGGGGTGCGTTTGGGCTTGTAACTGGGCTCAGGTTTTGTGTGTCGGCCCAAAACAAAAGAAAGAATAAAACTGGTCCGTTTGGTTATGTATTGGATTACGAGGCCCAAAGGGTGTTGGGGGCCCACCTGGGGTGTTTCGATTATCGTGTCGAAGTTCAAAAATATTAGTGAGCGTTCTCGGGAAGTTTCGTAGGTTCGGGGAATATATAAATAGTATACGTTATTTAGACGAAACGTATTATTAAATATAAACGCGTTATATAATTATTTATCGTTCGCAATAATTATAGGCAACCTAGGTTGTGTGTAAGCATCGTTCCTGGGTAAACGGTCAATCACAGTTATCGTAGTGGTTCAATATCAAGCCATATCAAAAAAAAAAAATTGTTACCCGTAAAATGGTGTTAATTTATCGTAACATCGTTTTTATTTATTTGTTTGCATTTACTAATCGTAAGGGAAATTTACGAGAGGTTACATTACCTACCTCTTACAGGGAATTCCGTCCCGGAATTGTAGTCTAAGATAGTTGTCGAGGGTGTCTTAGGTGAAGAGATGTGGGTTCTTCGAGCGAATCTGATCCTCGCACTCCCAGGTATATTCCGGTCCTCGCTTGGAGTCCCAACGAACTTTGACAATAGGGATACGGTTTTGTTTTAGTTGTTTGACTTCTCTATCCATGATTTCAATGGGTTCCTCGGTAAAGATAAGGTTATCATATAGTCGAATCTCTTTTAATGGAATCACGAGAGATTCATCGGATAAACACTTCTTAAGGTTTGACACATGAAAGGTGTCGTGAATCCGACTAAGTTCTTCGGGTAGTTCTAGTCTATAAGCCACGGGTCCTATCCTTTCCAGGATTTTGAATGGACCGATGTATCTGGGGTTCAACTTTCCATGCTTTCCAAATCGTACCATTCCCTTCCAGGGAGATACTTTCAATAAGACTCTGTCTCCTATTTGAAATTCCATGGGTTTCCTTTTTAGGTCTGCGTAGCTTTTCTGTCGGTCTCGGGCTGCTTGTAATCGTTGCTTAATCTTAACAATTTTCTCGGTTGTTTCCCTAACAAGGTCTGGTCCTATAAGTTGTCTTTCTCCGACTTCTGCCCAACAGACGGGCAATCTGCACTTTCTACCATACAGTGCTTCGAAGGGTGCTTCTTTTATACTAGCGTGGTAACTATTGTTGTATGAAAACTCTGCTAATGGTAAGTGCTTATCCCAACCTTTTCCAAAATCGATAACGCATGCTCGGAGCATATCTTCCAAGGTTTGGATAGTTCTTTCACTTTGACCATCAGTTTGAGGGTGGTATGCTGTGCTCATATCTAGTTTAGTTCCTAAGGCTTTCTGTAATGACTTCCAAAAGTGAGAGGTGAAACGACTATCTCGATCTGAGATAATCGAAATTGGTACTCCATGTGGAGTGACAATTTCCTTCACATATATCTGAGCAAGTGTATTCATCTCATCGGTTTCTTTGATAGGTATAAAATGTGCGGATTTTGTTAGACGATCCACAATAACCCATATTGTGTCGTGTCCGGATGAGGTTCTTGGGAGTTTGGTGATGAAGTCCATAGTGATTCATTCCCATTTCCACATAGGAAGTTCTGGTTGTACAAGTAAGCCTGAAGGTTTCTGATGTTCTGCCTTTACCCTTGAACATGTCAAACATTTACTGACATATTCTGCGATGTCAGCCTTCATGTTTGGCCACCAATATAGTCTCTTTAAATCCTGATACATCTTGTCGGAACCTGGATGAATGGAGTATTTTGATTTGTGGGACTCATACATGATGAGTTCACGAATACCTCCAATCGTAGGGATCCAACTTCTGTCCTTGAAACATAGTGTTCCGTCGGATTTCTTCACGAAACCATTCTTATTCTCGGGCATACCGTAAATCTTTTCTTTGGGTCGGTTTTCTTCTTTAAGTGCTTCGTTCTGCGCGGTAAGGATTTGGGATGGAAGGGGTGAGTGGATAGTCATCCCTAGTGATCTAACTCGAAGGGGTTTCAATCGTTCTTTTCGGCTTAACGCATCTTGTACTACATTAGCCTTTCCTTGGTGGTAACGGATCTCACAATCATAATCGCTGAGCAACTCTAGCCAGTGACGTTGCCTCATATTCAAATCCTTCTGATCCAAAATGTGTTGAAGACTCTTGTGGTCGGTGTATACGGCACATTTGGTGCCATATAAGTAGTGTCTCCATAACTTGAGCGCAAACACTACAGCTCCTAACTCCAAGTCATGAGTCGTGTAGTTTTCCTCATGTTTCTTCAGTTGGCGGGATGCATAAGCTATCACTTTGCTTCTTTGCATCAAGACTGCTCCTAGTCCATGATAAGATGCGTCGCAATATACTATAAAGTCCTCGTTTCCTTCTGGGAGGGCTAATATTGGAGCTTCACAAAGCTTTTGTTTTAACAACTGGAAGGCTGCTTCTTCCTTTTCTTCCCAGATGTACTTCTCATTCTTTTGGGTCAGTTTAGTCAAAGGTTTTGCAATCTTGGAGAATCCTTCTATAAATCTTCGGTAGTAACCTGCGTGACCTAAAAATTGACGAATCTCCGTGGGGTTTGTAGGAGATGACCAACCTTTAACAGCCTCAATCTTTGCAGGGTCTACGTGAATGCCTTGACTATCGATGATGTGTCCTAAAAACTGTATGATGTGAATCCAAAAGTCGCACTTAGAGAACTTAGCGTACAATTCTTCCTTCTTGAGCAGTTCTAGAATAATTCGTAAATGTCCCGCGTGTTCTTCTTTGTTGTGAGAGTAGATCAAAATATCGTCGATGAATACTATTACAAACTTATCCAAGTAAGGTTTGCATACTCGATTCATTAAATCCATGAAAACTGCTGGTGCATTGGTCAGACCGAACGGCATTACTTGAAATTCGTAGTGACCATAGCGCGTTCTGAATGCCGTTTTCAGAATATCTTCTTCTCGAACTCTTAGCTGATGATATCCTGATCTCAGATCAATTTTTGAGTACACACTTGATCCTTGCAATTGGTCAAACAGATCATCAATTCGAGGTAATGGATATCGATTCTTTACCGTAAGTTTATTCAACTCCCGGTAATCGATGCACATTCGAAAGGATCCATCCTTCTTCTTAACGAACAAAATTGGAGCTCCCCAAGGTGATGAGCTTGGTCGAGTAAATCCTTTATCCGATAATTCCTTTAGTTGTTCTGACAACTCTTCCATTTCAGATGGCGCTAGCCTATAAGGTGCTTTAGCTACTGGTGCCGCTCCAGGCACTAGTTAAATCTGAAATTCTACTTGACGTACTGGTGGAATACCAGGTAATTCTTCAGGGAATACTTCAGGGAAATCCCTAACGATAGGTACGTCATCAAACTGCTTTTCGGATGACTTACTTTCCGTAACTTGAGCCATAAATACTTGACATCCTTCTTTCATGTATTTTATTACTCGCATACATGAGATAATTCCATATCGAGGTTTGCTTTTGTCGCCCTGGACAATGAGTGTTTCATCCTTGAGTGGTATATGGACGGCCTTTTCGTCACAGTGAATCCTAGCACGATGGTGGGATAGCCAATCCATGCCGACGATAGCGTCGAAACTACCAAGTTGAACCGGCATAAGATCAATGGCAAAAGGTTTTTCGGATAAGGTTAGGGTGCAATCTTTCATGATGGTATTGGTGTCTATTAAATTCCCGTCAGCCATTTCGACTTCGTAGGTGGTGTTTAGCTTAGAGGGGGTAACATTAAGTAAAGGGGCAAACATATCTGATATAAAACTCTTATCGGCGCCCGAATCAAACAATACTCTAGCATTATGATGGTTTAGTAGAAACGTACCGGTGACTACATCGGGTTCGTTTCCATCTCCGAGTAGGTATACCCTAGCTTGGGCGTTGGCTGGTTCGTTTCCTTTTGGGCAGTTTCTCCGGATGTGTCCTACTTCTCCGCATCCGAAACAAGTGGGTGGTACAGCTAATGTGTTGCTTCCCGTAGCAGGAATCCTACAGTTTCTGGTTTGATGACCGATTTTATGACATTTGTCACATCGGACGGTACAACGACCCTCGTGATGAAGTTTGCATCGCTGGTACAGGGGTTTCTATCCGTTGTACCCTACACCTTCTGTAGCGGTGTAGACTCGGGGTTTTTCTTGTCTTTGATTCTGCTGCTGAGTGCTTCGAGTGTTGTGATATGGTTGGTGGTTCCGATTACTGTTGCGTTGGTTGTTGTTGCGGTGATGACTGTTGTAGCTTTGCTGGTTGTTGTGATGGTGAGTGGTTCTTTTATCGTCCAACTTCCTTTTAAGTTCATTGTATTTCACTTCTCGATCTAGAAGTTTCTGAGCAAGTTCCATTGCTGCTTCCAAGGTTGGCGGATTTGCTGAGGTGACATTTCCTTCAATACTCCTAGGGAGTCCTTCGACATATTTCTCTAATGTCTTCTCATGATCGGGTACCATGGTAGGGCATAGTATTCTAAGTTCTTGGAATCTCCGGTTGTAACTTCTCAAATCAACTCCTTTCACTATTAAGGCGTGGAACTCATCTTCGAGTTTTCGCAGTTCGGAACGGGGACAATACTTCTTTAGTATTTTAGCCTTGAATTCAATCCAAGTAAGCTGATGTGCTGCTTCTGCTCCTAGTGTTTGAACGGTAGAGTTCCACCAGGATAGAGCGTCTTGCATTAGTGTTCCCGTTGCGAAGCTTACCTTGTTGTTTTCCGAGCATCCACTCCTTTGGAAAACAGTTTCACTTCTTTCAAACCATTGAGCTAATTCCTACACTCCTTCAATTCCTTTGAAATACGTGGGTTGACATGCTATGAAGTCTTTGTATGTGCAGTAGCGGGGTGCCGGTGCATTTCCGTCTCTATTACGGTTTTGTTCAGCTAAAACGGCATTAACGCCGTCAGCGATTGCTTGCTGGATTGCAGCCGGGGTCATAACTTCGGGGTTTGCTGGTGCGGCGTTCGTGGTTGTTCTCCTAGTTCTACCCATATTGCTATAAAAGAAGGTATATTATTAGAACATTTATAATAATCTTATCACGTTGAAAATACATATCGAGTAATGAATAGTTAAATATAGGTCGTAGTTACAATGATTCGATCATCGTACGTTTTCGTATGTTGGGATGACATACATAACGAATAAGTTTGACCTGTATGAACCAATATATTACGATATAATGCAACGTAAATAAAGATAAAATAAACTTCCATAAATCAATGTCACGGTGTTACAACACTTATTTGTACTTGTGCAAATGTTTACAAAACACGACAAGATATTCTTATCTGTAGGACATTGATTTTTCTTAACAAGGTGGTGGTCTCATGGTTTTCCTAAGGCCTTGTCTAGGCGGTTTTGGAGTTCTTGAATGGCAGTGGACATGGTTTCCATGGTTTGATCTCGAGCTCTCTCCCTTTCTCGAGCTTCTAGCAGGGCTTGCCTAAGGCGTAGGTTTTCAGTATTGATCCTTTCAATTTCTCGGTCTAAAGTCCCCAATGCTATTTCGGTTGAAGTGTTAGCCCCACAAAGAGCTCCTATGAATTCCATTGATTCCCAAAATAGAGAATCCAACTTTTCGACCTTATCCTCTACTGCAAGATGACCAATTATGAGACTGTTCATGTCATCTTCAAAGGTTTCTAGAAGTTCCTGTGAAATCTTGTTGAGTATACTAGCGATGGAATCAAGTCGGTCTTCGTGGCGAACCATTCTTGCAGCTAACAATGGTATGGTATGGTGTATGGGTTCCCCAGTGACTGGCAGTATTCGGGAGGTAGAGTAAGAACTTTCCCCAAGTTCCCTTGTTGTTGGTGTTCCTTCTTGAGATCTCCAATATCACATAATGGGCAATAAGAAAGACCATTTACGAGCATCTGCCCGTTTGTGGGTCCTTCGGCGACTACGGTGAATACTAGATTCTGAGGCGGTTGGGCGGATTGGGTAAATCTTTCGGTGAGGTGTTAGAGGGACACTTCGGTAAGGTGCTGGTGGTGATGCTAGTGGAGGTGATACTATAGGTGATGGTGTTAGTGGCACAGTAGTAGTTTGGCTGTAGAAGATAGTTGGTACTGGTGGTATTACTGGTGGTGCAGGTGGTGATGGCACAACTGATTCAGGTGGTATGGCAAGAGCTGGTGCTGGTACAGCAGTACTTGCTTCATACGGTTGAAGTTGTCTAATTTGCCTAGATCGGCGAATCGGACCAGATGTTGCCAGAGGAGAAGCCTCTGTGTCAGATGCTGGCAGAAATTGCTGGCTTTGCATGTATCTGTCGGTAGCAGGAGACATAGGCATAGGTGAGGTAGCATAGGCTGAAGTAACATCTTCAGTTCCTGAGTTTGAGGACAAGCTGATAGGGTGGGTGTTCGAAGACATGATACTGTAATAAATTTCCCAATTAGTAAATGTAAGCATAATTATAACCAATTTAAAAATGCTATAAAGGTAAATAATACTTTTTACCAATTACTGGGATGCGTAGGCACGAAGGGCGTAGGATGGTATTTTATGAAAATTTTGTCCCGTTTAAAGTGTAGTTATAGTCCAATGTTCCCAAAAACACTTGGTTCACTATAACCGTAGCTCTGATGCCAATCTATAACACCCCCAAAATCGATCAATACAGCGGAAGACTTAAAATGTCAGCGGAAGACTTTTGGGGTATTATATTGTGGATCTTTCGTCACAATTATAGAAAACGATTCAAGTGATCGTTTTAAGTTTTATTTAAAATACCAAATATTCATAATTCCAAGAGAATTCGTTATTTAACAACAAGTTTTATTTAAAGAGAAATAAACGTTTCTTTATTTGCCCACTTCGTGCCGTTGCCATCCATCCCATTTAGTTACCTGAGATAAACATGCTAAAAGTCAACAAAAGTTGAGTGAAATTCATAGGTTTATATCTAAGAGTTTGAACACAAGAGATAGATGTTTATTGTAATATCGATACAAATAAACAAGTTAGAAATCACATTCATTTTTGCATTAAGCTCATGACACTCAACGATTCAACAGACATCAATATTTTCATAATAATGATGTAAAATATATAGCCCCCAAGATAGGTATTTGCCAGTAACCTATTATATTCAAATGACGTGCATTTGGTGACTTTCCTCTAGCAACCAAATGGGGATTGTCAATCCCTAATAGATCTATTCACAATTATTTACGTTCACTTTTCAAGTGATTAAGGTTCATGATCGAGGGACTTTTGGCAATAGCTACTTAAGCAATAATAAGATCAGGAAAAGACTTGTGTTCGGTTTTTGAGCATGTATCCCCCCCACAGAAATCAGTTAAGTGTGGGCTATGAACTCACCTTAGTAGGATAGTAGAACAATTGTAATCTCAACGATGCAAGGCAACGGCTTCACACACAACCTAAAAGATATGGCACGTTTCAGTTCTTAAGTCTCGTTTTATTGCGAACGTTTATTATTAATTATAAGAAATCGATAAAGTGCATACGTGATGTGTTACGTCGTATAAAAATAAATAATGGTTACGTATTGTTTTATTCGTATTATATATATATATATATATATATATATATATATATATATATATATATATATATATATATATAATAAGTTACGTTTTATTATTTATCGTTTTAATATATATTCAAATATATATATATATATAAGTATAAATATATATAAAGTTTTTATTAACATCAATATTACTATACAATCCTTCATGTTTCTCAATTTTACACTTTTTACCCTTAACGGAAAACATTTAGGTCGTTAGTCCAAAAGTTATATATATTTACATTTTTAGTCCAAATATCAAATATTTACATTCATTATCCCTAAGTTTCAATATTTACAGTTTATACCCTTTAGAAAAACAGTTTTTATACTTTTCACCCAAGTTTACAATTTTGGTAATTCTAGTCCCTAACCTTCGAACATTTGCAAAAATAGTCCAAACTTTACCAAATTCAAAACTTAGCATTTTTATTATTTCATTAAGCTCAGAATGTTTAGAAAAGCTTATTTTCACAGCTTATTAGCTTTTCATTAGCTTATTTTATTTAGTGGGCTTAACGAGCCAAAATAAGGGCCCGTTAAGATTTTATGATCCAAGAGGTTTGGGGGAACACTAGGTTAGTCGAAATCCATCATTTTAAGTTATAAAAACGTTTCAAAATAGCTTATACTCCTAGCTTATCGTAATAAGCTAAAATAAGCTTTTTGGGCTTTTTGGCCCACGTAAGGTTTTTAATGTTTCTGAAAACTGGTTCTAATAGCGATTTGCTTTAAGTCTCGTTAGGTGATCAAACGGTATTGTTAAGTTGTATTATTTATCATTCTCGTTTCTTTACAAGCTAGGCTAATAGATCGTACAAAAATATTAATGGGTCGTGTGTTGAAATTTAGAATGGCGAGGCCAAAGTGTAGGCCAAAACTCAATATGTAAACATTATAAAGTTTGAAAATAAACTAAGTGTTTTAGTAGAAATCGTATAGGTTCACTACAACTTAGAAACGTGTGATTTTTAGTATGTATTCGTTAATATAAGTTCAATATTATTATAGATACTCGTTAATGCCATAACTAAGAAATAGTATAACACATAAAATGTATACGTTGTTTTTAAGATTTACGATTTATAGGTTCCAAGTGATTGTGCATAGTATACTCATACGTATATATAAAAATAGAAAGAAAAGTTCGTGGTCTCACCTCACCTAGAAAAGGTGGTGTAAAACGAGTGTATGGTTCGTGTGATGGTTCAACAGCTCCGTGGTTCACTTCACGTTGTTCCAATGGTCCAAGAGGTACTTTGCTTGACGTCCTAGGTTCATTGTGAGATGTGGTTCTCCTAGCAATCCGTTCGTCCCTCCATTACTTCTTCTCGTTGGTATTTTATGTGTAGTGGTGTGTTTAAGTGCATGTAACGTCCAAGGTTGCATGGGAGGTCTTATATGGGCAGTTTTTGAAGAGTAGAAACAAGGTAGGCTCACAAGTGTTGGTGTAGCATGTGAGGGCGAATAGTATTGCCACAAACAATGCCCAATCGATTGTTTACATGGCTAGATCTTGTGTAAGTAAATCCCTATTCATTCCTGATGTTTCATGTTTGCACATTGTTCATTTAGATGGGATTGGAGAGCATGGGTGGTGAGAAAGGAATGTCTTGACACGTTTTTGGTCTTATCTCCTTGGAACGTTTGGTGATTTACTTTGAACGTTTTTAGGGTAGTAAACGAAAGTGAGTGAGTAATGTTTATGTCTAATGTGTATCTTGGGCACTAGGTAAATCGTAATGTGTAATAAAATAGGTTCGTTATGTGTAGAAATCGTAGAATACTAGGGTGCGTTTGGGAGTGTCGAGACTGGCAGAAACAAAACTAAAATAACAAAAGGGGTGCGTTTGGGCTTGTAACTGGGCTCAGGTTTTGTGTGTCGGCCCAAAACAAAAGAAAGAATAAAACTGGTCCGTTTGGTTATGTATTGGATTACGAGGCCCAAAGGGTGTTGGGGGCCCACCTGGGGTGTTTCGATTATCGTGTCGAAGTTCAAAAATATTAGTGAGCGTTCTCGGGAAGTTTCGTAGGTTCGGGGAATATATAAATAGTATACGTTATTTAGACGAAACGTATTATTAAATATAAACGCGTTATATAATTATTTATCGTTCGCAATAATTATAGGCAACCTAGGTTGTGTGTAAGCATCGTTCCTGGGTAAACGGTCAATCACAGTTATCGTAGTGGTTCAATATCAAGCCATATCAAAAAAAAAAAAATTGTTACCCGTAAAATGGTGTTAATTTATCGTAACATCGTTTTTATTTATTTGTTTGCATTTACTAATCGTAAGGGAAATTTACGAGAGGTTACATTACCTACCTCTTACAGGGAATTCCGTCCCGGAATTGTAGTCTAAGATAGTTGTCGAGGGTGTCTTAGGTGAAGAGATGTGGGTTCTTCGAGCGAATCTGATCCTCGCACTCCCAGGTATATTCCGGTCCTCGCTTGGAGTCCCAACGAACTTTGACAATAGGGATACGGTTTTGTTTTAGTTGTTTGACTTCTCTATCCATGATTTCAATGGGTTCCTCGGTAAAGATAAGGTTATCATCTAGTCGAATCTCTTTTAATGGAATCACGAGAGATTCATCGGATAAACACTTCTTAAGGTTTGACACATGAAAGGTGTCGTGAATCCGACTAAGTTCTTCGGGTAGTTCTAGTCTATAAGCCACGGGTCCTATCCTTTCCAGGATTTTGAATGGACCGATGTATCTGGGGTTCAACTTTCCATGCTTTCCAAATCGTACCATTCCCTTCCAGGGAGATACTTTCAATAAGACTCTGTCTCCTATTTGAAATTCCATGGGTTTCCTTTTTAGGTCTGCGTAGCTTTTCTGTCGGTCTCGGGCTGCTTGTAATCGTTGCTTAATCTTAACAATTTTCTCGGTTGTTTCCCTAACAAGGTCTGGTCCTATAAGTTGTCTTTCTCCGACTTCTGCCCAACAGACGGGCAATCTGCACTTTCTACCATACAGTGCTTCGAAGGGTGCTTCTTTTATACTAGCGTGGTAACTATTGTTGTATGAAAACTCTGCTAATGGTAAGTGCTTATCCCAACCTTTTCCAAAATCGATAACGCATGCTCGGAGCATATCTTCCAAGGTTTGGATAGTTCTTTCACTTTGACCATCAGTTTGAGGGTGGTATGCTGTGCTCATATCTAGTTTAGTTCCTAAGGCTTTCTGTAATGACTTCCAAAAGTGAGAGGTGAAACGACTATCTCGATCTGAGATAATCGAAATTGGTACTCCATGTGGAGTGACAATTTCCTTCACATATATCTGAGCAAGTGTATTCATCTCATCGGTTTCTTTGATAGGTATAAAATGTGCGGATTTTGTTAGACGATCCACAATAACCCATATTGTGTCGTGTCCGGATGAGGTTCTTGGGAGTTTGGTGATGAAGTCCATAGTGATTCATTCCCATTTCCACATAGGAAGTTCTGGTTGTACAAGTAAGCCTGAAGGTTTCTGATGTTCTGCCTTTACCCTTGAACATGTCAAACATTTACTGACATATTCTGCGATGTCAGCCTTCATGTTTGGCCACCAATATAGTCTCTTTAAATCCTGATACATCTTGTCGGAACCTGGATGAATGGAGTATTTTGATTTGTGGGACTCATACATGATGAGTTCACGAATACCTCCAATCGTAGGGATCCAACTTCTGTCCTTGAAACATAGTGTTCCGTCGGATTTCTTCACGAAACCATTCTTATTCTCGGGCATACCGTAAATCTTTTCTTTGGGTCGGTTTTCTTCTTTAAGTGCTTCGTTCTGCGCGGTAAGGATTTGGGATGGAAGGGGTGAGTGGATAGTCATCCCTAGTGATCTAACTCGAAGGGGTTTCAATCGTTCTTTTCGGCTTAACGCATCTTGTACTACATTAGCCTTTCCTTGGTGGTAACGGATCTCACAATCATAATCGCTGAGCAACTCTAGCCAGTGACGTTGCCTCATATTCAAATCCTTCTGATCCAAAATGTGTTGAAGACTCTTGTGGTCGGTGTATACGGCACATTTGGTGCCATATAAGTAGTGTCTCCATAACTTGAGCGCAAACACTACAGCTCCTAACTCCAAGTCATGAGTCGTGTAGTTTTCCTCATGTTTCTTCAGTTGGCGGGATGCATAAGCTATCACTTTGCTTCTTTGCATCAAGACTGCTCCTAGTCCATGATAAGATGCGTCGCAATATACTATAAAGTCCTCGTTTCCTTCTGGGAGGGCTAATATTGGAGCTTCACAAAGCTTTTGTTTTAACAACTGGAAGGCTGCTTCTTCCTTTTCTTCCCAGATGTACTTCTCATTCTTTTGGGTCAGTTTAGTCAAAGGTTTTGCAATCTTGGAGAATCCTTCTATAAATCTTCGGTAGTAACCTGCGTGACCTAAAAATTGACGAATCTCCGTGGGGTTTGTAGGAGATGACCAACCTTTAACAGCCTCAATCTTTGCAGGGTCTACGTGAATGCCTTGACTATCGATGATGTGTCCTAAAAACTGTATGATGTGAATCCAAAAGTCGCACTTAGAGAACTTAGCGTACAATTCTTCCTTCTTGAGCAGTTCTAGAATAATTCGTAAATGTCCCGCGTGTTCTTCTTTGTTGTGAGAGTAGATCAAAATATCGTCGATGAATACTATTACAAACTTATCCAAGTAAGGTTTGCATACTCGATTCATTAAATCCATGAAAACTGCTGGTGCATTGGTCAGACCGAACGGCATTACTTGAAATTCGTAGTGACCATAGCGCGTTCTGAATGCCGTTTTCAGAATATCTTCTTCTCGAACTCTTAGCTGATGATATCCTGATCTCAGATCAATTTTTGAGTACACACTTGATCCTTGCAATTGGTCAAACAGATCATCAATTCGAGGTAATGGATATCGATTCTTTACCGTAAGTTTATTCAACTCCCGGTAATCGATGCACATTCGAAAGGATCCATCCTTCTTCTTAACGAACAAAATTGGAGCTCCCCAAGGTGATGAGCTTGGTCGAGTAAATCCTTTATCCGATAATTCCTTTAGTTGTTCTGACAACTCTTCCATTTCAGATGGCGCTAGCCTATAAGGTGCTTTAGCTACTGGTGCCGCTCCAGGCACTAGTTAAATCTGAAATTCTACTTGACGTACTGGTGGAATACCAGGTAATTCTTCAGGGAATACTTCAGGGAAATCCCTAACGATAGGTACGTCATCAAACTGCTTTTCGGATGACTTACTTTCCGTAACTTGAGCCATAAATACTTGACATCCTTCTTTCATGTATTTTATTACTCGCATACATGAGATAATTCCATATCGAGGTTTGCTTTTGTCGCCCTGGACAATGAGTGTTTCATCCTTGAGTGGTATATGGACGGCCTTTTCGTCACAGTGAATCCTAGCACGATGGTGGGATAGCCAATCCATGCCGACGATAGCGTCGAAACTACCAAGTTGAACCGGCATAAGATCAATGGCAAAAGGTTTTTCGGATAAGGTTAGGGTGCAATCTTTCATGATGGTATTGGTGTCTATTAAATTCCCGTCAGCCATTTCGACTTCGTAGGTGGTGTTTAGCTTAGAGGGGGTAACATTAAGTAAAGGGGCAAACATATCTGATATAAAACTCTTATCGGCGCCCGAATCAAACAATACTCTAGCATTATGATGGTTTAGTAGAAACGTACCGGTGACTACATCGGGTTCGTTTCCATCTCCGAGTAGGTATACCCTAGCTTGGGCGTTGGCTGGTTCGTTTCCTTTTGGGCAGTTTCTCCGGATGTGTCCTACTTCTCCGCATCCGAAACAAGTGGGTGGTACAGCTAATGTGTTGCTTCCCGTAGCAGGAATCCTACAGTTTCTGGTTTGATGACCGATTTTATGACATTTGTCACATCGGACGGTACAACGACCCTCGTGATGAAGTTTGCATCGCTGGTACAGGGGTTTCTATCCGTTGTACCCTACACCTTCTGTAGCGGTGTAGACTCGGGGTTTTTCTTGTCTTTGATTCTGCTGCTGAGTGCTTCGAGTGTTGTGATATGGTTGGTGGTTCCGATTACTGTTGCGTTGGTTGTTGTTGCGGTGATGACTGTTGTAGCTTTGCTGGTTGTTGTGATGGTGAGTGGTTCTTTTATCGTCCAATTTCCTTTTAAGTTCATTGTATTTCACTTCTCGATCTAGAAGTTTCTGAGCAAGTTCCATTGCTGCTTCCAAGGTTGGCGGATTTGCTGAGGTGACATTTCCTTCAATACTCCTAGGGAGTCCTTCGACATATTTCTCTAATGTCTTCTCATGATCGGGTACCATGGTAGGGCATAGTATTCTAAGTTCTTGGAATCTCCGGTTGTAACTTCTCAAATCAACTCCTTTCACTATTAAGGCGTGGAACTCATCTTCGAGTTTTCGCAGTTCGGAACGGGGACAATACTTCTTTAGTATTTTAGCCTTGAATTCAATCCAAGTAAGCTGATGTGCTGCTTCTGCTCCTAGTGTTTGAACGGTAGAGTTCCACCAGGATAGAGCGTCTTGCATTAGTGTTCCCGTTGCGAAGCTTACCTTGTTGTTTTCCGAGCATCCACTCCTTTGGAAAACAGTTTCACTTCTTTCAAACCATTGAGCTAATTCCTACACTCCTTCAATTCCTTTGAAATACGTGGGTTGACATGCTATGAAGTCTTTGTATGTGCAGTAGCGGGGTGCCGGTGCATTTCCGTCTCTATTACGGTTTTGTTCAGCTAAAACGGCATTAACGCCGTCAGCGATTGCTTGCTGGATTGCAGCCGGGGTCATAACTTCGGGGTTTGCTGGTGCGGCGTTCGTGGTTGTTCTCCTAGTTCTACCCATATTGCTATAAAAGAAGGTATATTATTAGAACATTTATAATAATCTTATCACGTTGAAAATACATATCGAGTAATGAATAGTTAAATATAGGTCGTAGTTACAATGATTCGATCATCGTAAGTTTTCGTATGTTGGGATGACATACATAACGAATAAGTTTGACCTGTATGAACCAATATATTACGATATAATGCAACGTAAATAAAGATAAAATAAACTTCCATAAATCAATGTCACGGTGTTACAACACTTATTTGTACTTGTGCAAATGTTTACAAAACACGACAAGATATTCTTATCTGTAGGACATTGATTTTTCTTAACAAGGTGGTGGTCTCATGGTTTTCCTAAGGCCTTGTCTAGGCGGTTTTGGAGTTCTTGAATGGCAGTGGACATGGTTTCCATGGTTTGATCTCGAGCTCTCTCCCTTTCTCGAGCTTCTAGCAGGGCTTGCCTAAGGCGTAGGTTTTCAGTATTGATCCTTTCAATTTCTCGGTCTAAAGTCCCCAATGCTATTTCGGTTGAAGTGTTAGCCCCACAAAGAGCTCCTATGAATTCCATTGATTCCCAAAATAGAGAATCCAACTTTTCGACCTTATCCTCTACTGCAAGATGACCAATTATGAGACTGTTCATGTCATCTTCAAAGGTTTCTAGAAGTTCCTGTGGAATCTTGTTGAGTATACTAGCGATGGAATCAAGTCGGTCTTCGTGGCGAACCATTCTTGCAGCTAACAATGGTATGGTATGGTGTATGGGTTCCCCAGTGACTGGCAGTATTCGGGAGGTAGAGTAAGAACTTTCCCCAAGTTCCCTTGTTGTTGGTGTTCCTTCTTGAGATCTCCAATATCACATAATGGGCAATAAGAAAGACCATTTACGAGCATCTGCCCGTTTGTGGGTCCTTCGGCGACTACGGTGAATACTAGATTCTGAGGCGGTTGGGCGGATTGGGTAAATCTTTCGGTGAGGTGTTAGAGGGACACTTCGGTAAGGTGCTGGTGGTGATGCTAGTGGAGGTGATACTATAGGTGATGGTGTTAGTGGCACAGTAGTAGTTTGGCTGTAGAAGATAGTTGGTACTGGTGGTATTACTGGTGGTGCAGGTGGTGATGGCACAACTGATTCAGGTGGTATGGCAAGAGCTGGTGCTGGTACAGCAGTACTTGCTTCATACGGTTGAAGTTGTCTAATTTGCCTAGATCGGCGAATCGGACCAGATGTTGCCAGAGGAGAAGCCTCTGTGTCAGATGCTGGCAGAAATTGCTGGCTTTGCATGTATCTGTCGGTAGCAGGAGACATAGGCATAGGTGAGGTAGCATAGGCTGAAGTAACATCTTCAGTTCCTGAGTTTGAGGACAAGCTGATAGGGTGGGTGTTCGAAGACATGATACTGTAATAAATTTCCCGATTAGTAAATGTAAGCATAATTATAACCAATTTAAAAATGCTATAAAGGTAAATAATACTTTTTACCAATTACTGGGATGCGTAGGCACGAAGGGCGTAGGATGGTATTTTATGAAAATTTTGTCCCGTTTAAAGTGTAGTTATAGTCCAATGTTCCCAAAAACACTTGGTTCACTATAACCGTAGCTCTGATGCCAATCTATAACACCCCCAAAATCGATCAATACAGCGGAAGACTTAAAATGTCAGCGGAAGACTTTTGGGGTATTATATTGTGGATCTTTCGTCACAATTATAGAAAACGATTCAAGTGATCGTTTTAAGTTTTATTTAAAATACCAAATATTCATAATTCCAAGAGAATTCGTTATTTAACAACAAGTTTTATTTAAAGAGAAATAAACGTTTCTTTATTTGCCCACTTCGTGCCGTTGCCATCCATCCCATTTAGTTACCTGAGATAAACATGCTAAAAGTCAACAAAAGTTGAGTGAAATTCATAGGTTTATATCTAAGAGTTTGAACACAAGAGATAGATGTTTATTGTAATATCGATACAAATAAACAAGTTAGAAATCACATTCATTTTTGCATTAAGCTCATGACACTCAACGATTCAACAGACATCAATATTTTCATAATAATGATGTAAAATATATAGCCCCCAAGATAGGTATTTGCCAGTAACCTATTATATTCAAATGACGTGCATTTGGTGACTTTCCTCTAGCAACCAAATGGGGATTGTCAATCCCTAATAGATCTATTCACAATTATTTACGTTCACTTTTCAAGTGATTAAGGTTCATGATCGAGGGACTTTTGGCAATAGCTACTTAAGCAATAATAAGATCAGGAAAAGACTTGTGTTCGGTTTTTGAGCATGTATCCCCCCCACAGAAATCAGTTAAGTGTGGGCTATGAACTCACCTTAGTAGGATAGTAGAACAATTGTAATCTCAACGATGCAAGGCAACGGCTTCACACACAACCTAAAAGATATGGCACGTTTCAGTTCTTAAGTCTCGTTTTATTGCGAACGTTTATTATTAATTATAAGAAATCGATAAAGTGCATACGTGATGTGTTACGTCGTATAAAAATAAATAATGGTTACGTATTGTTTTATTCGTATTATATATATATATATATATATATATATATATATATATATATATATATATAATAAGTTACGTTTTATTATTTATCGTTTTAATATATATTCAAATATATATATATAAGTATAAATATATATAAAGTTTTTATTAAAATCAATATTACTATTCAATCCTTCATGTTTCTCAATTTTACACTTTTTACCCTTAACGGAAAACATTTACGTCGTTAGTCCAAAAGTTATATATATTTACATTTTTAGTCCAAATATCAAATATTTACATTCATTATCCCTAAGTTTCAATATTTACAGTTTATACCCTTTAGAAAAATAGTTTTTATACTTTTCACCCAAGTTTACAATTTTGGCAATTCTAGTCCCTAACCTTCGAACATTTGCAAAAATAGTCCAAACTTTACCAAATTCAAAACTTAGCATTTTTATTATTTCATTAAGCTCAGAATGTTTAGAAAAGCTTATTTTCATAGCTTATTAGCTTTTTATTAGCTTATTTCATTTAGTGGGCTTAACGAGCCAAAATAAGGGCCCGTTAAGATTTTATGATCCAAGAGGTTTGGGGGAACACTAGGTTAGTCGAAATCCATCATTTTAAGTTATAAAAACGTTTCAAAATAGCTTATACTCCTAGCTTATCGTAATAAGCTAAAATAAGCTTTTTGGGCTTTTTGGCCCACGTAAGGTTTTTAATGTTTCTGAAAACTGGTTCTAATAGCGATTTGCTTTAAGTCTCGTTAGGTGATCAAACGGTGTTGTTAAGTTGTATTATTTATCATTCTCGTTTCTTTACAAGCTAGGCTAATAGATCGTACAAAAATATTAATGGGTCGTGTGTTGAAATTTAGAATGGCGAGGCCAAAGTGTAGGCCAAAACTCAATATGTAAACTTTATAAAGTTTGAAAATAAACTAAGTGTTTTAGTAGAAATCGTATAGGTTCACTACAACTTAGAAACGTGTGATTTTTAGTATGTATTCGTTAATATAAGTTCAATATTATTATAGATACTCGTTAATGCGATAACTAAGAAATAGTATAACACATAAAATGTATACGTTGTTTTTAAGATTTACGATTTATAGGTTCCAAGTGATTGTGCATAGTATACTCATACGTATATATAAAAATAGAAAGAAAAGTTCGTGGTCTCACCTCACCTAGAAAAGGTGGTGTAAAATGAGTGTATGGTTCGTGTGATGGTTCAACAGCTCCGTGGTTCACTTCACGTTGTTCCAATGGTCCAAGAGGTACTTTGCTTGACGTCCTAGGTTCGTTGTGAGATGTGGTTCTCCTTGCAATCCGTTTGTCCCTCCATTACGTCTTCTCGTTGGTATTTTATGTGTAGTGGTGTGTTTAAGTGCATGTAACGTCCAAGGTTGCATGGGAGGTCTTATATGGGCAGTTTTTGAAGAGTAGAAACAAGGTAGGCTCACAAGTGTTGGTGTAGCATGTGAGGGCGAATAGTATTGCCACAAACAATGCCCAATCGATTGTTTACATGGCTAGATCTTGTGTAAGTAAATCCCTATTCATTCCTGATCTTTCATGTTTGCACATTGTTCATTTAGATGGGATTGGAGAGCATGGGTGGTGAGAAAGGAATGTCTTGACACGTTTTTGGACTTATCTCCTTGGAACGTTTGGTGATTTACTTTGAACGTTTTTAGGGTAGTAAACGAAAGTGAGTGAGTAATGTTTATGTCTAGTGTGTATCTTGGGCACTAGGTAAATCGTAATGTGTAAGAAAATAGGTTCGTTATGTGTAGAAATCGTAGAATACTAGGGTGCGTTTGGGAGTGTCGAGACTGGCAGAAACAAAACTAAAATAACAAAAGGGGTGCGTTTGGGCTTGTAACTGGGCTCAGGTTTTGTGTGTCGGCCCAAAACAAAAGAAAGAATAAAACTGGTCCGTTTGGTTATGTATTGGATTACGAGGCCCAAAGGGTGTTGGCGGCCCACCTGGGGTGTTTCGATTATCGTGTCGAAGTTCAAAAATATTAGTGAGCGTTCTCAGGAAGTTTCGTAGGTTCGGGGAATATATAAATAGTATACGTTATTTAGACGAAACGTATTATTAAATATAAACGCGTTATATAATTATTTATCGTTCGCAATAATTATAGGCAACCTAGGTTGTGTGTAAGCATCGTTCCTGGGTAAACGGTCAATCACAGTTATCGTAGTGGTTCAATATCAAGCCATATCAAAAAAAAATTTTGTTACCCGTAAAATGGTGTTAATTTATCGTAACATCGTTTTTATTTATTTGTTTGCATTTACTAATCGTAAGGGAAATTTACGAGAGG
This sequence comes from Artemisia argyi, assembly GCA_030686995.1. Classification (NCBI taxonomy): domain Eukaryota; kingdom Viridiplantae; phylum Streptophyta; class Magnoliopsida; order Asterales; family Asteraceae; genus Artemisia; species Artemisia argyi. The sequence goes on along the minus strand of CM060704.1, from coordinate 109,691,338 downwards.
TTACATTACCTACCTCTTACAGGGAATTCCGTCCCGGAATTGTAGTCTAAGATAGTTGTCGAGGGTGTCTTAGGTGAAGAGATGTGGGTACTTGGAGCGAATCTGATCCTCGCGCTCCCAGGTATATTCCGGTCCTCGCTTGGAGTCCCAACGAACTTTGACAATAGGGATACGGTTTTGTTTTAGTTGTTTGACTTCTCTATCCATGATTTCAATGGGTTCCTCGGTAAAGATAAGGTTATCATCTAGTCGAATCTCTTTCAATGGAATCACGAGAGATTCATCGGATAAACACTTCTTAAGGTTTGACACATGAAAGGTGTCGTGAATCCGACTAAGTTCTTCGGGTAGTTCTAGTCTATAAGCCACGGGTCCTATCCTTTCCAGGATTTTGAATGGACCGATGTATCTGGGGTTCAACTTTCCATGCTTTCCAAATCGTACCATTCCCTTCCAGGGAGATACTTTCAATAAGACTCTGTCTCCTATTTGAAATTCCATGGGTTTCCTTTTTAGGTCTGCGTAGCTTTTCTGTCGGTCTCGGGCTGCTTGTAATCGTTGCTTAATCTTAACAATTTTCTCGGTTGTTTCCCTAACAAGGTCTGGTCCTATAAGTTGTCTTTCTCCGACTTCTGCCCAACAGACGGGCGATCTGCACTTTCTACCATACAGTGCTTCGAAGGGTGCTGCTTTTATACTAGCGTGGTAACTATTGTTGTATGAAAACTCTGCTAATGGTAAGTGCTTACCCAACCTTTTCTAAAATCGATAACGCATGCTCGGAGCATATCTTCCAAGGTTTGGATAGTTCTTTCACTTTGACCATCAGTTTGAGGGTGGTATGCTGTGCTCATATCTAGTTTAGTTCCTAAGGCTTTCTGTAATGACTTCCAAAAGTGAGAGGTGAAACGACTATCTCGATCCGAGATAATCGAAATTGGTACTCCATGTCGAGTGACAATTTCCTTCACATATATCTGAGCAAGTGTATTCATCTCATCGGTTTCTTTGATAGGTAAAAAATGTGCGAATTTTGTTAGACGATCCACAATAACCCATATTGTGTCGTGTCCGGATGAGGTTCTTGGGAGTTTGGTGATGAAGTCTATAGTAATTCGTTCCCATTTCCACATAGGAAGTTCTGGTTGTACAAGTAAGCCTGAAGGTTTCTGATGTTCTGCCTTTACCCTTGAACATGTCAAACATTTACTGACATATTCTGCGATGTCAGCCTTCATGTTTGGCCACCAATATAGTCTCTTTAAATCCTGATACATCTTGTCGGAACCTGGATGAATGGAGTATTTTGATTTGTGGGACTCATACATGATGAGTTCACGAATACCTCCAATCGTAGGGATCCAACTTCTGTCCTTGAAACATAATGTTCCGTCGGATTTCTTCACGAAACCATTCTTATTCTCGGGCATACCGTAAATCTTTTCTTTGGGTCGGTTTTCTTCTTTAAGTGCTTCGTTCTGCGCGGTAAGGATTTGGGATGGAAGGGGTGAGTGGATAGTCATCCCTAGTGATCTAACTCGAAGGGGTTTCAATCGTTCTTTTCGGCTTAACGCATCTGCTACTACATTAGCCTTTCCTGGGTGGTAACGGATCTCACAATCATAATCGCTGAGCAACTCTAGCCAGCGACGTTGCCTCATATTCAAATCCTTCTGATCCAAAATGTGTTGAAGACTCTTGTGGTCGGTGTATACGGTACATTTGGTGCCATATAAGTAGTGTCTCCATAACTTGAGCGCAAACACTACAGCTCCTAACTCCAAGTCATGAGTCGTGTAGTTTTCCTCATGTTTCTTCAGTTGGCGGGATGCATAAGCTATCACTTTGCTTCTTTGCATCAAGATTGCTCCTAGTCCATGATAAGATGCGTCGCAATATACTATAAAGTCCTCATTTCCTTCTGGGAGGGCTAATATTGGAGCTTCACAAAGCTTTTGTTTTAACAACTGGAAGGCTGCTTCTTCCTTTTCTTCCCAGATGTACTTCTCATTCTTTTGGGTCAGTTTAGTCAAAGGTTTTGCAATCTTGGAGAATCCTTCTATAAATCTTCGGTAGTAACCTGCGAGACCTAAAAATTGACGAATCTTCGTGGGGTTTGTAGGAGATGACCAACCTTTAACAGCCTCAATCTTTGCAGGGTGTACGTGAATGCCTTGACTATCAATGATGTGTCCTAAAAACTGTACGATGTGAATCCAAAAGTCGCACTTAGAGAACTTAGCGTACAATTCTTCCTTCTTGAGCAGTTCTAGAATAATTCGTAAATGTCCCGCGTGTTCTTCTTTGTTGTGAGAGTAGATCAAAATATCGTCGATGAATACTATTACAAACTTATCCAAGTAAGGTTTGCATACTCGATTCATTAAATCCATGAAAACTGCTGGTGCATTGGTCAGACCGAACGGCATTACTTGAAATTCGTAGTGACCATAGCGCGTTCTGAATGCAGTTTTCGGAATATCTTCTTCTCGAACTCTTAGCTGATGATATCCTGATCTCAGATCAATTTTTGAGTACACACTTGATCCTTGCAATTGGTCAAACAGTTCATCAATTCAAGGTAATGGATATCGATTCTTTACCGTAAGTTTATTCAACTCCCGGTAATCGATGCACATTCGAAAGGATCCATCCTTCTTCTTAACGAACAAAATTGGAGCTCTCCAAGGTGATGAGCTTGGTCGAATAAATCCTTTATCCGATAATTCCTTTAGTTGTTCTGACAACTCTTCCATTTCAGATAGCGCTAGCCTATAAGGTGCTTTAGCTACTGGTGCCGCTCCAGGCACTAGTTCAATCTGAAATTCTACTTGACGTACGGGTGGAATACCAGGTAATTCTTCAGGGAATACTTCAGGGAAATCCCTAACGATAGGTACGTCATCAAACTGCTTTTCGGATGACTTACTTTGTCACACCCCCAAAATACCTGAATGGCAGCGGAATGGAATACCTGGGGGTGACTGTCATAGCACCATCGTTACAGTTACATTGAACGACCTAAAGTGTCGTTTAGAAAACACAGCGTTTGATCATTTAAAACATTCAGAGTTTACAAAACTTAGGTCCCAAAAGTTATTGCCAATTTAGTTAAAATAAGTTCCACAAGATCAAACGTTTCATAAGTGCAGAAAATATAAGGTGAGACGCGTCGACTCCGCGACTCCATGAAGGTCCAAATGTATGCACATGAACTACCTTAGTTACCTGAGAAATACATTGCGAAAAAAAAACGGTCAACATAAAGTTGGTGAATAATCATAGGTTTATAAGTTAAATCGTATGTACATTAACCACAAGTATAAAGTAAAGTACTAAAATGTCAAAAAGCTGCATTGTCTCTTAAGCTCATGGCAACGAAGCTCGACGTACAAAAATTGGTCCCAAAGGAGTGTTTATCAGGCACTCAAATTATTCAGACATGAAATGCATTCGTTTTCCTTATGGAGCAACCCAAACACGAATGGAGGAGTCACCCTCGATAGATCTATCCACTCACTCTCGCTTGGCAATATAATTAACGGTCCATGATAATAAAGGGGACTTGAAGTGATAGTACTAACAACTTAAACAATGTATGAAATTTAATACTTGGGCATGTACAAAAAAAAATAATTGTGCAATGTATTCTCCCCCGTGGGATTTAAAATCAAATAAGTACTAAAAACGGGGCTATGAAGACTCACCTGGAGTGATAGTACTAAGATGGTACAACGATGGTAAAGTAGTCGGGACAATGAGGCGCGAACACTAGCCGCAACCTAAATGGATAATCGTGATCTAATTTAGATCAAGCCGTAATGTAATGAATGCACATGCACATGATACCTATACCACACGTAATTTGGAAATACTCGTTATTGTCATAGTAAAATAGTTTCCATACTTAGGAAAAATAAGTCCAAATAGGGAAGTATATAACTTGTCGTATTATCTCGTATAAAAATGTTAGCGTTATATTCCTCGTATCGAAAACCTTAAAATAACGTCGTTATGTCGTATAAATATTCTTTTGGGTCATACGTATTTCATTTGTTAAGAATATAGTCCTTAGTAATATTTCTAGAAAATATACCATTTAGTACGTAAGTTATTATTTTTCTAGTAGTGACTATATATATGTATATAGTTTTGACGATATTAAAACGTGTATAACTTGGTCGTTTTAAGCTCATTTTACTCGTCCTTTATGTCCACGGATTCGTTTTAGTAAGTACTAATATATTTTTGATAACTCGGCTCCTCTAGGTTATGTTTAATGCCTATATTTGCCAGTCGAAAACTGTCAAACACCATGCAGTTTTTCAGAAAATAGTTTTCGTCGTTAAATTTACAAAAATCATATCTCCTTCGTTATTAACTCGTTTTTATCCCCGTTTTCGGCTATAGTTTCGTATCGGAGAGTATTTTCTAAATCTTTGGTCAAAAGTTACACCCTTGCCCCTGATCTTTCCACGTTTGCCAAAAAGGGACAGCAACATTTTGAAAGTGTTAAAAATAGATTTTCCTAGTTTCTAACTTGTTCCAACTTCAACCAAACCACTTTCAATCACCACAAAACTAGTCTAATCCTACCATACACCTTCTTAGGGTGTCATGGGTTCCTAAACATCAAAAATCAAGTGGATCTAACAAGGATCTACCTATAATCTATTTCTATGGCTCAAAAGTTAAAAGTTTATAAAATAAAGTGGTATAAGTAACTTATGCATGTAGATCTTGTATATAAATCATATGAGTATTATAAAAGCTTGGTAAAATTATAAAAATAGGTTTCATACACTTACTTGAAAGATAGATGGGTTTATGATGGTGGAAAGTTAGGAAATCCTTAAGTTTGTATTGCAAAACCCTTAAAGGAACCTTAGATGATCTTGTTTATATATTTTTCTTGGAAAGTTGATGATGTTTTCTTGCTCCTTGATCCTTGGCCGAACACCACAAGAGAAGAGAGAAAAGAGAAAGTTTACTTGTTTTGATTTTGGAAATGAATGAAAAAGTGTAGTTTTATGTTTTTATATTTTCTATTCTAGACAAGTTATGACAAGGTTTTAATGAGTTAGTAGGAAATTCAAGTGTGTAAGTTGATTGGTAAGGAGGGGAGGGGCGGCAAGATGGAGGAAGGAAGAAAAATGATGGGTTGTGTAAGAATTTGTGGTATTAGGTGATGATTTGTGTATTTATTTGTAGTTTTAAGGTGTACCGGGTACCGAGTTAACTAAAAATAAATTTTAACGGAGTTAACCGGGATAAAATAAAGTTGTAAAAATTGTAAAAATATGTTGGGTATCAATATTGAGTGTTTGGATGATTATTGTTTAGTTTTTACGAAAACCGTCGTAAATGAATTAGGCGTACGATATAAATTAAATAAATTTCCAAAACACCGGGTAAATTAATGTTATAATTTTTATATTATAAAAATGAATATAAAAATATATTGGGATCATAGTCGGGAGTGTGGGACGTGTTAGTCACATTATTGATCATTTGTTAACGTTTATATAGAAATAATTATAAGTAAAAGTTAATTATACCAAAAGTACTAATTTAATTATCCTACGAGTGGAATAGTATGCAAGTGCCATAAAGATGATATGCAGACTATTTCTAGTCCGTATGAGATGTCCCAAATGATAATGCATGAGTTCGCACCTGAACCAATACGGTTACGCGAATTTGAATACTCGTAAACTAAATTTACGATGACATGAGTAATACACGTGAATAGTGACATTTCTTCTGGAAATGAATAGTGTCAAGTGAATAGTAAAATTTTTGAACGCTTCTCAGAATGTCAAATTGACCTCGAAAATGATGAATAGTGATCAATGAATAGTAAATGATGAATAGTAACTTGTGAATAGTAAATTGTCGAGGTTTGGAAAATGACCGGAAATTACGAGTTGTGACAGTCTTCCCCTCTAATAGGAACTTCGTCCCGAAGTTCAGTTTGTGTTGGTCTCTGGAGTGGTATTGGTGAAAAGATGATAATAGTTGAGAATTCCAGCCAACTTTCATTATAGGAATTCGACTCTGTTTCAATCGTTCGACCTAACAGTCCATGATTTCTAGGTTTAGGTTTGTCATTGGGTTGGATTCCTTCCAATAGAATCATAAGTGACTAATCTGAAAGTCATTTCCTGGGGTTTGAATAGGTGAAACATAGTTGTGTAATCCGGCTGTTCTCTAACAAGGCTCAAGTCTGATGGCCACTAGGCCTACTCTATCTGAAATATTACATGGTCCAGTGTATATCAGTTTTAACTTTCCAAATTTTTCCGAATAATATCATGCCTTTCCTAGGCAGAACTTTCAACATGATCCGGCTACCAATTTGAAGTTTTAATGGTTTACAACTTATAGAATTTGTAATTGATTCTTGACTTGTAGGAAATTTCTGGTTATTTCATGAATGCCTATTGGAATAGTGAGTTTGGCTTTTTCCGAGTTTGGTTCGTCAATAGATGATCAGTGCTTCTTCAGGTTTATAATGTAATATAGGTAATATATGTTGCTGAACTCTGCCAGAACTCAATTCTTATATGTCAGCTGGTCGATTCTAAAATGAATCTTAATTGGTCCAGTATACCAAAGGTTCAATCTCTCGTGTTTACCAAAATTGTATCATACCTCTCCAAGGCAAAGCTTTCAACTTAGTTCGTTCTCTTGCGTGAATCTAGTTGGTTTGCTGTTCAGGGATACCCAATCCGCATGACGTGTGTCATGTACCAACCTACCTCTACCAACTCCTCGTTGCTTGTAACTGGTTCTTGACTTGTGAAATTTCCTTTGTTGTTCCATAATTTAGTTCTAGACCAGTGAATTTAACTTTCCGATTTCGGTCTGTAAATGGGTAATTGGTACTTCGACCATAAAGTGCCTCAATTGATGTAGTCTCTATGCTCGCACGATAACTATGGTTGTAAAAGAATCCGATTTATGGTAAATGGTTAGTCCAACCATTTCTAGAGTCAATCACTCATACTCTGAGTATAACTTTCCTATGTTTAAATCGTTCTCTCGTTCTGACCATCGGTCTGAGGATAGTAGGCGGTGTTTACATCTAAATGGGGTTCCGAAGGAAGTCTTAAAATGATAGCTAGAAGTCTGAGGTGATTCGATCACCTTTATCAGGAACAATTGAAATAGGTACAATAAATCTTGTGACTAATTCCACAACGTTACGTCTTTCGAACACGGCGTTATACGAAGAAGATAGAATAGGGGTAACAAAGTTTGATTCTTTGAGTTTTGGTCTAATGGATTTCTAAGACATGTGTCATCCTTTGCCTACTGTGCTTGGTCTCCATTACTGACGTTTGTAATCGTTCTATGGTGTTCCTCCTAATTTCCTTCATCACATATTCCAATATTCCTTATTGTCAAGTCACAAAGCCCTAAATGCATAAGCGACGTAGCATGGTGATTGGTTTTCAAAATTTATCTCGCGATTTTTGAGTTTTTGGTCGAAATCGTTTTCTGAATAAACGAATTTAGAAAATGGAGCAAATGATTTACTAAATAATATCTTTCTTGATGATTCAAAATTCAATAGTTAGGAAATGTGACGCGGTTTTCAAATAGGTTGTGAATAGGACTGTTTACCAAAGTTTGATGTTTATATATTTCCCATTGTACAATGGTTTAGCTAAATATTGATTAAAAAGGATCGTATTTGTTCAAAATAGGTAATTCAAAAATTATTTTCCACGAGATATGTGATTTGTATAAACACAAATTTTAAATCAACTTTACTTAAAAGTGAAGACACTAACAAGGATAAAATAGTAGGATAGGTAATGTTCGCATAAATGCATAGATATCTAACGTTCGGTTCCTGATATTGGATGTTACCTATTGGTGGGTATCTGGAAAAACTACAAGCCTAGGTATTCAACCAACTTAAGTCTTGAGATGGTTTATCGTTGAAATTTTGTCATCACGTTGGCAAAATGTATATTCGGGTCTGATTCCTTTCTTGGTATGTAAATGAGGTTATCTAGAATTTCTTGAGAACACAATGTCTTAAGGGAATCTATATCGATATCCAAAACTCAAATCAATTATCCTTGGTGAAACTTATTACAGGGATGTTTGCGTTTAGATAAGGCCATGTTTAATCAAATCGCTCTACAGTATCAGTTAGGAGGCTTGGTTTATTCCTATGGTGTTGCTTAGCGTACCTTCACAATGTGTTCGATCCTATAGCTCAGTCTAGCTAGTACCTTTGAATAATAAATTGGACAACTAGGTCAGAGATGGTGAATCGGATGGTCTCGTGGTACTGTAGGATTGTTGTTGGATTATAAATTTTCTTAGTCCAGGTATTATAGTTCCGTAATCCTTTTATTGTTTTTCTTGTATCGAGGAATCCTCCTAGTACTTGATATGGGAATTCTCTCCTAGAGAAGTCAATGGAAAGTCCAACTTAATGGCTAAGTAGGTGACAGGTGGGATAAGTATCCAGGAAGTGTTTGTCCGAAAAAGGACATTTATAAAAGAGTTTACTTGTTTAAAACGCTTTTAAACGAAGATTGTTATTAGCAATACTTTAAAAAGTAACTATTTCCTTCATGGCATAATCCTTCCTGAAGTATACATAGGTGATCAGGCTATGTATAGTTGAGGACTAATGATGCGATGCTTGATTTAGTCAAGATAGTATTACTTTTCTCAAAAGTTTTAGATGGTGTCCTAAAAACTGTACGATGTGAATCCAAAAGTCGCACTTAGAGAACTTAGCGTACAATTCTTCCTTCTTGAGCAGTTCTAGAATAATTCGTGAATGTCCCGCGTGTTCTTCTTTGTTGTGAGAGTAGATCAAAACATCGTCGATGAATACTATTACAAACTTATCCAAGTAAGGTTTGCATACTCGATTCATTAAATCCATGAAAACTGCTGGTGCATTGGTCAGACCGAACGGCATTACTTGAAATTCATAGTGACCATAGCGCGTTCTGAATGCAGTTTTCGGAATATCTTCTTCTCGAACTCTTAGCTGATGATATCCTGATCTCAGATCAATTTTTGAGTACACACTTGATCCTTGCAATTGGTCAAACAGATCATCAATTCGAGGTAATGGATATCGATTCTTTACCGTAAGTTTATTCAACTCCCGGTAATCGATGCACATTCGAAAGGATCCATCCTTCTTCTTAACGAACAAAATTGGAGCTCTCCAAGGTGATGAGCTTGGTCGAATAAATCCTTTATCCGATAATTCCTTTAGTTGTTCTGACAACTCTTCCATTTCAGATGGCGCTAGCCTATAAGGTGCTTTAGCTACTGGTGCCGCTCCAGGCACTAGTTCAATCTGAAATTCTACTTGACGTACGGGTGGAATACCAGGTAATTCTTCAGGGAATACTTCAGGGAAATCCCTAACGATAGGTACGTCATCAAACTGCTTTTCGGATGACTTACTTTGTCACACCCCCAAAATACCTGAATGGCAGCGGAATGGAATACCTGGGGGTGACTGTCATAGCACCATCGTTACAGTTACATTGAACGACCTAAAGTGTCGTTTAGAAAACACAGCGTTTGATCATTTAAAACATTCAGAGTTTACAAAACTTAGGTCCCAAAAGTTATTGCCAATTTAGTTAAAATAAGTTCCACAAGATCAAACGTTTCATAAGTGCAGAAAATATAAGGTGAGACGCGTCGACTCCGCGACTCCATGAAGGTCCAAATGTATGCACATGAACTACCTTAGTTACCTGAGAAATACATTGCGAAAAAAAAACGGTCAACATAAAGTTGGTGAATAATCATAGGTTTATAAGTTAAATCGTATGTACATTAACCACAAGTATAAAGTAAAGTACTAAAATGTCAAAAAGCTACATTGTCTCTTAAGCTCATGGCACCGAAGCTCGACGTACTAAAATTGGCCCCAAAGGAGTGTTTATCAGGCACTCAAATTATTCAGACATGAAATGAATTCGTTTTCCTTATGGAGCAACCCAAACACGAATGGAGGAGTCACCCTCGATAGATCTATCCACTCACTCTCGCTTGGCAATATAATTAATGGTCCATGATAATAAAGGGGACTTGAAGTGATAGTACTAACAACTTAAGCAATGTATGGAATTTAATACTTGGGCATGTACAAAAAAAAATAATTGTGCAATGTATTCTCCCCCGTGGGATTTAAAATCAAATAAGTACTAAAAACGGGGCTATGAAGACTCACCTGGAGTGATAGTACTAAGATGGTACAACGATGGTAAAGTAGTCGGGACAATGAGGCGCGAACACTAGCCGCAACCTAAATGGATAATCGTGATCTAATTTAGATCAAGCCGTAATGTAATGAATGCACATGCACATGATACCTATACCACACGTAATTTGGAAATACTCGTTATTGTCATAGTAAAATAGTTTCCATACTTAGGAAAAATAAGTCCAAATAGGGAAGTATATAACTTGTCGTATTATCTCGTATAAAAATGATAGCGTTATATTCCTCGTATCGAAAACCTTAAAATAACGTCGTTATGTCGTATAAATATTCTTTTGGGTCATACGTATTTCATTTGTTAAGAAAATAGTCCTTAGTAATATTTCTAGAAAATATACCATTTAGTACGTAAGTTATTATTTTTCTAGTAGTGACTATATATATGTATATAGTTTTGACGATATTAAAACGTGTATAACTTGGTCGTTTTAAGCTCATTTTACTCGTCCTTTATGTCCACGGATTCGTTTTAGTAAGTACTAATATATTTTTGATAACTCGGCTCCTCTAGGTTAAGTTTAATGCCTATATTTGCCCGTCGAAAACTGTCAAACCGCATGCAGTTTTTCAGAAAATAGTTTTCGTCGTTAAATTTACAAAAATCATATCTCCTTCGTTATTAACTCGTTTTTATCCCCGTTTTCGGCTATAGTTTCGTATCGGAGAGTATTTTCTAAATCTTTGGTCAAAAGTTACACCCTTGCCCCTGATATTTCCACGTTTGCCAAAAAGGGACAGCAACATTTTGAAAGTGTTAAAAATAGATTTTCCTAGTTTCTAACTTGTTCCAACTTCAACCAAACCACTTTCAATCACCACAAAACTAGTCTAATCCTACCATACACCTTCTTAGGGTGTCATGGGTTCCTAAACATCAAAAATCAAGTGGATCTAACAAGGATCTACCTATAATCTATTTCTATGGCTCAAAAGTTAAAAGTTTATAAAATAAAGTGGTATAAGTAACTTATGCATGTAGATCTTGTATATAAATCATATGATTATTATAAAAGCTTGGTAAAATTATAAAAATAGGTTTCATACACTTACTTGAAAGATAGATGGGTTTATGATGGTGGAAAGTTAGGAAATCCTTAAGTTTGTATTGCAAAACCCTTAAAGGAACCTTAGATGATCTTGTTTATATATTTTTCTTGGAAAGTTGATGATGTTTTCTTGCTCCTTGATCCTTGGCCGAACACCACAAGAGAAGAGAGAAAAGAGAAAGTTTACTTGTTTTGATTTTGGAAATGAATGAAAAAGTGTAGTTTTATGTTTTTATATTTTCTATTCTAGACAAGTTATGACAAGGTTTTAATGAGTTAGTAGGAAATTCAAGTGTGTAAGTTGATTGGTAAGGAGGGGAGGGGCGGCAAGATGGAGGAAGGAAGAAAAATGATGGGTTGTGTAAGAATTTGTGGTATTAGGTGATGATTTGTGTATTTATTTGTAGTTTTAAGGTGTACCGGGTACCGAGTTAACTAAAAATAAATTTTAACGGAGTTAACCGGGATAAAATAAAGTTGTACAAATTGTAAAAATATGTTGGGTATCAATATTGAGTGTTTGGATGATTATTGTTTAGTTTTTACGAAAACCGTCGTAAATGAATTAGGCGTACGATATAAATTAAATAAATTTCCAAAACACCGGGTAAATTAATGTTATAATTTTTATATTATAAAAATGAATATAAAAATATATTGGGATCATAGTCGGGAGTGTGGGACGTGTTAGTCACATTATTGATCATTTGTTAACGTTTATATAGAAATAATTATAAGTAAAAGTTAATTATACCAAAAGTACTAATTTAATTATCCTACGAGTGGAATAGTATGCAAGTGCCATAAAGATGATATGCAGACTATTTCTAGTCCGTATGAGATGTCCCAAATGATAATGCATGAGTTCGCACCTGAACCAATACGGTTACGCGAATTTGAATACTCGTAAACTAAATTTACGATGACATGAGTAATACACGTGAATAGTGACATTTCTTCCAGAAATGAATAGTGTCAAGTGAATAGTAAAATTTTTGAACGCTTCTCAGAATGTCAAATTGAACTCGAAAATGATGAATAGTGATTGATGAATAGTAAATGATGAATAGTAAATTGTCGAGGTTTGGAAAATGACCGGAAATTACGAGTTGTGACAGTCTTCCCCTCTAACAGGAACTTCGTCCCGAAGTTCAGTTTGTGTTGGTCTCTGGAGTGGTATTGGTGAAAAGATGATAATAGTTGAGAATTCCAGCCAACTTTCATTATAGGAATTCGACTCTGTTTCAATCGTTCGACCTAACAGTCCATGATTTCTAGGTTTAGGTTTGTCATTGGGTTGGATTCCTTCCAATGGAATCATAAGTGACTAATCTGAAAGTCATTTCCTGGGGTTTGAATAGGTGAAACATAGTTGTGTAATCCGGCTGTTCTCTAACAAGGCTCAAGTCTGATGGCCACTAGGCCTACTCTATCTGAAATATTACATGGTCCAGTGTATATCAGTTTTAACTTTCCAAATTTTTCCGAATAATATCATGCCTTTCCTAGGTAGAACTTTCAACATGATCCGGCTACCAATTTGAAGTTTTAATGGTTTACAACTTATAGAATTTGTAATTGATTCTTGACTTGTAGGAAATTTCTGGTTATTTCATGAATGCCTATTGGAATAGTGAGTTTGGCTTTTTCCGAGTTTGGTTCGTCAATAGATGATCAGTGCTTCTTCAGGTTTATAATGTAATATAGGTAATATATGTTGCTGAATTCTGCCAGAACTCAATTCTTATATGTCAGCTGGTCGATTCTAAAATGAATCTTAATTGGTCCAGTATACCAAAGGTTCAATCTCTCGTGTTTACCAAAATTGTATCATACCTCTCCAAGGCAAAGCTTTCAACTTAGTTCGTTCTCTTGCGTGAATCTAGTTGGTTTGCTGTTCAGGGATACCCAATCCGCATGACGTGTGTCATGTACCAACCTACCTCTACCAACTCCTCGTTGCTTGTAACTGGTTCTTGACTTGTGAAATTTCCTTTGTTGTTCCATAATTTAGTTCTAGACCAGTGAATTTAACTTTCCGATTTCGGTCTGTAAATGGGTAATTGGTACTTCGACCATAAAGTGCCTCAATTGATGTAGTCTCTATGCTCGCACGATAACTATGGTTGTAAAAGAATCCGATTTATGGTAAATGGTTAGTCCAACCATTTCTAGAGTCAATCACTCATACTCTGAGTATAACTTTCCTATGTTTAAATCGTTCTCTCGTTCTGACCATCGGTCTGAGGATAGTAGGCGGTGTTTACATCTAAATGGGGTTCCGAAGGAAGTCTTAAAATGATAGCTAGAAGTCTGAGGTGATTCGATCACCTTTATCAGGAACAATTGAAATAGGTACAATAAATCTTGTGACTAATTCCACAACGTTACGTCTTTCGAACACGGCGTTATACGAAGAAGATAGAATAGGGGTAACAAAGTTTGATTCTTTGTGTTTTGGTCTAATGGATTTCTAAGACATGTGTCATCCTTTGCCTACTGTGCTTGGTCTCCATTACTGACGTTTGTAATCGTTCTATGGTGTTCCTCCTAATTTCCTTCATCACATATTCCAATATTCCTTATTGTCAAGTCACAAAGCCCTAAATGCATAAGCGACGTAGCATGGTGATTGGTTTTCAAAATTTATCTCGCGATTTTTGAGTTTTTGGTCGAAATCTTTTTCTGAATAAACGAATTTAGAAAATGGAGCAAATGGTTTACTAAATAATATCTTTCTTGATGATTCAAAATTCAATAGTTAGGAAATGTGACGCGGTTTTCAAATAGGTTGTGAATAGGACTGTTTACCAAAGTTTGATGTTTATATATTTCCCATTGTACAATGGTTTAGCTAAATATTGATTAAAAATGATCGTATTTGTTCAAAATAGGTAATTCAAAAATTATTTTCCACGAGATATGTGATTTGTATAAACACAAATTTTAAATCAACTTTACTTAAAAGTGAAGACACTAAATGCATAGATGTCTAACGTTCGGTTCCTGATATTGGATGTTACCTATTGGTGGGTATCTGGAAAAACTACAAGCCTAGGTATTCAACCAACTTAAGTCTTGAGATGGTTTATCGTTGAAATTTTGTCATCACGTTGGCAAAATGTATATTCGGGTCTGATTCCTTTCTTGGTATGTAAATGAGGTTATCTAGAATTTCTTGAGAACACAATGTCTTAAGGGAATCTATATCGATATCCATAACTCAAATCAATTATCCTTGGTGAAACTTATTACAGGGATGTTTGCGTTTAGATAAGGCCATGTTTAATCAAATCGCTCTACAGTATCGGTTAGGAGGGTTGGTTTATTCCTATGGTGTTGCTTAGCGTACCTTCACAATGTGTTCGATCCTATAGCTCAGTCTAGCTAGTACCTTTGAATAATAAATTGGACAACTAGGTCAGAGATGGTGAATCGGATGGTCTCGTGGTACTGTAGGATTGTTGTTGGATTATAAATTTTCTTAGTCCAGGTATTATAGTTCCGTAATCCTTTTATTGTTTTTCTTGTATCGAGGAATCCTCCTAGTACTTGATATGGGAATTCTCTCCTAGAGAAGTCAATGGAAAGTCCAACTTAATGGCTAAGTAGGTGACAGGTGGGATAAGTATCCAGGAAGTGTTTGTCCGAAAAAGGACATTTATAAAAGAGTTTACTTGTTTAAAACGCTTTTAAACGAAGATTGTTATTAGCAATACTTTAAAAAGTAACTATTTCCTTCATGGCATAATCCTTCCTGAAGTATACATAGGTGATCAGGCTATGTATAGTTGAGGACTAATGATGCGATGCTTGATTTAGTCAAGATAGTATTACTTTTCTCAAAAGTTTTAGATGGTGTTCAACGCATTCTTATTAAAAATGGTATACTAAATATTTCCTTTCAAAGTAATATAAAAATTGTTTCGCGTAATGATAGTAAATATTTGGCGTAATATCGGAAAAATTAGTTTATAGTACGGTAACAAAACGGCTTATTTTAGAAATTCGGTAAAACAATTTCCCCATAAGGTAGTAAAATAGTTTGAAATAAAACTCGTGGAATGGTTTCTTGGATACATGGGTAAATACTATGGAATGGTAATAATCTACTAATCCGTCAAGTACGAAATCGGCCTATTCCCTAAATAAGACAATGGTATAATGTTGCGAAACGATTAAAAATTGCACAATTGCAATGGGAAATTGAATAAACGAAGGTTACGATTATCACCGAGATAACAAGGATAGTCATTACATTAGATAGGAAAGTGCTTCATATAACTAGGTTACACCGACGTACTTATGGAAAGTACCAAAGAAAGTACAACCCTAGAGGGCTCAACTATGGTTTTAAAACATGAACTGCCTCCTCCAGTTCCGGTCTCTCAACACCGGACATTCACTCTTGGAGTGTCCCACTACTCCACATTCATGGCAGATTACCGTGAGTTTCTGATACATTGCGAGGGTGGGAGCCTTGCAATA
Organism: Artemisia argyi; assembly: GCA_030686995.1. Lineage (NCBI taxonomy): Eukaryota > Viridiplantae > Streptophyta > Magnoliopsida > Asterales > Asteraceae > Artemisia > Artemisia argyi. The sequence continues at coordinate 109,675,522 of CM060704.1, read as the reverse complement.
CTTGGCTTTGTGTCCGATCTTCTTACAGTTGCCACATGGTTCCGGGCAACGGCCTGGGTTATGATGATGTAGGCACTCTTCACACTTAGGTAAAATACCAAGGTAATCATTCTTTTCCTTTAGACCTGCAGCATTAGGTTTAGCAACTCCTTGTGTCTTGTGTGGTCCTTGTGTGGTGTCACACCCCCTGAATCGGGTCCAGCGGAAGCGTACATGTAGCTGGGGTGTAACTCAATTGGTATTACAACACAAGTTCAAAACTGGTTTTCACTTCAATCATTTAGAATAAAATCATTCGACCAAAAGTATTGAATTTACATCGTTAAAATATAGTGCGGAAGTAGGCCCGTAAAATAGTTTAAAATGGTCCCCAAGTGAATATCAGAGTCTTCTATGACCATGCCATGCCCTGCCAAAACCTCCAGTAGCGTGCCATTGCTTAAAACCTGAAAATACATGCTAAAGAGTGTCAACACGAGGTTGGTGAGTTCATAAGTTTGTATTAAAACAATAGTGTTGTGAGTACAATAGAGAGTTTTGTGACCATTGTGTAACTCACAATGTCATAAAAGTAAAGTTTACCTTACAGTAAAATCAGGATTGTGGACCATGAATAGAGTGTGTGATCATTACAACAAATATAATATCACATAGAAAAATAGTCTATTACGCTAGCGCTAAGTTCATGCAACCGAAGCTACGACAGTGTGCATGCTCAAGAAGCATGTTAAATATAAAGGCCCGGCAAGTGTTTATCCCGTTACACTTGTAATTCGACATGTTATACGCTCGCGTTTGCCTATCCGGTCAAACCGAACGGGGGAGTCACCACCAATAGATCTATTTATAACATTCGCGCTTCCCAGCAGGAATTGACGGTTCATGAGTTTGGGCATAGTGGGATTCAAGGGCTTAGGCTAATCCGCGTAATAGTGTAAATAAAGCATAAGTTTCAGTGTGGTCCATAAAAGTGTTTGCATAAAAGCAATAGTTCACAAAGTGTGTTGCATAAGAGCAAAAGTTCATAAAGTGTGTTGCATAAAAGCAAAAGTTCATAAAGTGTGTTGCATAAGAGCAAAAGTTCATAAAGTGTGTTGCATAAAAGCAAAAGTTCATAAAGTGTGTTGCATAAAAGCAAAAGTTCATAAAGTGTGTTGCATAAAAGCAAAAGTTCATAGAGTGTGTTGCATAAAAGCAAAAGTTCATAAAGGGTGTTGCATAAAAGCAAGAGTTCATAAAGGGTGTTGCATAAAAGCAAGAGTTCATAAAGTGTGTTGCATGTTTATAAAACGCTTGTGTATGCGAGAAAATAATCAAGTATGCAACCGATATACACATAGGTGCATTTGAATAATCAATCAAGTATTGCACGTTCCAATAAAACAAGCATCGAGTTTAGTTAAAAAAAAACGAGCATGTATTCTCCCCCAAAACAGTTATAAAAACAAGCAAAAGTAGGGGGTATGAACTCACCTGGTGCGATAGCTATGATGACAAAAGTGGATACACTGAAATGAGGCACGATCTCTAATCGCAACCTAATATGAATGATAGTTTCTAATGTAAGAAACGAAATGATGCTACACATGCAAGTACGTATGTTATCGATACCACTCGTTAGTTTTGAAAATAGTGTTTATCGTCAAAATTATATTTTTGACGTCTCGTTAAGTTAATAACCACTTTTCATGTAGTTGTGTTGAAAAGGTACTCCACAATCCTCGTTTGGTGTTTTATCGGTAAATATAAGGTTTTCGCCGCAAAAATAACGTTTTCATTACTTGAAAATATGACCAAAATGGCCTCGCAAAACTAGTCGCGAAATATTGTACGTTAAGTGTTAATGGTCAAGCTCGGCGCTTTTGAAAACCTTGTAACAATATCTTGAAGTCGTGTTATTTAACTTTTGGCTATACGGGTCTTGATCAATGAGAGAATCGACTCTTATTGTTGCTATTTGAAAATATTATGTTCAACACTTAGAAAATTTCATTATAGCAAAAGCTGTCAAAATATATAGTTTATCGGGTATATAGATGAGGTCGTAGTTTATTCGTTACGAGTCCAATGATCAAACGGCCAATTGATTTGAAAAGCTTGCTGGGAGATCTTGATTTCATAAAACTACGGCTCGGACTCAAACTGATCCGATCATAAAGAAAAACAGCCGTGAAAGTGGTGTCTCGCAAAGACAGTTTACGTCAAAACTCTATTAGTGTACAAAAGCTGATGGAAATATATATATATCGTCGGATTTCAAACACTTGTATCTTTTTCGTTACAAGCCTGTTTTCTATGTTCTTTATATCCCCGCGAAGGTAATCAAGTATACTTTAGGTTTTTCAAGGTCTCGGCTAGTCAAGATATCATTTAATCTCAGTTTTCCTAGCTAGAAAAATCGGGACAGATTCAATATTTCAGAAAATATAGTTTTCGTCGTAAATCTTGAAAATAGCATATCTTTTTCATCGTAACTCGGATTTTATCCCCGTTTTCGGCCATAGTTTCGTCTCGGAATGTATTTTCTAAACCTTAGGTCCAAAGTTACCCAAAACCCACTGATTTTCCCACGTTTCACAAAAAGGGACAGCAGCTTTAAAAGTTTGTCAAAATCAACTTTTCTAGTTCAAGGGTTGTTCAAAGCTTAACCAAACTATCTCAAATCAACTTCACAAACACCCAATCCTACCATACACCTTCTTAGGGTGTCATGGGGTCCTAAACATCACCAATCTTGGTGGATCTCATGAGATTGTTAATAAAACTTATAGATCTATGTTTATAAAAACAAAATGAGTAATAAGTGGTATGGATCTTACATACTTGCATGTTTTACCAATATTTCTTGAAAATACATAAAAATATAAAGTAATGAAAGTATGAAAAGATCAAAAGTGTTTTTGAAGCTTACTTGAAGATTTGAGGTGATTTGATGAGAAATTGATTAATAATCTTGGGTTTTTACCACAAAACCCCAACTAGATCTTGATTGGGACTTGATAAACACTTGGATCTTGAAAAGTTTATGGATTCTCCTTATGGTTGTTTCTTGGCCGATCACACACACAAGGAAGGAGAGAAGAGAGCATTTTGTTGGTGTAAAAATGAAGTGTTAATGTGATGAAATGTGGTGGAAAGGAGTATTTATATGGGTCTAGCATTAATGGTGGTCAAAAAGTTGGTCCAAGGGGGGGACATATGGGTGGCAAAAGGAGGGAAACAAGGAGTAAAAAGGGGAGGTTTGTTGGTGGCTCATTAATTGAGCTTGTCCCCAAAGTGTAAGTATTAGTTGGTTTTATGTATTAGGTGTTATCGGGTACCGAGTTAACTAAAAATAAATGTTACCGAGGTGAAATAAAATACGACGAAGTTGTAAAAGTTGTAAAATATTATTCCTGATGAGAATCGGGTGTTGAAATAATTATCGTATTGAGATAACGCAAACCGACGGAGTTATAAGCTCTGACCGAAAAATGTAGCCATTGGTTTTAAAACACCGGGTAAATTAATAATATAATTTTTATATTATTATTATGAGTATGTAAATATGTTAGGATCATAGTCGGGAGTATTGTTAGTAGTAAAAACTGAGTGGTATCGTTAATTACAAATTAAGCATACGTATATGAAAATAATGCATATCCGTGTAGTAACTAATGTGATGATGATGTGTAGACTATTCCAGTCTATATGAAGTGTCATTAATGAATGATGCATGAATTCGCAGCTAAACCTAACTGGTTACGCGAATTTGAAGACTCGTAAACTCAGTTTACGAAATGACGAACGATGATCATGAATAGTGATTTCCCTTCGGGAATGAATAGTGTCACATGAATAGTAAAATTTCTGAACACTTCTCGGAATCACAAACTGACTCCGAAAATGATGAATAGTGACCGGTGAATAGTAATCGATGAATAGTAAATGATGAATAGTGAATAGGAGAAATGTCCCGAAAATGCGGGTTGTTACAGTCTCACCCCCTTAAAAGGAACTTCGTCCCGAAGTTCAGTTTGTGTTGGTCTCTGAAGTTGTATTGTTGAAAAGATGATGATTCTTATCGTGTGAGCTATTGAGCTCTAGCAAGGTTCAAGTCTGACGGCCACCAGGCCTACTCTGTCAGAAATGTTGAACGATCCAGTGTATATCGGGTTCATGAATGCCTACTGGACTAGAGAGTTGGGCTTTTGCCAATTTCAATCCGTCAATGGATGTTGGCACTTCGGCCATAGAGTGCTTCAAATGGTGTAGTCTCTACACTCGTGTGGTAACTAAGGTTGCAATTGAATTTGATTTATGGCAAATGGTTAGTCCAACCATTTCTAGTGTCAATCACACCCGATTTGGGCATATCTCCCTATGTTTGAATCAATCTCAAATTCTGACCATTGGTCTACAGATGATAGGTGGTGTGGTTCCAAAGAGATCTTAATGAAATCGTTAGGAGTTGAGGTGAATCAAATTCCTTTATTAGGAATAATTGAAATGGGTATCATGAATCTTGTTTTGAAAGACTTATAGGGTTAAATCCGTGAAAGGGTGTTGTTGAAAATAATAGATTAGGATAAGGTTGTGATCCTCCGCAGGATTTCAGGAATTGAGTCTCTTTCCACCTGCGATGCTTAGTTTCCATTACTAAGATTTTCCCCAAGTTCTATGTCATAAATTCACAAAATCCTAAATGTATAAGTGATGTAATATAGTGATTGATTTTCAAAGTTTGTTTTGAGATTGTGTGTTTTGTTCATAAACCTTCCCTTTACAACTTTAAGCAAACGGCTTTTTAAAGTAACGTATTTCTTGATGTTTCAAAATTTAATAGTTATGCAAGATAGGACAATTTTCAACATAAGGTGGATAATATGGTTGACCAAAGATTGTTGTTTAAAATTTCCTAACATTCAATAGTTTTGTGAAAGGTTAACCAAAAGGAATTTGCTTGTCAAAATAAGTGCCTCAGAAAAGTATTTCTTACAAGATATATGTTTTGTATAATGGTAGTTTGGAGAAAAATCCATTTAGAGTGAACGTATCAAGAGGATAAAAATAGCCAGGTATGTATGTCTGCACAAATGCATAGGTGTCTAACATGTTTGAATAAAGTCTATTAGTGAGGACATGTTCAATTGAAGGTTCTATAGTCTTGGTTAGGAGGTTGGATGTATCTCTATAGTGTTGCTTAGTGAGCATTCGCATCGAAACTAATCTTGTAATTCAATCAAGCCAATACTTTCCGGATGGTGGAATTGTGGCAATCAGGCCAGTGTTAGTGGTTCGAATAGTTTTGTGGTATCCTGATATTTCTGTTGAGTTTTGAATGGTTTCAATGTACCGAGAGATCCTCCTTATAGATGGTATGGAAAGTTTTTCCTAGGGAGGTCATTGATAATATCCACTTATCAATATAGGGAGTAATGAGGAATAAGTGACATCGGAGTCTATAGAGTGTTAGCTAATTCCTTATATATGGGGAATGGGGAAAGGAAATGATAATGAGGGTGAGAAGGGGAAAGATTGTGACAACTGCAACAAAATGAGATTGTGATAAAAGAAAATACTGTGATATAAGTGTATCGTGCATAGACGTAAATGTCCATGAGATGAAATGACCAGTTTGCGTGCTTCCAATCGGTGGTTAACGAGATGGTGAAAAGTATGAATGTTCTGCCAACGAGTGTTTACACACACGTAAATGAAACATTTGGGAATTGAGTAGAGAATTCAATCCAGACAGAATTTTTTTTTATAACCATTCTCAGTATTGCAAAATTCATTTCTGAGTCAGACATAGGTGGTCAGCCTATATCTCACTATCCCGGGTTGAATATAGATGACCAGTCTATATTCCACCGAGGTTCCATGAATTTTGAAATACTCAACTCAGTTATACTAAGACTATGTCCTTCCCAAATACCAAGACGTTCTGAAAGACAAAAGCAAGTGACCAAACTCGAGGTCAAATTATGAAGCTATGCAAGGAAAAGCATAACGTGGTGACATATACGATACATGAGCATGCTTATATGAAAAACAATTATAGTAATCAACTATAATAAGTGAATATAACATATCAGATAATGAGACACAAATCTCATCACCTATGTCAGCAACTAACCACAAATGAGGCTTCAGCTTGGCAGGCAGGCACGTGACGGTCATAGGGTTATGTTTTCGTGGAAGTAGCTATAGTCTAGGTTTTAAAAACACTTAGTTCGCTATAGCCAAAGCTCTGATACCAATCTGTCACACCCCCTGAATCGGGTCCAGCGGAAGCGTACATGTAGCTGGGGTGTAACTCAATTGGTATTACAACACAAGTTCAAAACTGGTTTTCACTTCAATCATTTAGAATAAAATCATTCGACCAAAAGTATTGAATTTACATCGTTAAAATATAGTGCGGAAGTAGGCCCGTAAAATAGTTTAAAATGGTCCCCAAGTGAATATCAGAGTCTTCTATGACCATGCCATGCCCTGCCAAAACCTCCAGTAGCGTGCCATTGCTTAAAACCTGAAAATACATGCTAAAGAGTGTCAACACGAGGTTGGTGAGTTCATAAGTTTGTATTAAAACAATAGTGTTGTGAGTACAATAGAGAGTTTTGTGACCATTGTGTAACTCACAATGTCATAAAAGTAAAGTTTACCTTACAGTAAAATCAGGATTGTGGACCATGAATAGAGTGTGTGATCATTACAACAAATATAATATCACATAGAAAAATAGTCTATTACGCTAGCGCTAAGTTCATGCAACCGAAGCTACGACAGTGTGCATGCTCAAGAAGCATGTTAAATATAAAGGCCCGGCAAGTGTTTATCCCGTTACACTTGTAATTCGACATGTTATACGCTCGCGTTTGCCTATCCGGTCAAACCGAATGGGGGAGTCACCACCAATAGATCTATTTATAACATTCGCGCTTCCCAGCAGGAATTGACGGTTCATGAGTTTGGGCATAGTGGGATTCAAGGGCTTAGGCTAATCCGCGTAATAGTGTAAATAAAGCATAAGTTTCAGTGTGGTCCATAAAAGTGTTTGCATAAAAGCAATAGTTCACAAAGTGTGTTGCATAAGAGCAAAAGTTCATAAAGTGTGTTGCATAAAAGCAAAAGTTCATAAAGTGTGTTGCATAAGAGCAAAAGTTCATAAAGTGTGTTGCATAAAAGCAAAAGTTCATAAAGTGTGTTGCATAAAAGCAAAAGTTCATAAAGTGTGTTGCATAAAAGCAAAAGTTCATAGAGTGTGTTGCATAAAAGCAAAAGTTCATAAAGGGTGTTGCATAAAAGCAAGAGTTCATAAAGGGTGTTGCATAAAAGCAAGAGTTCATAAAGTGTGTTGCATGTTTATAAAACGCTTGTGTATGCGAGAAAATAATCAAGTATGCAACCGATATACACATAGGTGCATTTGAATAATCAATCAAGTATTGCACGTTCCAATAAAACAAGCATCGAGTTTAGTTAAAAAAAAACGAGCATGTATTCTCCCCCAAAACAGTTATAAAAACAAGCAAAAGTAGGGGGTATGAACTCACCTGGTGCGATAGCTATGATGACAAAAGTGGATACACTGAAATGAGGCACGATCTCTAATCGCAACCTAATATGAATGATAGTTTCTAATGTAAGAAACGAAATGATGCTACACATGCAAGTACGTATGTTATCGATACCACTCGTTAGTTTTGAAAATAGTGTTTATCGTCAAAATTATATTTTTGACGTCTCGTTAAGTTAATAACCACTTTTCATGTAGTTGTGTTGAAAAGGTACTCCACAATCCTCGTTTGGTGTTTTATCGGTAAATATAAGGTTTTCGTCGCAAAAATAACGTTTTCATTACTTGAAAATATGACCAAAATGGCCTCGCAAAACTAGTCGCGAAATATTGTACGTTAAGTGTTAATGGTCAAGCTCAGCGCTTTTGAAAACCTTGTAACAATATCTTGAAGTCGTGTTATTTAACTTTTGGCTATACGGGTCTTGATCAATGAGAGAATCGACTCTTATTGTTGCTATTTGAAAATATTATGTTCAACACTTAGAAAATTTCATTATAGCAAAAGCTGTCAAAGTATATAGTTTATCGGGTATATAGATGAGGTCGTAGTTTATTCGTTACGAGTCCAATGATCAAACGGCCAATTGATTTGAAAAGCTTGCTGGGAGATCTTGATTTCATAAAACTACGGCTCGGACTCAAACTGATCCTATCATAAAGAAAAACAGCCGTGAAAGTGGTGTCTCGCAAAGACAGTTTACGTCAAAACTCTATTAGTGTACAAAAGCTGATGGAAATATATATATATCGTCGGATTTCAAACACTTGTATCTTTTTCGTTACAAGCCCGTTTTCTATGTTCTTTATATCCCCGCGAAGGTAATCAAGTATACTTTAGGTTTTTCAAGGTCTCGGCTAGTCAAGATATCATTTAATCTCAGTTTTCCTAGCTAGAAAAATCGGGACAGATTCAATATTTCAGAAAATATAGTTTTCGTCGTAAATCTTGAAAATAGCATATCTTTTTCGTCGTAACTCGGATTTTATCCCCGTTTTCGGCCATAGTTTCATCTCGGAATGTATTTTCTAAACCTTAGGTCCAAAGTTACCCAAAACCCACTGATTTTCCCACGTTTCACAAAAAGGGACAGCAGCTTTAAAAGTTTGTCAAAATCAACTTTTCTAGTTCAAGGGTTGTTCAAAGCTTAACCAAACTATCTCAAATCAACTTCACAAACACCCAATCCTACCATACACCTTCTTAGGGTGTCATGGGGTCCTAAACATCACCAATCTTGGTGGATCTCATGAGATTGTTAATAAAACTTATAGATCTATGTTTATAAAAACAAAATGAGTAATAAGTGGTATGGATCTTACATACTTGCATGTTTTACTAATATTTCTTGAAAATACATAAAAATATAAAGTAATGAAAGTATGAAAAGATCAAAAGTGTTTTTGAAGCTTACTTGAAGATTTGAGGTGATTTGATGAGAAATTGATTAATAATCTTGGGTTTTTACCACAAAACCCCAACTAGATCTTGATTGGGACTTGATAAACACTTGGATCTTGAAAAGTTTATGGATTCTCCTTATGGTTGTTTCTTGGCCGATCACACACACAAGGAAGGAGAGAAGAGAGCATTTTGTTGGTGTAAAAATGAAGTGTTAATGTGATGAAATGTGGTGGAAAGGAGTATTTATATGGGTCTAGCATTAATGGTGGTCAAAAAGTTGGTCCAAGGGGGGGACATATGGGTGGCAAAAGGAGGGAAACAAGGAGTAAAAAGGGGAGGTTTGTTGGTGGCTCATTAATTGAGCTTGTCCCCAAAGTGTAAGTATTAGTTGGTTTTATGTATTAGGTGTTATCGGGTACCGAGTTAACTAAAAATAAATGTTACCGAGGTGAAATAAAATACGACGAAGTTGTAAAAGTTGTAAAATATTATTCCTGATGAGAATCGGGTGTTGAAATAATTATCGTATTGAGATAACGCAAACCGACGGAGTTATAAGCTCTGACCGAAAAATGTAGCCATTGGTTTTAAAACACCGGGTAAATTAATAATATAATTTTTATATTATTATTATGAGTATGTAAATATGTTAGGATCATAGTCGGGAGTATTGTTAGTAGTAAAAACTGAGTGGTATCGTTAATTACAAATTAAGCATACGTATATGGAAATAATGCATATCCGTGTAGTAACTAATGTGATGATGATGTGTAGACTATTTCAGTCTATATGAAGTGTCATTAATGAATGATGCATGAATTCGCAGCTAAACCTAACTGGTTACGCGAATTTGAAGACTCGTAAACTCAGTTTACGAAATGACGAACGATGATCATGAATAGTGATTTCCCTTCGGGAATGAATAGTGTCACATGAATAGTAAAATTTCTGAACACTTCTCGGAATCACAAACTGACTCCGAAAATGATGAATAGTAAAATGATGAATAGTGACCGGTGAATAGTAATCGATGAATAGTAAATGATGAATAGTGAATAGGAGAAATGTCCCGAAAATGCGGGTTGTTACATGTGGCATTCTCACCTCGGTTGTTTTTCCACTTCCTTTTATTGTCACTATTGTTTCCCGATTTCTTGGTGCGGGCTATATGTTTCTTTGCTTCGATCGCCATTCCGATAGCTGTAGGCATGGTATCAGGTTCCCATGAGTTGACCAACATACGAATTTCAGGAGAAAGTCCTCCGATGTACCTTTCAAGTTTCTTGCTTTCTGGTTCATCCATTGCAGAGCCTAGTCGAGCGAAATCATAAAAAGAAGCAGTATACTTAACAACATCATCTCCTACCATGGTAAGGTTTAGTGTTTCCTGTTCGATTGCTTGTAATTCACTTTTCACACAGAACTTCAAACTCATCATCCTTTTGAGTTTCTCCCAAGAGTGTGAGTAAGCAGCATCAACTCCTACTACCTGGACATACTTAGTCCACCATTTCGGGGCACGCTCCTGAAAAGTGCAAGTGGCGAACTTAACTTTGTCTTCCTTACGGCAGTCGCCACATTGAAATATTGTTTCTAATTCTTCGAACCAATTGAGAAATTCCTTTATGTCTATATTTCCGCTAAAGGAGGGAGGATTGCACCCCATAAATTCCACGTGAGTAAGCTTCTTGGTGAGGGCGGTAGTTACATTCCTGGCAATGGATTGTCCAACAGTAGCTTGTGTCATGCTTGGAGTGGTTTGCTTAAATCTACTTCCATCAAATCATAAGAGACCATGAGAATCTATAGGTAATAAGGATCATCCTATTCATAACACATGAATATAATACATGAAGGTTTCGGTTTATATGGACCAATATCATAGATAGCACAACCATTCCCCTATAGTAGAGTCAATACTTGATGATTCCGTTTGTACAACAATCAAAATACTACAAGTTTCTTTAACTATGTCACACTTCCCGTGTTTAGGATAATAGTAAAAGCTAGTAAAGATATAAGTCTAGTTTAAAGATTTCCTGTAGTCCCTCTAAGTGAAATCAGGTTTATGGCATCATAAGGTCGAGATAGTCCTGAAGTGGTATATGTAGTTGTGCATCGATCAAGTCCTAGATAGTGTAGGTTCCAAACTAATTCTAAGGAATCTGCGGATGTTCCTGTTGAGTCCGTAATTCTTGGTATTATCCACAAGGCGTTATCTAATTCATGGCAAGTGAAAATGGAAAAGGAAACTGACAATGGTGGTATTCTAAAGGATGAGAATAACATTGATGACGATGAAATCCCAGTGATGAGTTAGGAGATAATGGTGATAATAGTGAATGGAATACCACCCTCTTTCGCGCTATCTCGCGACATCAAAGAGGTAAAGCTGAAGTACGCACTATGGGACGACCAATAGTGTAATAAGTAACCAACGATGGTAGTAGTACCTAAGTAGTAAGCGTCCTACTAGTGAAGGAAAGAAAACATGCTATCTCCCTTGTAATAAGCATCCTAATAAGTCCATTAAAATTAAGTCTGAATACTCTACCAAACGGCATTCTATGTATAGGCTGCATGAGAACCTTGCTCTTATGATAATTCAATAGTGCTAATGGTGGTGTAAGTACAGCTGGTGGTATAATGGTAGTGGAAGATGACAAGGCATCTTCAATGTCGGAATCCGACGAAAGGATAACAGCGTGGGTATCTGAAGACATGTCACTTGTGAACCAGGTCAATATAATCATCATATATATATATGAGTATGGGTATGAATAACTCGTACAGTGTGTGCGTAAAACAGCATGTATAGTGAATATGCACCTATGATGAAATGATGAGATGCTATGATGATGTGGTTATAGTCTAGGGTCCATGATACATCCTAGTTCGCTATAACCTTAGCTCTGATGCCAATCTGTCACACCCCCAAAATACCTGAATGGCAGCGGAATGGAATACCTGGGGGTGACTGTCATAGCACCATCGTTACAGTTACATTGAACGACCTAAAGTGTCGTTTAGAAAACACAGCGTTTGATCATTTAAAACATTCAGAGTTTACAAAACTTAGGTCCCAAAAGTTATTGCCAATTTAGTTAAAATAAGTTCCACAAGATCAAACGTTTCATAAGTGCAGAAAATATAAGGTGAGACGCGTCGACTCCGCGACTCCATGAAGGTCCAAATGTATGCACATGAACTACCTTAGTACCCTGAGAAATACATTGCGAAAAAAAAACGGTCAACATAAAGTTGGTGAATAATCATAGGTTTATAAGTTAAATCGTATGTACATTAACCACAAGTATAAAGTAAAGTACTAAAATATCAAAAAGCTACATTGTCTCTTAAGCTCATGGCACCGAAGCTCGACGTACTAAAATTGGCCCCAAAGGAGTGTTTATCAGGCACTCAAATTATTCAGACATGAAATGCATTCGTTTTCCTTATGGAGCAACCCAAACACGAATGGAGGAGTCACCCTCGATAGATCTATCCACTCACTCTCGCTTGGCAATATAATTAACGGTCCATGATAATAAAGGGGACTTGAAGTGATAGTACTAACAACTTAAGCAATGTATGGAATTTAATACTTGGGCATGTACAAAAAAAAATAATTGTGCAATGTATTCTCCCCCGTAGGATTTAAAATCAAATAAGTACTAAAAACGGGGCTATGAAGACTCACCTGGAGTGATAGTACTAAGATGGTACAACGATGGTAAAGTAGTCGGGACAATGAGGCGCGAACACTAGCCGCAACCTAAATGGATAATCGTGATCTAATTTAGATCAAGCCGTAATGTAATGAATGCACATGCACATGATACCTATACCACACGTAATTTGGAAATACTCGTTATTGTCATAGTAAAATAGTTTCCATACTTAGGAAAAATAAGTCCAAATAGGGAAGTATATAACTTGTCGTATTATCTCGTATAAAAATGATAGCGTTATATTCCTCGTATCGAAAACCTTAAAATAACGTCGTTATGTCGTATAAATATTCTTTTGGGTCATACGTATTTCATTTGTTAAGAATATAGTCCTTAGTAATATTTCTAGAAAATATACCATTTAGTACGTAAGTTATTATTTTTCTAGTAGTGACTATATATATGTATATAGTTTTGACGATATTAAAACGTGTATAACTTGGTCGTTTTAAGCTCATTTTACTCGTCCTTTATGTCCACGGATTCGTTTTAGTAAGTACTAATATATTTTTGATAACTCGGCTCCTCTAGGTTACGTTTAATGCCTATATTTGCCCGTCGAAAACTGTCAAACAGCATGCAGTTTTTCAGAAAATAGTTTTCGTCGTTAAATTTACAAAAATCATATCTCCTTCGTTATTAACTCGTTTTTATCCCCGTTTTCGGCTATAGTTTCGTATCGGAGAGTATTTTCTAAATCTTTGGTCAAAAGTTACACCCTTGCCCCTGATCTTTCCACGTTTGCCAAAAAGGGACAGCAACATTTTGAAAGTGTTAAAAATAGATTTTCCTAGTTTCTAACTTGTTCCAACTTCAACCAAACCACTTTCAATCACCACAAAACTAGTCTAATCCTACCATACACCTTCTTAGGGTGTCATGGGTTCCTAAACATCAAAAATCAAGTGGATCTAACAAGGATCTACCTATAATCTATTTCTATGGCTCAAAAGTTAAAAGTTTATAAAATAAAATGGTATAAGTAACTTATGCATGTAGATCTTGTATATAAATCATATGAGTATTATAAAAGCTTGGTAAAATTATAAAAATAGGTTTCATACACTTACTTGAAAGATAGATGGGTTTATGATGGTGGAAAGTTAGGAAATCCTTAAGTTTGTATTGCAAAACCCTTAAAGGAACCTTAGATGATCTTGTTTATATATTTTTCTTGGAAAGTTGATGATGTTTTCTTGCTCCTTGATCCTTGGCCAAACACCACAAGAGAAGAGAGAAAAGAGAAAGTTTACTTGTTTTGATTTTGGAAATGAATGAAAAAGTGTAGTTTTATGTTTTTATATTTTCTATTCTAGACAAGTTATGACAAGGTTTTAATGAGTTAGTAGGAAATTCAAGTGTGTAAGTTGATTGGTAAGGAGGGGAGGGGCGGCAAGATGGAGGAAGGAAGAAAAATGATGGGTTGTGTAAGAATTTGTGGTATTAGGTGATGATTTGTGTATTTATTTGTAGTTTTAAGGTGTACCGGGTACCGAGTTAACTAAAAATAAATTTTAACGGAGTTAACCGGGATAAAATAAAGTTGTAAAAATTGTAAAAATATGTTGGGTATCAATATTGAGTGTTTGGATGATTATTGTTTAGTTTTTACGAAAACCGTCGTAAATGAATTAGGCGTACGATATAAATTAAATAAATTTCCAAAACACCGGGTAAATTAATGTTATAATTTTTATATTATAAAAATGAATATAAAAATATATTGGGATCATAGTCGGGAGTGTGGGACGTGTTAGTCACATTATTGATCATTTGTTAACGTTTATATAGAAATAATTATAAGTAAAAGTTAATTATACCAAAAGTACTAATTTAATTATCCTACGAGTGGAATAGTATGCAAGTGCCATAAAGATGATATGCAGACTATTTCTAGTTCGTATGAGATGTCCCAAATGATAATGCATGAGTTCGCACCTGAACCAATACGGTTACGCGAATTTGAATACTCGTAAACTAAATTTACGATGACATGAGTAATACACGTGAATAGTGACATTTCTTCTGGAAATGAATAGTGTCAAGTGAATAGTAAAATTTCTGAACGCTTCTCAGAATGTCAAATTGACCTCGAAAATGATGAATAGTGATCAATGAATAGTAAATGATGAATAGTAACTTGTGAATAGTAAATTGTCGAGGTTTGGAAAATGACCGGAAATTACGAGTTGTGACAGTCTTCCCCTCTAACAGGAACTTCGTCTCGAAGTTCAGTTTGTGTTGGTCTCTGGAGTGGTATTGGTGAAAAGATGATAATAGTTGAGAATTCCAGCCAACTTTCATTATAGGAATTCGACTCTGTTTCAATCGTTCGACCTAACAGTCCATGATTTCTAGGTTTAGGTTTGTCATTGGGTTGGATTCCTTCCAATGGAATCATAAGTGACTAATCTGAAAGTCATTTCCTGGGGTTTGAATAGGTGAAACATAGTTGTGTAATCCGGCTGTTCTCTAACAAGGCTCAAGTCTGATGGCCACTAGGCCTACTCTATCTGAAATATTACATGGTCCAGTGTATATCAGTTTTAACTTTCCAAATTTTTCCGAATAATATCATGCCTTTCCTAGGCAGAACTTTCAACATGATCCGGCTACCAATTTGAAGTTTTAATGGTTTACAACTTATAGAATTTGTAATTGATTCTTGACTTGTAAGAAATTTCTGGTTATTTCATGAATGCCTATTGGAATAGTGAGTTTGGCTTTTTCCGAGTTTGGTTCGTCAATAGATGATCAGTGCTTCTTCAGGTTTATAATGTAATATAGGTAATATATGTTGCTGAACTCTGCCAGAACTCAATTCTTATATGTCAGCTGGTCGATTCTAAAATGAATCTTAATTGGTCCAGTATACCAAAGGTTCAATCTCTCGTGTTTACCAAAATTGTATCATACCTCTCCAAGGCAAAGCTTTCAACTTAGTTCGTTCTCTTGCGTGAATCTAGTTGGTTTGCTGTTCAGGGATACCCAATCCGCATGACGTGTGTCATGTACCAACCTACCTCTACCAACTCCTCGTTGCCTGTAACTGGTTCTTGACTTGTGAAATTTCCTTTGTTGTTCCATAATTTAGTTCTAGACCAGTGAATTTAACTTTCCGATTTCGGTCTGTAAATGGGTAATTGGTACTTCGACCATAAAGTGCCTCAATTGATGTAGTCTCTATGCTTGCACGATAACTATGGTTGTAAAAGAATCCGATTTATGGTAAATGGTTAGTCCAACCATTTCTAGAGTCAATCACTCATACTCTGAGTATAACTTTCCTATGTTTAAATCGTTCTCTCGTTCTGACCATCGGTCTGAGGACAGTAGGCGGTGTTTACATCTAAATGGGGTTCCGAAGGAAGTCTTAAAATGATAGCTAGAAGTCTGAGGTGATTCGATCACCTTTATCAGGAACAATTGAAATAGGTACAATAAATTTTGTGACTAATTCCACAACGTTACGTCTTTCGAACACGGCGTTATACGAAGAAGATAGAATAGGGGTAACAAAGTTTGATTCTTTGTGTTTTGGTCTAATGGATTTCTAAGACATGTGTCATCCTTTGCCTACTGTGCTTGGTCTCCATTACTGACGTTTGTAATCGTTCTATGGTGTTCCTCCTAATTTCCTTCATCATATATTCCAATATTCCTTATTGTCAAGTCACAAAGCCCTAAATGCATAAGCGACGTAGCATGGTGATTGGTTTTCAAAATTTATCTCGCGATTTTTGAGTTTTTGGTCGAAATCTTTTTCTGAATAAACGAATGTAGAAAATGGAGCAAATGGTTTACTAAATAATATCTTTCTTGATGATTCAAAATTCAATAGTTAGGAAATGTGACGCGGTTTTCAAATAGGTTGTGAATAGGACTGTTAACCAAAGTTTGATGTTTATATATTTCCCATTGTACAATGGTTTAGCTAAATATTGATTAAAAAGGATCGTATTTGTTCAAAATAGGTAATTCAAAAATTATTTACCACGAGATATGTGATTTGTATAAACACAAATTTTAAATCAACTTTACTTAAAAGTGAAGACACTAACAAGGATAAAATAGTAGGATAGGTAATGTTCGCATAAATGCATAGATGTCTAACGTTCGGTTCCTGATATTGGATGTTACCTATTGGTGGGTATCTGGAAAAACTACAAGCCTAGGTATTCAACCAACTTAAGTCTTGAGATGGTTTATCGTTGAAATTTTGTCATCACGTTGGCAAAATGTATATTCGGGTCTGATTCCTTTCTTGGTATGTAAATGAGGTTATCTAGAATTTCTTGAGAACACAATGTCTTAAGGGAATCTATATCGATATACATAACTCAAATCAATTATCCTTGGTGAAACTTATTACAGGGATGTTTGTGTTTAGATAAGGCCATGTTTAATCAAATCGCTCTACAGTATCGGTTAGGAGGCTTGGTTTATTCCTATGGTGTTGCTTAGCGTACCTTCACAATGTGTTCGATCCTATAGCTCAGTCTAGCTAGTACCTTTGAATAATAAATTGGACAACTAGGTCAGAGATGGTGAATCGGATGGTCTCGTGGTACTGTAGGATTGTTGTTGGATTATAAATTTTCTTAGTCCAGGTATTATAGTTCCGTAATCCTTTTATTGTTTTTCTTGTATCGAGGAATCCTCCTAGTACTTGATACGGGAATTCTCTCCTAGAGAAGTCAATGGAAAGTCCAACTTAATGGCTAAGTAGGTGACAGGTGGGATAAGTATCCAGGAAGTGTTTGTCCGAAAAAGGACATTTATAAAAGAGTTTACTTGTTTAAAACGCTTTTAAACGAAGATTGTTATTAGCAATACTTTAAAAAGTAACTATTTCCTTCATGGCATAATCCTTCCTGAAGTATACATAGGTGATCAGGCTATGTATAGTTGAGGACTAATGATGCGATGCTTGATTTAGTCAAGATAGTATTACTTTTCTCAAAAGTTTTAGATGGTGTTCAACGCATTCTTATTAAAAATGGTATACTAAATATTTCCTTTCAAAGTAATATAAAAATTGTTTCGCGTAATGATAGTAAATATTTGGCGTAATATCGGAAAAATCAGTTTATAGTACGGTAACAAAACGGCTTATTTTAGAAATTCGGTTAAACAATTTCCCCATAAGGTAGTAAAATAGTTTGAAATAAAACTCGTGGAATGGTTTCTTGGATACATGGGTAAATACTATGGAATGGTAATAATCTACTAATCCATCAAGTACGAAATCGGCCTATTCCCTAAATAAGACAATGGTATAATGTTGCGAAACGATTAAAAATTGCACAATTGCAATGGGAAATGGAATAAACGAAGGTTACGATTATCACCGAGATAACAAGGATAGTCATTACATTAGATAGGAAAGTGCTTCATATAACTAGGTTACACCGACGTACTTATGGAAAGTACCAAAGAAAGTACAACCCTAGAGGGCTCAACTATGGTTTTAAAACATGAACTGCCTCCTCCAGTTCCGGTCTCTCAACACCGGACATTCACTCTTGGAGTGTCCCACTACTCCACATTCATGGCAGATTACCGTGAGTTTCTGATGCATTGCGAGGGTGGGAGCCTTGCAATACTTGGCTTTGTGTCCGATCTTCTTACAGTTGCCACATGGTTCCGTGCAACGGCCTGGGTTATGATGATGTCGGCACTCTTCACACTTAGGTAAAATACCAAGGTAATCATTCTTTTCCTTTAGACCTGCAGCATTAGGTTTAGCAACTCCTTGTCACTTGTGTGGCATTCTCACCTCGGTTGTTTTTCCACTTCCTTTTATTGTCACTATTGTTTCCCGATTTCTTGGTGCGGGCTATATGTTTCTTTGCTTCGATCGCCATTCCGATAGCTGTAGGCATGGTATCAGGTTCCCATGAGTTGACCAACATACGAATTTCAGGAGAAAGTCCTCCGATGTACCTTTCAAGTTTCTTTCTTTCTGGTTCATCCATTGCAGAGCCTAGTCGAGCGAAATCATAAAAAGAAGCAGTATACTTAACAACATCATCTCCTACCATGGTAAGGTTTAGTGTTTCCTGTTCGATTGCTTGTAATTCACTTTTCACACAGAACTTCAAACTCGTCATCCTTTTGAGTTTCTCCCAAGAGTGTGAGTAAGCAGCATCAACTCCTACTACCTGGACATACTTAGTCCACCATTTCTGGGCATGCTCCTGAAAAGTGCAAGTGGCGAACTTAACTTTGTCTTCCTTACGGCAGTCGCCACATTGAAATATTGTTTCTAATTCTTCGAACCAATTGAGAAATTCCTTTGTGTCTATATTTCCGCTAAAGGAGGGAGGATTGCACCCCATAAATTCCACGTGAGTAAGCTTCTTGGTGAGGGCGGTAGTTACATTCCTGGCAATGGATTGTCCAACAGTAGCTTGCGTCATGCTTGGAGTGGTTTGCTTAAATCTACTTCCATCAAATCATAAGAGACCATGAGAATCTATAGGTAATAAGGATCATCCTATTCATAACACATGAATATAATACATGAAGGTTTCGGTTTATATGGACCAATATCATAGATAGCACAACCATTCCCCTATAGTAGAGTCAATACTTGATGATTCCGTTTGTACAACAATCAAAATACTACAAGTTTCTTTAACTATGTCACACTTCCCGTGTTTAGGATAATAGTAAAAGCTAGTAAAGATATAAGTCTAGTTTAAAGATTTCCTGTAGTCCCTCTAAGTGAAATCAGGTTTATGGCATCATAAGGTCGAGATAGTCCTGAAGTGGTATATGTAGTTGTGCATCGATCAAGTCCTAGATAGTGTAGGTTCCAAACTAATTCTAAGGAATCTGCGGATGTTCCTGTTGAGTCCGTAATTCTTGGTATTATCCACAAGGCGTTATCTAATTCATGGCAAGTGAAAATGGAAAAGGAAACTGACAATGGTGGTATTCTATGGGACGACCAATAGTGTAATAAGTAACCAACGATGGTGGTTGTACCTAAGTAGTAAGCGTCCTACTAGTGAAGGAAAGAAAACATGCTATCTCCCTTGTAATAAGCATCCTAATAAGTCCATTAAAATTAAGTCTGAATACTCTACCAAACGGCATTCTATGTATAGGCTGCATGAGAACCTTGCTCTTATGACAATTCAATAGTGCTAATGGTGGTGTAAGTACAACTGGTGGTATAATGGTAGTGGAAGATGACAAGGCATCTTCAATGTCGGAATCCGACGAAAGGATAACAGCGTGGGTATCTGAAGACATGTCACGTGTGAACCAGGTCAATATAATCATCATATATATATATGAGTATGGGTATGAATAACTCGTACAGTGTGTGCGTAAAACAACATGTATAGTGAATATGCACCTATGATGAAATGATGAGATGCTATGATGATGTGGTTATAGTCTAGGGTCCATGATACATCCTAGTTCGCTATAACCTTAGCTCTGATGCCAATCTGTCACACCCCCAAAATACCTGAATGGCAGCGGAATGGAATACCTGGGGGTGACTGTCATAGCACCATCGTTACAGTTACATTGAACGACCTAAAGTGTCGTTTAGAAAACACAGCGTTTGATCATTTAAAACATTCAGAGTTGACAAAACTTAGGTCCCAAAAGTTATTGCCAATTTAGTTAAAATAAGTTCCACAAGATCAAACGTTTCATAAGTGCAGAAAATATAAGGTGAGACGCGTCGACTCCGCGACTCCATGAAGGTCCAAATGTATGCACATGAACTACCTTAGTTACCTGAGAAATACATTGCGAAAAAAAAACGGTCAACGTAAAGTTGGTGAATAATCATAGGTTTATAAGTTAAATCGTATGTACATTAACCACAAGTATAAAGTAAAGTACTAAAATGTCAAAAAGCTACATTGTCTCTTAAGCTCATGGCACCGAAGCTCGACGTACTAAAATTGGCCCCAAAGGAGTGTTTATCAGGCACTCAAATTATTCAGACATGAAATGCATTCGTTTTCCTTATGGAGCAACCCAAACACGAATGGAGGAGTCACCCTCGATAGATCTATCCACTAACTCTCGCTTGGCAATATAATTAACGGTCCATGATAATAAAGGGGACTTGAAGTGATAGTACTAACAACTTAAGCAATGTATGGAATTTAATACTTGGGCATGTACAAAAAAAAAATAATTGTGCAATGTATTCTCCCCCGTGGGATTTAAAATCAAATAAGTACTAAAAACGGGGCTATGAAGACTCACCTGGAGTGATAGTACTAAGATGGTACAACGATGGTAAAGTAGTCGGGACAATGAGGCGCGAACTCTAGCCGCAACCTAAATGGATAATCGTGATCTAATTTAGATCAAGCCGTAATGTAATGAATGCACATGCACATGATACCTATACCACTCGTAATTTGGAAATACTCGTTATTGTCATAGTAAAATAGTTTCCATACTTAGGAAAAATAAGTCCAAATAGGGAAGTATATAACTTGTCGTATTATCTCGTATAAAAATGTTAGCGTTATATTCCTCGTATCGAAAACCTTAAAATAACGTCGTTATGTCGTATAAATATTCTTTTGGGTCATACGTATTTCATTTGTTAAGAATATAGTCCTTAGTAATATTTCTAGAAAATATACCATTTAGTACATAAGTTATTATTTTTCTAGTAGTGACTATATATATATGTATATAGTTTTGACGATATTAAAATGTGTATAACTTGGTCGTTTTAAGCTCATTTTACTCGTCCTTTATGTCCATGGATTCGTTTTAGTAAGTACTAATATATTTTTGATAACTCGGCTCCTCTAGGTTACGTTTAATGCCTATATTTGCCCGTCGAAAACTGTCAAACAGCATGCAGTTTTTCAGAAAATAGTTTTCGTCGTTAAATTTACAAAAATCATATCTCCTTCGTTATTAACTCGTTTTTATCCCCGTTTTCGGCTATAGTTTCGTATCGGAGAGTATTTTCTAAATCTTTGGTCAAAAGTTACACCCTTGCCCCTGATCTTTCCACGTTTTCCAAAAAGGGACAGCAACATTTTGAAAGTGTTAAAAATAGATTTTCCTAGTTTCTAACTTGTTCCAACTTCAACCAAACCACTTTCAATCACCACAAAACTAGTCTAATCCTACCATACACCTTCTTAGGGTGTCATGGGTTCCTAAACATCAAAAATCAAGTGGATCTAACAAGGATCTACCTATAATCTATTTCTATGGCTCAAAAGTTAAAAGTTTATAAAATAAAGTGGTATAAGTAACTTATGCATGTAGATCTTGTATATAAATCATATGAGTATTATAAAAGCTTGGTAAAATTATAAAAATAGGTTTCATACACTTACTTGAAAGATAGATGGGTTTATGATGGTGGAAAGTTAGGAAATCCTTAAGTTTGTATTGCAAAACCCTTAAAGGAACCTTAGATGATCTTGTTTATATATTTTTTCTTGGAAAGTTGATGATGTTTTCTTGCTCCTTGATCCTTGGCCGAACACCACAAGAGAAGAGAGAAAAGAGAAAGTTTACTTGTTTTGATTTTGGAAATGAATGAAAAAGTGTAGTTTTATGTTTTTATATTTTCTATTCTAGACAAGTTATGACAAGGTTTTAATGAGTTAGTAGGAAATTCAAGTGTGTAAGTTGATTGGTAAGGAGGGGAGGGGCGGCAAGATGGAGGAAGGAAGAAAAATGATGGGTTGTGTAAGAATTTGTGGTAATAGGTGATGATTTGTGTATTTATTTGTAGTTTTAAGGTGTACCGGGTACCGAGTTAACTAAAAATAAATTTTAACGGAGTTAACCGGGATAAAATAAAGTTGTAAAAATTGTAAAAATATGTTGGGTATCAATATTGAGTGTTTGGATGATTATTGTTTAGTTTTTACGAAAACCGTCGTAAATGAATTAGGCGTACGATATAAATTAAATAAATTTCCAAAACACCGGGTAAATTAATGTTATAATTTTTATATTATAAAAATGAATATAAAAATATATTGGGATCATAGTCGGGAGTGTGGGACGTGTTAGTCACATTATTGATCATTTGTTAACGTTTATATAGAAATAATTATAAGTAAAAGTTAATTATACCAAAAGTACTAATTTAATTATCCTACGAGTGGAATAGTATGCAAGTGCCATAAAGATGATATGCAGACTATTTCTAGTCCGTATGAGATGTACCAAATGATAATGCATGAGTTCGCACCTGAACCAATACGGTTACGCGAATTTGAATACTCGTAAACTAAATTTACGATGACATGAGTAATACACGTGAATAGTGACATTTCTTCCGGAAATGAATAGTGTCAAGTGAATAGTAAAATTTCTGAACGCTTCTCAGAATGTCAAATTGACCTCGAAAACGATGAATAGTGATCGATGAATAGTAACTTGTGAATAGTAAATTGTCGAGGTTTGGAAAATGACCGGAAATTACGAGTTGTGACATACTTTCCATAACTTGAGCCATAAATACTTGACATCCTTCTTTCATGTATTTTATTACTCGCATACATGAGATAATTCCATATCGAGGTTTGCTTTTGTCGCCCTGGACAATGAGTGTTTCATCCTTGAGTGGTATATGGACGGCCTTTTCGTCACAGTGAATCCTAGCACGATGGTGGGATAGCCAATCCATGCCGACGATAGCGTCGAAACTACCAAGTTGAACCGGCATAAGATCAATGGCAAAAGGTTTTTCGGATAAGGTTAGGGTGCAATCTTTCATGATGGTATTGGTGTCTATTAAATTCCCGTCAGCCATTTCGACTTCGTAGGTGGTGTTTAGCTTAGAGGGGGTAACATTAAGTAAAGGGGCAAACGTATCTGATATAAAACTCTTATCGGCGCCCGAATCAAACAATACTCTAGCATTATGATGGTTTAGTAGAAACGTACCGGTGACTACATCGGGTTCGTTTCCATCTCCGAGTAGGTATACCCTAGCTTGGGCGTTGGCTGGTTCGTTTCCTTTTGGGCAGTTTCTCCGGATGTGTCCTACTTCTCCGCATCCGAAACAAGTGGGTGGTACAGCTAATGTGTTGCTTCCCGTAGCAGGAATCCTACAGTTTCTGGTTTGATGACCGATTTTATGACATTTGTCACATCGGACGGTACAACGACCCTCGTGATGAAGTTTGCATCGCTGGCACAGAGGTTTCTATCCGTTGTACCCTACACCTTCCGTAGCGGTGTAGACTCGGGGTTTTTCTTGTCTTTGATTCTGCTGCTGAGTGCTTCGAGTGTTGTGATATGGTTGGTGGTTCCGATTACTGTTGCGTTGGTTGTTGTTGCGGTGATGACTGTTGTAGCTTTGCTGGTTGTTGTGATGGTGAGTGGTTCTTTTATCGTCCAATTTCCTTTTAAGTTCATTGTATTTCACTTCTCGATCTAGAAGTTTCTGAGCAAGTTCCATTGCTGCTTCCAAGGTTGGCGGATTTGCTGAGGTGACATTTCCTTCAATACTCCTAGGGAGTCCTTCGACATATTTCTCTAATGTCTTCTCATGATCGGGTACCATGGTAGGGCATAGTATTCTAAGTTCTTGGAATCTCCGGTTGTAACTTCTCAAATCAACTCCTTTCACTATTAAGGCATGGAACTCATCTTCGAGTTTTCGCAGTTCGGAACGGGGACAATACTTCTTTAGTATTTTAGCCTTGAATTCAATCCAAGTAAGCTGATGTGCTGCTTCTGCTCCTAGTGTTTGAACGGTAGAGTTCCACCAGGATAGAGCGTCTTGCATTAGTGTTCCCGTTGCGAAGCTTACCTTGTTGTTTTCCGAGCATCCACTCCTTTGGAAAACAGTTTCACTTCTTTCAAACCATTGAGCTAATTCCGACACTCCTTCAATTCCTTTGAAATACGTAGGTTGACATGCTATGAAGTCTTTGTATGTGCAGTAGCGGGGTGCCGGTGCATTTCCGTCTCTATTACGGTTTTGTTAAGCTAAAACGGCATTAACGCCGTCAGCGATTGCTTGCTGGATTACAGCCGGGGTCATAACTTCGGGGTTTGCTGGTGCTGCGTTCGTGGTTGTTCTCCTAGTTCTACCCATATTGCTATAAAAGAAGGTATATTATTAGAACATTTATAATAATCTTATCACGTTGAAAATACATATCGAGTAATGAATAGTTAAATATAGGTCGTAGTTACAATGATTCGATCATCGTAAGTTTTCGTATGTTGGGATGACATACATAACGAATAAGTTTGACCTGTATGAACCAATATATTACGATATAATGCAACGTAAATAAAGATAAAATAAACTTCCATAAATCAATGTCACGGTGTTACAACACTTATTTGTACTTGTGCAAATGTTTACAAAACACGACAAGATATTCTTATCTGTAGGACATTGATTTTTCTTAACAAGGTGGTGGTCTCATGGTTTTCCTAAGGCCTTGTCTAGGCGGTTTTGGAGTTCTTGAATGGCAGTGGACATGGTTTCCATGGTTTGATCTCGAGCTCTCTCCCTTTCTCGAGCTTCTAGCAGGGCTTGCCTAAGGCGTAGGTTTTCAGTATTGATCCTTTCAATTTCTCGGTCTAAAGTCCCCAATGCTATTTCGGTTGAAGTGTTAGCCCCACAAAGAGCTCCTATGAATTCCATTGATTCCCAAAATAGAGAATCCAACTTTTCGACCTTATCCTCTACTGCAAGATGACCAATTATGAGACTGTTCATGTCATCTTCAAAGGTTTCTAGAAGTTCCTGTGGAATCTTGTTGAGTATACTAGCGATGGAATCAAGTCGGTCTTCGTGGCGAACCATTCTTGCAACTAACAATGGTATGGTATGGTGTATGGGTTCCCCAGTGACTGGCAGTATTCGGGAGGTAGAGTAAGAACTTTCCCCAAGTTCCCTTGTTGTTGGTGTTCCTTCTTGAGATCTCCAATATCACATAATGGGCAATAAGAAAGACCATTTACGAGCATCTGCCCGTTTGTGGGTCCTTCGGCGACTACGGTGAATACTAGATTCTGAGGCGGTTGGGCGGATTGGGTAAATCTTTCGGTGAGGTGTTAGAGGGACACTTCGGTAAGGTGCTGGTGGTGATGCTAGTGGAGGTGATACTATAGGTGATGGTGTTAGTGGCACAGTAGTAGTTTGGCTGTAGAAGATAGTTGGTACTGGTGGTATTACTGGTGGTGCAGGTGGTGATGGCACAACTGATTCAGGTGGTATGACAAGAGCTGGTGCTGGTACAGCAGTACTTGCTTCATACGGTTGAAGTTGTCTAATTTGCCTAGATCGGCGAATCGGACCAGATGTTGCCAGAGGAGAAGCCTCTGTGTCAGATGCTGGCAGAAATTGCTGGCTTTGCATGTATCTGTCGGTAGCAGGAGACATAGGCATAGGTGAGGTAGCATAGGCTGAAGTAACATCTTCAGTTCCTGAGTTTGAGGACAAGCTGATAGGGTGGGTGTTCGAAGACATGATACTGTAATAAATTTCCCGATTAGTAAATGTAAGCATAATTATAACCAATTTAAAAATGCTATAAAGGTAAATAATACTTTTTACCAATTACTGGGATGCGTAGGCACGAAGGGCGTAGGATGGTATTTTATGAAAATTTTGTCCCGTTTAAAGTGTAGTTATAGTCCAATGTTCCCAAAAACACTTGGTTCACTATAACCGTAGCTCTGATGCCAATCTATAACACCCCCAAAATCGATCAATACAGCGGAAGACTTAAAATGTCAGCGGAAGACTTTTGGGGTATTATATTGTGGATCTTTCGTCACAATTATAGAAAACGATTCAAGTGATCGTTTTAAGTTTTATTTAAAATACCAAATATTTATAATTCCAAGAGAATTCGTTATTTAACAACAAGTTTTATTTAAAGAGAAATAAACGTTTCTTTATTTGCCCACTTCGTGCCGTTGCCATCCATCCCATTTAGTTACCTGAGATAAACATGCTAAAAGTCAACAAAAGTTGAGTGAAATTCATAGGTTTATATCTAAGAGTTTGAACACAAGAGATAGATGTTTATTGTAATATCGATACAAATAAACAAGTTAGAAATCACATTCATTTTTGCATTAAGCTCATGACACTCAACGATTCAACAGACATCAATATTTTCATAATAATGATGTAAAATATATAGCCCCCAAGATAGGTATTTGCCAGTAACCTATTATATTCAAATAACGTGCATTTGGTGACTTTCCTCTAGCAACCAAATGGGGATTGTCAATCCCTAATAGATCTATTCACAATTATTTACGTTCACTTTTCAAGTGATTAAGGTTCATGATCGAGGGACTTTTGGCAATAGCTACTTAAGCAATAATAAGATCAGGAAAAGACTTGTGTTCGGTTTTTGAGCATGTATCCCCCCCACAGAAATCAGTTAAGTGTGGGCTATGAACTCACCTTAGTAGGATAGTAGAACAATTGTAATCTCAACGATGCAAGGCAACGGCTTCACACACAACCTAAAAGATATGGCACGTTTCTTAAGTCTCGTTTTATTGCAAACGTTTATTATTAATTATAAGAAATCGATAAAGTGCATACGTGATGTGTTACGTCGTATAAAAATAAATAATGGTTACGTATTGTTTTATTCGTATTATATATATATATATATATATATATATATATATATATATATATATATATATATATATATATATATATAATAAGTTACGTTTTATTATTTATCGTTTTAATATATATTCAAATATATATATATAAGTATAAATATATATAAAGTTTTTATTAAAATCAACATTACTATTCAATCCTTCATGTTTCTCAATTTTACACTTTTTACCCTTAACGGAAAACATTTACGTCGTTAGTCCAAAAGTTATATATATTTACATTTTTAGTCCAAATATCAAATATTTACATTCATTATCCCTAAGTTTCAATATTTACAGTTTATACCCTTTAGAAAAACAGTTTTTATACTTTTCACCCAAGTTTACAATTTTGGCAATTCTAGTCCCTAACCTTCGAACATTTGCAAAAATAGTCCAAACTTTACCAAATTCAAAACTTAGCATTTTTATTATTTCATTAAGCTCAGAATGTTTAGAAAAGCTTATTTTCACAGCTTATTAGCTTTTTATTAGCTTATTTCATTTAGTGGGCTTAACGAGCCAAAATAAGGGCCCGTTAAGATTTTATGATCCAAGAGGTTTGGGGGAACACTAGGTTAGTCGAAATCCATCATTTTAAGTTATAAAAGCGTTTCAAAATAGCTTATACTCCTAGCTTATCGTAATAAGCTAAAATAAGCTTTTTGGGCTTTTTGGCCCACGTAAGGTTTTTAATGTTTCTGAAAACTGGTTCTAATAGCGATTTGCTTTAAGTCTCGTTAGGTGATCAAACGGTGTTGTTAAGTTGTATTATTTATCATTCTCGTTTCTTTACAAGCTAGGCTAATAGATCGTACAAAAATATTAATGGGTCGTGTGTTGAAATTTAGAATGGCGAGGCCAAAGTGTAGGCCAAAACTCAATATGTAAACTTTATAAAGTTTGAAAATAAACTAAGTGTTTTAGTAAAAATCGTATAGGTTCACTACAACTTAGAAACGTGTGATTTTTAGTATGTATTCATTAATATAAGTTCAATATTATTATAGATACTCGTTAATGCCATAACTAAGAAATAGTATAACACATAAAATGTATACGTTGTTTTTAAGATTTACGATTTATAGGTTCCAAGTGATTGTGCATAGTATACTCATACGTATATATAAAAATAGAAAGAAAAGTTCGTGATCTCACCTCACCTAGAAAAGGTGGTGTAAAACGAGTGTATGGTTCGTGTGATGGATCAACAGCTCCGTGGTTCACTTCACGTTGTTCCAATGGTCCAAGAGGTACTTTGCTTGACGTCCTAGGTTTGTTGTGAGATGTGGTTCTCCTAGCAATCCGTTCATCCCTCCATTACTTCTTCTCGTTGGTATTTTATGTGTAGTGGTGTGTTTAAGTGCATGTAACGTCCAAGGTTGCATGGGAGGTCTTATATGGGCAGTTTTTGAAGAGTAGAAACAAGGTAGGCTTACAAGTGTTGGTGTAGCATGTGAGGGCGAATAGTATTGCCACAAACAATGCCCAATCGATTGTTTACATGGCTAGATCTTGTGTAAGTAAATCCCTATTCATTCCTGACGTTTCATGTTTGCACATTGTTCATTTAGATGGGATTGGAGAGCATGGGTGGTGAGAAAGGAATGTCTTGACACGTTTTTGGTCTTATCTCCTTGGAACGTTTGGTGATTTACTTTGAACGTTTTTAGGGTAGTAAACAAAAGTGAGTGAGTAATGTTTATGTCTAGTGTGTATCTTGGGCACTAGGTAAATCATAATGTGTAATAAAATAGGTTCGTTATGTGTAGAAATCGTAGAATACTAGGGTGCGTTTGGGAGTGTCGAGACTGGCAGAAACAAAACTAAAATAACAAAAGGGGTGCGTTTGGGCTTGTAACTGGGCTCTGGTTTTGTGTGTCGGCCCAAAACAAAAGAAAGAATAAAACTGGTCCGTTTGGTTATGTATTGGATTACGAGGCCCAAAGGGTGTTGGGGGGCCACCTGGGGTGTTTCGATTATTGTGTCGAAGTTCAAAAATATTAGTGAGCGTTCTTGGGAAGTTTCGTAGGTTCGGGGAATATATAAATAGTATACGTTATTTAAACGAAACGTATTATTAAATATAAACGCGTTATATAATTATTTATCGTTCGCAATAATTATAGGCAACCTAGGTTGTGTGTAAGCATCGTTCCTGGGTAAACGGTCAATCACAGTTATCGTAGTGGTTCAATATCAAGCCATATCAAAAAAAAATTTTGTTACCCTTAAAATGGTGTTAATTTATCATAACATCGTTTTTATTTATTTGTTTGCATTTACTAATCGTAAGGGAAATTTACGAGAGGTTACATTACCTACCTCTTACAGGGAATTCCGTCCCGGAATTGTAGTCTAAGATAGTTGTCGAGGGTGTCTTAGGTGAAGAGATGTGGGTACTTGGAGCGAATCTGATCCTCGCGCTCCCAGGTATATTCCGGTCCTCGCTTGGAGTCCCAACGAACTTTGACAATAGGGATACGGTTTTGTTTTAGTTGTTTGACTTCTCTATCCATGATTTCAATGGGTTCCTCGGTAAAGATAAGGTTATCATCTAGTCGAATCTCTTTCAATGGAATCACGAGAGATTCATCGGATAAACACTTCTTAAGGTTTGACACATGAAAGGTGTCGTGAATCTGACTAAGTTCTTCGGGTAGTTCTAGTCTATAAGCCACGGGTCCTATCCTTTCCAGGATTTTGAATGGACCGATGTATCTGGGGTTCAACTTTCCATGCTTTCCAAATCGTACCATTCCCTTCCAGGGAGATACTTTCAATAAGACTCTGTCTCTTATTTGAAATTCCATGGGTTTCCTTTTTAGGTCTGCGTAGCTTTTCTGTCGGTCTCGGGCTGCTTGTAATCGTTGCTTAATATTAACAATTTTCTCGGTTGTTTCCCTAACAAGGTCTGGTCCTATAAGTTGTCTTTCTCCGACTTCTGCCCAACAGACGGGCGATCTGCACTTTCAACCATACAGTGCTTCGAAGGGTGCTGCTTTTATACTAGCGTGGTAACTATTGTTGTATGAAAACTCTGCTAATGGTAAGTGCTTATCCCAACCTTTTCCAAACTCGATAACGCATGCTCGGAGCATATCTTCCAAGGTTTGGATAATTCTTTCACTTTGACCATCAGTTTGAGGGTGGTATGCTGTGCTCATATCTAGTTTAGTTCCTAAGGCTTTCTGTAATGACTTCCAAAAGTGAGAGGTGAAACGACTATCTCGATCCGAGATAATCGAAATTGGTACTCCATGTCGAGTGACAATTTCCTTCACATATATCTGAGCAAGTGTATTCATCTCATCGGTTTCTTTGATAGGTAAAAAATGTGCGGATTTTGTTAGACGATCCACAATAACCCATATTGTGTCGTGTCCGGATGAGGTTCTTGGGAGTTTGGTGATGAAGTCCATAGTGATTCGTTCCCATTTCCACATAGGAAGTTCTGGTTGTACAAGTAAGCCTGAAGGTTTCTGATGTTCTGCCTTTACCCTTGAACATGTCAAACATTTACTGACATATTCTGCGATGTCAGCCTTCATGTTTGGCCACCAATATAGTCTCTTTAAATCCTGATACATCTTATCGGAACCTGGATGAATGGAGTATTTTGATTTGTGGGACTCATACATGATGAGTTCACGAATACCTCCAATCATAGGGATCCAACTTCTGTCCTTGAAACATAGTGTTCCGTCGGATTTCTTCACGAAACCATTCTTATTCTCGGGCATACCGTAAATCTTTTCTTTGGGTCGGTTTTCTTCTTTAAGTGCTTCGTTCTGCGCGGTAAGGATTTGGGATGGAAGGGGTGAGTGGATAGTCATCCCTAGTGATCTAACTCGAAGGGGTTTCAATCGTTCTTTTCAGCTTAACGCATCTGCTACTACATTAGCCTTTCCTGGGTGGTAACGGATCTCACAATCATAATCGCTGAGCAACTCTAGCCAGCGACGTTGCCTCATATTCAAATCCTTCTGATCCAAAATGTGTTGAAGACTCTTGTGGTCGGTGTATACGGTACATTTGGTGCCATATAAGTAGTGTCTCCATAACTTGAGCGCAAACACTACAGCTCCTAACTCCAAGTCATGAGTCGTGTAGTTTTCCTCATGTTTCTTCAGTTGGCGGGATGCATAAGCTATCACTTTGCTTCTTTGCATCAAGACTGCTCCTAGTCCATGATAAGATGCGTCGCAATATACTATAAAGTCCTCGTATCCTTCTGGGAGGGCTAATATTGGAGCTTCACAAAGCTTTTGTTTTAACAACTGGAAGGCTGCTTCTTCCTTTTCTTCCCAGATGTACTTCTCATTCTTTTGGGTCAGTTTAGTCAAAGGTTTTGCAATCTTGGAGAATCCTTCTATAAATCTTCGGTAGTAACCTGCGAGACCTAAAAATTGACGAATCTCCTTGGGGTTTGTAGGAGATGACCAACCTTTAACAGCCTCAATCTTTGCAGGGTGTACGTGAATGCCTTGACTATCGATGATGTGTCCTAAAAACTGTACGATGTGAATCCAAAAGTCGCACTTAGAGAACTTAGCGTACAATTCTTCCTTCTTGAGCAGTTCTAGAATAATTTGTAAATGTCCCGCGTGTTCTTCTTTGTTGTGAGAGTAGATCAAAATATCGTCGATGAATACTATTACAAACTTATCCAAGTAAGGTTTGCATACTCGATTCATTAAATCCATGAAAACTGCTGGTGCATTGGTCAGACCGAACGGCATTACTTGAAATTCGTAGTGACCATAGCGCGTTCTGAATGCAGTTTTCGGAATATCTTCTTCTCGAACTCTTAGCTGATGATATCCTGATCTCAGATCAATTTTTGAGTACACACTTGATCCTTGCAATTGGTCAAACAGATCATCAATTCGAGGTAATGGATATCGATTCTTTACCATAAGTTTATTCAACTCCCGGTAATCGATGCACATTCGAAAGGATCCATCCTTCTTCTTAACGAACAAAATTGGAGCTCTCCAAGGTGATGAGCTTGGTCGAATAAATCCTTTATCCGATAATTCCTTTAGTTGTTATGACAACTCTTCCATTTCAGATGGCGCTAGCGTATAAGGTGCTTTAGCTACTGGTGCCGCTCCAGGCACTAGTTCAATCTGAAATTCTACTTGACGTACGGGTGGAATACCAGGTAATTCTTCAGGGAATACTTCAGGGAAATCCCTAACGATAGGTACGTCATCAAACTGCTTTTCGCATGACTTACTTTGTCACACCCCCAAAATACCTGAATGGCAGCGGAATGGAATACCTGGGGGTGACTGTCATAGCACCATCATTACAGTTACATTGAACGACCTAAAGTGTCGTTTAGAAAACACAGCGTTTGATCATTTAAAACATTCAGAGTTTACAAAACTTAGGTCCCAAAAGTTATTGCCAATTTAGTTAAAATAAGTTCCACAAGATCAAACGTTTCATAAGTGCAGAAAATATAAGGTGAGATGCGTCGACTCCGCGACTCCATGAAGGTCCAAATGTATGCACATGAACTACCTTAGTTACCTGAGAAATACATTGCGAAAAAAAAACGGTCAACACAAAGTTGGTGAATAATCATAGGTTTATAAGTTAAATCGTATGTACATTAACCACAAGTATAAAGTAAAGTACTAAAATGTCAAAAAGCTACATTGTCTCTTAAGCTCATGGCACCGAAGCTCGACGTACTAAAATTGGCCCCAAAGGAGTGTTTATCAGGCACTCAAATTATTCAGACATGAAATGCATTCGTTTTCCTTATGGAGCAACCCAAACACGAATGGAGGAGTCACCCTCGATAGATCTATCCACTCACTCTCGCTTGACAATATAATTAACAGTCCATGATAATAAAGGGGACTTGAAGTGATAGTACTAACAACTTAAGCAATGTATGGAATTTAATACTTGGGCATGTACAAAAAAAAATAATTGTGCAATGTATTCTCCCCCGTGGGATTTAAAATCAAATAAGTACTAAAAACGGGGCTATGAAGACTCACCTGGAGTGATAGTACTAAGATGGTACAACGATGGTAAAGTAGTCGGGACAATGAGGCGCGAACACTAGCCGCAACCTAAATGGATAATCGTGATCTAATTTAGATCAAGCCGTAATGTAATGAATGCACATGCACATGATACCTATAACACACGTAATTTGGAAATACTCGTTATTGTCATAGTAAAATAGTTTCCATACTTAGGAAAAATAAGTCCAAATAGGGAAGTATATAACTTGTCGTATTATCTCGTATAAAAATGTTAGCGTTATATTCCTCGTATCGAAAACCTTAAAATAACGTCGTTATGTCGTATAAATATTCTTTTGGGTCATACGTATTTCATTTGTTAAGAATATAGTCCTTAGTAATATTTCTAGAAAATATACCATTTAGTACGTAAGTTATTATTTTTCTAGTAGTGACTATATATATGTATATAGTTTTGACGATATTAAAACGTGTATAACTTGGTCGTTTTAAGCTCATTTTACTCGTCCTTTATGTCCACGGATTCGTTTTAATAAGTACTAATATATTTTTGATAACTCGGCTCCTCTAGGTTACGTTTAATGCCTATATTTGCCCGTCGAAAACTGTCAAACAGCATGCAGTTTTTCAGAAAATAGTTTTCGTCGTTAAATTTACAAAAATCATATCTCCTTCGTTATTAACTCGTTTTTATCCCCGTTTTCGGCTATAGTTTCGTATCGGAGAGTATTTTCTAAATCTTTGGTCAAAAGTTACACCCTTGACCCTGATCTTTCCACGTTTGCTAAAAAGGGACAGCAACATTTTGAAAGTGTTAAAAATAGATTTTCCTAGTTTCTAACTTGTTCCAACTTCAACCAAACCACTTTCAATCACCACAAAACTAGTCTAATCCTACCATACACCTTCTTAGGGTGTCATGGGTTCCTAAACATCAAAAATCAAGTGGATCTAACAAGGATCTACCTATAATCTATTTCTATGGCGCAAAAGTTAAAAGTTTATAAAATAAAGTGGTATAAGTAACTTATGCATGTAGATCTTGTATATAAATCATATGAGTATTATAAAAGCTTGATAAAATTATAAAAATAGGTTTCATACACTTACTTGAAAGATAGATGGGTTTATGATGGTGGAAAGTTAGGAAATCCTTAAGTTTGTATTGCAAAACCCTTAAAGGAACCTTAGATGATCTTGTTTATATATTTTTCTTGGAAAGTTGATGATGTTTTCTTGCTCCTTGATCCTTGGCCGAACACCACAAGAGAAGAGAGAAAAGAGAAAGTTTACTTGTTTTGATTTTGGAAATGAATGAAAAAGTGTAGTTTTATGTTTTTATATTTTCTATTCTAGACAAGTTATGACAAGGTTTTAATGAGTTAGTAGGAAATTCAAGTGTGTAAGTTGATTGGTAAGGAGGGGAGGGGCGGCAAGATGGAGGAAGGAAGAAAAATGATGGGTTGTGTAAGAATTTGTGGTATTAGGTGATGATTTGTGTATTTATTTGTAGTTTTAAGGTGTACCGGGTACCGAGTTAACTAAAAATAAATTTTAACGGAGTTAACCGGGATAAAATAAAGTTGTAAAAATTGTAAAAATATGTTGGGTATCAATATTGAGTGTTTGGATGATTATTGTTTAGTTTTACGAAAACCGTCGTAAATGAATTAGGCGTACGATATAAATTAAATAAATTTCCAAAACACCGGGTAAATTAATGTTATAATTTTTATATTATAAAAATGAATATAAAAATATATTGGGATCATAGTCGGGAGTGTGGGACGTGTTAGTCACATTATTGATCATTTGTTAACGTTTATATAGAAATAATTATAAGTAAAAGTTAATTATACCAAAAGTACTAATTTAATTATCCTACGAGTGGAATAGTATGCAAGTGCCATAAAGATGATATGCAGACTATTTCTAGTCAGTATGAGATGTCCCAAATGATAATGCATGAGTTCGCACCTGAACCAATACGGTTACGCGAATTTGAATACTCGTAAACTAAATTTACGATGACATGAGTAATACACGTGAATAGTGACATTTCTTCCTGAAATGAATAGTGTCAAGTGAATAGTAAAATTTCTGAACGCTTCTCAGAATGTCAAATTGACCTCAAAAATGATGAATAGTAAATGATGAATAGTAACTTGTGAATAGTAAATTGTCGAGGTTTGGAAAATGACCAGAAATTACGAGTTGTGACAGTCTTCCCCTCTAACAGGAACTTCGTCCCGAAGTTCAGTTTGTGTTGGTCTCTGGAGTGGTATTGGTGAAAAGATGATAATAGTTGAGAATTCCAGCCAACTTTCATTATAGGAATTCGACTCTGTTTCAATCGTTCGACCTAACAGTCCATGATTTCTAGGTTTAGGTTTGTCATTGGGTTGGATTCCTTCCAATGGAATCATAAGTGACTAATCTGAAAGTCATTTCCTGGGGTTTGAATAGGTGAAACATAGTTGTGTAATCCGGCTGTTCTCTAACAAGGCTCAAGTCTGATGGCCACTAGGCCTACTCTATCTGAAATATTACATGGTCCAGTGTATATCAGTTTTAACTTTCCAAATTTTTCCGAATAATATCATGCCTTTCCTAGGCAGAACTTTCAACATGATCCGGCTACCAATTTGAAGTTTTAATGGTTTACAACTTATAGAATTTGTAATTGATTCTTGACTTGTAGGAAATTTCTGGTTATTTCATGAATGCCTATTGGAATAGTGAGTTTGGATTTTTCCGAGTTTGGTTCGTCAATAGATGATCAGTGCTTCTTCAGGTTTATAATGTAATATAGGTAATATATGTTGCTGAACTCTGCCAGAACTCAATTCTTATATGTCAGCTGGTCGATTCTAAAATGAATCTTAATTGGTCCAGTATACCAAAGGTTCAATCTCTCGTGTTTACCAAAATTGTATCATACCTCTCCAAGGCAAAGCTTTCAACTTAGTTCGTTCTCTTGCGTGAATCTAGTTGGTTTGCTGTTCAGGGATACCCAATCCGCATGACGTGTGTCATGTACCAACCTACCTCTACCAACTCCTCATTGCTTGTAACTGGTTCTTGACTTGTGAAATTTCCTTTGTTGTTCCATAATTTAGTTCTAGACCAGTGAATTTAACTTTCCGATTTCGGTCTGTAAATGGGTAATTGGTACTTCGACCATAAAGTGCCTCAATTGATGTAGTCTCTATGCTCGCACGATAACTATGGTTGTAAAAGAATCCGATTTATGGTAAATGGTTAGTCCAACCATTTCTAGAGTCAATCACTCATACTTTGCGTATAACTTTCCTATGTTTAAATCGTTCTCTCGTTCTGACCATCGGTCTGAGGACAGTAGGCGGTGTTTACATCTAAATGGGGTTCCGAAGGAAGTCTTAAAATGATAGCTAGAAGTCTGAGGTGATTCGATCACCTTTATCAGGAACAATTGAAATAGGTACAATAAATCTTGTGACTAATTCCACAACGTTACGTCTTTCGAACACGGCGTTATACGAAGAAGATAGAATAGGGGTAACAAAGTTTGATTCTTTGTGTTTTGGTCTAATGGATTTCTAAGACATGTGTCATCCTTTGCCTACTGTGCTTGGTCTCCATTACTGACGTTTGTAATCGTTCTATGGTGTTCCTCCTAATTTCCTTCATCACATATTCCAATATTCCTTATTGTCAAGTCACAAAGCCCTAAATGCATAAGCGACGTAGCATGGTGATTGGTTTTCAAAATTTATCTCGCGATTTTTGAGTTTTTGGTCGAAATCTTTTTCTGAATAAACGAATTTAGAAAATGGAGCAAATGGTTTACTAAATAATATCTTTCTTGATGATTCAAAATTCAATAGTTAGGAAATGTGACGCGGTTTTCAAATAGGTTGTGAATAGGACTGTTTACCAAAGTGTGATGTTTATATATTTCCCATTGTACAATGGTTTAGCTAAATATTGATTAAAAAGGATCGTATTTGTTCAAAACAGGTAATTCAAAAATTATTTTCCACGAGATATGTGATTTGTATAAACACAAATTTTAAATCAACTTTACTTAAAAGTGAAGACACTAACAAGGATAAAATAGTAGGATAGGTAATGTTCGCATAAATGCATAGATGTCTAACGTTCGGTTCCTGATATTGGATGTTACCTATTGGTGGGTATCTGGAAAAACTACAAGCCTAGGTATTCAACCAACTTAAGTCTTGAGATGGTTTATCGTTGAAATTTTGTCATCACGTTGGCAAAATGTATATTCGGGTCTGATTCCTCTCTTGGTATGTAAATGAGGTTATCTAGAATTTCTTGAGAACACAATGTCTTAAGGGAATCTATATCGATATCCATAACTCAAATCAATTATCCTTGGTGAAACTTATTACAGGGATGTTTGCGTTTAGATAAGGCCATGTTTAATCAAATCGCTCTACAGTATCGGTTAGGAGGCTTGGTTTATTCCTATGGTGTTGCTTAGCGTACCTTCACAATGTGTTCGATCCTATAGCTCAATCTAGCTAGTACCTTTGAATAATAAATTGGACAACTAGGTCAGAGATGGTGAATCGGATGGTCTCGTGGTACTGTAGGATTGTTGTTGGATTATAAATTTTCTTAGTCCAGGTATTATAGTTCCGTAATCCTTTTATTGTTTTTCTTGTATCGAGGAATCCTCCTACTACTTGATATGGGAATTCTCTCCTAGAGAAGTCAATGGAAAGTCCAACTTAATGGCTAAGTAGGTGACAGGTGGGATAAGTATCCAGGAAGTGTTTGTCCGAAAAAGGACATTTATAAAAGAGTTTACTTGTTTAAAACGCTTTTAAACGAAGATTGTTATTAGCAATACTTTAAAAAGTAACTATTTCCTTCATGGCATAATCCTTCCTGAAGTATACATAGGTGATCAGGCTATGTATAGTTGAGGACTAATGATGCGATGCTTGATTTAGTCAAGATAGTATTACTTTTCTCAAAAGTTTTAGATGGTGTTCAACGCATTCTTATTAAAAATGGTATACTAAATATTTCCTTTCAAAGTAATATAAAAATTGTTTCGCGTAATGATAGTAAATATTTGGCGTAATATCGGAAAAATCAGTTTATAGTACGGTAACAAAACGGCTTATTTTAGAAATTCGGTAAAACAATTTCCCCATAAGGTAGTAAAATAGTTTGAAATAAAACTCGTGGAATGGTTTCTTGGATACATGGGTAAATACTATGGAATGGTAATAATCTACTAATCCGTCAAGTACGAAATCGGCCTATTCCCTAAATAAGACAATGGTATAATGTTGCGAAACGATTAAAAATTGCACAATTGCAATGGGAAATGGAATAAACGAAGGTTACGATTATCACCGAGATAACAAGGATAGTCATTACATTAGATAGGAAAGTGCTTCATATAACTAGGTTACACCGACGTACTTATGGAAAGTACCAAAGAAAGTACAACCCTAGAGGGCTCAACTATGGTTTTAAAACATGAACTGCCTCCTCCAGTTCCGGTCTCTCAACACCGGACATTCACTCTTGGAGTGTCCCACTACTCCACATTCATGGCAGATTACCGTGAGTTTCTGATGCATTGCGAGGGTGGGAGCCTTGCAATACTTGGCTTTGTGTCCGATCTTCTTACAGTTGCCACATGGTTCCGGGCAACGGCCTGGGTTATGATGATGTCGGCACTCTTCACACTTAGGTAAAATACCAAGGTAATCATTCTTTTCCTTTAGACCTGCAGCATTAGGTTTAGCAACTCCTTGTCTCTTGTGTGGTCCTTGTGTGGCATTCTCACCTCGGTTGTTTTTCCACTTCCTTTTATTGTCACTATTGTTTCCCGATTTCTTGGTGCGGGCTATATGTTTCTTTGCTTCGATCGCCATTCCGATAGCTGTAGGCATGGTATCAGGTTCCCATGAGTTGACCAACATACGAATTTCAGGAGAAAGTCCTCCGATGTACCTTTCAAGTTTCTTGCTTTCTGGTTCATCCATTGCAGAGCCTAGTCGAGCGAAATCATAAAAAGAAGCAGTATACTTAACAACATCATCTCCTACCATGGTAAGGTTTAGTGTTTCCTGTTCGATTGCTTGTAATTCACTTTTCACACAGAACTTCAAACTCATCATCCTTTTGAGTTTCTCCCAAGAGTGTGAGTAAGCAGCATCAACTCCTACTACCTGGACATACTTAGTCCACCATTTCTGGGCATGCTCCTGAAAAGTGCAAGTGGCGAACTTAACTTTGTCTTCCTTACGGCAGTCGCCACATTGAAATATTGTTTCTAATTCTTCGAACCAATTGAGAAATTCCTTTGTGTCTATATTTCCGCTAAAGGAGGGAGGATTGCACCTCATAAATTCCACGTGAGTAAGCTTCTTGGTGAGGGCGGTAGTTACATTCCTGGCAATGGATTGTCCAACAGTAGCTTGCGTCATACTTGGAGTGGTTTGCTTAAATCTACTTCCATCAAATCATAAGAGACCATGAGAATCTATAGGTAATAAGGATCATCCTATTCATAACACATGAATATAATACATGAAGGTTTCGGTTTATATGGACCAATATCATAGATAGCACAACCATTTCCCTATAGTAGAGTCAATACTTGATGATTCCGTTTGTACAACAATCAAAATACTACAAGTTTCTTTAACTATGTCACACTTCCCGTGTTTAGGATAATAGTAAAAGCTAGTAAAGATATAAGTCTAGTTTAAAGATTTCCTGTAGTCCCTCTAAGTGAAATCAGGTTTATGGCATCACAAGGTCGAGATAGTCCTGAAGTGGTATCTGTAGTTATGCATCGATCAAGTCCTAGATAGTGTAGGTTCCAAACTAATTCTGACGAATCTGCGGATGTTCCTGTTGAGTCCGTAATTCTTGGTATTATCCACAAGGCGTTATCTAATTCATGGCAAGTGAAAATGGAAAAGGAAACTGACAATGGTGGTATTCTAAAGGATGAGAATAACATTGATGACGATGAAATCCCAGTGATGAGTTAGGAGATAATGGTGATAATAGTGAATGGAATACCACCCTCTTTCGCACTATCTCGCGACATCAAAGAGGTAAAGCTGAAGTACACACTATGGGACGACCAATAGTGTAATAAGTAACCAACGATGGTGGTAGTACCTAAGTAGTAAGCGTCCTACTAGTGAAGGAAAGAAAACATGCTATCTCCCTTGTAATAAGCATCCTAATAAGTCCATTAAAATTAAGTCTGAATACTCTAACAAATGGCATTCTATGTATAGGCTGCATGAGAACCTTGCTCTTATGACAATTCAATAGTGCTAATGGTGGTGTAAGTACAGTTGGTGGTATAATGGTAGTGGAAGATGACAAGGCATCTTCAATGTCGGAATCTGACGAAAGGATAACAGCGTGGGTATCTGAAGACATGTCACTTGTGAACCAGGTCAATATAATCATCATATATATATATGAGTATGGGTATGAATAACTCGTACAGTGTGTGCGTAAAACAGCATGTATAGTGAATATGCACCTATGATGAAATGATGAGATGCTATGATGATGTGGTTATAGTCTAGGGTCCATGATACATCCTAGTTCGCTATAACCTTAGCTCTGATGCCAATCTGTCACACCCCCAAAATACCTGAATGGCAGCGGAATGGAATACCTGGGGGTGACTGTCATAGCACCATCGTTACAGTTACATTGAACGACCTAAAGTGTCGTTTAGAAAACACAGCGTTTGATCATTTAAAACATTCAGAGTTAACAAAACTTAGGTCCCAAAAGTTATTGCCAATTTAGTTAAAATAAGTTCCACAAGATCAAACGTTTCATAAGTGCAGAAAATATAAGGTGAGACGCGTCGACTCCGCGACTCCATGAAGGTCCAAATGTATGCACATGAACTACCTTAGTTACCTGAGAAATACATTGCGAAAAAAAAACGGTCAACATAAAGTTGGTGAATAATCATAGGTTTATAAGTTAAATCGTATGTACATTACAAGTATAAAGTAAAGTACTAAAATGTCAAAAAGCTACATTGTCTCTTAAGCTCATGGCACCGAAGCTCGACGTACTAAAATTGGCCCCAAAGGAGTGTTTATCAGGCACTCAAATTATTCAGACATGAAATGCATTCGTTTTCCTTATGGAGCAACCCAAACACGAATGGAGGAGTCACCCTCGATAGATCTATCCACTCACTCTTGCTTGGCAATATAATTAACGGTCCATGATAATAAAGGGGACTTGAAGTGATAGTACTAACAACTTAAGCAATGTATGGAATTTAATACTTGGGCATGTACAAAAAAAAAATAATTGTGCAATGTATTCTCCCCCGTGGGATTTAAAATCAAATAAGTACTAAAAACGGGGCTATGAAGACTCACCTGGAGTGATAGTACTAAGATGGTGCAACGATGGTAAAGTAGTCGGGACAATGAGGCGCGAACACTAGCCGCAACCTAAATGGATAATCGTGATCTAATTTAGATCAAGCCGTAATGTAATGAATGCACATGCACATGATACCTATACCACTCGTAATTTGGAAATACTCGTTATTTTCATAGTAAAATAGTTTCCATACTTAGGAAAAATAAGTCCAAATAGGGAAGTATATAACTTGTCGTATTATCTCGTATAAAAATGTTAGCGTTATATTCCTCGTATCGAAAACCTTAAAATAACGTCGTTATGTCGTATAAATATTCTTTTGGGTCATACGTATTTCATTTGTTAAGAATATAGTCCTTAGTAATATTTCTA
Source organism: Artemisia argyi (assembly GCA_030686995.1). Classification (NCBI taxonomy): domain Eukaryota; kingdom Viridiplantae; phylum Streptophyta; class Magnoliopsida; order Asterales; family Asteraceae; genus Artemisia; species Artemisia argyi. The sequence goes on along the minus strand of CM060704.1, from coordinate 109,633,402 downwards.
GAAAATATACCATTTAGTACATAAGTTATTATTTTTCTAGTAGTGACTATATATATGTATATAGTTTTGACGATATTAAAACGTGTATAACTTGGTCGTTTTAAGCTCATTTTACTCGTCCTTTATGTCCACGGATTCGTTTTAGTAAGTACTAATATATTTTTGATAACTCGGCTCCTCTAGGTTACGTTTAATGCCTATATTTGCCCGTCGAAAACTGTCAAACAGCATGCAGTTTTTCAGAAAATAGTTTTCGTCGTTAAATTTACAAAAATCATATCTCCTTCGTTATTAACTCGTTTTTATCCCCGTTTTCGGCTATAGTTTCGTATCGGAGAGTATTTTCTAAATCTTTGGTCAAAAGTTACACCCTTGCCCCTGATTTTTCCACGTTTGCCAAAAAGGGACAGCAACATTTTGAAAGTGTTAAAAATAGATTTTCCTAGTTTCTAACTTGTTCCAACTTCAACCAAACCACTTTCAATCACCACAAAACTACTCTAATCCTACCATACACCTTCTTAGGGTGTCATGGGTTCCTAAACATCAAAAATCAAGTGGATCTAACAAGGATCTACCTATAATCTATTTCTATGGCTCAAAAGTTAAAAGTTTATAAAATAAAATGGTATAAGTAACTTATGCATGTAGATCTTGTATATAAATCATATGAGTATTATAAAAGCTTGGTAAAATTATAAAAATAGGTTTCATACACTTACTTGAAAGATAGATGGGTTTATGATGGTGGAAAGTTAGGAAATCCTTAAGTTTGTATTGCAAAACCCTTAAAGGAACCTTAGATGATCTTGTTTATATATTTTTCTTGGAAAGTTGATGATGTTTTCTTGCTCCTTGATCCTTGGCCGAACACCACAAGAGAAGAGAGAAAAGAGGAAGTTTACTTGTTTTGATTTTGGAAATGAATGAAAAAGTGTAGTTTTATGTTTTTATATTTTCTATTCTAGACAAGTTATGACAAGGTTTTAATGAGTTAGTAGGAAATTCAAGTGTGTAAGTTGATTGGTAAGGAGGGGAGGGGCGGCAAGATGGAGGAAGGAAGAAAAATGTTGGGTTGTGTAAGAATTTGTGGTATTAGGTGATGATTTGTGTATTTATTTGTAGTTTTAAGGTGTACCGGGTACCGAGTTAACTAAAAATAAATTTTAACGGAGTTAACCGGGATAAAATAAAGTTGTAAAAATTATAAAAATATGTTGGGTATCAATATTGAGTGTTTGGATGATTATTGTTTAGTTTTACGAAAACCGTCGTAAATGAATTAGGCGTACGACATAAATTAAATAAATTTCCAAAACACCGGGTAAATTAATGTTATAATTTTTATATTATAAAAATGAATATAAAAATATATTGGGATCATAGTCGGGAGTGTGGGACGTGTTAGTCACATTATTGATCATTTGTTAACGTTTATATAGAAATAATTATAAGTAAAAGTTAATTATACCAAAAGTACTAATTTAATTATCCTACGAGTGGAATAGTATGCAAGTGCCATAAAGATGATATGCAGACTATTTCTAGTCAGTATGAGATGTCCCAAATGATAATGCATGAGTTCGCACCTGAACCAATACGGTTACGCGAATTTGAATACTCGTAAACTAAATTTACGATGACATGAGTAATACACGTGAATAGTGACATTTCTTCCGGAAATGAATAGTGTCAAGTGAATAGTAAAATTTCTGAACGCTTCTCAGAATGTCAAATTGACCTCGAAAACGATGAATACTGATCGATGAATAGTAAATGATGAATAGTAACTTGTGAATAGTAAATTGTCGAGGTTTGGAAAATGACCGGAAATTACGAGTTGTGACATACTTTCCGTAACTTGAGCCATAAATACTTGACATCCTTCTTTCATGTATTTTATTACTCGCATACATGAGATAATTCCATATCGAGGTTTGCTTTTGTCGCCCTGGACAATGAGTGTTTCATCCTTGAGTGGTATATGGACGGCCTTTTCGTCACAGTGAATCCTAGCACGATGGTGGGATAGCCAATCCATGCCGACGATAGCGTCGAAACTACCAAGTTGAACCGGCATAAGATCAATGGCAAAAGGTTTTTCGGATAAGGTTAGGGTGCAATTTTTCATGATGGTATTGGTGTCTATTAAATTCCCGTCAGCCATTTCGACTTCGTAGGTGGTGTTTAGCTTAGAGGGGGTAACATTAAGTAAAGGGGCAAACGTATCTGATATAAAACTCTTATCGGCGCCCGAATCAAACAATACTCTAGCATTATGATGGTTTAGTAGAAACGTACCGGTGACTACATCGGGTTCGTTTCCATTTCCGAGTAGGTATACCCTAGCTTGGGCATTGGCTGGTTCGTTTCCTTTTGGGCAGTTTCTCCGGATGTGTCCTACTTCTCCGCATCCGAAACAAGTAGGTGGTACAGCTAATGTGTTGCTTCCCGTAGCAGGAATCCAACAGTTTCTGGTTTGATGACCGATTTTATGACATTTGTCACATCGGACGGTACAACGACCCTCGTGATGAAGTTTGCATCGCTGGCACAGGGGTTTCTGTCCGTTGTACCCTACACCTTCCGTAGCGGTGTAGACTCGGGGTTTTTCTTGTCTTTGATTCTGCTGCTGAGTGCTTCGAGTGTTGTGATATGGTTGGTGGTTCCGATTACTGTTGCGTTAGTTGTTGTTGCGGTGATGACTGTTGTAGCTTTGCTGGTTGTTGTGATGGTGAGTGGTTCTTTTATCGTCCAATTTCCTTTTAAGTTCATTGTATTTCACTTCTCGATCTAGAAGTTTCTGAGCAAGTTCCATTGCTGCTTCCAAGGTTGGCGGATTTGCTGAGGTGACATTTCCTTCAATACTCCTAGGGAGTCCTTCGACATATTTCTCTAATGTCTTCTCATGATCGGGTACCATGGTAGGGCATAGTATTCTAAGTTCTTGGAATCTCCGGTTGTAACTTCTCAAATCAACTCCTTTCACTATTAAGGCATGGAACTCATCTTCGAGTTTTCGTAGTTCGGAACGGGGACAATACTTCTTTAGTATTTTAGCCTTGAATTCAATCCAAGTAAGCTGATGTGCTGCTTCTACTCCTAGTGTTTGAACGGTAGAGTTCCACCAGGATAGAGCGTCTTGCATTAGTGTTCCCGTTGCGAAGCTTACCTTGTTGTTTTCCGAGCATCCACTCCTTTGGAAAACAGTTTCACTTCTTTCAAACCATTGAGCTAATTCCGACACTCCTTCAATTCCTTTGAAATACGTGGGTTGACATGCTATGAAGTCTTTGTATGTGCAGTAGCGGGGTGCCGGTGCATTTCCGTCTCTATTACGGTTTTGTTCAGCTAAAACAGCATTAACGCCGTCAGCGATTGCTTGCTGGATTGCAGCCGGGGTCATAACTTCGGGGTTTGCTGGTGCTGCGTTCGTGGTTGTTCTCCTAGTTCTAGCCATATTGCTATAAAAGAAGGTATATTATTAGAACATTTATAATAATCTTATCACGTTGAAAATACATATCGAGTAATGAATAGTTAAATATAGGTCGTAGTTACAATGATTCGATCATCGTAAGTTTTCGTATGTTGGGATGACATACATAACGAATAAGTTTGACCTGTATGAACCAATATATTACGATATAATGCAACGTAAATAAAGATAAAATAAACTTCCATAAATCAATGTCACGGTGTTACAACACTTATTTGTACTTGTGCAAATGTTTACAAAACACGACAAGATATTCTTATCTGTAGGACATTGATTTTTCTTAACAAGGTGGTGGTCTCATGGTTTTCCTAAGGCCTTGTCTAGGCGGTTTTGGAGTTCTTGAATGGCAGTGGACATGGTTTCCATGGTTTGATCTCGAGCTCTCTCCCTTTCTCGAGCTTCTAGCAGGGCTTGCCTAAGGCGTAGGTTTTCAGTATTGATCCTTTCAATTTCTCGGTCTAAAGTCCCCAATGCTATTTCGGTTGAAGTGTTAGCCCCACAAAGAGCTCCTATGAATTCCATTGATTCCCAAAATAGAGAATCTAACTTTTCGACCTTATCCTCTACTGCAAGATGACCAATTATGAGACTGTTCATGTCATCTTCAAAGGTTTCTAGAAGTTCCTGTGGAATCTTGTTGAGTATACTAGCGATGGAATCAAGTCGGTCTTCGTGGCAAACCATTCTTGCAGCTAACAATGGTATGGTATGGTGTATGGGTTCCCCAGTGACTGGCAATATTCGGGAGGTAGAGTAAGAACTTTCCCCAAGTTCCCTTGTTGTTGGTGTTCCTTCTTGAGATCTCCAATATCACATAATGGGCAATAAGAAAGACCATTTACGAGCATCTGCCCGTTTGTGGGTCCTTCGGCGACTACGGTGAATACTAGATTCTGAGGCGGTTGGGCGGATTGGGTAAATCTTTCAGTGAGGTGTTAGAGGGACACTTCGGTAAGGTGCTGGTGGTGATGCTAGTTGAGGTGATACTATAGGTGATGGTGTTAGTGGCACAGTAGTAGTTTGGCTGTAGAAGATAGTTGGTACTGGTGGTATTACTGGTGGTGCAGGTGGTGATGGCACAACTGATTCAGGTGGTATGACAAGAGCTGGTGCTGGTACAGCAGTACTTGCTTCATACGGCTGAAGTTGTCTAATTTGCCTAGATCGGCGAGTCGGACCAGATGTTGCCAGAGGAGAAGCCTCTGTGTCAGATGCTGGCAGAAATTGCTGGCTTTGCATGTATCTATCGGTAGCAGGAGACATAGGCATAGGTGAGGTAGCATAGGCTGAAGTAACATCTTCAGTTCCTGAGTTTGAGGACAAGCTGATAGGGTGGGTGTTCGAAGACATGATACTGTAATAAATTTCCCGATTAGTAAATGTAAGCATAATTATAACCAATTTAAAAATGCTATAAAGGTAAATAATACTTTTTACCAATTACTGGGATGCGTAGGCACGAAGGGCGTAGGATGGTATTTTATGAAAATTTTGTCCCGTTTAAAGTGTAGTTATAGTCCAATGTTCCCAAAAACACTTGGTTCACTATAACCGTAGCTCTGATGCCAATCTATAACACCCCCAAAATCGATCAATACAGCGGAAGACTTAAAATGTCAGCGGAAGACTTTTGGGGTATTATATTGTGGATCTTTCGTCACAATTATAGAAAACGATTCAAGTGATCGTTTTAAGTTTTATTTAAAATACCAAATATTCATAATTCCAAGAGAATTCGTTATTTAACAACAAGTTTTATTTAAAGAGAAATAAACGTTTCTTTATTTGCCCACTTCGTGCCGTTGCCATCCATCCCATTTAGTTACCTGAGATAAACATGCTAAAAGTCAACAAAAGTTGAGTGAAATTCATAGGTTTATATCTAAGAGTTTGAACACAAGAGATAGATGTTTATTGTAATATCGATACAAATAAACAAGTTAGAAATCACATTCATTATTGCATTAAGCTCATGACACTCAACGATTCAACAGACATCAATATTTTCATAATAATGATGTAAAATATATAGCCCCCAAGATAGGTATTTGCCAGTAACCTATTATATTCAAATAACATGCATTTGGTGACTTTCCTCTAGCAACCAAATGGGGATTGTCAATCCCTAATAGATCTATTCACAATTATTTACGTTCACTTTTCAAGTGATTAAGGTTCATGATCGAGGAACTTTTGGCAATAGCTACTTAAGCAATAATAAGATCAGGAAAAGACTTGTGTTCGGTTTTTGAGCATGTATCCCCCCCACAGAAATCAGTTAAGTGTGGGCTATGAACTCACCTTAGTAGGATAGTAGAACAATTGTAATCTCAACGATGCAAGGCAACGGCTTCACACACAACCTAAAAGATATGGCACGTTTCAGTTCTTAAGTCTCGTTTTATTGCGAACGTTTATTATTAATTATAAGAAATCGATAAAGTGCATACGTGATGTGTTACGTCGTATAAAAATAAATAATGGTTACGTATTGTTTTATTCGTATTATATATATATATATATATATATATATATATATATATATATATATATATATATATATATATATATATATATATATATAAAATAAGTTACGTTTTATTATTTATCGTTTTAATATATATTCAAATATATATATATAAGTATAAATATATATAAAGTTTTTATTAAAATCAATATTACTATTCAATCCTTCATGTTTCTCAATTTTACACTTTTTACCCTTAACGGAAAACATTTACGTCGTTAGTCCAAAAGTTATATATATTTACATTTTTAGTCCAAATATCAAATATTTACATTCATTATCCCTAAGTTTCAATATTTACAGTTTATACCCTTTAGAAAAACAGTTTTTATACTTTTCACCCAAGTTTACAATTTTGGCAATTCTAGTCCCTAACCTTCGAACATTTGCAAAAATAGTCCAAACTTTACCAAATTCAAAACTTAGCATTTTTATTATTTCATTAAGCTCCGAATGTTTAGAAAAGCTTATTTTCACAGCTTATTAGCTTTTTATTAGCTTATTTCATTTAGTGGGCTTAACGAGCCAAAATAAGGGCCCGTTAAGATTTTATGATCCAAGAGGTTTGGGGGAACACTAGGTTAGTCGTAATCCATCATTTTAAGTTATAAAAACGTTTCAAAATAGCTTATACTCCTAGCTTATCGTAATAAGCTAAAATAAGCTTTTTGGGCTTTTTGGCCCACGTAAGGTTTTTAATGTTTCTGAAAACTGGTTCTAATAGCGATTTGCTTTAAGTCTCGTTAGGTGATCAAACGGTGTTGTTAAGTTGTATTATTTATCATTCTCGTTTCTTTACAAGCTAGGCTAATAGATCGTACAAAAATATTAATGGGTCGTGTGTTGAAATTTAGAATGGCGAGGCCAAAGTGTAGGCCAAAACTCAATATGTAAACTTTATAAAGTTTGAAAATAAACTAAGTGTTTTAGTAGAAATCGTATAGGTTCACTACAACTTAGAAACGTGTGATTTTTAGTATGTATTCGTTAATATAAGTTCAATATTATTATAGATACTCGTTAATGCCATAACTAAGAAATAGTATAACACATAAAATGTATACGTTGTTTTTAAGATTTACGATTTATAGGTTCCAAGTGATTGTGCATAGTATACTCATACGTATATATAAAAATAGAAAGAAAAGTTCGTGATCTCACCTCACCTAGAAAAGGTGGTGTAAAACGAGTGTATGGTTCGTGTGATGGTTCAACAGCTCCGTGGTTCACTTCACGTTGTTCCAATGGTCCAAGAGGTACTTTGCTTGACGTCCTAGGTTTGTTGTGAGATGTGGTTTTCCTAGCAATCCGTTCGTCCCTCCATTACTTCTTCTCGTTGGTATTTTATGTGTAGTGGTGTGTTTAAGTGCATGTAACGTCCAAGGTTGCATGGGAGGTCTTATATGGGCAGTTTTTGAAGAGTAGAAACAAGGTAGGCTCACAAGTGTTGGTGTAGCATGTGAGGGCGAATAGTATTGCCACAAACAATGCCCAATCGATTGTTTACATGGCTAGATCTTGTGTAAGTAAATCCCTATTCATTCCTGACGTTTCATGTTTGCACATTGTTCATTTAGATGGGATTGGAGAGTATGGGTGGTGAGAAAGGAATGTCTTGACACGTTTTTGGTCTTATCTCCTTGGAACGTTTGGTGATTTACTTTGAACGTTTTTAGGGTAGTAAACGAAAGTGAGTGAGTAATGTTTATGTCTAGTGTGTATCTTGGGCACTAGGTAAATCGTAATGTGTAATAAAATAGGTTCGTTATGTGTAGAAATCGTACAATACTAGGGTGCGTTTGGGAGTGTCGAGACTGGCAGAAACAAAACTAATATAACAAAAGGGGTGCGTTTGGGCTTGTAACTGGGCTCAGGTTTTGTGTGTCGGCCCAAAACAAAAGAAAGAATAAAACTGGTCCGTTTGGTTATGTATTGGATTACGAGGCCCAAAGGGTGTTGGGGGCCCACCTGGGGTGTTTCGATTATCGTGTCGAAGTTCAAAAATATTAGTGAGCGTTCTCGGGAAGTTTCGTAGGTTCGGGGAATATATAAATAGTATACGTTATTTAGACGAAACGTATTATTAAATATAAACGCGTTATATAATTATTTATCGTTCACAATAATTATAGGAAACCTAGGTTGTGTGTAAGCATCGTTCCTGGGTAAACGGTCAATCACAGTTATCGTAGTGGTTCAATATCAAGCCATATAAAAAAAAATTTGTTACCCGTAAAATGGTGTTAATTTATCGTAACATCGTTTTTATTTATTTGTTTGCATTTACTAATCGTAAGGGAAATTTACGAGAGGTTACACAACTCCATTACAAATGGTCCATTCAAGCCAAGACAAGTTCAAATTGAAGGCAATCCAAATACAACACCTCCTACTCAACCATTCGTGCGTGAACAAACAGAAGCAGATTACACAGAGGAAGACAAGAAGCAGATCGCCGCTGATGATATGGCAATGCGTTTAATCCAACTTGGATTACCACGGGAGATCTTTGCTGCGGTCGACAGTTGTGAAACTGCTTATGCTATGTGGGAACGTGTTAGAAGGATTTGTCATGGAACAGCGATTGGACAACAAGACGTTGAGAACAAACTTCTTACTGAATGGGAGAACTTTACATCCACTAAAGGTGAACAGATTGAATCTTACTACACAAGGTTTTGCACTTTGATGAATGAGTTAATCAGAAACAAGTTGACACCTCGAACAATTGCAACAAACATCAAATTCATCAATAACCTTCCAGAAGAATGGGGTCGTTATGTTACAATTGTCAATCAAACAAAGGATTTACATAAGGTGAACTATGATCAACTCTATGACTTTTTGAAGCAAAACCAAGCTGAGGCTAATGAAGTAAGGAAAGAAAGATTGGCAAAGAATCATGATCCTCTCGCATTAATTGCTACTACACCAACACCGCTACCAGTGAACACACAACAACAATCATCATCTTCCACTCACAACTACATGCAACCATCATACATTCAACAACCAACACCGGTCTACCAACAACAGTTCTACCCATAGCAACAACAACATGTTATTCCACAACAGCAATACCAACAATTCCAAGAACCAGAATTCACTGAAAATGATGAAGCTACTGCAGCATTGACCCAAGCATTTGCTTTTCTGTCAAAGGCATTCCAAGGACGGTATTCTACACCAACAAACAACAACCAAAGGATTTCATCGAACACTCGCAATAAGCAGATTGCTCAGCCGAGTTTCAATATGGGCAACGGAGGCCAAATGGTTGGAGTTTATGGGAATCAGCAAGGATATGCTACTGGAATTAACATGGGGAATCAGAATATGCTGAATACAGGGATTCAGAATGCAGGAAATCAGTATGGTCAATATGCAGGGAATCAGTTGGGTCAGTTTGTTGGAAATCAGAGGGGTCAGAATGTTGGTAATCAGGCAATGGGTAATCAGAATAGAAATGTTGCAGCTCCAGTAGTTGGGAATTTGGGAAATGTGAATCAAGCTAATCCGGTAAAGTGTTTCAACTGTCAGGGTGTAGGTCATATGGCAAGGAACTGTCCTACTAAGCCAAACAAGAAAGATCTAGCATACTTGCAGAAAGCAGTGATGTTGGCACAAAAGGCAGAGGCAGGATTTCAGTTGAACGCAGAGGAGAATGATTTTATGGCTCTTATGGATGACATGGAAGATAGAGAGGATATCGATGCGAACTGCATATTCATGGAGAATCTTCAGGAAACTAAGTATGACACGGATTCTGACACACTTCCTGTTTATGACACCAATGCACCATCTGAGGTATCCAACTTCAACACATGTCACAATAATGATATATTTGATATGTCTCCTCATGAGGAACAGCATTCTGAGAAGCTAGCACCCACTTATGATACATACCTGGACACGCCAAGTAGTAGCAATACTCCTTCAGCAACTCCAGATGTGAATCCTAATGGAGGCTTCGTTTCACAGCATGCTGAGAATGATGAGGAAACACGTGCTTTGTTTGAATCATTATTGAATAATTGTCGTATTGAAATTGAGAATGTGAAAAAGGTCAATCGCGATGTTAAGGCCGCGAATGTTAAATTGACCGCTGAGCTTGAGAGTTACAAAGAAAACGTTAATGCTTTTGAATTTCATAACAAAAGATTGTCTGAATTAGAAACTGGTTATCAAAATTCCGTTTCAAGGGAAAAACAATTGCAACTCAAGTTTGATACACTTGATGTTAATTCTTTCAAAAAGATAAAATCTTTAAACGCGGAAATTTCTGATTTACAAAACCAACTTTCTAAACACAAAACAGCTTATACAAATCTTGAAAAAGAAAGGGATGAGTTGAAAAAGGACTTTGCAAAGAAAGAAGACAAACTTTTGGCCGAAATCGTAGAGTCAGAACACATGATTGCTCATTTAGAAGAATTAGTGGTTAAATCGGGTCAGTCAAGTCAAACAATGAAAATGATTTCAAATCAAACTAATCCGATTTACCATACGAAACATAAAGTGGCTCTTGGTAACTACACCCCTTGTAATCTCAAGAAAGCTCAGCAAGAACAGAATGTTTTGTACAATGGTAATGTGATTTACACCAAACATGATCCTCCCGTAGTTCGGGATTCTGTGCTAACGATAGAACATGTCGAAGAGAGCATTACTAAAATGAAACAAAAGGATTTGAAACCCATTGATTACAACAAATTGAACAAACTTTCGGGAATTACTTTTGTTCCACAAAAAGAACCATCTGTGTTTTCCATAAAACGACCATTCTCAAAAATGTTTTCTAAGAAAGTAATTGTTTCCAAATCTCTTTCAAAAATGGAACAAATTTCTTCTAACAACACCTTTAATACAAGTGAGGCTAGAGAAATTTTGGATGACGTTAAAAAGAGAATTCAAGAACTTCAAAATATTGTTGCTTCTAAAACTACAATCACTATTAACAACTGGCATTCCAGTTTTCATATTGAGCAGAAAAAAGTTTTTGAAAACGAAATTACTATCTCACTGAATAACATCAGTGCGAGGGTAACCCATTTTGAACAAGCTTTCTTAAAAGAAACGGCCGAATTTGTCAAGGACCACAAATCCCTGGTAAACGAAGCTAATGAAACTCGTGAAAACATGAATGTTTTGGAAAACCTAAATGATTCTCTCTTCAAAGCTGTTATGACCACTGACATTATGACCACCGAAATTGTTTCAAAATATGAAAATGCTCTTATAAAGCTTGAAAAAGAAAATGTGTCATATTTTAAACAACTTGATCGAAAAAAGGAAGAATGCAAGTATGACAAATTGTCGTATGAGCGTGCCTTAAAGAACATGAAAGAGCAAAATGATCTTTTGAGGGCTCAGCTTGAAAGTCAAAAAGGAAAGGGTGAGGAAACTAAGCTTGCAAAACCATTGACTTCGGAGAAACCAAATGTTTCAAACACGGTTCAAAAACCAAAAATGTCAATTTCAAGGTTTGCTCCAAAAGTCGATGACAAAAAGGATTTGACAAAACCAGTCACTCCAACACCCTTGCCTAAGAAAAGTGAAAATGAAAAGATTGTTGATAAAGGAAAAGCGGTTGTCGAAACACCAAAAGTGATAGCACCTGGCCTTTTTAGGATTAGTCCCACTAATGTGTCTGCCTCCACATCTAAGACAAATACGTGCAAAAAGGATAATTCTAAAGAGTCTAGTGATGCTAAAAAGGACAACAATATAAATCCTAACCCGTGTGCCTTACCTTCTACAGGATTAGAAAGCACCTCTAGGAGCAGCAGACTAAAGCCTAGGAGCAATACAAGGAACAATAGAGTCTCGTCTGCCTCTACGAGTAGTAGCAAGAATAAAGTTGAAGAAGTAGAAGAACACCCTAGGAATTTATCGCTTTGTAATAAGAAACATGATTCATCTGAATGTAATGTCGAAAGTACTGGTTCTAATGCATGTAATGACTCTGTTTGTTTAATATGCAAGAAATGTTTAATTAATGATGTTCATGATGAATGTGTTTCTAAGAATGTGAATGATACGCCTAAACAGAAGTATGTTCCAAAGGGAACTAGTGCTAGATCTAGATCTATAGAAAGATTAGTTGCACGATTTAGGTCTACCACTAGTAGTCGAATGCCTAGGAACTACCTTAAGTTTTGTATGTGGAAACCTACAGGTAGAGAATTCATTCTTCAGGATGGCAAACTGAAAGTTGTTCACAATGGACAAGAAGACCCCTTCTATGAATGTGATTCAGGTTTTACCCCTAACCAAATGGAACCAAATTCAAACGGTTTCCAAATACAAATTCTTCTGTTCTTGGCAGGTTATCGAAATATGTCTTTGGATCGTCGACTCGGGTTGCTCCAAGCACATGACCGGGAATTTAAAGCTGCTGATCAATTTCGTCTGGAAATTCATGGGAACTGTACGCTTTGGAAATGATCATGTAGAAGCTATTCAGGGTTATGGAGATCTTCAGTTTGGGAATTTTTTAATCACTCGAGTTTACTACGTAGAAGGGTTGGGACACAATTTGTTTTCAGTTGGGCAGTTTTGTGATGCAGATTTAGAAGTTGCATTCAGGAGAAACACGGTTTTTATTAGAAATTTGGTTGGTGATGATCTCTTAACTGGTAATCGTGGTACAAATTTGTATGCTATCAACATCAACCAAATGGCTTCTACATCACCAATTTGTCTTATGATAAGGGCAACCGAAACTAAGTCCTGGCTGTGGCATAGACGTTTATCCCATCTCAATTTCGACACGATCAACAAGTTAGCCAAAGACAACATCGTCACCGGACTTCCTAAGTTTAAATACACCAAGGAACACCTTTGTCCATCATGCGAACAAGGAAAAAGTAAAAGAGCATCATATAAACCCAAAACCGTATCTAGTTCGGAAGCAAGGTTACATATGTTGCACATGGACTTATGTGGCCCAATGAGAGTTGAAAGCATTAATGGGAAGAAGTATATTCTTGTTATTGTTGATGATTATTCAAGATATACTTGGGTAAAGTTTTTGAGATCAAAAGACGAAGCACCAGGCATCATCATCACCTTTCTGAAGCGTATTCAAGTTCTACTTCAAGCTCTAGTAAGGATTATAAGAACAGATAATGGCACAGAATTCACAAATCAGGAATTAAGATCTTACCTCGAAGATGTTGGAATTACACATCAAACATCAGTTGTTAGAACTCCACAGCAGAATTGGGTAGTTGAAAGAAGAAACCGAACTCTTGTGGAAGCTGCTCGCACAATGCTGATTTTTTCTAGTGCACCACTATTCTTATGGGCTGATGTTGTAGCCACTGCTTGCTTTACTCAAAACCGATCCCTAGTCCATCCGAGATTCAATAAAACCCCATATGAGCTAGTGAACAACCGTAAACCTGATATCTCTTACCTTCACGTATTTGGCGCTTTGTGCTATCCGACGAATGATAGAGAAGATCTAGGAAAGTTAAAAGCTAAGGGTGATATTGGAATCTTCATTGGATATTCAGAAAACTCGAGGGCATTCAGGGTGTATAATAGAAGAACGAAAAAGATAATGGAGACGATGAATGTGAAGTTTGACGAGATTTCACAGATGGCTTCTAAGAGATACGCTCTAGAACCCGCGCTTAATCCGATGGCTTCTAATCAAAACAGATTAGGACCCGCACCAAACCAGCAGACTTCTGGACACATCAGTTCAGGACTCGTGCCTCAAGGAGCTCAGTCAACAAACACGGATAAACCTTCAGAACAAGAACTGGAAAATTTCTTCGAGTTAATGTTTGATGAATATTATGGTGGAACTTCGACAAATGCATCTCCACAACATTCCGCTGCACCCGCTCAAAACCATCAACCACCACCACCACCACAGGATGCATCTACAACAATCGAAGCTGAAGCACCAACTACCTCAACATCATCTACATCTACTCAAGCAACTCCAGCACTTGAAACTGTTCTACCAAGAGTTGATGAGCAAAATCAAAACACAAATTTTCAAGAAGAACCAACAAATAATTCAAACGATGTTGCGTTAAAAGAAGAAGAAGAAGAAGTATTTGAAAACCCGTTTGCAACAGACTCTGCTGAATCTTCTTCAAGGTTACAAGCGTCATCTAACACACATTCATTAAACCCAAGGTACCCTTCTACATTTCAATGGACAAAAGACCATCCAATAGAACAAGTTATTGGTGAACCTTCAAAGCCAGTTCAGACGAGGAGACAACTTGCCACCGATCTCGAATTGTGCATTTACATTTGCTCAATAAGCACCAAAGTACCTAAGAACATTCAGGAAGCAATGGCAGAAAACCCATGGATTGAAGCGATGCAGGAGGAATTTCTTCAATACCTGTTACATGACAGTTGGGAACTTGTTGAACGACCACTTGATAAACGTGTTCTTGACCTCAAGTGGTTGTGGAAGAACAAACTGGATGAGGAAATGACTGTTATTCGCAACAAAGCTCGTCTCGTGGCTAAAGGTTATCCACAAGAAGAAGGGATAGATTTCGAAGAATCATTCGTGCCTGTAGCTAGACTTGAAGCAGTCCGGATTTTCTTAGCCTATGCCGCTCATAAAAACATCACAGTCTATCAGATGGACATTAAGACAGCTTTCTTAAATGGAACTCTGAAAGAAGAAGTGTATGTGAGTCAGCCAGAGGGATTCATCGACAAAGATCATCCAGACTACGTCTACAAGCTTAAGAAAGCAATTTATGGTTTAAAACAAGCTCCAAGAGCGTGGTATGACGAACTATCATCTTTCTTGCTTAAAAACAATTTCACAAAAGGAACGGTTGATGACACCTTGTTTATCAAAAAATTCAAAGATGACATATTGATCGTTCAAATTTACGTGGACGACATCATTTTTGGATCAACCAATCCTAACCATTCAAAACATTTTGAAAATCTCATGAAAAGCAAATTTGAAATGTCCATGATGGGGGAACTAAAATTCTTTCTTGGTTTACAAATACATCAATCCCCTCGTGGTATTTTTATCAATCAAGCTAAATATACAATAGAGATTTTGAAAAAACATGGAATGGAAAATTGTGATTCTGTTGGTACACCAATGGCCACTTCACCAAAAATAGGTGCTGACTTGTTTGGGAAACCCATCGATCCGAAGAAATATCGGAGCATGATCTGTTCTCTCATGTACCTAACTGCTAGCCGACCCGATATTCAATTTGCTGTATGTTTATTAGCACGGTTTCAGGCAAAGCCTACCGAACTTCACCTCAAAGAGGTTAAACGGATCTTTCGGTACCTACGAAGCACCATTAACATGGGACTTTGGTATCCGAAGGATTCGGGGTTTAATCTAACAGCATTTTCAGATGCAGACCATGCTGGTGATCAAGTTACAGCAAAGAGTACATCAGGTGGAGCATAATTTTTGGGTGAAAAGCTAGTAAGCTGGTCGTCAAAGAAACAGGATTGTACTGCGCTATCAACCGCCGAAGCCGAGTATGTGTCTCTATCTGCGTGTTGTGCCCAAGTTCTTTGGATGCGGACACAGCTCACAGATTATGGCTTTACTTTTGACAGAATACCTATGTATTGTGACTCAAAAAGTGCCATAGCCATCTCGTGCAATCCCGTACATCACTCTAAGACGAAGCATATCAAAGTCCGCTACCATTTCATCAAAGAACACGTGGAAGAGGGTACTGTTGAATTATTTTTCGTTAAGACTGATTATGAACTCGCCGATCTATTTACTAAAGCCCTTCCAAAAGAACGGTTTGACTATTTAGTTCGACGAATTGGCATGCGAAGCCTAACTCCTGAGGAGCTAGAACGTCTTCTCGAATCTTCTTGAAAAAGTTTTCAAAATCGCTTCGCTATAAATACTTTTGAAAAAACAAAATACAAAATTTGAAAAACCAACAAAAACAAAATACAAAAATACAAAACTTTCAAAAAAATAAAAAAACAATATAAAATCAAAAAATCCAAAAATACTCTTCTCACGACATGTCTCTCGTATAAATCAATATTCTGTACATTTCTAGAAATGTCATTCAACAATGATACTGACATGTACAGATGCTTGAGCGGGAGTTCTTTAAAATGTTTTTCTAAAAACATGTCGTTTCTCAAAAAGTTTCTTCACTATGGCTTTCGTATACTTCAGTACGAAACCCGTACTTCAACAATGACTTCTGATTATTTTCAAATCAAGGACTCGTACGTTCAATGACGAACTCTTTTTCACAAAGTTCGAGTCTAAACAAACGAAAAAGATTTCAAGCATAAACTCGTTTTCAAACAAAATTCTTGAGCACTTTTTCAAGATTGTTCAAAAGATTTCTCAAAATCTCTCAAAATGAGTGCTCAAGAAAACTCCCTCAAAACCCTTAATTGATTTTAAAATGTGCTATCATTAAAGGGGAGTACAAAAAGAAAAATGTTCCAAATCATGCAAGATAGAATCTGTCTATCTCTCCAAAAGCCTTTTCTTAATCATTTGATATCAAAAATATCACATTATGCTATTTTTGAGGGGGAGAAGACGTGATTAAATGTGATCAAAAATGTTTAAAAAGTGTGACTGAATCTCAAAAGAGCTCGACTCAGTAAGTACCAATGAATTGACGAAGCTTAAAATGTCAGTAATCGAAAAGACTTGTCCTGGACGGGTAATAATTTCAAGCTAGTCTAACTAGTGATGTAAGCGTGTCTCGAATAGGATTTGTCTGAGTAGAATGTACCGAATCGAGAGACTTTCTTTGGACTTGACCAGGACGGGTAATAATTTCAAGCTAGTCTAACTAGTGATGTAAGCGTGTCTCGAATCGGTCATGGTAACTGAAAGTGGATCAATTCAAAAAGTGCAAACTCCTCCCGCATGTGCAAATTTCTTAAAAATTTCATGAGCACATGTGAAGGGGGAGTCCTTCAAAAAGAAATGCAAAACTCTCGAAGTGTCAACAATGTGTTATTATCATAAACACTTTGAGAGATTTTCAATAAAACAGTTTCATGGCAATGATAGGATAGTCATGGAGTTATAAGGTGACTAAGGTTAGGGAAAACCGTCCTATGATCCGCCAGAGCCGGAGAGATCTACCCAAGGACAAATCCAATAGATTAGAATTAGAAGTCCTTAGGTATGATTGAAAAAAGGAGAAAATGAGAAAGGAGAAAGAAGGGGTTGAAGAATTAAAAAGAAAAGTTGTGAAAAAGGGTGAAAAGAAATAGCCCTCCAAATGTTCAACCTTAGGGCAGACACCGGGTTCAACTCATATGCTACTGGTCGTTACTAAGGTGACACCGGTATTGAAGACAAGACGTCATGGACCCAGTGACGCACTGCACTAAACCTTCTTAACCACTCAAGTTCTCTTAAAAGAGCTTGTTTCATTCTCACGGGGAACCGGTGTAATCTATCGACCTATCTCTTAGAGATGGTTGATATTGAAGCAGGAGACCTCTCCCTAATCTCCGCATAGGAAACCAAATGTGCACTTATCGAGTCTAGAGCCCCGAGATTCATCAAAAGATCTCATAGGAACACATGATATTTCTACACTGGTTGTTCATCATTAAGGACGCCAGATGTAAACTTAAGAGTCCTACTCAGATCTTAGCAAGCTGCCAGAACATTTATGAGAGAATTCACACAACTGTTTCTCAATGATTGAATGGAAACTCCTGCCAGGGTCAACATCAAGCAGCCCTAACAGCAGGTCACTTCGGTAATTCTTTATGGGTTACGTTTAGTGTTCGCGGTGGTTTCAAACGGTCTACATTCGTGGTGTGATCCCCAGTGACTCACCCAGTCATTGAGCTACTTAGTAGGTCTTGTAAGCTCTCTCGAGAGTATCTGACATGGGAACGGCCATGGTAAGGATTAGAAGGAGTCTTCACACTATGCTGTTGACAATCTCTAATTCCTTATCTGTAAGTACCGGATGTTTTATTGCTAACTGTTTATATGCAGGGACACTTTATCTCCATGGCGACAGATTCCACATGCTCATACATACATCTGGAAGTTAAAGAAAGCTCCCTCAAAGATCTATACAACACAAAGTTCAAAGAAAGATTCTACGCCAAAAAGAAGAATCTACAAAGTATAAAGACTAAAGATCAAAGTGAAAGAAAGGGAACTACGCGCATATGAATATCAAAGTCCAAAGATGTATGAGCATGTTGGAATGGCAAACAACCACCACAGACGCAGAAGTGACGAATGGCAGATAACTCCATATCACTAAAGAACAAAGAACGATGAAAATTCAGTTATCAAAGATCACAAAGTATGAAGGAACAAAGACTAAAGACTATTCTACAATGACACACAAAGTTAAAGACAAAGAACACGGAAGACCCACTCACGTGGAGCATCATTCGAATGACCACCCCTTAGGGGGAGATTGTTAGCATTAAAAATTATATATATAGAAGTGATGGTCATTCTCATATTGTAACTTTGTGTCATTTGTTAAGATTAGTAATAGTTTAGTCATTGGGCCTTGGACTTGGCAAGCTAATATGTTATGTGCTATGTTTCATAAGCCTAGTTATCCAACCATGTAACCAACTCCAAACCCAAGCCCATCAAAGCCTATGTATGGAAGTATATAAGGTACCTTACCCCTCATTTGTAAGGTGTGCTTGTGTGTGTGTTCTTGAATAAAAGCTCTCATCTTTTCATCTCTCTCTCTCTTATACGAAATACATATACATACATCAAGTCACCATCTTTCCTTCTTCTTGTGCTTATATTTGTGTTAAAGTTGATAAATCTAAGGTCCTACAAATAAGCTAATCAATAAGCTAAGAGGGAGGTTATGGGTCCCACAGGTGAAGACAGAAAGCACCAAAGAAACCTGGGCAATGCCCTGGTGCAGGGGAAGTCAAAGCTCAATCAACTGACTTGGGACTTATTTTTAAGCAAACAAATCAACTTCAAAAGCCAATTTTTTTATTTAAACTTATGCACAAGCAACCACAGATCATAAATCAACAATCATTATTCATTTCCAATCCATTTTGAACCCTGTGCATTCTTTTGAACTTCTGTCCATTTACTCAGTTTAGACTTTTGACATTTTTTTGAATTTTGCACAGGTTGACTTATTTGAACTTGAATCCTGAGTTTGTGATGCAATATGTTAAATTCAGCTATATTGAGACTAAAGTAAGCAAGCTAAGCAAATTTAGGACCTAAAAATGGATGATGCATCCTGAGCATGCCAACAGTTAACAAAATAGAAGACTTAGACAGAGCTTTTGACTTTTCTACCAAATGACCACTAGGTTTTATGCTCTATTCTCACTATTTTGGACCTAAGAAAGATGTATGAACTACTTTTACCCACTGGAATACACATTAAACCAGATTACCATGCAAATCCAAACACCCCTTTATAATGACCGTTTGGAACTTTTTCAAAGCAAAATGGTTTTGTAATACTTAAATCCTAGTTTTAACAATTTACTACAACTAATCTTACATGAATGAGCATAGAATAAGAAGCAAACATCAGTGGAACAGTAGAGAACAAAAATTGATGGATTCTTACAAATTTGTGGCCAACTGAAATACTTAGGAACTAGATCAATGAACACCCTATAGCTCTCCACAGAGCACTAATATACCCAATCCAATGTCTGAATCAGCCCTGCACCATCTTCTTCTCCTTCTTTTTTTTTTTTTTTTTAAATTTATTTCTTATATTTATTTTTGTATTTTTGAGTGAACTGAAATTAAATTGAAGCTTGAATTTCTGAAATAACACTTATATTAATAGTGAAAGAGTCATATTACAACTGAGACTTTGATTTAAAATTGAAATTACAATGCTTGAAAAATTAAATTAAGACTAAAATTCTAACTAGCTGCTTCACTGCTTCCTCTTGCCTTTTATATCCTCCAATTAGGGTTTTGGGGCACCCTTGGACTTTTCCCAACTTCATATTGGACCATAGGATCATGAAATTGCATCTTGGCCGTTCAAAACTTTTCGCGCCCAATTTCCTTTGTCTGTTTCTTGGATATTATTGATGTCAGGGGTGACATCTTGGAGTGCAGTGTTTGGTTTGGAGTAGGCAGGGGGCGGGGGTAGTTGAGTGTGCAGGCGGTGAAGGTAGGGGTGATGATGGGGGTTTGGCTGTTTGCAGGGTTGAGTGGGGTGAGGTGGAAGGGGACGGGTCAAAGGTTGAGGGGTGGTGTTTGACCGGTTATAATATTAAAGGGGAAATGGGTGGGCTGTTGTGTTGGATTGGGCCAAGGGGGAAATGGGTGTGGGCTTTTTATTTATTATTGGATTGGATGGGAGTAGTTTTGGGTTTAATATTAAGGATGTCCGTTTGGTTTGTAATGAGTAAATCCCAAGGACCAATTTTGTAATTATTCTGAAATTCAGGGACCTGATGTGTAATTTTTCCAAAAAGTTACAAGGGTTTATCTTGCCAAGTTTTATTTACCAAAGGACCATAAAAGCTAATTTCCAAAATTTGAAATCCCAGGGACCGTTTTTGCCAAATTGCAAAGTACAGGGACCAAACATGTAATTTTCTCAAACTTTTCACCCAAGTACTTGTTTTGACAATTTTTGAATTTTAAAAACCTTGGGTTGGCTTTTCTTTCATAAAAACGCTCAGGGACTAGTTTTGTAAATTTTTGAAAGTTGGGGGACTGAAACTGCCAATTGTGCAAACTTTGTTCGTTTTTTAGTGTTTTTGATGCATTCTTGAGTGTTTTTGGATGTTTTGGCAGTTCAAATACGACAAAAATGATGAGTGTTTGAGCACTCATCATTCTTTCACTTTGTCCATCGGTTTGCGGATGATAAGCGGTGCTCATATCTAAACGAGTACCCAGAGATTTCGGTAGAGATTCCCAAAATCTTGAGGTGAATCGGCTATCTCTATCAGAAATAATAGATATTGGAACTCCATGTCTAATCACAATTTCCTTAAAATACAACTGAGCGAGTGTTTCCATCTCGTCAGTCTCCTCCTTGATGGGTAGAAAATGTGCAGACTTGGTTAATCGATCGATGATAACCCAGATTGTGTCTAATCCGGTCGAAGTCCTTGGTAATTTGGTAATAAAATCCATGGTGATTCGTTCCCATTTCCAGACCGGAATTTCTGGTTGCACGAGTAATCCTGATGGTTTCTGAGTCTCTGCCTTTACTCTAGAACATGTTAAACATTTACCAACATACTCTGCGATATCAGCTTTCATATTTGGCCACCAATAATTCTTCTTAAGATCTTGATACATCTTATTGGAACCGGGATGAATAGAATATTTGGATTTATGAGATTCATGCATGATAAGGTCTCGAATACCTCCAAAGAGAGGAATCCAATATCTTTCCTTAAAACATAACATTCCATCATTTCTTCTCACAAATTCTTTTTCATTATTTGGCATTCTGTCAACCTGATCTTCATGGTTTGACCTTCTGTCAATTTTCTCATATTGCCGGTTTTCTTCTTGTAGAGCTTCTGTTTGAGCTTTGATGATTTGAGCTGGATGTGGCGAATGAATTGTCATCCCTAGAGATCGAACTCTAAGAGGTTTAATTCTGTCTTTTCTGCTCAACACGTCGGCTACAAAATTCGCTTTACCAGGGTGGTAACGAATTTCACAGTCATAGTCGTTGAGTAAAAAAAATTCTAACCATCTTCGTTGTCTCATGTTCGGCTCCTTCTGATCCAGTATATGTTGAAGACTTTTGTGATCGGTGAAAACCGTACACTTTGTACCATATAGGTAATGTCTCCATATCTTAAGAGCAAACACTACTGCTCCTAATTCTAGATCATGGGTGGTATAATTTTCTTCATTCTTCTTTAGCTGTCGTGAAGCATAAGCTATGACTTTGTCTCTTTGCATTAGTACCGCACCTAAACCATGATGACATGCGTCACAATACACAACAAAGTCCTCATATCCTTCCGGTAATGCTAATATTGGTGCTTCACAAAGCTTCTATTTCGACAGTTGAAATGCTGACTCTTGCTTCTCTTCCCAGATATACTTCTTGTTCTTCTGGGTGATTTCCGTCAAAGGTTTTGCAATCTTTGAGAAACCTTCTATAAATCTTCGATAGTAACCGGTGAGACATAAAAATCGACGAATTTCAGTTGGAGCGGTGGGTGATGTCCAACCTTTAACTGCTTCTATCTTCGCGGGATCTACATGAATACCTTGGTTGTTGATGATATGGCCTAAAAATTGGATGGTAGAAATCCAAAAATCACATTTGGAAAACTTAGCGTACAATTTTTCTTTCTTAAGTAACTCCAAAATAATCCTTAAGTGTTCGGCATGCTCTTCTTTGTTGTGTGAATAGATTAAGATGTCATCAATGAACACAATAACGAATTTATCCAAGTATGGCTTGCATACTCGGTTCATTAAATCCATGAACACTGCTGGTGCGTTGGTAAGACCAAATGGCATTACTTGAAATTCATAATGTCCGTACCATGTTCGAAAAGCTGTCTTGGGAATGTCTTCTTCCCTGACTCTTAATTGATGATATCCTGATCTTAGATCGATTTTTGAGTAAACACTAGATCCTTGTAGTTGGTCAAATAGATCATCGATCCTTGGTAATGGATATCGATTCTTCACCGTGAGTTTGTTCAACTCTCTGTAATCGATACACATCCGGAACGTTCCATCTTTCTTTTTGACGAATAGGATTGGTGCTCCCCAAAGGGATGAGCTTGGTTGGATGAATCCTTTATCTGATAGTTCTTTCAACTGTTCAGATAATTCTTTCATTTCGGAGGGTGCTAATCGATATGTTGCTTTTGCAACTGGTGCTGCTCCAGGCACTAAATCGATGCGAAATTCTACCTGTCGGGTTGGTGGAATTCCAGGCAAGTCTTCAGGAAACACTTCAGAAAATTCTTTTACAACTGGCACTTCTTCAAGTTGTTTCTTCTTTTCTTTTGTTTCTCCTCCCGTTACTTGAATTTGGAATACATGGCATCCTTTGCTTATGTATTTCATCGTCTTGGCCTACGAGATAATATTGAACAAGGGTTTAGGTTTATCACCTTGGATGATTAAGGTTTCACCATTGAGCGGAATTTGAATGACTTTCTCGTCACAAATTATTCTGGCACAGTGTTTAGATAACCAATCCATACCAATGATGACGTCAAAACTTCCCAATTAGATGGGCATGAAATCGATGGGGAAAGATTTACTTAGAAAAGTTAAGGTGCAATTTTTGATTAGGGTACTAGTACTTAGGATATTTCCATCTGCTAATTCTATGTCGTAGATAGTATCTAGTTCTATAGGAGTAATATTTAGAATTGTGGCAAATGAAGTAGACACAAAACTTTTATCTGCTCCAGAATCAAATAATATCTTAGCATCTTGTTGATTTAATAGGAACGTACCCGTAACAAAATCAGAGTTCTGAGTTGTGTTTCCATCACCGAGTACATATGCTCTTCCTCGGGCAACATTATTGGCATTCTTCGGATAGTGAGTTCTGTAATGTCCAACTTCATCACAACCATGGCACTTTACTGCTATCGGTTGTGTGTTGGCTCCAGTTGCTCGACAGTCGTTTTTCATGTGTCCAATTCTTCTGCAGTTGCCACAAGTAGCCTTACATGATCCGGTATGATGCTTGTTGCACTTGTTACATGGGGGTAGAGTTCCAGCATAACCTTTACTCTCTGCAGGCATTGCTGCATAAGCCCTGGTAGCTTCTTGTCGACGATTCTGCTGCTTATGATGATTGCTACGGTTCTGTTGTTGATCTCTGTTGCGGTTGCTGCTTTGATTGTTGTTGTTGTAGCTTTTGTTACCACTGTAGTTGTTGTTGTAGCTGCGGTTGTTGCCATTGTTGTTTCCACGGTTGTCAGCACTCCTCATATGCTCATTGATCACGGAGGTAGAACCTCTTTTGATCACTGATTGGTCCCAAAACGGTCAGATATTATTGACCAAGGTCAACAAGTCAAAGACAGCCTCGTTCCAATGCTCCGTGGATAATATAGTGTGTCCCCGGGTGTCCCAGCGAGATTGAAATGGTGCTTTGGAAATCGTTTATGAGTGAGTGGCACTAAGGACAGTAGCCCAGATGATGTGGAATTGAATTTGCTACTGTTATTTTGGTATTGGTACACAGATATAATATTCACAAAAATCAGATATATACGTATATGTACAGATTCACAATTACGGATCACGTAACAGACAGAAAGTGGGATTTGGTATTTAACAAACTACAGGGGGTGCTTTTGAAACTTTTTAAAACTTAAAATTAAAAAGAAATTGAAAATGAAAATGAAATTATGAAAATGATTAAAATATTATTTAATTAATAAAACTATTTAAAATCTAAATTAAAACCTAATTTAAATTGACTAATAATTATAACTACTACAAATTAAACTAAAAATTTGCAAAAATAATTTCTAAACTTAAATTAGAACTTGAAGAAAGTATAAAAAATAAAAATAAATATTTTTGTCTTTTTATGAGCTTTTTATTAATTAAAAACTATTTAACTTAATTAAACTACTTTTAATTACTATTAATACTAAATTAACTTAGAAAATTAAGAGAAAATTTATAAAATTACTTAACCATCACAGGAATCCTACAAAATTATAAAAACTTCTAAAAATTATTGTTAGGTCACCATTTATGTAAACACAAGTATGATATTGATAGAAAAGAGATGAGAATGAGAGATGGTTGATTATGAGACAATATGAAAAGTGAAAGAACAAGAGTTTCCTTAAGATAATCAAATAACCAACAAAATGTAATGTTACATAAGCTTAGTATTTATAGGAGGAGGAGTAGGGCAACACTCCCTTCCTCCCTCCTTTCATTAGGACATGGGCTTTAAGGCCCATGGGTCTTACATTCATAAGCCTTGTAACATAAACTAAGTAGAATAAATAACTAAGCAACCTATTACAAAAGGTAATGACCGAGACTTGACTAAAATACAAAAGTATGATCCCAACAATCTCCCCCTAAGGGTCGGTCATCACGGTTGCTTGACGTCTTCATCTTTGTCGTTGACTTGTGACATGTAAAACTCTAGACGTCTTCAAGATAATTGAATGATAATGAATGTACTTTGCTCTGTGTCTTTGTTTTTTGGTGATGATGTAGTGATTATGTTATGAAGTAGTCTGCCATTCATCATTCCTACGTCTGTGGTGGTTGTCCGCCATTCCAACATACTCATATATCTTCGGACTTATACTTTCACGTGCACGAAGTTCCTTTTTCATATTCTGAGATCTTTATACTTTTGCAGATTCTTCTTTATTGACGTAGAATCTTTCTTTGAACTTTGTGGTGCTAAGATCTTTGGGGGAGCTATCATTTGCTTCAAGATGTATGTATGAGCATGTTGGAATCTACCATCATGGAAGTGAGTTACATGCGAGTAAACAGTTAGCAATAAAACAACCGGTACATACAGATAAGGATATAGAGTTCATCAACAGCATAGTGTGAAGACTCCCTCTAATCCTTATCCAGGCCGTTCCCATATCAGATACTCCCGAAGGAGCTTACGAGACCTACTAAGTAGCTCAATGACTGGGTGAGTCGCTGGGGATCACTCCACGACTGTAGACCGTAATGGAACCACCGCAAATACTAAGCGTAACCCTTGTGGGGTTACCGAAGTGACCTGCTGTCAGGGCTGTTTGATGTTGACCCTGGCAGGATTTCCGTTCAATCATTGAGAAATACATTAGTAATCCTCTCATAAACGTTCTCAGCAGATAGCTAAGATCTGCGAAGGACTCGATAATTTACATCTGGTGTCCATTGATGTAGAACACCAGATGTAGAAATACTAGGTGTTCCTAAGAGATCTTTGATGTATCTCAAGGCTCTAGACTCTATAAGTGCACACTTAGGTTTCCTATGCGGAGACTAGGGAGGGGTCTCCTGCTTCAATATCAACTATCTCTAAGAGATCAGTCGATAGATTATGCTGGTTGCCCGTGAGAATGAAACAAGCTCTTTTAAGAGAGCTTGAGTGGTTAAGAAGGTTTAGTGCATTGCGTCACTGGGTCCATGACGACTTTGTCTTCAATACCGGTGTTGTCTTTTGCAACAACCAGTAGCATACGTATTGAACCCGGTGTCTGCCCTAAGGTTGAACATATGGAGGGCTATTTCTTTTCACCCTTTTTCTTTACTTTTCTTTTTAATTCTTCAACTCCTTCTTTCCCTTTCATTCTTTTCTCCTTTTTTCGTATCATACCTAAGGACTTCTAATTCTAACTATGGGAGATGTCCTTGGGTAGATCCCTCCGGCTCTGGCGGATCATAGGACGGATATTCCTATCTTAATCACCTTATAACTTCGACAGTAGCCAAGAAACCTTTGATTGAAAATTTCTCAAAGTGTTTGTGATAATCAAATATTTTGGTTAACACTTTGAGAGTTTTGTGTACATTTTTGAAGGTCTCCCCCTGCACATGTGCTCATAAGTATTTAATAAATTTGCACATGCGGGAGGAGCAAGCATTTTGAATTGATCCACTTTCCGTGAACAAGACCGATTCGAGACACGCTTACATCACTAGTTAAACTAGCTTGAAGTTATTACCCGGCCTGGTCAAGTCCGCAGAAAGTTTCTCGAGACGGTACATTTCCACTAAGACAAATCCTTTTCGAGACATGCTTACGTGGTTAGTTAAAGAGTTCCATTGTCAGCTTTTAGGTGACAACTAGCTCTAGTAACTAATTTGATGTTATAACCAGTCGAGGATAAGTCTTTTCGATATTACTAACTTTTATTGTCTCGTCAATTCCTGGGTCATTACTGAGTCTAGCTCGCACATGATACAAGTTTTAGCTTTGACTACTTATATTTTAATCACTTTTTCATTTTCTCCCCCTCAAAAATAGCATATACGATGATGTTTTTGACAAACTTTTAGATTAAAATATGCCCTTTTGAGTCTTATGGGGAGATTCACCAAGAACTTTTGATTTTGAACAAAGTATTTTGTTTTGACAAGTGCTCCCCCTCAACAAGTGATTATGTCTTATTGAGGTGAAATACTTGTCCTTTTGAGTAGAATTATGAAAATCATAAATGTTTGATTAATTCTACTCAAAAGTAAGAAGCCTTCGCTCCTTATATTAGGATTGAGGCACTGATGCGTACCTCAGGGTCCTTTCTTTACAAGTTCGGATTGTGCACTGTAATGTGTGCACAAGCCATTATGAAGTATATAATTGACAAATCAAATCAAACTCTTACAATTTTCTACCATTCAGGCCTCTGAAATGTCAACACCGGAAATTTAGATCTGCCTCCAACATAGCTTTCCAATCTCCGAAACTGATCCCTGCGCTTCAACCGGTTCTCAATCCTTGAAATGAATCTGCGAGCGTCCCTGGCCTCATTGGTGTTCCACCTTTTGGATTTCCCCAGTTCTATGTCATTAATTCTGCCTTTGATTCCATCTCTGACGAACTTCAGGGTTTCATCACAGAACTTATGAATTTCTTCATAGGCCATAAAGCAGTTACGACCGTTGATACTGCGGTAAGTGAACCCAAATGCCGGATATCTGATCAAGGAGTATTGAGGTAGATGTTGAAGGTCGGGGATGTCAAACAGGTTTGATTTGGTGAGATTGAGCTTCTTTTGATAACTTTCCACTCCTAATTGAAGATCTTCTACTCTTTCTCTGATGACTATCTGCCTGATGAAGATTAGGAGAGCTTGGATAAAGGCAAGCTGCATCTCTTTAGGCAAGCCACAGAGTTTTCCTTGAACTTTGAGCAGGTACATGTCTTCGATGTCATTGACAAGTAGTCGTGGAAAGTCTGACTCGGAGATATCGTACTCCTTTTCATCAAGTCTTTTCAGTGTGATTTTGCTGAGGATGGGGTACCCATAGTGAGTGATATTCCACCGTTCAAGAATGGTGCGGTTTTCTTTGTGACCGGATCGACATAAGATTCAGGATTGATTCAGTCAATATTGCTTGACATAGCTCGAGCAATATTTTCCAGAAGGTACTCAAGCTCGATTGAGTTAGCAGACCGATCTTTCAGAAGATTGAACGCATCATTCTTGATTCTTCGCAGCTCTTTCTTATTCATCTTTTTCATCTTAAATTTTTGCTGAATCATTTGAGCATATTCCACCGTTCGACCATCTTGAGGTTCATGATTGTCTTCAAGTGGTGGTTGCGAATTGATCATTTTCTCAAACCAGGAGTATTCGGCACTATTGTCTTGGTCTAGCCATTTGAGTACGGTTTTCGGTTTCTTTGGTTCTGTGCCTTTTGGTGAGGTGTCCGGTTTGGGTTGATGATGCTTTCCTTTCCTTTCTTTCTTTTTCTTTTTAGAGGACGGTTCTGGAAATTCATCGGGTTGAGGAATCTCGTCACCACCGGTGTATTCAAAGTGATCGTGTGCCTTGGGAGCGGAACCTGATGCCTTTGGTTGTTGTGAGGATGTTGAAGTTGTTGGTGGGATGACCGGTGTTTTAGATTGAGTTGAGGGTCCTTCGGCCTATTTCTGTTTCTTCGCCTGAGAATTAGGATCCCTGTCTTCATCATCTCTTTGACGCTTCAGTTTATCGGCCCCTGTGCTGCAAGTCTCTTTGGTCATTTTGTCTTTCAACGCTTCCAGGACTTTGGCTTCTTCAGGAGTCAATGTGAACTTGCTTGCTGCTTGTCCAAGAGTTGAGCTTCCAATTCATCCATAAATAGCCCTGGTAGTGGAACAGTAGACTTGTCAGCTCGAAGAGTAAATGTGGTCGATCGGATTACTTTCTTGACAGCTTGCTCTGCGAACTTGGTGAGTTCGTCTCTCATTGGTGCCAGCAGATCTTTCAACTCAGCAACTAAGTGTTGTGCCATGTACTCTTGTGCTTGAGCTGCTAACGTGGCTTCCAAGTTCTCCTGTACGTCTTTAGCTAATAAAGTATCAACTTTGTCTTGCAGCTCTTGGACGTTCGAGTTCAGCTTCGTCAATTCAGCAACTTGGGTTGCTAGTGTTGCAACCTGATCTTCCAGTCTGCTTCTCTTCTTTTCATGTACTCTTCGGAATGCTGACTTAAGCAACTTTGATGCAGCAGAGGCTTTGGTGCTTGGTTTCTTGATTGATTTGTCGTATGTTGATTCGGATGCAGGAGGTGATGACTGTGAAGATTCAAGATTGGTGGTAAGGTCTTTGTCATCTCCTTTTTGTGGTTCGGGTTTATCAACTTTGGTAGCGTTGGTTGCTTCCTCTTTCAATCTCTGTTCTTCAGCAAGTCTTTCAGCTTCGGCTTTAAGCCATAATTCATCAGCAAGCCTGGCTTCTTCTTCCCTTTTCAACTTTTCTTCTGCCAGCTTGGCTACCTCTTCAGCCTTCCTGCTTTCCTCCATACGGATAGTTTCTTCCAGTTTGGCTTGGGCAAGCTCCTCAAGCCTAGCCTCTTCAGCTTCCTGTTTTCTCTTCAATTCCTCTTCCTGAGCCCTTTCTCTGAGCTCCATCTCTTCCATAGTCATCAATCGTGGAGCATCAGTATCCATGGGATCTTCCTCTTCCTCTTCTCCCGTTGCTGAAGCATTAGTCATTTCAATGTCTGTGGGAGATACCGAGGGATTGTCGTAAACGACCAAGTCTGTGTTGATCCCTGTGGTAGGCTCAGGAATGCTGCTTGATCCGCCAGCTTCGGTGGTTTGAGAGAACACTGGAGGTGGAGGTAGATCAGCATTGAATGCATCAATTCTGCTGTGGAGGAGACCCAGATTGAGAGCCCTTTCATTTTCTTCTTCAGCTGAAAGGCCTACAGACTCTTGTTCAGCAGTCACTGGTTCCTTCATCTTCTCTCTCCTGATCCTTTCTTCTTCCAAGAGTGACTGTGCTTCAGTGAACGGTCTTTGATTGAGATATGCTGGGTATTTGGCATTATCAGCAAATTCGTCAATGTTCTTTTCCCAATCTTCGAATGTCAACTCCGTATCATCAATATCTTCAAGATTTACATCCTTCTCAATATTAGCAAATGCTTCCCTATACTTTGGACCTTCGTTGGATTCGGTTTGTTCAGAGTCAGACGGTTTTGGAGAAGATTTGGTAAGGGAAACCACCCAGGTTCAGGAATGGATGCGGGCTTCTTGGTAGGAGTCCTTCTTTTAGAAGTACCCTTCTTCTTTTGTTTGGACTTTGTTGAGCTGCCGGAGCTTCCAGTCTTGCTACCTATCTTTCCCCTGAATGGTTGAACTTTGTCCAAGAAACCAACTTTGTCATCCTTAAGAGCTTGTTCGTAATACTTGTAATTCGTGCAAGCCTTCACTTTGGCATTCAAGAGACAATCCGGAAGTTTCTTCCCTTGCTTGCGTGTGCTGGTGTCGAGTCTCTTGATGACTCTGAGAGTATCTTCATTTCTGAACGTGTTCTTATCTTTGTCATCAAGTCTTTGTGGGATATCGTCATACTCACGAAGGAAGCTTTCGATGAGTAGTTTTGTGAAGCGGATAAATGGAATGTTGGTGGTCTTGTGTTGAATGTGCCACACAAGGTCTTCCCAAATGATACTGGCATAATCAACTTTCTTCACATTAGCCACTGCCCAGAAGAGTTTGAGGTGTTGGAGCTTTGGGTGTTCATGCCCAGTATCTCTGCCAGATAAGGACTTGGAAATCAGAATGTATAGGGTTCTCCATGGTTGTGGAAGATACCTAATGTTGACCCTAGAATGTCTTGTAACAACTTCTTCTGATTCGTCGTAGCCAATATCCCTTAACCACTTTATCAACTCTTCTTTGGTGGGAACTTGATCATATACTTCATCTGGGCCGAGTTCAGGTAACCCAAGTACATTCCTAAGCAAGTCAATGTCCACAGTGACCTGACGGTTATGAAGCATACAGGTGAAGGAAGCCTCTCTAAGATCTAGCTGAAGTGTATGCCAAAACTGATGGATGTAGAAGCAGGAGACTGAGGCAGACTTGGTGAATAACAGCTTGTTGGGGTGATATAGAAGAGCATCCACTGCAACAATACATGAGGACTCGTTGCAGGTGATTTTGTTGAAGTTGATTCGGAGGTTGTTCTTTCCAATCTTCCTGGTGTAATCATCTGGGAATGTCTCTTCCCATGAAAGCTTAGGTTCGGGTTCTGGTCCGTATGGAACGTCATTGTGTTCTGCCATCTGAATTGATCATAAACAAATACAAACAAGGCAATGGTTTACTGTGTTAGCTCAGACTTAAGATTGCATGATTTGCATATAATACTTTGATCAGTGGGTGTTTGTGTGTGTGAAAGCTTTTGATATATGACAAACTTATGTTTTATCACATGGTAGAAACTTCTAACAATTAAGTTACAACACGATTTTATCATTACAAGAAGTTACACTTTGTAAATTTTACAACACTTAGAAAAATTCTTGATTTGGACAAGTTTACGTGTAACATGAAGAATCTACGCGTAACATGACATAAGCGTAAGAAATGAAGGCGTAAGTGCAAAGTCTACGCGTAAACTTATAAGTTACGGGTAAGGTGAATCTTATGCGTAGGATCAATCTTACGCGTAGGATAAAGTCTTAGGCGTAGGAATTGAGCTTATGCAAAGGATTACACTTAAGCGTAAGATATAACTTATGCGTAGGTTATGACTTATGCGTAAGTTCAAGACTTGTGCGTAAGGTCAAAACTTATGCGTAAGATTTATCAGTTAAGCGTAAACCTTGTCTTATCCAAGACAAGGTTTGTCCACGTGTCGAATCTTATGCGTAAGATTCAATCTTACGCGTAGGATGAACAACTTGCGCGTAAAAATGCCATTTTCCAGAAAATCACCTTGAGTAATTAGTGTTGTTTGATTCCTGAAAGTGTACAAAACATTACCACTGATCAATGTTCATATCATTACACTTAATATCCACTTTTTATGCGTAAACAAGTCTAAACATCAGTTACGCGTAGAAACGCATGAACATACAATTACGAACACAATCAAACATGAATCTGGGTAAGATTAGGCATAGGGCAAGTGTATCTAACAACCCAAGGATCATATGGTCCAACTTATAACAACTTTTGACCATAAAATCAAGAGATCACAACTGCAAGTGCATTCGAACCCTAAACCTATGATACTTGATCATAACAAGTTTCTGATGCAATTAAACCATAATAACATGATCCTAGGCAAGTAATAACACAATCCCTATCACCAATTTCCATCCTAACGTGTAGAATCAAGAATCCCTATTTGACTCGTATGAACCCTAAAATCAAACTAGTCGATTTGGTGTTTCTGGGTGCAATTAGAGTATGAAAACATGTTTATAATCAACCTTAGACCATTTCCCAACAATAATTTTAACCATAACATCAACAATTTCTGGGTTCTAAGTTTACGCACAACCCTAAGATGAAATTCATAGATTATGACAAAACTAGCCGTTGGATTGTAATGGAATTAAAAACCATTGTTTGAAATCATGATCAAAACATGTCTACACTTACAGATTCGAAGATTGATGCACGGATTTGATGAATGATTATGAGTCGTTAGATTGAGTAGGTGAAAGATTTATTACTTTTTGCAGGTGAAGTAAATGCGTGGTCAAGGTGGGTTTTGACCAAGGGTTAAAAGTAGTTTGGTAATTTGACACAAATGGCCCCTTAACCTCATGAAACATTTACACCTAATGCCTAAACACATTAACTCAAGTAGCTTTCGTTAATAACACCCCGTTATGATAAGAACAACTTGTGGTACTCCCCCTCGACCTTAGACCGTAGTCAAAAATACTGAAAAATTTATAATTTTGGTCTAGGAGAGTAACCCGAAACACTTTTGAATCAACACTATTGATAAAACGTATTTATTTTTGGTAAAATGCAAGTATAAAAGTTAATATACTTTTGAGAAATTTTGAAAAATTACTTTTCCTCCCCCTCAACACTTGTTTTAAGTAATTGAAGACATTTTATAAAATAGTGTTGAAAGAGGTGGTTTATACTTGCATTTCTTTTTTTTTTTTTTTTTTTTTTTTTAATAAAAGACCAAAAAAATCATTTTGAGTTTTTGATTGGTTTTATATTTTTGTATTTTGTTTTTGAAAAAAATATTTACAAAGATAGTTTTGATGTTTGACGATCAATTGTGTTTTAAAAACTTTTCCAGATCATCTGGAGTCAAACATCGCATACCAATTTGGTGAACTAGACTAGCAAACCTTGATGGTGCTAAGGATTTGGTAAGTAAGTCCGCCAATTGGTACTCAGTCCCAACAAAATAAAGTTCAACGGTACCCTTTTCCACGTGCTCTTTGATGAAGTGATATCGGAGATCGATTTGTTTTGATTTGCAATGATGTACTGTGTTGCAGGAGATAGCAATTGCACTCTTAGAATCACAGTAGATAGGAATCTTGTTGAATAGGTAGCCATAATCCTTAAGATGTGATCTCATCCATATGACTTGAGCACAACAAGCAGACATGGCTACATATTCAGATTCTGTAGACGACAGTGATGTGCAGTCCTGCTTCTTTGATTGCCATGACACAAGTTTGTCTCCGAGAAATTGTAATCCACCAGATGTACTTTTGCGTGTGTCTAAACATCCTGGATGGTCAGCATCTGAAAAAGCAATTAGTTCAGAGCCAGAATCCTTCGGATACCAGATTCCCAAGTTAATGGTTCCCTTTATGTATCGAAGGATTCTCTTGACCTCACTGAGGTGTTTTTCAGTTGGTTTGGACTGATAGCGAGAGCACATGTAAACAGCAAATACTATATCAGGTCTACTAGCTGTGAGATACATGAGGGACCCAATCATACTTCGGTATTTGGTAGGGTCAACATGAGTCCCATGTAAGTCAGCATCTAGTTTTGTGGTATAGCCCATCGGTGTATTATAAGTATCACAACTCATCATCCCATGTTTCTTTAAAATTTCAAGAGCATATTTGGACTGATTTATAAAAATTCCACGGGGTGATTGATGAACTTGTAGTCCTAGAAAGAACGAAAGTTCACCCATCATGGACATTTCAAAATTATCTTTCATTAATTTTGCAAAATCATTAGAGTAACTTCTTTTTGTTGAGGCAAAAATGATGTCATCGACATATATTTGAACAACAAGTAAGTCCTCCCCATAGGTTTTTGTAAATAGTGTAGGATCCACCGAGCCTTTAGAAAATTTATTGGCCAGCAAGAAAGTGGACAGTTTGTCATACCACGCCCGTGGGGCTTGCTTAAGTCCGTAGAGTGCCTTTTTGAGTCGATAAACGTGATTAGGACGCTCAGGATCAACGAAGCCATCTGGTTGGCTAACATAAACTTCTTCACGGAGTTCTCCATTTAGAAATGTTGTTTTGACATCCATTTGGTAAACCACCATGTTCCTGTGTGCAGCTGATGAGGCCAAAAATGGTCCGTTTTTAGGGGGTCATTTAAGCCCGAATCCGAATTTATTTGATCAAATATTGCCCTAAATCGTTCCTTTTGTGATTTTAGGTGCTTGGAGAGTGAATTCTGGAAAAGAAGCCATTTTGGACGTTTTTGGAGCATAAAAGTGAAGAAAACGGCAAAGTCTCAATTTTCCATGCTGGGAACAGTAGGTGACGGCGTCAAGAGTAATTTCCTGACGGCGTCAAACCTCAATAATAAAATCCGAGAGTTAATGAAGGCGTCAAGAGTTTTCCTGACGGCGTCAAACCCCAAGAATTAAAATCCTTAGTTGATGACGGCGTCACACACAGGGCGTCAAGAGTAATTTTTGTGACGGCCTAGACCTTGACGGCGTCAGAAGTAGATCAAGGCCGTCCGAGGAAGTATTTGGCGGCGAGATGACGGCGTCACACCTTTGTTCTTGACGCCGTCATCCGTATTTTCCTATATATAGTTTTCTAGTTTTTCACATTTAAAGAGAGAAGTTTTGGGAGAAACCCTAAAGACGATTTTGGTGTAACTTTACAGGTTTTTCAAGGATTCCAATCCCTTGATACCTTGCATGATTAATTAAGATAAGTGTTCTTCTAATTCAATCAATATGTCTATGTGTTGGTTGTCTATATCATGTTCTTCTCTTAATTCTATCATGCTAGGCTAGATCTCTTTTGTGTTTGCTTAGATCTAATGAAACCTAGATATTTGTAACAATTCGCAATTTCAGGTCAATTAATATTCCCGGAAAATTTACTATTCACTTTTACTATTCATGTTACTATTCATCTCTTTCCGAAATTTTCCCGAAAGTTGATTTTTATTTGATATTCTCGAGTGATAAATCATTTCCATGGCAAATTAAATGTTTGACATTCGTCAGATCATTTTCGTGAAAGTTATTAAGGAATTACACGTTTTAGGGTAAAACGTCATTCAGAAATTCTACGCACAATGAAATTCGATCCCGTCAGGTGACCCCACATCGGAAAAATGTTTGACACGCTCAGGATTTATTTGAGAATTAATCGTGACTGAGAAAAACATGACCAAAGACTTCCCGACAGGTCACCCAAGCCAGTACTACTCTCGCATGAGCACGCTTAACCGTATGGGCGATTAACCGTTAGACCACAAAACGTGTTTCTAAAAAGATTTGAGTTTTCAACTTTTTAGAAAAAGTCAACATATTTTTCCCTCCTCCATTGACCAAAAATCATCCATTGATTTTATAACTCATTTCGTGATTTTTAGGCTTACGGTTTGATGTCTAAAAGACATTTAATACCAACCGACACTAGACTGAGCCCAGTCTAGACATTATAAGTCATTTTTAAATCATTTATATCATATTAGAAAAGTAACATTTTACTTTTCTCAATTTTACGCAATATTCGTACGTTTTACGTATTACGCGTTTTAGACCCGTGTTTCCAGTTTTTAGCAGAGTTTTAGCACCCGATAGAACCTACCACTCATTTTATATTTTATTATGGAGTATAATGACATGTTTAACCATTCTTACAAGTTTCGTATTTTTACGACACCCGGTTTTACGTTTTGTGACGTAACAACTTACGGTTAGCAATTTACGGAGTCGGAACTAGCTCCATAATCTTGGATAAGATCACCAAAAGTCCACCCTTGCTCCCCAAGGTTACCAAACCGCCCTAGGAGGGGGGAGTCACACCCATGTGGCTTCATCTCATGAATTTACCCCTAAATCAACACTTAATTACAACTTGGTCACCAAGTTGTAACACTTTCCTAGTAAGCTTCCTAACCTCCTCAAAAACCATATAAATAGCCCCTCCCCTTCACTTGAAATGCCACACCTCACACACCATTCTCTCATTCTTTGCTCATTCTCTTCCAAGTTTCATGCAAGATTCAAGTACCATATCAATATCTAAAACCTAGTTAGGTTTTCATTCATCAAAACACTCCCATAACCTCATATACTTGGTGATTTCTCTTGAGTTTGAATCCACTCAAGTCACCTCAACCTTCATCATCCATCTTTCAAGATTACAAGGGTAGAAAGATTGCATGAAGTGAAGTGGGTTGAAGCAAGTCTATCAATGTCCTATCCTTACATGTTAACTTCCTTTCATCTTTGAAAGCCAAAAGTTGTAAGCCAAACCCTAACTTGATTCTTGTTAAATAATCATGTTCATGTTATTTACATATTATTTGTGCTATATTATGTCTTGTATTAATGTCCATGATGTATAAAAGTGAGTAAAACAAGTTATTGTACATGATTGATAAGACAAATTACTATAACAAGCAAACTAGTGACTTTCTTGGAAAACCACGACCAAAATGGTAAAATTATGATATTGGATCATTACATATTACAGTAGAGGACTTAACAAGGAAACCATAGCAATTTGAACCATCTAAAATGAGTATACGAGTCAAAAGTTACGCCCATTTGAAGTTACCAAAACTTTTCGGCAAACTGCCAAATACCATTCTGATCAAATTTGGGTTTTGAAAGTCCCAATTCTGATCCGATTCATCAAAAAGTTAAAACACGAAAGTTGTCCGGAACGACGTTTTCGTTCAGGAACAAAGAAGCTCGAGCCCTGAAAACGCTTTCCGAGTGATAAATTTCTTCAAATTCTAAACAGCCCATTTTTTAGACAAAGTCATTACATATAGGTTATGGTTTATGAAGACCAAAGGGGTCTTATGACCTATAATCAAGACCACCACCATGGCTAGGGCCAAGGTTGTGTCTCATGACCTTGGAACAAGGACCAAAGGTCATGGCTAGGCCATGACGAAATGACCATACCAACTTACATAGGCGTAAACATGAAACAATGAATTAGGCGATAACATGAACAAGCAATTTGGATCTACTTCACTTAAAAGGAAACCATGAGATTTTACCAAAAGAAAATGGTCATTCGAGACTTATGAAACTACCCCTAATAACAATCTTCATGTACTAATAAACTTTCCTAAGTTTATACAAATATCAGACATGTAACCTTTCGGATCAAAACTTATATCTATATATTTCATCAACTACTACAATAGTAGGGAGCCTCATGTGAGGAGTTCATTATGTAAGCCGTCGAGATGAGTTGTGGATTTACGAGTTAAAGTGTCCTGGCTCCTCGAACGCTTACTAACATGACTTCTGAATTATGTCGGCCCGAACGGTAGTAAACGATATACAAAACATACATGTTTCATGAATCATTACTTTCAAAGACTTACAATATACATCATACCACATCATGGACTAAATGCAAGATATATATATAGGCACTACTTCATATTCTTTACTCCGATCCTAAGTCGCGACATTCTATTATAGGTTGCTCGTAGAAACCTTCACGATTCGACCGTTACATTCATTACTTGCTATCTTACTTAAGGTGAGTTCATAGCCCCACTTTCGATTACTTAATTGTTTTACAAACCCTTGGGGGGAATACATGCTATTATTTTTCTACTCGAACACGATGCTTTCTAATGTATGCTTCACGACGATGTTTTATTATCACTAAGTACCATCCTTGCCAAACCAAGATCCCTTATTATGAACCATTTAATCACTAGAAATAGTAAGCACGAATATTAATAATAGGCCTATTGGGATTGACGAATCCCATTTGTATTGACTAAGTGCAAACAAATGCATTAATATTTGAGACATTAGGTATGACGGCAAAGTACCTACCGGGATAACTCCGCCGATCGATATTTATTATCATTCAAAACTCATTTATTATACATTGTAAACATGGAACCAATTGGGACCTCATTTTGTAATCTCTGATATTTATATAATTTGAATGATAAATCTTTTAAAACGACTCAATTGGAGTTCGTTTTCTATCATTGTGACTATTGTGCCGTCGAGTAACACCCAGTTTGAATTCCGCTGCATCCATGAATTGGGGGTGTTACAGATTGGTACCAGAGCCATGGTTATAGAGAAACGGGTCTAATTGAGACCTAAACTATAACTACAATCACAAACAAAAACATTTTATAGCCTTCCGCTCTCCGTGTCTTCCATCCTCCAGACGATT
Source organism: Artemisia argyi (assembly GCA_030686995.1). Classification (NCBI taxonomy): domain Eukaryota; kingdom Viridiplantae; phylum Streptophyta; class Magnoliopsida; order Asterales; family Asteraceae; genus Artemisia; species Artemisia argyi. The sequence continues at coordinate 109,594,883 of CM060704.1, read as the reverse complement.
ATGGATTTAGTAAGCATGTTATGATACACAAACATATTAGTATATTCATATATACCCATATTGAGCATTTCCCCGTAAGCATTAGTATATTGATATATAAACTCGGTTTATTTTCAATCATTTTATCTAAACATATCTGCGTATGCCTATTCTATGGCATTTCGGCACAACTACATTCTCCCAATCATGTTCCTACTCCAACATTCATATCCAAGACATTGTATGTTACAATGGTCTCATTCATTTTCCAAGACATTGTGAGATACAATGGCCTCCTCATTCATTTTCCAAGACATTGTGAGATACAATGGTCTCATTCATTTTCCAAGACATTGTATGATACAATGGTCTTAATCATTTCTCAAATGTTTTGAGTCACACAATGGTCTAACCTACTTCCCAGACATTGTGAATTGCACAATGGTCTAACCTACTTCCGAGACATTATGTTTTGTGCAATGGTCTCTAGAATTATTCCATCACATCATCAATATCATTTCATATGATATCAAAAACCCGTCACAACCTATCGATTTCTAAATAAGAAATATGAGATTTCTAAAGGACAAACAAATCCATCACCTACAAAAGCTGAAGTTCAGCCCTACATTCATCAAAGTTTTCTTCTGAAAACTTCATTATTAAAAGTTCGTGATCCTGGCCAAGTATGTTCTATTTTAGAACTACTTAAAACTTCCTTTCCATACGTACCTACCCTTACTATCTTCTATGCAATGGAATGTGAAAACATGAGTTACAAGTCTTGTATGGCCGGGACTTGCAATTGAAGGGTTTGACATCGCCTTTGTTTAGTGGACAGTTTCCCGAAAGCAACGGACATATCAAAAGTATACCTAATTTAGGTATTTGAAAATTTTATCGAACCTTGGCTAAATATAGACTAGTCACCTATATTTAACCTTGGGACAGTGGAATATAGTCTGACTAACTATATTCGACTTAAAATTTTCCAATACTGAGAATAGTTGTACTAGGGTTATGTTTAGGTTGATTTCCTACATGAACACGATAAACCACCAGAATACATTAAAACAATCTAGAGACACGATAGTGCCTTATCACTCAGCAAGATCTTAACACCTTATTTGTATGATCTAAATTCATTCTTGAAATTTTTCATTTATGAAATAATCCGACCTACTATCTTGGGATAGTTATCAATTATTCTCTTCATCCTGTAGAAGTACTATCCTGTTTAGGTCCTAAGGATACCATTCCATCATAAACTTTTAAAATCTCTTAAGATTTTTAAAAGCAAACTCAACATCTATACCTAAGAGTATTAATGTTAAGCATACACTACACACTTTTGTTCATCAAGATATCACATCATTATCTTCACAACCGTTACAAACACCAGCTCATTAACAGATTTTGATGCACTTTTAAAGCTCAAATCATCCTTAGTTACACCACAAGTACCCTCATCAGCTTTACAAGATTGAATATTCATCTTGTACTTTTGGAACACCAGTATCATCTCGTAATACCCTACCTTGTAACTCACCGACTAAGTATGAATGTTGTGGAGGATGATTTGTAATTATTTGAATGGATTGGGATGCCTTTTCATTTAAATAAAGACATTGTAAATCACTAAACCATAAGTTTATATTTCCTTATCTACATTGCTTGGGATGCCTCACTATGTAAATAAAGAATTATAAACAAGTGGGCTTATTTGTATCCGAAATAACATAAGTATGAAGTCAATAAACACTAGGTACAACAACCGATTACCTACTAGGCTATGATTGCAATTACTATCTCAATTCCTATTAATATTCGACTGCTATATCAATTTCCTTTGATATTCGACTATTACCATACCTTTCCTACATAAAAGTTATGCCGACACACGATGCAGACCCCTAGAATTCCAAGTCGGAGACAGGGTTATGCTAAAGGTATCGCCTTGGAAAGGCTTGATACGATTCGGTAAACGAGGAAAACTAAACCCAAGATACATCGGACCATTCAAAATCCTAGCCAGGGTTGGCTATGTGGCATACAGACTTGAGCTTCCATTAGAACTCAGTAGTGTACACCCCACTTTCCATGTATCCAACCTAAAGAAATGCTTGTCGGATGAATCACTAATGATTCCACTCGATGAAATTCATCTCAATGACGATCTTCAATTTATTGAGGAACCCGTAGAAATCATGGACCGAGAGGTCAAACAACTCAAGCAAAGCCGTATTTCAATTGTCAAAGTTCGTTGGAACTCACGACGTGGTCCTGAATACACATAGGAACGAGAGGACCAGATACGTAAGAAATACCCACATCTTTTTACCAACAAAGTTTCTACTTCCAACGCAAATTGATCTCCGGGACGGAGCTCTCATATGGGGTGGAGACTGTAACAATTCGCAATTTCAGGTCAATTAATATTCCCGGAAAATTTACTATTCACTTTTACTATTCATGTTACTATTCATCTCTTTCCGAAATTTTCCCGAAAGTTGATTTTTATTTGATATTCTCGAGTGATAAATCATTTCCATGGCAAATTAAATGTTTGACATTCGTCAGATCATTTTCGTGAAAGTTATTAAGGAATTACACGTTTTAGGGTAAAACGTCATTCAGAAATTCTACGCACAATGAAATTCGATCCCGTCAGGTGACCCCACATCGGAAAAATGTTTGACACGCTCATGATTTATTTGAGAATTAATCGTGACTGAGAAAAACATGACCAAAGACTTCCCGACAGGTCACCCAAGCCAGTACTACTCTCGCATGAGCACGCTTAACCGTATGGGCGATTAACCGTTAGACCACAAAACGTGTTTCTAAAAAGATTTGAGTTTTCAACTTTTTAGAAAAAGTCAACATATTTTTCCCTCCTCCATTGACCAAAAATCATCCATTGATTTTATAAGTCATTTCGTGATTTTTAGGCTTACGGTTTGATGTCTAAAAGACATTTAATACCAACCGACACTAGACTGAGCCCAGTCTAGGCATTATAAGTCATTTTTAAATCATTTATATCATATTAGAAAAGTAACATTTTACTTTTCTCAATTTTACGCAATATTCGTACGTTTTACGTATTACGCGTTTTAGACCCGTGTTTCCAGTTTTTAGCAGAGTTTTAGCACCCGATAGAACCTACCACTCATTTTATATTTTATTATGGAGTATAATGACATGTTTAACCATTCTTACAAGTTTCGTATTTTTACGACACCCGGTTTTACGTTTTGTGACGTAACAACTTACGGTTAGCAATTTACGGAGTCGGAACTAGCTCCATAATCTTGGATAAGATCACCAAAAGTCCACCCTTGCTCCCCAAGGTTACCAAACCGCCCTAGGAGGGGGGAGTCACACCCATGTGGCTTCATCTCATGAATTTACCCCTAAATCAACACTTAATTACAACTTGGTCACCAAGTTGTAACACTTTCCTAGTAAGCTTCCTAACCTCCTCAAAAACCATATAAATAGCCCCTCCCCTTCACTTGAAACGCCACACCTCACACACCATTCTCTCATTCTTTGCTCATTCTCTTCCAAGTTTCATGCAAGATTCAAGTACCATATCAATATCTAAAACCTAGTTAGGTTTTCATTCATCAAAACACTTCCATAACCTCATATACTTGGTGATTTCTCTTGAGTTTGAATCCACTCAAGTCACCTCAACCTTCATCATCCATCTTTCAAGATTACAAGGGTAGAAAGATTGCATGAAGTGAAGTGGGTTGAAGCAAGTCTATCAATGTCCTATCCTTACATGTTAACTTCCTTTCATCTTTGAAAGCCAAAAGTTGTAAGCCAAACCCTAACTTGATTCTTGTTAAATAATTATGTTCATGTTATTTACATATTATTTGTGCTATATTATGTCTTGTATTAATGTCCATAATGTATAAAAGTGAGTAAAACAAGTTATTGTACATGATTGATAAGACAAATTACTATAACAAGCAAACTAGTGACTTTCTTGGAAAACCACAACCAAAATGGTAAAATTATGATATTGGATCATTACATATTACAGTAGAGGACTTAACAAGGAAACCATAGCAATTTGAACCATCTAAAACGAGTATACGAGTCAAAAGTTACGCCCATTTGAAGTTACCAAAACTTTTCGGCAAACTGCCAAATACCATTCTGATCAAATTTGGGTTTTGAAAGTCCCACTTCTGGTCCGATTCATCAAAAAGTTAAAACACGAAAGTTGTCCGGAACGACGTTTTTGTTCAGGAACAAAGAAGCTCGAGCCCTGAAAACGCTTTCCGAGTGATAAATTTCTTCAAATTCTAAACAGCCCATTTTTTAGACAAAGTCATTACATATAGGTTATGGTTTATGAAGACCAAAGGGGTCTTATGACCTATAATCAAGACCACCACCATGGCTAGGGCCAAGGTTGTGTCTCATGACCTTGGAACAAGGACCAAAGGTCATGGCTAGGCCATGACGAAATGACCATACCAACTTACATAGGCGTAAACATGAAACAATGAATTAGGCGATAACATGAACAAGCAATTTGGATCTACTTCACTTAAAAGGAAACCATGAGATTTTACCAAAAGAAAATGGTCATTCGAGACTTATGAAACTACCCCTAATAACAATCTTCATGTACTAATAAACTTTCCTAAGTTTATACAAATATCGGACATGTAACCTTTCGGATCAAAACTTATATCTATATATTTCATCAACTACTACAATAGTAGGGAGCCTCATGTGAGGAGTTCATTATGTAAGCCGTCGAGATGAGTTGTGGATTTACGAGTTAAAGTGTCCTGGCTCCTCGAACGCTTACTAACATGACTTCTGAATTATGTCGGCCCGAACGGTAGTAAACGATATACAAAACATACATGTTTCATGAATCATTACTTTCAAAGACTTACAATATACATCATACCACATCATGGACTAAATGCAAGATATATATATAGGCACTACTTCATATTCTTTACTCCGATCCTAAGTCGCGACATTCTATTATAGGTTGCTCGTAGAAACCTTCACGATTCGACCGTTACATTCATTACTTGCTATCTTACTTAAGGTGAGTTCATAGCCCCACTTTCGATTACTTAATTGTTTTACAAACCCTTGGGGGGAATACATGCTATTATTTTTCTACTCGAACACGATGCTTTCTAATGTATGCTTCACGACGATGTTTTATTATCACTAAGTACCATCCTTGCCAAACCAAGATCCCTTATTATGAACCATTTAATCACTAGAAATAGTGAGCGCGAATATTAATAATAGGCCTATTGGGATTGACGAATCCCATTTGTATTGACTAAGTGCAAACAAATGCATTAATATTTGAGACATTAGGTATGACGGCAAAGTACCTACCGGGATAACTCCGCCGATCGATATTGGTACCCGTTAACGTTATGGTGTCATAAGCTTAGTAATGATAATACCTGTTTTGTTTTCCAAACATTGGTGTGAGCCTATAACTCACACTACCAACATATTGTGTTCAATCGATTTAACAAACTCTATGAATATCACTCAACCTTTGTGGTGACCTCTCAAGCATGTATTTCAGGTTCATGACGATCAAGGATGGCACGGAAGGACACGGATACTCAAGAGGGCTATAAATTTTATTATCATTCAAAACTCATTTATTATACATTGTAAACATGGAACCAATTGGGACCTCATTTTGTAATCTCTGATATTTATATAATTTGAATGATAAATCTTTTAAAACGACTCAATTGGAGTTCGTTTTCTATCATTGTGACTATTGTGCCGTCGAGTAACACCCAGTTTGAATTCCGCTGCATCCATGAATTGGGGGTGTTACAATATTGATTATGTGTTGATTACTTGTTTATTCTTGTTTTGGATGAATGATTTATATGTTAGGCTTAAGAAAACTGGCAGATCTCCAAATGGTAACATGCTTGAACGTCTTAAGAAACATGAATCGAGGCGTACTAGGTCTTTATTGGTTGTATTTAATGCATGAGCCACTGTTTACAATCCCTATAGTTGTATTGGGCATGGTGTAGGAGGAGATAAGAGCTCATAGAATTGGGGAGTTATGTATGCCACCCCATGAATGGTATTAAGGAATACGATCCGTCATCCATGCAATTATAACAAGTAATTAATGTGTAAAAGATATATAGGGAGTAGTGAAATCTAAGTAAACACATTTTCTCCAATTACTGCTCACAACTTTAGTATAATTTAGCTTATTTTAATTTCTAGTATTTTATTTTGATTGCATCTTAGTATTGGGTTAGTTGAATAGCAACTAATTCCGCCCACTCTTCCAAAACCCGAGATTTTACTTGCTTTCATAAAAATATAAAAATACAAAAAATAATCATCCCTCACATTTAGAACTAGTATTTAGGCTTTCTAATCCTAGCGACACTATTCCTAAGCTGAACGATCAATCCCCCGGTACTTGTCACTATACTATACTACAACGATCAGGTACACTGTCTGGTGGGGGTTGTAAGCTTCTCGAGATCCCTCGAGAGGTAAAACCTGTTGCGATTCCCACGCATCAAGTTTTTGGCACCGCAGCCCGGGGAATAGTTATTGTCTAGGTTAGGATTTCTTTTTATTAGGTCTACTTGCTAGATTCCTTTCTAGTAAGATTTTGTTTTTATTTTTTAGGTCTTCTTTAGTCTATCTTATTTCTTCGTGTCTTTGTTCGTAATCTTTACCATCCGACATCATGGAAGGTGGTAACATCTTTGAACCCGTCATCCCACCACAACAAAACCCACCATTAGAACCCCTTAGGCCCCGAACCTTAGGAGAGTACTCCCGACCTAGCCATCAAGGCTACCGAAACACCATTGAGCTCATCGGAGCCAATGTGACCCCCTTGCGATCCGACACCATCCGGTTGGTGCAAAGCGGATGTGCATTCCATGGACTTCGTTCTGAAGATCCAAACCAACATCTTAAGGACTTTCTCAAAATCGTAGATTCCATAGACCTAGGTGTTGAAACTAGAGAGACTACCCGTTTACGCCTATTCCAGTTCTCTCTACGGGATCAAGCTAGTCAATGGCTTGAGCGTTTACCCGCGGGATCCATCACCACATGGGATGATCTCACCACTCGTTTCCTTGCTCAATTTTCCCACCGGGGAGAACTACTAAGCTTAGAAATGACATCTTGATGTTCCAACAATGTCAAAATGAATCTCTTTATGAAGCATGGACTCGTTTCAAGGACTTACTCAAAAAAGTCACTCATCATGGCATAGATCTTTGGCTCCAAGTCCAAATCTTTTATGACCATATCGACATCTCCACGAGGCGAACCGTTGACCAATCGGCCGGTGGTAAGCTACGTGATCTTAGTGCGGAACAATCATGGGAACTCATAGAAGATCTTGCTCTTTATGACAACGAAAGTTGGAACGATCCCCGTGACTTGAACAAAACGGTCAAGGCAATATCTTTGCCTTCGAACAATTCTAGCTCTCCCGACCGTAGGATCATGGAACTTGAAGGTCGAGTCAAGTCTCTCATGAAATCTTACGAAGCTCATAAACCTTCAAGCCAAGTAAGCAGAATCGCTTCTACATGCAAACTATGCAATGGCCCTCATGAGACCTATAACTGCATGGAACTTCCAAAACGTGCTTATAACGAATTCACATCATCACACGTAGGTCAGGGTCCTCGAACTTCTGTCGAAGCCTATGAGGCATGGAAGGATAAACCTGATTTTAGAGGGTACCAAACGCGAAGCGTATCCTTCAATGACTCCTCACCACTCACTTGGTCCGAGCATTTTCCGTCACAAGGTATTCCTAGGCAAAGCTGTGAAGATACTTAAAAAAAATTCATTCTATCTCAAGAACTTCAGCTCACTACGCTCGAGGCAAAATTTAAACAACAGCAGGCTGACGTGAACAACAAGATTTGTAATCTGTTGACTGCTATCAAAGAGCATATTGATAATAAGCCCATTCACGTTGATGAGGTTAAATCTGCTACCGTCATGAGTCCACCAGCCTCCCCTGTAAAAATAAAAAGTCCTAGCAAGTTATTCAAACATCTATCTCCTAACGGAAAAGAACCTGTCAACCCCCCTGGACCAATCCACGTCGTAAACACCATCACCACAATATCTGCTTCAACATCCAACCCAACCCAACAACAAACTAACAAATTCAGTCAGACAGCGAAAGATGAGACCTCAAGGGTTGACCATGCTTCGGCAAGGAAACCTACCGACTCACCCGAGCAATACACCGCGCAAGAATCCGACAAACCGGATGAAAAGAAAGAGAAATCGGAAGAGCATGAGAAAGATCCAACCATTTTGGGTAAATCTATTATAGAAGAACCCGAGAGAAAAATGGAGGATGTTATTAGCGTGGGTAGCAATCAGACTAAGGAAAGTAACCCTAAAGTTTTAAGGATCCCCTGTACCATTAAGGAAAAGCTCTTAACCAATAGTCATATAGATCCTAGCTTCCCAGTCAACATAATCCCCCTTTCCCTATACCACAAAACCTTCCCAGAGCACATTGCGTGCGAGAGAGTAATAGAAAATTTATCAATTAGGATTGGAGAGCTTGTTTACAATACTGACCTCACCGCGGTTGATGACGTTAACCCACCTTGTCCTTGGGATACCATTTATCAATGAATCGGGAGCAATCCTTGATGAGAAAGATGGTAGTGTAGTACTCACCAATGGTGTTAGGAAGGTAATTTTTCATAGGGATAGTGAGGAGGTGTACGAGTATCGTCCCTCTCTTGAGGGGAATCTATATGGGTCAAAGGATGGAGAGTTGGGGAAGATAAGACGACGTGATCCGAATAATCTCAAAATCCCCTGCATGATCGGTCATAAGTACTTCGATAACATATACATTAATGTATTCCTGCCAAAGAATTTTATGTCATTGTTTCATTATAACAATATCTGCAGATGGTGGATGATTTACAAAGGAGAGAAAGTGGTTGGTAAGGATCATGAAATCCAGGTGTTCGTAGGAAATATGGCATTCTCTATGGAATTCATGATTGTGGACAACATAGAGGACTATGTCGACCCTAGGTTATCACAAGTCATCTTTGGAACACCCTTTTGTGAAATCACTAATTTGATAGTGGATGACTTGAACGGAATCATGACCTTCACTGATGGGATTAGGAGGATTTCAAACCAAACGCCATACAAGAGAAAAGACCTTAAGGAAATAGATTGTGACGGGCTTGATATGATGAGCTCCCAACTTATCTTGTGTGATGAAGATGTTAGGAGAGGGTGTAGAAATATTTCTGATTTATCATGTGGATTCTTTAAGAATGTTAGTAAGCTTGGTTCTAAGTATCGACAAGATATTTTCGAGTTCGAAGATCCGAAGTACTTGCACTATGAAAGCGATACTAGTTTAGAAGATGACCTAGAGAGTGGAACCAATGATGAGATCACGTAGTAACCCGTGACCTTGAGTCTAGCTACAAGACTCGTAAATAAAGAAAAGCGCTTCTTGGGAGGCAACCCATGTTTTGTGTGATTTTATTTGTTTGATTGTTATTTGCTTCCGTATGCATGCTTAATTATTATTGTTGGTTGATCATGTTTCTAAACTAAAACGTGGAAATACTTTACTTTGTTGTTTTGGCCTAGTCTTAACTCCACCTAAAAGTATTTTTGCAAAAGATAAGTGTAAGGGGAAACCCCAAATATGTTTTTAAGAAACAAACCGATCATGATTCTCCACAATATTAAATGAACATGTATATTCGTATTTATTAGAGTCAAATGCTTGTATTGAGTCATAATGAAGTTTTGCAGGATTTTCCAGGAAGTAGGACCAAGTTTTTCCAGAAATTTTCCGGAAACTTAACATAAGAATTTCTGCAGGTCCATTCTGACGGCGTCAGAGGTTTACTCTTGACGGCGTCAGGAGTTAAAATCTGGAAATTTTACCGGTTTTGTTTTTCTAACGGAGTCTTATGGTTTTTGTGAATTATTAAGTTTTATAATCTCCAGTAGATCTGCAAACTTCATTCCACAAGCATTATATCTTATCTTGTTTTCTAGGATTTAGAAACTTATATAGGATGCCGCCGATTTTACGCGAGGTTGTCTTGTCTATTTTGTCAGGTTTTACAGGTTATGTATGACAAGAAGATGATTTATATTCTGGAAGGGAAGCTTTGATTGTTCATTTTCTTGGAGGAAGATTTAACCTGGCCATCTAATTATCCATACCGAGCGAATCAGGGGAGTATTTGATTTCATTCTCTTTACTTTTTCACTTTTACATTCTTTACTTGAAATTTGGGGACAATGTTCATCTTAAGTGTAAGGGGAGGGTAAAAAGATGATACCTTACATATGCACTTTCGCTTGAGTTTGTTTTGTTTGATGGTAGATGTGTAATAAAACTTTGAGAAATACTTGTTAGTGCAATTTTAGCGCCAAATTTAAAATTTTTTACAACATTTAGGAGTGAAACTTTAGCCATAGCAAGCGTCTCATGGATAGGAGATTGTATGACTAGCACATAACCGTATATTCAGAAAAATTTTCCACCCAAATATGTGAGGTTCGCCTTTAGATTTGATAGAAAAAGCATTCACTATTAGTGCTTATGAGTGTACCGGTAGCATTTAGATTCTAGAACTTGCGTTAGTGATGCATCCCGAGACCGCTAGTGAGACTACATTCGTGTGGTAGGATTTACTACATGATAAGAGGCATTAGGATCACCCTTGTGTTAAACCCGTATCATAATTACTTGACCATTTAAGTCATATTACTTGGCTAGTTAAGTCAACTAATTTTTCCCACACCTTTAGCGTTGTACTCATTTTTAGTACACGAAACCCCTAGTACACCCCTCCGAGCCTATCTTTTCGTTTCTAACTTTAAGCATTTTACTTAAAGGAAGAATTTGTTACACCCCACTTAAATGTACAACCAAATCGCCTTAGCCTTCCGTGTATGCGCTCATTTTTAGTGCATTATTGTTATTTGTTAAACCCTAAGTTAACTATCTAATTGATTACATGGTTGCTAAGTCGAGTCATATCCTTGTACATATTGTTTTGGGACGATTGGGACTCATGGGTAAGTACTTATTTTATGGAGTAATGGGGAAGAACATCATTTATTACCCCCATATGTACGTTAATCTTAAAAGTGCTCCAAGTGTTTTGATTTTCTTAATTCGAGTCATTAGATTAGTTTAATTGTAAAGTATGTAAAGATTCAAGTGTAAGGGGAATTTTCATTCCCTATGATGTATTATTTTGGATGGTAGGGTAAGAGTGTATGCAAAAAAAAAAAAAAAAAAAAAAAAAAAAAAAAAAAGAAAAAAAAAAAAGAGAAAAACGTACGGACTACCATCCCGTTTCATTCTATGTTCATTTTATGTTTTTGTTATTTCTCATTTATTAGCTTAAGTCGAGTCTAGTCTTGGCTTAGCAACGCCATATTGTACATGTAATTGACCAAGATTGTTAACTCGCCACCAGTAATAACTTCCTTTATCCAACAAAACCGTGTAATTCATATCCCTATACCTAACGTTACAACCCTTTAAAAGACCTCTTTGATAGTTTATCCTAGGTGCTTACGCCATGTGGTGGAGGTTTGATCCTTTCCCAAGCCTATGGTAATCTATTTTGCTATGACAGGTAGTGAGAGATATCTTCCATTTCCATAATGTTATATTACTTTATTACACCTGAGAGATGTGAGTATCTAAACACTATTTGTGAGGTGCTAGTGTATGACCTCCAAGCTTGTCTATTGGTCTTTAGTGGAACGATTATTTGTTGTAATTACTTTTATATTAGTGTTAAATGACCCCTAACTTGTATTTTGAGTAGAATAAAAGCGCATTTGCTTGAGGACAAGCAAATCTCAAGTGTAAGGGTATATGATGAGGCGAAAAATGGTCCATTTTTAGGGGGTCATTTAAGCCCGAATCCAAATTTATTTGATCAAATATTGCCCTAAATCGTTCCTTTTGTGATTTTAGGTGCTTGGAGAGTGAATTCTGGAAAAGAAGCCATTTTGGACGTTTTTGGAGCATAAAAGTGAAGAAAACAGCAAAGTCTCAATTTTCCATGTTGGGAACAGTAGGTGACGACGTCAAGAGTAATTTCCTGACGGCGTCAAACCTCAATAATAAAATCCGAGAGTTCATGAAGGCGTCAAGAGTTTTCCTGACGGCGTCAAACCCCAAGAATTAAAATCCGTAGTTGATGACGGCGTCACACACAGGGCGTCAAGAGTAATTTTTGTGACGGCCTAGGCCTTGACGGCGTCAGAAGTAGATCAAGGCCATCTGAGGAAGTATTTGGCGGCGAGATGACGGCGTCACACCTTTGTTCTTGACGCCGTCATCCGTATTTTCCTATATATAGTTTTCTAGTTTTTCACATTTAAAGAGAGAAGTTTTGGGAGAAACCCTAAAGACGATTTTGGTGTAACTTTACAGGTTTTTCAAGGGTTCCAATCCCTTGATACCTTGCATGATTAATTAAGATAAGTGTTCTTCTAATTCAATCAATATGTCTATGTGTTGGTTGTCTATATCATGTTCTTCTCTTAATTCTATCATGCTAGGCTAGATCTCTTTTGTGTTTGCTTAGATCTAATGAAACCTAGATATTGATTATGTGTTGATTACTTGTTTATTCTTGTTTTGGATGAATGATTTATATGTTAGGCTTAAGAAAACTGGCAGATCTCCAAATGGTAACATGCTTGAACGTCTTAAGAAACATGAACCGAGGCGTACTAGGTCTTTATTGGTTGTATTTAATGCATGAGCCACTGTTTACAATCCCTATAGTTGTGCTGGGCATGGTGTAGGAGGAGATAAGAGCTCATAGAATTGGGGAGTTATGTATGCCACCCCATGAATGGTATTAAGGAATACGATCCGTCATCCATGCAATTATAACAAGTAATTAATGTGTAAAAGATATCTAGGGAGTAGTGAAATCTAAGTAAACACATTTTCTCCAATTACTGCTCACAACTTTAGTATAATTTAGCTTATTCTAATTTCTAGTATTTTATTTTGATTGCATCTTAGTATTGGGTTAGTTGAATAGCAACTAATTCCGCCCACTCTTCCAAAACCTGAGATTTTACTTACTTTCATAAAAATATAAAAATACAAAAAATAATCATCCCTCACCTTTAGAACTAGTATTTAGGCTTTCTAATCCTAGCGACACTATTCCTAAGCTGAACGATCAATCCCCCGGTACTTGTCACTATACTATACTACAACGATCAGGTACACTGCCTGGTGGGGGTTGTAAGCTTCTTGAGATCCCTCGAGAGGTAAAACCTGTTGCGATTCCCACGCATCAGCAGCATAGGCCAAAAAAATCCGAACAGCTTCATGTCTAGCCACTGGAGCAAAGGATTCAGCAAAATCAAGTCCTTCTAGTTGGGAGTATCCTTTCGCTACCAGGCGTGATTTGTTGCGTATGACAGTTCCTTCAGCATCTAGCTTATTCTTCCAGATCCATTTTAACCCGATGACAAAGACTCCGTCAGGTCTTTCAACTAATTCCCAGACTTCTAATCTTATGAATTGCTGAAATTCCTCTTGCATAGATTCAATCCAGTTGTCATAAGTCATTGCTTCTTTGATGTTCTTAGGTTCTTCGTGACAAACTGTGAGTGCATAGATACAAGTGTCACCATCTGTGTGAAGTCGTTGTCTTGTCATAACAGGAGCATCTGGATGGCCAATAATATGAACTAGTGGATGGTCTCGAGTCCATTTGTGTGTTGAAGGGTGTAGTTGATAAGTATCTCGCATGTTAGCAGGATCCAAATTGCGTGTTGATGACTCAGCGATATCAGGAACAGTATGAGCCGGTGCAAACGGGTTAAAGAACGCATCAGGATCATGCTCTGCGGGTTGTGGAACTGATTGTGGTGTAGGATCTTCAGTTGAATGGTGGGAGTTAGAAACAGTTTGTTCTGCTGTAGATGGTGATGCAATTGGAGGACCGTCTCTCTCAACAATTGTAGAAGTTTGTTGAGGTGAGTCTGGTACTGGAATATTTTTAGGTTGAGCAGCGGAATTAGGTGAGACCTCAGTAGGACGGTAATCAATTGTGTCATCAAACAGTGGAGCAAACAAGGTTTCCAATTCTTTGCGGTTGAGTGGCAATGGTTCAGCCGAAGATGCCGGAGAGTTAAGACGGTTGAATACGGGTCCTAAGCTGTGTTGCTCAGAAGCCATTTGTGTGAGTTCATCAAAGTTAGCGTGAATGGTTTCTTGAATTTCTCTTGTTCGACGATTCCATATCCGAAAACCTTTAGAATTTTCACAGTATCCAACGAACACTCCGATGTCAGCCTTTGCTTTAAGTTTACCTAAATCATCACGATCATTTTTTGGATAACAAAGTGCTCCAAATACATGAAAGTAGTCGATGTTCGGTTTCCTTTTGTGAACAATTTGATAAGGTGTTTTGTGATGGCGTTTAGTGATCATGCAACGGTTTTGGGTATAACATGCAGTTGAAACAGCTTCCGCCCATAAGTAATCTGGTAATTGAGCATTAATCAACATAGTTCTAGCAGCTTCCACTAACGTCCTGTTGCGTCTTTCAACAACTCCATTCTGTTCTGGGCTTCTAGGAATAGATGTTTGATGTTCAATTCCCACTTTCTCATAATATGACCTAAGTGTCTGCTTCTTAAATTCAGTTCCGTTGTCAATTCTGACTATTCGTATCGTGTTGCGTAACTGAACTTGAATTTTAGTGAGAAAGGTGATGATCATTGAAGGAGCCTGATCTTTACTTCGTAAAAAATAAACCCAAGTCCATCTGGAATAATCATCCACAATTACAAGAATGTAGCATTTACCGTTGATACTTTGAACACGCATCGGTCCACACAAATCCATATGTAGCAATTGTAAAACAAGATTCGTACTGTGCTCAGGTTTTGAAGGAAAATGAGCCCGAGTACTTTTTCCTTGTTCACAGGCTGAACATATGTGATCTTTGGTAAAACGGAATCTTGGAAATCCATCAACAAGTTTGTAACGAGCAAGGTCAGTCATAGTTTTGAAATTCAAGTGTGAAAGACGTTTGTGCCATAACCAAGATTTAGTTGATTCTGCTTTGGAGAGAAGACATATCGGAGATGTAGCAATCATATCTGACATTGATATTGTATACAGGTTAGAACCACGTGAGCCAGACATAAGATTGTTTCCTTGTAAGTCATGAACGAAGCATGTTTTCTCACGAAATGCAACTTCTAGATCCCCATCACAAAATTGACCAACAGAGAAAAGGTTGTGTCCAAGGCCTTCCACATAATAAACACGACTTATTTCAATGTTCCCACTGACAAAGTCACCATATCCCATGATTAAAGCGTAATGATCATTCCCGAATCTGACAGTACCAATGAACTTTAAGACAAAGTTGTGTAGCAGTTTGAGATTGCCTGTCATGTGTCAGGTGCATCCGCTATCAACAATCCAGAGAACAATCTGTACCACCTGTATCACAAGAAGAAGACACGGATGGAACAGAAGTAAGGGTGGAACCCAAAGAAACTGTGGGTTCCTGTTGGTTAGAAGCACATGTATGCAACAATTTAGGAATCCATTTAAAGTCTGGTTTGTGTTGTAACCAACGTTGCCAATTCTAACTAGTTCGAGCTTTCTTAATGGTGAATTCACTAGTGTTTGGCTGATTCCTAGACTTGCTCTCTGCACTTATGGGGGTAACATCAACTTCATTAGAAACCGTAGAAGGCGGCTTTCCTAAGATAGACTTAGAGGCAGTAGTGGGCCTAAAAGGAATGCGTGTCCTACGTTTCTTATGACGATTAAGTAGAGAATTAGCTATACATTTTGTATGATCACCAGATGAAACGCTTTTACGACAAAACACACAAGATGCATTAATATTCAAAACATTCAAAGGTTCATCATTCGTTACATTTAGATTTTGATTACAATTTGCCAGATTAGAATCTAAATCTGATGCAACATGAGTTTTATTCAAATTCCTAAGTTGATCTTCTACTTCTTGAGCTTCTAGTGATCCTCTTTTACGTTGCCAGAGCCTATTCTTCCTTTTACTTTTACGCTTGGGTCTGCTAACGCTATTAGTGGAGACTAGTCCTGTAGAAGTGGAGTTATCAACATTAGTGGTTTGAACAATATTTCCTTTAGTAGTTTTGTCTAATTGATACAATCCTGGTGCTATCACCGTGGTGTCAACCATTTTTCCTTTTTGAAGTAGCTTAACTTTCTCTTTTAAATCAATGATGATGTGATTTTTATCCTGAATTTCAGACTCAAGTAAACCATTGCAATATTTGATGTCATCGCGGTTTTGTTGCCATTCGGCGTTTTCAATTTTTAAATCCGCAATTTCTTTCTCGTATTTGAGACACAAACTTTTGAAAGACTCATAGTTTTTGCAAAGCTGACAAGAGTTTGAAATATTTTGACTTTGAAGTTTCAATTCCGTTTTAAGACTCTGAGCTTGACACCATTCAAGCCTTTGTTTGAGTTGACAAATTTCTTTAGAAAACTGTTTTGTCACATCATCATGCTTTTTTCTCAGATTGTCATTCTCATGTTTAAGTGTCTCTAATTCCACGTTCAACAAATTATTATCAACACAAAGATCATCCACAAGCATAGAAGTACCAGATTTATAGAGATCATTCATGATAATAGACAAAATATCAGCATTGAGAACTTGTTCCAAGAGTCGATCAGCATCATTTTTTAAAACTCTATTTCTTTGCTTTTGAACCAAAATGTCATTTTCAGTTGCGTTGAAAACGTTTATCATATTTTTGACCTCCTTTTGAAGTTCCTGATCCCATCGTGTAGCACAGAGACAGAGGTGTTTGACAATTGGCAACATTTGTTTTTGAAAAATATCTCTCTTTTCGCGCTCGTAAGCGGATTGAAAAGTTTCAACTTTTATTACAGAATTTCTTTCAATTGTTTCCTCCAAAATTTCGATGTCTTCCATAAAAGTTTTGAAATAATTTAAGACACGACAACTTTTCGGTAAAGGTGAAAGTTCACCGGATGATGGTAAAGGACCATTTATTTGTGCTACAGTTTGGACAGGGGCCGCATTAGAAGATGAAACATATGACTCTTCGACAAACCATGATTTCTCAGGTAAGTCCTTTTGAGTAACAAAAGATTTAGAAATGGGAGGAGCTTTTGAATAATCATATGGTGTCCAATATTGAACATAACTCATTTTAGATCGACTCTCTTCTTCAAGTTCTTCTTCTTCCTCAGTATCGAAAACAACAGCACGCACAATCGTATTATCAAGCATATGGTCCATACTGTATATTTTAGGAATTTCTTTGAAAGCCGTGTGAAGAAACATTGAATTGTAATCGCCAAGTGCAAATCCTTTATCGGGTCTCGGTTTTAAAGTAAATTTCTGAA
Organism: Artemisia argyi; assembly: GCA_030686995.1. Classification (NCBI taxonomy): domain Eukaryota; kingdom Viridiplantae; phylum Streptophyta; class Magnoliopsida; order Asterales; family Asteraceae; genus Artemisia; species Artemisia argyi. Next base: position 109,577,416 of record CM060704.1, on the reverse strand, counting down.
TTGTTGTGACAGAGTTCCCGTGTTTGTAAACAATATTACGAAATTCTTTGAGTTGTTTTTCAAGATCAACAATCTCACCAAGTAAGTTATCTATATACTTCCTTTTCCGTATTTTATGTTCACAAAAATCCTTTTTACAACTTGACAATTCTGTTTCTGTTTTTGAAAGTTCTCGTTGAAGACGTTCATTTTGCATTTTCAGTTCACACTTTTCACTTTCGAGTTTCGAAATCAACTTTCCGTTTGACTCAATTAAATCTTGCATTTTGTGTTGAAGATCTTGTTCTTTGTTGTAAGAATCTTGAAAAGCTTTTTCAAAACTTTTTGTATGTTTAATCTTGTCTTGCTGATTAGAAAGTTGAATTTTATAACACTCAATATCTTTTGCAAGTGCCGCATTTGTTTCTTTTAAAACTTTGTTTTTCTCGTTGCATTTTGCAATTAGCAATTGTTGAGCATTCAGTTGTTTAGATAACATTATGAGGTCAGGGTCTGGATCAAATGATGGTTCATGTTGTTCTAAATGATCATGTTTATCATTCTCAATAGGATCATCAAATGAAACAACTGTGTCATCATCAAATATGACAACTGTGCTTATTTGTTCATCTGTTTGAGAGGATAAAGATGATTTAGATGGAACAACTTGCGCCATATCTGATTCAGAAGCAGAAGGTGAGACTATTTCATGTATAAGGCATGCTTTATGGTCATGTACCTGAGACAAGCCGTCAGTGTCATACACTGGACCTGAATCATTAAACTGAAGTTCCTGCATGTTGGCCATAAGCATCACAGCTGCATTGGCTTCCAGATCTTCCATGTCATCATCGTTGTTCACATTTGCCATGAAGTTGTTATCCTGTTCAGGGAAATGTCCATCTTTTTCATCTTGAAGAGCCATGAGTAATGCCTGCTTGTGAAACTTACTACCCCGAGTTCTCGGTTTGGGACATGCTGTCGCTATATGACCTTGTTCATTACAGTTATAGCACCACACTGCATTCCCTGAGTTGGAGTTTCTAGTTGCAACTGGTTCAGACCTTTGCTGAGAAGATCCTGAGTTGTTCCTGAACCCTCCATTGTTACTAAACCTTTGACCATTCCCATAATTTCCTGAAGAACTTCCTGAACCAGATCGACCATAGTTACGATTCTGAATTTCCACTCTTCCATCATTGACAACAGCTTGATTCCTTGTGTTAGAAGATGAACGTTGACGGTTGTTTGTTTTGTTGGAGAATTTGCTAAAAGCACGAGCAATAAGAGCAAGTCCCTGATTCAACGTATTAAAGTCATCATCGTCATCGTCATTGGAGTTTGAGTAGTACACAGCATCATTGTTGTTTGACGGAACAAGTTGAGTAGAAGCATTCTGTGGAGATGAATCATAAGGGACCATTTGGTTTGAGGTAGAAGATTGGGGATAACTGAAGTAGTTCTGCTCTTGAACATATGCATGATTTGACATTGGTGGTGGAGCATAGGGAGATTGAGCTACGAGTGCCAAAGAATTTGGTGTTTGTGTTGGTGTGTATCCTCCTCGTAGAGCTCTATCTTTTTCCACTTCAGGTTCATGGTGTTTCAGAAAATCATACAACAAACCATATGGTGCATCATGAAGATTTTTGGTTTGACGAACAAATGTCACATATTTATGCCAATCAGGGCCAAGACTACCAACAAATTTGGAGTTCACAGCGATCCTTGGTACTGTGATTTTGTGACGTTCCAGATCATTGACCACATTTGTGAAACGATGATAGTAGGATTCAAGTGACTCTCCTGGTTCAATTGTGATGTCTGTGTATTCCATGTAGAGTTTGGATTCCATATCATCTTTGTTCAATTGGGTGCCTTCCATAAGGAGATGAACGTGTTCCCACATAGCTTTGGCTGTTTTCTGAGCATCGACACTTCGATAGATTGGATTAGGTATACCTTGAAGTATATAAGCCATTGCATACTCATCAGCTTCACGATGTAGTTTCTGTTCTTCAGTGAGTGCAGATTCTGGAAGGGGTCTATCACCAGGAGGACGTGGAGGATCAGCATGTGGATCACCAGCTTCAAATCTTGTTGGCCACTCAAATGGTCCTTCAAGTATCACTTGCTTCAAGAATTTCCCATGAGGTTTCTTTAGTTCAAGAAATCGTAAGAATCGACTTGACCATTGAACATAGTTCCCAGGTGTAAGCATTGGAGGTGTTTCAAGTGATCCTGCCTCATGTCGGGATTGTTGAGTTGTAATAACTTCACACATTCTGTCAAACCAGTGAGGTTGTTTGGAGGAAAACTGAGTGTTTTGTTGTGACATCTGATATGGTTGTTGTTGTGGAATGATTTGATGTTGTTACATCATAAGGTAATGATGTAGTGGATTAAACGGTTGTTGTTGACCGTGTGATTGTGAAGGTTGTTGATACGGTTGTTGCTGATGGTATTGTTGTTGCTGATACTGCTGATGTTGTTGTTGCTGAGGATGAGGGAAGTAGTAATTAGGTGGTTGAGACATCTTAGAACACTTGTGTAGAAATGGATCTTTGTAGAAGATTGAAATGCACGTTCCTTTGGTTAAGTTCAAAAATTCCTGGGGTAAGTTGATTTCTTACGCGTAACAATAATCTTACACGTAAACTTTTAGGTTATGCGTAAAGAGTTAGTTATGCGTAAACAATAAGTTTAGGCGTAAGTTTACTCTTTACGCGTAAGCTTTGGCTTATGCGTAAGGTTAAACAACCAAACAAATCTTCCAAACTTATCCAAGCTTGAAAGATAACCGAAGTTGAAGTATTCCACTAACTTATCCAAGCTAGGGAAGTACTGAGTCACCGTAAGACAAGGAGAAGATCTTTGTTGAAAGTTAAGCGTAGATACTGAACCTTACGCGTAAGATTGACTTATGCGTAAAGTTTTATGCGTAGAGGCAACTTCTGCGTAGGATCTGTCTTCTGCGTAGGACTCACAACTTACTCATAGAATCTTGAGCGTAGGAATCACAACTTACGCGTAGAAATAGACTTACTCGTAGGTTTTATGCGTAGAAAACCAAAGTTACTCGTAAGAACAGGGTTTTGACCTTAGTTACTCGTAAGAAAAGGGTTTCGACCTTAGTTACTCGTAAGAAAAGGGTTTTAGGCCAAAAGTTACTCATAGAAAGGACAAAAAGTACTGTTCACAGCTTTTGAGTCGTACTATACACTTAAGTTACGCGTAAACTGGTCAGAAACTTGAAAAATCTCAAATTTTTGGAGAAAAATGCTTAGAAATAAGGTACTTTTGATCAAATAACTTCACCAATACTTAGAAAACACTAACTATTGAAGATTTTGCTACCAAAAACTAGTTTTCCAATATCAAAGAAGCTATAAATCCTTAAAAAACCTTAAAAATCACAACTTTATGCAAAAACTAAGCTTCAAATCACTATATCAACCTTGAAACTTGTCCAAGCTTCAAGATTTGAGTGAAAGAAACAAAGAAAAATGCAAAAAGATGAAGAATAAGCACCAAATACCCACGTTAAAACCAAGAAATACACTTCAATCTCTATTAGGCGAATGATACCACTTGTTAGGTCACCATTTATGTAAACACAAGTATGATATTGATAGAAAAGAGATGAGAATGAGAGATGGTTGATTATGAGACAATATGAAAAGTGAAAGAACAAGAGTTTCCTTAAGATAATCAAATAACCAACAAAATGTAATGTTACATAAGCTTAGTATTTATAGGAAGAGGAGTAGGGCAACACTCCCTTCCTCCCTCCTTTCATTAGGACGTGGGCTTTAAGGCCCATGGGTCTTACATTCATAAGCCTTGTAACATAAACTAAGTAGAATAAATAACTAAGCAACCTATTACAAAAGGTAATAACCGAGACTTGACTAAAATACAAAAGTATGATCCCAACAATTATTTTTAAGGTGAATCCACTAATTAATTACCTTTTAATTAACTTAAGTCTAATTTAAATGATTAAAATAAGAAAAATGGAAAATGAACAGTAGAAACTAAAAATTTATTTTCTAAAAGTCTATTATACTATATTATAGCTAGGAAAAATATAAAATCTAGGTTTTACTTTATAAAAACTAAATATGATATTTAATACTTAATATTAAATAATAATTAATAAAACTAAAATTAAATCTAATAAATACTAAATGATAGAATAAAAATCTGAAAAATTTACTAAAAATACTTTACTATATAAGGTAATTAATAAAAATATAAAAATACTAAGTACTTAACAAAAATATAAAAATGAAAATTAAAATTAAATTGAATTAAATAGAAACTATCACTTATTTTAAACTTGGTTTTTCTTGGATTTTCTTTTACACACTTATTTTACCACTGAAAACAGAAAACTTTTGTGAAACCACTTTTGAAAATTGCTTATAAATAAGCAGTAGCACCCCCTTTGCTTATTCAGTTGACTTTGGTTGACTGTGTGGTCAAATAAGCTCAAATGACTGATGGTGGGATCCACAATGATTGAAATGGGTGCAGACAAGCTCAACAATCTCAAATAAGCCAGAAACAACAAGAATTAAGCACAAATAAGCTGAATGAGATCAAATAAGCACTTATGCAAATTGAATATTAACACAGATTGGGGACAGACTTGAGGGGCTAAACCAGGTGGGGTCCACGGAGTCTTAGGTCAAACCAAGAGTCAATACTTGATCTCTGGTAGGAGGGGGGTTGGGAAAAGCCAATTGGAACCACTAAGGCCCACTGGGGTGGTCTACAACCACCACCAAAGTTGGTGGTGTGGTGGAGGTCTGCTGTGCACAGGGCAAGGGTCTGCCCTGCAACTCACTTGATGGGTTTGTGGAAGCTTATAGAAAAATTACAAAAATCAAACCAGTGTAGGACTCAAAAGTTGAGGTGGTGGTGTATCACTACAACAAGTTTCAGCTTCTCAATCCAAACACATAAATCACAAATAATCTTGGAGTTTTTGCAAAAATCTGAGAAGATGAAATTTGACTTTTTAGTGAAATGTGAACTTTTGACTTTTTTGGATTTCTAATGGCTTTTGCTGATTAAAAACTAAGTTATAAGCTATATTAGAACTAGTTTACACTATATTAGCAACTAATGTAACTAATTAGATGGAATTAGACACCTAAAACTCTCACAGTTAACTGTGAGAGTTAAGATTTTGAGAATTTGACTTTGGACTAAAACAACAACTGGTTTAAGACTTTGTAACTATCAAATAGGACTATGGTATGCTGTCTATGCTATTGTTGCCTTCTGAGAACCACAACAACACACCCAACCAGACTGATCCAAACACCCCTATTGCTTAACTGTTTTATGATTTTTAAAGCAGATGATCACTAGGGGGTGCAAACTTAGTTCCAAACAACAAATTATGACTAATGTAACTTATTTAAGCACTTGAAAACAGATTTCTATGACAATTACACAGGTTTCTTACTTAAGCTTCTTATGATAGTTAAATACTAAATTTAAAGTAACTAATTATTCTAACAAACAAACTATTTAATTTAGGCTAAAAATTACTTAACTAACAATCAAATAACACAATCAAACACAGATTGGTAACCAAAAGCAAGCAATCAAAGAAATACTAAGAACTAGGAATTTTTAGTGAAAAAACTTAAACGAGCAATTTCTTACAAGGGTACCCTCAGCATGAACAGAGGGTTTTCCTTATGAAGCCTATCTTTAGATAGGCAAATTCCAGCCCCAATATTGCTCACCAATCCTTCTTCCAACCTGAAAACAAGAATCAAACACCACAGTTGACCAAAGTTGACTATTTTTTATTTTTTTGTTTTCTTCTAGTATAATCTGAATTTTAAAGTCTCTAAAGCTTGAATAAGCTTATAGGAACCTATGTGACTTATTCTCAATCCATAATTCAGACACAAACACTAGCAGCCTATTATCCAGATTAATACATGAAACTTGAAATTTGCATAAACAAAAGAAGTTGAAGAAACTTGCTTATATTAACTTGAAAAGAGTAATAGTACACTGAATTGATTAAAACAAATGCTTAAAAGCTTTTTGCTACACTACACTTGCTTAATAAATTTAAATGACTACACTTATGCTAAAAAAACTAGACACTTGATCATCTTGCACTCTTTGCCTTTTATAGCCACGAATTAGGGTTCCCAGCATCTTTCTCATCATTTCCCACCTCTCTCTGATAACTTTGGTCCACTCACAAGCTTCCACGTGTTTTTGGCGGGAAAGCTTGCCTTTGCAAATTGGTTCTGATAGCGTGTAGGGGAGGGGGTAGCATTAATTGTGGTGTGAAAGTTAGGTGTAGTAGCATTAATTGTGGAAGAGATGGGCAAGTTGGGGTGGTGGCTGCAATACCATGGTGGTTTGGTGGTTTTCTGGGTGAGAGGGAAAAGGGGGAAGGGAAGGGTTTGACTGGTTTTGACCAGAGTCAAATAGTTTGACCCCGGTATTATAATTTTGGGTTTTGTGGTGGGCTGGTATTCATTGGGCTTGGACAAAAAGGGTGGGCTGGGTATGGATTGGACTTGGGTTTTTTTTTAGGAGTAGTATTATTTAGAATTAGGATCCGGTTTGGTTTATGATTTCACAAGGACCATTTTTGCCAATTACCGAAAGTTGAGGGTTGGATTTTGGTATTTTTTCAAAGTGTTCCCAAGGGTGAGTTTTGCCATATGTGAATAGTACATGGACCATAGTTGACTTTTCCATTAAATTTCCACCAGGGACTAATTTTGCCAAACTTTCAAACTTCAGGGACCATTTGTGTAATTTTCACCAAACTTTCTACCAAGGACCAATCCTGTCATAAAAGGTTAGTGCAAGGACAAAATTTGTTTTTCTCAAAGTTTTTCATATCCCAGGGACCATTTTTGACAATTTTCAAAGTTCAGGGACTAAACTTGAAATTTTGTGAAAGTTTGCACCAAAGGACTATTTGTGTAACTTTTTGATTTATAAGGACCTTTGGTGACTTTTTCAAGTTTTTAAAATGACCAGGGACTAGATTTGACAACTTTTGAAAGTTGGAGGACTGAAACTGCCAATTATGCAAACTTTGTGCGTTTTTCATCTGTTTTTGGTATTTTTGCATTTGAAACATGTAAAACACTTTCCTAGGATATTTTCACTATTTTGATTCATTATTGAGTGTTTTGAGATGTTTTGGCAGCTCAGAAATGGTAAAAATGATGAGTATTTACACACTCATCAATCCCCCACACTACAAATTTTGATTGGTCCCAAAACGGTCAGATATTATTGACCAAGGTCAACAAGTCAAAGACAGCCTCGTTCCAATGCTCCGTGGATAGTATAGTGTGTCACCGGGTCGTTATGTCCCAGCGAGATTGAAATGGTGCTTTGGAAATCGTTTATGAGTGAGTGGCACTGAGGACAGTAGCCCAGATGATGTGGAATTGAATTTGCTACTGTTATTTTGGTATTGGTACACAGATATAATATTCACAAAAATCAGGTATATACGTATATGCACAGATTCACAATTACGGATCACGTAACAGACAGAAAGTGGGATTTGGTATTTAACAAACTACAGGGGGTGCTTTTGAAACTTTTTAAAACTTAAAATTAAAAAGAAATTGAACATGAAAATGATTAAAATATTATTTAAATATTATTTAATTAATAAAACTATTTAAAATCTAAATTAAAACCTAATTTAAATTAACTAATAATTATAACTATTACAAATTAAACTAAAAATTTGCAAAAATAATTTCTAAACTTAAATTAGAACTTGAAGAAAGTATAAAAAATAAAAATAAATATTTTTGTCTTTTTATGAGCTTTTTATTAATTAAAAACTATTTAACTTAATTAAACTAATTAAACTACTTTTAATTACTATTAATACTAAATTAACTTAGAAAATTAAGAGAAAATTTATAAAATTACTTAACCATCACAGGAATCCTACAAAATTATAAAAACTTCTAAAAATTATGTTTAAGGTTAATCCACTAATTAATTACCTTTTAATTAACTTAAGTCTAATTTAAATGATTAAAATAAGAAAAATGGAAAATGAACAGTAGAAACTAAAAATTTATTTTCTAAAAGTCTATTATACTATATTATAGCTAGGAAAAATATAAAATCTAGGTTTTACTTTATAAAAACTAAATATGATATTTAATACTTAATATTAATTAATAATTAATAAAACTAAAATTAAATCTAATAAATACTAAATTACAGAATAAAAATCTGAAAAATTTACTAAAAATACTTTACTATATAAGGTAATAAATAAAAATATAAAAATACTAAGTACTTAACAAAAATATAAAAATGAAAATTAAAATTAAATTGAATTAAATAGAAACTATCACTTATTTTAAACTTGGTTTTTCTTGGATTTTCATTTACACACTTATTTTACCACTGAAAACAGAAAACTTTTGTGAAACCACTTTTGAAAATTGCTTATAAATAAGCAGTAGCACCCCCTTTGCTTATTCAGTTGACTTTGGTTGACTGTGTGGTCAAATAAGCTCAAATGACTGATGGTGGGATCCACAATGATTGAAATGGGTGCAGACAAGCTCAACAATCTCAAATAAGCCAGAAACAACAAGAATTAAGCACAAATAAGCTGAATGAGATCAAATAAGCACTTATGCAAATTGAATATTAACACAGATTGGGGACAGACTTGAGGGGCTAAACCAGGTGGGGTCCACCGAGTCTTAGGTCAAACCAAGAGTCAATACTTGATCTCTGGTAGGAGGGGGGTTGGAAAAATCCAATTGGAACCACTAAGGCCCACTGGGGTGGTCTACAACCACCACCAAAGTTGGTGGTGTGGTGGAGGTCTGCTGTGCACAGGGCAAGGGTCTGCCCTGCAACTCACTTGATGGGTTTGTGGAAGCTTATAGAAAAATTACAAAAATCAAACCAGTGTAGGACTCAAAAGTTGAGGTGGTGGTGTATCACTACAACAAGTTTCAGCTTCTCAATCCAAACACATAAATCACAAATAATCTTGGAGTTTTTGCAAAAATCTGAGAAGATGAAATTTGACTTTTTAGTGAAATGTGAACTTTTGACTTTTTTGGATTTCTAATGGCTTTTGCTGATTAAAAACTAAGTTATAAGCTATATTAGAACTAGTTTACACTATATTAGCAACTAATGTAACTAATGAGATGGAATTAGACACCTAAAACTCTCACAGTTAACTGTGAGAGTTAAGATTTTGAGATTTTGACTTTGGACTAAAACAACAACTGGTTTAAGACTTTGTAACTATCAAATAGGACTATGGTATGCTGTCTATGCTATTGTTGCCTTCTGAGAACCACAACAACACACCCAACCAGACTGATCCAAACACCCCTATTGCTTAACTGTTTTATGATTTTTAAAGCAGATGATCACTAGGGGGTGCAAGCTTAGTTCCAAACAACAAATTATGACTAATGTAACTTATTTAAGCACTTGAAAACAGATTTCTATGACAATTACACAGGTTTCTTACTTAAGCTTCTTATGATAGTTAAATACTAAATTTAAAGTAACTAATTATTCTAACAAACAAACTATTTAAATTAGGCTAAAAATTACTTAACTAACAATCAAATAACACAATCAAACACAGATTGGTAACCAAAAGCAAGCAATCAAAGAAATACTAAGAACTAGGAATTTTTAGTGAAAAAACTTAAACGAGCAATTTCTTACAAGGGTACCCTCAGCATGAACAGAGGGTTTTCCTTATGAAGCCTATCTTTAGATAGGCAAATTCCAGCCCCAATATTGCTCACCAATCCTTCTTCCAACCTGAAAACAAGAATCAAACACCACAGTTGACCAAAGTTGACTATTTTTGATTTTTTTTGTTTTCTTCTAGTCTAATCTGAATTTTAAAGTCTCTAAAGCTTGAATAAGCTTATAGGAACCTATGTGACTTATTCTCAATCCATAATTCAGACACAAACACTAGCAGCCTATTATCCAGATTAATACATGAAACTTGAAATTTGCATAAACAAAAGAAGTTGAAGAAACTTGCTTATGTTAACTTGAAAAGAGTAATAGTACACTGAATTGATTAAAACAAATGCTTAAAAGCTTCTTGCTACACTACACTTGCTTAATAAATTTAAACGACTACACTTATGCTAAAAAAACTAGACACTTGATCATCTTGCACTCTTTGCCTTTTATAGCCACGAATTAGGGTTCCCAGCATTTTCTCATCATTTCCCACCTCTCTCTGATAACTTTGGTCCACTCACAAGCTTCCACGTGTTTTTGGCGGGAAAGCTTGCCTTTGCAAATTGGTTCTGATAGCGTGTAGGGGAGGGGGTAGCATTAATTGTGGTGTGAAAGTTAGGTGTAGTAGCATTAATTGTGGAAGAGATGGGCAAGTTGGGGTGGTGGCTGCAATACCATGGTGGTTTGGTGGTTTTCTGGGTGAGAGGGAAAAGGGGGAAGGGAAGGGTTTGACTGGTTTTGACCAGAGTCAAATAGTTTGACCCCGGTATTATAATTTTGGGTTTTGTGGTGGGCTGGTATTCATTGGGCTTGGACAAAAAGGGTGGGCTGGGTATGGATTGGACTTGGGTTTTTTTTTAGGAGTAGTATTATTTAGAATTAGGATCCGGTTTGGTTTATGATTTCACAAGGACCATTTTTGCCAATTACCGAAAGTTGAGGGTTGGATTTTGGTATTTTTTCAAAGTGTTCCCAAGGGTGAGTTTTGCCATATGTGAATAGTACATGGACCATAGTTGACTTTTCCATTAAATTTCCACCAGGGACTAATTTTGCCAAACTTTCAAACTTCAGGGACCATTTGTGTAATTTTTACCAAACTTTCTACCAAGGACCAATCCTGTCATAAAAGGTTAGTGCAAGGACAAAATTTGTTTTTCTCAAAGTTTTTCATATCCCAAGGACCATTTTTGACAATTTTCAAAGTTCAGGGACTAAACTTGACATTTTGTGAAAGTTTGCACCAAAGGACTATTTGTGTAACTTTTTGATTTATAAGGACCTTTGGTGACTTTTTCAAGTTTTTAGAATGACCAGGGACTAGATTTGACAACTTTTGAAAGTTGGGGGACTGAAACTGCCAATTATGCAAACTTTGTGCGTTTTTCATCTGTTTTTGGTATTTTTGCATTTGAAACATGTAAAACACTTTCCTAGGATATTTTCACTATTTTGATTCATTATTGAGTGTTTTGAGATGTTTTGGCAGCTCAGAAATGGTAAAAATGATGAGTATTTACACACTCATCAATCCCCCACACTACAAATTTTGATTGGTCCCAAAACGGTCAGATATTATTGACCAAGGTCAACAAGTCAAAGACAGCCTCGTTCCAATGCTCCGTGGATAGTATAGTGTGTCACCGGGTCGTTATGTCCCAGCGAGATTGAAATGGTGCTTTGGAAATCGTTTATGAGTGAGTGGCACTGAGGACAGTAGCCCAGATGATGTGGAATTGAATTTGCTACTGTTATTTTGGTATTGGTACACAGATATAATATTCACAAAAATCAGGTATATACGTATATGCACAGATTCACAATTACGGATCACGTAACAGACAGAAAGTGGGATTTGGTATTTAACAAACTACAGGGGGTGCTTTTGAAACTTTTTAAAACTTAAAATTAAAAAGAAATTGAACATGAAAATGATTAAAATATTATTTAATTAATAAAACTATTTAAAATCTAAATTAAAACCTAATTTAAATTAACTAATAATTATAACTATTACAAATTAAACTAAAAATTTGCAAAAATAATTTCTAAACTTAAATTAGAACTTGAAGAAAGTATAAAAAATAAAAATAAATATTTTTGTCTTTTTATGAGCTTTTTATTAATTAAAAACTATTTAACTTAATTAAACTAATTAAACTACTTTTAATTACTATTAATACTAAATTAACTTAGAAAATTAAGAGAAAATTTATAAAATTACTTAACCATCACAGGAATCCTACAAAATTATAAAAACTTCTAAAAATTATGTTTAAGGTTAATCCACTAATTAATTACCTTTTAATTAACTTAAGTCTAATTTAAATGATTAAAATAAGAAAAATGGAAAATGAACAGTAGAAACTAAAAATTTATTTTCTAAAAGTCTATTATACTATATTATAGCTAGGAAAAATATAAAATCTAGGTTTTACTTTATAAAAACTAAATATGATATTTAATACTTAATATTAATTAATAATTAATAAAACTAAAATTAAATCTAATAAATACTAAATGACAGAATAAAAATCTGAAAAATTTACTAAAAATACTTTACTATATAAGGTAATAAATAAAAATATAAAAATACTAAGTACTTAACAAAAATATAAAAATGAAAATTAAAATTAAATTGAATTAAATAGAAACTATCACTTATTTTAAACTTGGTTTTTCTTGGATTTTCTTTTACACACTTATTTTACCACTGAAAACAGAAAACTTTTGTGAAACCACTTTTGAAAATTGCTTATAAATAAGCAGTAGCACCCCCTTTGCTTATTCAGTTGACTTTGGTTGACTGTGTGGTCAAATAAGCTCAAATGACTGATGGTGGGATCCACAATGATTGAAATGGGTGCTGACAAGCTCAACAATCTCAAATAAGCCAGAAACAACAAGAATTAAGCACAAATAAGCTGAATGAGATCAAATAAGCACTTATGCAAATTGAATATTAACACAGATTGGGGACAGACTTGAGGGGCTAAACCAGGTGGGGTCCACTGAGTCTTAGGTCAAACCAAGAGTCAATACTTGATCTCTGGTAGGAGGGGGGTTGGAAAAATCCAATTGGAACCACTAAGGCCCACTGGGGTGGTCTACAACCACCACCAAAGTTGGTGGTGTGGTGGAGGTCTGCTGTGCACAGGGCAAGGGTCTGCCCTGCAACTCACTTGATGGGTTTGTGGAAGCTTATAGAAAAATTACAAAAATCAAACCAGTGTAGGACTCAAAAGTTGAGGTGGTGGTGTATCACTACAACAAGTTTCAGCTTCTCAATCCAAACACATAAATCACAAATAATCTTGGAGTTTTTGCAAAAATCTGAGAAGATGAAATTTGACTTTTTAGTGAAATGTGAACTTTTGACTTTTTTGGATTTCTAATGGCTTTTGCTGATTAAAAACTAAGTTATAAGCTATATTAGAACTAGTTTACACTATATTAGCAACTAATGTAACTAATGAGATGGAATTAGACACCTAAAACTCTCACAGTTAACTGTGAGAGTTAAGATTTTGAGATTTTGACTTTGGACTAAAACAACAACTGGTTTAAGACTTTGTAACTATCAAATAGGACTATGGTATGCTGTCTATGCTATTGTTGCCTTCTGAGAACCACAACAACACACCCAACCAGACTGATCCAAACACCCCTATTGCTTAACTGTTTTATGATTTTTAAAGCAGATGATCACTAGGGGGTGCAAGCTTAGTTCCAAACAACAAATTATGACTAATGTAACTTATTTAAGCACTTGAAAACAGATTTCTATGACAATTACACAGGTTTCTTACTTAAGCTTCTTATGATAGTTAAATACTAAATTTAAAGTAACTAATTATTCTAACAAACAAACTATTTAATTTAGGCTAAAAATTACTTAACTAACAATCAAATAACACAATCAAACACAGATTGGTAACCAAAAGCAAGCAATCAAATAAATACTAAGAACTAGGAATTTTTAGTGAAAAAACTTAAACGAGCAATTTCTTACAAGGGTACCCTCAGCATGAACAAAGGGTTTTCCTTATGAAGCCTATCTTTAGATAGGCAAATTCCAGCCCCAATATTGCTCACCAATCCTTCTTCCAACCTGAAAACAAGAATCAAACACCACAGTTGACCAAAGTTGACTATTTTTGATTTTTTTGTTTTCTTCTAGTATAATCTGAATTTTAAAGTCTCTAAAGCTTGAATAAGCTTATAGGAACCTATGTGACTTATTCTCAATCCATAATTCAGACACAAACACTAGCAGCCTATTATCCAGATTAATACATGAAACTTGAAATTTGCATAAACAAAAGAAGTTGAAGAAACTTGCTTATATTAACTTGAAAAGAGTAATAGTACACTGAATTGATTAAAACAAATGCTTAAAAGCTTTTTGCTACACTACACTTGCTTAATAAATTTAAACGACTACACTTATGCTAAAAAAACTAGACACTTGATCATCTTGCACTCTTTGCCTTTTATAGCCACGAATTAGGGTTCCCAGCATCTTTCTCATCATTTCCCACCTCTCTCTGATAACTTTGGTCCACTCACAAGATTCCACGTGTTTTTGGCGGGAAAGCTTGCCTTTGCAAATTGGTTCTGATAGCGTATAGGGGAGGGGGTAGCATTAATTGTGGTGTGAAAGTTAGGTGTAGTAGCATTAATTGTGGAAGAGATGGGAAAGTTGGGGTGGTGGCTGCAATACCATGGTGGTTTGGTGGTTTTCTGGGTGAGAGGGAAAAGGGGGAAGGGAAGGGTTTGACTGGTTTTGACCAGAGTCAAATAGTTTGACCCCGGTATTATAATTTTGGGTTTTGTGGTGGGCTGGTATTCATTGGGCTTGGACAAAAAGGGTGGGCTGGGTATGGATTGGACTTGGGTTTTTTTTTAGGAGTAGTATTATTTAGAATTAGGATCCGGTTTGGTTTATGATTTCACAAGGACCATTTTTGCCAATTACCGAAAGTTGAGGGTTGGATTTTGGTATTTTTTCAAAGTGTTCCCAAGGGTGAGTTTTGCCATATGTGAATAGTACATGGACCATAGTTGACTTTTCCATTAAATTTCCACCAGGGACTAATTTTGCCAAACTTTCAAACTTCAGGGACCATTTGTGTAATTTTCACCAAACTTTCTACCAAGGACCAATCCTGTCATAAAAGGTTAGTGCAAGGACAAAATTTGTTTTTCTCAAAGTTTTTCATATCCCAGGGTATAACATCCCGTAAAATTTTCCTAACATTATAACATAAAAACAACCATTTTTACCCATGACAATTTTTTTTTTTATCATAACATTTTAACGATACTCACATTTATATTTAAAAATCTAAAATATCGCGAACAAATTAAAACATTCATAAATACATTTCGACAATCAAATCTAAAACATCATTATTTAAGTCCAAACAACTGATAACACACGACACTCTCATTATATCACTTGACACAATTAAACTCAAGACTTTATTTGGCAGAACCATTTTTGTAATCAAACACCAGACCTCTATATAATTAATCTATCCAAATTATTATACAACTTATATCCTATCGCGACTAATACATATTTTACCCAATGCAACAACTTCTATAGACACCTCGACCGACATATTTTCATTTTGTTTCTCATCTCGTAATAAATTACTACTACACCAAACGGACTCCATAATCTTTTTATTCCTTCGTTTGAGCTTGGGCAACAGCGAGATCACCTAGTCATGTTCCAATATAAACCTAAATCATCAAACTTCTTGCTCACTTAATATATGAACTAGTACACTATTAAAGACCCCGACACAACTCGAGTAGATTTCTTATAATTTATCACATACTCTCTAACTCATCTCGACTCTCATCCTTCTCCATTTGTTTCGACTAGACCAAGATTGTATAATTTCTAGTACTTCAATTCGTACAAGTTTCACAACTACTGACAAACTAAATTCCATTTGTTTGTCTCCCCCTTATTGGACCGATTTTTGACAGAAATACAACAAAGCACATATTACCTTTCTCCTTTCATTTGTATACAAGAAAATGAACTGTCAGGAATATTCAAGCACATACCTTACACAATCTCTGATTCATGATTGTTGTTTAATCTCGATTGGCCATGAAAGATGGCGACATGTAAAAGGCAACTAGCTCATATCTGCACCTTCCCTCACTCGTTATTTCCCCAAGTAAAACCTAAGAAGAACCATGTGCAACCCTTACACCACCTTCATACTCCATTCTGTCACTTATCGCTTTCCTGTTCAAATGTATAAAGGCTGCATGCTCTCGTTTCAACTCACTATCATTTCATACTAGTTTTCTGTCGAGCTAAGGTACAAGTGAATGCAAGATTATGGAAACTAGTAACTGATCTTGGTTCATAGTTGAGCGCTTAACCAGGCTATACACCATCGCCTTACCACATCTCGGCTATCGCTAAACCAAACGTAAACATAAAAGACTCAATCACGAACCACCAACAAAACTCACATAATTACTCACTCTCTTTTATTCACTGTCAAGAAGAAAGGAGCAAGAAGACTTAGGATACTATTTTAGATGCTAAAGTTCCCTGCTACTTTAGTACAAGTTGGGTTCGAAAGCTATGGAAGCTTTGGAGTAGATTTGCTTGTTTCCTCGTTCATCCTTGTCATGACTGTTCTCGATCATATGCACTTCGTACCTCTACTCATCCCAACCATCTGGTGTCGTAAGTTTTCCTCAACCCTTTCCATCTTGTTGCTTTCATTATGCATGGCTATTAAGGAACTCGTGGGTTACAAAGGTTACTTAAAACCTTACTGTTTCTCCACACACAAACTTAACATATTATGGTGGTGCTTGTGTGGTAAAATTTTGCTTCAACTTGAACTAATAAAGAAATAAAAACTAGAGCTTACTACATAATCGACACACTCATTTCTTATCGAGATTTTACTTCTAAGTAATGAAAGAAACATGTAAACATTAAGTGTTAACTCTTGTTATGGGTCAAAACCCACTGTGATCGCGGACCACAGTGGAGTATCGCGATGTGATTCGTCAAATGTTATACCCATGTCATATGGCATATTTTGCGCTCATTCAACCTAGCCTTGAAACACAAACACTAAATTTGTAAAACTTGGAATACTCATATACACATGAAACAGTTTTGAAATGAAAGATTACATGCAACATTCTGTAGTCATTAGAACAAGATTAAATCAGTCACTAAACCATTAAATAAACTTGGAATGTATAGAATAATGCAAGTGAACCTTTGGCTCAACTGGTTGGGGCGCTGGGTTGTTAAACGACAGGTCCTTGGTTCGAATCCTGGCAAGGACAGTTTTAACATTTTTGTTATTTTTGAAACTTTAACCTTTTGGCAGTTTTAATCCCTCACTTTCAAACACTTATCACAAAACTAGAAACTAATATAATTGTTGACAATTTCAGTCCCTTGACTTGGACCAACTTAACAATTTTTCTTAAAAGACTTTTATAAGTTTTATAACTTATATAAATTTGTACATTTTTAAACCTCCAACTTTAGCTCACTTGACCACTTTCGTCTAGATAAATATGTCTAGCACATGTCTTTATTTAGACGACAATGTTTTCATAAACTATAAATAATATATTTGTCTAAATATATTATTTGCACACAACTTCGATAAATATAGACATTTATACCAAACGAAATTAATACTTTACGTCCTATATTTATCCTCAACCAACTTTTGTAAATTATGCAAATTACTATTTATGACGAGAATATAAACATTAAACGATACAAACATTGACCTTTTGAGCATAAATCATTTTGACATCTAACTTTATGTCAAAACACTATTCTCGATAAGTTAAACTTATCCCAAACTCCTATAATTATTCAGGTTATCTCGTGAAGTCATTTCACTTCTGACGTTACTTATTCTCTGTCTACTATTCCATTCAGGTGAGTCATAGCCCCTACTCTTAATTGTTTTATAATGATTTATAAACATTTTTGGGGGAGATACATGCTTAACTATTGTTTTATACTTTTACAAGTACTCGTTAACTATTTACATATTACTATGATTTCATAGCCTACTCTTTAACTATTTTCCCGTGGGGGAGATACATGCTTAAAACTCGAACACAAGTCTTTTATACCGGGTATTGAAATACCGTCAGGCCAATGTTATTTGCTTAAGTTACTATTGCCAAAAGTCCCTCGATCATGAACCTTAATCACTTGAAGGGTGAACGTAAATAAATGTGGATAGTACTATTAGTGATTGACAATCCTCGTTTGGTTGTTGGAGAAAACACCAGGCGCACTTTATTGTTCTTATTATAGGTTATTGGCAAATACCTATCTTGAGGGCCTACTACTTACCGTCATAACTTGAGATTATGATTGGCTGTTAATCGTTGAGTATCATGAGCTTAAGGCAATAACAGGAACATTGATTTAAACTTATTGATTGTATGTGATTACAATACATCCTTAACTTGTGATTCGAAACTCGTGTTAAATGGATTTATAAACCAATTACTATTTTGGTATTGGCCCTGTGAAGGGCAATCCAACAGATTATCTTATTGAATTGACAAAGAAATCACTCATTTTCTAAATTAACAATTTAAACTATAAACACTATGAACTCACCAACCTTTGTGTTGACACTTTTTAGCATGTGTTTATCTCAGGTAACTATACAAGAAGGAACTTGAAGGCACGGAGTGGGCTTGTAACCCGGCATGGGCTTAAATAAACATTTTGACATATTTCAAATAAACTTGTTGTTTAAATTATGAAACATCATGATGTCTCGAATATTTGGTATTTTGAATGAATTAAACTTTAAAACGTCACTTTTGTGTCGTTTTCTATGATTGTGACAAAGATCCTCGAAGTAACACCCAAAAAGTCTTCCGCTGACATTTTAAGTCTTCCGCTGACGTGATGATTTTGGGGGTGTTACAGATTGGTATTCAGAGCCACGGTTATAGAGAACCAGATGTTTTTAAACATTGGACTATAACCACACTTTAACTGGACCATTTTTACAAAATACCACTTCATGCCCGCCGTGCCTACATTCCAACATCTGGTAGAAAAATTACTTCTCATTATTTCTTACTTATATAACTTGATATATGCTTACGTGTTACGATTATGCTAATAACTATGTTTACTAATCGGGATTATTACAAATACCGTGTCTTCATATTTCCATCCGCTAGGCTATTATGTGACCTTTAAATAGTTTATGGTACAACTACACTCTAGTATATTAATATATATATTTATATGCTCCCCCAACTATTTTGAGTACTATGCAAATCCTCTTTAATTGTCTCGCTTTCATCTTTTACTTACAACATACTCTTTTCGTACTCTCGGAAAATCCACACATAAATTATTTTGTCAAATAGTTAAAATAATTTACAACGTCTTAATTTGAATGGATTGGGACGCCCTTTTGTTCAAATCAAGAAATTGTAAATCATTGAACCATAAGTTTATATTTCCTTAGTTACATAGTTTGGGACGCTTCTCTATGTAAATAACGAAATATAGATAAATAGGTTTAATTACTTCTGAGTTAACAGGCATAGGAAACCACAAATATTGATACACAACGATATGACTAAACATCAATAATGCTAACCTTACCAAGATCATTAGGTAAACCTTGACGTCACTAAACGATTGATTCCCCCAGCTGATAAAACTACCATGTGCACTCACTTCTCCTCAAACTAAATTTCTATCCACAAAAACTGATAATTCAAGAAATTTTTCTAAAAACTTATATTAACAAAACTCTTTTGTTTAACGGGTAGGTTACCCGCACAGATTTTTGTAATTATTAATTTATCTAAACATAACAGAATAAATTCTCACCCAATGTATGATCACAAGAAATTTTATTCAAACACCATATTATTAAAAAGCAGACTGAACGGAAAAACATAAAAACATTACAAACAACACTAAATTAAACATCACACTTCAGCGGTAGTCTGGGTGATCCCAAGTCTGAGAATTGTTAGAATCATATCCATCATCATAAGGGTCGAAGCTTGCCAACCTCTCTTCTTCTATTTGAGCCTCCAACCTACTCAGCTCCCGCTCCATGTCAGAAGTCCAACCACCATCATCGACCGCCACATTTTCCTCAAAACTTGGCTGGAATTGATCCAGATGAGGCAATTGTTGTTGTTGCACAGTCACTCTTGGTGCAGAAGAACTCGATGCACCTTGTTGAAGTGATTGCTGTTGTGGTTGTTGTGGTGGTGGTAGTGGATTTGGTTGTTGTTGTTGTTGTTGTTGGTGTTGCTGTTGCTGTTGCTGTAGTTGCTGTTGCTGTTGTTGCTGTTGCTGTTGCCGTTGCTGCTGTTGCTGTTGTTGTTCAATCCTAGCAGCTTCAACATTCTCTTTAAAACTCCAACAGATCTTGCTGGAACTATGGTCCTCTATCTGATGAACACAAACCCATAACGATTCAATAATAGCCGCATCCTTACGATATCCGTCATGCAAGAAAGTATCAATCACATGTTTCCGATCATCCGATATATCTGTGCACTTTGCATAACGTTCTCTAAGCCGTTGCTTCAATTGTTTCCCCACCTCCAACTCCAGGATAACCCTCAAAATAGCATTTTTGCGATTCACGTCACTATTTTCGGTCTCTGCTTTGATATATTGTTGAAATTGTTCAGCGGTATGTGGCAGCTTGCAAGCCATTGATTGTTTTGTGTGTGTGTGTGTTTGTGGATAACCCAACACGTACCAATGGTATTTATAAAGAATTGGAAAAATAAATCTCAATTATTGTATTAAATGTGACCGTTTGTTTTTCAAACGGTAAAAATTTTCAAAAAATCTGTATCTATTAAAAACTAGCAACAAATTTTTTTTTTTTTTTTTTTTTTTTTTTTGGGAATACGTGGTAAAAAAATTCTATCTTGGATTTCGCATTTCAACACAAGTGGCAAGAAACAAATCACACTAAACACATAACACCATAACTTAAATCATGAACACGCCACGTATAAGTAATACACTCTCACATGATTGGACCCCTCAGCCTCTAAGAAATTATGAACTTATCAAATAATCTTTACAAACTCTCAAACATTATACGATACCTTAACAAATCTCAAATCAACTCATTACCTCGTGTATATTAGTATAAAACGTACGTCAATGAAACATACCCGCAAAAACCTTCTTAAATTGGGCTATTAACCCACTGCCTCTATACACCGACACACATTTGGGCCTCGAAATCACAATAACCCAACGCACCATTTGGGCTGACCACTAACTTGAGCCCGGCGTTGCTCAAAATCTGAAACATAAACATTACTTCCGAACGACTCGTACCTATAATTTCGAACCATTTTTCCGTAACATTTCTACACACCCCGTCAATATTTTTGTACATCTCAATTTATCATAGTCCCAAGAAACAAGTGTGACAAATCTTTTCCAATTAATCGAACTTTCGATGGTCAAATTTTCATCAAAGCTCAACCAAATTGCTACACTCAACTATAACTAAAAATCGTATTTATTTAAGCATTCAAAGCCAAATAAACTCCACATATAGTTTTAGTCATAATTTATTAAAAACCCACCGTTGTAAACTTGACTACAATCAAATGAACCGACTCTAAATATTCTTAACACATGATAACATTCTATATAACGATGCATAAGCAACAAATACAAGCGAAAAATCAACATAAACCATGGCATCAGAAAACGAAGAAAATTTTATTCATACACTAGAGGTTACATGGAAACACAACAAACCTTATTTCAACATTCCAACCACTACACTACGACACTATTTCTTCACTTCCAAAACTTGTCAATGAAGATCGCTAGAACCACGAATGGTGCAAGAAACATTAAGATCCCAACCAATATAGCACGATCTTCATTCGGAACATACACTAGATAAATAGTAGTAACAATGGCATACATGATTGCAAGGTTGGTGATGAAGTGAGGCATGTCGACGAGAAGAAAGGGAAAGGAAAGTTAGGTAAAAAGGAGTGTAAAAAAGTGGGTTATTTAAAGAGAATAAGAGTTGGGTACTGTACACCACTGTGGTAAAATACTGTTTACACCTTAAATAATACTGCCAAGTAACAACTATAATTTTGGACTAAAGTTTCCCCAAGTTTTTCTTTCAACCTCATACTAAGATTGGTTATCATCAAGTAAAAAGCTAATGTAGTAGTAGATACGTTAAGCTAGAAAGGACAATTCAAAAACCGCTCAAAAGATAAATCATTTGGAATAACTATTTATTCACATCTAACCTCTCACCTTTACAACTACCTTATCTTAGAATCTCGGGACGAGATTCAGTTTAACGGATAGGTAATATAACATCCCGTAAAATTTTCCTAACATTATAACATAAAAACAGCCATTTTTACCCATGACAATTTTTTTTTTTATCATAACATTTTAACGATACTCACATTTATATTTAAAAATCTAAAATATCGCGAACAAATTAAAACATTCATAAATACATTTCGACAATCAAATCTAAAACATCATTATTTAAGTCCAAACAACTGATAACACACGACACTCTCATTATATCACTTGACACAATTAAACTCAAGACTTTATTTGGCAGAACCATTTTTGTAATCAAACACCAGACCTCTATATAATTAATCTATCCAAATTATTATACAACTTATATCC
The DNA here is from genome assembly GCA_030686995.1 of Artemisia argyi. NCBI lineage: Eukaryota > Viridiplantae > Streptophyta > Magnoliopsida > Asterales > Asteraceae > Artemisia > Artemisia argyi. The sequence continues at coordinate 109,554,927 of CM060704.1, read as the reverse complement.
TATCGCGACTAATACATATTTTACCCAATGCAACAACTTCTATAGACACCTCGACCGACATATTTTCATTTTGTTTCTCATCTCGTAATAAATTACTACTACACCAAACGGACTCCATAATCTTTTTATTCCTTCGTTTGAGCTTGGGCAACAGCGAGATCACCTAGTCATGTTCCAATATAAACCTAAATCATCAAACTTCTTGCTCACTTAATATATGAACTAGTACACTATTAAAGACCCCGACACAACTCGAGTAGATTTCTTATAATTTATCACATACTCTCTAACTCATCTCGACTCTCATCCTTCTCCATTTGTTTCGACTAGACCAAGATTGTATAATTTCTAGTACTTCAATTCGTACAAGTTTCACAACTACTGACAAACTAAATTCCATTTTTTTGTCTCCCCCTTGTTGGACCGATTTTTGACAGAAATACAACAAAGCACATATTACCTTTCTCCTTTCATTTGTATACAAGAAAACGAACTGTCAGGAATATTCAAGCACATACCTTACACAATCTCTGATTCATGATTGTTGTTTAATCTCGATTGGCCATGAAAGATGGCGACATGTAAAAGGCAACTAGCTCATATCTGCACCTTCCCTCACTCGTTGTTTCCCCAAGTAAAACCTAAGAAGAACCATGTGCAACCCTTACACCACCTTCATACTCCATTCTGTCACTTATCGCTTTCCTGTTCAAATGTATAAAGGCTGCATGCTCTCGTTTCAACTCACTATCATTTCATACTAGTTTTCTGTCGAGCTAAGGTACAAGTGAATGCAAGATTATGGAAACTAGTAACTGATCTTGGTTCATAGTTGAGCGCTTAACCAGGCTATACACCATCGCCTTACCACATCTCGGCTATCGCTAAACCAAACGTAAACATAAAAGACTCAATCACGAACCACCAACAAAACTCACATAATTACTCACTCTCTTTTATTCACTGTCAAGAAGAAAGGAGCAAGAAGACTTAGGATACTATTTTAGATGCTAAAGTTCCCTGCTACTTTAGTACAAGTTGGGTTCGAAAGCTATGGAAGCTTTGGAGTAGATTTGCTTGTTTCCTCGTTCATCCTTGTCATGACTGTTCTCGATCATATGCACTTCGTACCTCTACTCATCCCAACCATCTGGTGTCGTAAGTTTTCCTCAACCCTTTCCATCTTGTTGCTTTCATTATGCATGGCTATTAAGGAACTCGTGGGTTACAAAGGTTACTTAAAACCTTACTGTTTCTGTACACACAAACTTAACATATTATGGTGGTGCTTGTGTGGTAAAATTTTGCTTCAACTTGAACTAATAAAGAAATAAAAACTAGAGCTTACTACATAATCGACACACTCATTTCTTATCGAGATTTTACTTCTAAGTAATGAAAGAAACATGTAAACATTAAGTGTTAACTCTTGTTATGGGTCAAAACCCACTGTGATCGCGGACCACAGTGGAGTATCGCGATGTGATTCGTCAAATGTTATACCCATGTCATATGGCATATTTTGCGCTCATTCAACCTAGCCTTGAAACACAAACACTAAATTTGTAAAACTTGGAACACTCATATACACATGAAACAGTTTTGAAATGAAAGATTACATGCAACATTCTGTAGTCATTAGAACAAGATTAAATCAGTCACTAAACCATTAAATAAACTTGGAATGTATAGAATAATGCAAGTGAACCTTTGGCTCAACTGGTTGGGGCGCTGGGTTGTTAAACGACAGGTCCTTGGTTCGAATCCTGGCAAGGACAGTTTTAACATTTTTGTTATTTTTGAAACTTTAACCTTTTGGCAGTTTTAATCCCTCACTTTCAAACACTTATCACAAAACTAGAAACTAATATAATTGTTGACAATTTCAGTCCCTTGACTTGGACCAACTTAACAATTTTTCTTAAAAGACTTTTATAAGTTTTATAACTTATATAAATTTGTACATTTTTAAACCTCCAACTTTAGCTCACTTGACCACTTTCGTCTAGATAAATATGTCTAGCACATGTCTTTATTTAGACGACAATGTTTTCATAAACTATAAATAATATATTTGTCTAAATATATTATTTGCACACAACTTCGATAAATATAGACATTTATACCAAACGAAATTAATACATTACGTCCTATATTTATCCTCAACCAACTTTTGTAAATTATGCAAATTACTATTTATGACGAGAATATAAACATTAAACGATACAAACATTGACCTTTTGAGCATAAATCATTTTGACATCTAACTTTATGTCAAAACACTATTCTCGATAAGTTAAACTTATCCCAAACTCCTATAATTATTCAGGTTATCTCGTGAAGTCATTTCACTTCTGACGTTACTTATTCTCTGTCTACTATTCCATTCAGGTGAGTCATAGCCCCTACTCTTAATTGTTTTATAATGATTTATAAACATTTTTGGGGGAGATACATGCTTAACTATTGTTTTATACTTTTACAAGTACTCGTTAACTATTTACATATTACTATGATTTCATAGCCTACTCTTTAACTATTTTCCCGTGGGGGAGATACATGCTTAAAACTCGAACACAAGTCTTTTATACCGGGTATTGAAATACCGTCAGGCCAATGTTATTTGCTTAAGTTACTATTGCCAAAAGTCCCTCGATCATGAACCTTAATCACTTGAAGGGTGAACGTAAATAAATGTGGATAGTACTATTAGTGATTGACAATCCTCGTTTGGTTGTTGGAGAAAACACCAGGCGCACTTTATTATTCTTATTATAGGTTATTGGCAAATACCTATCTTGAGGGCCTACTACTTACCGTCATAACTTGAGATTATGATTGGCTGTTAATCGTTGAGTATCATGAGCTTAAGGTAATAACAGGAACATTGATTTAAACTTATTGATTGTATGTGATTACAATACATCCTTAACTTGTGATTCGAAACTCGTGTTAAATGGATTTATAAACCAATTACTATTTTGGTATTGGCCCTGTGAAGGGCAATCCAACGGATTATCTTATTGAATTGACAAAGAAATCACTCATTTTCTAAATTAACAATTTAAACTATAAACACTATGAACTCACCAACCTTTGTGTTGACACTTTTTAGCATGTGTTTATCTCAGGTAACTATACAAGAAGGAACTTGAAGGCACGGAGTGGGCTTGTAACCCGGCATGGGCTTAAATAAACATTTTGACATATTTCAAATAAACTTGTTGTTTAAATTATGAAACATCATGATGTCTCGAATATTTGGTATTTTGAATGAATTAAACTTTAAAACGTCACTTTTGTGTCGTTTTCTATGATTGTGACAAAGATCCTCGAAGTAACACCCAAAAAGTCTTCCGCTGACATTTTAAGTCTTCCGCTGACGTGATGATTTTGGGGGTGTTACACAGGGACCATTTTTGACAATTTTCAAAGTTCAGGGACTAAACTTGACATTTTGTGAAAGTTTGCACCAAAGGACTATTTGTGTAACTTTTTGATTTATAAGGACCTTTGGTGACTTTTTCAAGTTTTTAGATTGACCAGGGACTAGATTTGACAACTTTTGAAAGTTGGGGGACTGAAACTGCCAATAATGCAAACTTTGTGCGTTTTTCATCTGTTTTTGGTATTTTTGAATTTGAAACATGTAAAACACTTTCCTGGGATATTTTCACTATTTTGATTCATTATTGGGTGTTTTGAGATGTTTTGGCAGCTCAGAAATGGTAAAAATGATGAGTATTTACACACTCATCAATCACCCGGGTCAACAATCTCTGTGCAAGTCCCATAGCTTCTTCTACCGTCTGTGGGTTCGATGCGGTAACATCCCCTTCAATAGATGGTGGCAGTCCTTCCACATATTTCTCCAATGCTTTTTTAACATCGGGTACTATTGTTGGACATAACACCGACAACTCCAGAAACTTTTTTATCGTATGTCTTCAGATCATTGTACTTTACTACTAGCAAATGAAATTCATCCTCTAGTTTTCTGATCTCTGTCCTGGGGCAATACTTCTTAAGCATCTTATTTTTCAACTCATTCCAGGAGAGTTTGAAAGCTTCATCCTGACCCATAGCATTCGCGGTAGTATTCCACCACGATAGTGCTTCTCCTTGAAGAGCTCCTGTAGCAAATGTAACTTTGCTATCTTCAGAACAAATGCTCCTCTTGAAGACTGTCTCAGTATGCTCAAACCAATGGGCCATTTCTGTAACTCCTTCTATTCCCTTGAAATTAGTTGGCTTGCAAGTCATGAAGTCCTTGTAAGTACATTTACGAGGAGTAGATGTATTAGCTTCATGGTTTGCTCCATTGATGTTATTCAAATGATCAGCTTCGCGAGCTGCAGATATACCCTCAGCAATCATCCTTTGAACCTCAGTAGGTGTCATGATCACTTCCGGGTTGGAATTTTCGCTACTTGCATGCTCCATATTTCTATTGATAATACAAGATATAGCTTTAGAATTTTAAACAATAATTTTGTTTAAATGATCTTGAGAAGTAGAGAAATAAATATTTATGAGTTCTAACAATAATTGGGCACCATATGTAGTTTTTATTTCGATACAACAATCATAATTATTCCGATATGTTAGATGCATTATTAATACACATGAACAACCATAAGCATAAATTAACATTTGTATATAGTAATATCACAACCAACAGCATAACATTAATAACTTGATCAGTTGAGTTTTCATAACAAAATGATACAAGATTCTTTATTAATTGCCACATGCGGCAGGCTTAGATGCCTTATTACTAATACAAATACTAACTGTCTCTAATGGTTAGGTACATCCACATGTTCTCCCATCTCTAAAATCTGAGTCCGGAGATCCTGCATCTCGGTATGGTGTTGAATCTGCATATCTCCTACTAGGTTTTCCAATGTATCTGCTATTCGATGTGCTAGCTGGGCTTCCCAAGTACGGTTCTGTCCCTCTCTTCGCAATGATATCGCGAAAGAGCGTGTCTCGGAGATATCTGAATGTATCTGAGCTAAACCCTGCTGCAACTCTATCCTATTGGCTATAAGGTTATGTAAGATATTGTGGATATTACAGAAGGTGAAAGAGTAGGGATGATTTCCATCCTAGCACTCTCACCAGTTTCATTGATATGAGCTGGGGGAGTGAAACCAGGAGGATATGGTAATGATGGTGAAAGTGGATGAGTAGAGTCGGAAATGCGAAGTCGGCTGGATGCGGGTATATCTTCCTCAGGAATTTGTTCTCTATGGTGAAAAGTATATGGATAAGTCTGGCTAAAAAGATCGAATAAGTGATCGGGTGCATATGAATCAAATTCATGATGTGGTAATGGTATGTGTGTTGGTAAAACCAAAACATCGGGATTTTCAGGCGTTGTTACAATTTCGTCTTGCTCGAATTGTTCTTTTTCTTGAGAAACAGCATCAGGTACTAAGGTAGAACGAAAAATAGGCGACGTAACAGATGCGACGGAAATCTCAGAGTCGGAGTCTGATATACTCATATTGAAATAATACTGTAATAATTCGTAAATAGTGCAGAATAAGAATTTGTTATCGTTAAAGATTGTAAATTTCTAATATATCAAGATTAAAGTATCATAAACTTAATGATTAACTTACTGAGTATGGTAGCAAGTAGGCACGGAGGGCGAAAAATAGTATGGTGTAAATTTACTTTATTTGAAAGTGTGGTTATAGTTCAATGTTTGAAAACATTCGGTTCTCTATAACTATGTCTCTGATGCCAATCTGTAACACCCCCTAATTTGAAATGTAGCAGCGGAATAGTAATTAGGGTGTTACGGTGAGGATCGAAGTCATAATGATAGAAAACGGCTTGTAAGAGACGTTTTAAAACATAAGTTCATTAATAAAAAATCAAATACAAGAGGTCACGATCAGAGTATTATAATATAAGTCTTGATGTTTTAAACTAAATCAAACATCTTTTATTTTACACCATTTATTTAAATAAAGTAGATAAGTTTTGAAGTTTTCCGCCCGTTCCATGCTTGCTTCCCCTGCTAAATACCTGAGATAACATGTTTAAAAGTCAACAAAAATGTTGAGTGATATCATAGAGTTTGAATTTAGTAATCATTTTGATACACAAGTAAGATTGTATTGGAAATACAATCAGTTAAAAATTGATATTGCAGTATATATTGCTCTAAGTCTCATGACACGCAAAACGTTAACAAATACCGTAAATACGAAGGTGTTATCAAATTAATGATAATATTGCCCTCGTGTAATAGGTGATTTGCCAATTCCTATTTTTACTCAAATATAATATATCACGACTAATACGACTAACCACATGCACAATGGCATTCCGTCAAGTATTAATGGGATAGGCTGTCAAACCTTAAATAGATCTATTCATTATATTCGCGTTCACATAACAGTGATTAATGGCTCATGATCAAGGGTCTTTTGGCAATAGGTAACTTAGGCAAATATCAAGTCAGGTAGCATACATAAAATTACTTGTGATCTGTTTATAACATGTATCCCCCTCACGGAGTTTGAAAATAAGTAAATGTGAGGCTATGACTCACCTTGATTGATACTGAAATGAAGAAAGTAAAGTCGGACGAATTTATGATAACGGCTTCGAATATAACCTGATAAATAGATTTATCTGAGAATTTGACCAAATACTATTTGGTAAATATGAACGAATAACGAATAATAATTATTCGTTATGACGAATAGATGATGTGCAGTGTAATTCTTATGATATGCATGATATGACAAAATATGTTATTTAAATTATCCATCGAAGTTTTACCTTTTTAATCGTAAGTAAAAATATTAACTTTTGAAATATCGTTATATATATATTATTAATGTTACGTTAAATAATATATATATATATATATATATATATATATATATATATATATATATATATATATATATATATATATATATAAAATGAAAGTTTTAAATGCATACGAAATAAATTTACGAAAATAGAAAATAAGTAAAAATGTTAAATAGAATATGTTTAGTCCTTGTCCTTTTCCAATTTTTACCATTTTTACCCTTACGACGTTTGCGTTACACCGTTAGTCCTTTTTATATATAAATTACAATTATACTCCTCTAATTGTCCAATAGTCAAACCTAGGCTTAGAATATTAACTTTTATCAATTTTTACCCGTATGGTTCTGATTTTACAGTTTTAGTCCTTACTTTTCAATATTTACAATATTAGTCCTTCTAGGTGTCGTCGCGTTACATTTTTAGTCCAAAGTTATAAAATGATTAGAAAAATTATATAAATTTTCCGTGGCTTATTTAATAATTATTAAGCTTATTTCAACAGCTTATTTTATAAAAAGTGCTTATTCTCTATAAATGGGCTTTTAACGAGTTGAAATCAAGGCCCGTTAACGTTTTAAAATCCGTACTTCGTGAGACGAGTTGGGGTCATCAAAAATATCATTTTTCTTGTTCTATTTTCATATCAAAACGTTGAGATAAGCTAGCTTATCATAAGAGCTTATTTTTAGCTTATTGGGCTTTAAGGCCCAATCGGTAAAAATATATGTTTTTTAAAGGTGATCGATGGCGATTCACTTTGGTGAAAACTAAGTGTCGAGATCTAGTTATTTTCACAAGTTATATATACGAAATTGTTTGCTAGCTAGGTGGTCTATTAGGCCGTGAAATAATATGATACGCTTGTTACGTGATATTTAAAGTTATAATTACGTTTTGTAGCATGTAAGGGATGTTTATATATATGTGAAAAACTTAGAATTATTTCTAAGTGTTTATATATAGTTTTCATGTGATTAAGTATGGTTCAAAAATATGTTCATTTGATGCATGTAAAGTGAAAGTAACGTGAAATATGTGTGTGTCGTGACTCCTAGGCCTTCCAAGATAGAGGCTAGCCATGTTTGTTGTTCTATATGACAATATGTACGTGAAAATATATATGTAACCTATATACGATCGATATAACATATACAAGGTGCATGAAATATATTTAACGTGTGAAATGAATGGAAATGAGTTTGAAACAACTTACAACACCTCTAGGGTGGTAGAGAGTCGAGAGTGGATGAATGAAACACAAGATACGATCAAATTCGACTATAACCCAAGTAATATACGAATATATTAAACTCGATTACCCTTTCTTGCGTCCAAACGATATTGAAATCAACTTCTGGTCTTCAAAGGATAGTTTTTAGGAAGAAAGAAAGTTTGGAAAGTGTATGATAATTGAGAGAAACGGATACATGCATATGTAGTATATATGGTGTCATTTCCTAACACGTAAGTGTAAAAACTTCAAGGAAACCACAAGTACTATGCATTGTCAGTAACTATAGGCTTATAGGATGAAATTTTATCATATAATATGAATTGTGAGAGCTTGAAATAAGGTGTATGTTTGGATGATTCACAAGTATGTCGACCACCTATTTATTTCCATACACGATTTGATAAATCGTGCACCACTTGGATATAGCTGATCATCATTGACATTTAAACATGAAATCAAGTTAGAAATGTTATTAGGAACACATAGGAACAAACGGGAAACAAAACGGTTGAGATTTGAGTTTAATATGAATCGATTGAATTGGATTTTTGTCAAACACTTCGCCACTTAAAAATGTATCAAACATCGACCTATGGACTTGGGATTTGACACACTAATAGTTGGCTAGGTGTTGAACGAGGTGGTGTAAAAATATATATGTGTCATGTGTAAGAATTGTCATTACGCGAGGCGTTTTGGAGGCTTGATGCTAGTCGAATATATGAAATATTTAAGATTTGGAGTTGGGCTTGAAACTTGGGCCTGATGAACAGTAACGAGAGTTGGGCTGGAAAACTGATTAAGGGCCCTTTTGATACTTAATTGTGATTAGGAATTTTAATTAAGGATTTATGAAATGTAATTAGTATAAATGAAATATTTTAGGTTTCGAGTAACGTGTCGAGGATTGGTTCCGTCATTTCGTGATTTATATTATTTTGTGATAACGACAAAATAATATAATAAGAAAAATTTCAAATTTTTCTGAGAAAATGGGAATTAGTAACGATAACGAAAGATTATTTATTTATTAACGATATAATTACAAGAAATTTTTACAAGGTTCTACAAGTGTGGTGTAACAATAATGAGGAAAGTTGTGTTTACTTAGATTTCATTACTCCCTAGATATCTTTTATAGGTTGATAGCTTGTTACAATTGCATGGATGACGGGTCATATTCCTTAATACTAGTCGTAGGGCCGTGTACAATATTCCCTAACTCTATCAGATCCTACTTCACCCCTATGTCGAGCCGTTAGAAGCTCCTAACATGGGATCATTAGAATTCTCCTACGCATTAAATACAACCAAATATCGTAGTACACCTCCGATCATGTTTCTTAAGACGTTCAAGCAAGTTACCAATGGAAGTCTGCCAGTTTTCCTAAGCCTAACATTGAATACAATCATCCGTAACAACTATAAACAAACAATCAACCCATAATTAACATATAGGTTTCACTACATCTAAGCAAATACAAAGGAAATCTAGCCTAGCATGTTAAATTGAAGACAAGTGTAAGATATATTCTCACAACACATAGACATATTGAATGAATTGAAAGAGTACTTATCTTTAATAGAATATGAAAGATTTAAAGGGTTGAAACCCTTGAAAAAGCTGGAAAATTCGACCTAGGGTTTTCCTCGAAGTTGCACCTTCAAAGTTACACACTAATGAATGAAATTTGGAAAACTATATATAGATTACAATGGGCGACGGCATCATGTATTGGGTTGTGACGTCGTCAACTCGCCGCCATAATAGAAATCGTATTGCCTCGATCTGATTTTGACGCCGTCATGTATGAAATAGTTCTGGGCCGTCACTAATACTTGGACCATGACGGCCTTGGGTGACGCCGTCATGTCCAATGCACAAAACTCTCTGGATCATCACGTGTATTTTCCACGTCCACCTCTTTTGTATCTCTTGACGCCGTCAAGTACTGTTCCCAGCAAGGAAAATTAAGACTTTTCCGTTTTCTTCACTTTTGTGCTCCAAAAATGTCCAAAATGCTTCCTTTTCCAGATTTCTCTCCAAAAGTACCTAAAATGACAAAAGGAACGATTTAGGGAAATATTTGATCAAATAATCTCGAATTCGGGCTTAAATGACCCCCTAAAAATGGTTCATTTTTCGCCTCATCAACAATCTTCAAGTCACTCATTACCTCACCCATCGTTTGACTTAATCTGCTGCTTCGGTAGAATTGTGCACAGTTATCGGGCCAGTGGTGAATCCCGTAAAGTGCATTTCTGTCATAGTGTACGATTTTGTCATTAAACAGCATTGTAGCATCTTCTTCAATTGCGTTGTTCAAGTACCGAGCAGCGGGAATGGAAAGAGTGAGTGATGTTGCATATCTCTTCTCGAAGGTGTTACCATGCTGAAGGAAATCCAAGTCGGTGTTGAATAAGTACATGAAAGGTATCTTTGGTTCCTTCGGCTTTCCAACCATCGGCAGTGGTTTAGACCAGTCGGTGATATATGGTCCTTCCTTCCTTGTGACTGGATCGATGTGAGATTTAGGATTGATCCAGTCAATATTGCTTGACATAGCTCGAGCAATGTTTTCAAGGTGATATTCAAGCTCAATAGAGTTGGCAGACCGATCTTTCAGCAGATTAAAAGCATAATTCTTGATTCTTCTAAATTCCTTCTTGTTCATCTTCTTCATATGAAATTTTCGTTGAATCAATTGAGCGTATTCCACTGTTCGACCATCGAGAGGTACTTGATTGTCGGCAAGTGATGGTTGAGAATTAATCAGTTTGTCAAACCAGGAGTATTCGGCAGTTGTGTCTTTGTCAAGCCATTTGAGAATCTTTTTCGATCTTGGTGGTTCATTGTCTTTTGATGTAGATTCTTGCTTTTGATGAGGCTTTTTCTTCTTCTTCTTCTCCGGTTTGGTGGAAGGTTTAGGTCCAGGGATGTCATCTTGCTGTACAAAGTCGTCTGCTCCTGTATACTCGAAATGATCGTGAGCCTTTGGACCTAAGCCGGATGCCTTTGGTTGTTGAGTTGACGTTGTTGTTGTTGGAGGAATGACAGGTTCTTTGTGTTGAGATGAAGGCCCTTTGGCTTTCTTATGCTTCCTTGTCTGAGATTTAGGATCTTTGTCTTCATCATCTCTTTGACGCTTCAACTTTTCGGCTTCAGTGCTGCATGATTCCTTGGACAGCTTGGCATGTAGAGCTTCCCAGACTTTAATTTCATCAGGTGTCATGGTGAACTTACTTGCCAATTTGTTGAAGAGCTGAGTCTCTAATTCATCCAATGACATCTCTTGTTGTGGTAAAGGTGTTTTGTCAGCTCGGAGAGTGAATGAAGTAGTTCTGATCACTTTCTTGACTGCTTGTTCAGCTATCTTGGTGAGTTCATCTCTTATTGGCTTCAGCAACTCTTTCAACTCTGTAATTAAGTGTTGGTCCATATACTGATTTGCTTGAGTAGCCAATGTAGCTTCCATGTCTTCTTGCACATCTTTTGCTAAGAAGGCATCCACCTTGTCATGCATTTCCTGAACATTAGTCATTTGCTTTGTCAATTCAGCAACTTGACTAGCTAGTGATTCAACTTTAACTTCTAGTTTGCTTCGCTTCTTCTCAAGAACTCTCTTTACCGCCTTCTTTATCAACTTAGATGCAGCTGAGGCTTCAAGACTTGAAGGTTTCTTGATTGATTCGTCAAGTTTTGGTTGTGATGCTGGAGGTGATGATTGAGAAGATTCAATGTAGGTGGAGGTATCTTTATCATCTCCTTTTGGTGATTCGGGTTTGTCTTTGGGCTCTTCTTTCTTTTCAGCCACTCTGTCTGCTTTAGCCTTTTATCTCTGCTCTTCTGCTAGCTTATCTGCTTCTTCTTTTAGCCTTAGTTATTTTGCTAGTCTGGCTTCTTCTTATGTTCTTTTTTTTAATTGTTCTTGCAGCTTTAATTCTTCAGCTAGTTTTTCTGCCTCTTCAGCTTTCCTGCTTTCTTCCATTCTTATTGCTTCTTCCAGTTTGGCTTGTTCTTCTTCCTCAAGCCTTGCCTTTTCAGCTTCTTGCTTTCTTTTAAGTTCTTCCTCTTGAGCCTTTTCTCTTTTCTCCATTTCTTCCATGGTCATAAGGTGTGGAAAATCTATATCCATATGGTCCTCCTCATCATCTTCTTCCCTTTCTGAAGCATTTTGCATTTCTACGTCTTCAGGTGAAACTGTGGGAATTTCGTAGACGATCATTGCTGTATTGGTTCCTGTTTCCTGAGTTTGACTAACTGGAGTGGACTCAGAAATACTGCTAGATCCGCCAGCCTCGCTTGGTTGAGTGAACAGAGGTGGTGGAGGTTGATCAGCTTGGAAGGAGTCGATTTTGCTGCGGAGGATACCTAACTTGAAAGCTCTTTCATTCTCTTCTTCCACAGACAGACCAAGGTTAGTATGAGCCTCTTCTTGTCTTTCTTGTTCTTCAGTCATGGGTTTCTTCAGCTTTTCACCCCTTAACCGCTCTTCTTCCAATCTTGCGTCTTCTTCGGTTAATGGTCTTTGGATGAAGGTAGTTTGTTTTTCTGCTGCTTCAACAAATTCATCGATGTCTCTGTCCCAATCTTCGATAGTCATGTCTCGATCTTCATCCTGTTTGCTGCTTGCATAAGCTTCCCGATAAACTGGACCGCTATCGGATTCAGTATCTGAATCAGATGATTGTGGAGGAGATGGTGGTGTGGGTTCAGGAGCTGCTTCAGGAACTGGTTTCTTGACTGGTATTCTAATCTTCAGTGATCTCTTGTGAGGCTTTTGAGCAGATTTTGTTGAACTTTCGGAGCTGCCAGACATGACACTTTTCTTTCCCTTTTTCTGCATAAAAGAAGGGAGAGGAACTTCGTCTAAGTATCCAACTTTGTTTTCTTTCAGAGCTTGCTCATAATACTTGTAGTTCTTGCAATTCTTGACTTTAGCATTTAGAAGACATGCGGGAAGTTCCATTCCTTGTTTTCGCGTACTGGTGTCGAGTCTCTTAATCTGCTTGAGAGTGAACTCATTTCCGAATGTGTGCTTGTCTTCATCATCCAGTCTTGGAGGAATGTCATCATACTCATGGAGGAAGCTTTGTATCAACAACTTGGTGAAATGAACAAATGGAATCTTTGTAGACTTGTGTTGAATATCCAAACTATATCTTCCCAGATAATACTTGCAAAATCCACCAATTTGACATTAGCCATTGCCCAGAAGAGTTTGAGATGTTGCAATTTGGGGTGTTCGTGACCAACATCTCTGCCAGATAACGATTGGCAATAAGAATGTATAGAGTTCTCCATGGTTGTAGAAGAAATTTTGTGTTAACCTTTGAGTGTCTAGTCACTACCTCTTCTGACTCATCATAACCAATATCTCGTAACCATGTGATTAGTTCTTCTTCATTTGGGATAGGATGGTAATGTTCATCTGGACCTAGTTCGGGTAAACCAAGAACGGCACGAAGAGTATCTTTGTCCACTGTGACTTGTCTTTTATGAAGCATACAGGTGAAAGATTTTTCACCAAGGTCCAGTTGAAGGGTGTGCCAAAATTGGTGAATGTAGAAGCTGGCCACTTATGCAGTTTTGGTGAGCAGGATCTTGTACGGGTGATAGAGTAGAGCATCCACAGCTACTATGCATGAAGATTCATTGCATGTGATTTTGTTGAAGTTGACCCTTAGGTTGTTCTTTCCAATTTCTCTGGTGTAATTCTCGGGAAATGTTTCTTCCCATGTGAGCTTTGGTTCAGGTTCCTGTTCTTGTGGAATATTATCATGTTGAGCCATCTAAATTGATCATACACAGACACAGACATTGCAATAATATAATTTGTTAGCACACATATTTATTTACTGGTTTATGCAGAATTGGATTGATCAGTGGATGTTTGTGTTAAAATGTTATGTTATGATTTACATGTGTTTATGATGTTTAAAATCAAAGCACAACATGGGTTGAAAAATACAAGTGTTTATACATTTGAAAAACTACAACACTTAGAAAAATTTCCAGGGAATCATCAATGTTACGCGTAAGATTTGAGAATCCTACGCATAACATATCTTTTGCGTAAGTTATTATTTTAGGCGTAAAATCAAAATCTACGCATAACTCATAACCTTATGCGCAAGGTTAATCTTTTGCATAGGCCAAGTCTGTCACAACTCACCATTTCAGGTCATTTCAGGTCATTTCCCGAACTTTGGAAAAACACTATTCATCAAACACTATTCATCAAAACACTATTCATCAGTTTACTATTCATTATTTTTGGTGTCAGTTTGACATTCCGAGAAGCATTCAGAAATTTTACTATTCACGGAACACTATTCATTGCGGGAAAAGATTTCATCATTCACGAGCATTACACATTTCATCGTAAATTTAGTTTACGGGTATTCAAATTCGCGTAACCGTATTGGTTCAGGTGCGAATTCATGCATTATCAGTAAGGACACTGCATACGGACTGGAGATAGTCTGCATATCATCAGTAGGTCATTTACATGTTATACCACTCTTAGGATTTTCAAATTTATATATATTTGATACATTTAACGTTTTCCTTATAATTATTTATAAATAAATGTTAACACCCGGTTTATACACGACGAATATATCTAAATATTCCCACAATGGTCCCGACATATTTTTATATCCATTTTAATATCATAAAAGTTATAACATTCAGTTACCCAGTATTTTGGAAATTTATTTTATTTATAACGTACGCGTATGAATATAACGACGGTTTTCGTGAAAACTAAACAATAATCACCCGATCACTCAGTAAATGTACCCAACATATTTTTAATATGTTTTTAACATTATTATAACTTTATTTCATCCCGGTTAACTTCGTGAACGTTTATTGCTATTAAACCCGGTACCCGATTTTAACGAATAACACGTAATAACACTTAACGCTACACTAGATTTCTAATTAAATACCAAGTACCCCTACCCCCCCCCCCCCCCTTCTACCCTTTGAAAACCGGCCACATGAAACCCCTTTAACCTTATGCATTAAATTTCCTAAGTATTAAACTAATAAACCTTAAAAACCTTACATTAACCAAAAACCAAAAATCATAAACCACACTTTTTAGATAAGAAAGATTTTCATCTCATCTTCTTCTTCCTCTCTTCAAACCCACGACCCAAGCTAAATCCCAAGATCAAGTGAAGGTTTTTCAAAAGCTATAACATCAAACTTGTTCATTATACTAGCCTAATCAAGAATCAATCAAGAAAAACACAAGAATAACAAGCATAATCATCATCTAATCATCTCATTTTTCAAGTAAGTTATCAACATTATTTTTTCATGAATCATCTTATATTTACTTGTATTGCATGATTTCCATGCTAAAAACCATGTACAACTAGCTATACCACCATTTATTTTGTCAAAAATGGAACATACAAACCCTAACTTTTTATTTATGAATTCCCTTGCTATAATAACTTGGTTAGGAGTCCATGGCACCCTAAGAAGGTGTATGGTAGGATTAGATTAGCTATGTGGTGATTACAAGAGGTTTGGTGATGTTAGAAATTAGTTATAAACCTTGAAAACTTGATTTGGAGCATGTTTTAGACATGCTGTCCCATTTTGTGAAAACCTGGAAAATCAGTAAACACCAAGGGAACTTTGGCAAAATTTTTAGAAAATACTTTCAAAAACGAATCCGTAGGCGAAAGAACGGATTAAAAAGAGTTTATAACGAAGAAGTTATGATTTTTGCAAGATTGTTGACGAAAAGTATTTTTCTGAAAAATGTTTGCTGTTGGACGTTTTTCATTGGACAAAAAGAGACTTTAGACGTAACCCGGAGGAGCCGAGCTTTCCAAAATATATTACTACATACTAAGACGTAACCGTGGACATAAAGAACAAGTAAAACGGACAAGTAACGACAAAGATATTCACGTTTGAATATCGGCTAAACCCATTTTTATTTGACAGCTTTTAATAAAAATTGGCACAAAAACTACGAAGTACTTTTATAAGCTAGAAATAATATTAAGTACCAAATTTTATAACTAATGAAGTATTAGTTATTACAAGTATATTTTCATCATTTCAAGGCGATATTTCAAGGATTTCAAACCGAGGATTTCAACACAAACATTGGGACATACGATATATATATAAGTATATATATATTGCAACTAGCTTATTATATTTTCTAATAGCGATATTTTTCCAAATTCTTGGATTATATATTTTGATAACACAAGTGTTTTTACAAAGAGTAGAGTGGTATAGGAAACATGTGCATGGACATTCATAACATCATTTCATGATCTAAAGTAGATCGTTCATCATTCATATTAGGTTGCGGCTAGTGTGCGCGCCTTGTTTTTCAGCTCATTACATGTTCATGGTACCATCATATTGGGTTGCGACAGCAAATTGTTCATTGGTGTTCATTTCATTTCATCACAGTTTCATCAGTTAAGGTGAGTTTTCATAGCCCCGTTTTCAATTCAACATTTTTGATTGTTTTCAAATCCCATGGGGGGAATACATTGCATCAATCATTTTAGTACGAGCCCAAGTATTCAAACATATGTACATTGCTTAAGTTACCTTGCCATGTGATAAGTCCCCTGTAACATCATGAACTGTTAATTTACCGGTAAGCGAGAGTGAGTGGATAGATCTATCGAGGGTGACGCCTCCATCCGTGGTAGTGATTACCAACAGTAAGCGGATGCATTTCATGTCTTTTACATTTGAGTGTTTCGGCAGAACATTCGGGAGGGGCATAGAGTTTCATCAGTCATAGCTTCGGTGTCATGAGCTTAAGGCTATTGTACAAATTTTCATGAGATTTTTATCTTGCACTTTTACTTGTGGTGGCCGTACATCATTACATTTTACAAACCTATGGAATTCACCAACATTCGTGTTGACGTTTTAGCAATGTATTTCAGGTTATTAAGGTAGCTCATGTGACATGCATTTGGACCTTCATGGAGTCGCGGATTCGACGCGTCTCATCATTATTTCATGCACTTATGTAAACATTTGATCTAGTAGGACTTGTTTTCATAAACTAGCAACACATTTTGGGGACCTCATTTTGTAAACTCTGGATTATTTCAATGATCAAATGCAGTATTTTCCAAACGACACTTTAGGTCGTTCAATGTAACTGTAACTGTGGTGCTATGACAGACACCCCCAGGTATTCCATTCCGCTGCAAGTCAGGTAAATTGGGGGTGTGACAGATTGGCATCAGAGCTAAGGTTATAGCGAACTAGGATGTATCTTGGACCCTAGACTATAACCACATCATCATAGCATCTCATCATTTCATCATAAGTGCATAATCATGATACATGTTGTTTCATACATACTCTGTGCGAGTTATTTATACTCATATCCGTATATGTATATCATTTTATTGACCTGGTTCACAAGTGACATGTCTTCAGATACTCACCCTGACATCCTTTTATCGGATTCCAACATTGAAGATGCCTTGTCATCTTCCACTACCATTATACCATCAGTTGCACTTACACCACAATTAGTACTATTGATTTGCCATAGGAACAGAGTTTTCCTATCATTCAGCCCGTACATAGAATGCCTTTTAGTAGTGTATTCAGAATTAATCTTAATGGACTTATTAGGATGCTTATTGCAAGGAAGATAGTGTGTTTTCTTTCCATTACTAGTAGGGCACTTACTACTCAGGTACTATCACCACCATCAGTTACTCACTATTGGCCTTCCCACAGTGTATACTTTAGTTTTACCATTTGGATGTCGCAAGGTAGCGCGAAAGAGGATAGTATTCCATTCACTAGTACCATCATTGTCATTTCCTTTTCCATTCCCACTTGCCATGAACTAGATGACATCTAGTAGATAATACCAATAACACGGACTCAACAGAAACATCCGCAGATTCTTCAGGAATGGTTCAGAACCTACATTATCTAAGATTTGATCGATGCACAACTTCAGATACCACTTCAGGACTATCTCGACCTTATGATGCCACAAACCTGATTTCACACATAGGGACACCAGGAAGTCCCTAGACCAGATTTATATCCTCACTAGCTTTTACTATTATCCTAGCCACAGAAGGTGTGGGACATAGTCTAAAGAACTTGTTGTCTTTTGATTGTTGTACAAACAAATATATCAAGTGTGACTCTACTATGTAAGAAATGGTTGTGCTATTTGTGATACCGGTTCACGTAGACCGAAATTTTCATGTATTATATTCATGTGTTGTGAATATGATGGCTTTGATTAACTATATACCCTCATGGTCACTTATGATTTGATGAAGAGAAATTTAAGCAAACCACTTCAAGCATGACGCAAGCTGCTGTTGGACAAGTCATTGCCAGGAACATAGTCACCGCCCTCACTAAGGAACTTACTCACGTGGAATTTATGGGGTGCAATCCTCCCTCCTTTAGCGGAATTAGAAACACAAAGGAATTTCTCAAATGGTTCGAAGACATAGAAACAATATTTCAATGTGGCGACTGTCGTAAGGAATACAAGGTTAAGTTCGCCACATGCACCTTTCAAAATCATGCCCAGGGATGGTGGACCAAACATATTAAGATGGTAGGAGTTGATGCTGCCTACTCACACTCTTGGGAGAAACTAAGAAGGATGATGGGTATAACATTTTGTGTAGGAAGTGAATTACGAGCAAGGGAACAGGAAACACTAAACTTTATCATGGTAGGAAATGATGTTGACAAGTACACTACTCATTTTTATGAATCAACACGACTAGGTCCTGCAATGGATGAACCGGAAAGCAAGAAACTTGAAAAGTACATTATCAAAATGGCGATCGAGGCAAAGGAACTCATAGTTCACGCCGAGACATCAGGAAACAACAGTTACAACAAGAGGAAGTGGAACAACAATCTAGGTTGCAATGCTGCTCAACTATCACCCAAATAACAAGAAGTGAATTGAGCCTTTGCTGCAGAACCACACACAAAGAGAAGGTATATTGGAAAGTTACCTTACTACAACCTGTGTAATCAACATCACCGAGGTCATTGCAGTAAAACGTGTGGAGTGTGCAAGAAGCGGGGTCATTGGACTAAGGATTGTAGGAAACTCACAAATCAGAAGACCCCAGGGAGTTGCTCCAAATGTGGAAAGTTAGGGCATTTCAAGAATGACTGCCCGGAACTAAGGAACAAGGAAAAATCAGGAACTTGAAATCAAGACTGAATCACTCAAGGAATAGCGTGAGCTGTTGAAAGAGAACCGTCAGGATATTAGCAACATCAAGGATAACAACAATGCTTCAGCAGGAGGAGCTTTGTTTCGATATATAAACCGTAGTTCGAGCCTTTAGGGTTGTATCTTTCCTTTTGTACTTACCGTTGGTACGATGACATGACCTAGGGGCATTAAGCACTTTCCTATCCAATGTAGTATCTATCCTTTGTTACCTAGGTGATAATCATAACCATCGTTTACTCCATTTTCTATCCCATTTGCTCAGACTTCAATCGTTTCGCAACATTTTAGCATTGTCTCATCAGGGATTAGGTTGATTTCGTATTTGACGAATTAGTAGACTATTACCATTCGACAAGATTCACCCACGTATCCAATACACCATTCAAGCTATTTTACTATCATATGGGGAAATTGTTTTACAGAAAAATTTCTGAAGTAAGCTATTTTATTTCCATCCTATAAATTGATTTTTCTGTCATTACACCAAGTATTTACTATTATTACGCGAGGCAATTTTCATGTTACTTGAAAGAAAATATCAGGACACCATTTTTATAACAATGCGTTGAACACCATCTAAAACTTTTGATAAAAGTTATGATATTTTGACAAAATCCAACATCGCATCATTAGTCCTCAATTATACATAGCCTGATCACCTATGTAAAATTCAGGAAGGATTATGCCATGAAGGAAATAATTACCTTTTCAAAGGATTGTTAATAACAATCTTCATTTAAAAGTTTTGTAAACAAAGGAACCTTTCCATAAACATCCCTTTTGCCGAACTATCCCTGGATACTTACCCCACTTGTCACTCACTTAGCCATTAAGTTGGATTTTCCCATTGACTTCTCTAGGAGAGACTTTCCATATCAATTACATGCAGGATTCCTATATACAATAAAAGCAACGAAGGGATTACAGAACTACTAACTAGGACTAGAAGTATATAGTGAGAGAATTCATAACTCAACAGCAATCCTAAGATACTGCGAGACCATCTGAATCACCATCTCTGACTTAGTTGTCAAATTCTATCATTTAAAGGTACTAGCTAGACTGAGCTACAGGATTGAACTCAATATAGATGTCCGCAGGACAACACAATAGAAAT
Source organism: Artemisia argyi (assembly GCA_030686995.1). NCBI lineage: Eukaryota > Viridiplantae > Streptophyta > Magnoliopsida > Asterales > Asteraceae > Artemisia > Artemisia argyi. The sequence goes on along the minus strand of CM060704.1, from coordinate 109,534,478 downwards.
AAACCAAGCTTCTAATTGAGACTGTAGAGCATTTCATTTAAACATGGCCTCATCCATACATAAACTTTCCCGCAGTAAGTTTTCACAAAGGACAATTGTTTGAAACAAGAATAACAATGTAGATTCCTCTAAGTCATTATGTCTAGAAATTTCAGATAACCTCACCTTCATACCAAGCAAGGGATCAAACCAGAACATATCTCCTCATCTACATGGGAAAACAGAATAGACATTCATCGACACAACATCAAGTGATACCTTCGTCTTGTCAATTACAACGATAAAATATTTCAGGACTTAAGTTAGTCTAAATACCTATGCTTGTAGTTATGCCAGATAACCACCAATAGATATTATCCAACCTCAGGAACTAAGTGTTAGACATCTATGCATTTAAGCGAACATTTCCTATTCTACCATTTTATCCTTTTCAGTGTTTTCACTTTTAAATAAAGTTGTTGCATTTACATAAATCACATACCTTGTGGAAAAATGATTTCTGAAATTCCTATTTTGAACAAGTACGATCCTTTTTGGTCAATCTTTAGCAACACTATTGTACAATGAGAAATATACATAGACATCAAACTTTGGTAAGCAGTCTTAATCACAACATGTTTGAAAACAGTTCCTATTTCATAACTACTGGATTTTGAATCATCAAGAAAAATATTACCCAGTAAATCATTTGCTCCATTTTCTAAATTCGTTTATTCAGAAAAAGGATTTCAACCAAAACTCACAATCGCGAGACAAATTTCCAGAACCACTTTTCCTACAACATCGCTTATGCATTTAGGATTTGTGACTTGACAATACAGAATATTTGGAATATGTGATGAAGGAATTAGGAAGGACATCACAAATTGATCACGAACTTCAGTAGTGGAGACCAAACCCACTAGACAAAGAAGGACATATGTCTTATCATCCGTTGGAACAAAACACAAGGAATCAAATTGTTACCTATATTCTATCCCTTCAGATAACGCCAAGTTCGAAGGACCGAACGTTGTGGAATTAGTCACAAAGGTTTATTGTACCCATTTCAGTTTTTCCTGTTAAGGAAACCGTTTCAACTTGGACTTCAGGTAATCATTTCAGGATTTCCTTCAGAAACCCATTTAGATGTAAACATCACTATCATCCTCAGACCAATGGTCAAAGCGAGAGAACAATTCAAACATAGGAAAGTATACTCAGAGCATGAGTGATTAACCCTGTAAATGGTTGGACTAATCACTCAACATAAACCAAATTCATCTACAACAATAATTATCACACCAACAGCGAGAAATTGGCAGAAGTTAGGTTGGTACATAACACACATCATTTGGATTGAGTATCCTGAACAACAAACCATCCGGATTCAAGTGAGAGAACAAACTAAGTTAAAAGCATTGCCTTGGATTGGCATGATGTAACAATTCGCAATTTCAGGTTAACTTTTATTCCCGAAAATTTCACTATTCACTTTTATTCCCGAAAAATTCTTAAGTAGGATGACAATTCGCAATTTCAGGTTAACTTTTATTCCCGAAAATTTCACTATTCAGTTTTTACTATTCACTTTTCACTATTCATCTCAGAAATTTTTATTTCATATTCTCGTAAGTTAAACTATTTTAACGATAATCCGAGAGTTTGACGCTCGTCGGATCATTTCTGCAAAAATCACAAAGCCGTGTCCGAGATTTACTTTTAGGTTTAAACGTCCTTCCAGCATCCCGATATATCCATAAAACATTATAAACAATAGAAATATGATTTTCTCTCATTTTAGGACAATTCCAAAAGTTTCGGAATTTTACGTTTTTCAGTTCAGCGTTTTACGCGAATTACGCGTTTTAGACCCGTGTTTCCAGTTTTTAGCAGGGTTTTCGCACCCGATAGAACCTACCACTCATTTTATATTTTATTATGGACTATATTGACATGTTTAACCATATTTATAAGTTTCATATTTTTAGGATACCCGGTTTTACGTTTCGTGACTTAAAAACTTACGGTTAGCGATTTACGGAGTCAAAACTAGCTACATACTTAGGATATTATCATCCAAAGACCATGACTACTCATCTAGTCACCCTTATCCTTGGAAAAACGACTTAGGAGGGGGGGGGAGTCACCATGTGTGGTTAAATCTTGACTTTAGCCATTAGATCTTACTTAATTACAACTTTGTCACCAAGTTATAGCACTTTCCTAGCAAGCTTCCTAACCTCCTCATTCATAGTATAAATACAAGCTCATTTGCTTCCTTTCTTCATCACCAAAAATGCCACAACATATGTACCTAGCACCATGATCCTTTGATCTTCAATATACAAGTTACACTACAAAGTTCAAGGTCTTAGTATTCTCTACCTAGTTCTTAAGTTTGTTTGGTGATTCCATGGTTGAATTAGGAGCTACACAAGGTGATTAGGGGCTGAAGTTAATGGGTTTTCACAAGGTCTATATCAATTCTATCAATGGTTACAAGAGTTATGGTGAAGGGTTTACAAGCTTAGGTTTAGTGTCCTAGTTCTATACTTGACTTCCTTTCTTTAGAAAGCCAAAAGTTGTAAGCAAACCCTTATACACTTTCTTGCTGAATATCATTTTCATGCTTATTATGTTTCTTTCATGCTATATATGGTCTTTGTATTGTGTTCATGATGTTTAAAAATGGATAAAACAAGTATTGGTATACATATGTTAACTTATGACAAGTAAACAAGCAAACTAGTGATTTTTATGGAAAACCACGACCACAATAGTATAACTTTGATATTTGACACTTACTTATTGTTAAAGAGGACTTAACAAGGTAAACATAGCAATTTGAATCACCCAAAACGAGTATACGAGTCAAAAGTTATGACCGTTTGAAGTTAGCGAAACCAAAACGGCAAAACTGCCTAAATAGCATTCTGATCAAATTATGATTTTGAAAGTCCCACTTCTGGTCCGATTCATCAAAAAGTTAGAACACGAAAGTTGTCCGGAACGACGTTTTCGTTCAGGAACAAAGAAGCTCGAGCCCTGAAAACGCTTTCCGAGTGATAATTTCTTCAAATTCTTAACAGCCCATTTTTTAGACCAAAGTCACTATATAATAGTTATGTTTTACTAAGACCAAGAGGTCTAATGACCTAAAGCCAAGACCACAACCATGGCTAAAGCCAAGGTTGAGTCTTAAGACCATGGTAACAATGACCAAGGTCACGGCAAAGCCACGGCTAAAGACCATATAACTTTTAAAGATCAAAAAGCTTATATATATATATGTTATCAAATACTACAATAGTAGGGAGCCTCATGTGAGGAGTTCATTAAGTAAGCCGTCGAGACGAGTTGTGGATTTACGAGTTAAAGTGTCCTGGCTCCTCGAACGTTTACTCCATGACTTCTGAATTATGTCGGCCCGAACGGTAGTAAGAGATTTACAACCTATACATGTTTCATAGACCACTTATATTCAAAGACTTACACATTATACTAAAGTACTACATCATGAACATTATGCAAGACATATATAGGCAATTCTTCGTATACTTAGACGTTACTCCAAACCTAAGTCGCAACGTTCTATTATAGGCTGCTCTTAGAGACTTTCGCGATTCGACTACCACTATCATTTCTCATTACATAGACTTAAGGTGAGTCATAGCCCCTACTCTTTTCGTACTTGTTTTAACTCTTGGGGGGATACATGCTCAACTACTTGCTTACTTGTACAAATACTCTTAAACATTTATACTTGATTGTCTTATACTTGATGGCATTATATTTGATTTCATACATACATGACTGTCTTTTATCTTTGGGAAGTGGCTCCCAGTAAACTTATATCTTTGGGAAGTGGCTCCCAGTTGGCTTTGATACATCCTAACATTTGCGAATGTTGGATACATCATAAAAGTGAGGTCTTCGGAGATGAAGTAGAGACTCACTACTAATTGCTTAATTGTCTTGATGAACTTATACATGTCTTTATTATACTATATGTTGGCAGTGGGTTGTGAACACACAGGTTACAAGTCTCTTATGGCGGGACTTGTAACTGAGTGGATTCACGATGCCTTTGCTGTGTGATCATTCTTTAAGGCTTTTTCAACTGTTTTAAGACAAACTCTATGAACTCACCAACCATTGTGTTGACACTTTAGCATGTTTATCTCAGGTTAGTAAGACGATAGCTAGTGCATGGAACTTAGAGTCAAGCTGCATATTCTGAAGACTTACGCTTTTATCATTTACCATTCAACATTTTGTATACATTTATGTATCATACTTTGGAATCTCATGTTTGTAACTTTGAATTCATTAATCGAATGGTAACTTTTCAAAACGTCTCATTTAGAGTTCGTTTTCTATAACTTCTACTTTGTATTATGAAGTAGCACCCCTATGACACAGTCTTCCGCTGCGGTATTTTGGGGGTGTTACAGATTGGTACCAGAGCCTTGGTTATAGAGAACTAGGTTGCATTTAGTGCCTAGACTATAACTGCTATATACGTTGGGACCTTCCTCTTTATTTGCCTTACACACAATACATACACATATGCTTTTTGGTTAGAGGTTTGCTTAGTTCCACGCTGTTAGATGATGTGACTTTAGTATTATAAGGAGCCCCAGAGATTCGTCGAGTCATTAAAAACATGGAGCTCAGTAATAACTAATTAGTTAACTTGATCTTGTGACAGTTCTTGTTTGATTAGACACAAGATTTGAGTTAAATAATATTATTGCTTAGCTTTAAGGATTTGATGACTTGATTATCTTACTATCGGCCTCAGAAGGCGGATTTTGTGTCGGAAATTCTTAAGTAGGATGATTTAGAATCTCCTTATTTAAATGGATTGGGACGCCTCTTCAGTTAAATAAAGAAATTGTAAATCACCGAACCATAAGTTTATGAGACCTTACTTACATAAATTTGGACGCTTCTTTATGTAAGTAATGTGTTATAAATAAGTGGGCTTAATTGTAGCCGATACAACTCCTTAACCAGAATCTTAGACGAATCAGAGTGAACACCACTATATTAGAGATCCCAAATTCTCTTAGACACACCATAAGTAGTTAACATCAACTGAACTTCGGGACGAAGTTCTTCTTAAGGGGTACAGACTGTAACAATTCGCAATTTCAGGTTAACTTTTATTCCCGAAAATTTCACTATTCACTTTTATTCCCGAAAAATTCTTAAGTAGGATGACAATTCGCAATTTCAGGTTAACTTTTATTCCCGAAAATTTCACTATTCAGTTTTTACTATTCACTTTTCACTATTCATCTCAGAAATTTTTATTTCATATTCTCGTAAGTTAAACTATTTTAACGATAATCCGAGAGTTTGACGCTCGTCGGATCATTTCTGCAAAAATCACAAAGCCGTGTCCGAGATTTACTTTTAGGTTTAAACGTCCTTCCAGCATCCCGATATATCCATAAAACATTATAAACAATAGAAATATGATTTTCTCTCATTTTAGGACAATTCCAAAAGTTTCGGAATTTTACGTTTTTCAGTTCAGCGTTTTACGCGAATTACGCGTTTTAGACCCGTGTTTCCAGTTTTTAGCAGGGTTTTCGCACCCGATAGAACCTACCACTCATTTTATATTTTATTATGGACTATATTGACATGTTTAACCATATTTATAAGTTTCATATTTTTAGGATACCCGGTTTTACGTTTCGTGACTTAAAAACTTACGGTTAGCGATTTACGGAGTCAAAACTAGCTACATACTTAGGATATTATCATCCAAAGACCATGACTACTCATCTAGTCACCCTTATCCTTGGAAAAACGACTTAGGAGGGGGGGAGTCACCATGTGTGGTTAAATCTTGACTTTAGCCATTAGATCTTACTTAATTACAACTTTGTCACCAAGTTATAGCACTTTCCTAGCAAGCTTCCTAACCTCCTCATTCATAGTATAAATACAAGCTCATTTGCTTCCTTTCTTCATCACCAAAAATGCCACAACATATGTACCTAGCACCATGATCCTTTGATCTTCAATATACAAGTTACACTACAAAGTTCAAGGTCTTAGTATTCTCTACCTAGTTCTTAAGTTTGTTTGGTGATTCCATGGTTGAATTAGGAGCTACACAAGGTGATTAGGGGCTGAAGTTAATGGGTTTTCACAAGGTCTATATCAATTCTATCAATGGTTACAAGAGTTATGGTGAAGGGTTTACAAGCTTAGGTTTAGTGTCCTAGTTCTATACTTGACTTCCTTTCTTTAGAAAGCCAAAAGTTGTAAGCAAACCCTTATACACTTTCTTGCTCAATATCATTTTCATGCTTATTATGTTTCTTTCATGCTATATATGGTCTTTGTATTGTGTTCATGATGTTTAAAAATGGATAAAACAAGTATTGGTATACATATGTTAACTTATGACAAGTAAACAAGCAAACTAGTGATTTTTATGGAAAACCACGACCACAATAGTATAACTTTGATATTTGACACTTACTTATTGTTAAAGAGGACTTAACAAGGAAAACATAGCAATTTGAATCACCCAAAACGAGTATACGAGTCAAAAGTTATGACCGTTTGAAGTTAGCGAAACCAAAACGGCAAAACTGCCTAAATAGCATTCTGATAAAATTATGATTTTGAAAGTCCCACTTCTGGTCCGATTCATTAAAAAAGTTAGAACACGAAAGTTGTCCGGAACGACGTTTTCGTTCAGGAACAAAGAAGCTCGAGCCCTGAAAACGCTTTCCGAGTGATAATTTCTTCAAATTCTTAACAGCCCATTTTTTAGACCAAAGTCACTATATAATAGTTATGTTTTACTAAGACCAAGAGGTCTAATGACCTAAAGCCAAGACCACAACCATGGCTAAAGCCAAGGTTGAGTCTTAAGACCATGGTAACAATGACCAAGGTCACGGCAAAGCCACGGCTAAAGACCATATAACTTTTAAAGATCAAAAAGCTTATATATATATATGTTATCAAATACTACAATAGTAGGGAGCCTCATGTGAGGAGTTCATTAAGTAAGCCGTCGAGACGAGTTGTGGATTTACGAGTTAAAGTGTCCTGGCTCCTCGAACGTTTACTCCATGACTTCTGAATTATGTCGGCCCGAACGGTAGTAAGAGATTTACAACCTATACATGTTTCATAGACCACTTATATTCAAAGACTTACACATTATACTAAAGTACTACATCATGAACATTATGCAAGACATATATAGGCAATTCTTCGTATACTTAGACGTTACTCCAAACCTAAGTCGCAACGTTCTATTATAGGCTGCTCTTAGAGACTTTCGCGATTCGACTACCACTATCATTTCTCATTACATAGACTTAAGGTGAGTCATAGCCCCTACTCTTTTCGTACTTGTTTTAACTCTTGGGGGGATACATGCTCAACTACTTGCTTACTTGTACAAATACTCTTAAACATTTATACTTGATTGTCTTATACTTGATGGCATTATATTTGATTTCATACATACATGACTGTCTTTTATCTTTGGGAAGTGGCTCCCAGTAAACTTATATCTTTGGGAAGTGGCTCCCAGTTTTCTTTGGGAAGTGGCTCCCAGTTGGCTTTGATACATCCTAACATTTGCGAATGTTGGATACATCATAAAAGTGAGGTCTTCGGAGATGAAGTAGAGACTCACTACTAATTGCTTAATTGTCTTGATGAACTTATACATGTCTTTATTATACTATATGTTGGCAGTGGGTTGTGAACACACAGGTTACAAGTCTCTTATGGCGGGACTTGTAACTGAGTGGATTCACGATGCCTTTGCTGTGTGATCATTCTTTAAGGCTTTTTCAACTGTTTTAAGACAAACTCTATGAACTCACCAACCATTGTGTTGACACTTTAGCATGTTTATCTCAGGTTAGTAAGACGATAGCTAGTGCATGGAACTTAGAGTCAAGCTGCATATTCTGAAGACTTACGCTTTTATCATTTACCATTCAACATTTTGTATACATTTATGTATCATACTTTGGAATCTCATGTTTGTAACTTTGAATTCATTAATCGAATGGTAACTTTTCAAAACGTCTCATTTAGAGTTCGTTTTCTATAACTTCTACTTTGTATTATGAAGTAGCACCCCTATGACACAGTCTTCCGCTGCGGTATTTTGGGGGTGTTACAGATTGGTACCAGAGCCTTGGTTATAGAGAACTAGGTTGCATTTAGTGCCTAGACTATAACTGCTATATACGTTGGGACCTTCCTCTTTATTTGCCTTACACACAATACATACACATATGCTTTTTGGTTAGAGGTTTGCTTAGTTCCACGCTGTTAGATGATGTGACTTTAGTATTATAAGGAGCCCCAGAGATTCGTCGAGTCATTAAAAACATGGAGCTCAGTAATAACTAATTAGTTAACTTGATCTTGTGACAGTTCTTGTTTGATTAGACACAAGATTTGAGTTAAATAATATTATTGCTTAGCTTTAAGGATTTGATGACTTGATTATCTTACTATCGGCCTCAGAAGGCGGATTTTGTGTCGGAAATTCTTAAGTAGGATGATTTAGAATCTCCTTATTTAAATGGATTGGGACGCCTCTTCAGTTAAATAAAGAAATTGTAAATCACCGAACCATAAGTTTATGAGACCTTACTTACATAAATTTGGACGCTTCTTTATGTAAGTAATGTGTTATAAATAAGTGGGCTTAATTGTAGCCGATACAACTCCTTAACCAGAATCTTAGACGAATCAGAGTGAACACCACTATATTAGAGATCCCAAATTCTCTTAGACACACCATAAGTAGTTAACATCAACTGAACTTCGGGACGAAGTTCTTCTTAAGGGGTACAGACTGTAACAATTCGCAATTTCAGGTTAACTTTTATTCCCGAAAATTTCACTATTCACTTTTATTCCCGAAAAATTCTTAAGTAGGATGACAATTCGCAATTTCAGGTTAACTTTTATTCCCGAAAATTTCACTATTCAGTTTTTACTATTCACTTTTCACTATTCATCTCAGAAATTTTTATTTCATATTCTCGTAAGTTAAACTATTTTAACGATAATCCGAGAGTTTGACGCTCGTCGGATCATTTCTGCAAAAATCACAAAGCCGTGTCCGAGATTTACTTTTAGGTTTAAACGTCCTTCCAGCATCCCGATATATCCATAAAACATTATAAACAATAGAAATATGATTTTCTCTCATTTTAGGACAATTCCAAAAGTTTCGGAATTTTACGTTTTTCAGTTCAGCGTTTTACGCGAATTACGCGTTTTAGACCCGTGTTTCCAGTTTTTAGCAGGGTTTTCGCACCCGATAGAACCTACCACTCATTTTATATTTTATTATGGACTATATTGACATGTTTAACCATATTTATAAGTTTCATATTTTTAGGATACCCGGTTTTACGTTTCGTGACTTAAAAACTTACGGTTAGCGATTTACGGAGTCAAAACTAGCTACATACTTAGGATATTATCATCCAAAGACCATGACTACTCATCTAGTCACCCTTATCCTTGGAAAAACGACTTAGGAGGGGGGGAGTCACCATGTGTGGTTAAATCTTGACTTTAGCCATTAGATCTTACTTAATTACAACTTTGTCACCAAGTTATAGCACTTTCCTAGCAAGCTTCCTAACCTCCTCATTCATAGTATAAATACAAGCTCATTTGCTTCCTTTCTTCATCACCAAAAATGCCACAACATATGTACCTAGCACCATGATCCTTTGATCTTCAATATACAAGTTACACTACAAAGTTCAAGGTCTTAGTATTCTCTACCTAGTTCTTAAGTTTGTTTGGTGATTCCATGGTTGAATTAGGAGCTACACAAGGTGATTAGGGGCTGAAGTTAATGGGTTTTCACAAGGTCTATATCAATTCTATCAATGGTTACAAGAGTTATGGTGAAGGGTTTACAAGCTTAGGTTTAGTGTCCTAGTTCTATACTTGACTTCCTTTCTTTAGAAAGCCAAAAGTTGTAAGCAAACCCTTATACACTTTCTTGCTCAATATCATTTTCATGCTTATTATGTTTCTTTCATGCTATATATGGTCTTTGTATTGTGTTCATGATGTTTAAAAATGGATAAAACAAGTATTGGTATACATATGTTAACTTATGACAAGTAAACAAGCAAACTAGTGATTTTTATGGAAAACCACGACCACAATAGTATAACTTTGATATTTGACACTTACTTATTGTTAAAGAGGACTTAACAAGGAAAACATAGCAATTTGAATCACCCAAAACGAGTATACGAGTCAAAAGTTATGACCGTTTGAAGTTAGCGAAACCAAAACGGCAAAACTGCCTAAATAGCATTCTGATAAAATTATGATTTTGAAAGTCCCACTTCTGGTCCGATTCATTAAAAAAGTTAGAACACGAAAGTTGTCCGGAACGACGTTTTCGTTCAGGAACAAAGAAGCTCGAGCCCTGAAAACGCTTTCCGAGTGATAATTTCTTCAAATTCTTAACAGCCCATTTTTTAGACCAAAGTCACTATATAATAGTTATGTTTTACTAAGACCAAGAGGTCTAATGACCTAAAGCCAAGACCACAACCATGGCTAAAGCCAAGGTTGAGTCTTAAGACCATGGTAACAATGACCAAGGTCACGGCAAAGCCACGGCTAAAGACCATATAACTTTTAAAGATCAAAAAGCTTATATATATATATGTTATCAAATACTACAATAGTAGGGAGCCTCATGTGAGGAGTTCATTAAGTAAGCCGTCGAGACGAGTTGTGGATTTACGAGTTAAAGTGTCCTGGCTCCTCGAACGTTTACTCCATGACTTCTGAATTATGTCGGCCCGAACGGTAGTAAGAGATTTACAACCTATACATGTTTCATAGACCACTTATATTCAAAGACTTACACATTATACTAAAGTACTACATCATGAACATTATGCAAGACATATATAGGCAATTCTTCGTATACTTAGACGTTACTCCAAACCTAAGTCGCAACGTTCTATTATAGGCTGCTCTTAGAGACTTTCGCGATTCGACTACCACTATCATTTCTCATTACATAGACTTAAGGTGAGTCATAGCCCCTACTCTTTTCGTACTTGTTTTAACTCTTGGGGGGATACATGCTCAACTACTTGCTTACTTGTACAAATACTCTTAAACATTTATACTTGATTGTCTTATACTTGATGGCATTATATTTGATTTCATACATACATGACTGTCTTTTATCTTTGGGAAGTGGCTCCCAGTAAACTTATATCTTTGGGAAGTGGCTCCCAGTTTTCTTTGGGAAGTGGCTCCCAGTTGGCTTTGATACATCCTAACATTTGCGAATGTTGGATACATCATAAAAGTGAGGTCTTCGGAGATGAAGTAGAGACTCACTACTAATTGCTTAATTGTCTTGATGAACTTATACATGTCTTTATTATACTATATGTTGGCAGTGGGTTGTGAACACACAGGTTACAAGTCTCTTATGGCGGGACTTGTAACTGAGTGGATTCACGATGCCTTTGCTGTGTGATCATTCTTTAAGGCTTTTTCAACTGTTTTAAGACAAACTCTATGAACTCACCAACCATTGTGTTGACACTTTAGCATGTTTATCTCAGGTTAGTAAGACGATAGCTAGTGCATGGAACTTAGAGTCAAGCTGCATATTCTGAAGACTTACGCTTTTATCATTTACCATTCAACATTTTGTATACATTTATGTATCATACTTTGGAATCTCATGTTTGTAACTTTGAATTCATTAATCGAATGGTAACTTTTCAAAACGTCTCATTTAGAGTTCGTTTTCTATAACTTCTACTTTGTATTATGAAGTAGCACCCCTATGACACAGTCTTCCGCTGCGGTATTTTGGGGGTGTTACACATGATACAAATTGGATAACAAGAAAGGTTGAACCTTTAGCATATTGGACTATTTAAGATTCATTTTAGAATCGACCAACTAGCATACAAACTTGAGTTCTGGCAGAATTCAGCAGTATAAATTACCAGTATCACATTTAAAACATTAAGAAGCGCAGACCATCTATTGATGGGCCAAACTTGGAAAAAGCTCAACTCATTAGTTCAGTAGGCATTCATGAGATAACCAGAAATTTTCTACAAGTCAAGAATCAGTTACAAGTTCAATAAGTCGTAAACCATTAAAACTTCAAGTTCTGCAGAGTTAGCAGAAAGTTCTGCCTAGGAAAGGCATGTTATCGTTCAGAAAACTTGGAAAGTTACACCATTATACACTGGACCCTTTATATTTTGACAGAGAAGGCATAGTGGCCGTCAGACTTGAACATTGTCAGAGAACAACAGGATTACACGAACATATTTCACATTTTCAGATCCCCAAAAATGACTTTCAGATGAGTCACTCATGATTCCATTGGAAGGGATCCAACCAAAATGACAATCTCAGACCTTGTAAGAGAACCAACAGAAATCATGGACCGTGTGGTCAAACAGTTGAAACAGAGTCAAATTCCTATCGTTAGAGTTCGCTGGAATTCTCGAATATCATCACCTTTTCATCAATACATTCTCAGAGACCAACATAAACTGAACTTCGGGACGAAGTTCCTTTTAGAGGGGAAGACTGTCACAACTCACCATTTCAGGTCATTTCCCGAACTTTGGAAAAACACTATTCATCAAACACTATTCATCAAAACACTATTCATCAGTTTACTATTCATCATTTTTGGTGTCAGTTTGACATTCCGAGAAGCATTCAGAAATTTTACTATTCACGGAACACTATTCATTGCGGGAAAAGATTTCATCATTCACGAGCATTACACATTTCATCGTAAATTTAGTTTACGGGTATTCAAATTCGCGTAACCGTATTGGTTCAGGTGCGAATTCATGCATTATCAGTAAGGACACTGCATACGGACTGGAGATAGTCTGCATATCATCAGTAGGTCATTTACATGTTATACCACTCTTAGGATTTTCAAATTTATATATATTTGATACATTTAACGTTTTCCTTATAATTATTTATAAATAAATGTTAACACCCGGTTTATACACGACGAATATATCTAAATATTCCCACAATGGTCCCGACATATTTTTATATCCATTTTAATATCATAAAAGTTATAACATTCAGTTACCCAGTATTTTGGAAATTTATTTTATTTATAACGTACGCGTATGAATATAACGACGGTTTTCGTGAAAACTAAACAATAATCACCCGATCACTCAGTAAATGTACCCAACATATTTTTAATATGTTTTTAACATTATTATAACTTTATTTCATCCCGGTTAACTTCGTGAACGTTTATTGCTATTAAACCCGGTACCCGATTTTAACGAATAACACGTAATAACACTTAACGCTACACTAGATTTCTAATTAAATACCAAGTACCCCTACCCCCCCCCCCCCCCCTTCTACCCTTTGAAAACCGGCCACATGAAACCCCTTTAACCTTATGCATTAAATTTCCTAAGTATTAAACTAATAAACCTTAAAAACCTTACATTAACCAAAAACCAAAAATCATAAACCACACTTTTTAGATAAGAAAGATTTTCATCTCATCTTCTTCTTCCTCTCTTCAAACCCACGACCCAAGCTAAATCCCAAGATCAAGTGAAGGTTTTTCAAAAGCTATAACATCAAACTTGTTCATTATACTAGCCTAATCAAGAATCAATCAAGAAAAACACAAGAACAACAAGCATAATCATCATCTAATCATATCATTTTTCAAGTAAGTTATCAACATTATTTTTTCATGAATCATCTTATATTTACTTGTATTGCATGATTTCCATGCTAAAAACCATGTACAACTAGCTATACCACCATTTATTTTGTCAAAAATGGAACATACAAACCCTAACTTTTTATTTATGAATTCCCTTGCTATAATAACTTGGTTAGGAGTCCATGGCACCCTAAGAAGGTGTATGGTAGGATTAGATTAGCTATGTGGTGATTACAAGAGGTTTGGTGATGTTAGAAATTAGTTATAAACCTTGAAAACTTGATTTGGAGCATGTTTTAGACATGCTGTCCCATTTTGTAAAAACCTGGAAAATCAGTAAACACCAAGGGAACTTTGGCAAAATTTTTAGAAAATACTTTCAAAAACGAATCCGTAGGCGAAAGAACGGATTAAAAAGAGTTTATAACGAAGAAGTTATGATTTTTGCAAGATTGTTGACGAAAAGTATTTTTCTGAAAAATGTTTGCTGTTGGACGTTTTTCATTGGACAAAAAGAGACTTTAGACGTAACCCGGAGGAGCCGAGCTTTCCAAAATATATTACTACATACTAAGACGTAACCGTGGACATAAAGAACAAGTAAAACGGACAAGTAACGACAAAGATATTCACGTTTGAATATCGGTTAAACCCATTTTTATTTGACAGCTTTTAATAAAAATTGGCACAAAAACTACGAAGTACTTTTATAAGCTAGAAATAATATTAAGTACCAAATTTTATAACTAATGAAGTATTAGTTATTACAAGTATATTTTCATCATTTCAAGGCGATATTTCAAGGATTTCAAACCGAGGATTTCAACACAAACATTGGGACATACGATATATATATAAGTATATATATATTGCAACTAGCTTATTATATTTTCTAATAGCGATATTTTTCCAAATTCTTGGATTATATATTTTGATAACACAAGTGTTTTTACAAAGAGTAGAGTGGTATAGGAAACATGTGCATGGACATTCATAACATCATTTCATGATCTAAAGTAGATCGTTCATCATTCATATTAGGTTGCGGCTAGTGTGCGCGCCTTGTTTTTCAGCTCATTACATGTTCATGGTACCATCATATTGGGTTGCGACAGCAAATTGTTCATTGGTGTTCATTTCATTTCATCACAGTTTCATCAGTTAAGGTGAGTTTTCATAGCCCCGTTTTCAATTCAACATTTTTGATTGTTTTCAAATCCCATGGGGGGAATACATTGCATCAATCATTTTAGTACGAGCCCAAGTATTCAAACATATGTACATTGCTTAAGTTACCTTGCCATGTGATAAGTCCCCTGTAACATCATGAACCGTTAATTTACCGGTAAGCGAGAGTGAGTGGATAGATCTATCGAGGGTGACGCCTCCATCCGTGGTAGTGATTACCAACAGTAAGCGGATGCATTTCATGTCTTTTACATTTGAGTGTTTCGGCAGAACATTCGGGAGGGGCATAGAGTTTCATCAGTCATAGCTTCGGTGTCATGAGCTTAAGGCTATTGTACAAATTTTCATGAGATTTTTATCTTGCACTTTTACTTGTGGTGGCCGTACATCATTACATTTTACAAACCTATGGAATTCACCAACATTCGTGTTGACGTTTTAGCAATGTATTTCAGGTTATTAAGGTAGCTCATGTGACATGCATTTGGACCTTCATGGAGTCGCGGATTCGACGCGTCTCATCATTATTTCATGCACTTATGTAAACATTTGATCTAGTAGGACTTGTTTTCATAAACTTGCAACACATTTTGGGGACCTCATTTTGTAAACTCTGGATTATTTCAATGATCAAATGCAGTATTTTCCAAACGACACTTTAGGTCGTTCAATGTAACTGTAACTGTGGTGCTATGACAGACACCCCCAGGTATTCCATTCCGCTGCAAGTCAGGTAAATTGGGGGTGTGACAAAGTCTTATGCGTAAAGATAAATCTTTCGTGTAAGATTTGAGCTTATGCAAAAGATTGAATCTTATGCGTAAGTTATAACTTAGGCGTAAGTTGTAAAAATCACAACTTTTAGAAGAAAAACACCTAGAAATAAGGTTCTATTGAGGAAATAACTTCACCAACACTTAGAAAACACTAAATATGAACGATTTTGCTACCAAAAACTAGTTTTCTAATATCAAAGAAGCTACAAAACTCAATAAACTAAGGGAAAAAGTACTAAAAACTTTAAAAGATCAAAACTTTATGCAAAATCTAAGCTTCTAATCACTATATCAACCTTAAAACTTGTCCAAGCTTCAAGATTTGAGTGAAAGAAACAAAGGAAAAAGCAAAAAGATGAACAAAATAAGCCTTAAACCCACGTTAACAATAAAACCAACACTTCAATCTCTATTTGGCGAATGATACCACTTGTTAGGTGCCCATATTGATGTTACACAAGTAAGCATGAGATAGATATAAGGATTGGTTGATTATATGATATATGAAAAGTGAAAGTGCAAGAGTTTCATTAAGATAACAAAATAACCAACAGTGTTCAGGGTTATATAAGCCGTGTATTTATAGGAGAGGAACTAGGGCAACACTCCCTAATACCTTCCTTTCATTAGACGTGGGTTTTGAAAGCCTTATGGGCTTTTACATGTTGCCCATTAACTTAAACACAATGAATAATAATACTAAAGCAACCTATTACAAAATGTAATGACCGAGACTTGAATAAATACAAAAGTATGTTCCCAACAAATATGGAGCTAATTATTTCATTGATGATAGACTGAATTGAATCCCTACTGTAATCTAATTTCAAGATATGTCTGGGTAGTATCATAGATAAATAATCAACTCTTGGTATAGGATTGCTAAGGAACAAACTGATTTATCTACTAAAGCTGAAGTTCAATAACCTTCTCTCTATTCTTCAAGTTCTCTTCCGAAAATTTGTCTTATAGAATTCTATGGTTATAGCCTAGTTATGGTAGGTATAAGGGATCATCATAATCATAGGTAATATCATGGCAGGTCTGGTTATAATCACTAAAATCAACATGATATTAATAACTTGACTGATTGTTTTTGCAAAACAAATGGTACAAGGTCTTTTATTGATACTCCATTGATCTGCGGGGAGTCATTTGTCTACCAAAGAGAGTAACAAACGGTGAGATTCTGCATGAAGGTATGAGGAATCATTACATGCATGCATAGCATCATGATGGAAAGAATTTATTAACAACAGAGGGTTATAACAAAAGGAGATTGTTATTGATTAAAGGTCGATTTCAAGTTATGAGAGTTTCAGAATTACTAGAAAATACGTCATCACTAACCAAAAACTTTTTTGTTTAGTGGGTACAACCTTTTGTTTAGGGGAATTGGGTGAAGATACATTGTTTGAGATGTATTGTATCTAGAAATCTAGAGCGTCAGGAAATTGAGAATTTGGAAATATCAAGTGATTGGGAAGTCATGGTGCTATAGTACCTGTAAATAGTAATTATAAGTAATTTATATGTTAAAGATGTAACGATAAATGGGGAATAATGAAGTATATGAGAGTACCTATCAAGCATAAAAATAATCTTAACAGGTAATGTATTGACCACGGCAGTCTGTAGACACGGAGGGCATAAAATAGTATGGTGTAAAATCATTTAATGTTTGAAAACATTTAGTTCTCTATAAATTTATCTCTGATACCAATATGTAACACCCCCAAATCTCATTAAAAGATATAAAGGTTTGAAAGAATGACATATTTGATTTTTACACCATTTTAATTTATCAGAGTAATAAATGCCCGCTCCGTGTCTTGTCCTGCTCCGTTAATTACCTGAGATACACATGCTTAAAAGTGTCAACACAAAGGTTGGTGAGTTCATAGAGTTTAATGGAAAACCATTTATTTCAATAGATTCAGGAATATTTAGTAATAATTGTAATAAATACAAACAGTGATAGAACAAGTATTGAGTGATGTTGATTATAATCATATATATATATATATATATATATATATATATATATATATACACTAGATATCGAAGCCCGCCCGATGGGCGGGCGTGACTTATGAATATCGTTGAAAAAAAATAGTTAACAAAACATAAGATATAAACATAGAATGTTATTTATTGAATACATTAACAACGGGAGAAAATAAATGTTTAGTGATATGATAGAAACAAAATTACATAGTAGTACGTAACAAAAAAGTATACAATTAAATAAACAAAACAAAAAAAAAGTGCGTTAAGCAGTGATGAAAAATCTCAAGTAAGAAAAATAGTCAAATACGGAGTAAATACAATGCAGAAAGCCACCACAGATGACCGCCCTCACCACCTGCCCCTAAAACATATTTAAGAATGATTGCATTTCAGCAAGTAACTAAAATTCTAATACCAAAGACTAACTATTTGTGCTACTAATAAATATGTAAAGTTATCTGATTGTTCTACTTATAAAGAACCTTTGGCAACTTAAGATTGGTTAAACGTTCAAACAGCTAGCTGTAGTAAGTACCGAGGACTCATTAGAAAACACATATAGTTCTTTAAATGTAATCACCAATTAATTTCCAGATTTTTCAAACAACAACTATCAATAGCTTGAGTATTACTGTAATGGGTTAAGCATTAACATACTGGTTATAATGCTTTTCCCATATGATGAAAGTCCAATATAAATGATACACTTACAACTAATTATAAATAAAAAAGATGAGGTATATACATACCTTGAGTTTGCTTGTCTTAAGTGATGTAAATGAAGAAGAGGTCCTGATGGGAGACCATTACCACACATTTTGGACATTCGGGTTGATTAAAAGTTGTAAGTTGTATGCACCCTTCCCAAAAAATATGACGATAATTAGTAGTCGTTACATCAACCACCTGTCTCAAGCAAATTGGACAAGGGAAGGTAGGTAGCTGTGGTGGTGGTGGTGGTAGAAGCTTAATAGGGAAATAGACCTTGATGAGATCCTTGTGCTTGAGCTTGTGCCTGCATATTGGGCATCTCGGTTGATCCGTAATTTCTCTTCCTATGCAACGTTGACCAAAAACATGTCCACATTTAGTGGTTGTTTCATTGACTAACTGTTCAATGCAGATTGGACAAATGAAGGAAGATGGTGGTGGCGGAGGCAGTGGTGCAACAGACTCCAACACTATGGATTTTGACATCAGAGGCATGAAATGCAGTATATTCATATGCCTTTTGATCAATTGTTTTTGATAAATGAACTTCTAAAAGGGTTGTTTGGGAATGCTTATTATGTGTCCATTTGTTATCTTTTTCAAAGGTGAACCACCTCAAATGGAGGCACAAGCTTCTTTAATTTTCCAATGCAATTCTAGATATGGTGTTTCAGGATTGAGAACATCATTAGGGTGAATCTGTAAAAAAGAAATAAATGGCTAGGAATATTGTTTGGGCCCAGCTGGAGAGTCGCATTAAGCAATGTCCACACCTGTAAGAAATTAACTTATTAATTATGATCGTATATGCAAGCCTAACAGTGGCTATAAACATATTGGTTATAATGTCTTTTCCATATGCTTAAAACATCCTACTGTACTCTTTTTAGACAAAACACTGTGTAACTATTGAGATGACGTGTTTTTCATAATCATGTCTGACACACTAAAATTTTAAAAACACAAAATTCTAAACAGAAAATGTTGACTCTAACTCGAGGTGAACCGTACCATAAATACCAACATTGACATGTTACCCAACAATCTAGACTCGTCCATTTGGCCACTTCTAGTCGTAATAAAGTTTCGTAAAGATATGGATACTTACAATAGAATTGCAAGGATCTTTATCATCACATCTGTACCCCATAACTTAAACCAAATTTTCTTCAATATCCCATTTTTCAGGATCATGTCATCTATCTCTACTCATTCAGTTCCAAACTCAAAAATGTTTATTAGGGTTAAATAAGCTTAAATATAAACAGGGATCATTAACTTTTTAAAATCATTTTTAACTATCCTTAAACTGAAACATATTCCCCTGCCTAGAACCTAACTGAATAATGATAAATCCAGAAAAAAGAGCTTATGAAATATAAACGGAAGATATTTCTAGTACTTGTAGATCTCAGAATGAGTAAAACATCCATTAAATATCATAACTATGTACTTGTAGACCAACTTGTAACAAATTTAATATGTAAAATTAAAATCTTGAAGACTAAACAATGATTATAGTATAAATGTACCGCTGGTCTTGCAACATTTTAGCATGAATGTAAACACAATAATAGCCCAAATCTGTAATCTTCTTGGCTAATAGGCGAGCAAGCCTTATGAATATCATTAAAAACTTAAGTTAGCGTAAAATAAGCTATTGACATGCACCTTTAAATAAACATCCAAATATTACATGTTATTGTTAGCTTTTCTGTCAGCGTCATGTCATCGTCACAGTAAGAAAAACAAATACGGATATGCATATTTACCTTGTACAAATTATTTTCAAGAATATAATGTTCTTTAAACCCGAGCTTGCAAGATAACTCTTGGTTTCCACGTATATGCTTCAATCCATGATGATTACAATATACTTTTCCTAATATAAGATTATAGATGCTAATCACCACTTTTCTAACTTTTGTATTCTTTGTGAAGAAAAATCATAGTCGAAAATGATTACATTTTAACTTGAATTGTTTTCTTTATCTTTTGAAAAACCCTCTTTGTGTGATACACTTGTCACACGGTTGGTTGGTTCCATTGTCAAAAATTACCACCTTGTGACTGTCGATGCACGTTTCAAATTGAGCTATAACGTGGCCTCATGGTCTTTTATATCACAAAGAAACAAAAGAATAATTAATTGGTGATGACATATTATTAGGTGCTCAAGTCTTTTAAGTAATTATAAAAAAAAAAAAAAAATACCACCCATTATGACTCCAGAATCTTGATCCTTTCTTTAAGATTGCAACAAAAAATGTAGACATTCACTTCACTTATGAGATTTCAGATATTATTGCTAAAACCATTTTGTTTTACTGAGATAGCTTAAAAATGGGTAGTAGACGATAATGTTGAGGTGTTATTGTGAGTAGATTAAAGCTGAAGTGAAATGTATTTGCTCTTTATTGTAACATGACTCATTATGTGTATCAATGTGAACGTATACATGTTGCTGGAGTTATGACAAGGACATTGCAGTAAGAGATTTAATTTGATTTCTAAAGTCAGATTAAACCATCAACAACATCTAAATCCTAAGACATGCAACATAACTAAAAATGGAGAATTACCTGGGCAAGTTGACTCTTGGGTGAGAGTAGCGAGAATGGTGCCATTTTTTTAGCTGGTAGACGCACATCTTGAAAGGTTACAATTAGAGTATGAAGTGGTGTTGCGCAAATCAAAGTTGTGCCTGAGCATTGTGTAGAAGCACAAGTTTGCCCATTTGGTAAATTGATACCTGATGACTCACATTGGATCTGAAGACCCATAAAACCAATATTGTGATAGCCGTAGCTTGTATTCTGCTTATTTTGAATGTTGTTGCTGTAATTCTCAAATATTTGTAACTAAATTTTTAGTTTAAATCCAATTTCTGCTTGAATCTTAAGTTCTTCCCCTCATTTCCTTTAAGCTTGTTAACTATTTTAAGTTCCCTCATTTACTGTTCTATAAGCTCTTGTAAGCTTGATTTTAGCTTATTAAGAGCTTAAGTTGTTAAATCTTGCTTTTCACTGTTTAAACTCGTAGCAGTCCATCATTAGGGGTGTTTGGTATAAGCTTTTCATTTTAGTTTTAGTCATATTTGTTCCTTAGGCCATCTTGATCCAGCTTTAATTCAGAAAATACAGTTGTTTAGAAGTTTGTTTTAGATATTTTAATAGGTTGCCCAACTTTTTACTTAGATTCTTAGTTTCATGGTTTGTTAATTCTTTCAACAGCCTATTTTTGAACTATTAGCTTAAGATCTATTTTGTGTTCTGTTTTTGCTTATGATAGTTATAATTATCTGTTTTCTAGTTCTGGATTCAAGGTTGTTAGTTTTTAAAGCTGTATCCCCATTTTATGCCCAATCTTCACCCCTGCACACCCGCTGCTTCAGCAGTTATACCTGTCCCAACACATTTTTTTAATCCAAAAATTTGTGCAGGTAGTTTAGGGTTGAGTGTATGATTTTTTATTTATTTATTAGTAGTTAGCAATATAGGATTTCCTTAGCTGAGCTTATCTGTCATCTTATAACTTATTTTGTGGCTTGTTTACAGGCTGCAAATTGCATCCTTGAGTCTTTAGGCCTGCACTTTTCAACTATCCCAACAGTCCATTTTGATCTCAAAATTAGGAACAGTTAAGTAGAATTTAAGCTTAGATTTGGTTTTGCAGCTAGTTAGTAGTATACTCTTTATGTTCTTAAGCTTATTTTTCATATTTGTGCTTATTTAAATAGATTAATTGTGCCCACATAATCACCCCGTTAAGCTGTTGCAGGGATTTTTCCAAAAAATGTCCTCTCAGTTATATGCCTTTTATTTTTAGTTTGATTGTTTCATGCTTATATGATCTCAAAATTGGCATGTTTAATGCTTGCTTGGTTGTGTAGTTAACCATCAGTTTTGCAATTTTCTTATTCAGCTTATTGACAGCTTTTGGGAGGCTTTTAAAAGTCCCTTGAGGACTGTTTATGTGATTGCCAGTTTAAGCTTATTGCCATTTTCAGTGCTTATTTGATTTGTATAAGTTTAGCAAGTACTTAGAATAGATTGTTAGGATAGGATTAAGTTTTTGTTAGCTTATTAGGTTTTTGTATTAGCTTATTTGGGCTTGTGTGAACTTGATGATTTTGAATCAGTGAAGAGACCTAGCATTGTCTATTTCTTTGTTACCTGTTAAGCTAATAAGCTGCTCCTAGCTTATTTAGTGTTTTTCACAAAACATATTTTCACAAAAAAAAAAAAATTATCTTTTAGTATTTTATCAAATCCAAAAAAAAAAAAAAAAAAAAAAAAAAAAAAAAAAAAAATTGTTGATAACTGAACTTCTTAAAGGGTTGTTTGGGAATGCTTATTACCCGTGCATTCGTTATCTTTCTCAAAGGTGAACCACCTCCAATGGAGGCATATGCTACTTTACTTTTCCGTGCCCGTTGTACAGATATAAGTTGTCCCAAATGACACTTTAGGAGACGAAACAACTTTGAAATATGGATAATATCCTGCACCAAACAATAACTTGTAAAAATCGATAGTAGTAGACATACATACAGGATCTGCAAATAGGTTATACAAAAATGGGTGAACATCACGAAGCATATCCAGGACTCCTAAGATTTAAAAGTAGGACTCGAGATCCTTCCTCCTCGATTGTTTATTAGACACATGTATCATTAGCTGAATGAATAGTTACATCCATATGCAAAAAAAGAACGTACACCTGTATCCTTTACTGAAGTTGTGCATTAGATAAAGTGGATGTCTCATAAGTCTTCCTTCCTTTTATAGACCGTTGGTTCAGCACAAAAGAAAGATCCGTAGGCGCGTAATGTGTTATAAACCATTTGTTAGAACAATGGCTGACTTTCTTTTGCCATTCTTAGTTGTATGCATACAGTAGGTATTAGCATTTTTAGTATCTTTAAACATGGACAACTTGGATCATTAAGCGGGAAAATAAATCAAAAACAAAGCGATTACCTCAAATTCTTCCTCTTCAGGATCACCATTAATGGAAATAAATTTTTGCTAATTCATCTCTGTCAATACTCTCGACTACCTCGTCTACTCACAGTTTATGCTGAAAACCAAGGGCCTGCATATAATTAAGTAAAAAGTTCAGTCAATATAAAAGTTTGACCCACCTCATGTATCAGTAGTAGTGGTAGATCAACATATGTTCTGAAGCGTTGTGTTGCTCGCACGTGACCATGTGGATCCAACAGCCATGTTGCTGACCAAGGCATGTAGCTCTTGCCAGCATGTACGCATGGACTCCCTACTAATCCACATGCAAAAATAAATAAATAAATAAAACTTTTGGTTTTACTCTTTAAACGAATATCTGTGAACACGAGATTCTGATTTCAAACATCCTTCATAAGCTTGAGATAAAAGACATAACACTGAAGCAAATGAAAACAGATACGGAACATCATAAGGTTTAACACAATATGTTAAACCTTAAGTGTGACGGATAATGTTTTCCATTCTGCCCGTTCTTCGTCTATACCTTGTTTGAGGTTTGCAAGAACCTTTATCTTAGTGTCACGGACCTGATCAACCACAAAAACAAAAGTTTAATTATGAAACAGATACAGATATTACACAAGGATTAGACAAATAAACTTAAAAATTTTCTTGTTACCTCTTCCTCTAAACGTTCCAAGACACTTTTCTGGGATGTCTTAGAAGTAGAACTCTTTCCCTATTCCTCATCAACCTGTCAAGCAGATAAAATTAACTGTAATTTACATTGATATAAACCTTTTATGTCAAACTCCATCGCCATGTCACTCCATATCTGGAACTCAATTCGATTACCGCTGCACACTAAATAAGTACATCTCTAAAGGAGTATGTAGTTCTAGGATAATCATGAATTATATATATAAACTTACTTGAAATTTTCAATCTCAGTCACCCTTCTATGTTATGATATTTATCCTAATTCTAGCAGTTTTATATTGTTACTCTTAAACGTTTCTTTATTCAAACTTTAAGTAGCATAAACAAATCAGGATCAGTAGCATTAATGAGCATTTCACCATATGGGATATTAAAAAAAAAGGAAAACTGTGACTCAAGACTGCAATTAACATTAATAATAGTAAAGTATGTTTTGGGTGGCTTTCAAGTTCCAACTCAGTTGACCCATTCAACCCGATCGCCTATTAGCTAAATCTTTAAACTTGACCCATTTGAAACAAATCATAAACCAATTCAACCCATTAATAAGTAAGTGGTAGTTTCTATCTCTAATAATACGAACTACTGTATGAGTTGTACACTTATACTTCCAGATACCTTATCAAGATTAAATTGACGCGAATCAGTAATACAAATAGTTTTCATGCCGCTATCATGAAGATCTTTAGCAGTAATTGACTTATTTTCTTCAAGTAATTGTTCCAGGTTTGCAAAACAATGAAATGCAATACAAAATGTAAAAAACTTATACGGGTTGGCGGGATTAACAATTTAGCTAAGTTTAAATTTGTCACTTACCACAAGTTCTTCATCTGCTCATATGTGTTTTCTTATGTTTACAATCACTCATTTTTTCCCACATATGCATCTGCTAAAAGAACTACATATAAGCTGATTATAAAGTATATGTGAATTATTGAGCTATAGGAGATATCTTTTACTTGTTGCACGTGCTGAACTAATAAAATAAATACAAAGATTCTGGTAAATGTTGCAATTTCCATATATCAGAGGGGTGGTACCTTTCATCGGACTTCAATATCCGATCCATGGCAGTGTTCACATAGTCGATCGGTATAATCTCAATGTCGGCAGTTATACCATGTTTTGCTGCAAAATCGAGCATCTCTTGGGTATTTTTTAACCCACCAATCATACTACCAGCAACAATCTTCCCCCCTATGAATCGAAGCCAAAGTACTAAATTAAGCACGTATATTTAGAAAAATTGATCATATATTAAAGAAGTATTATTTAAAAGTCATAGTGATTACCAGAAAATAAAGGAACTGCTGATACTTCAACTGACTTCTCACATAGACCAACAACAATAAGCTTTCCATTGGGTTTGAGTACATTAAGCAAAGGCGCAATTACATGATTCACGGACATAGTATTGACCCCATCAAGCGTGCCCATAGCAACCTTTTCACGTTAGTAAAAATTTGGTGAGGATTTTAGTAAGTTCGTGTAATCATCGTTGGAACATGGCAACATTTATTTGAAGCCCAAAAGATGTCACGTGTATGCTTATTTTCAGATACTTATGCAACAATTTTTTAACCATTAATAAATTTTGCATCATGTATATTATAATGTTTTGTGTTAAACGTACACTTTAAGCTTGCTTTATGATTAATGACACACATTTGACCAGTTAGCATGAATTAATTTGAGGAATGCCCACCTACATTTGTTCTTGGTCTATGCTATTTCATATGAACGGCGTATAGAACATTTGCAATATAGTTAATTCTAATACATAAGATGTGACCGTAGAGTAAGCTCATAGTATTCTGATTTTCTTCTGAACATTTAAAGAATCAATGGAAGAATGGTGTATAGAGCACCTGCAATGTAGTACTGCCCTACCAACAAAGCCACAGTACTTATCCAAATGCTGATTAACTTGAGGAATGCCCACTTGCATTTGTTCTTCGTCTCTGCAATCTCATAAGAACGACGTTTCCTTTGGTTGATGCATCCTTTGCACTGCATATAAGTTGTGAATCAACCACACTGTGATCCAGTTCTTCAATTTCTCCCAAGTTGGTTAGTTTAACGAAATCTTCACATCTATCCTTCTAATAAAAAAAAACAACATTTTTATTTAAAAGAAGTCAAAGTAAGATTTATTATGAAGAAGGCTAATTACCTGTGATGTAGTTATGCTTTCAATTTCCTCTATTGATCCATCTTCAAGTTTCTTATCTCCATAACTGACCTCATTTTTGTGCAACATTTCAATTTCCTCAATAGGCCATTGTATGAGCTGCAATGGTGTTTCTGCATAAAATAGTGATACTCAAAATTACCTGGGCGTGAAGGACGTGAGCCGCTCCATGTGTTTGCAAATTATAATCGCCTAAATTAAAAAAAAAAAGCCAATACATTAGGTCACTATGAATAGGTATCCGTGTTACCTAACTGACAATGTTAAAGTGCCGGAAAAAAAATTACCACGAATAAGACTCGTGTGATGTCTATAGCTCAAAAGATGTCAGCGTCCTTGTGCAAACTTATGTGAGTATTTTGTGTGTCCTTAAGAACGCCTACAGTAGTAACAAACTGTTATTAACAGTTAATACATGTTGAAAGAAAGGGCCGTAAGCTTATAAATATTGGTGACATATTTTACTATAGCGAATAGAAAAGTGAATAACACTTAATTTTAGAAAGTGAGGTGTTAAATGATAAAAGTTTAGTAAGTGAATAATGTGACCTTAATTTTTCATGGCAGATATATTCATAGGAAAAAATAGATGCTTCACTCGCTTTGGAACATTTTGGTGACGGCTGCTTTCATGAAAATTGTTGCTTCTAGACGTTTCAATACTTTAGAACGATGAAAGATATAGATAAAATCGTAAAACCAGGTAAACCATTAAATTCAAATGTTTCAATGTAAGGAGACACCATAATAGATACAACCACGCCACCGCCTGTGAAGTACACCCAGGTAAGAATCTGGAAAAGTAACCGAAACACCATTCCTAAAAATGAAATTGATCGATTGCAAAACAAAGAGTTCAAACTCAAATCCAGATTGTTAAACGAAACAATTTATTTTTTTCTTGATACCAGCTTTGGTGATTTTAGCACCAGTTGGATCATTTTTATCCACGTTCTTGATCACACCAACTGCAATTTTATGTCTCATATCCCTCATAGCAAACCGACACAATGGAGGATACTGAACGTGGATCAGCATTCTTCAAAAACTTTAGCCCGAGAGCAGATATTACCATCAACAGTTTGAAAGTGCTCGCAAGCAACAACATGCAAAGCAGACTGATTTCACTTCAGGGTGCAACACTTAACGAAGGATCCGCTAATCCACTCTGAAAAATAAACATGATGGTGGTTCTATATGGAGGCATGACGATTTTATTAGGTTTAGGATTGAGATGGAGGAGTGATGAATGAATAAAAGGAGTTAACATTAGCTCTTATTAACCTGTAATGTAAATATTTAGACGCAATAAGACATAAACGACATTGTTTCCTCAAATTAAAAATAAATATGGGAAAGTTCTGTGTTTTTGATATGTAAAAACCTCACCATCATTCAATAGTTTCTTGACCTGTTTGGATGCCCCTCATAACTAATATACTTTAATAAGCTATCTATTGAATGTAATCTTTTAAAAATCTTAATTAATAATTAAAAAAGTAGCATACACATGAATAAATAAAGAACAGATGTACCGCCGAGTCCCTTGTATGAACTATAACGCCAGCCGAACATCGAAGAACCAATCCGGAACAATCAGGAATTGAAAGGGTGAAGAAAGAAAATTAGGGTTTTCGATTTGTAAAAGAAAACGTGATACAATGATATGTGCTAAATAATTTTTTTTAGATAAATACATTCCTTTTTAAAAATGGTCAATAATTACTTGTTTATGTTTATAGATTTGGTTTTGCTAGATATAATCAAAAAAAAAATGTTGGTCTAGTGGTTATCATGCTTGTTAATGTTACAAACACCTTAAGTTCGATCCTTGCAAGTGACAAAATCTTTTTTTTAAAAATCCGAATTTTGAGTAAAATTAATTATTTCGAAATTAATTAAAAAAAATGCAAATAAAATAAATTTAAAAAATTGCTTACATGGCTTAAATGTGATGACATGGCAGAAATTGAATTACATGGCAATGACTGGACAATGAGGTGGCAATACGCGTGTAACGCCTCCTGTTATATATAATGTAGAGATATATATATACATATATATACATATATATATATATATATATATATATATATATATATATATATATATATGTATGTATATATATATATATATATTCAATCAAATTCAAGTATTGGATCATAATCCTAACTTGAGATGGAAACTCATGATACTAATGTAGTGAGATTTATAATTCAAATCTGGTCAATTACTTATATAGCTTCTAGATATATGTTTGAAGACATATATTTTCTTATAGATATTGCCCCAAGCCTCATGACACGCAAAACGTTAACTAAATACCGTAAAAAAGGAGGTGATTATCAAGTCAATGATAATGTTGCCCTCGTGTAATAGGTGATTTGCCAATTCCTATTTTTACTGAAATATAGTGTATCACGACTAATACGACTAGCCACAAAGGCATTCCGTCAAGTATTTAGTGGGATAGGATGTCAAGCCTCAACAGGTTTCGAAGTTGTTCACTATATTCGCGCTCACAACAAGTGATTAATGGCTCATGATAGAGGGACTTTATGGCGACAAGGGTAACTTAGGGGGTGTTTCTTTTTTATGTTAATGAGTCTTAATGGGGAGATAGTTATGGGGCCACACATATAATATGTTTCTTTTTCTGTTAAATGGTCTATATGAGGAGAGGAAGCAAAGGGTGCTCTTCCCCATTAAGACTCATTAAGAGAAAGGGGCCCACCCACTTAATCTAGAAATAAAAAGAAACAAGCCCTTAGGCAATATCATGGTAATGATGTAACTAGAGTTTTTGTGCTCTTCCTAGCAATTATTTCCATTGAAACATAGAAATATCATATAGAGATAAGGGAATCATTCAGGATGTTATAGTAAAATCAAATATCATCTTACAATAATCAATTTGGAAACATGTATCTCCCCCAAAGAGTTAAAACAAGTATTGGAAATGGGGCTATGACTCACCTTGAGCGATATTGGAAATGATCAAAAGTAAATTCGAGTGAGATTATGGGAACGATTATGGAAACGTCTTCAATACGGAACCTGATTATAAGGAAAGTCTTAAAGTTTTGACTTTATACTAATGATAGAAATGATAATGAGAACGAATAACGATATGATCGTTAGAGTGAGAATATGATATGCTTAAAATGCCTAAAGTTCAAAAATAATATATTTCATAATATTATCTTGTTTTTATGTCTTTGAAACCAATATATCATTTCCTCGAAAGTGGGGAAACGATTCGTTAAGTTAAATCGTTTTGAAACGTTTTATATAAATATAACGAACGTTTAACTATTAAATAAACGAATTTTACAAAAATATTCGTGACGTGATGGGATGTCGTAAAATAGAAAATAAAATAAGAATATCAAATATAATATGTTGGTCCTTGTCCTTTTCCATTTTTTATCCTAACGGCGTTAGCGTTGCACCGTTAGTCCTTATTTTATAATATTTGCAATTTTAGTCCTCTACTTGTCCAATAATTAATCTTGAGATTGGAATATTAAATAATGTCAATTTCTATCTTTAAGATTCTGGTTTTACTGTTTCAGTCCATAATTTTCATAGTTTGACAGTTTTAGTCCTTTAACATGAAAATGCGTTACAAGTTTAGTCCTTTTTACACAAAATTTATAGGAAAAATATTCTAAAAATTTCTATAGCTTTTTTATGCTTATTACAACTTATTTCAACTGCTTACTTTTGAAAGTAGCATATTTTTATATAAATGGGCCTTTAATGTACACTAACAAGGCCCATTAAGAAACTTAGAGGCGAGGGCAAGAAAATAGTTTTGGGCCTGGACTTGGGCTATTTTTGTGATTCTAAAACTGTTTCATATGGGCATGTGGACTGATGGATCGTTAACTCTTGTTGGGCTTTGAATAAGCCCAAATCGAATTTAGTTTTCTATGTTTTTATTTTAATTTGAATCTGTGATTGGTGGTTTCAAAAGGGAAAATTTTAAGTGACGGGTTGAAGTTATTATTGAAGACTTAAAACACGAAATATGTAGATTTCATGGTGTACTAACAAATTGATCAAGAATATATATGTGTTACTTTTACGAATTCAAAATAAATGATTCATGAGTTGGCCTAGTCGCATGTTAAAATCTGAAAAACTTAATATATTTTCTAAGTGTTGGTGGTATATACGAAGTTGGTCGATTCAGTTTAGTCATTTTAGAGGGTCGAGATGTGATTGTTTTTACAAGTTATCTAAATGAAAGTTGTAGCTAGTCATGGCGTCTATGATTTCATGTAAAAATATAGATGGGTCGTTAAATGAATTTGAGTTTTACAAAGCCATTTATATAGCGACTTGGGACATATTCTAAAAGAAAAACACTTAGTGAATTTTTGTATGTTTGCTGAATTTTGTATATGTATGGTATGATTGAACGAGCATGAATTAATAATATATATGTGCTGCCGTGAAGGTGCTTCATGGTTCATAGGCTTTCCACAAGGGAGGCAACCACGTTTTGTGTTCTAGTAATATACGTAAAATAAAGAGTGAAATATATATGTTCGAAAACAATAAAGATGTGATGCATGGTGAATTATATACGTACAAAATGAACTTGAAATGATATGAAATGACTTACAACACCTCTAGGGTGTTGAGTGGACGAGCAAGAATGAGTAGAACATGAGGAACAATCCCATGAATGGCTAGAACCAATATACGATTTATATTAAACTTCAAAACCTTCGAATTGATTCCAAATAAGAAAGGAGAGAGCTTCTGGTCATTTTGTGGTTTATAAGTAATGAAAGGACTGAGAAATATGTAAAGGAGATGAGGGTTAGAGGTGGTGAAGAAGAAATGAGATGTGCGTGTATATATAACACGTATAAGTTTATATTGAGTTTTAAAAACACATTCACATGTTTCTTCTATTCTAAATCAGTAAGTGTTGGATTTGAGGGAGAATTCTAATGCCATATGAAGACTTTAAGAATGTGTGAATGTGAGGAGAAATCAAATGGTAATTGAGTTCTTAATATATACGTCGACTAGGGAATTTTTGTGTATACAAATTGGAACTAACGTGAAATCTTGATACCTTCTATGATAAATACTCTTAACAACTAACAAATGATCAAATACAATTATTAGAATGGGTTTAAAACAAACCTGGGTCAAAACGGTTGAGTTTGTGAAAATATATATATGTCAACTACGTGCTCAAAGGCCAATCACTTAGCCTCTATTAAACGTATCAAACGTTCGTCTTAGAAGCTAAAACCTGGCATACTGATTCTTTGGCGGGTAGACAATTAGGAGGTATAAAAATATGGACATGTTATGTTTAAGAATTGAAAGAAAACGAGGCGTTTTGCGATGGTCCTAGTCGACTGGAAAATGAAAATGAAAAGGGAAGTTTGGGATTGGGCTGGGAACAATAACGGGGGATTGGATTTGGGCTGAAAATAAATTAGGGCCCAATGAGATTAATTAAGGAATAATTCGTGTCTAGTGAAATATGTAATTTTCGTTAAACGCTTCGAGAACTTGTTCCGTCATTTGGTGATTTATATTATAACGTCTTCGCGTTAAATTAATATAATAAAGAAAATTTTAAATTTTCCCGTAAAAATGGTGATTAAAATTAATGAAAGAGATTAATATATAATTAACCGTTGTTAATTATATGGATTTTTGCAGTTCTCTACAGTAAGTAAACCCAATCAGCCCTGGTGAAATCATCAACAACAGTTAAAAAATATATGTATCCTTCTTTACTTTTAACTCTATAAGGGCCCCAAAGATCCAAATGAACAAGTTCACCAAGTAAAGTAGTTTTTTGATCACTCAAGGGGGTTCCCTTGTCTATTTAGCCTTTTGACAAATGTCACAAGGCTCAGTTTCATTATTATTTAAAAAATTCATTTCACATTTTAGCACTGATAAGACTTGATCAGAGGGATGACTAAGTCTACAATGCCAAGTTTTCTTAGGTAACTGACAAACTGATTCGAAATTCTTAACATCTAGGTCAAAACCTTGATTTCCATCAAAGTAATACTTGTCTACCAATCCATAGAACACTCATTCCCTTCAAATCCTGAGGTAAAACATAACACTTTGTTTCATCAAAAGCAATAACAAATTTACTATCTCTAGCCACTTTGTGAACAGACATTAAACTAACACAATATTCTAGAACAACCAACACATCATATAAAGTCAAATGTTTGGTGAGTACCATATTTCCAACCTTGATTATCAAGGCTTCAGTACCATTATAATGTGAAACCTTGATACCAAGTTTGGAAATATCAATAACATTCACCAAAAATTTGTCAGTGTATGTTAAGTGTTGATTCGCACCAGAATCAACAATAATACCAGCTGCCACAAGTGCAGCCCTCTTTTTACTATTGTGACAAAAAAATCTTTTAAAATTTTGATTAAAGAATTTACTTGTGTTAAAGACAATACCTGCCATATTAGCATGACCATTTTTCCCATTTCCATCTGAATTAACAGAAGTTTCTTTAATCAAAGAAAGAAGTTTTGAAATCTGTTCATCAGAAAAAGCAGAAGTGGAACTAGATCCAACAGAATTGTTATTGTTAACAAATCTTTTATTAAAGTTTTGAGTACCCTTATTGTTACCATTATTACCATTTCTTTTATTTTTCCCAAAATCAGCAGGATATCCAATGATTTTAAAGCATCTATCCACAGTATGTCCATTAATCACACAATGCTCACAAACCAAGAGAGGACCACTAGAGGTCCTTCTATTATCATTATTCCTAGGGCCATTGTTAGGTCTAAAGGAATTACCAGAGGCAGAAGACCTTTGGAAATTCCCCCTATTAGGCACACTAGAGTTGGACACAGATGATTGAGACCTTTGGGAAGTCCCACCAACTGAACCAGGAACCACATATCTGTGAGATTCCTCACTAGATATGATGGTAAATGCCCCTTTCACATCAGGGAGAGGGTCTCTAGACAAAATATTGCTTCTAATTTACATATATGAGTCATCTAACCCCATTAAAAACTGCATAAGTTTCATTAATTGGTTTGTTTTTTAAAATCCTCAGCAGCATGACAAGTACACCTAGGTAACTGAATTAAAACATCAAATTGTTTCCACAATGTGCTCAATTTATTAAAATACTCAGCAATAGAACAACCATTTTGAGACAAAGAATTGATTTTATGATGCAGATTAAAAGTAACTGAACCATCAACTCTATCAAATGTTTCTTTTAATTCAGTCCATACATCAGAAGCCTTTTTTGAAAAATTTGACCCAAAAATAACTCTTCTGATATGGAATTTAAAATCCATCCCAACACAACAGCATTCACCCTATCCCATTGTCTTCCTAAAACTTCATCAGTATTAGATCTTCTATAAGATCCATCAATAAATCCAGTTTTATTTTTGCCTTCTAAGGCTAACAACATAGCACAAGACCACACATTATAATTCTCAATTCCTTTTAGTTTTATAGAGACAACAGTTAAGGTGGAAGAGTCATTAGGATGCAAGTGTAAAGGATGACTGAGGTCAAGTTTACTAATTAAAGTAACTGGAACTTCATCCTCATCATCCTCATGCACAGAAGCAGCAGGTGAACTATTATGAACAGACATAATGAAAGCAAGCAAACAAGCAGAACAAACACACAAGAAAGGTCAAGAAGGTAGTTCCCAGGCTTCCTTGCCACTCAAAGTGGTAGGTCAAGGGCTAAACACACAAGCAATCACATAATAAAGAATAATAAAAGAAACAGGTACCAAGTAAGCACAATCAACACCAAAATCACAATAATCTCAACTTCAACTACCCAAATCCTACTCCCTGTCAATCTAAACAAGAAAGGAAAAAATATAATTAAAGAAGAGAGCGTGAGAGGTGTTATAGTGCACGCAAGAAACCAACAAGCAGCGGAAAAACAACCCAGGTTATGATCTTGATTCACTTAGTCAAGAATCACAACCCACACGATCTTAATCAACCCAGAATCACCAAACCCTAATTTTTAAGAATTAGGAAAACCACCAAAACCCACCAAGATTCACTAGAAACACCAGTAAACCGATCAAGAACACCAAAACTAACCACCAATCGAAGTCAGAGAACAAACCCCCAAAAACCCAAAACCCTAATTTTTCCAAAAATTAGGCGTTTTATGAGATCTTTTAGAATTAATCAATTAGAGTAAAAAAAAACCCCAATTAACCACAGTTAATTGAGTTTAATCAAATCAATTTTGAAAACCCCTAAAAAGTTTGAAACCCTAACTTTTTGAAATCGATTTTAGAGCAAGATTCAAGAGCCTTGCTCTGATACCATGTAAAATTTTATAATAAAACCAGAAACCAAGACTTGAATCTCAATTCAAGTCAATCTTATTACTCAATCAAAACAAATCACAAGATCAGAAAGTAACTGATCTCAATCAGTACAACAACCAGAATGAATCAAGAACCTCACAACTTGCCACTGCTACTCAGGTGCAAGTCTAATGACTAACTTGCCAATAGGTTGATACAAACTCTCAACCTCACAATGAATATTAACAATAAGATCAATAGATCTTTACAAAACTTTGATTGAGTAATAAGAGAGAAGACTGCATAATTTTTATGTAGAAAAGTGTTTAAACCCTAGCATAGAATGAGTGTATATATAGCTCCCTCAGCATCTTTCCAATCTTGTCAACTTTAGTCCTTGCACTTCCCAACTTTAGTCAACTCAACTTTAAGATAAAAGACAGCTATATTTGAAATACAACAATACACAAATTAGTCCCTCAACTTGTGATTCCAGGCTGAGTTATTTATTTCAACAGTTGTGAATAACCACTGTTATTAAATAAAAGCAAATTAGGGGTATTGATATCAATATAGTCCAAATCACACTCTGAATATAGCACATGCGTCTTCAGGGAATGACTTGACAACTTCAGATTGCTACATTCCTTAGAAAGATCCAAACACAAATGTTCAAGGAAAAGGAAGCTGGATGACAGGTCAGCGAACCCTTTCAATGTTAGGAAAGGATCCGCGTAATAACGCAATGTTGTTGCTTTTGGGCATGAAGTAACATTCACACAAGGAAGTGGCACATCTCTTCCATGTTTACTATATAATAGAAGAGTACATAAACTTGAATTCTCAATATTTATTCTCTCAAGTCCAGGATGATAGCGTAAATCAACTTTTTAAAGGTTTTTAAGTCCATACACATAAGGTTTTTTTAAAACCATAGCAATTATGTACAGTTAACTCCTCGAGTAAAGGGCAACCGGTGATCAGACACTTGATCATTCCATCATTTAAAGTAACGTAATCAAGGTACAACTGCTTTAAAGACTTGAACTTGACAACATCAACCAACGAGGATATAGACAGCTCACAACCACGTAATTCCAATGATGTTAATGAAGAGGCAGATAAGAGTTGGTTAGGCACACGGTACCTTGGAACACCTGGCACATATTCACCATTCGTTATATCAATAACCAACACCCGCACACCTTTCATAAGGATTCTTTTAATGCATCTGTGAGCAATGTTTACTTCTTGAGGAACCTTGAACTCGAGCTCAGTCTTGAGTTTGGACGTGTGTGCACTAGTGACATTTTGGTTGCAAAATCTGGAAGTGGTGTAGTCAAGATACTTGAAGAAAGCTATCATCATATCATCATAGTTATGATGAAAATATTTGTCAAAAAAGTTATATGATTCTGTAGTGACTTTTTTCAAATTTACGAGTATCCAAATCCAAAATGGGTAAAGAAGCTGTTAGAGTAAACCACTTTTTAGACAATACACTCATTCAAATGCGCTCTATAGGAGAATACAAAAGTTAAAGTATGTGGTGAATAATAAATTCAGAAAGCTCTGAAATCCGATCAGGTATATGATTGTTGTCCTTCTCCGTCTTCCTACTTTCAAACTGCCGTCTCTTTCTTTTGCCTACGAAAACATGGATAAAAAGAAACCAGATTATAAGAAAGATAAACCTCGTATTAACATGAACGGACGAACAATTAAGTGCTACCTTTTGATATCAACATCACGTACTAAAAACCTTTTTCTTCTCCTGATTCTGTGGGTTGGTTCATTTGAATTATTAGGGTTCTCAGCATAAAAGGCAGCGAATTTGTCCCTAGGGCCGTTTGGTTTGTAGATGGGTTTTGGATTAAGATTTGGATTTATGATTTTGATTTGGTTTTGGTTTGTAGATGGGTTTTGGATTAATATTTGGATTTAGATTTGAATTTGGTTTAGAATTTTGATTTGAAGTAATAGAGAGAAAAATATAATTTAAACATATTTTATATATCTTAACTACTTATAATGGAGAAATGGTCAAGTGAAATGTTGAGTTTTCAACATCTTGGTCAACAAATTCTTATTCATGGAAACTACACAACGAAATGTAAACTACAAAAATATTCTGTATATTATTGATGGAAAGTAGATAACAAAAGGGAAACTACACTACGAAATGGAAACATACAACTTTATAGAGGAAAGTTCAATTGCATACCCTTATTTTAATGCATACCAAGGGATAAATCCCCACCATCCATCCTTTTTGATCTAATGGTCTAGATTAATCTAAGATTTAATTTTTCAAACCTAATTTTCACCCAACTATATAAATTCTTATTTTATTTATTTTTTACATTCGCTCTTTTTTTCACACAGAGTTTGTGTGTGTTTTCTCTCAACAGCTTCCCTCCATAATCAGTTACTTTTTCCCACAACCACTGCCACACCACAGCAACACCATCGGAACACCATCAGAACACCACAACACCACTGCGACTCCACCGCAACACCACCGCACTCCACCGCAACACTTCGTGTGTGTTTTCCTGTGCTCTCATTCCTTCCCTCCAAAAACTATTTATCTTGATCTGATCACCATCACCATCAACACTCCGATCACCATCACTGTTCCGATCATTAACATCATTTTTTATGGCTTCTTTTGATTTTAAATAACCGTTTGTTACCGAAGCTGATTTGATTGATATTGTTGCGATTAATAATGTTGTTGAATCGGTTGATAATTATGTGAATCAAGTTGTTAACATTTCTTCTTATCAAGTTGCACACCAAGTGTTTGATGAAATGTGTAAGTAAAAAAAGTTTGATAATTTTGTTATCTGCTCTTATAATTTTGCTTATTAATTAAGTTGTTAGTTGAATTTATGTTTTTAACTGCATTTGAATGCTGTTTTTGTGTCTAATTGTGGTTTTGAATCTGCTCTGTGGCATACGTTTAGTATAACCTGTGATATTTTAAGTTGATGATTATAAGCTGGTTTAGTATCACTAGTGATATATGTTTAGTATCACCAGTGATAATTGTTAGTCTGTTTATTTATAAGTTGTTTATGTTAAGATGTTTAATTTGCTTATATAATATTTTTGACATTTTGATGAGGATGAAAATATAAGTTTGTGGAGATAAGCTGTGAGTATAAGTTACTGATAAGTTATTAATTATAGTGTAATATTGCTTATTATTTATAAGACATAACTCATATTTAAGGCGAGCCCAAATTGAAGCTTTTGTAGAAGTAGTGGCTGCTGCTCTGCATATTTAATTTAGAAGTGTATCTTTTATTCTCAAGTTTCTTAGTGCACCTAATGAAATCTGCTAATTTATTGTCCTTAATCAGCATCTGTCGTTGGTAAGCGAAAGAGATTCGACTTTTTTCCAGGTAAGTTTACTGCACCTGAGTTAGGTGCAATTCCTATCTTTTTTTTTACCCCTGAACTTGCATTAAAGCTATTATTTGTGTGAAAATTTTTCAGATTTTATTCATGAGAAAGTGAAAGCGGAGGATGCGTGAAAGAATACCGACTGATCAACCGAGTATCACCTTTTATTGTTCCATAGGTGTCAATTGAGTAGCCTTTTTTGTAATGTTTGATAAGAGGATACTAATATTTATTTTGTAAAACTA
The DNA here is from genome assembly GCA_030686995.1 of Artemisia argyi. Taxonomy (NCBI): domain Eukaryota; kingdom Viridiplantae; phylum Streptophyta; class Magnoliopsida; order Asterales; family Asteraceae; genus Artemisia; species Artemisia argyi. The sequence continues at coordinate 109,496,176 of CM060704.1, read as the reverse complement.
ATGTGTATCTTGGTGTTAGCTAAGCTTTGACGATATGATCAATGATGGCGTTTTGTACTAAATTAACCATTTCAATATATTCACCATATATTTTTTTACCACTTAACAGATCTGCAAATATATATATATATATATATATATATATATATATATATATATATATATATATATATATATATATATATATATAAACCGACTGCACTAGTACTATGTGTAGTATCACTTGTGATATTCTGTTTCATATGTATAGTATCACTTGTGATATTAATTTTTTTTTTCTGTTTTGCATCATATGTGTAGTATCACTTGTGATATTCTGTTTCATATGTAGAGTATCACTTGTGATAGTAATTTTTTTTTCTGTTCTGCATCATATGTGTAGTATCACTTGTGATATTCTGTTTCAAATGTATAGTATCACTTGTGATATTAATTTTTTTTAAATCTGTTCTGCATCATATGTGTAGTATCACTTGTGATATTCTATTTCATATCTTTTTTTATGTGTTTTGTTTGTTTGATGAAGGTGTTGCATAACAAACAAGATAGTTTAGTAGCTTGTTTGTTAGCTTTGTGTTCGTTGTGGGATTCTATGTCGACACATATTTTTTGTGTGCTCAAGAATTGTAATGTCATACGTATCCCAGAACAACTATATATATTGAGGCATTGGAAAATGGACTTAATTCCACCTGAGTTGAGGAAGAAAATAAATCAATATTTGTGAGAAGAATGAAATTAGTGAGAGGCTTGCAAATGAGGCATCTACTTTAGCGGACGTGTGTGTACATATAATCAACAATAATTTTCTATGTTTGATGATTTTGAACTAGTGTTTGAGGATTTCTTTTAATAAGTGTTTGAGGAATTTGCGTTATGTTTTGTTTTTTCAAATATTTAAATGGATGTTAAATTACTTTCAGTTTTACATGAGCTTCACATTTATGTATTACTTGTGATACTACACTGTAAAGGTAAAGAAAAGTGTTTAAGTTTTAGGCAGTTCGAAAGCCAGAGGCTGAGTTGGCAATAAAATATGACAATTGATGTTTATTACTCTTACATATACACTTGGTAAAATACAAAATTCATTATGACATGTGATAAGAATGTGATATTTCACATTCTTAGTTGAGTATCACAATTGATAACACATATATGTAGAGAACAGAAATTAAAATCATAACATTTTATATGAAGTTGATTATCTCTTGTGATAATTCACATTCTTATTTGGGTATCTCAGTTAATAAAACATTTTTATATAGAGAACATAAATTGATATCATTAGCATTGTATATTACTAACTAAAAGATTTTAGCACTAGTTGTTAAAACATAACAATGAAACTGTTTTCATCAACTTGTTTTATTTACTTTTGTTCTTCAACAATCGTCCTCTTCATTGGTTCATCAACCAGTACATTCATTTTATTCCCAGGTGCTTTCGGGGGAACCTTTGATATCACATGTCATATCACAGGTGATATCACATGTATGTTAGCTTTCTTCTATTTGTTGAATCAATTGTGGTGATGGAGAAACTTGTGATATCACAGGTGTTTGAGCTTCTTCAATTTGTTTGTGGAGATGTTGTGCTTTCTTCAACAACAATTGCATTTGTTGTTGATTCTTTCATTTGACGAGGCTGTTTTTTTTCACAAATCTCATTCAAACCTGCATCAATGTAACACCTCCAAAATCATCACGTCAGCGGAAGACTTAAAAATGTCAGCGGAAGACTTTTTGGGTGTTACTTCGAGTATCTTTGTCACAATCATAGAAAACGAAACAAAAGTGACGCTTTAAAGTTTAATTCATTCAAAATACCAAATATTCGAGACATCAAGATGTTTCATAGTTTAAACAACAAGTTTATTTGAAATGTGTCAAAACATTTATTTAAGCCCATGCCGGGTTACAAGCCCACTCCGTGCCTTCAAGTTCCTTCTTGTTTAGTTACCTGAGATAAACACATGCTAAAAGTGTCAACACAAAGGTTGGTGAGTTCATAGAGTTTATAGTTTCAAATATCGATTTCCAAAATCAAAGAGTTTATGAGTCCACAGTAGTTATAACAACAATTGATTATCAAATTAAAATGTGAGTAAATCCATAGTGTTCATAGCTTAAATCGTTGATTATAAAAATCAGAAAATGAGTGATTTCCTTAATAATTCAAAAATAGTCCGTTGGTTTGCCCTTCACCGGGTCAACACCAAAATAGTAGTTTGTTTGTCCTAATTGGGACAACACCAAAATATTAGTTTGTTTAACCTAACAGGGTCAACACCAAAATATTAGTTCGTTTGCCAATTATTAGTAGTTTTTCCTGCTATATAGTGAACACAATCTCGGGGTTTGATAAAACAGTGGGCTACAGCATTATACGCCCCTAACATCAGTCATTGTAGTGCTACATTATTACCGTTCTATTGCCCTAAGCTCATGACACGCAACGATTAACAGACATCAAAATAACCATAATAATGATGTGAAATAGTGGCCCTCAGGATAGGTATTTACCAGTAACCTATGAAATCAATTAAAGTGCATTTGGTGGCTTTCCTCTAGCGACCAAATGGGGATTGTCAATTCCTAATAGATCTATCCACAATTATTTACGTTCATCCTGCAAGTGATTAAGGCGCATGATCGAGGGACTTTTGGTAATAGGAAACTTAGGCAATGGAGATCAAATATAGCATATCGTTGAAAAATCACTTTTAATCATGTCTATAGTAGGTATCTCCTTATGAGATATAAAAATGTGTAAACTGGTAAAGTTTATATGTAATATAGTCCTGTATTTAATTAATGAATACTTGTAAAAGTAACAACAGTAGTTAAGCATGTATCTCCCCAAAAAACGTTTATAAACCATTATAAAATAAGTAAGAGTAGGGGCTATGACTCACCTTAGTAGTACAGTAGTAGTGGTAGTAACATAATCTCAATGATGCAAGGCAACGGCTTCACACACAACCTAAAAGATATGGTATGTTTTAGTTGATAGTCTAAATCTAGTTTTATCGCGATTATTAGTCATTCAGTTGTGATTAAAACTCGTGTTCATTTAAATGCTTGAAGTTCAAGAACAAAGTTATATATACATATAACTTGTAAGTGTAATGATCGATGATCGATGTGCGATGGAAAATCATCAAGAATAAGTCGAAGTGTGTAGACGATGTGTTATGATGTTAGTCTAAAAGAAAAGAATATTGTATCGTTATGTCGTTAAATATTAATTATAGTTACGCGAATATTTATATCACATATATATATATATATATATATATATAAGTTGGATTTATTAAGTTTTTACGTCAAAAGTATGTACATATATCTTTTCAACATTATTATAATTTATATAAAATAATATTATAGAAAATCCCCTTAAGTTTCACAAAAGTTACAATTTTAACCTTAACGATATAAACTTTTCACCGTTAGTCCAAAGTTATATATATTTACATTTTAGGGTCAAAAGTATCGATATTTACATTTATTACTTCTAAGTTTTAATAATTACAGTTTATATCTCATAAATTCAGATTTGACAGTTTCTACCCTAAGTTTCCAAGATTTATGCTTTTAGTCCCTCGGTTAATAAAATTTGCAAAGTTAGTCCAAAAATCACCAAATTAAAAGTTTAACATTTTTATTTTCTAAATAAGCTCAGTATATTCAGATTAGCTTATTTGAACAGCTTAATAGCTCAAAATCTCTTATTTTCATAAAATGGGCTTAACGAGCTTAAATCTAAGGCCCGTTAACATTTTTAGATTTGTTGGGCTTACGAAAGGTTTGGACCAGGCTTTGGGCTCATTTTAATGTTCTAAAAATGTTACTTAAGAGCTTATTGATGCGTGGGGTTTGCACCAGGCTTTACCTCTCAAGGGATCTTGAGAAGCTTACAACCCCCACCAGGCAGTGTACCTGATCGATGTAGTATAGTATAATGACAAGTACCGGGGGATTGATCGTTCAGCTAGGAATAGTGTGGCTAGGATTAGAAAACCTAAAGATCAAGTCTAGAGATGAGGGATGATTCTTTTTGTATTTTTATATTTTTTTTATAAAGCAAGTAAAAATCTCGGGTTTTAAGGATAAGGGCGGAATTAGTTGCTAATCAACTAACCCAATACTAAGATGCAATCAAAATAAAATACTAAAAATTGAAAATAAAACTAATTATACTAAGGTTGTGAGCAATAAGTGGAGAAATGTGTTTACTTAGATTTCACTACTCCCTAGATATCTTTTACACGTTAATTACTTGTTATAGTTGCGTGGATGACGGATTGTATTCCTTAATACCATTCATGGGGTGGCGTACTTAACTCCCCAATCCTATGAGTGCCTACTTCACTCCTATGTCGAGCCGGCTAAGAAGCTCCTAACATGGGATCATTAGAATTTACTCATGCATTAAATACAACCAATAAAACCTAGTACACATCGGTTGATGTTTCCTAAGACGTTCAAGCATGTTACCGATTGGAGATCTGCCAGTTTTCTTAAGCCTAACTGTAACACCCCAACCCGATAAGGGTAGAAGTATTACATTACAGTGACATATCAGAACAAACACAAGCATATGATTCATACATACAATGAAATTCAGGGTTACAAATGAAAATCTGAAACTACAAGGTTACAAAACAATAAATACTATGTCTAATAAAGTGAAACTTCATCTAATCGTCTCTAGTCCAAAGCATAGTCTTCTAAGTCCAGTCACACTCTCTTCCCATAACCCAGCTTCCTACTAAAACCTGCCGCAGGAAAAGGAAATGCGGCTGAGCTTAAAAAGCCCAGTGAACAGATACATATACAAAGCAATGATAATGAAACAGAACTGAAATATAGTGCATTGGGGAAATAGAATAAGGAATAGATAAAAGAGTAATAGAATAGAAAGAAGAAAGGATAGTCATCTACCACGAGCCCAGAAACATATCATATCATATAAGCCGTCAATACCATAATTCTTCATAATCATATAGAGGGGAGTCCTCTCAGATAATCAGATAATATGAGGGGTGTCCTCATTCTTCAAATGGGTGGAGTAGCGAACTCCCAGAAATTTGTGAAAGGCATGTATAGCACACAGTACCAGTCACCAGACATATATCATAATCATAATCATAGTTAAATCCACTAAACAGAACAGATCTAGGATGCATCCATACGCCCCCGCAGAAATCATAGTGGCCATAACAAATCATATCATAAAGCGCGCATATCATATAACAGAAAGGGGACGGTGTAGCCAAATCACTAGGGCCACACACTAGTCATGCCAGTGGTGCATCACAGACACGCCTATGGTACCTCCATAGGTAGGGAAACAGAAATGGCTCGGGTATCAAACTAAGAGTCAGGTCTCATATCATACAAAAGGTCATATAGCAAAGGTGTATCTCAGAATCATATCAAAGGTTCATAATAGCAGTTCATAACAAAGGGTTCATATCAGAAATAGTATTCAAGGTCCAACCAGATTCTATCAGGTCAAGGTTCATATTCAAAAATCAATTCATGGTTCAGTTCAAAAGTCCGTTTCAAAAGTTTCTATTAAAAGTCCAATTTAAATAATCTTTTAAAACAGTTTTCATAAAAATGGTCTTTCAAAATATAGTGTTCATGAAAGTTAAATAACCTTTCTTTTAAAAAGAAATTTAGCATCATTTATAAACATCTTTTCAAATCGGTTCTTCTTAAAACATTTCCATGGTATCATTAAGAAGGTTTTCATAGCATAGGTTCATAACGGAGTTCATATCAAGTGGGATCAACAGAGAAGGTTCAAGTAAAGGGGATCATAGCAATGGCATCAATTCGGGAACTAACGGATCAGAAAATGAAAGAGATCATGAGAAACCTTTTGAGAAAGGTCAGAATATCTGTACCTCAATCGTCATCGAAATCATAACATACGTAAGCATATGGAAACACTCCTTCTTCAACGAATCTACACGAATTAATGATTGGCTTATTATTAATAACTTATTCAATTCAGATTTCTCATTTTAGTCGGCTTTCCAGTTTTAGTAACTTTCCATTTAAAGTGTCTTTCCACTTTTAGCAGGTTTCCGTAAATAGTAAGTTTCCACTTTTAGAAAGTTTCCATAATTAGAAAGTTGAGTCATTATTAATGGAATCAAAGTATCTTTTAACATATTTACACATTTGGTCCTTAGGGTTTCACAACTTTACCCTTTATACCCTTACATTCCAAAATTACACTTTAAACCTTTTAGTCTTCATAGTTACACATTAAACCCTTAACTTATCCATTTTACACCATGATCACTTATTTTATCATATAATACGAATGGATACTCAAGTATTCATAATTTACACATTAAGTCCCTCAAGTTATCAAAGTTACATATTTAACCTTTTAATTTACAATTTCAACTTTTAATTATCTATAACTACATATTAAGCCATTAAATTACCAAATTAGCACAAAACCCCCTGAATATATTTTATTACTCAAATCAGTCCCAAGTTTCCAGAAATTACACTTTTAGTCCCTCTACTTTAATTAATTACAAATCGCACCAATTAAATACAATTAACTCATTTCTTGCAATATTTACACTTAGAACCCTCAAGTTATATTTTTCCCATATTCCTACTGATATATATGATCTTACAAAAATATCCCAGATGTTTCAAAGTTGGCAAAACACACCCTTGTACTTTATTTTCCAATCGGATTTATTATAAAGTTACCAAAACCAAACCCTAATTTCATAAAATCATTATGCCATCATTACTCAATCATTATTATGCATTAATCACCAGATCCAAACATAAAAACCCTAACCCTAATTCGATTTAGGGTTTCTTTTATTTTCTTCATTGTTTTCTTAATTAGCCGATTTATAAAATAAATCACAACACGAGATTTAAGCTTCTACAATTCAAACCCATATTTTTACGAGATCATAATTAATATATGAAGTTCATAAAAATTATCATTCATATCCAGAAAATTCATATACAATGATATAGAGTTTTGTTGCGTTTTTAGGGTTTAATTCACCAAAACGTTATAGAGCATGCATGGATCGATTAGAACATTTTATTTGAGACTTATATGATGTAAGAGACGTGAGAAAAATACCAGACCAGATCTGGAACAAATAGAATAGGCTGGACGAATTACACCTCTTGAATTGGATAATACGACACCAAAAATTCCCACGAGAACAAACGCGACCAACAAACCTTGTAATCATTTTTCGAATATCATATATGATGTAAGGAACTCAGGAAAAATAGAAAATGAATTTATAAGAGGTCGTATGTAACATAACGAATTTACCTTTGTTTTAGGGCTCGACAAAAGAAAACGATTGCTACGATCGTGTAAGGCTTCAACAATTCGAATGGGATTTTTCTTGGCTTCTTAGGATGTTGGTTTATCACATAAAAATACCCAGGAGTGCTGTGTGAGTCGAATGGGGGCTGTGAGAATTGTTTGTGTGTTTATTGAAATCGGCAATTAGGGTTTTTAAAAGAAAAGATATGGTTTTTGGTTTTTAAAAAGAATATGCCGTGTGATGAGGGGTTTATGGACCAGAAATTTCGTGATTTAGGTTAGCCCAATTATTCATGGTGATATACTTCCTTAATTATCCAATAGTTATCCTTTTTAAACCAATTTAAATCATAATAAAATCAAGTTTGGTTTATTCGGCCCTTGTGAGGGTATTTTGGTAATTTTACCACTTTTATGAATGTTAAATAAAGTTGTTAAAATTATTTTGGATCATAACTTATGCATTGTCAGGAGTTTGGGATTTATTTGGAGACTTTATAAACTTTTAATTAAATTTTAAACTTGTAGGGGTATTTTGGTCTTTTCACATGTTCTCAGATTTTAGGTGTTACAACTTCTTCCCCTCTAAAAAGAGAAATTTCGTCCTCGAAATTTGAAGTCGCAAAGTTAGACGAAGTCGTAGTAAACCGCAACAGGTCGTCACAAACATCCTCACGTCCGGGGAGGTTCTTCCAAAAGATATTCAGACCAACTGGTTTCTCATGACTCGTAATTATTGTCAAAAACAGTTCCAGATTTCTCAGAAGGGCATATCATACTGAATTTGAATCAAAAGGATAATGTATCAAACATAACGGATGGTAATCGAATTCTCTAAGAAGAGGTATAAAAATCACATAGGATTTTCATCGAATTGATTAGGCGGATCAGATGAGAATACATTGAATTATCACAAACATGGGGTGATATAAGGTTTAACTCTTCAGCTTCTCAGATAGTCTCGGCTTTTAGATGACCTTCCAAAGGTATTCTCATAAACGAACAGATCTCGTTTCCTCAAAGTCCACAATCACATATTTTACTCATGGCAGATCATAATGAACAACTTCAACGAATGCAAAACGTATACGGGCAGAAAGCATATGGTTAGATATCATCAACGGCAGAAATTTCATAATGGAACCTAAGATCCTTATCAGAAGTTGCAAAGATCAGCAAAACACGTGTCGAGAGTCCAAACGTATCGAATCGTATAACAAGGACAGCATATCAAACGTATACGTAGAATGAACCTAAAGTCTCACTAAACTCAGATGATCTTGATCAGATGCCAGAATTCTAAAGCTTCTAAGGCACTTCTTAAAATATCATATGCCCACCATAAGTGCACGTTATATGATGTAAGTATTATCACGTTGGCCAGGCGTCATAATACTGGCATCATATACATATGCCCTCATGATGATCATACTTTATCTCAAATCGTGAACACCCAAACTTATTTAAATCCACCTAGTCCACCTATAGTCTCAGAGGTCACCAAAATCAAACAACATAACTAAGAGAACGAAATTACTCGAAGAGTAACGGAGATCCGAGAATGTCATTCAAAATTAAGGTACGTCATCAGTAACGTCAATTCTTTACAGCATCATCTCGTCTAAACACAATGTCCGCTTTCAAATCCGTCCACTCATTTACCAATTTCAAAATTTCTTCCAAGTTGGAGTAGTCGGTTTATTCTTGTCCGTCTTACCTCATGATTAAGAGAACTTAAAATTTGAGTCTGGTTCCTCCGGTCTTCAGCAGCTCCTCTTGGTAGTGTGGCATCGTAACGGCCGCCTCTGACACGATCACTGTGCATCCCTCCATCCGCAGGTCTGCTTCTGCTCTCAATTCATCTTAGTACAACTAAAATGAATAGAGAAACAAGACTGCGTTTCTTTGACAGGTCTTCTAACATAGCTCCAGGTTTTAAGGTACATGATGTTGTTGTCGACTCCAGGTTGTGTGTTGAATGGTTCGTCTTCTTTGGTCTGGTTGTCTTGATGCCCAAACTGAAATCTTCACGTGTTGCGTGATGCATGATTGAGCACTATCCTAGTTCCTCACTTCTTCTTGTATGCTTCTTCCATGGTAATGCTTGTCGCAACCATCTTCTACGACTCTTCCACCAAGTTTCTAACTCCGATAACGATCTTCGATCTTGGTCCTTCTTGTGAAAGCTCTGTCTTTACATTATACAGGGTAGTGTTGTCTATTATGCTTTCTGAACGTCAATCAAATTTTTCTTCCAGAACAAAGGGTCGTCTCACCAATAATCTCTATGTTCTTCTTTCGTTTTAGAACACAACACAATGTCATACTATGACAATTTGTCCAAAACACGCGAAAAACATGATTATTCTAGCCAACACCATTGGCATCATTCAAGTTCATAAATGTTATAACGAGTGCAAAGGCAACTTCAGAAATCATCTCAGGGAATTTTCATATCGCCTTCTTTCTTCTTCAGGAACTGAAATACTTCCCAAAGGTTACTCTCGGTTAGTTAACCCCCTTCTTAGAAGTTTTTGTGGTTGCTTCTTCAGTCCTTCAAATCTAAAATGATGCAATCAGACGCGGAGTTTCAAAGGAAGACCAAATTAATTATTGATACGCGGAAACAGATAATGATTAGTGATAGTGGTACGTTTAAGTTCACGATAGTCGATACGTCATCGCATACTTCTCTCGTTCTTCTTCATAAACAAACAAGAGCATCTAAAGAGGATCACCAAGGTAAAAAAAATCATACTCCATCAGCTCCTTCAATCTCTCAACTTTTATAGCACCATGGTTTCTTCAACTGAGATCAGTTCAATGCCCACTCTACTTCCTAAGCAGGAAGGAGTACCAAAAGGTTCATCAGAGAATACCGGAAAATCTTCGTACAACAAAATATTTCCCAATAGCAGAACTTTATAAGGGTTGATAATAAGGGTTTTCAGGAGAAACTTGATAATCATATGAGTTCGGGGTTGGTGTTTCCATAATGGTAGAAATTTTAGCAGATGTAGAGAGTCATCATAATGAAATAGAGTGAAGCAGATTTTTAAGGTCACATTTCAGATATGGTAGTCTATGGTATCTTCACGAATAGCCATTCAGTCCAAAAGACCGTACAATCAGACATCTCAAAGTCAAAGGATTCATAGAGTGAATACAGTCGTCAAATCATACAGATAGTTCATATATCAGAGTCAAGTACATGGTTCAACAAAATGTTGGGATGGATAAACGATCAGTTCAATGTGTGGGAATTTCGTTTAGCTTATTAGCATAAGTAGCAGGTAGGATGTGTATCATTGGTAATACGAATATCGTATAATCGTCAATTGTGAGAGGTACAGAATCTCAGTTATCAGCATCATCATGCTTAGTTAACAAATCCATATAGAGATAGTATTTACATCATACCCTTCCAAAGGAAACGGTTGGCAGAACAAGGTTCATCATTCAAAGAGAGGAAACAAAACTTCTCATATTCGTGGTTCATAATTACCAAAATTCTCATAGGAGTAATAATGGATCATACAGAGTTAAGTAGTATCGGATGATACATTCATACCCAGCATAAGTAATGAATTTACAGAATGTGTCGAACACATTGTGGTTGAATGACCTACGATGTGGTCGAAAAGGTGTCAAACAGCTTATCAAACAAATCGGAGGCGGAGATCAAAATCTGAAAGTGAAACTTAAATGTGTAAGGTATCCAGGTAGCTTTCCGAGGTATTCCAAACTTACTTGGTTACTAAGCTTAAGTCGCAAAACTTCTAACTTCTGAAACAAAGGTCCTTATAAGGCTTATCTAAGAGCAAAGGCACGATCAGAGTGATACGGAAGCAAATGATACTTACATAAATGTCTTAGTCTACCCATTCCTCACCGGTAATAACTTGGGTTCCTATGGGGAATCCTAATGTAAAGTTTCAAAGGTTGTCTTATGAGCGCCTACAGTGGAAACTTAGGGGTCCAAACTTCACAGGTCAAGGGTAAATGTATTACGAATCGCAGCCTGGTCTCTGATACCATAATTGTAACACCCCAACCCGATAAGGGTAGAAGTATTACATTACAGTGACATATCAGAACAAACACAAGCATATGATTCATACATACAATGAAATTCAGGGTTACAAATGAAAATCTGAAACTACAAGGTTACAAAACAATAAATACTATGTCTAATAAAGTGAAACTTCATCTAATCGTCTCTAGTCCAAAGCATAGTCTTCTAAGTCCAGTCACACTCTCTTCCCATAACCCAGCTTCCTACTAAAACCTGCCGCAGGAAAAGGAAATGCGGCTGAGCTTAAAAAGCCCAGTGAACAGATACATATACAAAGCAATGATAATGAAACAGAACTGAAATATAGTGCATTGGGGAAATAGAATAAGGAATAGATAAAAGAGTAATAGAATAGAAAGAAGAAAGGATAGTCATCTACCACGAGCCCAGAAACATATCATATCATATAAGCCGTCAATACCATAATTCTTCATAATCATATAGAGGGGAGTCCTCTCAGATAATCAGATAATATGAGGGGTGTCCTCATTCTTCAAATGGGTGGAGTAGCGAACTCCCAGAAATTTGTGAAAGGCATGTATAGCACACAGTACCAGTCACCAGACATATATCATAATCATAATCATAGTTAAATCCACTAAACAGAACAGATCTAGGATGCATCCATACGCCCCCGCAGAAATCATAGTGGCCATAACAAATCATATCATAAAGCGCGCATATCATATAACAGAAAGGGGACGGTGTAGCCAAATCACTAGGGCCACACACTAGTCATGCCAGTGGTGCATCACAGACACGCCTATGGTACCTCCATAGGTAGGGAAACAGAAATGGCTCGGGTATCAAACTAAGAGTCAGGTCTCATATCATACAAAAGGTCATATAGCAAAGGTGTATCTCAGAATCATATCAAAGGTTCATAATAGCAGTTCATAACAAAGGGTTCATATCAGAAATAGTATTCAAGGTCCAACCAGAGTCTATCAGGTCAAGGTTCATATTCAAAAATCAATTCATGGTTCAGTTCAAAAGTCCGTTTCAAAAGTTTCTATTAAAAGTCCAATTTAAATAATCTTTTAAAACAGTTTTCATAAAAATGGTCTTTCAAAATATAGTGTTCATGAAAGTTAAATAACCTTTCTTTTAAAAAGAAATTTAGCATCATTTATAAACATCTTTTCAAATCGGTTCTTCTTAAAACATTTCCATGGTATCATTAAGAAGGTTTTCATAGCATAGGTTCATAACGGAGTTCATATCAAGTGGGATCAACAGAGAAGGTTCAAGTAAAGGGGATCATAGCAATGGCATCAATTCGGGAACTAACGGATCAGAAAATGAAAGAGATCATGAGAAACCTTTTGAGAAAGGTCAGAATATCTGTACCTCAATCGTCATCGAAATCATAACATACGTAAGCATATGGAAACACTCCTTCTTCAACGAATCTACACGAATTAATGATTGGCTTATTATTAATAACTTATTCAATTCAGATTTCTCATTTTAGTCGGCTTTCCAGTTTTAGTAACTTTCCATTTAAAGTGTCTTTCCACTTTTAGCAGGTTTCCGTAAATAGTAAGTTTCCACTTTTAGAAAGTTTCCATAATTAGAAAGTTGAGTCATTATTAATGGAAACAAAGTATCTTTTAACATATTTACACATTTGGTCCTTAGGGTTTCACAACTTTACCCTTTATACCCTTACATTCCAAAATTACACTTTAAACCTTTTAGTCTTCATAGTTACACATTAAACCCTTAACTTATCCATTTTACACCATGATCACTTATTTTATCATATAATACGAATGGATACTCAAGTATTCATAATTTACACATTAAGTCCCTCAAGTTATCAAAGTTACATATTTAACCTTTTAATTTACAATTTCAACTTTTAATTATCTATAACTACATATTAAGCCATTAAATTACCAAATTAGCACAAAACCCCCTGAATATATTTTATTACTCAAATCAGTCCCAAGTTTCCAGAAATTACACTTTTAGTCCCTCTACTTTAATTAATTACAAATCGCACCAATTAAATACAATTAACTCATTTCTTGCAATATTTACACTTAGAACCCTCAAGTTATATTTTTCCCATATTCCTACTGATATATATGATCTTAAAAAAATATCCCAGATGTTTCAAAGTTGGCAAAACACACCCTTGTACTTTATTTTCCAATCGGATTTATTATAAAGTTACCAAAACCAAACCCTAATTTCATAAAATCATTATGCCATCATTACTCAATCATTATTATGCATTAATCACCAGATCCAAACATAAAAACCCTAACCCTAATTCGATTTAGGGTTTCTTTTATTTTCTTCATTGTTTTCTTAATTAGCCGATTTATAAAATAAATCACAACACGAGATTTAAGCTTCTACAATTCAAACCCATATTTTTACGAGATCATAATTAATATATGAAGTTCATAAAAATTATCATTCATATCCAGAAAATTCATATACAATGATATAGAGTTTTGTTGCGTTTTTAGGGTTTAATTCACCAAAACGTTATAGAGCATGCATGGATCGATTAGAACATTTTATTTGAGACTTATATGATGTAAGAGACGTGAGAAAAATACCAGACCAGATCTGGAACAAATAGAATAGGCTGGACGAATTACACCTCTTGAATTGGATAATACGACACCAAAAATTCCCACGAGAACAAACGCGACCAACAAACCTTGTAATCATTTTTCGAATATCATATATGATGTAAGGAACTCAGGAAAAATAGAAAATGAATTTATAAGAGGTCGTATGTAACATAACGAATTTACCTTTGTTTTAGGGCTCGACAAAAGAAAACGATTGCTACGATCGTGTAAGGCTTCAACAATTCGAATGGGATTTTTCTTGGCTTCTTAGGATGTTGGTTTATCACATAAAAATACCCAGGAGTGCTGTGTGAGTCGAATGGGGGCTGTGAGAATTGTTTGTGTGTTTATTGAAATCGGCAATTAGGGTTTTTAAAAGAAAAGATATGGTTTTTGGTTTTTAAAAAGAATATGCCGTGTGATGAGGGGTTTATGGACCAGAAATTTCGTGATTTAGGTTAGCCCAATTATTCATGGTGATATACTTCCTTAATTATCCAATAGTTATCCTTTTTAAACCAATTTAAATCATAATAAAATCAAGTTTGGTTTATTCGGCCCTTGTGAGGGTATTTTGGTAATTTTACCACTTTTATGAATGTTAAATAAAGTTGTTAAAATTATTTTGGATCATAACTTATGCATTGTCAGGAGTTTGGGATTTATTTGGAGACTTTATAAACTTTTAATTAAATTTTAAACTTGTAGGGGTATTTTGGTCTTTTCACATGTTCTCAGATTTTAGGTGTTACACTAACATTGAAATCATTCATCCAATACAACCATAAGCAAGTAATCAACACATAATTAACATCTAGGTTTCATTAGATCTAAGCAAACACAAGATAAATCTAGCCTAACATGGTGGAATCAAGACAAGCACAAGATATAGACAACCAACACATAGACATATTGATTGAATTAAAAGAATACTTATCTCAATTACACATGTAAGGGTGCAAGGGCCGAAAACCCTTGAAAAACCTGTAAAATACGTATATGGTTCGGCCTTAGGGTTTCTCCAAACTTGTTCCTCTCAATGAATGAAAATTAGAAAACTATATATAGATATTAGAGGCTGACGGCGTCAAGAACAAACTTGTGACGCCGTCATCTCGCCGCCAAATAAATCTTCGGACTGCCTTGATCTACATCTGACGCCGTCATGTAGTCCTCTTTTGCAGGCCGTCACACATTTAACTCTTGACGCTCTACTTGTGACGCCTTCATGTTTGTTCTGGGTCGTCATGATTTTTACTCTTGACGCCGTCAGGAATTCCTTCTTGACGCCGTCATACACTGTTCCCAGCATGGAAAATTAAGTCTTTGGCGTTTTCTTCACTTTTATGCTCCAAAAACGTCCGAATTGCTTCCTTTTCCAGATTTCACTGCCAAAGTACCTAAAATCACAAAAGGAATGATTTAGGGTAATATTTGATCAAATAAATTCAATTCCGGGCTTAAATGACCCCCTAAAAGTGGTTCATTTTTCACCTCATCATATACCCTTACACTTGAGATTTGCTTGTCCTCAAGCAAATGCGCTTTTATTCTAATCAAAATACAAGTTAGGGGTCATTTAACACTTATATAAAAGTAATTACAACAAATAATCGTTCCACTAAAGACCAAAGACAAGCACGGAGGTCATATACAAGTACCTCACAAATAGTGTTTAGATACTCACATCTCTCGGGTGTAATAAAGTATAAATTACAATATGGAAATGGAAGATATCTCTCACTACCTGTCATAGCAAAATAGATTACCATAGGCTTGGGAAAGGATCAAACCTCCACCACATGGCGTAAGCACCCAGGATAAACTATCAAAGAGGTCTTTTAAAGGGTTGTAATGTTAGGTGTAGGGATATGAAATACACGGTTTTGTTGGATATAGGCAGTCTTTACTGGTGGCGAGTTAACAATCTTGGTTAATTACATGTACAATATGGCGTTGCTAAGCCAAGACTAGACTCGACTTAAGCTAATAAATAAAAAAAACATAGAATGAAACGGGATGGTAGTCCGTATGTTTTTTCTCTTTTTCTTTTTCTATTTTTTTTTTCTTTCTCTTTATTTTTTTGATTTTTTTTTTTTTTTAATTTTTTTTTACATACACTCTTACCCTACCATCCAAAATAATACATCATAGGGAATGAACATTCCCCTTACACTTGAATCTTTACATACTTTACAATAAACTAATCTAACGACTCGAATTAAGAAAATCAAAACACTTGGAGTACTTTTAAGATTAACGCACATATGGGGGTAATAAATGATGTTCTTCCCCATTACTCCATAAAATAAGTACTTTACCCATGAGTCCCAATCGTCCCAAAACAATATGTACAAGGATATGACTCGACTTAGCAACCATGTAATCAATTAGATAGTTAACTTAAGGTTTAACACATAACAATAATGCACTAAAATTGAGCACATACACGGAAGGCTAAGGCGATTTGGGTGTACATTTAAGTGGGGTGTAACAAATTCTTCCTTTAAGTAAAATGCTTAAAGTTAGAAACGAAAAGATAGGCTCGGAGGGGTGTACTAGGGGTTTCGTGTACTAAAAATGAGTACAACGCTAAGGGTGTGGGAAAAATTAGTTGACTTAACTAGCCAAGTAATATGACTTAAATGGTCAAGTAATTATAATACGGGTTTAACACAAGGGTGATCCTAATGCCTCTTATCATGTATGAAATCCTACTACACGAATGTAGTCTCACTAGCGGTCTCGGGATGCATCACTAACGCAAGTTCTAGAATCTAAATTCTACCGGTACACTCATAAGCACTAATAGTAAATGCTTTTCCTATCAAATCTAAAGGCGAACCTCACATATTTGGGTGGAAAAATTTTCTGAATGATACGGTTATGTGCTAGTCATACAATCTCCTATCCATGAGACGCTTGCTATGGCTAAAGTTTCACTCCTAAATGTTGTAAAAAATTTTAAATTTGGCGCTAAAATTGCACTAACAAGTATTTCTCATAGTTTTATTACACATCTACCATTAAACAAACAAACTCAAGTGAAAGTGTATTTGTAAGGTATCATCATTTTACCCTCCCCTTACACTTAAGATGAACATTGTCCCCAATGTTCAAGTAAAGAATGTAAAAGTGAAATAAGTAAAAAGAATTAAATCAAATACTCCCCTGATTCGCTCGGCATGGATAATAAGGTGGCCAGGTTAAATCTTCCTCCAAGAAAATGAACAATCAAGGCTTCCCTTCCAGAAAAATAATCATCTTCTTGTCATACATAACCTGTAAATCCTGAGAAAACAGACAAGGCAACCTCGCATAAAATCGGCGGCAATCTACCTAAGTTACTAAATCCTAGAAAATAAAATAAGATATAATGCTTGTGGAATGAAGTTTGCAGATTTCCTGTAGATTATAAAACTTAATAATTCAACAAAAACTTTAAGACTCCGTTAGAAAAACAAAACCGGTAAAATTTCCAGATTTTTAGCCGTGACGCCGTCAAGAGTAAACTCGTGACGCCGTCAGAAGTGACCTGCAGAAATTCTTATGTTAAGTTTCTGGAAAATTTCTGGAAAAACTTGGTCCTACTTCCTGGAAAATCCTGCAAAACTTCATTATGACTCGATACAAGCATTTGACTCTAACAAATACGAATATACATGTTCACTTAATATTGTGGAGAATCATGATCGGTTTGTTTCTTAAAAACATATTTGGGGTTTCCCCTTACACTTATCTTTTGCAAAAATACCTTTTGGCGAAGTTAAGACTAGGCCAAAACAACAAAGTAAAGTATTTCCATTTTTTAGTTTAGAAGCATGATCTACCAACAATAAAAATAAAGCATGCATATGGAAGCAAATAACAAACAAACAAAATAAAAATCACACAAAATCATGGGTTGCCTCCCAAGAAGCGCTTTTCTTTATTTACGAGTCTTGTAGCTAGACTCAAGGTCATGGGTTACTACGTGACCTCATCATCAAACGTTACATCTTCCTCACCAATCATTTCATTATTATTTCCTTGATAATGTTTTATATGTTGTATGTTAACAGTAAATTCTCTACCTTCATCGTCTAATAACACAACGGCTCCTTTTTTAGAGGAACTTTTCACCGTAAACGGCCCATACCATCTAGACTTGAGTTTTCCCGGAAATAATCTTAACCGAGAGTTGTACAATAGGACTTTGTCTCCTTCTGAAAATTCTTTGGGTTTCTTAATTCTCTGGTCATGCCATCTTTTTGCCCTTTCTTTATATGTAATGGAAGACTCATAGGCTTCTAATCTAAGCTCATCAAGTTCGTGTAATTGCAAGAACCTATTAGTTCCGACAATTGTATAATCTAAGTTACATGCTTTAAGCGCCCAATAAGCCTTATGTTCTAATTCTACTGGCAAGTGACATGCCTTACCATACACCATGCGAAACGGGGTCGTTCCAATAGGTGTCTTGTAGGCAGTTCGGAATGCCCATAAGGCTTCGTCGAGTTTAAATGACCAGTCTTTTCTATTCTGACTAACCATTTTTTCAAGTATTATTTTAATAGCCCTATTTGTGTTTTCGACCTGGCCATTGGTTTGTGGATGATAGGCGGTGGAAAATCGATGGGATACCCCATACCTCTTCATGACCTTTTCCATTTGCGCATTGCAAAAGTGGGTCCCCCTATCACTGATGAGGGCTTTAGGAATCCCGAATCTAGCGAAAAGCTTTTTAAGAGAATGAATAACTACCCTGGCATCGTTGGTCCTAAGGGCTTGTGCCTCAACCCATTTTGAAACATAATCGATGGCAACTAAAATGTATTCGTTCCCCCCTGAAGATGGAAAGGGTCCCATGAAGTCAATTCCCCAGACATCGAAGACCTCACATACTTGTATAAAATTCTGAGGCGCTTCATCCCTATGTGATATGTTCCCGGCCCGTTGACATGCATCGCATGCCTGTACCATTTCTTTGACATCACGGAAAATTGTGGGCCAATAGAATCCCGCGTCGAAAATCTTTCGGGCGGTGGTGCTTATCCCATGATGCCCTCAAGAGGGACCAGAGTGACATTCCCTCATAATCTTTACTGCCTCACTTTCCGAAACACAACGTCTTATTATTTGGTCAGGACACCTTCGGAATAAAAATGGTTCATCCCAGAAGTAGTATTTTAACTGAGAAAAGAACCTTTTTCTTTCGTACCTAGTCAGGTGTTCTAGAACGAGTCTGCTTGCGAGATAGTTGGCAAAATCGGCGTACCAAGGCTCCGAATCAATCATTGACATGATTTGTTCATCAGGAAATGAATCCCTAATCTCACTTCTATCGTGCTCATCCAAGGGGTTTTCAAGACGAGATAGATGATCTGCGGCCAGATTTTCTGCCCCCCTCTTATCACGAATCTCAACATCGAATTCTTGTAACAACAAGATCCACCGAATTAGTCGTGGCTTAGCATCCTGCTTAGCAAAAAGATATCGAAGAGCCGAGTGATCAGTAAAAACAACTGTTTTTGAAAGGACAAGATATTCCCGAAATTTATCGAATGCGAACACTACGGCTAACAGTTCCTTTTCGGTGGTGGAGTAATTCTCTTGAGCGGGATTCATGGTTTTGCTGGCGTAGTAAATAGGTTGGAATAGCTTGTCACGCCGTTGGCCCAATACAGCCCCGACAGCGAAATCGCTAGCGTCACATATGATTTCAAACGGTAACTCCCAGTTGGGTGTAATCATGATTGGAGCTTGTGTGAGCTCCTTTTTTAAGAGATCGAATGCATCCTTGCATTCTTGGGAGAAGTCGAATGGAGCATCCTTCATGAGCAATTGAGTCATTGGCCGAGCTATTTTGGAGAAGTCTTTGATGAATCTCCGATAAAACCCGGCGTGCCCCAAAAAGCTGCGTATTGCTTTAACAGTCGTGGGGTATGGTAACTTAGATATAGCTTCAACTTTAGCTTGGTCCACCTCTATCCCATTCCCTGAGATCTTATGCCCTAACACAATCCCTTCTTTCACCATAAAATGACACTTTTCCCAGTTTAACACGAAGTTGGTTTCCTCACAGCGTTTAAGCATTTTTTCTAGATTAGCAAGACAGCGGTCGAAGGAGTCCCCGAAGACCGAAAAGTCATCTATGAACACTTCCATGCTGTCTTCCATAAGTTTGTGAAAGATTGCGGTCATGCATCGTTGAAAAGTAGCGGGGGCATTACATAGCCCAAAAGGCGTTCTTTTGTAGGCGAACGTTCCATAAGGGCAAGTAAACGTGGTCTTTTCTTGGTCCTCAGGTGCTATGGGGATTTGAAAATACCCTAAGAATCCATCCAAAAAGCAATAGTACTCGTGCCCAGACAATCTCTCTAACATTTGGTCAATGAATGGTAAGGGAAAGTGATCTTTCCTCGTGGCATCATTGAGCTTTCTATAATCAATGCATACCCGCCATCCAGTAACTGTTCTCTGGGGTACCATCTCACCCTTGTCATTCTTAACTACAGTCATTCCACCCTTCTTAGGTACAACCTGTACAGGACTAACCCATGGGCTATCCGAGATTGGGTAAATCAATCCTGCATCCAGAAGTTTGATGACTTCTTTCTTCACCACCTCCTTAATATTGGGGTTCACCCGCCTTTGGGGTTGCACGGTAGGCTTATAATCTTCTTCCATGAGAATCTTATGTGTGCAAAAAGTTGAGTCAATCCCCTTAATGTCGGCTACACTCCATGCAAGCACTCCCTTATATTTCTTTAGGACCTCTAAGAGTTTACCTTTTTGTTCATGTTCGAGGGAAGAGTTTATGATTACCGGCAGTTGGTCCTCTCCCTGAAGGAAGGCATACTCTAAATGGTTAGGAAGTTCCTTAAGATCAAGCTCAGGAGGTTCGATAATAGAAGGCTTAAGCTTTCGGAGCTCGAGATGCTCCGTGGCCTCTTGTCTAGGGTAGAAGGAGACTGCACCAACATCCTCCATCTTTTCCACCTCTAGCAAAGGTAGAAAATTCTCATCCCGTAACTAGCCTTCCTCGATTTGTTCATCAACACAGCTATCAATGACATCTGTGAGCTCATCAACCTTCCCAATGAAATAAAGCCGGTTAGCTGCTTCAAGAGAGAGATCCATAGAGTCCTTAATGTCGAAGGTTGTGCTATCGGTTCCCACTCGTAAGGTTAACTTGCCGTCATAAACATCAATGACTGCACGGGCGGTAGCAAGAAATGGTCTTCCTAAGATGATGGGTACCAAGTCATCCTCCTCCATCTCTAAGATTACGAAGTCGACCGGGAATTTGAATTTCCCAACTTTGACTAGCACATTCTCGCATATCCCTATGGGGTACTTGACTGATCTATCGGCTAGTTGGATGTTCATACGGGTGGGCTTTAATCCAGAGTATCCTAATTTAAGGAATATGGAGTGAGGCTTGAGGTTGATACTCGCCCCTAAATCAGCAAGAGCATTTTTTATTGATAGAGATCCTATGGAGCAAGGCAAGGTGAAGCTCCTTGGATCGTCTACCTTTTTTGGTAGCCCTCGATGGGTCACCACCGAACATTCTTCCCCGAGGGTCACAAGACCCTCGAGTTTCTTTCGGTTAGCGAGTAATTTTTTAAAATACGTGCTATACTTCGGCATGTGATAACAAGCATCAAGGAGGGGTATGGTGACTACTGAGTGTTTTAGATATGACAGGAATCTTTTATTATCATTATCAGTTTTCTGGTTTTTTAATCGGGATGGGAATGGGATTCTCACAGGTTGGTTAGGTGGGGTTGATGGGGAAGGGGTCGTCAAGGGAGGTTGGTTCGAAGTCTCGATGCCCAGATCCTCCTCCTCTTCGCGAGGTTTGTTTGGATCGGGAGTGATGGGGGACGAGCTCGGGTAAGGAGGGTCCTTGGTTGTTGTTCTAGCTTGAGTGGTTATCGCGAGCATGGGGTCTTTTTTGCTTACTGATGGCATTTCAAGGTTATCAAGGGCTGAGTTAAGCTTGTTGAACCATTCTCCAATGTCTTTCTGCTGCTCATCAACAAGTTCATTTGCTCCTGATCTCGAATTCAAGACCGTCCTCCCCTTCTTTTCTTTTTACCAGATTCCCCCAGAGGGTGTAATCGTCATTTTGGTAAAAAGGCAAAAGGGAGGGATCATCATAGATGTCACCTCCTGACAAGCATGCATGTTCAATCGTGGTTTCTCCTCCGCATTCCTCTACCTCATGCGGGCCCCCACAGTAGTCGCAGATCAAGTAAGGATTTGAAAGTTGTTTAGGTAACTGCGACCCCGCTAGGTACTCCATTCTTTTGTGAATTTTTCTTAACTGATCTGAAGTGATTTCAGAAATACTGACAGTCGACTCAGGTTCATCCCAAGTGTCATCCTGGTCTTGAGCATATTCTTCAATCCTATCCCATCCTTCTTCGGCACTAAGATTGGCTAATCTTCCTTTTCTAGAATTGTTGATTCCGTTCCTATCATTTAAGGAGACATTGTCGTAGAAGATTTGGACCAAAAGCCAAAGTTTGATGCCATGATGGGGAACTTGCCTTATTAAATCCTTGGATCTAATCCACGATTTATGGAAGGGTTCATTCTTCCCTTTTCGGAAGCGGATGATCCTATCTCTAAATGCTGAAGTTTTTCCAGGTGGAAAGAACTTCTCATAGAACTTGGATATGAGTTGCTCCCATGTGAAAATAGATTCAGAAGGGAGCTTATCATACCACTCTTGGGCTTTTTCATAGAGGGTGAAAGGAAAGAATCGTAATCGGGACGTGTCTCTAGTAGCCCCATCCGTGTGGAGGGTGTCTACTATTTTCAAGAAGTCTTTAATGTGTTGAATTGGATCTTCCTCATCTAATCCAAAAAACTTACACACACTTTGGACAAGCCAAACATCGGTCACATGCAAAACCTCATTGGTGTGTTCGTTTGGGTAGACAATGGCATTTGAGAAGCCACGAGGATTTGGGGAGGAGTAGTCTTTAAGGCGCTTAGGAATAGGAGTTGCGGGGGTACTCATCTCGTTGTTGGGTTGGGAGCTAGGGGTTGTAAGGTGATCTTCTGAATTTTCTTCAGAAAGGGGTGCATCAAAATCGATGGCAACGCTAGATGGTTCAGGTGTTGAGTGAGATCGTCTTAACCTACGCATTTCTCTGTCGGGTTCTGCATAAGGCAAGACAAGGTTTCTAGCGGAACTACAACTCCTAGTGATCCTAAGGTTAGAAAATTCGTCGGTTGCCATAGTGGCAGATGGTAAGAGTTACGAACAAAAACACAAAGAAATAAGATAGACTAAAGAGAACCTAAAAAAATAAAAATAAAATCTTACTAGAACGGAATCTAGCAAGTAGACCTAATAAAAAGAGATTCTAACCTAGACAATAACTATTCCCCAGGCTGCGGCGCCAAAAACTTGATGCGTGGGGTTTGCACCAGGCTTTACCTCTCAAGGGATCTTGAGAAGCTTACAATCCCCACCAGGCAGTGTACCTGATCGATGTAGTATAGTATAATGACAAGTACCGGGGGATTGATCGTTCAGCTAGGAATAGTGTCGCTAGGATTAGAAAACCTAAAGATTAAGTCTAGAGATGAGGGATGATTCTTTTTGTATTTTTATATTTTTTTATAAAGCAAGTTAAAATCTCGGGTTTTAAGGATAAGGGCGGAATTAGTTGCTAATCAACTAACCCAATACTAAGATGCAATCAAAATAAAATACTAAAAATTGAAAATAAAACTAATTATACAAAGGTTGTGAGCAATAAGTGGAGAAATGTGTTTACTTAGATTTCACTACTCCCTAGATATCTTTTACACGTTAATTACTTGTTATAGTTGCGTGGATGACGGATTGTATTCCTTAATACCATTCATGGGGTGGCGTACTTAACTCCCCAATCCTATGAGTGCCTACTTCACTCCTATGTCGAGCCGGCTAAGAAGCTCCTAACATGGGATCATTAGAATTTACTCATGCATTAAATACAACCAATAAAACCTTGTACACATCGGTTCATGTTTCCTAAGACGTTCAAGCATGTTACCAATTGGAGATCTGCCAGTTTTCTTAAGCCTAACATTGAAATCATTCATCCAATACAACCATAAGCAAGTAATCAACACATAATTAACATCTAGGTTTCATTAGATCTAAGCAAACACAAGATAAATCTAGCCTAACATGGTGGAATCAAGACAAGCACAAGATATAGACAACCAACACATAGACATATTGATTGAATTAAAAGAATACTTATCTCAATTACACATGTAAGGGTGCAAGGGCCGAAAACCCTTGAAAAACCTGTAAAATACGTATATGGTTCGGCCTTAGGGTTTCTCCAAACTTGTTCCTCTCAATGAATGAAAATTAGAAAACTATATATAGATATTAGAGGCTGACGGCGTCAAGAACAAACTTGTGACGCCGTCATCTCGCCGCCAAATAAATCTTCGGACTGCCTTGATCTACATCTGACGCCGTCATGTAGTCCTCTTTTGCAGGCCGTCACACATTTAACTCTTGACGCTCTACTTGTGACGCCTTCATGTTTGTTCTGGGTCGTCATGATTTTTACTCTTGACGCCGTCAGGAATTCCTTCTTGACGCCTTTGGAAAATTAAGTCTTTGGCGTTTTCTCACTTTTATGCTCCAAAAACGTCCGAATTGCTTCCTTTTCCAGATTTCACTTACAAAGTACCTAAAATCACAAAAGGAATGATTTAGGGTAATATTTGATCAAATAAATTCAATTCCGGGCTTAAATGACCCTCTAAAAGTGGTTCATTTTTCGCCTCATTACTTATACGACCAGCTTATCAAATAAGCTTAAAATAAGCTTAACGGGCTAATAAGCCCAATTTGTTATTTATAAAGAGTTTTCAAAATAATTTTCGTACAAACAGAATGGACTTAGAAATCATCTTATAAGAGTTTATTAGTTCGAATAATTTATGTTTCCTATTTGTTATTCATGTTGAGAATGAGATCAAGTTTTAAAATGAACATGTTATGTGTCGAAATTTGAAATTTACGAGGCCAAGTATATGACCAAAATCAATTCTGAAAACAGTTTCTAGGCCAAAAATATTCTAAGTGTTTTCAATTATTTCGAATGGGTCAAGACCACTTCTAATCGTGTCGTTCTTATTAAGTATATGTTATTTTTAGATCAAAAACTTTATGTCACTCGATTGCTAGTATATTAAACATTTAGGATGTCAAATAAAATGTATATGTCATGTTTATATATTACGAAATAATTAGACAAAGTAAATGTGCCAAAATCAAAATAACGAAATGAAAAATAATGAAAAGGGCTTCAAGTTCTCACCTCACCTCACAAAGGTGGCGTAAAAATGTGTATAGGGATCGAGTTGGAACAAGGTATGAATGTGGCTTGATACATGACCTACCAAAGGTCCAGGAATGAGAAATGATGGTACTTGAACTTGCTTCAAACTCCTCGTACGCTTGACAAACCGTTCGTCCTAATTTGATACTATAACTTCATGAAATTAGATTTTTGGTATGTTTATGTGTGTGTTATCAACTGAGGTCATAAGGTAAGCTTTATAGAGGGTAGTAGAGTGTATGTACAAGCAGGGATCATATGTGGTTGAGAGTTAGATCGAATGTATTGCATGTCGCCTCCAAAATCAACCAATCGAGTTTTTACAAGGCAAGGAATGTGTAAGATCATTCCTGACACTCCTGACAGCTGACAAGATGTACATAGTTGGTTTGTATTGATTGGGAAGCTTGGATGGTGGTAAGAATAGTTGTGACACGTTTTTACCAATCTTGTTCATATGGTTTAGGGGTTATACTTTGGACAGATTCAAGTGACAAAACGAGTGAGACTTTTGTAACAATTCGCATTTTCAGGTTAACTTTTATTCCCGAAAATTTTACTATTCACTTTTTACTATTCACTTTTTGCTATTCACTTTTACTATTCACATCAAAAATTTTTATTTCATATTCTCGTAAGTTAAACTATTTTAATGATAATCCGAGAATTTGACACTCGTCGGATCATTTCTGCAAAAATCACGAAGCCGTGTCCGAGATTTACTTTTAGGTTTAAACGTCATTCTAGCGTCCCGATATATCCATAAAACATTATAAACAATAGAAATATGATTTTCTCTCATTTTATGACAATTCCAAAAGTTTTGGAATTTTACGTTTTCCAGTTCAGCGTTTTACGCGAATTACGCGTTTTAGACCCGTGTTTCCAGTTTTTAGCAGGGTTTTAGCACCCGATAGATCCTACCACTCATTTTATAATTTATTATGGAGTATATTGATAAGTTCTAGCATATTTATAAGTTTCATATTTTTAGGATGCCCGGTTTTACATTTCGTGACTTAATAACTTATTTGATTTCATAGGTTACTGGTAAATCAAATAAAGTGCATTTGGTCGCTAGAGAAAAGCCACCAAATGCACTTTATTTGATTTCATAGGTTACTGGTAAATACATATCCTGAGGGCCACTATTTCACATCATTATTATGGTTATTTTGATGTCTGTTAATCGTTGCGTGTCATGAGCTTAGGGCAATAGAACGGTAATAATGTAGCATTACAATGACTGATGTTAGGGGCGTACAATGCTGTAGCCCACTGTTTTATCAAACCCCGAGATTGTGTTCACTATATAGCAGGAAAAACTACTAATAATTGGCAAACGAACTAATATTTTGGTGTTGACCCGGTTAGGTCAAACAAACTAATATTTTGGTGTTGTCCCAATTAGGACAAATGAACTACTATTTTGGTGTTGACCCGATGAAGGGCAAACCAACGGACTATTTTTGAATTATTAAGGAAATCATTCATTTTCTGATTTTGATAATCAACGATTTAAGCTATGAACACTATGGATATACTCACATTTTAATTTGATAATCAATTGTTGTTATAACTACTGTGGACTCATAAACTCTTTGATTTTGGAAATCGATATTTGAAACTATAAACTCTATGAACTCACCAACCTTTGTGTTGACACTTTTAGCATGTGTTTATCTCAGGTAACTAAACAAGAAGGAACTTGAAGGCACGGAGTGGGCTTGTAACCCGGCATGGGCTTAAATAAATGTTTTGACACATTTCAAATAAACTTGTTGTTTAAACTAAGAAACATCTTGATGTCTCGAATATTTGGTATTTTGAATGAATTAAACTTTAAAGCGTCACTTTTGTGTCGTTTTCAATGATTGTGACAAAGATCCTCGAAGTAACACCCAAAAAGTCTTCCGCTGACATTTTTAAGTCTTCCGCTGACGTGATGATTTTGGGCGTGTTACAATCAAAATATTTTCATAATTTTTGTTAGTGTACGTTAGTTCATTTGTTTTCAATATCATATGTCAAACAAATAACTATTTATTATCACAATAGGTATACTAACAATCACCAATAATTTAACTGTTATATCACAGGTGATACAATGCCGGTCAATATTGTTTTCAAATACTGTGGTAAAACCTTTTGAAACATGCACAATCTATCCACTAAACATACAAATCCACCACAAATCAAACAGAAGCATCACAACATATATTTTGTTTTATTAAACCTAACTTTTAATCTCTCATATTATAACATAAATCATCACAACATCACAAATTATCAAAAATTAACTAGTAAAACACACTAATAATGTTTCTATAACAGTAAAAACTAAAGTATTCTTTGTTTTAGATGTCGATTGTTTCATTTTTTGTTTGCTTTATGTGACTTGCACGGTTAAGTCAAATACAAATATCACTAGTGATAATTCACATATACAGTTCAACTTCAAATATCACTGGTGATACACAGGTATGATATTTTTCACTCACACATTTCATCAAACACTTGGTGTGCATCCATGTATACAAAGATTTTTACTCAGAAACTCAACCAAATTTAAACACTAAAAAAGACAACCAATAAAACAACTAAATAATTAGTTGGAAGCATCATACCTTCATCCCGAGGTTCAGTAGGTTCGTTTTAAACTGGTTTTTTTCGTAGATCTGCTTGTGCACTCGATGATTCTTCCATTTTTGTGTTTTATTGATAATTTGAATGGTTAAAAAGCGGTTATTTTTTATTTTTTATGGTAGTTTTTGATGATGGTTAGAAAGAGAAAGTAGGATTTTTGTGATATCGAATGTGTGAAAAGTGAGAGGTAGGGGGTGGGGTAAGTTTGGTGAGTTGGCAAAAATGGCCCCTCCGTGTTTTTCAATCTTAAAAACTATTTTTTTGATCCGACGGTCACGATCCGTCCCTTGGTATGTGGCAGTTTTTGAGTCCTCAAAATAAAGCGCCTCCAGCTTTATATTGGAGCCCTTCAAACACTTTCAACATAAGCTTTTATATGTTGTCCACAAAAAATAATCGGTAAGTATCGAAGCTGTTCAATTTTTATTTTTAGGGTTTCGATTTAAACCACATTGATGTGTTTTGTTTTATAATAATCAATTTTATTTTGTTTCGATTCATATATAATAGATTTTGCTTTCATTAATTTTAATTCAATTGTGTTGTATCAAAATCCTAAGGGGGAAATTAATGCATTTATTTTGTGTTTTATGCGGATTGAATTGTTTAGGGGGTCAACAAGAGAGGTTGCACTTTCTCCAATTTATTCTTTTTGTTTAGGTTGATGAGTTATCAAGGATGTACATAGAGTGTTTTCAAAGATACGAAGGGACTGGATCATGTGTCGAATATGTTTAAGCAGGTTGGTAATATACTTGACACAATTATATTTTATTTATTAATTTTTTTTAATTTGTTCTATATGTAATTGTGTTTTACAGCATGTTACAGTTGAAGGCATGACATTGGTGAAACAAGTATGCAGCTCATTCTCTAATAATCATCTTGATTTATTAATCATCTATTATCTCAATTTTGGGGTTATTTTTTGTGTTAAGAATTAAAACTAAAATTTATGGATTTTAGTTTTCATTGGAAGATTTGAGTTGTTTGTCTATGTTATGTGATTGTGGCTGAATGTGCTAGAAGGATCTTTGATTCGTTGTGTTTTGGTGTGCAAAAACAATTTATCAATATATCAACAAACGTGAGGTCTAAGTTATCGTGAGACAACTAGACGTAGAGAATTACGAGTAAACCTTTTAGGAAAAAGATTACCTCGCAAAAACTCGTGAAAGTGATATTAAAATTGTGAAACCGGGGAGTGATTTCCCGGGTCGTACCCCAACGAGGTGTGAATGGAAAGCTTCGAGTGAGATTGGGATTAAAATCTTGTATGTTGGAAAGATTGTTTGGTTTTGTGATACGTTAAATTAACGAAAATTACGAATTAACGAACGAAAATGGAATAAACGTAACCTAAATGAAAAATAAACTAAGGAATGCTAAGAACTGTTTAAAATTACCTAAAAAACTACGAGAAACATGATAGGGAAAACGGGGAATCCTAAAACGTAATCTAAATTAAAAACGCGACGTTTATTAAAAATAAACGTCAACGTATAAAATAAAACGTGAAATTTGAGCAACAAAGGTCCTACGGGTTCCAAATTAATTTTCTTACGCACTAAATGACAAACGAAAATTTTAGAAAAAAGAAAATTAATTTTTCAATAAAAACTCTATTTATTATGAATTAATAACTAATTTATACTAATTAATTGAAAATAAATATTAAAACTATTCTAAAAATTTTGAAACTTTTTTAGTAAATAATACAAGTTAATATGAATCTATGAAAAATATAAAAAGCTGACGTCTAGTGTAAAATAAGCAAAAAATAAGCAAAACTACAACTGATAAGTTAATTAAGTGAACTGAGCTAATATCTAGTAAAAGAATAAAGAGTGAAAGTACTTATGCAAAAGGCCCAAGGGCGCAGTTGGTTTGAGTGTGGTGTGGTTATGTTGCTTTGTATCTGAGAGGTCTGGGGTTCGAACCCTGCCCAGACCTTTTTGCTTTTATTTTATTTTTGTTTTCTTTTCTTTTGATTCTTTTTTTTCTCGACTGCTTGCTTAACACAACCACAAACTCAAACAAAAGTTACAAACTTCTTTTCTTTCTTTGAAATCAGATTACAACAACAAAGTTTCAAACAAATTTATTGAAATCAAAACAGATTTATGATCAAACTTTTGTTTTCAAAATTTTTGTTCAAGAAAATTTTCAAATAAGCTCAAATGAGCCAAAATAAGCTTAGCTAAAGCAACAACAATAGAAATAACCACAACAGGAACATACACAGGAATAACAACAAGATCATAACCAAGAACAAGAACAAGAATAGAAAACAAGCAGCGGCTGCCAACAAAAAGCCTAAATAGGCTTGAATAAGCACAAGCTTAAGCAAACACAAAGACAACAACAATTTACACAGCAACAAGCAACAAAAATTACAACGAGATTAAGAGCAACTTAACAAAAATCACAAGAATAACTAAGTAGCAGCAGCAGACAATAAAGAAGGTTAATTGCTGTCCAAATTAGGCTACCTAGCGACTAAAACTCAAAGTTAAGCTTAGAAGTTTACACCCTATACTATAAACTACTTAGGTGACCAAATCAACCATCAAATCTCGCAAGTTCTTATCTAAAGTATAGCCCAAGTGGGACTGTTTGTGGGGCTGTTGCAGCAGACAGAAATAGTGGGTGGATGGGTCAAATTGGGTGAGCTTGGGCAAAAAAAATGCATTGTTGACTACAAGGGTCTTACACAAGATAAGGAGCAAGTGAACTAACTTATTTTAAAGCTGAAACAACAAATAAACTAGGCCTAATCTAATGTTTACCTATGTAACTTAACAAAACAGTTACAACTAATGAAGTGATGAAAATTATTGAAAAATCTATGAAATTTTAATAAAAATGCTAGAAATAACTTCTACACGGCTGAAATTGACTAACTAAGGCTGAAACAACTAAACTTATTTATCCTTAAAGTCTAAAACATACAAATCAAGCTAATGCCAAACACTCTTATAAAAGCACTTAATGAAATTTTTAGACAAGACCAACTGTTAAAGCTAAATACTATAAGTAGACTAGATTTAATTTGAAATGAGTATTAGGAAAGAAGATACGACTACTACAAGAAACAGGGAGTAACAATGGAAGAAAATTTAGATTTTCATTAAATTAAAAATAATACAAAAGACTTAGAAATTAACTAAAATACTGAGAATTAAAACTAGAAACCTAATTGAATGACTATTAAAATCCTAATGCCCTCCAGGTTACAACATCACTAACTATTTATATTCATTCGACTAGGGTTTCACTTCTCTTGTGTGCTGCTGCCTTGTGCTTCTTTTGAGAGTGCCAGGATGAGCTGTACCATTTGTGCTTCTCGAAAATAATTCCCACCATTGGATTAAAACAAATAACATCTCAGCCCTTAATCTCTGTTTTGGCGCCAAAGTATTGTGGTGGATTGCCAACGTGGCAGTGGTATCTCGTGAAGGAGGTGGTATCATGTGAAGGTTGGGGAAGATAGTGGGATATGCTTTTGAGGAGGGGGAAAATGGTGATTTGTTTGGCGTGTAATGGAGAGGTAGGGATGGGGTGATTTTCTGGGTAAAGTGAGGGTTGTCTGTTTCCTGGGTAATGCGAGATGAAGAAAGGTTGGGGGGTGTATTTTGTTTGACCGATGTTTGACCAAAGGGGGGGCTGGGATATGTACGTTTTTATTAGAAACGCAATTAGGTTTGGGCTTGGGGTAATATGGGTGGGCTGGTGAAGGTTTTGGGCCCAAGATAAATAAGGTTTGTTATGTTTAGGATAAAAAGGTGTGGTGGGCTTGGTTTAGTAATTGGTCCGTTTGGTTTTAGCTAATATCACAAGGACCAAAGGTGTAGTTGCTGAAATTCCCGGGACTAAAAATGCCAAGTACCCAAAGGTCACCTAAAGGACCAATTTTGTCAACCTTTGATTTCCCGAGGGCCTTTAGATGATTAATTTCCAAACGTAAACACTCGGGGACCTTTTCTGCTAATTTTCTAAACTTCAGGGACTAAACTTGTTCATTTTTGAAAGCTTTTTACCCAAAGATCATTATTTGGTATTTTTTGGTTTTTAAGAACTTGGTTTGAATTTTCTTTCAAAATAATCGCTCAGGGACTAGCTTTGACAACTTTTGAAAGTTGGGGGACTGAAACTGCCAATTATGCAAACTTTGTTTGTTTTTCGTTTGTTTTCAATCATTTTGCATTTGAAACATATAAAACACGATCTTCGGGAAATTTTCATTATTTTGATGAATTCTTGAGTATTTTCTCGTGTTTTGGTAGTTAAAATACGGTAAAAATGATGAGTATTTACACACTCATCAATCCCCCACACTTGAGTATTGCTAGTCCCTAACAATCTTTTGTGAAAATTAATGGATTTGAAGTCTCTTTACCAAAAGCCATTACTTCTAGAGTAGCCAAATGTTTTGGTTCAAGTAAGAACTATGGTCCATTTGATAACCATATGATTTTGAGCAAACCATAAGCTTCCAACGGTTTTGATTTGTCTTTACCAGAAGCCGTTTGCTTCTGGACTAGCCAACTCTTGATGGACACAGTCAACATCTTGGTGAGTTGATTACCAATTATGGTTTTTCCACTGCCTTTACCACAAGCCATAATCTTGCGGGCTAGCCAACTCTTTCACTTTTTAGGATATGGCGAGTTGAGATACCATACAATTTTGGGCAAATTGCAAGCCGTCAACGGATTTGATGTATCTTTACCAAGAGCCGTTTGCTCCTGGATTAGCCAATCCTTTTGTCGTTTAGACATGGTGAACTGATAACCACAAAAATTTTGAAGCTCAAGTGAAAAAAAATTTAAAATTTTTGGCCAAAAACGGGGGTACTAGAAGGTAAAATGTGATCAAATTTGCTAGAATACCCCCCCCCCCACACACTTAGAATTGAATATTGTCCTCAATATTCAAAGTCCCGGCTATTATGCCGACATTTTGAACGTAAAAGGGCAACATAACAAGCTAAATGTGGAAACACCATTTTTGTTTTTTATTTTCACTTTATTGGTAACCACAGCAGGGGTACTCCCCCACACTTAGGGTGAAAACCCCATATACATGCTACTGTTTTTGTTTACCGAGTCGCTAGCTTGACTCGACCCCGAATTCATTGGTTCTTGGGGAATCATGATGTGGAAGAAACAATCTCCATTGGACTTTCATTCAAGATGTTTGGACAAACATTCGAAGCACGTGAAAGTTCCACACCGATGAGATAAGTACCCGGCTTTAAATAGTATAAACTATAAGCGGTGATGCCGGGGTCAAAGGTAATGTCTTCATTCCCGAAAGAGTGAAGAATAGGAGAAGTCACCCGATAGGTGAAAAAGAGAAAGAAAGTCATGATAAACATCTTGACTAACTCATCATCATCAGGAGGAGGATTCATGGATTCATAATCATGAATCTCATCATTTAAGCTCATGTGATCAAGACATATCCCGGGTGTGTCTAGATCAAAGTAGAAGTTATCATACTCCGGTGGAGATATGATATGAGTGAGTTTGATGCGTGGGAATCGCAACAGGCTTTACCTCTCGAGGGATCTCGAGAAGCTTACAACCCCCACCAGGCAGTGTACCTGATCGTTGTAGTATAGTATAGTGACAAGTACCGGGGGATTGATCGTTCAGCTAGGAATAGTGTCGTTAGGATTGAAATTAATCTAACTAGGTCTAAAGATGAAGGGTGATTCTTTTTGTATTTTTATATTTTATTAAAAGCAAGTAAAAATCTCGGGTTTTGGGAGAGTGGGCGGAATTAGTTGCTAATCAACTAACCCAAAAGCTACTATTTAAACTAATTAACAAGAAAACTAAACTAAGGTTCTACAAGATAAGTGAAGCATGTCTACCCATGATATGTTACTCCTTGCTAGCTATCCAATCCTACCTATTGAATTGTAACCTTGTTTTAATTGACGGGTTGTATTCCTTAATACCATTCATGGGGTGGCATACATAACTCCCCAATTCTATGAGCTCTTATCTCCTCCTACACCATGCCCAACACAACTATAGGGATTGTAAACAGTGGCTCATGCATTAAATACAACCAATAAAGACCTAGTACGCCTCGGTTCATGTTTCTTAAGACGTTCAAGCATGTTACCATTTGGAGATCTGCCAGTTTTCTTAAGCCTAACATATAAATCATTCAATCAAAACAAGAATCAATAGGAAACAAGGATTATAAACTAAACCAACTAGATCTTTTGAAGTTGTCACACCTTAATTGATGGAGATAGACACAACATCAACAAGAAATCAATGAGATCTAATCAATTATATACAAGTTTCACATAATCATAAGTAGACACAAGGTGAATTAGCAAAACATGATCAAAGAAAGACAATCAACAAGAATAATGAAAGACATAGTTGAGATAGAATCATCAAACCAATACATGATGTTTATGGAGTGATTGAAACCCTCTAAGTTGCTGGAAAAACACCCACCTAAACCCAGGAATCGACTTTAGGGTTTAGGGCTTAAAAATAATAAAGTTTTGATGTTATATTTATAGGCTGAAATCTGCCCGGCCCGGTCGTGACGGTGTCAGACCAACTTTGACGGCGTCACGACCAACAATTTTTTACTAAATTGTAGATCTCTTCGTCCTCTTCGTTTTCTTTTTTGATTCTCTCAAATCCGAGTTCGTATGCAAAAGTTATGGCCAAAACGGTGTCAGCTACCACGCACGCAAGTTTTGACCAGTTAACACGTGACGGCCTTGGGTGACGCCTTCACATTCTCTCTGGGCCGTCACCACTTTTACTCTTGACGCCGTCACCAAAATGCTCTTGACGCCGTCATCAACTACGGATTTTAATTCTTGGGGTTTTGACGCCGTCAAGAAAAACTCTTGACGCCTTCATGTACTGTTCCCAGCATAGAAAATTGAGACTTTGCCGTTTTCTTCACTTTTATGCTCCAAAAACGTCCAAAATGGCTTCTTTTCCAGAATTCACTCTCCAAGTACCTAAAATCACAAAAGGAACGATTTAGGGTAATATTTGATCAAATAAATTCGAATTCGGGCTTAAATGACCCCCTAAAAACGGATCATTTTTCGCCTCATCATATATCCCTACACTTGGGATTTGCTTGTCCTCAAGCAAATGAGCTTTTCCACCAATCAAAATACAAGTTAGGGGTCATTTAACACTAATATAAAAGTAATTACAACAAATGATCGTTCCACCTTAGTCAAAACAAGCACGGAAATTATACACTAGCACCTCACATTAAGTATTTGGATACTCTCATCTCTCGGGTGTTGAAAATTTATACGTCATAATTGGAAATGGAGAAATATCACTCTCTACCTGTCATAGCAAATAGATTACTATAGGCTTGGGAAAGGATCAAAGTTCCACCACTTGGCGTAAGCACCTAGGATAGACTATCAAAGAGGTCTTTTAAAGGGTTATAACGTTAGGTGTAGGGGATATGGAAAACACGGTTTTGTTGGATAAACGGATATTTTACTGGTGGCAAGTCAATTGTCTTAGTTAACTACATGTACAATGAGGCGTTGCTAAGCCAAGACTCGACTCAACTTAAACTAACCACAACTCTTTTTGGATTTTCAAGACACTATTTGACTTAAACATAAATAAAAGAAACGGATGGTAGCCCGTATGTTTTTCGCTTTTCTTTTTCTATTTTTTTTCTTTTTTTTTTCGATTTTTTTTTTTTTTTTTTTTTTTTTTTTTTTTTTTTTTTGCATACACTCTTACTCTACCATCCAAAACAATACATCAAAGGGAGCTCGTTTCCTCCCTACACTTGAGCTTTTACATACTTTACAATCAACTATTCTAATGACTCGAATCAAGATAATCAAAACACTTGGAGTACTTTTAAAAATTAACGCACATATGGGGGTAATAATTGACATCATCCCCATTACTCCATTACAATAGTACTTTACCCATGAGTCCCAATTGTCCCAAAACAATATGTACAAGATATGACTCGACTTAGCAACCATGTAATCAATTAGACAACTAACAAAGGGTTTAAACAATTAATAATAATGCACTAAAGATGAGCGCATACGAGGAAGGCTAAGGCGATTTGGTTGCACATTTGGGGTGGATTGTAAACAAATTCTTCCTTTAAGTAAAATGCTTAAAGTTAGAAACGAAAAGATAGGCTCGGAGGGGTGTACTAGGGGTTTCGTGTACTAAAAATGAGTACAACGCAAAGGTGTGGGAGAATTACTTGACCTATGAAGTCAATGTAATTATATTACAGGTGTAGAACAAGGGTTATCCTAATGCCTCTTATCATGTAGTAAATCCTAACTACACGAATGTAATCTCACTAGCGGTCTCGGGATGCATCGCTATCACAAGTTATAGAATCTAAATACTACCGGTACACTCATAAGCACCAACAATGAATGCTTTTTCCTAAAGATCTAAGGGCGAACCTCACATATTTGGGGTGGAAATTTTTGAGTGGTATGGTTTTTTGTGCTAGTCATACAACTCCTATCCATGAGACGCTTATTAAGACTAAAGTTTCACTCCTACATGTTGCAAAAAATTTTAAATTTGGTGCTAAAATTGCCCTAACAAATATTTCTCTCAGTTTTATTACACATTCACTATTAAACAAAACAAAAACCAAGTGGAGTAATAGTTTCTAATATACCCTCCCTACACTTAAACCGAACATTGTCCCCAATGTTCTAGATAAAAGATGTAAAAGTAAATAAATAAGAATGAAAGAAACTAATACTCCCCTGATTCGTTCACCGTGGATAATGTGACAACATGGTTAAATCTACCTCCAAGAAGACGAACGTTGAAAGCTTCCCTCCAGAAATATAAATCATCTTCTTGTCCTGTAATCAACAAACACAAAAACCAAAGCATCAAACCGAACAAAAATCACAACTAGATGTAATTCCAGACTTAGAAATAGAAACAAGACAAAGCAACAAAAGGATAGGATACTTATGGAATGAATTACAAATAGGAACTCATAAAACATATCCACAATTATTGACACACAAACAAGATAAAATATATGCTAATCATGAATTGTGAAGTTTTCATGTTCGAATTTAGTTCTTTTTAACAAGATATAAATTTCCCTACACTTATCTTTTTGTAAAATACCTTTATATGCAATTAAGACGAAGTTAAAAACAAAATAAAGCATTTTCACAAATTATTCGAAACATGAAATTAAACAACTATGATTAAGCATATATGACACAAACAAACAAATAAAATAAAAACATCAAACAATTAAAAACATGGGTTGGGTTGCCTCCCAACAAGCGCTTGTTTTTGTTCGAGTCACGAGCCTGACTCTACCCTTATTTAATAGAAATAGGGGAGGTTTTCCCTACACTTAGGATTAAGTGTGGGTGAAAGTAGCGATATACACCCTTAGGGTGTGAATATGCCACGTGAGGTGAAGGGGGTGAGTGAATGGCTTCCTTCATCCTAAAACTACCCGGATAATATTGGTTGATGGGTGGGTCGGTTCCTCTTTTGTCTCTTAGAAATAAATCTAAGGATGGGAAGTTGTGTAAAGGTTAAGGTTCCGGTTCATCAACATTAGGAAATTCCCTAGAACTAGGAGTAAGGTTATCACTACAAGTATTCAAACCTACATCCTCTAGTGGTGCTTGGTCCAAGGGTTCTACCTCAATTGGGGTTCCTATAGTCTCTTCTACTTCTTCCGGGTAAGTCACGGGCGGTGTATGTCAAATGATGGTAGGACTTGTGGGGTACTTTGTGGGCTTGGATTGTCCACCTCATCCTCCATTGTACCTAGATTACCTATGTGTTTGTTTTGTACTATGATTTTAGGTGACATCCACGCATGTATCCCTAAGTAATCATCCCCAGACAAACTTCCTGTTTGCTCCTTCAAACTTGTTATTGATTGATTTGTGATGTTGTTTGTCGGGTTGTCTACTCTATAATAATATTGGGCACAATCTTCTATGGCATCCCAGGCTTCTTCAGCATTTAATTCCCTAAGGTCCCCGTTGGTAAAATCGTCAATGTACCTTTGGTCATACGGGTGGACACTATAGTAAAAGATTTGAGTTAGGTACCATAGATCGAAACCATGATGAGGGACTATTCGTAGTAAATTTTTAAAACGAGTCCATGCATCATAAATAGGTTCATCTCGATATTGTTTGAACATCAAGATGTCATTAGGAGTGAATGGGTTTCGTGGTCGGTAGTATGGTGGATTCGCGTACTCCATAATGGTGAACGGAAGAGTCAATGGAAAGGTTTCTACGAACAAATACACAAAGAAAAGATAGACTACAAGAAAGCTAATAAAAAGAAAATAAAAATCTCACTAAAAAGGAATCTTATGAGTAGACCTAATAAAAATCAAATTCAACCTAAACAATAACTATTCCCCGGCAGCGGCGCCAAAAACTTGATGCGTGGGAATCGCAACAGGCTTTACCTCTCGAGGGATCTCGAGAAGCTTACAACCCCCACCAGGCAGTGTACCTGATCGTTGTAGTATAGTATAGTGACAAGTACCGGGGGATTGATCGTTCAGCTAGGAATAGTGTCGTTAAGATTGAAATTAATCTAACTAGGTCTAAAGGTGAAGGATGATTCTTTTTGTATTTTTATATTTTATGAAAAGCAAGTAAAAATCTCGGGTTTTGGGAGAGTGGGCGGAATTAGTTGCTAATCAACTAACCCAAAAGCTACTATTTAAACTAATTAACAAGAAAACTAAACTAAGGTTCTACAAGATAAGTGAAGCATGTCTACCCATGATATGTTACTCCTTGCTAGCTATCCAATCCTACCTATTGAATTGTAACCTTGTTTTAATTGACGGGTTGTATTCCTTAATACCATTCATGGGGTGGCATACATAACTCCCCAATTCTATGAGCTCTTATCTCCTCCTACACCATGCCCAACACAACTATAGGGATTGTAAACAGTGGCTCATGCATTAAATACAACCAATAAAGACCTAGTACGCCTCGGTTCATGTTTCTTAAGACGTTCAAGCATGTTACCATTTGGAGATCTGCCAGTTTTCTTAAGCCTAACATATAAATCATTCAATCAAAACAAGAATCAATAGGAAACAAGGATTATAAACTAAACCAACTAGATCTATTGAAGTTGTCACACTTTAGTTGATGGAGATAGACACAACATCAATAAGAAATCAATGAGATCTAATCAATTATATACAAGTTTCACATAATCATAAGTAGACACAAGGTGAATTAGCAAAACATGATCAAAGAAAGACAATCAACAAGAATAATGAAAGACATAGTTGAGATAGAATCATCAAACCAATACATGATGTTTATGGAGTGATTGAAACCCTCTAAGTTTCTGGAAAAACACCCACCTAAACCCAGGAATCGACTTTAGGGTTTAGGGCTTAAAAATAATAAAGTTTTGATGTTATATTTATAGGCTGAAATCTGCCCGGCCCGGTCGTGATGGCGTTAGACCAACTTTGACGGCGTCACGACCAACAATTTTTTACCAAATTGTAGATCTCTTCGTCCTCTTCGTTTTCTTTTTTGAATCGCTCAAATCCGAGTTCGTATGCAAAAGTTATGGCCAAAACGGTGTCAGCTACCACGCGCGCAAGTTTTGACCAGTTAACACGTGACGGCCTTGGGTGACGCCTTCACATTCTCTCTGGGCCGTCACCACTTTTACTCTTGACGCCGTCACCAAAATGCTCTTGACGCCGTCATCAACTACGGATTTTAATTCTTGGGGTTTTGACGCCGTCAAGAAAAACTCTTGACGCCTTCATGTACTGTTCCCAGCATGGAAAATTGAGACTTTGCCGTTTTCTTCACTTTTATGCTCCAAAAACGTCCAAAATGGCTTCTTTTCCAGAATTCACTCTCCAAGTACCTAAAATCACAAAAGGAACGATTTAGGGTAATATTTGATCAAATAAATTCGAATTCGGGCTTAAATGACCCCCTAAAAACGGATCATTTTTCGCCTCATCAGAGTTCATGGGAGAATTCCTTAAAGGTGAATGAATCATATATGGGGAGAGAATTATGAGAATGAGAAGTGGTACTGCCACTAATCTTCTCTCCCATATGATCAAAAGTAAAGGCTTCAAACTCCGGAATAGGATCATCGAAGAAAATGTCACTATCCTTAATGGGGATAGGAGACGAAATAGGTTTCTCTTTGAAAGCCTCGATTTTAGAAATGAGGAGATTGACATTCAATAATATTGCACGAAGTGCTTCATCTTTGATTTCAGTGTCAGTTTCATCATTCTCTTCTTCTAAGCTGACTAGCTCAGAAGGTAATCCTTCCATATGACTGATGTTTCCAGAAGATAAAGAATTTTCATCAATATGTGAAGTACTAAGCTCGATGTTGGGATTAGAATTTAAAAGGTTTTCAATTTCTCCCAGATCGGCTTCGAAATCAAACAGATCATCATCACTTCCCAATGGAAGTGGATTGATGTAAGTAAGTTCATCTGTGAACTCCTCAAGGAGAAGGTCAACATCAGAATGAGGCAGTGATGCCTCTACATACTCAACTTCTCCATAAGATGTACAATCATCATCAAAGTTGGAGAAAGTTTCAAAATGATCTTTTGGATTTTCAAGAGGGGAAGGTGAATCACACATATGATCAAAAGTTCCCTGTGACTCTCCTGGAATTGGGACAAGGTTCTCAACACTAGAATTTATGAATTCGTCCGATTCCTTTTCAGGAATAGTGCTAAGATGCTCATCCCCCATGTTCAGAGAATAAGTGGAAACTTCGGGTGTGATAACAACAGACTGAGGGAGTTGAGAAGTACTAGCAGTTATGGATTCTTCAAGTTCCATTTGATCAACGGCTAGTGATTTCGTCACATTATTTTCTCCCTGATTTTTCATGGAAGGAACCACAACTGATGAATTTGATGAGCCTTGACGAATATCAAAGGTATCTTCATCATCACTATCGTCATCGTCATCGTAGATGATAGTTTTACGCATTCGAGATCTTACTCTAGCTGCTTCTTCTGCTTCTTCAGCTAGTACTACTTTGTAAGACTTCGGACGAGGTTCTTCTGGAGCAGGTTTATTTACCAAATCCTTAAGATCATTTAAAGTATTTAAAACATTTTGCAAAAGTTCTTAAGGAAATGGTTGAGGTTGTGTTTCAAAAGTTTGGTATTGTGGAGGTTGGTCATGATAATTGTTGTCACAAGGAAAAAGATTCCTAGTTTGACAATCGGTGCTAAAATGCGGACCTCCACAATACTCACAACTGTATAGTTGTGAAGTTGGTGCATTTTGAAATGATTCGGCATTGCAATTTTGATAATACGGATTATGCTCATATGAAATGAAATTGTTTTGTAGCTCATTACAAAAGCTCGGATTAGAACCGTAAGCGAATGAATTACTCGAACCACAAAACAAACAACTTCCGTTTTGAATATCATTACCACATCGTTCACACGTGCACCAACGACATGGTAGACCGAAAAGTGGCTCATCACAACCGACGCAAGGAATAAACTGTGGAAAACTAGAAGGGGGGTTGAATAGTTTACCGCTTTTTCGATTGTTATTTAGCTTAAATA
This sequence comes from Artemisia argyi, assembly GCA_030686995.1. Classification (NCBI taxonomy): domain Eukaryota; kingdom Viridiplantae; phylum Streptophyta; class Magnoliopsida; order Asterales; family Asteraceae; genus Artemisia; species Artemisia argyi. Next base: position 109,454,537 of record CM060704.1, on the reverse strand, counting down.
TCCTTTTAGAAATTTTACGTTTGCTTAAAGATATAAACACAACTTTATATGTTTGATTCTTTGAAAAGCTTTTCATGTGAATAACAATTCTAAATTTACTTGTTTCATACTTTGAAAAGCTTTACTTGTGATGATCCTAACTTTGCTTGTTTTAGTTCTTTGAAAAGCTTTACATTTGTTTCAAGATATAAACACAACTTTACTTGTTTTAATTCTTTTGGAAAGCTTTATATGTGATTAGCAATTCTAACTAAAAGACAATATGTAATAAGCAAAGATAAAGAAAGAAACGATCAAACCACAACACGATTGTTTATCGTGGTTCGGCTACAAGGACTCTTTTTCCTTGCCCTACATCCACGCCCCGAGTTTCCAACTTGAGAGTTATAAGCACTAATCAACAAGCTCCTTTCACCGGCGGAGAAATCCTTTACAACGTCGCTTACACTTTTACCGACACTAAGCTAGATGTCGAGTTCTTTTACAAGGGTACAACCACTCCCATTCGCCCCTTACACTTTTACCGACACTAAGCAAGACGTCGAGTTCTTTTACATGGGTTCAACCACTCCCGTTCGTCGCTTACACTTTTACCGACACAAAGCTAGATGTCGAGTTCTTTTCCAAGGGTACAACCACTCCCGTTAGTTCTTTTACAAGGGGACAACAACTCCCAACACACTATGTACTTTGAGGCCTAAAATACTAACCGATCACTTCTACATACATGATACAAATGAAGTATAAACTACCAAAGCTTATACATGACAAAGCTAACAAGTCTTGCAACTTAGAGTTGAAACTTGTAACTTCTTAGATGAACATGTGAACTCCTTTGCTACATAAGAGAATCACACAAGTTAGTAGCTACTGAGTATAATGAGAGAATATGTGTAAAATATAACTCTAAGTGATGAGGGATTTCTTGCAAGTCCTTTGGTATTTATACCAAAGAAAGTCAGTAGTCTGGCGGACACGGTGGTACCCTCAGAAGGGGTCCGCCCGTGTTCCTCCAGGGGTCCGCCAGAACTGTTCAACCAAACTTACAATAAATCACTCCAAAACAAACAATGTCACATCTACTAAATACTAGTCAACATGCATTGCACCAAACATGGAATACTTCCAAAGTGTGTAAGAACTTCATGGATAGTCAAACACATAAACAAGCAATGTCACATCTACTAATTACTAGTCAACATGCATTGTACCAAACGTGGAATACTTCCAAAGTGTGTAAGAACTTCATGGATAGTCAAACACATAAACAAGCAATGTCACATCTACTAACTACTAGTCAACATGCATTGTATCAAACATGGAATACTTCCAAAGTGTGTAAGAACTTCATGGATAGTCAAACACATAAACTTACCATAAATGCACATTGATGAGATGTGACACTTTCTTATTAAAGAAATACTTTCTTGTTAAGGAAATAAAAACAATGTTAAGTTTAAAAAGAAATGTAAAGAATAGGTATAAGCAAAACACTAGTTTTAGTGTTAAGTCTTATAAAGTTAGTATAAAAACTTGTTTTTGCAAAGATGAGGTGATAAGCACTAAAAACTTGTTTTTGCAAAGATGAGGTGATAAGCACAAGTAAGCACAAGTTTATATAAATTCTCCCCCTTTTTGTCGAAACAAAAAGAAGAGTAGCGAAGCGGAAGTAAGCACTTGCTCCCCCTTGGACGATACTCCCCCTAAATGGAGTGCCAAGAGAGGAGACATGGATTTTGAACCTACAAGAAAAAGGTTAGTTGTCGCACAAGACAAGTCATGAAAGCATTTCATGTCTAGAACACAACTAATAGTTGTGAAGTGGAATAATGCAACACTCATGCTCCCCCTTGAATATTACTCCCCTAAATGGAGTATCAAGGAAGGAAAACATGGATAATGATCCTACAAAGAGAAAGGTTAGTTTCTAAAACACAAGATATATGTATGCTACCATAGCAAGGTATAGTTCACTTATTATACCTAAATGGTCAACAAACAATGCACACCTTGTAGTAGAATGAAATTCATTCCATGTAAACCTTTGACTCTTAAAGAGTCAAAGACAAGAAAATTGGATGACACCATCCTACTTCTAAAAATAAAGAAAAACAAAAAATAGACTAAGAACATAAAATGCTACAAGGAAATCATCATTTTCCTTAATGAGAAACATTTTCCAAAAAACAAGGCTAAGGTTGTTTAAGGATCAAAATGTGTGTTGGAGGGTGTAGCGGGTTTTGTTTTGAATGTTGTGGAGGTGACACGGTTTTGGTTTGTTGGTTTAAATGAGAAACAATTTCCAAAAGAAACGGTTTTGTTTCATTTTGGAGACTCTAAACTTGAGACTATCCAAAATGTGGTTTAGGATAAACCTCATTTTATTGGATAGGGTGAAACAACAATGGTTTTCGGTGGTGGTTGTTGTTGGTCTTGGTGGAAGATCATTGAGATGCTTTTATTTTCTTATACGAAGAAAATAGAGATTCAAAGTGTTGGGAAGGTTCTTGTGGTGGTGGCAGTTATTGTTGTTGTGGTGGTTGTTGTTTGAACAAAATGGTGTAGGCTTGGTTATTTGTAAATGGTTACCATGAAGGTTGTTGTGAATGGGTTGAAACACAAATGATTGTAGGTGTGTATGACCTTGATCATTTGGAAAAATTGAGGATTTAGCATAACGGTAGGTCAAACTCTCAAGCAATGACGGTGGATGAGATGCATCATCCAATGACTCATTTGGTTCAAATGTTGGTTGTTGTTGGGTTTCCATTTCGGCAATGGTGTTAAAAAATGACAATGATGGAGGGCTTGATGGTTTAGGTGATAGGTTTTCAAAAGTTTCCAATAGTGGATGTGGTGATGTTGGTGGTGTATGGAAAAGTTCCATTGGTGTAAGTGTTAAAGTAGCAAGATTAAGCAAATCTTGAATAGTGATCACATTGGTATTGAAATGTGTTGAGGATGGTGTTGAGGTAGTGAGGTTAAGGAAATCTTGGATAGGTGAAGAAATGTTAAGCAAAGCATCACTTGAAGATGATGAGCTTGACTTGACGGTTTTGTTGAAGCAACAAGGTTTGACACTAATCCTAGTGGTTTTTGAGAAAGATTTTGATGGTTATGGTGTGATTTGAATTGTTGCAAAACTTTCAAATTTATAAGGTTGAAAAGGTGTTGAAATGGGTGTTTGGATTGGATGTTCTACCATTCAAAGAATGAGGTTTCAAATGATTTTCATGACCATGTCACATCATTTGATGTTAATTCAATGGAATAGGGTGGAGTGAAGGATCAACATATGCACTCAATGCTTTGTGATCATGGGATGTGATTTGGTTGAAAATGTTTCAATGGTTTGAAGGATCCTTTAAAAGGTTTCCTTGGGTTAGTTATGTTTGAATTTGAATTTTTGGAGGGAAGTGGCTTCCTAATTGTTTTAGTGAGTGAGAGTTGTTCTAATATGGTTATTGGAGTTAATGGAAGATGTTTCTCACTTAGGATAATGGTTTGACACTTTACAAGTTTTGGACTTAGGAAAAATGACAAAAATTTTCTGCAGGTGACTGGCGGAACCCTCACAATACAAAGGCGGAACCCTGTTTTGGGTTCCGTCTGGTCCGTTGGGCAATTTCTGGGTTTCCCAGAAATTACACTGGCGGACCCCAATTTTGGGTACCGCCAGATCCGCCAGGGCTGAAAAAATTGGCAGTCCGCGATTTTGACCCGCGAGACGATTTTCAAATTTTTCGAAAACTCCTAAAATCAAAAAGATACTGCATATCTAGTTAGGCAATGCAAGAATTGAACATGTAAACACACATATCATAGGACTTTGACCTTGACGTCGAGAATTTCACTATACTTAGTGAAAATTTCATAAACATGAAAATTTGACAACTTGCCAAATGTTGTCTTCCTGCATCATTGTTAGTTCCTACAAGTTCCAAATGGTACCAAATATCTTACCAACACACAAATACATAACACATAATGTGTTAATGACCAAATCGTTCAAATAGCACCTAGTGCCAAACACTCCTACACACCCGCTCTCATAGACGGTCAATCTTCTTCTTGAGCATTTCAAGAAATCTCTCGATGTTTTTGAACATCCCCTTTGTTTGCTTGAACTTCGCCGACTCATTTGGAATATCCAAGAGTTGGAAAATGTATTCTAGATGTGGGAGCCTAGAGTTGGGCAAAGCCTAGAATTGGAAAATGTTTATCTTGGGCTTTGTAGATTCTCCTATCACTTAGTGGGACAAAAGCGTGTGGAATAAGAGAGCAGTCTAGGTGAAGACTTCTTAGGAGTTGATGGAATGGGAGAGATGAACCTAAAGAGACGGGTCAAGAGAATTCCATATGGCATAGGCGTTGTGCCTTGCACGGTAATGTTGGTCATTTTCTTGATCATGAGTAGGCAAGGTTGAAGGGTTGTCTAACGGACAAGGAGTAGAACATGTAGCGAAGGCAAACATTGATGTGATCCCGGTTTCCTATGGTGCTAATTACATTGATTCTAAGGAGTTCTTCCCATTCCTTGAATTTGGGGCTTGAGTTCATTGAATTCCATTCCATATGGGTCCTTGATGACCTCATTTCCGGTTCTAGTTCTTCTAGTGTTGGTGGTCCTAATGAAGAGGTAGTCACGAAGTTCATCTTTGGACACAAGAGGGGTATCATAAGGATAGATGCGGTCAAAGAGTATGTCAAGAGTTGAGAGGAAGTGCAAGTTGGAGTAGATGCAAGTACCATGGTTTGGGACACCTAGGATTTGAGCAAACTCCTCGAGGGTGAAGGAGTATTGATGACTACTAGCCCTAAAGTTAATAGACAAGCGACCATACTCATCCTTGGAGAGGGTGATGGATTCATAGAATTCTAAAATAAACCTAGAACAAATGGGCTCGTCGATTTCTAAGAGACACTCAAAGTTTGATTGTGGCAAATTCCGTGTAGAGGTTTGTACCTTCTAAGAAGGATGGATCAATGGTTCTACCCTTATGGACATATTGTTTTTCTAAGGCTTTGAAGACAACGATTTGAGTTTGAGTAAGACCTTTGGTTTTGTGGTGTTTGGGTAGGTACTTGATGGTGTCCTTGTGGTCGTAGTGAGTTGGAGGAGGCATGATGATTCCTAGAAAATCAAAATTTCTCATTTTAGTCTAAGTGAACGACTATTGTAATGTGTATGTTCTAGTGTGTGCCTATATGAAAACAATGTGGAGGTGCGGTTAACTTGACTCATTTTGATGCTTAAAAATGTTTTATAATGCAAGTGATGTTTTAATGACGTTTTTCATTTGTTTTAACAATGTGGTGAACGGTGGTAAAGTATGGTTGACGACCGAGAGTGGATATGTGAAATGAGGTGGTGATTGCTTGACAACATTTAAAGCTTGGATATCTTCTTTGTGTTCTTCACTTGCTAGAAGTGGAAGAAACGCATTTCATAATGAAATTCACTTGACTTTTGACGACATAGACAAATATGTTAATGAGAGTATGGATATGACAATTGCCCTTTGTTTTAAAGAGCGACACAAAGGTGAACATAGGTTTATGTATCATGAAAGGTGGTTTAATCTTAATAGGTTAGGTTATAGTGGGGATGACACACTTGTTTGGTTACATTGTGGAATCTTCTTGTGAAGATGACTAGGTGGAGTTATTGGTGAAGATGATATTGACTCTTGGTTTCTTTGAGGGCATGGAAATGGTGGATGACTCGATATTGATAGGACAAAGGATAACTCAGTTTCTCATTTCACATTGGTTGTTTGAGGTTTGAGTGATGAAAGGTTATGAGGAATATGCTTGAAGTTTTGCTCATTTTGTGAATCTTATGGGCTGATGGTAAGTTGGAGTTATGAGTAAAGAGGTGTTTGGTTTTGAAATTAAAAATAAAACATCCTGTAGATTTGGTGGACCAGGCGGAACCAAAGGGAGGGTTCCGCCCGTATGGTCTGAGGGTTCCGTGGGAACTGCAGGGGGAAATTCAAAAGGGATTGTCTTGATTTTTTTGGTTTTATCCTAATGTTCAAAACTAAGGTTTTAGGTCTTATGAGTCCTTGACTAAACCTAGGGATGATGAATGCTTCTCATTCAAGAGGTTTTGTGAAAATGTTGATAGAATGGTTAACGTATACGACTTTCTTAGTTAAGATGTTCCTCAATGAACATTTTTACCAAGGCGATGATGATGGATCACAATATGTCAATTAAGAACATAATGAATTGAATTGTCGCTGAAGTCGATGCTTCCTTTGTTGAAGAGATAACAATGTTGATAAAAGAATTCCGTTGTTGATACGTATTTGCTTGTTCAAGTGGAGCTTGTTGATGTGCTTCTCCATCCGATACTTAATTAGAGAACCTCACGCGTTTTGGAGAATCATTGGGTAAGTAGGTATAAAAGAGCAAGTACCACTTGTGCTTTTCTTATCAACTTATTACCAACATAGTTCCATTTGGCATACACTATGGTTTCTATTCCCGTTCTTTTGGGATACCATAATCCTAGTTGTGTAGTACCTTATGATGTATCCAAACAAGCTCAAGTAAAGAGTTGTTTAAGGATCTTCTTTAACACGAGCACATAGACAAATGCTAAACATAATGTTGGATCTAATTTTTATGAGAACAAATAGTCTTCCGAACATTTCTCTACGTTTAGTTTTACCTACGGATTTACTAATCTCATTCTTGATAAGTCATCAATAACTTAACCATTGAGAACAAGAGAGTAACTAGGAATGTCTTTTAGTTAAAATCCCTTGCTTTTGGAGCTTGCTTTTATTATCAAAAAGTCTTTCAAATATTGACACTTATAATCACATGATTACTTCGAAACATCTATTTTGTTTCACTAGTTGTTTTACTCTAAATTCCAAAAACTGTTTTTGTTGGATTTGTTTAGACACAACTATGACCTATAAATCAAGTTTTATAACTTATGTCAATTTTGCATGATTCAATGTTTGACTCAAGGTGAGAAGATGTTAGTCTGTAATTTTATTCTTAATGTTTTTCACAACATACTTGTCTTGCCATCATTGGGCTTTCGACTAAGTTATCATCTACCAAAGATGATATCTTAGAAGGAGGAGATCACTCGTTAAATTTTATATTCAACGACTCCTCGACTCTTTGGGTTTTCTTACTTAAGACACTATGAACTCTTATTAGTTTTGAAAAAGTCCAAGAGGTACAACATCATGAGACTAAGTGTCACATTTGATGAGTAAATCCTAGATGTTGAAAACTCATTTTCTTTCACACATCCTAATGTATGCTAATGTGATTTATTTCACCTTGTGTGTTTTATGTGAGATTATCATAAAGGAGTGATTGAAGAAAAACACAATTTAAGACTCAAAGTATGGTGTTTGAGAATGTTGTTTAACAAAGGTTTGTTTTGCAAGCATCACAAAAGTGTTAGACATTTTAACACTTAGGAAATTCTTAGTTAGCTCACTTGTAAGCAAGAGTTGAGTGAGACTCACTCAAGAGTTTCTCGTGTTTATCTCTTGATGGTTAAAGAACCAAAACACCTTATATCTCCTACTAGTACTAATGACGAAATTCCTTGTTGCATAGAATCTAATCTTAGTTATTACTAATAGCAGGTAAACATTTTAGAGTATTACTAATAACACATATTCCAACATATAATGCTAGAAACAAGAGACAATCAAAGTCAAGTTAAAGTAATGCGTACCTTTTAAATTGCATAGAGATGCTATCAAGAGGATAAACACTACGCGTAAAATCTTGGTTTGATGACACGCTTTGAAACTCAATTACTCATGTATCTAAGAAGGTTAGATAATCATATAAAAGCATAGAGCATGATAATCTTAAACTTTTTATAATGAGTTTCTATTAGAGATTGAATTATCTCTAAATCTCTCTTCTAGGTTAGACAAATTTTACTTGTTTTGTTTTACTAGTTGATGGTGCTTTTGAGTTAAATCCTAATCCGGTTTTATCTTTTAACACCCTTTGACTCCTCAACAATCTTTCAAGAGATTTTGAGCTTTCATCAAATTTAACTAATATTTTTCCTTTTTCATTTTTCTTTTTAATCTCATGTTTGTAATCTAGACATAATTTACATTCTAGATCAATTTCAACATTACTCTCAATTCTAGACATTTTATATTCTAATAAGATTTCCTTTTCAAAGATATTCTTAAAAGATTTTGAAGACTCATTCTTGAAGATAGTTTTTAGGTCCATGTTGCATAAACGTTTAGACTCATTTTCTAGTTTAGAAAACTCTAGGATAAATTAATCAAAGCAAAAGTGTTTGGTTTTAAAGTGTACCTTGTTTGATGTTTTATCTAGTTTAGAATTGCAAACCGAATGATTTACTTCATCTTCATCCGTGTTATTCCATGAATCGTAAGCAAGTCGGATCATTGTCTTCGTCAACATCCATTTCATTCCAAGATACGCAAGTAGGTTCATCAAAACATACGTACTCATCTTCACTTGTACCTTCATTTAAAACATTTAAACTAGTAGCACATGTATTAACTTCTACTAAGTGTCTATCAATTAGTTTTTCTAAAACTTCTAATTCATATGTAAGATCAAATTGATCATCTTTGACTTGACATATTCCTTGATGAAAGTTTACCATATTTTTCCAAACATCATTAGCCTTTTGACAAAAATACATTCTTTCATATTTGGTACTAAAGCTTTGTAAAGCATTGTTTTAGCTTTAGTATTTTTATCAAGTTTGAGATAGTTATCTTGGTTTTCAAAAACTTGTTTTCTTTGGTTTGAAATTACCAAAAGAAATAATATGCCTGATTGAGCCCAAACGGTCAACCTAAATTGACCAGGTGATGGTCAACTAGGTCAAACAGCCTAGAGTCAATGCTCCGCGGAAGTATAAGGTTTCCCCGGGTCGTATGTCCCGACGAGGTGTGAATTGTAAACAAACGGTTAAGTAATCGGGTGAATTTGGATGGAAAGGGGTTTGTGATTGATTACACTACTGATTTGTACAAAGAAATAGCTTAAATAAGCTATATGAATAAGACGTGAAAATAGGAAAAACCAGAAACGTTTAAAACTTAAAAACGCGTACGTTACGTTTAAATAAAACGTAAACGTACAAAAAAAAACGTGAATTCTATCAAATATAAATCCCACAGATGTGAAAATTATATTTTCGGAATCCAAATGATAAAAGAAAATTATGGGAAAAAGAAAAATATTTTTTTTACACTATTATATTATTTATTATTAATTAAAAACTAATTTATAAATATTTAAACTAATTTAAATTATAAAAAATATCAAATGAACAGTAAAAATTTCAAAACTTTTTATAAAAATACTTAGTGGCATAAGAAAGCTGGGAAAAATATAAAAATGGTACAGAGCTTATTTATTAAGCACACAATAAGCTAATAAGTTTATATAAGCTTAAAAGAACTAGTACTACTATATAAATAACCCAAGAGACTTAAAACACTAAGATATTACCAGCCTAGATGGTGCACGTGTGTGGGTTGGTGGTCTGGGTAGCCTGAAGGTCAAGGGTTCAAGTCCCACTTGCCTCAACTTTTTACAAACACTTTTCTTTTTGGTTTTTCTTGTACAAAACTACTTAAACACTAAAAACAACAAACTTTTATAAAAGCAAACCTTTTAAAATACCACAATAAGCACTGTGCAAGCTTATAAGCTTGACAGTGGACTTATTAATTTGAAAATGAAAATTTTAAACTTGAAAGGCTTCTAAAATGCTACAAGCTAAACACCAAAAGAAGTAAAAAGCTAAAATGAACTGAGGGTGACCCAAATAAGCTGAAATAACTGAATAAGCAACCTGGAATAAGCTAGAAACAACAAATAAGCAAATCCTATTTTATGGCTGCAGAAAAAAAAATGGTTAAGGGGCAACTTTGGAGGCCTAATAAGCTATCAAGAAAAATTACAAAAAATAAAACAAAAATACTAGCAACTAGCCTAACTACCAAAGAAGCTCTGTAACAAATTTTAGGTCATTTGGATTAAAAACAAAGAAATTAAAAATCAAAATCAAAATCTGTTTTGGACAAAAAAAATAAAATGTGCAGGTCTGTTGGTTGTGGAGGTGTTTACGCCATCTTAAAACTCTTAAAATAATTCATAAAAATCAAAGGTAACTAGGAAATCAACCCATTTACATGCATACCAAATTTCAAGTAAAACGGGCTTATAACGAAGAAATGAAAAATCAAAAACTAATTTGCTGTTTAGGCTCTTTTTCGGCTAGTGCAGAATTTTTGCAAAATGGGGCAAAAACAAGATTTTTGACTTAAAAAATCAAAGACCATGTTATGGAAAGGTGCACTAACCTAATTGGGACTAAAGTGAAGCAATGACAACACCTAATGAAGGCCTAAACTAGTTTTGCTAATTAGAGATTATTTAAATAGTTATAAATCTAAGAACTTAAGAAACTCATTCAAAACCTTTAAACCTTGATGCAAATACTTAAAAACTACTTGTAATTACTCCTAATATGGTTTTAAAGCAAGATCAAATTCAGAAAATTGCCAACACTCTTTTAAACCAAAAAATGATCCACTATGCCAAACACTAGTTTATGCTAAAACGGTTTTTGGATTTTGTTGTTTTATGATGAACCAAACTATACTACTGATGCAAACTATTTTTATAAGCTATAAGAGAGATATGTAAACTGAAATGATGCAGAAATAAGCAGTTTATTAAGCTAAAATAGTTAATGCTAAATTATGACTAAAGTGAGTAAAATGAGCAATTCTAAGAACTAGCAAACAACATTTAGCAAATGAGGAACAAATAGTCTCAAATACACTACATAAGCAGGAAAATACTGAATAAGCACTAATTTAAGCGTGCTGTGGAAAACTAGATGGGGGGTTGAATAATTTTACGTCGTTTTAATTGTTATAAAACAAATTGTTTAAAAGTTTTCGTTGATTTATAAAATATAGATTCGATGGTATATGAAATCTAGTTATACACAATATGAACAACACTAAGTATATATACTATGAAGCAATAATTATGTAAGTAATGAAATAAGTAAAAGATGGAAAGATCAAACCGAGAGAGAAGCGATTTATAGTGGTTCGGCTACAAGGCACCTTCCTTGCCCTACTCCACTCCCCGAGCACCTAACTCGAGAGTTTTCTTCACTATATCAACAAGCTCCCTTATGGCGGAGAAAACCTTACACACCAATTTATACACCACAATATCTTCACACCTAGATCACAACTACTACACACCAATTCACTACTTAATCACACCACTTCTTTCACACCTATCTTCTACACACCATTAATCTACACACCAATCTTCTACACACCAATACTTCTACACACCAATTCTTCTACACACCAATACTTCTACACACCAATTCTTCTACACACCAATATTCTTCCTAACTTATCTTTTTCACAACTATTCTCTAACAAATATTCACAACTAATCACACTATGAAATAATAATCAATGATGATGCTCAAACAACTTGGATGTGGAGATCACAACTAGTTGTAATACTTCTTGTCTTTAGGGATAGAAATATTCTTCTCTTGCACTTGAATGGATTATGTATGGATCACTTTGAAACAAAGATTTAAGAATGTATGATCAAAGGATTTATAGATTGGAAATGGAGATCTAGAACAGAAAGTTCTGGAGTGCAAAAGGTGGGGAAAAAATCCAGGTTTAAGGTGGTATTTATAGGCAAAAGTTTCTGACAGAGGAGCGTGGCCGGTCCCCTTAAATCATGGCCGGTCCCCTTAATTTTAAGGGGACCGCCCTTTATAATTAAGGGGACCACCCAGCTGAAACGGCCAGAAACTTTGTCTTTTAGTGGGGAAAGTTTATTTGGTGAAAAACTAACTGATTTTGGTTAAATATTTGAAATCATATATTTAGTATGATTAAAACATTTTTCCTTATTACCAAAAGTGTTTTTCAAAAATATATAATAAGATTATATAATTAAATAAACTTTGTATTAGTTAATTAAATACCCCTTTGATCATACATTGCACTAAACACTTTGTTTATTCATACCTTAAGTGATTTGGATGTAAAGAGAAATATTAATCACCAAATACTTGTTTATGTCATAAGTTTTAGTTCTTTGAGGTTATATTTTGTAATGATCAAAACATAGAGATATTGATAAAAACTTAATAATGTTTTTTAGGCATTATTTATGTCAACATTCTCCCCCTTTTTGATTATTACAAAACCTTAAACTCAAAAGATTTAAAACTTGTTATTAGACAAGTATTATAGAGTTTACCATTTCTCTTCTCCCCCTTTTTGTAAAATCAAAAAGGTTAGGCCGAATAATCTTCGTGAAAGAAGTTTAAACGGGTAGAGAACTCCCCCTTGATGTATGCTCCCCCCTCGTTTGAGAGCACAAAGGGAACGAGCAATTGGAATCTTGGCTACAAAAATATTTTGAAGAGAACAACACACATATATATGCAAAAACAACAATTATGCAAATAAAAATAGATTCATTCAAGCATGATAGAAATAATTAGCATAACAACATTCAATATGCTTGTAGCATATTGATTACAATAAAACAAAATAAAAGATATAGTCCTATATTGCCTAAGAGAGCACTTGGACTTGCTTGCAACCCATGGTTGATTTGTTTTATTTGCTTGAAGGAAAACAAAAGCATGGAGCTTAGATGTTTGATTGAGGTGGATATGGGGTGTTGTATGGAGCGGAAGAAGTGGATCTCACGATGTTGTATCGTGTTAAGGGTGGTATTGGATGATTACGAGTGAGAAGATATTCAATCCAAGAAATATCTTCACTCAAGTAGAGGATTTGTTTTTGAAGGAATATGCAACAAGGGCAAAAGTGAGTGTGATTTGTAACTTGATCCAAGTTAAGAGAGTGGGGAAGGCAATTTGCATAGGGTGATGATGGAGGTAGCCCTTTGTTGCGTTGTGCAAGATGCATAGCAAGGAGATCACTAAGATCATGGATTTGGTTTATTTCATCACGGAACTTTTGTTTTTCCGTGGCAATGTGGAGGGGATCATAGGTTTGGTATGGATGAGTTGGGTTTGAGTAGTTGGAATTGTAGTTTGATGGTTGATCAAACTTGCATGGATCATTATAAGTTGTTGGAGGTTGAGAGGTGTAGTTTGGCTTGAAGGAAGATGTTTGGCCAATGTTGTATGGTTTGTAAAGTGGATCAAATGAATGCCTTTGTTGGTTTGACGCAAAGTTTGGGAAATAAGAGGTTGGTGGTGAGGAATGATTTCCAACTTCATTTGTGATGATGGATTTGTTTCGAGGACTTTTTCGTCGCCAAACGGGTTTTTCCGTCATCCTTGCTAGCCTTGAGGCTTTTGATTTTGGTTTGTTTGGAGAGTTCATGATGGGATGAATGGAGAGCTTTGAGGATTGGGGATATTTATAGTGTAAGATTTGTGTGTTTAAGGATGGATAAAGTTTGTTTGGAGGATTAGGACAAAATGTGTTGGTGAAAAATGGGAAATGTAGGTTGAAATGGGCTAAAAAGCAGAAAAGATTCTGTAAACCCGACCATCAGATGGCCGGTCCCCTTAATTAGGGGGCGGTCCCCTTAAAATTAAGGGGGCCGCCTTACATAATTAAGGGGGCCGCCCATCTGGTGATTTCCAGATTGCCAGAATTGGGTTTTTGGTAGAAAATTTGTAGAAAGGTTGTGTTTTTGGACTTGGATTCAAGCAAGTTCAATTACTTTAGGCAATATAGCATCTAATCTAACATTAGATATCATGCAAAAACACATAGGCACAAGAGCAAATAATCAACACATAATAAGCAATAGGAGGTAAGTAAATGCAAGCACACTTAAGCTTCCTAAGGCACCTATCTTGAATTAAAGGCAAGGGCAATTAGTGAGTGAAAGACTAATGATGGATCAAGATGACACCATTACTAGTGAATTTGTCCTAGTGAGTGTCTATATGCAACAAATGTGGAGTTGTGATTGTTTCGACACCTAGAAGCAAAAAGAAATAACGATCCTAAGAAACAATCCAAATGATCTCCTTGATTCAATTTTTGCTCGATCATGAATGTCAAAGACATATATTAGATTATATACCTTGACAATTTATGTGAGAGTTTATGCATGATTTTGAAATACAATGTTTTTTAGAATTAGTCAACAATGCAATGAAAATGATTTTCATGTGATTCCTAGATTGTGAGAATAAAGATTAGAGAGAATTGATTGAGTTTTTTTTTTTTTTTTTTTTTTTTTTTTTTTTTTTTTTTTTTAAATTTATGCAAAGAAAATAAATTTTCTCAATCTTAAGTTTTGAGCGAAATAGATTCCTAGACTCAGAGAAGATGGAATGAAAGAAAAATAAATTTTCATGCAAGTATAACTTAGAATTAATTCAATGTAATTTAGTCAACTTGTTCCATCATTCCTAATCCTAAACGCAAGTGGTTGAATAATTCACGCTTAAGGGGTTTTGTGAATATATCCGCAATATTGTCTTCCGATGCAACCTTTTCTATAGATATATTTCCTTTTTGTACATTATCCCTAAGAAAATGGTGACGTATTTCTATGTGTTTAGTCCTAGAGTGTTGTACCGGATTTTTGCTTAAATCTATCGCACCTTTGTTATCGCACTTAATGGGGACATTTTCTAACCTAATGCCATAGTCTACGAGAGCTTGTTTTATCCATAGTGCTTGTTGACATGCCTTTCCGGAGCTTACATATTCGGCTTCGGTGGTAGAGATAGCAAGAGCGGTTTGCTTTTTCGAAAACCAAGACGTTAGACAACATCCCATAAACGTGCAAATACCGCTAGTACTTTTTCTATCTACGTAGTCTCCCGCATGATCCGAATCCGCATAGACAATGGTTTCTATGCCGGATTCCTTAGGATACCATAATCCTAAGTGTATAGTGCCTTTAACGTATCGGAAGATACGCTTAACCGCTTCTAGGTGAGAGGTTTTGGGATCCTCTTGAAAACGGGCACAAAGGCAGACACTAAACATGATATCGGGTCTACTTGCCGTCAAGTATAGTAAACTACCTATCATTCCTCTATACTTGGTGTTATCTACGGACTCACCTTCATCGTCCTTTGTGAGCTTTACCTCCGTAGACATGGGTGTTTTCATGGGTTTTGAGTCTTCTAGGCCAAATTTCTTAAGCATTTCCTTAATGTACTTAGATTGGTTAAAGAATATTCCATCATCTAGTTGTTTTATTTGTAATCCTAGGAAGAAGTTGAGTTCACCCATCATACTCATCTCAAACTCATCATGCATGATTTTGGCAAACTCATCACACATGTCTTGACAAGTCGATCCAAATATAATGTCATCAACATATATTTGAACAATGATGAGATTTGGGTCTTTCCTTTTAGTGAAAAGAGTGTTATCTACCATTCCCATGGAATAATCATGTTTAATAAGAAAAGCTTTTAATCGATCATACCAAGCTTTGGGAGCTTGTTTGAGTCCATACAAAGCTTTCTTTAACTTATAAACATAATCAGGTTTTGCGAAGTCAATGAATCCTGGAGGTTGTGCCACATATACCTCCTCATTGATAAAACCGTTAAGGAATGCACTTTTCACATCCATTTGAAATAACTTAAAATCTAGGGCGCAAGCATAGGCAAGTAATATCCTAATTGATTCTAGTCTAGCTACGGGGGCATAAGTTTCATCATAATCAATTCCTTCTTGTTGATTATAACCTTGGGCAACTAACCTAGCTTTATTCCTAGTAACTATTCCATTCTCGTCTAACTTGTTTCTATATACCCATTTGGTTCCTATGATGGTCATATCCTTTGGATTTGGGACTAGTTCCCAAACATCATTTGCCTTAAATTGATTTAATTCTTCTTGCATAGCTATAATCCAACTTTCATCCTTTAAAGCCTCACTAATATTCTTAGGTTCTATTGCTGAGAGGAAACAAAAGAAGTTGTTTTTATCTTGGGCTTGTGACCTAAGGGTTCTTTGGTTAAGATGTCCTATTATATTATCTAATGGATGTGATCTAGATTCTTTAATATTAATAGTTTCGTTATTTTCTAAGTGGATGTCTTCATTATCATTTCCTATAGGTTTTGTTTTACTAACCTCAATGGCTTCATCTTCGACTAAATTATCATCTTCTAAAGGTAGCGTTTTAGGAGGTGGTGGTGTTTCATCAAATGTTACATTTAGTGATTCCTCTACTTTCATGGAGTGTTTGTTAAGTATTATATATGCTTTACTATTTTGTGAGTATCCTAAAAATATTCCTTCATATGATTTTGGATCAAACTTAGTGAGGTAGTCCTTAGTGTTTAAAATATAGCATTTACTTCCAAATACCCTAAAGTAGCTTAAGTTTGGTTTTCTATCTCTTAATAACTCATAAGGAGTTTTTCCTAGAATTCTTCTAATTGATACCCTATTTAATATATAAGTCGATGTATCTACGGCGTGACACCAAAATTTTTGTGGAATGGATTGTTCATTTAACATAGTTCTACTCATTTCTTGTAGTGACTTATTTTTTCTTTCTACTACCCCATTTGATTGAGAAGTACGAGGAGCGGAGAAATTGTGAGATATTCCATTTAACTCACAATATTTTCCGAATTGTATTTCGTTATCAAATTCCCTACCATGGTCCGTCCTAATGGCCACTATTGAGCATCCTAATTTATTTTGAATCATTTTACTAAATATTTCGAATTTTTTAAAGGCTTGGGTTTTGTCACTTAAAAACCTAGTCCACGTGTATCGTGAGTAGTCATCTACTATTACTAAGGTATATTTGTTTCCTCCATAGCTCCGCACAGCGGATGGACCAAAAAGATCCATATGTAATAATTCTAGGCACCTAGTAGTGGATACTATATTCTTAGCTTTGTGACTAGCATGAGCTTGTTTTCCAATTTTGCATGCATCACAAAAATGCTTGTCATATTTTAGATTAGGCAAGTTTCTAACTAATTCCTTAGAGGCCAAAGATTGTATTTGTTGCATGTTAGCATGTCCTAATCTCCTATGCCACAATGTAGAGTTTTCATCTAGGGTCGTTAGGCATATCCTATCTTCAGGTTTGTTTCCTAGTTTCATAACATATATTCCTCCTTTCCTAATACCTCTACCTATAATTTTTCCATTCTTAACTATTTCGCTATCTTCTTCGGAAAAGATAACTCTACATTTATTATCGCATATTTGGCCTACACTAAGTAAGTTATATGTTAAATTATTTACATGTTCAACATTTTCAATAGTAAGTGAGTCTTGAGAAATCGTACCTTTGCCAATAATTTTTCCACGCAAGTCACTACCGAAAATAACGTTACCTCCATTGTATGCCTTGTATGTAGAGAATAGCTTGCGATTCCCCGTCATGTGCCTCGAACATCCACTATCCTTGATCCATTCGTCAGGCTCCAAGTCAATTCCAAGGCATATTTCGTCGGTTGCATTTGCCACAAAACACTTTTCTTCTTTTGGTTTTTCCACTTCTTCTTTATCACTATCACTCCATGCTCCACTAACAAATGCGCTTTGATTTTCATAACCCGGCGGCTTTAAACATTCTCCAACGAGATGATTTGGACTTCCACATCTAAAGCACTTTCTTTTCACGTAATTATCACTTCTATTTCTTTGGAACACCTTTCTTTCGTCACGTGGTGATCTAGTGAATCTTCCTCGTCTCTTGAAGAATTTCTTGAATTCTCTTACGGCCATCGCATATTCTTCATCTTCACTCTCGTCACTTGAATCATCATCGTCACAAGGTTCCATTTTGGCTTTTAGAGCAATGGATTTGATTTGTTCTTTCTTGACTTTGACCGTTTCCAAATCTCTTCTTATAATTTCTTCATGGACTTTCAAGTTGCCAATAAGCTCATCTAGTGACAATGTCATCAAATTCTTTGATTCTTCAATAGCCGTGACTTTAGCTCGCCATTTCGGATGTAATGCCCTAAGAAATTTCCTAACACAATTTTTACTAGAAAATGTCTCATCAAGTGCTTTTAAACTTGTGATGATGGTGTTAAATTTAGCAAAAGCATTATCAATTGATTCCTCTTCCAGAATCGTAAATTGTTCATATTGATGTACAAGAAGATCTATTTTGTTATCTTTAACTTGACTATTACCTTGGTGAGTGATTAGTAAAGAATCCCAAATTTCTTTTGCGGTTTTACACATAAAAATTCTTTCATATTCTTTACGTGGTAACGCATTATAAATAACCATTTTAGCCTCATTATTTTTTGCTAGTTTCTTTTTCAAATCATCATTTTGTTTTTCAAAATCTACAATTTCATCCATTTTAGTTTCAACATTATATTGAATAGGAGGAAAATCACCAAAGGTAATAATATGCCAAAGATCAAGATCTTTTGATTTCACATAGGTTTCGAATCTATTTTTCCAATATAAAAATCCATCACTTTCAAATAGTGGTGGTCTTTGCATAGATTGCCCTTCTAAATATTTTTCAGATTCCATAGATCGTTACAAGTTTTAAAATACAATATATTTTAAAAATCTTGCTAGACGTGGCTCTGATACCAATTGTGGAAAACTAGAAGGGGGGGTTGAATAGTTTTACGTCGTTTTAATTGTTATAAAACAAATTGTTTAAAAGTTTTCGTTGATTTATAAAGTATAGATTCGATGGTATATGAAATCTAGTTATACACAATATGAACAACACTAAGTATATATACTATGAAGCAATAATTATGTAAGTAATGAAATAAGTAAAAGATGGAAAGATCAAACCGAGAGACAAGCGATTTATAGTGGTTCGGCTACAAGGCACCTTCCTTGCCCTACTCCACTCCCCGAGCACCTAACTCGAGAGTTTTCTTCACTATATCAACAAGCTCCCTTATGGCGGAGAAAACCTTACACACCAATTTACACACCACAATATCTTCACACCTAGATCACAACTACTACACACCAATTCACTACTTAATCACACCACTTCTTTCACACCTATCTTCTACACACCATTAATCTACACACCAATCTTCTACACACCAATTCTTCTACACACCAATTCTTCTACACACCAATCTTCTTCCTAACTTATCTTTTTCACAACTATTCTCTAACAAATATTCACAACTAATCACACTATGAAATAATAATCAATGATGATGCTCAAACAACTTAGATGTGGAGATCACAACTAGTTGTAATACTTCTTGTCTTTAGGGATAGAAGTATTCTTCTCTTGCACTTGAATGGATTATGTATGGATCACTTTGAAACAAAGATTTAAGAATGTATGATCAAAGGATTTATAGATTGGAAATGGAGATCTAGAACAGAAAGTTCTGGAGTGCAAAAGGTGGGGAAAAAATCCAGGTTTAAGGTGGTATTTATAGGCAAAAGTTTCTGACAGAGGAGCGTGGCCGGTCCCCTTAAATCATGGCCGGTCCCCTTAATTTTAAGGGGACCGCCCTTTATAATTAAGGGGGCCGCCCAGCTGAAACGGCCAGAAACTTTGTCTTTTAGTGGGGAAAGTTTATTTGGTGAAAAACTAACTGATTTTGGTTAAATATTTGAAATCATATATTTAGTATGATTAAAACATTTTTCCTTATTACCAAAAGTGTTTTTCAAAAATATATAACAAGATTATATAATTAAATAAACTTTGTATTAGTTAATTAAATACCCCTTTGATCATACATTGCACTAAACACTTTGTTTATTCATACCTTAAGTGATTTGGATGTAAAGAGAAATATTAATCACCAAATACTTGTTTATGTCATAAGTTTTAGTTCTTTGAGGTTATATTTTGTAATGATCAAAACATAGAGATATTGATAAAAACTTAATAATGTTTTTTAGGCATTATTTATGTCAACACGTGCAATAAGCAGATTCAAATAAGCAGTTTTGAATAAGCTAAATTAGAAACTTGACTTACAAACAAATGCAGTTGAATGGTATCCAAATTACTTTCTAAACAATCCTAATGCTCCCCAAAGAGCTCTAAACCAAGCCTTTCAGCTTTCTTCTTCTTCTTTCTTGAATTTTTTATTTTTTCAACTATTTTTTCTATTTTTTTGGTATTTTTGATATTTTAAAGTAAGACATGTAAAGATGAAATACAAAGGTTGAAATCAACTTATAATGATCAAAAATGGCTTATGAAACAGTAAGGAAACTAGTTTAACAACTTTTGGCTAAAAATGAGAAATTTCAGAATTTTGAATAAAAACTAAATTGAGTAACGAACTTGGAATCTTGATTAATTAAACTTGAATTACATCAATGAAACTGAAAATACACTAAGAAAACTGAAATCCACACTTAAAAGGCTAAATTGATATTAAAACTAAACTAAGAACTACTAACTACTACTAACTATATTAGCTGCCACCCAAGCTCTGTCTTCTCTCTTGCTTTTATATTCATCTTCTAGGGTTTATGTGACCCACAAGTACTTTCCCACTTCTGAAATTGACCATTGGATTTATATAATTAATCTTGGCCTTTGATTTTGTTTTGGCGGGAAAACGGTTTTGGTGGAATTATGACCTGGAGGAGGGGGGTTGTAAGTATCACATGGGATGGGGTGTAGGGTGGTTAGTAGAGTGGAGAAGAGGGGACAGGTTGGTGGAAAGGAGGGGGGACATGGAAGCAGGTTACCAGGGAAAGGGATGAACAGTGGTTCTGGTGTTTGTTTGATCTGGGTCAAAGCTGGGTGGTATTAAAAGTGGGGATGGACTGGGCTGCGGTGGGCTGTTTTGGTTTTGGGTTTGGGTAGGGCTAAAAGGGTGGTTTGGTTTATTTGTTTATTTTGGTTTAAGAATAATAGTACAAGGACCATACATGTAACTTTCTGATTTTGAGGGGCCATTCCTGCCATATTTTCCATAGATAAACCAAGGACTAAACATGCCATGTTAAAATATCCCGA
Source organism: Artemisia argyi (assembly GCA_030686995.1). Classification (NCBI taxonomy): domain Eukaryota; kingdom Viridiplantae; phylum Streptophyta; class Magnoliopsida; order Asterales; family Asteraceae; genus Artemisia; species Artemisia argyi. The sequence goes on along the minus strand of CM060704.1, from coordinate 109,433,558 downwards.
GGACCAATATTTAATATTTGTCAAAATTTAAAAGTCCAGGGATCAAAAATGCCAATTTGTGAAACTCAGGGACCAAACATGTAAATTTTCCAAAACTTTTACCCAAGTGTTATTTTTGATAACTTTTTATTTTAAAGGGACTTGGGTTGACTTTTCTTGCAAAATAATTGCACAGGGACTAGTTTTGTTAATTTTTTGAAAGTCGGGGGACTGAAACTGCCAATTTTGCAAACTTTGTGCATTTTTCATTTGTTTTTGCTCGTTTTGCATCTAAAACATATAAAACACAATTTTGAAATATTTTCAGTATTTTGATGCATTACTGAGTGTTTTTGTATGTTTTGCAGTTCAGATTAGACCAAAAATGATGAGTGTTTGAGCACTCATCAATCCCCCACACTAAACTATTGCTAGTCCCTAGCAATAACGTTTTGAAAACTTGATGGATTTTAAACTCTTTTCCAAAATCCATCACTTTTGGAGTAGCCAGGTGCAAGAACTGTGGCACACCTGATAACCGTGTGATTTTGAGCAAACCACCAGCTGTCAACGGATTTGAGTAGTCTTTACCAGAAGTCGTTTGCTTCTGGACTAGCCAGCTCTTGATGGAATAGTCAACATCTTGGTGAGCTGATTACCAATTATGGATTTTCCACTGCCTTTACCACAAGCCATAATCTTGCGGGCTAGCCAACTCATTTGTTTTTGGGAGTTGAGGAACCGTACAATTTTGGGCAAATTGCAAGCCGTAAACGGATTTGAGATGTCTTTACCAAGAGCCGTTTGCTCCTGGACTAGCCAATCCCTTTTGTCGGTTAGACAAGGCGGACTGATTACCACAAAAATTTTGAAGCACCAGTGAAAAAATTTTAAAATTTTTGAAATTTTGGCTAAAACGGGGGTATTATATAGTAAAATGTGATCAAATTCGCTAGAATAGCGAAATACCCCCCCCCCCCCCCCCACACTTAGCATGAATATTGTCCTCAATATTCAAAATCCCGGCTATTATGCCGACATTTTGAACGTAAAAGGGCAACATTACAAGCTAAGCGTGGAAAACACCATTTAGTTTTTTACTCTTGTAACCATAGCATGGGGGACTCCCCCACACTTAGGGTGAAAACCCTATAAGCGTGCTACTGTTTTTGTTTACCGAGTCGCTAGCTTGACTCGACCCGTAATTCATTTGTCATAGGGGAATGTGGAAGAAGTGATCTCCATCGGACTTTCATTCAAGATGTTGGGATAAACATTTGAAGCACGTGAAAGTTCCACACCGATGAGATAAGTATCCGGCTCAAGATAATGATACATGAAAATGCCGAGATCAAATATAGTGTCCTCACTCCCGAAGGAGTGAAGAAGAGAAGAAGTCACCCTGTAGGTGAAGAAAAGGAAGAAAATCATGATAAAAAGCATGATTTGATCTTCTTCCTCAAGAGGAGGCTCAATAGCCTGAGTTTGGATTTCAAAGGGTAAGCTCGTAAACAACCCGGGAGGGTGGGTGGGAATTTGCAAAGCATCCCCCCCAGGGATATCTAACTCCGGAGGAGTCATGACATGATGAGTGAGTTCACCGGAGAACTCCTCATGAAGAGAATTATTCACAAGATGTGAATTTGTGAACTCATGTTCCATTGTGGACTCATCACAATCCTCATCAAAGATTGGATTGTTAGAAATCATAGTGAATTCAGATTCGAATTCAAATAGAGGATTGGTGAGAGTCGTATTGAATGTTTCTGGAACAAAGAGATTAACATTCTCTTTTGGATTGACGGGCTCATAACTGATGTCTTCACAAGATAAAGAATGAAGAGGGTCAACATCAGAATGAGGAAGTGAAACCTCAACATACTCAATTTCTCCATAAGATGTACTATCATCGTTAGAATCGGAGAGAGTATCCACATGATCTTTTGAAAAATCAAGGGGAGGAGGGATATCACACAAATGCTCGAGAATTCCCTGTGACTCACTTGGGATTGGGACAAGGTTCTCGACACTAGACTTTATGAATTCGTCCGATTCCTTTTCAGGAATAGTGTCAAGATGCTCATCCCCCATAATAAGTGAGTGAGTGTGAATCTCGGGTGTGATATCAGCAGGCTGAGGGAGTTGAGAAGGACTAGCACTCATGGATTTTTCAATTTCCATTTGTTCTACTGCTAGAGATTCAATCATATTATTTTCTCCCTGTGATTTTTGGACAGGTGGGTTTTCAGCAGACAAATCCTCATAATATTCCTTCATTTGAATGGAATCCTCATCATCATCATCGATAATGGAAGCCTTGAGAAATTTGGAACGCCTTTCAGCCGCTTGCTCTCTTATAAACAATTCTACAAGAGCTTCTTTGTTGCGAGCTGCACGCTCTTCGGCTAGCAATTCTCCCCAAGATTTTTCATGAGGGGACTGATGAATGATGGAGTACGTTTCACACTCCACTTCCTTCACCGGAGAGGGAGTGGGAGTCGAGGGTTCATTGTGAACAACACCATTTTGGATGGTTATAGTGGTATTATTCAAAGTTGAAGGGTAACACATGAGGATTTGATACATGTGCTCAATTCTTTCCATACTCTGATCAATTTTGTCATGCAAGGCTCTAGATCCAAATAAATCATTTTGAGAATAATTGATCGGAGCATGATCAGAGGTGAATGTGGGTTCAGCTTTCAAAGCATCACACATGCAAAGTCCATGATTAAATCCACATTCCTTGCAAAAACATCGTTCACAATGTGAACCATCTCCCAACAAATCTCCACAATTAAAGCAATTTTGTTGATCAAATGAAGATAAGTCGGGCTGTGGTGGGTAGTTGGAAAAATTTGAATAGTCGTTGAATGAGTGCGGATTCGGTTCATAAGCAAATGAATTCCTCGACCCACAAAACAAACAACTTCCGTCCTGAATATCATTACCACACCGTTCACACGTACACCAACGACATGGTAAACCGAAGAGTGGCTCACCACAACCAACACAAGGAATAAACGATTCCATCAGAATTAAACATAAGAGTGAGAAAGAGATAGAATTAAATGTTTAGAGGGTAAGGAAAAATATTTTTGGGTTTTATGAAAAGATATGAACAAGGGTGGATAAATGTACAATGGAACGAATTCCAAAGTCACTAATCAGAAAAACCGTTTAGAAAACGCACACAACCTCCCCGGCAGCGGCGCCAAAAGTTGATTGAGCCCAAACGGTCAACCTAAATTGACCAGGTGATGGTCAACTAGGTCAAACAGCCTAGAGTCAATGCTCCGCGGAAGTATAAGGTTTCCCCGGGTCGTATGTCCCGACGAGGTGTGAATTGTAAACAAACGGTTAAGTAATCGGGTGAATTTGGATGGAAAGGGGTTTGTGATTGATTACACTACTGATTTGTATAAAGAAATAGCTTAAATAAGCTGTATGAATAAGACGTGAAAATAGGAAAAACCAGAAACGTTTAAAACTTAAAAACGCGTACGTTACGTTTAAATAAAACGTAAACGTACAAAATAAAACGTGAATTCTATCAAATAAATCCCACAGATGTGAAAATTATATTTTCGGAATCCAAATGATAAAAGAAAATTATGGGAAAAAGAAAAATATTTTTTTTACACTATTATATTATTTATTATTAATTAAAAACTAATTTATAACTAGTTAAACTAATTTAAATTTTAAAAAATATCAAATGAACAGTAAAAATTTCAAAACTTTTTATAAAAATACTTAGTGGCATAAGAAAGCTGGGAAAAATATAAAAATGGTACAGAGCTTATTTATTAAGCACACAATAAGCTAATAAGTTTATATAAGCTTAAAAGAACTAGCACTACTATATAAATAACCCAAGAGACTTAAAACACTAAGATATTACCAGCCTAGATGGTGCACGTGTGTGGGTTGGTGGTCTGGGTAGCCTGAAGGTCAAGGGTTCAAGTCCCACTTGCCTCAACTTTTTACAAACACTTTTCTTTTTGGTTTTTCTTGTACAAAACTACTTAAACACTAAAAACAACAAACTTTTATAAAAGCAAACCTTTTAAAATACCACAATAAGCACTGTGCAAGCTTATAAGCTTGACAGTGGACTTATTAATTTGAAAATGAAAATTTTAAACTTGAAAGGCTTCTAAAATGCTACAAGCTAAACACCAAAAGAAGTAAAAAGCTAAAATGAACTGAGGGTGACCCAAATAAGCTGAAATAACTGAATAAGCAACCTGGAATAAGCTAGAAACAACAAATAAGCGAATCCTATTTTATGGCTGCAGAAAAAAAAATGGTTAAGGGGCAACTTTGGAGGCCTAATAAGCTATCAAGAAAAATTACAAAAAATAAAACAAAAATACTAGCAACTAGCCTAACTACCAAAGAAGCTCTGTAACAAATTTTAGGTCATTTGGATTAAAAACAAAGAAATTAAAAATCAAAATCAAAATCTGTTTTGGACAAAAAAAATAAAATGTGCAGGTCTGCTGGTTGTGGAGGTGTTTACGCCATCTTAAAACTCTTAAAATAATTCATAAAAATCAAAGGTAACTAGGAAATCAACCCATTTACATGCATACCAAATTTCAAGTAAAACGGGCTTATAACGAAGAAATGAAAAATCAAAAACTAATTTGCTGTTTAGGCTCTTTTTCGGCTTGTGCAGAATTTTTGCAAAATGGGGCAAAAACAAGATTTTTGACTTAAAAAATCAAAGACCATGTTATGGAAAGGTGCACTAACCTAATTGGGACTAAAGTGAAGCAATGACAACACCTAATGAAGGCCTAAACTAGTTTTGCTAATTAGAGATTATTTAAATAGTTATAAATCTAAGAACTTATGAAACTCATTCAAAACCTTTAAACCTTGATGCAAATACTTAAAAACTACTTGTAATTACTCCTAATATGGTTTTAAAGCAAGATCAAATTCAGAAAATTGCCAACACTCTTTTAAACCAAAAAATGATCCACTATGCCAAACACTAGTTTATGCTAAAACGGTTTTTGGATTTTGTTGTTTTATGATGAACCAAACTATACTACTGATGCAAACTATTTTTATAAGCTATAAGAGAGATATGTAAACTGAAATGATGCAGAAATAAGCAGTTTATTAAGGTAAAATAGTTAATGCTAAATTATGACTAAAGTGAGTAAAATGAGCAATTCTAAGAACTAGCAAACAACATTTAGCAAATGAGGAACAAATAGTCTCAAATACACTACATAAGCAGGAAAATACTGAATAAGCACTAATTTAAGCGTGCTGTGGAAAACTAGATGGGGGGTTGAATAGTTTTACGTCGTTTTAATTGTTATAAAACAAATTGTTTAAAAGTTTTCGTTGATTTATAAAATATAGATTCGATGGTATATGAAATCTAGTTATACACAATATGAACAACACTAAGTATATATACTATGAAGCAATAATTATGTAAGTAATGAAATAAGTAAAAGATGGAAAGATCAAACCGAGAGAGAAGCGATTTATAGTGGTTTGGCTACAAGGCACCTTCCTTGCCCTACTCCACTCCCCGAGCACCTAACTCGAGAGTTTTCTTCACTATATCAACAAGCTCCCTTATGGCGGAGAAAACCTTACACACCAATTTACACACCACAATATCTTCACACCTAGATCACAACTACTACACACCAATTCACTACTTAATCACACCACTTCTTTCACACCTATCTTCTACACACCATTAATCTACACACCAATCTTCTACACACCAATACTTCTACACACCAATACTTCTACACACCAATTCTTCTACACACCAATTCTTCTAAACCAAGCCTTTCAGCTTTCTTCTTCTTCTTTCTTGAATTTTTTATTTTTTCAACTATTTTTTCTATTTTTTTGGTATTTTTGATATTTTAAAGTAAGACATGTAAAGATGAAATACAAAGGTTGAAATCAACTTATAATGATCAAAAATGGCTTATGAAACAGTAAGGAAACTAGTTTAACAACTTTTGGCTAAAAATGAGAAATTTCAGAATTTTGAATAAAAACTAAATTGAGTAACGAACTTGGAATCTTGATTAATTAAACTTGAATTACATCAATGAAACTGAAAATACACTAAGAAAACTGAAATCCACACTTAAAAGGCTAAATTGATATTAAAACTAAACTAAGAACTACTAACTATATTAGCTGCCACCCAAGCTCTGTCTTCTCTCTTGCTTTTATATTCATCTTCTAGGGTTTATGTGACCCACAAGTACTTTCCCACTTCTGAAATTGACCATTGGATTTGTATAATTAATCTTGGCCTTTGATTTTGTTTTGGCGGGAAAACGGTTTTGGTGGAATTATGACCTGGAGGAGGGGGGTTGTAAGTATCACATGGGATGGGGTGTAGGGTGGTTAGTAGAGTGGAGAAGAGGGGACAGGTTGGTGGAAAGGAGGGGGGACATGGAAGCAGGTTACCAGGGAAAGGGATGAACAGTGGTTCTGGTGTTTGTTTGACCTGGGTCAAAGCTGGGTGGTATTAAAAGTGGGGGTGGACTGGGCTGCGGTGGGCTGTTTTGGTTTTGGGTTTGGGTAGGGCTAAAAGGGTGGTTTGGTTTATTTGTTTATTTTGGTTTAAGAATAATAGTACAAGGACCATACATGTAACTTTCTGATTTTGAGGGGCCATTCCTGCCATATTTTCCATAGATAAACCAAGGACTAAACATGCCATGTTAAAATATCCCGAGGACCAATATTTAATATTTTTCAAAATTTAAAAGTCCAGGGATCAAAAATGCCAATTTGTGAAACTCAGGGACCAAACATGTAAATTTTCCAAAACTTTTACCCAAGTGTTATTTTTGATAACTTTTTATTTTAAAGGGACTTGGGTTGACTTTTCTTGCAAAATAATTGCACAGGGACTAGTTTTGTTAATTTTTTGAAAGTCGGGGGACTGAAACTGCCAATTTTGCAAACTTTGTGCGTTTTTCATTTGTTTTTGCTCGTTTTGCATCTAAAACATATAAAACACAATTTTGAAATATTTTCAGTATTTTGATGCATTACTGAGTGTTTTTGTATGTTTTGCAGTTCAGATTAGACCAAAAATGATGAGTGTTTGAGCACTCATCAATGCCAAAGGTCTTGATCAATTGATTTCACATAGTTTTCAAAATTACTTTTCGATTCAAGTAAGTTTTCTTTTTCAAATAGCGGTTGGTTTTGAATAGGTTGCCCTTCTTAGAGATTTTCAAAATCCATGGATCGATCCAAGTTTTAAAATACATTCTATTTTAAAGATCTTGATTAACGTAGCTCCTGATGCCAATTGTGGAAAACTAGAAGGGGGGGTTGAATAGTTTACCGCTTTTTCGATTCTTATTTAGCTTAAATATCCTTTTAGAAACTTTACGTTTGCTTAAAGATATAAACACAACTTTATATGTTTGATTCTTTGAAAAGCTTTTCATGTGAATAACAATTCTAACTTTACTTGTTTCATACTTTGAAAAGCTTTACTTGTGATGATCCTAACTTTGCTTGTTTTAATTCTTTGAAAAGCTTTACATTTGTTTCAAGATATAAACACAACTTTACTTGTTTTAATTCTTTTGGAAAGCTTTATATGTGATTAGCAATTCTAACTAAAAGACAATATGTAATAAGCAAAGATAAAGAAAGAAACGATCAAACCACAACACGATTGTTTATCGTGGTTCGGCTACAAGGACTCTTTTTCCTTGCCCTACATCCACGCCCCGAGTTTCCAACTTGAGAGTTATAAGCACTAATCAACAAGCTCCTTTCACCGGTGGAGAAAACCTTTACAACGTCGCTTACACTTTTACCGACACTAAGCTAGATGTCGAGTTCTTTTACAAGGGTACAACCACTCCCATTCGTCGCTTACACTTTTACCGACACTAAGCTAGATGTCGAGTTCTTTTACATGGGTTCAACCACTCCCGTTCGTCGCTTACACTTTTACCGAAACAAAGCTAGATGTCGAGTTCTTTTCCAAGGGTACAACCACTCCCGTTAGTTCTTTTACAAGGGTACAACAACTCCCGACACACTATGTATTTTGAGGCCTAAAATACTAACCGATCACTTCTACATACATGATACAAATGAAGTATAAACTACCAAAGCTTATACATGACAAAGCTAACAAGTCTTGCAACTTAGAGTTGAAACTTGTAACTTCTTAGATGAACATGTGAACTCCTTTGCTACATAAGAGAATCACACAAGTTAGTAGCTACTGAGTATAATGAGAGAATATGTGTAAAATATAACTCTAAGTGATGAGGGATTTCTTGCAAGTCCTTTGGTATTTATACCAAAGAAAGTCAGTAGTCTGGCGGACACGACGGTACCCTCAGAAGGGGTCCGCCCGTGTTCCTCCAGGGGTCCGCCAGAACTGTTCAACCAAACTTACAATAAATCACTCCAAAACAAACAATGTCACATCTACTAAATACTAGTCAACATGCATTGCACCAAACATGGAATACTTCCAAAGTGTGTAAGAACTTCATGGATAGTCAAACACATAAACAAGCAATGTCACATCTACTAATTACTAGTCAACATGCATTGTACCAAACATGGAATACTTCCAAAGTGTGTAAGAACTTCATGGATAGTCAAACACATAAACAAGCAATGTCACATCTACTAACTACTAGTCAACATGCATTGTATCAAACATGGAATACTTCCAAAGTGTGTAAGAACTTCATGGATAGTCAAACACATAAACTTACCATAAATGCACATTGATGAGATGTGACACTTTCTTATTAAAGAAATACTTTCTTGTTAAGGAAATAAAAACAATGTTAAGTTTAAAAAGAAATGTAAAGACTAGTTATACAAGACTTAAACTAAAATGATGTTTTACTACAATCTAAAGTTTGTACTTTGTCATTAACAAAACTTAGCAAAGATCGTTAAAATATAAATAACGTTTTTAGGCGATATTTGTATTAACATAAACGATTGCCTTAGAGAAGGAATCGGACCATTCAAAGAATCAACAAAATAATTCGAATGATTATCAAGTCTCGAAGAACATTTTGAAAAATCCGGAGGTGGGACAAGTGGTGTGCTCTGAGAGCTAGGAATTTCTACCACTTCCGTTATGGTCCTCGATTTTTGTTCTTGATAAACGTGATGATCAGGCAAGTCGTTTATTTTAGTCACCATTTTAAGCTCAGTACGTTTGCTTGATAAACTTCGAATTGTAAATCGTGAGAGGTGTGGATCGACTCTTGATGGTTTGCCATTAATAGTACGTATTTCGGGATGTGAGGGGTAGTCGGAAGAATTTTGAGAATCATTGAAAGCATTCGGATATGCTTTGCACCATTTACAAAATCCGTCTCTAATATTACTTCCACACCGCTCACACCCACACTTGTAACAACGAAGATTGTCATCCACCGGACCTTCACAATGAAAACATTTATAGTCGAGTGATGACATAAGAATTAAACATTAACGAGAGATGAGAAGGAAGAATTAAACGGTTTAAGAGGATAAGAAGACAAGAATTAAACGTATAGGAGACGAAGATTATTTTTGGGTTTTTCGAAAAACACATCAATTAGAACAAGACCAACTCAAAAAGACAGGGGAACTTAAACCAATAATCAAGAATGCAAGGTCGACTTCTAAAGAAAAACGCACAAAGGAGCGGGAGAGAAGAATAGATCTCTCACTGGGCGAAGTTCGTTGGATCGCCACATACCGTTTCGACTCCTCTTAGAGTGTGTTTCTCGTTTAAAAGTTTTCCAAAACGCAAGTGATACAAAGGCAAGTTTTGATCTTTGGTTTGAGAACTTATTATGGTCACACCCCCAGTTGGTAAAATTTTATTGTTGTAATTATTAAACAAAGAAAACGGGAAAATCTTTTTGTGTTTTTAATCTTTTATAGATATAATACATATATAGAAACAAAAGAAAAATATTTTTGGTTTTTTATAAGTTTTTTTTTTTTTTTTTTTTTTTTTTTTTTTAAAGCGATAACTTCTTGCGAAGGTTCTACAAGACTAATCGTTAAAACCTTTTACGAGACTTTCGACACACAGCCTCCCCGGCAGCGGCGCCATTTGATTCGTTGTGTTTTGGTGTGCAAAAACAATTTATCAATATATCAACAAACGTGAGGACTAAGTTATCGTGAGACAACTAGACATAGAGAATTACGAGTAAACCTTTTAGGAAAAAGATTACCCCGCAAAAACTCGTGAAAATGATATTAAAATTGTGAAACCGGGAAGTGATTTCCCGGGTCGTACCCCAACGAGGTGTGAATGGAAAGCTTCGAGTGAGATTGGGATTAAAATCTTGTATGTTGGAAAGATTGTTTGGTTTTGTGATACGTTAAATTAACGAAAATTACGAATTAACGAACGAAAATAGAATAAACGTAACCTAAATGAAAAATAAACTAAGGAATGCTAAGAACTATTTAAAATTACCTAAAAAGCTACGGGAAACATGTTAGGGAAAACGGGGAATCCTAAAACGTAATCTAAATTAAAAACGCGACGTTTATTAAAAATAAACGTCAACGTACAAAATAAAACATCAAATTTGAGCTACAAAGGTCCTACGGGTTCCAAATTAATTTTCTTACGCACTAAATGACAAAAGAAAATTTTAGAAAAAAGAAAATTAATTTTTCAATAAAAACTCTATTTATTATGAATTAATAACTAATTTATACTAATTAATTGAAAATAAATATTAAAACTATTCTAAAAATTTTGAAACTTTTTTAATAAATAATACAAGTTAATATGAATCTATGAAAATATAAAAAGCTGAGGTCTAGTGTAAAATAAGAAAAAAATAAGCAAAACTACAACTGATAAGTTAATTAAGTGAACTGAGCTAATATCTAGTAAAAGAATAAAGAGTGCAAGTACTTATGCAAAAGACCCAAGGGTGCAGTTGGTTTGAGTGTGGTGTGGTTATGTTGCTTTGTATCCGAGAGGTCTGGGGTTCGAACCCTGCCTAGAACTTTTTGCTTTTATTTTATTTTTGTTTTCTTTTCTTTTGATTCTTTTTTTTTCTCGACTGCTTGCTTAACACAACCACAAACTCAAACAAAAGTTACAAACTTCTTTTCTTTCTTTGAAATCAGATTACAACAACAAAGTTTTAAACAAATTTATTGAAATCAAAACATATTTATGATCAAACTTTTGTTTTCAAAATTTTTGTTCAAGAAAATTTTCAAATAAGCTCAGATGAGCCAAAATAAGCTTAGCTAAAGCAACAACAATAGCAATAACCACAACAGGAACATACACAGGAATAACAACAAGATCATAACCAAGAACAAGAACAAGAATAGAAAACAAGCAGCAGCTGCCAACAAAAAGCCTAAATAGGCTTGAATAAGCACAAGCTTAAGCAAACACAAAGACAACAACAATTTACACAGCAACAAGCAACAAAAATTACAACGAGATTAAGAGCAACTTAACAAAAATCACAAGAATAACTAAGTAGCAGCAGCAGACAATAAAGAAGGTTAATTGCAGTCCAAATTAGGCTACCTAGCGACTAAAACTCAAAGTTAAGCTTAGAAGTTTACACCCTATACTATAAACTACTTACGTGACCAAATCAACCATCAAATCTCGCAAGTTCTTATCTAAAGTATAGCCCAAGTGGGACTGTTTGGGGGGCTGTTGACTACAAGGGTCTTACACAAGATAAGGAGCAAGTGAACTAACTTATTTTAAAGCTGAAACAACAAATAAACTAGGCCTAATCTAATGTTTACCCATGTAACTTAACAAAACAGTTACAACTAATGAAGTGATGAAAATTATTGAAAAATCTATGAAACTTTAATAAAAATGCTAGAAATAACTTCTACACTACTGAAATTGACTAACTAAGGCTGAAACAACTAAACTTATTTATCCTTAATGTCTAAAACATACAAATCAAGCTAATGCCAAACACTCTTATAAAAGCACTTAATGAAATTTTTAGACAAGACCAACTATTAAAGCTAAATACTATAAGTAGAGTAGATTTAATTTAAAACGAGTATTAGGAAAGAAGATACGACTACTACAAGAAACAGGGAGTAACAATGAAAGAAAATTTAGTTTTTCATTAAATTAAAAATAATACAAAAGACTTAGAAATTAACTAAAATACTGAGAATTAAAACTAGAAACCTAATTGAATGACTATTAAAATCCTAATGCCCTCCAGGCTACAACATCACTAACTATTTATATTCATTCGACTAGGGTTTCACTTCTCTTGTGTGCTGCTGCCTTGTGCTTCTTTTGAGAGTGCCAAGATGAGCTGTACCATTTGTGCTTCTTGAAAATAATTCCCACCATTGGATTAAAACAAATAACATCTCAGCCCTTAATCTCTGTTTTGGCGCCAAAGTATTGTGGTGGATTGCCAACGTGGCAGTGGTATCTCATGAAGGGGGTGGTATCATGTGAAGGTTGGGGAAGATAGTGGGATATGTTTTTGAGGAGGGGGAAGATGGTGATTTGTTTGGCGTGTAATGGAGAGGTAGGGATGGGGTGATTTTCTGGGTAAAGTGAGGGTTTTCTATTTCCTAGGTAATACGAGATGAAGAAAGGTGGGGGGTGTATTTTGTTTGACCGATGTTTGACCAAAGGGGGGGCTGGGATACGTACGTTTTTATTAGAAACGCAATTAGGTCTGGGCTTGGGGTAGTATGGGTGGGCTGGTGAAGGTTTTGGGCCCAAGATAAATAAGGTTTGTTATGTTTAGGATAAAAAAGGTGTGGTAGGCTTGGTTTAGTAATTGGTCCATTTGGTTTTAGCTAATATCACAAGGACCAAAGGTGTAGTTGCTGAAATTCCCGGGACTAAAACTGCCAAGTATCCAAATTTCACCTAAAGGACCAATTTTGTCAACCTTTGATTTCCCGAGGGCCTTTAGATGATTAATTTCCAAACATAAACACTCGGGGACCTTTTATGCTAATTTTCCAAACTTCAGGGACCAAACTTGTTCATTTTTGAAAGCTTTTTACCCAAAGATCATTATTTGGTATTTTTTGGTTTTTAAGAACTTGGTTTGAATTTTATTTCAAAATAAATGCTTAAGGACTAGCTTTGACAACTTTTGAAAGTTGGGGGACTGAAACTGCCAATTATGCAAACTTTATTTGTTTTTCGTTTGTTTTCAATTATTTTGCATTTGAAACATATAAAACACGATCTTTGGGAAATTTTCATTATTTTGATGCATTCTTGAGTATTTTCTCGTGTTTTGGCAGTTAAAATACGGTAAAAATGATGAGTACTTACACATTCATCAATCTTCCCATTGCCACCTTAGAGGGTGCTAATGCTGTTGATATAAATAATGTTTGTGAATGTTATTAATATTTCTCAATAAACCTATGTTTTGATAATCACAAAACTTAAATCAAATTAAGTCAAAAATAAGACATAAACAAGTATTTGGTGACAAATATTTACCTCTACATCTTATATCACTTAAGGTATGCATAAACTTAGTAACTTATGCATTACATGATCAAAGGAAATTTTATATTAATACATAACATTATATAAAATGATTTTAACATTTTATATATATTTGTAAATCATTTTTGGTAAAGCTTTATTAAACCACAAAAATATGATTTCAAATTTCCAACCAAAAAGGGCAAATTTTATCCAGAAAAACTTTTGAAACGTTCAGGAGGGCGGCCCCCTTAATTTTACTAGGCGGCCCCCTTAATCATTAAGGGGACCGGCCTACAATTAAGGGGACCGGCACGCTCCCGAACAGTATTTTCTGGCCCTATAAATATTGGATCATTCCACATATTTTTCTCACCTTTTTGCATTATAAACTTTCTGATCCAATCTTCTTCTCTAGATCTAAAATCCTTTGATCATATATTTCATAAGTCTTTGTTTCCAAGTGATCCAAAGCTTCATCCATTCAAGTGCAAGAAGAAGAACACTTTTCTACATCCATCTTATTGTAGTGGTGTTGTGTATAGCTAGTTTCATATAGTACTAGTGATAGTTATTTGTTAAGGTGTTGTGTATATTTGTTGATTGTAGAATCTTGGTGTGTTGTAAACTAGTTTAGTAGTTGTGACTTTGTTGTGCATAGAAGAAGGTGTGAAGATTGACAAGGTGTGAAGACGGTGTGAAGTCTTGAAGAAGGTGTGAAGGTGTGATTAAGGTGTGAAGATCACGTGGTGTGATATTTGGTGTGAGATTGGTTCTAGCTACGATTAGAACTCGACATTTAGCTTAGTGTCATTAACTTGTGTAGGCCAAGGTGTGTAAGGTTTCTCCACCATAAGGAGTTTGTTGACATAGTGAAGAAAACTCTCGAGTGTGGTACTCGGGGAGTGGAGTAGGGCAAGGAAGGTGTCCTTGTAGCCGAACCACTATAAATTCACGTGTTGTGGTTTGATCTTTCTAACTCTATCTTTTCTTCATTATATTTCAATACTTTCAATATTAGTTTAGACTTGCTTATATTGGTTGTTGCTTGAACTCACTTAAGATCGAATCGAAAGTTCTTATAACCAACAACATATTTTGGAAATAAATTTAAAAAGGACGTAAAACTATTCAACCCCCCTTCTAGTTTTCCACAATTGGTATCAGAGCCACGTCTAGCAAGATTTTTAAAATATATTGTATTTTAAAACTTGTAACGATCTATGGAATCTGAAAAATATTTAGAAGGGCAATCTATGCAAAGACCACCACTATTTGAAAGTGATGGATTTTTATATTGGAAAAATCGATTCGAAACTTATGTGAAGTCAAAAGATCTAGATCTTTGGCATGTTATTACTAATGGTGATTTTTTACCTATTCAAAATAACCCGGAAACTATGAAAGATGAAATCGTACCTTTTGAAAAACAAAATGATGATTTAAAAAGAAAACTTGCTAAAAATAATCAAGCAAAAATGGTTATTTATAATGCGCTACCACGTAAAGAGTACGAAAGGATCTTTATGTGTGAAACCGCAAAAGAAATTTGGAACTCTTTACTAATAACTCACCAAGGTAATAGTCAAGTCAAAGATAATAAGATAGATCTACTTGTTCAACAATACGAGCAATTCACGATTCCGGAAGAGGAATCAATTGACAATGCTTTTGCTAGATTTAACACTATCATCACAAGTTTAAAAGCACTTGATGAGAATTTTTCTAGTAAGAATTTTGTTAGGAAGTTTCTTAGGGCTCTTCATCCAAAATGGCGAGCTAAAGTGACGGCTATTGAAGAATCGAAGAATTTGTCAACTTTGCAACTTGACGAATTAATTGGAAATCTAAAAGTCTACGAAGTCATCATTAAGAAGGACTCCGAAATGGTCAAGGAAAAACGAGAGCAAAGCAAGTCAATCGCCTTGAAAGCTAGAAAGGAATCTAGTATCGAAGATAACTCATCTTCCGAAAGTGATGACGAAGAATACGCCATGGCCGTAAGAGATTTCAAGAAATTCTTCAAAAGGCGAGGAAGATTCGTAAGACAACCGTATGAAGAAAAGAAAACATTTCAAAAGAGTAAAGATGACAAGAACAACAAGATTGAAAGAAAGTGTTTCAAGTGTGGAGATCCAAATCACCTTATTGGAAAATGTCCAATGATGACAAGAGATCAAAATCAAAGAGCATTTGTTGGAGGTGCTTGGAGTGATAGTGATGATGATGAGAATGAAACGACAAAGGAAGAAAAATGTCTCATGGCGAATACACCAAATGAGGTACGTTCCGAAACCGAATATTTTAGTGATGAAAGTATATCATTAGATGAAAAAGATCTAGATAATGAATATATTAAACTATGCAAAGTAGGACAACTAGTAATGGCCAAAAACAAATCACTAAAATACATTAATAATCAATTAGAAAGTGAAGTACTTGAACTAAAAATTAAAATACATCAACTAGAAAAAGGTAAAGAAATTTTTGAAGAATGTAAATCATGTCAAGAGCTTAAAAGTGAAAACGAAATACTTAGGGAAGAAATTCGCAAACTTGACAAATTTGAAAATAGTAGTCAATCACTTAGTAAAATAATAAGTATTCAAAGAACATCCGGAGACAAAACCGGCTTAGGATTTAATTTAAATGAGGCTTCAACAAGCGAGATTAAAAATGTAAAATTTGAAAGAAAACTCAACAAACAAAAACCTTTAAAATCTAATCCTAAGTATATACTTATTAATGATAAGAAAATACCTCTTGCCAACGATGAAGAAGTTAAAGATTTTTATAAACCGTCTTTAAAGACCGAAGTAGGATCCTCTAAACCCAAAATAAGATCTAAAACTCCACCACCTAGAAAACCAAATAATTCTCATCCTAGGTCTAAAACACCTCAACCAAGAAGAAATCAAAATAGACAAAACTATAATAACAATAGTAATCAAATGTGGAACTACCAACAAAGCTACAATCCTTGGGGCATTCTACCACCTTTCATGCACCCGAGTCAAATGTTAAACATGTTTGGACCAAACAACTTTGGACCAAAAGAACAATGGAGATCAAATGGCTAGACGAACATTCCTTGAGGCAATCTTGGTTTTTCTCTCAACATAGACTTTTTCAAAGTCTATATTTCATCTTGATGATGTTGAAGATTTCTTTTGAAGACCACCGGGTACGCCATTCTTTCACAACTCATTGCCATGCTTAGATAAATATGCATTGTTTGATTTCGTCAATTATTTAGATATAATTTGTTATTGTCTTCTATTTGTTAGAATCACATATATACTTATATATACATATATATACTATTATACGTAATATATTAAATATATATTTATATATATATATATATTCACTTGTACATAACCTAGATACGTCATTAGTTGACTTTCTAGAACTCCAGGAAATCGTTCTTTATCGAACCCTTTCCTTCCCCCCCTCTCGTTATTCTAGTAAGTCCTCTTCTAGGAGACTCATGATGATGAAGGGATATGAGTCAAGTGGACTTTTATAATGCAAGAACGCCTTCGCACGTGAACACTATGGATGAAACAAACTCCTCTCGCCGACTATATCCTATCTCCGCTACTATCTTTTATACCTCACCCATCAACCCATCTTTCACTCACATTTATACTTATATATAAATATATATATATATATATATATATATATATATATATATATATATATATATATATATATATATATATATATATATATACACACTTATTCACATATTCCCGAACATACCTCAAACCCTTCATCAACTTAACACTTTGATAATTTTATCCAAAATTGTCAAAGGTATATTTTAATTATCGAAACGGTAATTAAAAATTGTTAAGAATTTTATCATCGTGCCAATGAACGTTTACGTATTTTTGATATATTATAAATCTAATTATATACGTATAAATATTTTTGTTCCAGAAACTAATTCCGCGAAATTTGGAAAATTTTAAAGGCGGCCCCCTTAATAATTAAGGGGACCGGCTTGTTATCGAGGGCGGTCCCCTTAATGTTTAAGGGGACCGGCCATCTGACACTTCCAAATCCGTTTTTCCTTCTTAATTCCATTCCCAAACACTCCATTCACTCATTTGTTCCTCCCCACTGCTACTGAGTACGAACCAAAACACCCAAAAAACTTCAAAATCCTTCATCATATCACCAATCCGTGGTTGTTTCGCAAGGGGCAAACATCAACCAAACATATAACAACATCTTTTGTGAAAATGCCTAAGACCACGGTTGGTGATGTCTCCAAAACCAAACAATACATTCCAAAAGTCTCTTTTACTCCCGGCATGTCTCCTTCAGTTGCAAGTTTCTATCGTCCTATTGAAAATAGAAACATTCACGAAGGAAGAATGGTCGATCCATCTTTCTATGAATCTGATGACACCGAACGAATGTTCTCCAATATTCGTTTTGAATGTCTTTTACAAATCAACGAACCTATCATTCCTCGTTTTATCCTCGACTTCTATAGCCAAGTGACGGTGCAAACTGATCCCTATGGTAATCTCCTCATTTCCTTCATGATTCAAAATCAATTTATTACTCTTACTCTTGCTCAATTCGGACAAATTCTTAGAATCCCATTCAACGGCCAAGCCGTTTTCTCAAATGAATGGGATCTCTCCACTCTTGAAAGAAATCGTCCTCAGGATGGCCCCTACTATTCTGAGATTCCTAGTCCTGAAGACATTCGTTGAATGCTTGAACTAGAACGTTGTACGACTAGTCGAGTAATCAAGTCGAAGAATGTCGATATTCATGCTAATCAAATCCTCCTCAAAGAGCTAAGCCCCGACATGAAGAAGTAGGAAGAACTCATTCGCGAGAATGCGTTTGGTACGGGTGGTCACCGTGATCATGTCACAGCGAGCATTGCCCACATGCTTTACTGTGTTATTGCTGAAGAGCAATACAATTTGGCTTATCTTTTTGTTCATCGAATAATGTCCGCCAAAAACACCCCAAATGCCAATCTTCCTTATGGTATGTTTCTCACACGACTTTATCGTTATGTGATGGAACATTACCCACATCTTCAAAGAGACTACTACGTTCATATCCTTCCCACTTTGAATCAACTTACTTGTGTTCGTACTCGTCGTCCTCGTAGTGACAAAGTAAAATCTCGTGTTCCTTTGTACTCTAGGGGTCGTGGTTCTACATCTCATCATGATGACGATGATGATGAGGATGAAAACACCTCACGTGTTAGTACTCCATCCCCCACGACCTTTGTTGATGATCTTCCTGATCTTGATTACTCCGAATATTCAGTTCCTCTTCCTCACGAACGTACCGATGAACTTCTCTTCACTCGCCAAACCTCCATCATCAATCAACAACAACAAATGCATGAAGAGATGCGAGGAGGATTCAAATCCGTTGGGAAGATGTTTAGGAAGATGCTTGGAAAGAAGAAGACGTAGAAGATTTTGATGTATTGCTATTTGTTACTACTTGTTTCTATTTGACATTTGTATGGTTTGCTACTTGTCCGACTTATTCGGAAATACTTGTGTTAGCTCTTGTTTATCTCTTGAATAATTTTTAGTCTTTGAATAATTATCATGCTATGCTATGCTTCTTTTCAAATATGGATTATAATATGTTAATTTGCATGCAAAATTTGGTTATACATATATGTTTATATATCATCATTCCTAGTGTATATGCTTCTAATAGAGCTTGCTGGAAAAACAAACTTGAAAAATGGCCAAATTCTGCAAATTTTGGGTTTCTGGTCGTCTGGGAAAACACCAGATGGGCGGCCCCCTTAATTCCCTAGGCGGTCCCCTTAATGATTAAGGGGGCCGGCATACAATTAAGGGGACCGGCCATCTGGAACTGGGTTTACTGTATTCTTTTGCATCTTGTGAATCCTTTCTCTAGTTTCAGCTACCATTTCCCATTTTGACCCAACTGATTTTAGAATCTCTTTCAACCATTTCAAACATTTACCTAAATCACCCATTTCCATACTATAAATTCCCTCCATTATCACCATTCTTCATCTCATCATTCATCATATCATCATGACTCCTCCAAGCACCTCAAACTCCAAAACCTCCAAGAAACAAAAACTTGTGGTCATTCCTCCAAAACAACTCTTCATTGACTTAACAAATGAAGACAACATAACCCCATCACCTCCACCAAAATGCTCCTCTCCAAGTGCACCTAATGCACCATCCAAAACACCTTCCACTCATGGAACTTCCTCATCTTCCTTACCCTCAACCTCATCAATCAATGACTACATCAATTCACACTTGTCACCACAAGTATCATCACCACTTCCCACACAAGAACCTATATCCACCCATCTTACAATCTCACTATCACCAATAACACCACTTGATACTCAACTCTCATCTCCACAAATTACACCACCATACTTTGCCAATCCCGTACCTTGGAGGATGCTTGAATCACATGGTGATACTTGCCTTTGTTGTATCCACAACCGAACCATCATCTTTGGCCTTAAAGATGAAATTCAATATATGTTTTCATATATTGAACACTTGCTTACCAACCCACCACCACCTCCAACTCCACCATCCTCTCCTATAATTCCTCCACCACAATTCTCATCCACTCCTCCGCCATCACCATCATGCTCTCCAAATTAAGCATTTGATATGCTTAATAAATAAAGTCTTTGCCACCCCTTTTGCTTGCAAGCTCTATGAAGTCCATGTACTTTTGCATGATGATGTATTTCTATTGTTGTTAGCTTATGAAATTGCTAATATCTTGTACTCTTCATTACTTGTACTTGTATTGTTGTGTCTTGACACAACCATTGCTCTAATATGAATGCTTCTTTCTTTCCTTATTACATTATATTTGTGTGCATGTCTATACTTGTGCTTCTAATATTTTTGTTTTGCAAGCATTCCATAGCTCGTTCTCTTGGTGCCCCCAAACGAGGGGGAGTACACATCAAGGGGGAGTTTCTACCCGTCAAAATTTTCACGAATGAAAACTTGTCGGCATAACCTTTTTGATGTTACAAAAAGGGGGAGAAGTACATATAAACTCACTAAAATACTTATTTAAAAACTAATTTTTGAGTTAATGAGTTTAAGTTTTGTAATCATCAAAAAGGGGGAGATTGTTGATATAAATAATGTTTGTGAATGTTATTAATATTTCTCAATAAACCTATGTTTTGATAATCAAAAAACTTAAATCAAATTAAGTCAAAAATAAGACATAAACAAGTATTTGGTGACAAATATTTACCTCTACATCTTATATCACTTAAGGTATGCATAAACTTAGTAACTTATGCATTACATGATCAAAGGAAATTTTATATTAATACATAACATTATATAAAATGATTTTAACATTTTATATATATTTGTAAATCATTTTTGGTAAAGCTTTATTAAACCACAAAAATATGATTTCAAATTTCCAACCAAAAAGGGCAAATTTTATCCAGAAAAACTTTTGAAACGTTCAGGAGGGCGGCCCCCTTAATTTTACTAGGCGGCCCCCTTAATCATTAAGGGGACCGGCCTACAATTAAGGGGACCGGCACGCTCCCGAACAGTATTTTCTGGCCCTATAAATATTGGATCATTCCACATATTTTTCTCACCTTTTTGCACTATAAGCTTTCTGATCCAATCTTCTTCTCTAGATCTAAAATCCTTTGATCATATATTTCATAAGTCTTTGTTTCCAAGTGATCCAAAGCTTCATCCATTCAAGTGCAAGAAGAAGAACACTTCTCTACATCCATCTTATTGTAGTGGTGTTGTGTATAGCTAGTTTCATATAGTACTAGTGATAGTTATTTGTTAAGGTGTTGTGTATATTTGTTGATTGTAGAATCTTGGTGTGTTGTAAACTAGTTTAGTAGTTGTGACTTAGTTGTGCATAGAAGAAGGTGTGAAGATTGACAAGGTGTGAAGACGGTGTGAAGTCTTGAAGAAGGTGTGAAGGTGTGATTAAGGTGTGAAGATCATGTGGTGTGATATTTGGTGTGAGATTGGTTCTAGCTACGATTAGAACTCGACATTTAGCTTAGTGTCGTTAACTTGTGTAAGCCAAGGTGTGTAAGGTTTCTCCACCATAAGGAGTTTGTTGACATAGTGAAGAAAACTCTCGAGTGTGGTACTCGGAGAGTGGAGTAGGGCAAGGAAGGTGTCCTTGTAGCCGAACCACTATAAATTCACGTGTTGTGGTTTGATCTTTCTAACTCTATCTTTTCTTCATTATATTTCAATACTTTCAATATTAGTTTAGACTTGCTTATATTGGTTGTTGCTTGAACTCACTTAAGATCGAATCGAAAGTTTTTATAACCAACAAAATATTTTGGAAATAAATTTAAAAAGGACGTAAAACTATTTAACCCCCCTTCTAGTTTTCCACAAATGCAACACCCCCATTTTCATAGACCGCAACGGATGTTATGTTTGGGGTATTACTTCATGGAAACAAAGATAAGATAATAGAAAACGACTCAAAAAGAGACGTTTTTTAAAAAAGGAGTTATCATTCATTTATTCATCAGAGTTTTTATAGTAAAAGATATACTTTTACCAAAAGAGAGGTCCCTAAGATACATTTTTAAAGTAAAAGATGAATGATAACTATTATGGACGTCCTCATGTCCAGTGCCACCCTGTGCCAAGGTTCCTAAAGTGCTCATATACCTAGGATAACATGCTTAAAGAGTCAACACAAAGGTTGAGTGAGAGTCATAGGTTTAAGTGATAATGAGTGAATACAAGTTCCACAGAGTTCTGCAGAAACCCTATGCGTGGAAAAGTTTTAGAGAGAGAAATGATATATTGCACTGAGCTCATGAACCACACGTTAACAGTCCAGATCATGGGGTCTGCAGACCAAACCATGATGGGACGTGAAGGATAACTTTCCAAAGTTAATCATTCAGAAAGGGTTCAAATATAGTACTTATTGGTGCCCAAGACACAGGCAAACGAATGGGAGTTGTCAAACTCCAATAGATATATCAACTATATTCGCGTTCACTCGCAAGTGATTAGATTCATGAATTTAGTTATGTAGTGGTGGCAGATAGTTTACTCGTGCAACAACCAAAGAAAATACTTGTATATGGTTTAAAGCATGTATCCCCCTCACAGGGTTTATAAAGCATTTAGAGTTAAAAGTTAAAAAGGTGTGAGGCTATGAAACTCACCTGGGTCTAAGGTAAGTAGGGTAGGGGTTTAGACAGCTCACTCACGTATCCTGGAGGTAGTGTAGGGGTGTGTATGTCAAGTCCTAGTTCAGGTTTTTAAGTTTTTCAAGTAACCACTCTTAGGGTTTCTAGATATAACATAACACCGTTCAGGCCATCATAATCCAGAAATACATACTCCTCAAATGAAGTTCCCTAGTATTGTATTATGTTACTTAGCATAATACCGTTCGGGCCATCATAATTCAGAATTACATATTCCTCACACGAAGTTTCCTAGTATTGTGTCATGTTGTTATTAGATATTAGTTATAACATAATACCGTTCGGGTAATCATAATTCAGAGGTAATGTAGTAAACGTTTGAGGAGCCAAGGCACTTTAAATCGTAAACCCAGCAAACTCGTCAAAACGAATACCCAAATGAAACCCCTCACATGAAGCTCCCTAGTATTGTGTTATGTTATTAACTAAAAATATGTTTTTGATAATTATATGAAAATAGTCCGTTTATACCTTTCACGTTTGCATAACTACACTTTCTACCCTAAACTTATAAACTTATAACATTTAAGCATACAACTTTCTATCTTTGACAAAATTAATCCTTATACTTATATATTATAGAGAAATGACAGAAATGGTCCTTAAACTACACTGACTTTCAATATGTACCCTTTATACGCTTAACTTAACAATATTTGCAAAACTAGTCCTTTTAAGTTTATAACTTATTTTACTTTCTATCCAAAGGTTTCAGAACTTTACAAAAAGGGTCATTATACTTATAACTTCTATGAAATGTTAGAAATAGTCCCTGGACATCAAATTTTTAGAAAGTTACCATATATACTCTTATGCATGAAAAAATTTGCAAAACTAGTCCCTTTATTATGTAAATTATATTTTTATGAAACAAAAGAGTTTCCTAGATTATGTTTAGCTACTATATACTTAACTAAGTCTCCTAAATCAGATTATAGCATATTATAATGCAATTTAGTACAAAACACATGATACATGGGAATTGCGCTGATGAGACAAAAAGTGTACCGCTTTTAGGGGGTCATTTAAGCCCTAAATCGTGATTATTTGATCAAATATTGCTCTAAATTGTTCCTTTTGTCATTTTAGGTACTTGGGACGTGATTTCTAGAATATGAAGCATTTTGGAGCTTTTTGGATGTTTTTATGCTCAAGAATGAAGAAAACGAGAAAATCAAGAATCCATGCTGGAAACAGAACCTGACGGCGTCAAGCTCTACAAAGTGACGCCGTCACTCATTGATAAAGAGGATGATAATTCAAGTTGTACGTGACGGTCAGAAAGATTTCAAGGCATTTGTACATGAAAGCGTCACCAAGGCCGTGAAGAGCAAGTTACATGTGACGGCCCAGAACACGTTTATACATGACGGCGTCAGGACTAACCTGACGACGTCATATGATTTAAAGTGACAAAGTCAGGAAGAAGGCTTACACGAGAAGAAACCTTAGTGAAACCGTCACATGTTGGTCAAGACAATCATAACTTGCGCATGGAGTAGCTGACACTGTTTTGGCCATAACTTTTGTATAAGAACTCGGATTTGAGCGATTCAAAAAAGGAAACGATCGGGACGAAATAATCTTTGATTTGGTGAAAAATGGTCGTGACACCGTCAATCTTTATGGGTTGACGCCATCAAGATGGGCCGACAAAAAATCTGCCTATAAATATAACCTTATTACTTCACTTTTTGTAAGCCCTAAACCCTAAGGTCGATTCCTGGGTTTAGGTAGGTGTTTTTCCAGCAACTTAGAGGGTTTCAATCACTCCATAAACATCTTGTATTGGTTTGATGATTCTATCTCAATTATGTCTTTCATTATTAGTGTTGCTTGCTCTTCATTGATTATGCTTTGTTAATTCACCTTCTGTCTACTTATGATTGTCTGAAACTAGTATATAATTGACTAGATCTTATTGATTCCTTGTTGATGTTTGTGTCTATCTTCATCAATTAGGGTGTGACACTTCAATAGGTCTAGTTGATTTAGCTTATAATTCTTGATTCCTATTGTCTCTTGTTTGGTTGATTGAATTCGATGTTAGGCTTAAGAAAACTGGCAGACTTCAATTGGTAACTTGCTTGAATGTCTTAAGAAACATGATCGGAGGTGTACTATGATTTTTGGTTGTATTTAATGCATAAGAGAATTCTAATGATCCCATGTTAGGAGTTTTTAACGGCTCGACATAGGAGTGAAGTAGGATCTTATAGAATTAGGGAATATTGTACACGGCCCTACGAATGGTATTAAGGAATACAACCCATCAATTAAAACAAGGTATGACAATTCAATAGGTAGAATTGGATAGCTAGCAAGGAGTAACATATCATAGGTAGACATGCTTCACTTCCCTTGTAGAACTCTAGTTTATTTTCCTACACATTAGTTTAATTAGTAGCTTTTGGGTTAGTTGATAAGCAACTAATTCCGCCCCTTCTTCTAAAACCCGAGATCTTTACTTGTTTTCCGAAAAAAAATATAAAAAATACAAAAAGAATCATCCTTCACCTTTAGACCTAGTTAGATTAATTTCAATCCTAACAACACTATTCCTGAGTTGAACGATCAATCCCCTGGTACTTGTCACTATACTATACTACAACAATCAGGTACACTGCCTGGTGGGGGTTGTAAGCTTCTCGAGATCCCTTGAGAGGTAAAACCTGTTGCGAGGGTGCGATCCCCACGTACCAAGTTTTTGGCGCCGCTGCCGGGGAATAGTTATTGTTTTGGTTGAAATTTATTTTGATTAGGTCTACTCATTAGATTCCTTTTAAGTGAGATTTTTATTTTCTTTTTATTAGCTTTCTCGTAGTCTATCTTTTCTTTGTGTGTTTGTTCGTAAAAACCTTTCCATTGACTCTTCCGTTCACCGTTATGAAGAACGCGAATCCACCATACTACCGACCACGAAACCCATTCATTCCTAATGACATCTTGATGTTCAAACTATATCGAGATGAACCTATCTATGATGCATGGACTCGTTTTAAAATTTTACTCTGAATAGTCCCTCATCATGGTTTCGATCTATGGTACCTAACTCAAATCTTTTACTATAGTGTCCACCAGTATTACCAAAGGTACATTGATGATTTTACCAACGGGGACCTTAGGGAATTAAATGCTGAAGAAGCATGGGATGCCATAGAAGATTGTGCCCAATATTATTATAGAGTAGACAACCCGATAAACAACATAACAAATCAATTGACAACAAATTTGAAGGATCATGAAACAAGTTTGTTGGGGGATGAATATGCTCATGTTGAGATACCTAAGTGGATGGCGCCTAATATCATAGTACAAAACAAACACATAGGTAATCTAGACACAATGGAGGATGAGGTGGACAATCCAAACCCACAAAGTACCCCACATGTCCTACCATCACTTGAGGCACATACACCGCCCGTGACTTACCCGGAAGAAGTAGAAGAGACTTTAGGAATCCCAATAGAGGTAGAGCCCTTAGACCAAGCACCACTTGAGGATATAGGTTTGAATACTTGTAATGATAACCTTACACCTAGTTCTAAGGAATTTACTAGTGTTGATGAACCGGAACCTCAATCTTTACACGACTTTCCATCCTTAGATTTGCATCTAGGAGACAAAAGAGGAACCGACCCACCCATCAACCAATATTATTTGGGTAGTTTTAGGATGAAGGAAGCCATTCACTCACCCCCCCCCCCCCTTCACCTCACGTGGCATATTTCCACCCTAAGGGTGTGTATCGCTACTTCCACCCGCACTTAATCCTAAGTGTAGGGAAAACCTCCCCTATTTCCGTTAAATAAGGGTAGAGTCAGGCTTGTGACTCGAACAAAAATAAGCGCTTCTTGGGAGGCAACCCATGTTTTTAATTGTTTGATGTTTTTAATTTATTTGTTTATTTGTGTGTCAATACTTGTGGATATGTTTTATGAGTTCCTATTTGTAATTCATTCCACAAGTATCCTATCCTTTTATTGCTTTGTTTTGTGTTTATTTCTAAGTCTGGAATTACATCTAGTTGTGGTTTTTCTTTGTTCGGTTTGATGCTTTGGTTTTTGTGTTTGTTGATTACAGGTTATATTAGACAAGAAGATGATTACATTTCTGGAATGGAGCTTATCATGTTCATTCTCTTCGAGGAAGATTTAACCATGTTATCACATTATCCACACCGAGCGAATCAGGGGAGTATTAGTTTCTTTCATTCTTATTTATTTTTACTTTTACATCTTTTACTTAGAACATTGGGGGCAATGTTCGGTTTAAGTGTAGGGAGGGTATATTAGAAACTATAACTCCACTTGATTTTTGTTTTGTTTGATAGTGAATGTGTAATAAAACTGAGAGAAATATTTGTTAGGGCAATTTTAGCACCAAATTTAAATTTTTTTGCAACATATAGGAGTGAAACTTTAGTCTTAATAAGCGTCTCATGGATAGGAATTGTATGACTAGCACAAAAACCATACCACTCAAAAATTTCCAACCCAAAAATGTGAGGTTCGCCTTTACATCTCTAGGAAAAAGCATTCATTCTTAATGCTTGTGAGTGTACCAGTAGTATTTAGATTCTAGTACTTGTGATAGCGATGCATCCCGAGACCGCTAGTGAGACTACATTCGTGTAGTTAGGATTTACTACATGATAAGAGGCATTAAGATAACCCATGTTTTTACACCTGTGTTTTATATAATTACATTGACTTCATAGGTCAAGTAATTCTCCCACACCTTTGCGTTGTACTCGTTTTTAGTACACGATACCCCTAGTACACCCCTCCGAGCCTATCTTTTTCGTTTCTAATGTAGCATCCCCAACCCAAAATACGGCAGCTGACATGCTTGGGGCACTACGCGAATCGAAACCATGCATCTTTATAGCAAACGACCACAACACGGGACGTTTAAAAATGCCTCAAAACATATCATTCGTTTTACAAACCATTTTAGAGTACATAAACTCTTTAACCCAAAATAGCAGTGGAATAAAAATAAAGATTTGCAGCGGAAAATGACAAAGTTTAGCAGCGGAAATCCAAGTATAGTAGTAGAAATACAAAGTTTAGCAGCGGAAAGTAAATAAGTTTAGCAGCGGAAAACATTTAAAAACACACCAAGGTTTTACGAATGACATGATAAATAAAAATAGTAGGAATAGATAAGCTGCCTTGACAGAAAACTTCCTTCATTCAGCCACTCCACCACGCCCAAAATCAATGTAGCTCCACAAATTAATTAGTAGTAGTACCTGAGAAACACATGCTTAAAAGTCAACACAAAGGTTGAGTGTAATCCATAGGTTTAAAATAATAAAGTTGAGCACAAGGGTTTTAATCATACGATATAAGCAACAAATGCAAATACCAGAGTAATCAAGGTAACACCCAATATGTAGAGGTATCCCTGTGCATACATACGGTTGATGATGCTAAGCTCATGACACGCAAAATGTTAACCAATATATAACCATAAGTCGACAAATAACCACGGAATTTCAATATATAAAGTGCCCCCAAGGCCGGGTACTTGCCATATACCCGGCAAAATCGAATATAGTACACCCAAATTGCCTATCAAGCAAAAGGGATGGGAGGGTCAATTCCTATAGGCCTATATACCTATATTCGCGCTCACTCGCAAGTGATTAATGGCTCATGATCGGAGGGTCTTGTCAGGCAAGATAAGCTACTTAGCACATCGTCAGGAATATATATATCATCATCAGGAAAAGCATACCAAAAATAAATAATACTTGTGCTCAGAAAACATTTAAAGCATGTGTCTCACCCCATGAGTTTATAAACAATTTAAAATATAAAAAGCGGGGCTATGAATCACACCTTAATAACAGCAGCAGGAAACGAGATATAGCAACAATCAATAATGCGTCACAGCAAAAGCGACCTCAGCACAACCTAATCAATATAAAAGGCATAACTCAGAACTAAACTCGAACATCTCAATAAACAATGCTTGAATAAAAGATTTTGTAAACACAATGGCATTTGAAAGAAAATAGATTTTAAAAGTCTCGCGTGGGTGACGAGAAAGAAAGAGAGAATATGTCGTCGAGAGCGTACGTCAATCCGAGAGGGGCCCAATTGAGTCAAAAAACATCATTTATATCTTCAATTTCAATAAATAAATAATAAAAACAAAAATAAGTATATATATGTAAATATATATATGTGTCGATATATATATATAAAAATATAAATAAAAATATGAAATTTTTATATAAATATTTTAAGATGAAAACTAAAAATATATATTATTTATAAAATTATTTTTGGAATATTAAAAAAATAATTAATAAATTTATAAAATAAATTTTATAAAAATATTTTCGGTAATAAATAAAAATATATAAAAATTTATAATATTTTCGGATTTAAATAAAATATTTTCGGAAATATTATTTTTAATATATAAAAATACGAAAATTAGTTTATTAATATTTTTATTGTTTTTAACTAATTAAAAACGAAATAAATTTAAAATAACTAAAAATAAATAAATAAAGGTGCGTTTGGGTG
The DNA here is from genome assembly GCA_030686995.1 of Artemisia argyi. NCBI lineage: Eukaryota > Viridiplantae > Streptophyta > Magnoliopsida > Asterales > Asteraceae > Artemisia > Artemisia argyi. The sequence goes on along the minus strand of CM060704.1, from coordinate 109,404,274 downwards.
GTTACCGAGCAAGAAAAGATGGGTAAAAAGAGTAGAAAGTGGTGGTTGATCGTGGTGGTGATGGTGGTGACGAGGTGGTGCGGCGGTGGTAGTGGTTTGGGGGTGTTCGGGATGGTTTTAAATTAAACGACTTGTACTTTTGGAACGAGCACGTCCCGATCTACAAGATGGTGAAAGAAAATATTTTTGGCCAGAAAATATTCCGGCGACCGGAAAAGTACGCCGGAGCGGCGGGCGGCGGCGGTGGTTGGTAGCCGGTCGAAAAAAAAAAAGAAGAGAGAGGGAGGAGAGAAATATTTTAGAGACAGAGTGAGTGTGTGTTTTAAATGAGTAAAAATGAGGAAATGGGGTGAGTGGAGGGTATATATATGATTAAAATAGTGTAGGGTTAGTTTTGAAATTAATAAAAGTGTGGGGTAGATGGTGGGTGATACTTCGAGGACTAATATCGCCAACGTAGCAAACTTATTACGATAAACGCTTCGGGGCTCGAACGACATAGCAAACGGACTCGAAAAATTACGAAATTTGCGCCATTGTTCACGAAATAATTTTTCCATTAAAATCGAGCATAAACTTTAGAGTTTTTCCAAAACTCAAAATAATTCAAATAATTTAGCAAATGCAATAAGTTCGAGTGTTATAGGTTGTGCTGAGTCAATCAAGGAATAAAGTTCTCGTTTCCAATATATCTCATGTTTCTCAAGCCCAAATAATCACAAAATAAAAGTTTTAATGTGTCTCAGGTACGAAAATAAATATTTTGGCTAGAAATGAGTTTAGAAAAGTACCGGGGGTTACATCACATACATCTTATTTTGAAATCCGTCCCGGATTTAGTTTCGAGTTGCCAGTCCCGGTTTTGAAAAGATTCGGTTATTTGCGTTTAAACTCGTCCTCGCGTTCCCAGGTATACTCCGGTCCTCTCTTGGAATTCCATTAAACCTTCACAAGAGGAATATGACTCTTCTTCAATCGCTTAACCTCGCGATCCATAATCTCAACAGGCTCCTCAACAAAATGCAATTGCTCATCAATCTCAATTTCCTCAAGCGGTATTACTGCGGCTTCATCAGTCAAACACTTCTTCAAATTCGACACGTGGAAAGTAGGGTGAACTCTACTGAGCTCCGGTGGCAATTCTAGCTTATATGCCACAGGACCAATCCTCTTCACAATCTTAAATGGTCCAATATAACGGGGATTCAACTTTCCTCTCTTACCAAACCTGATCACACCTTTCCAAGGCGATACTTTCAACATAACCCTATCTCCTACTTGAAATTCCAGGGGTTTACGCCTCACATCTGCGTAACTCTTCTGTCGGTCACGAGCAACTTTCAATCTGTCTTTAATCTGAGCAATCTTTTCGTTCGTTTCACGAACTAAATCTGGTCCAATATGCTGGGCTTCTCCTACTTCATCCCAACATATAGGTGATCGGCACTTCCGACCATAGAGTGCTTCAAACGGTGCGGCCTTAATACTCACGTGATAACTGTTGTTGTAAGAAAACTCAATCAAGGGCAAATGGACATCCCATCCATTCCCAAAATCAATCGCACACGCACGCAACATATCTTCCAAAGTCTGGATGGTTCTCTCGCTTTGTCCATCGGTCTTTGGATGGTAAGCGGTACTCATGTCAAGGTTCGTACCAAACGAATCTTGAAGTGACTTCCAAAAATTTGAAGTAAACCTGCCGGCTCTATCTGAAATAATAGACATTGGCGCTCCATGTCGAGATACTATATCTTTCACGTAGAGCCGGGTCAACTTATCCATACTGTAATTCTCTTTGATTGGCAAAAAGTGCGCAGATTTAGTCAATCGATCGACTATTACCCAAATAGCATCGAATCCTGTCGATGTCCTTGGTAGCTTGGTGACAAAATCCATTGTTATTCTTTCCCATTTCCATTCTGGGATCTCAGGTTGTTCTAGCAAACCAGACGGTTTCTGATGTTCAGCCTTAACCTTGGCGCACGTAAGACACTTACGGACATAATCGGCAATCCCAGCTTTCATATTGGGCCACCAATATAACTTTTTCACATCTTGATACATCTTGTAAGATCCTAGGTGAATGGAATACTTTGACTTATGAGACTCGAGCATAATCAAGTCTCTCAGTCCTCCAAACAAGGGCACCCAACTTCTTCCTTTGTAACACAAAGTTCCATCTGAACGTTTCTCAAGTTTCTCCTTCCTAATCATTCCATCAACTTTCTCCTTCTTAAGCTCTCCTCTTTTCACGACTTCTTCTTGTGCTTGCAGAATCTGAGCGGGTAAATTCGAGTTAATCGTCAAAACTAAAGCTCAAACGCGTAAGGATTTCAAACGTTCCTTGCGACTCAAAGCATCAGCCACAACATTTGCCTTTCCCGGGTGGTATCGTATCTCGCAATCGTAATAGCTCAACGTCTACAACCATCGTCGTTGTCGCATATTCAACTCCTTCTGATCCAAAATATACTGCAAACTCTTGTGATCCGTAAAGACAACACACTTAGTACCATACAGGTAGTGTCTCCACAACTTGAGGGCAAAAACCACGGCTCCTAATTCCAAATCATGAGTGGTATACTTCTCTTCATGAGTATTAAGCTGTCGGGAAGCATATGCCATAACCTTCCCTCGTTGCATCAAAACTGCTCCTAACCCTTGATACGAGGCATCACAATAAACCACAAAATCTTCTACTCCATCTGGCAAAGCCAATATTGGTGCACTACAAAGTTTCTGCTTCAAAGTCTGAAAGGCCTTCTCTTCTTCCTCTCCCCATTCATACTTCTTATCCTTATGAGTCAATGCAGTTAACGGTTTAGATATCTTGGAGAATCCTTCGATGAATCTCCTGTAATATCCAGCCAATCCTAGAAATTGACGAATTTCTGTGGTGTTAACCGGCGTTGACCATTTCTAAATTGCCTCAATCTTAGTGGGATCCACATGTAATCCTTCACTATCAATTACATGACCCAAAAATTGAACTTTCCGAATCCAAAACTCACACTTAGAGAACTTAGCGTACAACTGCTCATCCTTGAGCAACTTAAGAATCGTAGCCAAATGCTGTTTATGCTCTTCTTCGCTCTTTGAGTAGATCAAAATATCGTCGATAAAGACTATCACGAACTTATCTAGATAAGGCTTGCACACTCGGTTCATGAGGTCCATGAACACTGCAGGCGCATTGGTCAAACCAAAAGGCATAACTTGAAACTCATAATGACCATAACGGGTCCTAAATGCCGTCTTGGGAATATCCTCTTCCCGAACCCTAAGTTGGTGATAACCAGACCTCAAATCAATCTTAGAGTAGTAACTCGATCCTTGCAACTGATCAAACAAATCATCAATCTCCGGTAATGGGTAGCGGTTCTTCACAGTTAACTTATTCAATCCTCGGTAGTCGATGCACATCCTAAACGATCCATCCTTCTTCTTCACAAACAATACTGGAGCTCCCCAGGGCGAAGAACTCGGTCGAATAAATCCTTTATCCAACAACTCTTGCAATTGCTTAGATAACTCCTCCATTTCCGATGGCGCTAAACGGTACGGTGCACGTGCAACAGGTGCAGCTCCTGGAACTAAGTCGATGCGAAACTCCACTTGTCGGGATGGCGGAAGTCCCGGAAAATCTTCAAGAAATACATCAAGAAACTCACGCACTACAGGAACATCCTCGAGTCGCTTCTCTCCCGACTCCTTCTTAGCCACGTGTGCTAGGAATGCGTCTCATCCTTTTTCAAGATATTTCATGGTCTTGATACATGATATGATATTCAGGCGAGTTCCACTCCTATCACCTCGAACAATCAAAATCTCATCATTGAGAGGGATATGAACAACTCGTTCTCCACAAACAATGCTCGCTCGATTCTTGGATAACCAATCCATTCCAACTATCACATCAAAGCTTCCGAGCTCGATGGGCATCAAATCAATACTAAACGGGTGATCTAAAAGATTAAGGGTACAACCACGGATCATGGTGCGGGTATCTACTAGGTTACCATCAACTAACTCAATACTATAGCTAACGTCTAATAGAGTAGGGGTAAGTCGAAGTAACGGTGAAATCTTAGAAGACACAAAACTCATATCGGCACCCGAATCAAACAAAACTTTAACACGAAGGTTGTTGAGAAGAAACGTACCAGTGACAACATTCGGATCTTGTTGTGGCTCTCCATTTCCCATCACATACACTCTTCCTCGAGCACCTACATTTCCTTGTCCAACATTCTTCGGGTAGTGATTCCTATAGTGTCCATGCTCTCCACATCTGTAACACGTAACCACTGGCTGGGCACCTGCCCCTGTCGCCACAACTCTGCTCTGAGATAACTGCCTCGCCATTCTCCCAACCTCTATCATCCTCCTATCCAAGGAATCCAAACGTCCCTGAAACTCAGCATACGTCTCCTCCACAGGGCTCAACCTAGCACTCTGCCTATATAAACTAACCTGCAACTTATCTGCTACCTTCTTTCCTTCTCTCTTCTCCTTCATCAATTCCACGACAGTAGATGGATGAAAACACGTACTCCTGGACCTCGACCTGTAACGACCCTGACACCAAGTCAGCTCCTCTCTCAATCTGCTCAACTCATCCCTAATCAATGAAGACGCAACACGTGGGTCTGTTGACGACTCTCCAACCTCATAAATAGACGCTAACTCTGTAGACACGACCTCTGTCGATGTCACCTCGGTAATCATAGCATGCTCCAAACTCTCGGGAGTATCCGACTCATACGTCACATCCGACACAACAGGTGAAGGCGGCAGGGGAACATCCTGATCCTCCTCCATAAACTCCTCATCACTATCCTCCTCGTCATCATCATCATCATCCATCTCATCTCCACCATCCTCAATATTAACATCATCCTCTAAACCTAACTCATCATCTAAACCAACGTCAACATCCAACTCAACATCATCTCCTAAAGGTAATGGGACAACAACGGGTGGGACTGGAACCTGATCACGGGGAACTGGGACAGACATGATACTCTACAAGAGTATAAGAAAAGCATAAAAATACTAGCCAAATTTTCGTGGAAAACCTTTTTATAAGCCAAAGCATGATAGTGGAAAAAGTTCAAACCAATCTCTATGTAAAACATATATATATATAAAGTTTAAAAGAAATACCTGGGTGCGAAGTGGCATGGAAGGCTGTCGGCATTCTGTCTCAAAACATTTTGACTCCAGGAAAAAGTTTATAGTCGAGTGCGAGCTCGTTCTCTATAAACGATGGCTCTGATACCATTCTGTAGCACCCCCAACCCAAAATACGGCAGCTGACATGCTGGGGGCACTACGCGAATCGAAACCAGGCATCTTTATAGCAAACGACCACAACACGGGACGTTTAAAAATGCCTCAAAACATATCATTCGTTTTACAAACCATTTTAGAGTACATAAACTCTTTAACCCAAAATAGCAGCAGAATAAAAATAAAGATTTGCAGCGGAAAATGACAAAGTTTAGCAGCGGAAATCCAAGTATAGTAGTAGAAATACAAAGTTTAGCAGCGGAAAGTAAATAAGTTTAGCAGCGGAAAGTAAATAAGTTTAGCAGCGGAAAACATTTAAAAACTCACCAAGGTTTTACGAATGACATGATAAATAAAAATAGTAGGAATTGATAAGCTGCCTTGACAGAAAACTTCCTTCATCCAGCCACTCCACCACGCCCAAAATCAATATAGCTCCACAAATTAATTAGTAGTAGTACCTGAGAAACACAGGCTTAAAAGTCAACACAAAGGTTGAGTGTAATCCATAGGTTTAAAATAATAAAGTTGAGCACCAGGGTTTTATTCATACGATATAAGCAACAAATATAAATACCAGGGTACTCAAGGTAACACCCAATATGTAGAGGCATCCCTGTGTATACATACAGTTGATTATGCTAAGCTCATGACACGCAAAACGTTAACCAATATATAACCATAAGTCGACAAATAACCGCGGAATTTCAATATATAAAGTGCCCCCAAGGCCGGGTACTTGCCATATACCCGGCAAAATCGAATATAGTACACCCAAATTGCCTATCCAGCAAAAAGGATGGGAGGGTCAATTCCTATAGGCCTATATCCCTATATTCGCGCTCACTCGCAAGTGATTAATGGCTCATGATCGGAGGGTCTTGTCAGGCAAGATAAGCTACTTAGCAAATCGTCAGGAATATATATATCATCATCAGGAAAAGCATACCAAAAATAAATAATACTTGTGCTCAGAAAATATTTAAAGCATGTGTCTCACCCCATGAGTTTATAAACAATTTAAAATATAAAAAGCGGGGCTATGAATCACACCTTAATAACAGCAGCAGGAAACGAGATATAGCAACAATCAATAATGCGTCACAGCAAAAGGGACCTCAGCACAACCTAATCAATATAAAAGGCATAACTCAGAACTAAACTCGAACATCTCAATAAAAAATGCTTGAATAAAAAATTTTGTAAACACAATGGAATTTGAAAGAAAATAGATTTTAAAAGTCTCGCGTGGGTGACGAGAAATAAAGAGAGAATATGTCGTTGAGAGCGTACGTCAATCCGAGAAAGTCAAAAGTAAACGGAAAAATAACTTGAAGAAAAGAAATCAAAACGAAATAAAATACTTATATAAATAAACAATTAATATGATAAAAGAAGCTAGTTTCGGCTATTTTACCCATTTTTCCCAAAACGAAACGTTGAAAACAATATAGTTAAAAAGTTTTTCAAATATAATACAATCCTTTAACTTTAAAAGTTTATAAAAGATTTTACGAAATTTCGGCATGACCTGCCCGTTTATACAACATTTCCCGAGTCAACGACTCTTTATTTTTAAATATAGTAATATATAAATAAGTAATTATGCTTGGATATATCATTCGTGTAGTCCGTTAGTTGTTTAGGTTTATCGACCATTTTGTATTGTTCGGGTTCCAGGTACGTTAAGATCTTTACGGGCCTAACGTACCCTACCGTCTCGTGTACCAAAGGGTCCATAACATCCAAGTAACACAGGCCGTAAATCCAATACGTCCAATACAAGCTCACAATACAATAATACGGAAACAATGTCCGATATCCAAATTCCCTTAACTATATCCAACTTGTTTTATAGTTTAATATTTATTAATCTGTTTTATTTAAACTTAGCCGAAACAAGTTCCAAAATATATAACAACTACAATTAACCACGAAAATCAACAAATAATACAAAAATTAACCGGGTCACACCGGGTTGACCTGGTGTTGACCAGTCAACTGTCGGTCAAAGGAGGGGCCCACTTGAGTCAAAAACATCATTTATATCTTTAATTTCAATAAATAAATAATAAAAACAAAAATAAGTATATATATGTAAATATATATATGTGTCGATATATATATAAAATATAAGTAAAAATATGAAATTTTTATAAAAATATTTTAAGATGAAAACTAAAAATATATATTATTTATAAAATTATTTTCGGAATATTAAATAAATAATTAATAAATTCATAAAATAAATTTTATAAAAATATTTTCGGTAATAAATAAAAATATATAAAAATTTATAATATTTTCGGATTTAAATAAAATATTTTCGGAAATATTATTTTTAATATAGAAAAATACGAAAATTAGTTTATTAATATTTTTATTGTTTTTAACTAATTAAAAACGAAATAAATTTAAAATAAATAAAAATAAATAAATAAATAAAGGTGCGTTTGGGTGGTTACCGAGCAAGAAAAGATGGGTAAAAAGAGTAGAAAGTGGTGGTTGATCGTGGTGGTGATGGTGGTGACGAGGTGGTGCGGCGGTGGTAGTGGTTTGGGGGTGTTCGGGATGGTTTTAAATTAAATGACTTGTACTTTTGGAACGAGCACGTCCCGATCTACAAGATGGTGAAAGAAAATATTTTTTTCCGGAAAATATTCCGGCGACCGGAAAAGTACGCCGGAGCGGCGGGCGGCGGAGGTGGTTGGTAGCCGGCCGGAAAAAAAAATAAGAGAGGGAGGAGAGAAATATTTTAGAGAGAGAGTGAGTGTGTATTTTAAATGAGTAAAAATGAGGAAATAGGGTGAGTGGAGGGTATATATATGATTAAAATAGTGTAGGGTTAGTTTTGAAATTAATAAAAGTGTGGGGTAGATGGAGGGTGATACTTCGAGGACTAATATCGCCAATGTAGCAAACATATTACGATAAACGCTTCGGGGCTCGAACGACATAGCAAACGGACTCGAAAAATTACGAAACTTGCGCCATTGTTCACGAAATAATTTTTCCAATAAAATCCAGCATAAACTTTAGAGTTTTTCTAAAACTCAAAATAATTCAAATAATTTGGCAAATGCAATAAGTTCGAGTGTTCTAGGTTGTGCTGAGTCAATCAAGGAATCGTTTCCAATATATCTCACGTTTCTCAAGCCCAAATAATCACAAAATAAAAGTTTTAATGTGTCTCAGGTACGAAAATAAATATTTTGACAAGAAATGAGTTTAAAAAAGTACCGGGGGTTACATCTAACTTTAAGCATCTAACTTAACGATAGAATCTGTTTACAATCCACCCCAAATGTGCAACCAAATCGGCTTAGCCTTCCGTGTATGCACTCATCTAGTGTATTATTGTTATTTGTTTAAACCCTTAGTTAGTTGTTTAATTGATTACATGGTTGCTAAGTCGAGTCATATCTTGTACATATTGTTTTGGGACGATTGGGACTCATGGGTAAAGTACTATTGTAATGGAGTAATGGGGATGACGTCAATTATTACCCCCATATGTGCGTTAATATTTAAAAAGTACTCCAAGTGTTTTGATTATCTTGATCCGAGTCATTAGCGTAGTTTATTGTAAAGTATGTAAAAATTCAAGTGTAGGGAGGAAACGAGCTCCCTTTGATGTATTATTTTGGATGGTAGAGTAAAAGTGTATGCAAAAATAAAAAAAAATAAAAAAAAAAGAGAAAAACATATGAGCTACCATCTGTTTCTTTTATTTTATATTTAAGTCAAATAGTGTCTTGAAAAAAATCCAAAAAGAGTCGTAGATAGTTCAAGTTGAGTCGAGTCTTGGCTTAGCAACGCCTCTTTGTACATGTAGTCAACTAAGACAATTGACTTGCCACCAGTAAAATATCCGTTTATCCAACAAAACCGTGTTTTCCATATCCCCTATACCTAACGTTATAACCCTTTAAAAAGACATCTTTGATAGTTTTCCTAGGTGCTTACGCCAAGTGGTGGAGGTTTTGATCCTTTCCCAAGCCTATGGTAATCTATTTGCTATGATAGGTAGGGAGTGATATTTCTCCATTTCCAATTATGACATATAAATTTACAACACCTGAGAGATGAGAGTATCCAAATACTTAATGTGAGCTGCAAGCGTATAATTTTTGTGTTTGTTTTGATTAACATGGAACGATCATTTGTTGTAATTACTTTTATATTAATGTTAAATGACCCATAACTTGTATTTTTATTGGTGGAAAAGCTCATTTGCTTGAGGACAAGCAAATCCCAAGTGTAGGGATATTTGATGAGACGAAAAGTGTACCACTTTTAGGGGGTCATTTAAGCCCTAAATCATGATTATTTGATCAAACATTACCCTAAATAGTTTCTTTTGTCATTTTAGGTACTTGGGACGTGATTTTTGGAATGTGAAGCATTTTGGAGCTTTTTGGACGTTTTTATGCTCAAGAATGAAGAAAATGAGAAAATCAAGAATCCATGCTGGAAATAGTACCTGACGGCGTCAAGCTCTACAAAGTGATGCCATCACTCATTAATAAAGAGGATGATAATTCAAGTTGTACGTGACGGGCCAGAAAGATTTCAAGGCATTTGTACATGACGGCGTCACCAAGGCCGTCAAAAGCAAGTTACATGTGACGGCCCAGAACATGTTTATACATGACGGCGTCAGGACTAACCTGACTACGTCATATGATTTAAAGTGACGACGTCAGGAAGAAGTCTTACACGAGAAGAAACCTTAGTGAAACCGTCACATGTTGGTCAAGACAATCAAAACTTGCGCGCGGAGTAGCTGACACTGTTTTGGCCATAACTTTTGCATACGAACTCGGATTTGAGCGATTCAAAAAAGGAAACGATCGGGATGAAAAAATTCTTCGATCTGGTGAAAAAATGGTCATGACACCGTCACTCTTTATGGGCTGACATCGTCAAGATGGGCCGACAGAAAATCTGCCTATAAATATAACCTTATTACTTCACTTTTTGTAAGCCCTAAACCCTAAGGTCGATTCCTGGGTTTAGGTAGGTGTTTTTCCAGCAACTTAGAGGGTTTCAATCACTCCATAAACATCTTGTATTGGTTTGATGATTATATCTCAATTATGTCTTTCATTATTATTGTTGCTTGCTCTTCATTGATTATGCTTTGTAAATTTACCTTGTGTCTACTTATGATTGTGTGAAACTTGTATATAATGGATTAGATCTTATTGATTCCTTGTTGATGTTTGTATCTATCTTCATCAATTAGGGTGTGACACTTCAATAGGTCTAGTTGATTTAGCTTATAATTCTTGATTCCTATTGTCTCTTGTTTGGTTAATTGAATTCCATGTTAGGCTTAAGAAAATTGGCAGACTTCCAATTGGTAACTTGCTTGAACGTCTTAAGAAACATGATCGGAGGTGTACTACGATTTTTGGTTGTATTTAATGCATAAGAGAATTCTAATGATCCCATGTTAGGAGTTTTTAACGGCTCGACATAGGAGTGAAGTAGGATCTTATAGAGTTAGGGAATATTGTACACGGCCCTACAAATGGTATTAATGAATACAACCCGTCAATTAAAACAAGGTGTGACAATTCAATAGGTAGAATTAGATAGCTAGCAAGGAGTAACATATCATAGGTAGACATGCTTTACTTCCCTTGTAGAACCCTAGTTTATTTTCCTACACATTAGTTTAATTAGTAGCTTTTGGGATAGTTGATTAGCAACTAATTCCGCCCCTTCTTCCAAAACCCGAGATCTTTACTTGTTTTCCAAAAAAAATATAAAAATACAAAAAGAATCATCCTTCACCTTTAGACCTAGTTAGATTAATTTAAATCATAACGACACTATTCTTGAGTTGAACGATCAATCCCCCGGTACTTGTCACTATACTATACTGCAACGATCAGGTACACTACCTGGTGGGGGTTGTAAGCTTCTCGAGATCCCTTGAGAGGTAAAACCTGTTGCGAGGGTGCGATCCCCACATACCATGCGCCTCGCAACAGGTTTTACCTCTCAAGGGATTACAACCCCCACCAGGCAGTGTACCTGATCGTTGTAGTATAATATAGTGACAAGTACCGGGGGATTGATTGTTCAACTCAGGTATAGTGTCGCTAGGATTAGAAAGCCTACTAAACTAGGTCTAGAGGTGAGGGATGATTCTTTTTGTATTTTTATATTTTATGGAAAGCAAGTAGAATCTCGGGTTTTGAAGGAGTGGGCGGAATTAGTTGCTAGCCAACTAACCCGATTAACTAGGATGCAATCAAAATAAAATAAAAGAAATGAAAATTAAACTATTATACTAATGTGGTGGAAACAATAATGAGAAAAGTTGTGTTTACTTAGATTTCATTACTCCCTAGATATCTTTTACAGGTTGATTAGCTTGTTACAATTGCATGGATGAAGGGTTATATTCCTTAATACTAGTCGTAGGGCCGTGTACAATATTCCCTAACTCTATAAGATCCTACTTCACTCCTATGTCGAGCCATTAGAAGCTCCTAACATGGGATCATTAGAATTCTCTTACGCATTAAATACAACCAAAAATCGTAGTACACCTCTGATCATGTTTCTTAAGACGTTCAAGCAAGTTACCAATGGAAGTCTGCCAGTTTTCTTAAGCCTAACATCGAATACTATCATCCGTAACAATTATAAACAAACAATCAACCCATAATCAACATCTAGGTTTCACTACATCTAAGCAAACACAATAAAAACCTAGCCTAACATGTTAAAGAGAAGACAAGCGTATGATATAATCACACAACACATAGACATATTGAATGATTTGAATAAGTACTTATCTTCAATTGAGCATGGAAGAATCAAGGAGATGAAACCCTTGAAAAAGCTGGAAAATTCGTCTAGGGTTTCATGCCCTAATATCCCGCACAAAGTTCCACACTTTTACAATGAAAAATTGGAAAAATATATATAGACTATGGATCCTGACGGCGTCATGTATTAACCTCTGACGCCGTCAACTTGCCGCCATGATGAAATTCGTATTGCCTAGATCCATTTCTGACGCCGTCATGTAGGAATGAGCTCTGGGCCGTCACGTGTATTTGGACCCTGACGGCCTAGGTGAAGCCGTCAGGCCAATAAGCCTAAAAACACTCTGGATCGTCACGTGTATTTTCCACTTTCACCTCTTTTGCCACTCTTGACGCCGTCACTAAAAAACTCTTGACGTCGTCAGGTACTGTTCCAGCAAGGAAATTTGAGACTTTGCCGTTTTATTCACTTTTATGCTCCAAAAACGTCCAAAATGCTTCCTTTTCCAGATTTCTTTCCAAAAGTACCTAAAATGACAAAAGGAACGATTTAGGGCAATATTTGATCAAATAATCTCGAATTCGGGCTTAAATGACCCCTTAAAAGCGGTACACTTTTCGCCTCATCAAATACCCTTACACTTGAGATTTGCTTGTCCTCAAGCAAATGTGCTTTTATACTAATCAAAATACAAGTTAGGGGTCATTTAACACTAATATAAAAGTAATTACAACAAATAATCATTCCACTAAAAACCAAAAACAAGCACGGAGGTCATACACTAGCACCTCACAAATAGTGTTTAGATCCTCACATCTCTCGGGTGTAATAAAGTATATATCACAATATGGAAATGGAAGACATCTCTCACTACCTGTCATAGCAAATAGATTACCATAGGCTTGGGAAAGGATCAAACCTCCACCACTTGGCGTAAGCACCTAGGATAAACTATGAAAGAGGTGTAGGGATATGGAAAACATGGTTTTCTTGGATAAAGGCAATATTTACTGGTGGCGAGTTAATCATCTTGGTTAATTACATGTACAATATGGCGTTGCTAAGCCAAGACTCGACTCGAGTTAAGCTAATAAATTGAAAATAACAAAAACATAAAACAAACATAGAACGAAACGGGATGGTAGTCCGTATGTTTTTCTATTTTTTCTCTTTTTTTTTTCTTTTTCTTTATTTTCGATTTTTTTTTATTATTATTATTTTTTTTATTTTTTGCATACACTCTTACCCTACCATCCAAAATAATACATCAAAGGGAATGTACATTCCCCTTACACTTGAATTTTTTATATACTTTACAATAAACTACTCTAATGACTCGAATCAAGATAATTAAAACACCTAGAGTACTTTTAAATATTAACGCACATATGGAGGTAATATATGATGTTCTTCCCCATTACTCCATAACACAAGTACCTTACCCATGAGTCCCAATCGTCCAAAACAATATGTACAAGATATGACTCGACTTAGCAACCATGTAATCAATTAGATAATTAACTAAGGGTTTAAACAAATAACAATAATGCACTAAGGATGAGCGCATACACGGAAGGCTAAGGCGATTTGGTTGCACATTTGGGTGGGTTGTAACAAAATTTTCCTTTAAGTAAAATGCTTAAAGTTAGAAATAAAAAGATAGGCTCGGAGGGGTGTACTAGGGGTTTCGTGTACTAAAAATGAGTACAACGCTAAGGTGTGGGAAAATTAATTGACTTTACTAGTCAAGTGATATGACTTAAATGGTCAAGTAATTATGATACAGGTTTAAACACAAGGGTGATCCTAATGCCTCTTATCATGTAGTAAATCCTACTACACGAATGTAGTCAAACTAGCGGTCTCAGGATGCATCACTAACGAAAGTTCTAGAATCTAAATGCTACCGGTACACTCATAAGCACTAATAATGAATGCTTTTCCTACCAAATCTAAAGGCGAACCTCACATATTTGGGTGGAAAATTTTTCTGAATGGTACTGTCTTGTGCTAGTCATAAAACTCCTATCCATGAGACGCTTGTTAAGGCTAAAGTTTCACTTCTAAATATTGTAAAAAAAATTAAATTTGGCGCTAAAATTACACTAACAAGTATTTCTCTTAGTTTTATTACACAACTACCATCGAACAAACAAACTCAAGTGCAATTGTATCCTATAAGGTATCATCATTTACCCTCCCCTTACACTTAGGATGAACATTGTCCCCAATGTTCAATTAAAGAATGTAAAAGTAAAATAGGTAAAAGAATGAAAACAAATACTCCCCTGATTCGTTCGGTGTGGATAGTGTGTTAACAAGGTTAGATCTTCCTCCAAGAAAATGAACGTTCAAAGCTTCCATTCTAAAAATATAAATCATCTTCTTGTCATATATAACCTGTTAAACCTGAGAAAACAATCAAGGCAACCTCGCGTAAAATCGGCGGCAATCTATATATACTAGCAAATCATAGAAAACAATTTAAGATATAATGCTTGTGGAATGAATGTTTGCAGATTTCCTGGAGTTTATAAAACTAAAGAATCAACAAAAACTTTTAAGACTCCGTTAGAAAAACAAAACTCGCAAAATTTCTAGAATTTTAAACGTGACGCCATCAGGTGTTAAACCCTGACGCCATCAGAAGTGACCTGCAGAAATCTTTATGTTAAGTTTCCGGAAAATTTCTGGAAAAACTTATGTCCTATTTCCTGGAAAATCCTGCAAGACATCATTATGACTCGATACAAGGTCGTGGGCTATCCTGTATGTGTGAGCTCCTTGTCGAGGACATCTTTGGGATCAAACTTAGGTTTCAATTTCCTATCGGTTTTCTTGGTACGGTATGACTTCTCAAAATTTTCTCCATCCGGATCAAATAAAATCATCTTCATATGCCATGATCCATCACCTTCCTTAGGTGGCTTGTCCCAATTCCATTTACACTTATCCCCTTCCCTTTTCCACTTGTTCATCTCTAGGTTGATAGGCATTACGCTTAAGAACTCAATCATTTTCCTAAAGACTAGGGGATCCTCAAAAGGGTTTAGTTCCTCATCTCTAGCTATGAGTTGTTCCACCAAATGTGTCTTATCAATGAAATTTTTTTCTAAATAGAATGGGCGTTGAGGTCCTATAAAGTTCCTTTCTATCCAAGGTCCATATCTAGATGGCCTCCTATTCATCTCTACCCAATGTGGTGTCGGTTCGTCCTCAAAATCGTAGCTATGCTTCTTAACATCATAAACTGACCAAGTCTCACCATCTCCTACTGCTATCTTAGACTCCTTGCAATCTATCATGGCACTAGCGGTTGCTAAAAATCTTCTTCCTACTAACAATGGGCATGTAGTATTACTAACCATATCTAGGACGTGAAAATCCGCTAAGATAGTTAATCTTCCTACGTGAACTACTACATTCCGACCGGGTGGGCAATACTTCCATCCGCTAGACCAATTATTACTTCCGTCTGCTCTAACTTTCCTAGCTTAAGAGTGGCGAAAAGGGATAAGGGAATCAAGTTGAGGCTTGATCCTAAGTCGGCTAGTGTGTCGAAAGCTTCGGATTTTCCTATCTTACATGGCAAAACAAATATACCCGGATCATCAAGCTTCTTAGGCAGCTTGTTTTGAATGAAGGCGGCCCCATTTTTAGCCAATTTAAGTTTCTCATATTTTTCTAGGAGGGCACTATAGTAGGGGGCACGAGCTAAGACATCAATGATGGGGCGTTCAAGGTGGAGCTCCTGGAATTCATCGTCAAGGTCTTGTGTAGGAGGTGTTTCAACTATGTTATTGACCAGTTTAATGTCGGATATTTTATTCAATTGGTCCTTTTGATGAATTTAGGTTTGCTTGAAACACGGGCTCATTGCTTTGACCGAATAGTGTTGTGGACAAGAAGTAGGTGACGAAACCGATGATATGGCATTAACGTTTAGTTTCGGGTTCTTGACCATGTCACTTGGGAGTACTCCCATTTTTTGGTCATTGAGAACTTTCAACAATGTGTCAATTTTATTGGTCATCTCACTTTGCTTTTGTTTGAAATCAGCTTCAAACTTAGCTATGCGAGCTTCTTGAGATGCCATAAATTTGGACATCAATCCTTCAAGATTATTGGTACTACCATAGTTATTGGAAGGATTGTTGTTGAAAGTACGGTTAGAGGGTGGACCGTTTGATTGGTAATGATTAGGTGGATTGGAAGAATTGTTTTGGGGCATGTTTTGGTTTTGTTTCCACCTAAGGTTCGGGTGATTTTTCCAAGAAGGGTTGTAGGAATCACCGTAAGGGTTTGGCTCGGGTTTGAAAGTGTACCACTTGTCTCCCGCTTCGTCGGTACGGGAGGATGCGTAATCCGCAAAAGCTTGTCAGGGGAGTTCCACGCAATCACGAGTGTCATGGGGACCACTACATAATTCGCATAAAGAAGTGATTTTGTTCACTTGGCTTGAAGGCTTAGGAGCTTCGTAGGATTTCATGAGAAACTTGACTTGGTCCTCAAGTTCCATGATCCTACGGTCGGAAGTGCTAGAATTGTTCGAAGGCAAAGATATTGCCTTGACCGTTTTGTTCAAATCACGGGGATCATTCCAACTTTCGTTGTCATAGAGAGCAAGATCTTATATGAATTCCCATGATTCTTCCGCACTTAGATCACCTAGCTTTCCACCGGCCGATTGGTCAATGGTTCACCTTGTGGAGAGATCGATATGGTCATAGAAGATTTGGACTTGGAGCCAAAGATCTATGCCATGATGAGGGACCTTTTGGAGTAAGTCCTTGAAACGAGTCCATGCTTCATAGAAAGTTTCACCTGGACATTGTTGGAACATCAAGATATCATTTCTAAGCATCGTAGTTCTCCCCGGTAGGAAAAATTGAGCAAGGAAACGAGAGGTGAGATCATCCCAAGAGGTGATGGATCCCGCGGGTAAACGTTCGAGTCATTGACTAGCTTGATCACGTAGAGAGAATTGGAATAGACGTAATCGGGTCGACTCTCTAGTTGCAACATCAAGGTCTATTGAATCTACGATTTTAAGGAAATCCTTGAGATGTTGATTAGGATCTTCGGAACGAATTCCAAGGAATGCACATCCGCTTTGCACCAACCGGATGGTGTCGGATCGCAAGGGGGACACATTGGCTCCTTGAGTGAACTCAATGGTGTTTCGATAGCCTTGGTGACTAGGACGGGAATACTCTCCTAAAGTTTGGGGTCTAGGAGGTTGGTTTGCAAGTGGTGGGTTTGTGGGTGGTTTTGTTGTGGTGGGTTGATGGGATCAAAGATATTACCACCTTCCATGATGTCGGATGGCAAAGGTTACGAACAAAGAAACGATGAAATGAGATAGACTAAAGAAAACCTAAAAACAAAAATAAAACCTTACTAGAAAGGAATCTAGCAAGTAGACCAAATAAAAAGAAATCCTAACCTAGACAATAACTATTCCCCGGCAGCGGCGCCAAAAACTTGATACGTGGGAATTACGCCCTCGCAAAAGGTTTTACCTCTAAGGGATCTCGAGAAGCTTACAACCCCAACCAGACAGTGTACCTGGTCATTGTAGTATAGTATAGTGACAAGTACCAAGGGATTGATCGTTCAACTCAGGAATAGTGTCACTAGGATTAGAAAGCCTACTAAACTAGGTCTAGAGGTGAGGGATGATTCTTTTTGTATTTTTATATTTTATGGAAAGCAAGTAAAATCTCGGGTTTTGAAGGAGTGGGCGGAATTAGTTGCTAGCCAACTAACCCAATTAACTAAGATGCAATCAAAATAAAATAAAAGAAATGAAAATTAAACTATTATACTAATGTGGTGGAAACAATAATGAGCAAATTTGTGTTTACTTAGATTTCATTACTCCCTAGATATATTTTACAGGTTGATTAGCTTGTTAGAATTGCATGGATGACGGGTTATATTCCTTAATACTAGTCGTTGTGCCGTGTACAATATTCCCTAACTCTATAAGATCCTACTTCACTCCTATGTCGAGCCATTAGAAGCTCCAAACATGGGATCATTAGAATTCTCTTACGCATTAAATACAACCAAAAATCATAGTACACCTCCGATCATGTTTCTTTAGACCTTCAAGCAAGTTACCAATGGAAGTCTGTCAGTTTTCTTAAGCCTAACATCAAATACAATCATCCGTAACAATTATAAACAAACAATCAACCCATAATCAACATCTAGGTTTCACTACATCGAAGCAAACACAATAAAAACCTAGACTAACATGTTAAAGAGAAGACAAGTGATGTGCTCACGGTGTGTACAAGTTTTAAATTTATAAACACGATTACCGGATCTAGAAATAACACATACGAGTAAGTGAACTCGTCCGTTATAGCAAGATTGGGTTGGTAAGTCGGGATCGTTCGCAGGGATTTGTGAGTGAATCTAAGCGTAAGTTTAAAACTAAATCTCTAACACTAGCAATAATGATTATAAGATAATTCAAATGATTAAAAACTACACTTGCTTAGACTAGTTAACTATTCATAAGAAAAGCATGATTGTGATAACTTCCTTAACATGTTGGTAATTAGAATTAGTTGGTGTTCTAATCTATTGTTTCTACAAGTTAAACCTTCGTCAAGATTTTAGTTTATAAAAACAAGCTTTAGGTTTTGACCAATCAATTCAAGGTTCGTAAAGTTGAATTAACAACCTTAAACACAAAAATAGTTTCTAGTTTAATCAAATACTCTTAAGAAATGGTCAATAAAAAAGGTAACCTAATCATAGACAACAAGGTTACAATTGATTATAAACTACTAAAACTTTTGACCAATTATGCGTTTACAACCAATCCGATTTGATTAACAGAAAGTATTCTCATTACACTTACACCTTAGTTCCTTTGTTTAGTCAATAATAATTATGGTGAAAAACAATCTTTCATAGACAAAAGATTATAACTAGTTGAATGATAACAACCCTTTCGGCCAATGATATTATAAGCAACTAGTTAAACTTGACTCAACAAATGTCACTATGAAACTTTAGTCTAATTGGGTTTTAGAATTGACTTGAAATTGAATTAAAACATGTTATCACAATCATAGACTAATCATTAAGTAATAAACATCATCTAAGCAAATGCAAAAGGTTACTAGCCACTCATAGAAAACATGAACATAAACTCAGAATATTGAACATGAGAAATCATAATTAAAGTCTTACAAATGTTTGGAATAAGATTACAAAGGAGTAGGAAATGATTTCCTAAGTGTTGGTGTTGACTTGTTGAAAGTTTGACCTCTAGATGTTGACTTTCTGGACTTCCAATGCTTCCTAAACTTTTATGGATGAATTTGGAACTTTGTGACTAGTAAAAGACTACTTGATAGTTGCTTTGTTGTTTTTGTAATGAGTGATATTGAGTTGTGTGTTGAAATGAGATTACAAAGCCTCTATTTATACTACTCCTCAAGCCTAGGCTCATCAATGCAGCAACTTGGCCTCCAAGGTGAATAGAAGGACCTAGAATACCAGAAAGAAGGGCCTAGAATCGGGTAGAATGAGATAGAAAATCTATTGCAAAACTTTAACGAGCTGACCAACCGATCGGTATCGGGCTCTGACCGATCGGTTGGATGTAACCTCTGCGTCTAACCGGTCAGTTGGATTCATAACCGATCGGTTAGATGTGACAATTTCTTCTAACCGGTCGGTTGGATGAATACTGATCGGTTGCTTGCGTTCTGACAGCAACAAACTTGATCATTAACTTTGCTCTTCGTTCTTTGTCCAAACTTGATTATTTCTTGTCAACGAACTTTGGAATGATGAAAAGTTGGATTCTTCTTTGTGAAATGCTTGAACGAATTGAATCTCGAGTTGGGAATGAGAAATCCTTCATTTCCTTCACTTTTTCTTCATTTTTCCTGTTTTTAGCTACAAATGCTTGCAAACACACTTTGATACGATTATGAGAGAAAAGAATATAAAATGACCGAAAAACATACGAATAACGCCACTAAAAGCATGCACAATTTGAGCGTTATCAAATCCCCCACACTTGAACTTTGCTTGCCCTCAAGCAAATCTAGAAATAAAATATCATCCACATGGTACTTCAAAGATGTTTTGGAAAAATGTCATGCATATCTTCCAAGTACAAGTACAAGTTAGATTCATCATTTTGAGCTTAGATGGTTGAAACATTGAGATGTTTGACAATACCCAAATGATTTTCTTGCTAGATAAACATTACTAATCACCTCACGAAAAAGGAATAAGATTTAATTCACTCTAAACACTCATTTTTGGGTGAAGTATAAGAGAAATAACACTCATTGCTCAGTCATGATTTAAATATTACCATAGGCTTGTACAAGAAACATAACTACACCGTCAAGGCGTAAGCACCAAGTATTCATATCAAAGAGGGCTTTTATTCGGGTTTAAGGCTAAAAAGGGATAATAAGGACTTTCGTTCAATCATCTTATGTAAAACAAAATAGATCACTGGCGCGAATTCTTGTATCAAAACAACGGATGGTCACTAAGGATATCCTTAGATTGCTGGCGCATTGTTATTTCCTCAAGAAATCGGATGGTCACTATGTGTCATACACTTGATAATTTCACTTGAGTCAAGGGTAGGAATAAAACATGGGATAAATTTATAGAGTGTAAATGATAAAGAATATACAAAATAGTCAAAGTCTACAAACCGAATATTGCTAGCTATTCTTGAACCACTATCATGTACTTCTTTAGAACTCCATTCTTGAGCGAACAATACTTAACACTGTAGCTCATTGGCTATTTTATAAGATAAATACTTTTTTTTTTATCATAACATGAACATAAAATCACTTGTCACCATTCTACTTTGATGACTTATTCTCAACTTTGCTTTGATCACTTCTTCCGGAATTACTACTTTCTTTATACTTCATGATTTCCCACATAACATCCAACTTGTCATATAGCTAGCAACCAACTAAGACTTGACTAAGGGTAAGGCTAGGCTAAAAAGTGTAAAATCTTTTTGTATTTTTTTTGGATTTAATCAAAAGAAAAGATATGCTCAGAAGGTGTAACTAAGGGTATCTAGCATTAAAAATGAATACTAACAAAAAGGGTTATGTTGGTGGTTAACTAGTTAATGAAACTAGCTAAAAATGAAAATGGAAGGCTATTTGGGTTAGATCCTAAAATTGCCTCTTATCACACATGCATACTTATATCACACAAGAAATGTGATCTCACAACGGTCTTGAAATGATTTACAAGCATAAGTTCTAGAATAAATAAAATCACCAGCACACTCATAACAAAAGATTTAAGTATCAAATAATGTATGCTATATAAGAGATAGGCTCAAATCTTCACAATTTAGTGGAAAGGGTTATAATATGTGCTAGCTTATGTTATCGATCCCAGAATGGATTGCAATATTAATTAGGACACATCTTAAATTTCAAAAGTTACCGTTTTTACCAGTGGATGGATCCAGTTATTCTAATATATTATCCTAAAAGCGTGAAAACAACTAGATCACAAGGGCAGCAAAATTTAAAATTAAACTCGAAATTTACGGAATATTCTTATTTACCTATTCACCCCCCCCCCACACTTAATTTAAGCATTGTCCTCAATGTGATAAATGAACTTCAAAGTATGAAAATAGGGAAATAAGAAAATGAATCGTATTTTCCTTTGTGATTCTTTATTCCAAGTGTCCAAATTTTCTTCATCATTTCCTGTATCAATCTTGAAACAAACAAACACAAGACTATATGTTTTATTAAAAATAGTGAAACACCCCCACACTTAAGTTCAACCAAGTGATTTAAACTTTGCGGTATAATCACTGAAAATAAACTAAGAATTAAAAATAGAAAACACACGGGTTGCCTCCCGAGAAGCGCTTGTTTTATTTACGAGTCATCAGCCTGACTCAAATTTCACAAGAACTACGTTGATGCGGTTTGGGATTTCCTCTTAGGATATTTTGGTACGAACAATACGTTGTCTAGCACAATTCCTTCTCCAGTTTCATCTATATCTTCCAATACGACTTTTTCCCATGCTCTAGGAAGAGCATCATAGATAAAACCTTTTTCATGTGCCCATGGTATATTTTCCATATGAGGTGCCATGAATGTGATAGCTTCGTATTCAGATTTGGGTGGATATTCAATAGAAATTTTTCTCATTTGCTCCTTATCATAATACAACTTAATGCGGTGACCATTAACAATGAAACTTCCACCATGCTTGTCGTAGAGTTCGACATATCCAGATGGAATCCATGTTTCACTATATAAGGTCCCATCCATTTGGGTTTGAGCTTAGGAGCTTTGAACTAGTATTTCATATTGAAAACCAGAACTTTATCCCCATCTTTGAATTCTTTTCTAATTCTAAGATTTTGGTCATGATAAGCTTTGGTTCTGGCTTTGTATAGCTTGGAGTTTTCGTAGGCTTGGAGCCTCAATTCATCGAGTTCAAGCAATTGCAAAATTCTTTTCTTTCCAGCTACTTTCAGATCGGGGTTACTATTTTGTAATGCCTAGTAAGCACGATGTTCGATTTCGAATGGCAAATGACATGTTTTTCCATACAAGAGTCTGTATGGTGTTGTGCCAATTGGAGTTTTATAAGCCGTACGAAAGGCCCATAGAGTGTCATCGAGTTTTCTCGACCAAACAGAAGGATTTTCCTTAACAGTTTTTTCGAGTATTCTTTTTAATGCTCTATTAGTATTTTCGACTTGTCCACTGGTTTGTGGATGATATGCTGTAGCAAAACGATGATGAACTCCATATCGCTTCATGATTTTCACCATTTTTTTATTACAGAAATGGGTTCCTCTATCACTTATTAAAGCTTTAGGGATTCCATATCGAGCAAAAAGCTTTTTGAGAAAATTGACAACAACTCGTGCATCGTTAGTGGTTAAGGCTTCAGCTTCAGCCCATTTGGAAACGTAATCGATTGCAACGAGAATATATTCGTATTTGTGCGATTTAGGAAATGGTCCCATAAAATCGATTCCCCAAATATCGAATATTTCGCAGACTTGAATGCTCTTTTGAGGCATTTCATCTCTACGAGAAAGACTACCGGATTTTTGGCACGCATCGCAGTTTTGAACAAGAGTGTGAGCTTCTTTGAAAATTGTTGGCCAATAAAATCCAGCATCAAAATTTTGTTAGCTGTGATGGTAGGACTGTAATGTCCCCCTGTTGGGCCATGATGGCATTCGTCAAGAATTTTTCTTGTTTCTGCTCCAGAAACACATCTTCGGATCATTCCATCGGGACACATTTTGAAAAGAAAAGGTTCTTCCCAATAATAGTTTTTTAAATCCGAAAAGAATTTACTTCTTTGAGCATGAGTTAATCCTTTCTTGAGAATATTTCCACCAAAATAATTTGCAAAATCTGCAAACCACGGTATTTCCTCTTCATCAACTTTATCGATGGTCATAAGAGTTTCATCGGGGAAATAATCATCAATTTCGTCTTCCTTTAATTCTTCCAAATTTTGGTTCTCAAGACGAAACAAATGATCGGCAGCAAGATTTTCTGCTCCTTTCTTATCTTTTATTTTGATATCGAATTCTTGGAGTAGTAAAATCCAGCGGATAAGACGTGGTTTGGCATCTTGTTTAGCAAACAGATATTTGAGCGCTGAGTGATCGGTGAAAACGACTATTTTGGAAAGCACGAGATAAGATTTGAATTTCTCAAAAGCAAAAACTACGGCTAACAATTCTTTCCCTGTAACCGTATAATTTTGTTGGGCGTTGTTAAGTGTCTTACTAGCAAAGTATATAGGACGAAAATGTTTTCCTTCACGTTGTCCTAAAACTGCCCCAACAGCAAAATCGCTTGCGTCGCACATAAGTTCGAATGGTAGTGACCAATTAGGTGAAACCATAATCGGAGCACTAGTCAATTGAATCTTTAGTGTTTCAAAAGCTTTAATGCAATCTGCATTGAAATCAAAAACAGAATCTTTTTCAAGAAGTTTTGTCGTAGGACGAGATATTTTGGAAAAATCCTTTATAAAACGACGGTAAAAACTGGCATGTCCTAGAAAACTTCTAACGGCTTTAACGTTAGTTGGAGGTGGTAATTTGGTGATAACATCAATTTTTGCTTTATCATCCTCCATTCCTGATCTTGATATTTTGTGTCCTAGCACAATTCCTTCGGTTACCATGAAATGGCATTTTTCCCAATTAAGAACAAGATGCGCAGCTTCACATCTTTCGAGCATTTTGTCTAGATTTAAAAGACAAGCTTCAAAAGAATCTCCAAATACTGAAAAATCATCCATGAAAACTTCCATAGATGTTTCAAGCATATCCTGGAATATAGCAATCACACACCTTTGAAAAGTGGCAGGTACATTACAAAGACCAAAAGGCATACGCCGATAAGCATAGGTTCCAAAAGGACATGTGAATGTTGTCTTTTCTTGATCAGAAGGATCAATGGGAATTTGGAAATAACCTGAAAAACCATCGAGGAAACAAAAGTATTTGTTGCCTGCTAATCTTTCAAGCATTTGATCCATGAATGGGAGAGGAAAATGATCTTTCCTGGTGGCCTTGTTCAATTTTCTATAATCAATACAAACTCGCCATCCAGTGACTGTTCTAGTAGGAACTAATTTATTCCGTTCGTTGGTCACTACAATCATTCCTCCTTTCTTGAGAACACAATGAACAAGACTCACCCAAGGACTATCTTCAATGGGGTATATGATTCCAGCGTCAAGAAGTTTAATGATTTCTTTCTTGACAACTTCTTTCATGTTGGGATTGAGTCGACGTTGTCTTTCAACAACAGATTTAACACCTTCTTCGAAATTGATTTTGTGTCTACAGAAATCAGGGCTAATTCCTGGGATATCAGCAGTTTTCCACGCAAAAGCGCGTTTATGCTTCTTAAGAACTGAAATGAGTTTTTCTTTTTGATCATCCTTGAGCAACGAAGATATGACAACAGGAATAAGTGAATTCTCCTCCAAGTAAGCATATTCAAGATTATTTGGAAGTGGTTTAAGCTCAAGATCGGTGGGTGGTTCTTGAAGAGATGTCTTGATCCTCATTTGATCATTAATGGTAATTGCTTCAAAATTCTCTTCAACTATTTCTCCTTCCTCAACTTCTTCATCTTCTTCTTCAAATTTAACTTCCATAAATTCGGCGAACTCTTTATCAAGATTCGTTTCATTTATTTTCTCATAAGTGGTTGTGAAAGGATCAGAATCGTCAAGTAATGCATCCAACTCTTCCTCAGTGACTTCATCAATTACATCGATGTTAAAGCAAGTGTCATCACTGGTATATGGATATTTCATTGCTTTGTCAATTAGAAAGGTAATTCTATCTTCTCCAACTCTTAGATTGAGTTCTTTACCTTTAACTTTGATTATGGCATCAGCGGTGTTTAGGAAAGGTCTTCCTAAGATTAAAGGTACTTGTCTATCTTCCTCTATTTCTAAGATTACAAAATCCACGGGAAAAACAAATTTACCAACTTGGACAAGCATGTTTTCAGCAACCCCAACAGGATATTGGTATGTGTGGTTGGCTAATCGAATACTCATCTTTGTAGGTTTCAAAGTATTGATGGAAAGTTTAGAATACAACGAATAGGGCATCAAATTAAATCTTGCACCGAGATCGGCTAAAGCATCACATGTGATGTTGTTTCCTAACGTGCACGGGATTAGAAAACTTCCGGGATCACCGAGTTTTGGTGGAACTTTGTTTTCAATAATGGTTGAACATTCTTCATTGAGGAAAGCAGCAGATATTTGCTCTAACTTATTTCTGTTATTAAGAAGTTCTTTAAAAAATTTCCCATATTTGGGCATTCCAGCTAGAACATCAACGAGGGGTATATTGAGTCTAACTTCATTGATCATCTCAACAAACTTCTTATAATGCTCCTCATTTTTCTCTTTTCTAAGAGCTTATGGGTACGGAATTTTTGGAGTGTATGCTTTGAGTGGTTTGGTTGTTTCTTTGGTTGGTGTTTCAGGAATTTCTTCCTTTTCCGCTTCAGCTTCTTCTTCACTATCATCATTGATGATTTGAGTTTCATTGGGATTGGCTGGTGGATCGTAGGAAAGACCACTTCTTGTGAATACAGCATTGATATGCTCATTTCTGGTTTGTGGTGGACGATAAGTTTTTTCATTTGATCCAGAAGGCTTTGGGATGGATTGGGTATTGCTTGGTAATGTTCCCAGTGTTCATGAAGAAAATTGATCAGAGAGTCTACCAAATTTTTGTTCAAGATCCTGAATAGAAGCTTGATGATTTTTCTGACCTTGCTCAACTTTTGGTTTTGAGATTGAAAAATTGGGTTTTAACAAATTCATTTGTGGATCTTTGAGCAGTCACAAAATCTCGCATCATTTTTTCAAAATTAGTTTCTTCTGGTTTTTTGTCAGAGTTTGGTGGAGTTGGATTGTATACTCGTGGTTGAGAATCACGATTGTTATCCCTTTGGCGATCTTGCCAATTTCCAGAATTTCTTCCGTAATAATTACCACAAAAACCGCCTCCACGGTATCCTCCTTGGACATAATTGGCTACCCCTTCATTGGGTCCAACCATGGGTTGGTCGTCACATTCGGATGAAGTGTGATTACCTCCACAGTTGTTGCAAACTTCTCGCATTTCTTTCATTTCTCCCTTAATATCTCTGTATTACGAGTCGATTTTGGAAGTTAAGGCTTCCATTTTCTCCATGAGTTTAGAAGTTTCAGAACTTTCGGCGAAAGCAACGGTTTTTCGTAAGGGTTTGGTTTTGGAATCTTTTGACCAATCGAGTTTAAGAAGCACTCGATCTTCGAGGAATTGATATGCCTCATTGGAAGTTTTGTAAAGAAAACTTCCTCCAGCATCAAGAATTCCTTGAGATGTTTCATCAAGTCCATGGTAGAAGATTTGGATAATGGTTCCTCGTCCTAAACCATGTCCATGACAACTACGAAGTAAATCTTTCATACGAAGCCAAGCTTCGACAAGAGATTCATTGGGGTTTTGTGAGAAAGTACGGATTTCTCCAATGAGACGATCAAACATGGCAGGTGGAAAGAATCGGCTTACAAAAGCTTGCCTCATCTCCTCCCAAGTATTGATAATTCATGGGGTTAATTCGTTATACCACACTTTGGCATCTCCAGCAAGTGATGATGGGAAAAGTTTGAGTTTAATGGCATCAACATCGGTGTTGCCATATCGAAACATGCCGCAAATTTTTATGAATTCGGCAATGTGTTTGTGAGGATCGGCCCTCGAACGGCCATCGAATTGACAGTCTTTGATCACAGAAAGATGGTGTCCCTTCACGGTGAAGTTGTCACCAAGGTTAACAGCAACAATAGCAGCTCTAGGTGTGGGTGCTACGGTTCGGTTTGTGGCCCACATGGGTTGATCATCGGCCATTGGAAATGGTTGATTGGTGAATGGGTTATAAACAACTAAAGCTTCGGAAAGGTTATCAAACGGTGGATCTGGTACTCTTGGTACACGGTTGTTTGGTGGAACAAAAGGTATTCTTCTTCTTCTTGGTCTACGAATCAGACTTTCGGGATTGGAAAGAGGTGAAATTGGTTCTACTCCGGTTGATCGAGTGTTCATATAATTACCGAGTGAATCTCGGAAAATTTGGAACAAACGAGCAAAGAATGGAAACAATTTGAGAAATCAGGAAAAAGGAACCGGTCGGTTAGAAAGGAACCGATCGGTTAGATTAAACAATTTGGGATGCCGATCGGTTAGATTGAATACCAATCGGTTACTAGGCTCGGATTTTTTTTTTTTTTTTTTTTTTTAGAAAACAAACAAGGAAAGAAATGGAACTTTAAAACTTACAGAAAACATAATCAAAATCCCCGGCAACGGCGCCAAAAACTTGATGAGCTCACGGTGTGTACAAGTTTTAAATTTATAAACACGATTACCGGATCTAGAAATAACACATACGAGCAAGTGAACTCGTCCGTTATAGCAAGATTGAGTTGGTAAGTCGGGATTGTTCGCAGGGATTTGTGAGTGAATCTAAGCGTAAGTTTAAAAAGTAAATCTCTAACACTAGCGATAATGATTATAAGATAATTCAAATGATTAAAAACTACACTTGCTTAGACTAGTCAACTACTCATAAGAAAAGCATGATGGTGATAACTTCCTTAACATGTTGGTAATTAGAATTAGTTGGTGTTCTAAACTATTGTTTCTGCAAGTTAAACCTTCGTCAAGATTTTAGTTTATAAAAACAAGCATTAGGTTTTGACCAATCAATTCAAGATCAATTCAAGGTTCATAAAATTGAATTAACAACCTTAAACACAAAAATAGTTTCTTGTTTAATGAAATACTCTTAAGAAATGGTCAATACAAAAGGTAACCTAATCATAGACAACAAGGTTACAATTGATTATAAACTACTAAAACTTTCGACCAATTAGGCGTTTACAACCAATCTGATTTGATTAACAAAAAGTATTCTCATTACAATTACACCTTAGTTCCTTTGTTTAGTCAAGAATAATTATGGTGAAAAACAATCTTTCATAGACAAAAGATTATAACTAGTTGAATGATAACAACCCTTTCGGCCAATGATATTATAAGCAACTAGTTAAAATTGACTCAACAAATGTCACTATGAAACTTTAGTCTAATTGGGTTTTAGAATTGACTTGAAATTGAATTAAAACATGTTATCACAATCATAGACTAATCATTAAGTAATAAACATCATCTAAGCAAATGCAAAAGGTTACTAGCCACTCATAGCAAACATGAACATAAACTCAGAATATTGAACATTAGAAATCATAATTAAAGTCTTACAAATGTTTGGAATAAGATTACAAAGGAGTAGGAATTGATTTCCTAAGTGTTGGTGTTGACTTCTTGAAAGTTTGACCTCCGGATGTTGACTTTGTGGACTTCCAATGCTTCCTGAACTTTTATGGACCAATTTGGAACTTTGAGACTAGTAAAAGACTACTTGATAGTTGCTTTGTTGTTTTTGTAATGAGTGATATTGAGTTGTGTGTTGAAATGAGATTACAAAGCCTCTATTTATACTACTCCTCAAGCCTAGGCTCATCAATGCAGCAACTTGGCCTCCAAGGTGAATAGAAGGACCTAGAATACCAGAAAGAAGGGCCTAGAATCGGGTAGAATGAGATAGAAAATCTATAGCAAAACTTTAGCGAGCTGACCAACCGATCGGTATCTTGCTATGACTGATCGGTTGGATGTAACCTCTGCGTCTAACCGGTCGGTTTGATTCATAACCGATCGGTTGGATGTGACAATTTCTTCAAACCGGTCGGTTGGATGAATACCAATCGGTTGCTTGCGTTCTGACAGCAACAAACTTGATCTTAAACTTGGCTCTTCGTTCTTTGTCCAAACTTGATTATTTCTTGTCAACGAACTTTGGAATGATGAAAACTTGGATTCTTTTATGTGAAATGCTTGAACGAATTGAATCTCGAGTTGGGAATGACAAATCCTTCATTTCCTTCACTTTTTATTCCTTTTTCCTGTTTTTGGCTACAAATGCTTGCAAACGCACTTCGATACGATTATGAGACAAAAGCATATAAAAATAACCGAAAAACATACGAATAACGCCACTAAAAACATGCACAATTTGAGCGTTATCAACAAGTGTAAGATATAATCACACAACACATAGACATATTGAATGATTTGAATAAGTACTTATCTTCAATTGAACATGGAAGAATCAATGGGTTGAAACCCTTGAAAAAGCTGGAAAATTCGTCTAGGGTTTTATGCCCTAATATCCCACACAAAGTTCCACACTTTTACAATGAAAAATTAGAAAAATATATATAGACTATGCATCCTGACAGCGTCATGTATTAACCTCTGACGCCGTCAACTCACCGCCATGATGAAATTCGTATTGCCTAGATCCATTTCTGACGCCGTCATGTAGGAATGAGCTCTTGGCCGTCACGTATATTTGGACCCTGACGGCCTAGGTGACGCCGTCAGGCCAATAAGCCTAAAAATATTCTGGATCGTCACGTTTATTTTCCACTTCCACCTCTTTTGCCACTCTTGACGCTGTCACTAACAAACTCTTGACGTCGTCAGGTACTGTTCCAGCAAGGAAATTTGAGACTTTGCCGTTTTATTCACTTTTATGCTCCAAAAACGTCCAAAATGCTTCCTTTTCCATATTTCTCTCCAAAAGTACCTAAAATGACAAAAGGAACGATTTAGGGCAATATTTGATCAAATAATCTCGAATCCGGGCTTAAATGACCCCTTAAAAGCGGTACACTTTTCGCCTCATCAACACATAATTACCTAGAATTAGGGTTTTGAAATGAAAACTTCTAAATGAAAATGATCAAGGCTTATCTAAGGGTTCTAAGGCATATCCTAGGTGTCCTATATCAGTACTAAGGCTATTAGAATCAAAGTTGAGGCTTACCTAGGTTGTGGGAGGCTTAACGTGAAAACTAAGGTTTTCTAGGCCAAATATAGAACTCGACAAGGACTATGTATACTGTACTCGGCTTCTAAGGGTCTTAGGGACTTAGTACTACAGAATAGGTGAGGTAAAGAAGAGATGGGAGGGGGATTTCGAAATGGTGAGAGTTTGGGTGGTATTTATAGGGTATCGAGTCGTATATGTGTCAAATTGGGCTGCTAGGTGCCGATGAGGGGTGCGGGGTGGGGGGGGGGGAGCTGAGTAAGAGCAGCTAGGGGATGATGAGGAGGAGCTATATGGTGACTATGGTGGGCTAGAACTAGGTAGGGGCTGTAGGGAAGTATTTGTGGTGTATGTTTTGCTGCAGCTGAAATGGTACACAAGTAGTTTATGCACCTAATTTTGTGCTACCTAGGTGGTTGCTAGCTTATGCCTAGAAGGTGTACCAGGAGCTAGGGTGCTTGCTTAAGGTGCTTAGGTTTAGGTTAGAACTAGTTATGGTTTAGTTTTTACCTAGTTTTGTCTAGTGAGAAATTTAGGTTTAGCTTAGGGTTTAGTGCCTAGATTAGGGTCCTATGAGTGTTTAGTGACTAAGATTAAGTCCTAAGAGGCATATACTAAGTGGTGGTAGCTTATGGTAAAGAATTGGGAAGGTTTAACCTAGTTTCCAGGAAGTTATGACCTAGTTAGGGTTTTGTGCTCATGAGACTTGTTCCTAAGTTCTAGGGAGTTGTACTAGGGAATAGTGAGTCTAAGATATCATATAGTTGCTAATGTAACTCATACCTAAGCCTTGAACACTTTCAAACTAGTTTAGATAAGCAATTAGGGTTTTAAAGATAGTCGTAAACACATAGGTGCAATTAGGGTTTTCTGATGAGTATGGTGTATTAGAGTGATAGTTTACTTAGTGAAAATGTGTTTAAAACCTAGACTTGACATACCGGGATGTTTACATGATGTAAAAATAGTGGTGGTTGGCATAGGTGGATACGTGAGCTTGTCTAGATGTCATAGAGGTAATAGTGATATTAAAAAGCAAAAATTTCACTCGGGAAATAGCTATAGGCATATCTAAACTAGATTGTGCTTAGTGAGGGCCTAAGTTAAGTTAGTAAGGCTTAGCTAACCTATGGGGAGCTAGTACGAAAGTTAGTGGGTTGCTACAGTCTCCCATCCTAACAGAAAATCTTGTCTCGAGATTTTAATTAGGGTTAGTGTGCGAGGATGAGAATAGATACCTAAGGCAAAGGGTTAGATCCTAAGTCCGCGACTACTCTTGGATCTTCTTGGTCATTCCTATTCCTCAACATATAAGCTCTTCCCTGGGAACCATCAGTATTTTTCTTTTGACATCTATTTGCATAGTGTCCTTTTTCACCGCAAGCATGACAAATGACCGTTTCTAGTGGCGGATTACCCCTAGTGGCTAGTCTTTTGTGCCTACAATCCTTTGCCTAATGGCCCACCTTGTTACATGTAGTACATTTGATGAAATAAGGCCCTGTGTGGTGCAAAGGACATCTCTCACACAGAGGGGCTTTCCCAGCATAACCACTTCCCTCATTTGGAGTGGCGGCATAAGCTCTAGTAGCTTCTTGCCTTGGTTTTGGTTGAGGATAAGGGTTGGTGTTGTCAAAAACTCTCCCATCGTGGAACTTTCATTTATTATCATTGGGCGTTGGCACAGAGTTGTGCTTTGTTACTGGATCCATTAACCTCAAAGTTATGTTAATGGCTTCCTCTAAATCTTGTGGTTTAGAGGCAGTAACATTCCCTTCGATACTCCGGGGTAAACCTCCGATGAAAACTTCTATCGTATTTTCAGTAGTTGGCACCATTGTAGGACACAAAGTTGCCAATTCCTGAAATCTCCTAATATAAGTTTTAACATCGTTCCCCTTCACAGTCAAGTTATAAAACTCATCTTCCATTTTCTTGACTTCCGTTCGAGGGCAATATTTCCTAATTATAAGCTTTTTAAATTCAGTCCAGGGAGCTTGTATGCCTCCTCAATTCCTATTGGATGAGCATACGAGTTCCACCAGGACAAAGCTTCTTTGGTAAGAGTACCGGTAGCAAACTTAACTCTACAATCCTCAGTACAGTTACTATGGGATAATACTGATTCACTCCTATCAAACTAGTGAATCAGCCCTATGGCCCCTTCTGTCCCCTTGAAATTGAAGGGCTGACAGCTCATAAATTCCTTGTAGTTACTCTTCTTCACCACAGGAATTTTGGGGTTTCTAGCCATGTTAGCATCCCAAGCTTCTAGTGCCGTAGTTAAACTATCAGCAACTAGTTGCCGGATGGCTTCCTGAATCATGGCAGGAGTAGTCGGAGTAGCGGGAGTAGTTGATCTCGTACGTGCCATTCTATAAACATTCGCAAGATAAGATGGGATAAGAATAATGTCATATCAATTTAGATATTCTTGCAAGTTCTAACTAATAGAATCTTGCGTAGAGACGGAAGATACAAGTTCTAACTCTTAGAACATTGCCTGATACCGGAGAAATACAGTATAGAGAATCCTAAAATTATAAGGGCGGATTTCCTAATAAGATTCACTATATTTCTTAGAAGTTCATTTCCTTCATCTAAAGGCATAGTGATACTAATCTAAGAGATTCTAATCATTATAAGTTTTAGTGTTCCTAAGTAAGTTTGCTTGTTTTAAAATTTCTAATAACCTCGAGTTCTTAAAACCTAGGGTTGGATTATAGTGATTCCTATAAGGCATAGGGGATCCTAATATGGGATACGTAACTTAAGAAAGCTAAGTATAGGCAAACTATAATTTCTATAACGACTTGTCTGTTTACTTTACTAGTTGAAAGCTTAACAAGTACCTGTATATAACTAAACTACCTAAATTACTAAACTACCTATATTACTAAGTCTATAATCTTACTAGTTTGATCCTTTATTGTTCTTAAGTTCCGTTATTGCTTCAAAGAGATCCCTTATATCAGACTTAGGACGATCCCTAATATCCTCGATGATCATTTCTATAGTGGAAGTCTAACATGAGCTGTAACTACTTCATCAGAGTGTCCTTCATATTTTGTTTGTAACCTAAAGATTTGACTACGAGTTTTCTCTAGTTCATTTTCTAATCTAGTATAGTCTTTTCGGATTATAACTCTACCTTTTCCTAAGTCACTGATCTTATTTTCTACATCCTCGATACGTCCTAAGGATAACTTATCTAAGTGACTAAGTATATCCTCTATTTGTTCCTCATGCCTTTCTAAAGGCGTTTTATAATAACTATTTCCTATTTCAAACCTAGGGGGAGGCGAGGGTGGTATAATACGTATTTTCTTACGTGGAGAGGAAACTACTTTGGGAACATAGTAATCTTGGGTATTAAAGTGGGGTATAGATGGAGTAGGGGTTAAAGTAGGTACGGTAGGAATATCACCACCATATGCTTGCATATACCCATTATATGCTTGCATATAGGGATCATTCGGGGAGGGTTCTAAAGCTAAGGCAACTAAGGCATTCTGAGCTAATTCTTTCAGATAATTAAAACTAGGGGATGAGTGAGTAGGGGTAGCCAGGGTATACTCATAATTATCCGATTTGGTATCCTCATCATCGGTATCCAACACGATGATAGGATTGTTAAAAGAAGACATACTAACTGTAATACCCGAGAAAAGTATCTTACGATATCCCTAACCTATGTTATATCCGAAAGGCAATAGAAATAGTGGGGAATCGATCCTAGATGCAATAGTGAGGAATCTATCCTAAAGGCAATTCAGGGAATCTAACCTATAGGCAAGTCAGGAATCTTAACCTAAAGGCAAGTTGGGGAGTCTAGTGGCATGGAGGACTTTTTAGAAAAAGTGGTTATAGTTTAGGAAAAATCCTTTTGTTCTCTATAACCAAGGCTCTAGTACCAATCTGTAACACCCCCATTTTCATAGACCGCATCGGATGTTAGGTCTGGGGTATTGCTTCATGGAAACAAAGATAAGATAATAGAAAACGACTCGAAAAGAGACATTTTTTGAAAAAGGTGTTATCATTCATTTATTCATCAGAGTTTTTACAGTTTAAGATATACTTTTACCAAAAGAGAGGTCCCTAAGATACGTTTTTAAAGTAAAAGATGAATGATAACTATTCTGGACGTCCTCATGTCCAGCGTCACTCCGTGCCAGGGTTCCTAAAGTACTTATATACCTAGGATAACATGATTAGAGAGTCAACACAAAGGTTGAGTGAGAGTCATAGGTTTAATTGATAGTGAGTGAATACAAGTTCCATAGAGTTCTGCAGAAACCCTATGCGTGGAAAAGTTTTAGAGAGAGAAATGATATATTGCACTGAGCTCATGAACTACACGTTAACAGTCCAGATCATGGGGTCTGCAGACCAAGCCATGATGGGACGCGAAGGATAACTTTCCAAAGTTAATCATTCAGAGAGGGTTCAAATATAGTACTTATTGGTGCCCAAGACACAGGCAAACCAATGGGAGTTGTCAAACTCCAAACTTCAATAGATATACCAAGTATATTCGCGTTCACTCGTAAGTGATTAGATTCATGAATTTAGTTATGTAGTGGTGGCAGATAGTTTACTCGTGCAACAAAAAAAGAAAATACTTGTATATGGTTTAAAACATGTATCCCCCTCACAGTGTTTGTAAAGCATTTAGAGTTAAAAGTTAAATAGGTGTGAGGCTACGAAACTCACCTGGGTCTATGGTAAGTAGGGTAGGGGTTTAGACAGCTCACTCACGTATCCTGAGGGTAGTGTAGGTGTGTGTATGTCAAGTCCTAGTTTAGGTTTTTAAGTTTTTCACGTAATCACTCTTAGGGTTTCTAGATATAACATATCACCGTTCAGGCCATCATAATCCAGAAATACAAACTCCACACATGAAGTTCTCTAGTATTGTATTATGTTACTTAACATAATACCGTTCGGGGCATCATAATTCAGAAGTACATATTCCTCACATGAAGTTCCCTAGTATTGTGTCATGTTGTTATTAGATATTAGTTATAACATAAGACCGTTCGGGCTATCATAATTCAGAGGTCATGTAGTAAACGTTTGAGGAGTCAGGGCACTTTAAATCATAAACCCAGCAAACTCGTCAAAACAAATATCCAAATGAAACCCCTCAAATGAAGCTCCCTAGTATTGTGTTATGTTATTAACTAAAAATAGGTTTTTGTTAATTATATGAAAATTGTCCGTTTATACCTTTCAAGTTTGCATAATTACACTTTCTACCCTAAACTTATAAACTTATAACATTTAAGCATACAACTTTCTATCTTTTACACAATTAGTCCTTATACTTATATATTTTAGAGAAATTACAGAAATGGTCCTTAAACTACTCTAACTTCCAATATTTACCCTTTATACCCTTAACTTAACAATATTTTCAAAACTAGTCTTTTTAAGTTTATAACTTATTTTACTTTCTATCCTAAGGTTTTAGAACTTTGAAAAAAGGGTCCTTATACTTATCACTTCTAAGAAATGTCAAAAATAGTAACTGGACTTCATATTTTTAGAAAGTTACCATATATACCCTTATGCATGAAAACATTTGCAAAACTAGTCCCTTTATTATGTAAATTATATTTTTATGTAAGAAAAGAGTTTCCTAGCTTATGTTTAGCTAATATATACTTAGCTAAGTCTGCTAAATCAGATATAGCATATTATAAGGCAATTTAGCACAAAAACACATAATTACCTAACATTAGGTGTTGGGATATAAAGTCAAAGTACTGTTGAAGAAAGTCAAAGTACTGCTTATGTATAAAGGTCAAAGTACTGCCCATATGAAGAAAGTCAAAGTAATGTTATTGTTAAAGGACTAATATGCAAATCATTAAAGGATTATTATGTAAAGTTATGATTATTAGATTAGAATATTCTAGAAGTAGTTTTATAATTAGTTTACTTGTTGTACAACAATTGTAAACCGACTAGGGTTTTCCTTATGCCTATAAAAGGACCCCTAAGGTTGGTATTAGATATATGCATACGTATGATATTAGAGAATTATTTAGCGATTAAGGTTGTTAGTGAATCTGTACAATAAGCAGGTTCAAAGTTTGGTTTTAATATAATCATTGAAGTTTTTGTTATTCTTCTTAACTTTGTTGAAGTAGATTCCGGATGAGGCGAAAAGTGAACCACTTTTAAGGGGTCATTTAAGCCCGAATTCAAGATTATTTGATCAAATATTGCCCTAAATCGTTCCTTTTGTCATTTTAGGTACTTTTGGAGAGAAATCTAGAAAAGGAAGCATTTTGGACGTTTTTGGAGCATAAAAGTGAAGAAAACGGCAAAGTCTTAATTTTCCTTGTTGGGAACAGTACCTGACGGCGTCACAACTCTCTACATGACGGCGTCAAGAGTTACAAAAGAGGTGGATGTGGAAAATACATGTGACGGTCCAGAGGATTTTTAACTATAGGAGCTGACGGCGTCACCAAGGCCGTCAGGGACAAAACACAAGTGACGGCCCAGAAAAAATTTACACATGACGGCGTCAAAATCAGATCTAGGCAATATGATTTCTATTATGGCGGCGAGTTGACGGCATCACAACTCAATGCATGACGCCGTCACCAGTTGTAATCTATATATATTTTTCCAAATTTCATTCATTAGTGTGCAACTTGGAGGGAAAAACCCTAGGTCGAATTTTCCAGCTTTTTCAAGGGTTTCAACCCTTTGAATCTTTCATGTTCAATAAGAGATAAGTATCCTTTCAAATCAATCAATATGTCTATGTGTTGTTTGATTATATCTTACGCTTGTCCTCTATTTAACATGCTAGGCTAGATTTCCTTTGTGTTTGCTTAGATGTAGTGAAACCTAGATGTTAATTATGGGTTGATTGTTTGTTTATAATTGTTACGGATGATTGTATTTGATGTTAGGCTTAAGAAAACTGGCAGACTTCTATTGGTAACATGCTTGAACGTCTTAAGAAACATGATCGGAGGTGTACTATGATTTTTGGTTGTATTTAATGCGTAGGAGAATTCTAATGATCCCATGTTAGGAGCTTCTAAAGGCTTGACATAGAAGTGAAGTAGGATCCTATAGAGTTGGGGAATATTGTACACGACCCTACGACTAGTATTAAGGAATATGACCCGTCATCCATGCAATTGTAACAAGCTATCAACCTGTAAAAGATATCTAGGGAGTAATGAAATCTAAGTAAACACAGCTTTCCTCATTATTGTTACCACCACATTAGTATAATTAGCTTTATTTTCATTTCTATTATTTTATTTTGATTGCATCTTATTAAATTGGGTTAGTTGGCTAGCAACTAATTCCGCCCACTCTTCCAAAACCCGAGATTTTAATAGCTTTTATAAAAATATAAAAAATACAAAAAGAATCATCCCTCACCTCTAGACCTAGTTTAGGAGGCTTTCTAATCCTAGCGACACTATTCCTGAGTTGAACGATCAATCCCCCGGCACTTGTCACTATACTATACTACAACGATCAGGTACACTGCCTGGTGGAGGTTGTAAGCTTCTCAAGATCCCTTGAGAAGTAAAACCTGGTGTGATTCCCACGTATCAAGTTTTTGGCACCACAGCCCGGGGAATAGTTATTGTCTAGGTTAGGATTTCTTTTTATTAGGTCTACTTGCTAGATTCCTTTCTAGCAAGATTTTATTTTTATTTTTAGGTTTTCTTTAGTCTAACTCATTTCTTCGTGTCTTTGTTCGTAACCTTTACCATCCGACATCATGGAAGGTGGTAACATCTTTGAACCCATCAACCCACCACAACAAAACCACCCACAAAACCCACCACTAGCAAACCAACCTCTTAGGCCCCGAACCTTAGGAGAGTATTCCCGTCCTAGCCACCAAGGCTATCAAAACACTATTGAGCTCACTCAAGGAGCCAATGTGTCCCCCTTGCTTTCCGACACCATCCGGTTGGTGCAAAGCGGATGTGCATTCCATGGACTTCTTTCCGAAGATCCTAATCAACATCTCAAGGATTTCCTTAAAATTGTAGATTCTATTGACCTTGATGTTACAACTAGAGAGTCGACCCGATTACGCCTATTCGAATTCTCTCTACGTGATCAAGCTAGTCAATGGCTTGAACGTTTACCCGCGGGATCCATCACCTCATTGGATGATCTCACCACTCGTTTCCTTGCTCAATTTTTCCCACAGGGGAGAACTACCAAGCTTAGAAATGATATCGTGATGTTCCAACAAAGTCAAGGTGAAACTCTATATGAAGCATGGACTCATTTCAAGGACTTACTCCAAAAAGTCCCTTATCATGGCATAGATCTTTGGCTCCAAGTCCAAATCTTCTACGACCATATCGACCTCTCCACAAGGCGAACCATTGACCAATCGGCCGGTGGCAAGCTACGTGATCTAAGTGCAGAAGAATCATGGGAACTCATAGAAGATCTTGCTCTCTATGACAACGAAATTTGGAATGATCCCCGTGATTTGAACAAAACGGTCTAGGCAATATCTTTGCCTTCGAACAATTCTAGCACTCCCAACCGTAGGATCATGGAACTTGAAGACCAAGTCAAGTTTCTTATGAAATCTTACGAAGCTCCTAAGCCTTCAAGCCAAGTGAACAAGAGCACTTCTTCATGCGAATTATGTAGTGGTCCCCACGACACTCGTGATTGCGTGGAACTCCCCAGACAAGCTTTTGCGGATTACGCAACCTCGCGTACTGACGAAGCGGGAGATAAGTGGTACACTTTCAAACCCGAGCCAAACCCTTACGGTGATTCCTACAACACTTCTTGGAAAAATCACCCTAACCTTAGGTGGAAACAAAACCAAAATGTGCCCCAAAACAATTCTTCCAATCCACCTAATCGTTACCAACCAAACTGTCCACCCTCTAACCATACTTTCAACAACAATCCTTCCAATATCTATGGTAGTACCAACAATCTTGAAGGGTTGATGTCTAAGTTTATGGCATCTCAAGAAGCTCGCATAGCTAAGTTTGAAACCGAGTTCAATCAACAACAAACGGAGATGACCAATAAGATTGACAACTTGTTGAAAGCCCTCAACAACCAAGTGCTAACAACACCTAGGAAGGACACTAGGGACACTAGTAGCGGAATTTAAATTAAGCACCCTTCGTCATCCAAACAAGTCCACTTTCTCCATATTGTCACCATTAAGCCAATAGATAAGAATGTAGAAGAAAGTGACAAGGATGAAGTTGGAATAGAAACCGGGACTAGGGATGAGATTAAGGGAGTTGAGGATATTAAGGAATAAAAGTTAGAGGAAGTAGAAAACGTAGAAGAGTATTTTGATAAGTTGCCTGTTGGGAATAGACTTTATTATTTCAAGTGTCGGTCATTGATTTTTGTTATAGGTTGCATTATTAAGTTAGTACGTTAGTGAATTAATATGTTTTATAAAGTTTTATGCTAAGTTTATAAGTTTTGTAAAAGTCTAAGGGCTTAGTTTGTTATATTTGCATAGTTTGGTAAAGCCCTAGACTACACCTATAAATAGCCTTGTAACCCCTCATTAGAGGGTGTTGGTTCTCTTAGTAATATCATTAGTCTTTCATTTCATATTAAGGGTTCCTTCCACTCTCTCTCTCTACTTACTTTCTCTCTCTAGAAATCTTAGTGGTTATGTTGTAAAATGGTGACCTAACAAGTGGTATCATTCGCCAAGGGATAATATAGGTTGATTTAGGTTTGATTTGGTAGAAAAACTAGGTTTAAAAGTGAGTTTCTTTAATCTCGGTTACTGTTCACCGTGTTTCTTGTGAGTTAGGCCTTCATCTTAGCGAGTTAG
Source organism: Artemisia argyi (assembly GCA_030686995.1). Lineage (NCBI taxonomy): Eukaryota > Viridiplantae > Streptophyta > Magnoliopsida > Asterales > Asteraceae > Artemisia > Artemisia argyi. The sequence continues at coordinate 109,363,846 of CM060704.1, read as the reverse complement.
AAATTTCAGTTTAGCGAGTTAAACTTAAGTTTGGCGAGTTAGACCTAAGTTTCTGCGAGTTAGACCTAAGTTTCTGCGTGTTAGCCTCTATTTATATCGAGTTAAGTCTTACTTTTGGCAAGTTAGCCTTCACCTTATCGTATATCGAGTAAGGTTTATTTGTGACTAATACCTAGGGGAAACTCTGCCCAACTTGATTCTCTTTACCGAGTTATGAAATAGGATTGACTTATCGAGTTTAAGTAGCTATCTTGTTACCGAGTTATCATATATTCTATACCTTACCGATTTAGACAAATACAAGACTTTACCGAGTTTAGTTGTCACTTTGATTATCGAGTTAGCCTATCAAGCAGGGATTACCGAGTTAGCCAATTAACCAGAATCATTATTAACCGAGTTATCAAGAACCAGTTTTTTACCGAGTTACAAATCATTAATTCTCAAGTTTTCAAATCAACTTAAAATTCCAACCTTTATTTATCCTTAACGATCAAAGTTTAACATAATCACGAAAGATGTCTCAACCTCCTAATTACTTCTTTTCTCATCCTCCGCAACATCAGTATCCGCAGTATCAGCAATCGCAATATCATCAGCAACAATCGTATCAACAACCGCAACAATCGTATCAACAACCGTTCCGTCCACAACAACAATATCTCATGATGCAACAACATCAACTCATTCCTCAACAACAACCATATCCAATGTCACAACAACCGAATCAGTATTCATCCAAACAACCTCACTGGTTTGATCGAATGTGTGAAGTTATTACAACTCAACAATCCAGACATGAGGCAGGTTCACTTGAAACACCCCCAATGCTCACACCTGGTGTAACACCCCCAATTCATGATGCAGCAGAATTCAAACTGGGTGTTACTCGACGGCACAACAGTCATAATAATAGAAAACGATCTCTAATTGAGTCATTTTAAAAGATTTATCATTCAAATTATATAAATATCAGAGATTACAAAATGAGGTCCAAGATGGTTCCATGTTTACAAAATACATCAATATAAAGTCTTTTGATGTTTATCGAATGACAAAGTAGATTATAGCCTTCTTCATTTAGTCTGTGCCTCTCCGTGCCATTCTTGATTATCATGGACCTGAAATACATGCTTAAAAGGTCAACACAAACGTTGAGTGATATTCATAGAGTTTGTTTAATGGTTGAACACAATATGTTGGTAGTGTGAGCTATAGACTCACACCAATGGTTGGAAAACAAAACATGTATTATAACACTAAGCTTATGACACCAAAACGTTAACGGGTACCAATATCAATCGGCGGAGTTATCCCGGTAGGTACTTTGCCGTCATACCTATGTTTCAAATATTAATGCATTTGTTTGAACTTAGTCAACACAAATGGGATTCGTCAATCCCAATAGGCCTATTCACAATATTTGCGCTCACTTGCAAGTAACCCTCGCAATTGATTAAATAGTTCATAATAAGGGATCTTGGATTGGCAAGGATGTTACTTAGTGATAATAAAACAATCAGGCAAGCATACAATTGAAAAGCATTGTGTTCGGTTGAAAAATAATAGCATGTATTCCCCCCAAGGGTTTGTAAAACAATTAAGTAATGGAAAGTGGGGCTATGAACTCACCTTAAGTTATATAGAAAGTAGTGAATCTGATGGTCGAATCGCGAATGTTTCTATGAGCAACCTATAATAGAATGTTGCGACTTAGGATTGGAGTAAAGAATATGAAGAATTGCCTATATATGTCTTGCATTTAGTCCATGATGTGGTACAAAGTATAGTGTAAGTCTTTGAAAAGAAATGGTTCATGAAACATGTATAGTTTTATATATCGCTTACTACCGTTCGGGCCGACAGAATTCAGAAGTCATGTAGTAAACGTTCGAGGAGCCAGGACACTTTAATTCGTAAATCCACAACTCATCTCGACGGCTTACTTAATGAACTCCTCACATGAGGCTCCCTACTATTGTAGTATTTGATAATATATATATATATATATATATATATATATATATATATATATATATATATATATATATAAGTTTTGATCCGAAAAGTTATATGTCCAATATTTGAATAAACTTAGGAAAGTTTACTTTTACATGAAGATTGTTATTAGAATGAGTTTCTTAATCTTGTATGACAATTACTTGTAAGATCTCATGGTTCTTTAGATGAAGTAGATCCAAATTGTATGTTTAAGTTATCGCTAACTCTTTAGCTCATGTTTTCGCCTAGGTAAGTTTATAAGGTCATTTAGTCATGGCCTTGATGTGACCTTTTGTCATTGTTCCATGGTCTTGAGACTCAACCTTGGCCTTACCCATGGTTGTGGTCTTGGCTTTAGGTCATTAGACCTCTTGGTTTCATTTAATCATAACTTTTTACATGGTCATTTGGTCTTAAAATGGGCTGTTAAGAATTTGAAGAAAAATATCACTCGAAATGCGTTTTCAGGGCTCGAGCTTCTTTGTTCCTGAACAAAAACGTCATTCCGGACAACTTTTGTGTTTTAACTTTTTGATGAATCAGACCAGAAGGGCCTCGAAAAAATACGGATTTTGATCAGAATGCTAGTTTGGCAGATTCGGCGTTTTTTGTTTCGCTAACTTCTTTTGGCCATAACTTTTGACTCGTGTACTCGTTTTAGGTGGTTCAAATTGCTATGTTTTCCTTGTTAAGTCCTCTACTACAATATGTAATTGTCCAATATCATAATTATACCATTTTGGTCAGATTTCACCATGAAAGTTACTAGTTTACTTGTTTAAATAATATAAGTTAACATATATATACCAATACTTGTTTTACTCATTTTTATACATCATGGACATAATCATAAGACAAAATATAGCATGAATGATATGTAAATAGCATGAATATGATATTTAACAAGTAGTATGTTAGGGTTTTGCTTACAACTTTTGGCTTTCAATAAAGAAAGGTAAGTAACATGTAAGGTAAGGACTTTGATTGACTTAAGCTTCACCCTACTTCACTTCATGCAATCTTTCTACCCTTGTATTCTTGAAAGAGAGATGATGAAAGTTGAGGTAACTTGAGTAGATTCAAAATCAAGAGAAATCACCAAAGTTTCTAGGGTTTGGAAGTAGTTTTGATGAATCAAAACTAAGTAGTGTTTCTATGTTGTTATTGCTCTTAATTCTTGCTTGTAACTAGAAGTAATTTTGCCAAAGAGATGGTGTTTGTGTGTGTGATGGTGGACGGCAACAAAGGGAGGGGGAGGGGGTTTTATATGGCTTTTAGGAGGTTAGAACTAGGACTAGTCAAAGCTTTCTTAACAAGCTTTAACACATGTATACATCCTAGATCACTTAGCATAAGATCAAGACACCTAAAGGGTGACTCCCCCCTAATGGCGGTTCACAAGGGCTAGGGGGGATGAGGTGGTCTTTGGTTGCTATTATCCTAGATATTGAATGAGTTTTGACTCCATAAAATGCTAACCGTAAATGATTAAGCCTCAAAACGTAAAACCGGGTATCATAAAAATGTGGAACTTGAAAAAATGGTTAAACATGTCAATATACTCCATAATAAAATATAAAATGAGTGGTAGGTTCCATCGGGGTGCTAAAACCCTGCTAAAACTGGAAACACGGGTTTAAAACGCGTAATACGTAAAACGTACGAATATTGTGTAAAATTGAGAAAAGTAAAATGTTACTTTTCTAATGTGATAATACTAATTTAAAATGACTTATAATGTCTAGACTGGGCTCAGTCTAGTGTCGGTTGGTATTTAATGTCTTTAAGACATAAAACCGTAAGCCTAAAAATCAAGGAATGATTTATAAAATCAAGGAATGATTTATAAAATCAATGAATGATTTTTGGTCAAAGGAGGAGGGAAAAATATGTTGAATTTTTCCAAAAATGTGAAAACTCAAATCGTCTTAGAAATGCGGTGCAGGTATAGGCTAAGGTTACGGCTAAGTAAAAACGCTTAAAAAATGAAAATTTCTGTTTCTCACGGCCGAGGTTTATTTGGTCACGTTTTTCTCAGTCATGATTAATTCTCAAATAAATCATGAGTGTATCAAACATTTTTCTGATGCGGGGAAAATTAACGCGGTCGAGTTTCGTTGTGCGTAGGATTTTTGAATGACGTTTTACCCTAAAACATGTAGTTCGTATATAACTTTCGCGAAAATGATCTGATGAGTGTCAAACTTTTATTTTGCCATGGAAATGATTTATCATACGAGAATATGAAATAAAAATCAAATTTCGGGAAAAGTGAATAGTAAAAATGAATAGTGAAATTTTCAGGAATAGAAGCTAACCTGAAAATGTGAATTGTTACAGTCTCTACCCCTTACGGGGAACTTCATCCCGAAGTTCTATGTGTGTTATATGTTGGAGTGGTGTCGATGAAGAGGTGCGGTTACTTATGAGGACTAGAGTCTGGAATTACCAGTGATGTAGTTTGATTTGTCGTTTCAGTGTATGGCGTAGGATGAGGTTTACTTTTATGTGGGAAACGTAGAGTAAGAGTGATTAATTGTCGTACTCTATCGTATGAATACTTATGAATTGCCTATACTCACACGAAATTTATTTTAAGATTATTGGTGAGAAGTTTGTTTCTAAGAAAACATACAGGTGACTGCTCCTAGCATAACATGATCCCTCCTGAATTAGACATAGGTGATCAGGCTATGTATAATTTAGGACAGATAATGTGATGTTCGGTTTAGTCACGTAGTATTGTGTTTCTTAAAAGTTTTAGATGGTATTCAATCTTGTAAAGCTGATGAGGGTGCTTGTGGTGTAACTAAGGATGATTTGAGCTTTAAAAGTGCATCAAGATATGTTAATGAGCTTGTGGTTGCAACGGTTGTGAAGATAATGATGGTGAAAAGACGAATGAGGTTTGTGTCCTTCATTTTGGTTTGATGAATTTTAGTGGTTTGAGACGAAGCTAGTTAAAGAAGATATTATATCAATTTATAGGGTGGTATAAACGAAGTAATTTTTCTAAGATGGTGGTAGAATATCTTGGAGTAAAATGATGTGAAACAATAAAGTGGTAACAAAATAGCTTGAAGTAAAATTTGTTGAATGGTTTATAGGATAACTGGGTAAATCTTATAGAATGGTAATAGTGTACTAAACAGTCAAATTGGTTTGGAGATAGAAAGTATAATAGATGAGAATTATCACAAAGAGTTGTTTATTGAACAGCAAATATTCTTAAGTCATAAAACTCCCATTACTAGGGATGACATACACGTAGTACAACATAGTGCATAAATAAATATGACTGCTAAGTTCTAAACTTCATTGTTCTGCAGTGTTGTTGAGATTTTGATAAGCTCCTTCTCCTCCTAACATATATGCTCTCCCTTGGTTGTCTTCAACTTGTTGACCTTGGTTTTGGGGACACCGATTCTTGTAATGTCCACTTTCTCCACACCCGAAGCATATAACTATCGGCTGTGTATCGCTACCAGTAGCAACAGTATTTCTTCTACAATCCTTGGCAAAATGTCCTGGCTTTTGGCAATTATTGCACTTGGCCGGGCAAGGACCTGCATGATGGTAGTTGCACTTGGTACACTGTTGTAGAGTCGCAATGTATTTACCTCCGGCTGGTGCAGTAACATAAGCCGTCGCGGCTTCTTGTCTTTTGTTTTGCTGGTTATGATGATTGTTGTTTTGATTTGGGTTGTTGTTGTTGTTACTGTTACTTCCATGGTTACCATCCCATGGTCGCTTGTTGTTGTTGTTCCTATTGTTATTGTTGTTATGGTAGTTGGAGTTGTTGGTGTTGTTGTGGAAGTTTTGTCTTCGGGTTTCTGCTGTACGCACTACTTGATCCATGAGGCTGCGAGACATCCGCATAGCTTCATCAAGTTCCTTGGGAGTGGTTGAAGTTACATTCCCTTGTATACTTTGTGGAAGTCCCCAGATATATCGTTCCAATAATTTCTCTTTGGTTGAAACCATTGTTGGACATAGAATCCTCAATTCTTGGAATCGACGGTTGTAAGTTATGATGTCATTTCCTTTAACAACATGGTCCCAAAATTCCACTTCTAACTTCTGTATTTCACTACGGGGGCAGTACTCTTTGATCATCATCTTCTTCAAGTTATCCCAAGAAATCTTATAAGCATTTTCAATGCCCATTGGTTGAGATATTGAATTCCACCATGATAATGCTTCATTCAGCAGTGTACTAGTGGCATATTGAACTTTATCACTCTCAGTACATTTGCTGACCAAAAAATACCGACTCCGCTTTCTCAAACCAGCGGGTCAAACCTACGGCTCCATCAGTACCCTTGAATTTTATGGGCTCGCATTTCAAATAGGACATGAATGAGCAACCCTTAGGTACCGAATCAACATTTATCACTGGAGGACTAGTTGGGTTTGGTCCTCCAGTGTTAAGTGTGGCTGTGGCAATTCGGGCAGCTTCTGCAGCTCTAGCAACTTCCGCAGCTGTGGTGGCTTCAGCGGCTGCTGCAACATCAACAGCTGTAGCGGCTTCAGTGGCTGCTGCAGCTTCTGCAGCTAGGGCTGCTCGTTCAGTTGTGAGTGCTGCATTTACACTATCTTTAACTAGTTTGCGAATAACAGCTTGAGTCATTACTGGTGGTGTCTTCTTTGTTGGCGCCATGATTCTATTATATAAAAGATACGTCGTGAGTAGAGAGTTGTGAAATAAGAATGATTTTTGATGGAAATGATTGAATAATTACGTTGAAGATTTAAAGGCATAACACATGATAGTATAAAACAAGAGTTTTATTCATACAACGTTGGTTGATTTACAAAATCGAAACCTATTACAAGCTTCTTCAAAATTTACTAACTGATACTTTCAGTTTAGTAATTACAATGTTTTTACTATCGCTAGTTATTACATGGAGTTCATAACATTTACTAACTGAGTCTAATCAGTTTAGTAGTACAAAAGATAACTAGTATCATCACACTAGTCTATTGCGGGTTAGAAGGTCTGAGCAGCTCTAATTGATCGGCAACTTCTTGATTTAATGTGTCATAGAGGTACGAGTCGATGAAGTTTGAGGGGCTGTAGTTTCTATCCTGACTTTCTTGTTGGATCAATGGTGGTCGCGATACGATCCACAATGAGTGATCCAATTCATCACATGTAGGGATATCAAAGGGAAGTAATAGTGGTGGTGGTAATGGTGCAAGTACATATTCATACTCATTATCCTCCTCGGAGTCTGCCTCAAACCAATTTTGTTCAAAATAATTAGAAGTATTCGACGCAAAATTAGTTGGCATTGGTTCCTCCTCTTCTTCGTCGGTTGAATCTTCGAAAGGTTCTTCTTCGTCATCAGAAGCGAAGGCATTCACGAAGTCAAATCCGAACTCGGGTGAGGGTGGTAAGACTTGGAAGTTATTAGGTAGAGTGGGCACATAATTGGGAGAAGTGGGTATGCACATGATTTCTATGAGAAGAATTTCTATGTTAAAACAATTCAATGTTTATGGGAAGTGCTCAAAATATGACAATTGTGTATAAATCAATATACTAATATGTTCATGTAGTATAAAATGCTTATAAGTCCATAATCGTCTGGAGGATGGAAGACACGGAGAGCGGAAGGCTATAAAATGTTTTTGCTTGTAAATGTGGTTATAGTTTAGGTCTCAATTAGACCCGTTTCTCTATAACCATGGCTCTGGTACCCATCTGTAACACCCCCAATTCATGATGCAGCGGACTTCAAACTGGGTGTTACTCGACGGCACAACAGTCATAATAATAGAAAACGATCTCGAATTGAGTCGTTCTAAAAGATTTATCATTCAAATTATATAAATATCAGAGATTACAAAATGAGGTCCCAGATGGTTCCATGTTTACAAAATACATCAATATAAAGTCTTTTGATGTTTATCGAATGACAAAGTAGATTATAGCCTTCTTCATTTAGTCCGTGCCATTCTTGATTATCATGGACCTGAAATACATGCTTAAAAGGTCAACACAAAGGTTGAGCGATATTCATAGAGTTTATTTAATGGTTGAACACAATATGTTGGTAGTGTGAGCTATAGACTCACACCAATGGTTGGAAAACAAAACAGGTATTATAACACTAAGCTTATGACACCAAAACGTTAACGGATACCAATATCAATCGGCGGAGTTATCCCGGTAGGTACTTTGCCGTCATACCTATGTTTCAAATATTAATGCATTTGTTTGAACTTAGTCAACACAAATGGGATTCGTCAATCCCAATAGGCCTATTCACAATATTCACGCTCACTTGCATGTAACCCTCGCAAGTGATTAAATGGTTCATAATAAGGGATCTTGGATTGGCAAGGATGTTACTTAGTGATAATAAAACAATCAGGCAAGCATACAATTGAAAAGCATTGTGTTCGGTTGAAAAATAATAGCATGTATTCCCCCCAAGGGTTTGTAAAACAATTAAGTAATGGAAAGTGGGGCTATGAACTCACCTTAAGTTATATAGCAAGTAGTGAATGTGATGGTCGAATCGCGAAGGTTTCTATGAGCAACCTATAATAGAATGTTGCGACTTAGGATTGGAGTAAAGAATATGAAGAATTGCCTATATATGTCTTGCATTTAGTCCATGATGTGGTACAAAGTATAGTGTAAGTCTTTGAAAAGAAATGGTTCATGAAACATGTATAGTTTTATATATCGCTTACTACCGTTCGGGCCGACATAATTCAGAAGTCATGTAGTAAACGTTCGAGGAGCCAGGACACTTTAATTCGTAAATCCACAACTCATCTCGACGGCTTACTTAATGAACTTCTCACATGAGGCTCCCTACTATTGTAGTATTTGATAATATATATATATATATATATATATATATATATATATATATATATATATATATATATATATATATATATAAGTTTTGATCCGAAAAGTTACATGTCCAATATTTGAATAAACTTAGGAAAGTTTACTTTTACATAAAGATTGTTATTAGAATGAGTTTCTTAATCTTGTAAGACAATTACTTGTAAGATCTCATGGTTCTTTAGATGAAGTAGATCCAAATTGTATGTTTAAGTTATCGCTAACTCTTTAGCTCATGTTTTCGCCTAGGTAAGTTTATATGGTCATTTAGTCATGGCCTTGCCGTGACCTTTGGTCATTGTTCCATGGTCTTGAGACTCAACCTTGGCCTTAGCCATGGTTGTGGTCTTGGCTTTAGGTCATTAGACCTCTTGGTTTCATTTAATCATAACTTTTTACATGGTCATTTGGTCTTAAAATGGGCTGTTAAGAATTTGAAGAAAAATATCACTCGAAATGCGTTTTCAGGGCTCGAGCTTCTTTGTTCCTGAACAAAAACTTCGTTCCGGACAACTTTCGCGTTTTAACTTTTTAATGAATCAGACCAGAAGGGCCTCGAAAAAATACGGATTTTGATCATAATGCTAGTTTGGCAGATTCGGCGTTTTTTGTTTCGCTAACTTCTTTTGGCCATAACTTTTGACTCGTGTACTCGTTTTAGGTGGTTCAAATTGCTATGTTTTCCTTGTTAAGTCCTCTACTACAATATGTAATTGTCCAATATCATAATTATACCGTTTTGGTCAGATTTCACCATGAAAGTTACTAGTTTACGTGTTTAAATAATATAAGTTAACATATATATACCAATACTTTTTTTACTCATTTTTATTCATCATGGACATAATCATAAGACAAAATATAGCATGAATGATATGTAAATAGCATGAATATGATATTTAACAAATAGTATGTTAGGGTTTTGCTTACAACTTTTGGCTTTCAATAAAGAAAGGTAAGTAACATGTAAGGTAAGGACTTTGATTGACTTAAGCTTCACCCTACTTCACTTCATGCAATCTTTCTACCCTTGTATTCTTGAAAGAGAGATGATGAAAGTTGAGGTGACTTGAGTAGATTCAAACTCAAGAGAAATCACCAAAGTTTCTAGGGTTTGGAAGTAGTTTTGATGAATCAAAACTAACTAGTGTTTCTATGTTATTATTGCTCTTGATTCTTGCTTGTAACTAGAAGTAATTTTGCCAAAGAGATGGTGTTTGTGTGTGTGATGGTGGACGGCAACAGAGGGAGGGGGAGGGGGTTTTATATGGCTTTGAGGAGGTTAGAACTAGGACTAGTCAAAGCTTTCTTAACAAGCTTTAACACATGTATACATCCTAGATCACTTAGCATAAGATCAAGACACCTAAAGGGTGACTCCCCCCCCCCCCCTAATGGCGGTTCACAAGGGCTAGGGGGGATGAGGTGGTCTTTGGTTGATATTATCCTAGATATTCAATGAGTTTTGACTCCGTAAAATGCTAACCGTAAATGATTAAGCCTCAAAACATAAAACGGGGTATCATAAAAATGTGGAACTTGAAAGAATGGTTAAACATGTCAATATACTCCATAATAAAGTATAAAATGAGTGGTAGGTTCCATCGGGGTGCTAAAACCCTGCTAAAACTGAAAACACGGGTCTAAAACGCGTAATACGTTAAACGTACGAATATTGTGTAAAATTGAGAAAAGTAAAATGTTACTTTTCTAATGTGATAATACTGATTTAAAATGACTTATAATGTTTAGACTGGGCTCAGTCTAGTGTCGGTTGGTATTTAATGTCTTTAAGACATAAAACCGTAAGCCTAAAAATCAAGGAATGATTTTTGGTCAAAGGAGGAGGGAAAATATGTTGAATTTTTCCAAAAATGTGAAAACTCAAATCGTCTTAGAAACGCGGTGCAGGTATAGGCTAAGGTTACGGCTAAGTAAAAACGCTTAAAAATGAAAATTTATGTTTCTCACGGCCGAGGTTTATTTGGTCACGTTTTTCTCAGTCATGATTAATTCTCAAATAAATCATGAGTGTATCAAACATTTTTCTGATGCGGGGAAAATTAACGCGGTCGAGTTTCGTTGTGCGTAGGATTTTTGAATGACGTTTTACCCTAAAACGTGTAGTTCCTTAATAACTTTCGCGAAAATGATCTGATGAGTGTCAAACTTTTATTTTTCCATGGAAATGATTTATCATATGAGAATATGAAATAAAAATAAAATTTCGGAAAAAGTGAATAGTAAAAGTGAATAGTAAAAATGAATAGTGAAATTTTCCGGAATAGAAGTTAACCTGAAAATGTGAATTGTTACACCTGGGAATTATGTTCAATGGTCAAGTCGATTCTTACGATTTCTTGAACTAAAGAAACCCCATGGAAAATTGTTGAAACAAGTGATACTTGAAGGACCATTTCAGTGGCCAACAAAAATAGACAGTGGTGATCCAACTGCTGATCCTCCACGTGCTCCTGTAGAGAAACCTGTTCGAGAATCTCAACTCACAGAAGAACAGAAACTACATCGTGAAGCTGATGACTATGCCATGGCTTATATACTTCAAGGAATACCAAATCCTATCTATCGAAGTGTTGATGCTCAGAAAACTGCTAAAGCTATGTGGGAACATGTTCATCTCCTAATGGAAGGCACTCACTTGAACAAAGATGATATGGAATCTAAACTCTACATGGAATACACAAACATCACAATTGAACCAGGGGAGTCACTTGAATCATATTATCACCGTTTCACTAATGTGGTTAATGGTTTGGAATGTCACAAAATTACAATACCAAGGATCGCAGTGAATTCCAAATTCGTCGGTAGTCTTGGTCCGGATTGGCAAAAGTATGTGACATTCGTTCGACAAACAAAAAATCTTCATGATGCACCATATGGCTTGTTGTATGATTTTCTTAAACACCATGAACCTGAAGTGGAAAAAGATCAAGCTCTTCGAGGAGGTTACTCACCACCACCAACACCAAATTCATTGGCACTCGTAGCTCAATCTCATCATGCTCCACCTCCAATGACAAATCATGCTTACGCTCAAGAACAAAGTTACTTCAGTTATCCACAACCTTCTACCTCAAATCCAATGGGTTCTTATGATTCATCCCCACAGCATACTTCCACTCAACTTGTTCCATACACCAACAGTGATGCAGTGTACTACTCGAATTCCAATGAAGATAACGATGAGGAACTTAACACGCTGAATCAGGGACTCGCTCTCATTGCTCGAGCTTTCAGCAAATTCTCCAACAAAACTAATAACCGTCAACGTTCTTCTTCTAATACAAGGAATCAAGCTGTTGTGCAAGATTGCAGGGTTGAAATACAGAATCGTAACTTTGGTCGATCAGGTTCAGGAGGTTATTCAGGAAATTTTGGGAATGGTCAGATGGTTAATAACAATGGAGGGTCCAGAAACAATTCAGGTGCTTCTCAGCAAAGGTCTGAAACAGTTGAAACTGGGAACTCAAACTCTGGGAATGCAGTGTGGTGTTACAACTGTAATGAGAAAGGTCATATTGCAACAGCATGTCCAAAACCGAGAACTTAGGGCAGTAAGTTTCACAAGCAGGCATTACTTATGGCTCTTCAAGATGAAAAGGAAGGACATTTCACTGAGCAGGAGAACAGCTTCATGGCAAATGCGTACAACGATGATGACATGGAAGATTTGGAAGCTAATGCTGCTGTGATGCTTATGGCCAACATACAGGAACTTCGTATGAATGATTCAGGCCCAGTGTATGACACTGATGGTTTGTCTCAGGTACATGATCTTAATGCTTGCTTAATAGATGATATAGTATCACCCTCTGCTTCTGAATCAGATAAGGCGTAAGTTGTTCCACTTGATTCATCTTTATCTTCTCAAGCAGATGAGCAAATAAGTACAGTTGTCATATTTGATGATGACACAGTTGTTTCATTTGATGAACATTTTAAGAATGACAAACATGATCAGGATGAACGAAATGAACCTTACTCTGATCCTACTGACCAGATCATGTTGATGGCCAAACAACTACAGGATCAAATTTTACTAATCAAGCAAAAGAACGATCAAAATAAAGCTTTAAAAGAAACAAATGCGTGACTCACAAGAGATATTGAGTGCTATAAAATTCAACTTTCAAAATATGGAACACAAGGTTAAACATGAAAAAAGTTTTGAAAAAGCTTTTCAAGAATATTACAATAAAGAAAAAGATCTTCAACATAAAATACAAGATTTAATTGAGTCAAATGGAAAGATGGTTTCGAAACTAGAAAATGACAAGTGCGAACTTCAAATACAAGTTGAACAACTTCAAAAAGAGCTTTCAAAAACACAAACCGAGTTGTCAATTTGCAAAAAGGATTTTTGTGAACATAAAATACGAAAAAGGAAGTATATAGATAACTTAATCGGTGAGAATGTTGATCTTGAAAAACAACTCAGAATTTCGTAATATTGTTTACAAAACCGGGGGCCCTGTCACAATAATTCAGAAATTACTTTAAAACCAAGACCCGATAAAGGTTTTGCACTTGGTGATTTCAAATCAATGTTTCTTCACAAAGCATTCAAAGCAAATCCTAAAATTTACAGTATGGAACAAATGCTTGATAATACGATTGTGCGTACTATTGTGTATGATACTGAGGAAGAGGAAGAACTTAAAGAAGAGAGTCGATCCAAAATGAGTCAAGTTGAATATTGGAAACCATATGATTATTCAAAAGCTCCTCACATTTCTAAATCTTTTGTTCCTCAAAAGGAAATACCTGAGAAATCTTGGTTTGTCACTGAGTCATATGTTTCGTCTTCTAATGCGGCTCCTGTCCAAACTGTGGCACAAGTAAATGGTCCTTTACCATCTTTTGGTGAAGTTACACCTTTACCAAAAAGTTGTCGTGTCTTAAATTATTTCAAAACTTTTATGGAAGACATCGAAATTTTGGAGGAAACAATTAAACGTAATTCAGAAATAAAAATTGAAACTTTTCAATCCGCTTACGAGCGAGAAAAGAGAGATATTTTTCAAAAACAAATGTTGCCAATCGTTCAACACCTCCGTCACTGTGCTACACATTGGGAACAGGAACTTCAAAAAGAAGTCAAATCAATGATAAACGTTTTCCATTTAAATGAAAATGCAATTTTGGTTCAAAAGCAAAGAAATAGAGTTTTGAAAGATGATGCTAATCGACTCTTGGAACAAGGTCTCAATGCTGATATTTTTTCTATTATCATGAATGATCTCTATAAATCTGGTACTGCTATGCTTGTGGATGATCTTTGTGTTGATAATAATTGGCTGAACACGGAAGTAGAGACATTAAAACATGAATGGTGTCAAGCTCAAAGTCTTGAAACAAAATTGCAACTTCAAAGTGAAAATGTTTCAAAGTCTTGTCAAAGGTGCAAAAACACTGAGTCTTTTAAAAGTTTGTGTCTCAAATATGAGAAGGAAATTGCGGAATTAAAAATTGAAAACGCTGAATGGCAACAAAACCGCAATGACATTGCTTATTGCAACGGGAAACTTGAGTCTGATATTCAGGATAAAAATCACATCATCATTGATTTAAAAAAGAAAATTAGGCTACTTGAGAAAGGAAATCATGCTCAAAGTTCTAATGTTAATTCTTCCACTTCTACAGGATTAGTCTCCACTAAAAGCGTTAGCAGACCCAAGAGAAAAAGTAACAAAAAGACTAGGAAGACTAGGATCTGGCAACGTAATAGTGGAACACTAGAAGTCCAAGGAGTAGAAGATCAACTTAGGAATTTGAATAAAACTCATGTTGCATCTGAATTAGATTGTAATCTGGCAAATTGTAATCAAAATCTCAGTGTAACGAATGATGTACCTCTAAATGCTTCTAAGGCATCTTGTGTGTTTTGTCGTAAAAGTGTGTTATCTGGTGATCATCCTAAATGTCTTGCTAATTCTTTGATAAATCGTCATAAGAAATGTAGGACAGGCATTCCTTTTAGGCCCAATACTGCATCTAAGTCTATATTAGGAAAACCGCCATCTACGGTTTCTAATGAGGTTGAGGTTACCCCCATAGTTAGGAACAAATCTAGGAACAAGCCCAAAGCTAGCGAATACACCAAAAAGAAAGCGAGAACTAGTTGGAATTGGCAACGTTGGTTACAATATAAACCAGACTTTAAATGGCTTCCCAAATTATTGAATACGTGTGCTTCTAACCAACCGGAACCCGCACTTTCTTTGGGTTCCACCCTTACTTCTGTTCCATCTTCATCGTCTTCTTGTGATCCAGGTGGTTCAGATTGTTCTCTGGATTGTTGATAGCGGATGTACCCGACATATGACAAGCAATCTCAAACTGTTAGTCAACTTTGTTTCAAAGTTTATCGGAACTGTCAGATTCGGGAATAATCATTACGCTCTAATCATGGGATACGGTGAATATGTCAGTGGGAACATTGAAATCAGTTGTGTTTATTATGTGGAAGGCTTAGGTTACAACCTCTTTTCAGTCGGTCAATTTTGTGATGGGGACTTAGAAGTTGCATTTCGTGAGAAAACTTGTTTCGTTCGTGACTTACAAGGAAATGATCTTATGTCCGGCTCACGTGGTTCAAATCTTTACACAATATCGATGTCTGATATGATTGCTTCATCTCCGATATGTCTTCTCTCCAAAGCAGAATCGACTAAATCTTGGTTATGGCATAAACGTCTTTCGCACTTGAATTTCAAAACTATGACTGAACTTGCTCGTCATAAACTTGTTGATGGTTTTCCAAGATTCCGTTTTACCAAAGATCACTTATGTTCGGCCTGTGAACAAGTAAAAAGTACTCGCGCTCATTTTCCTTCTAAAACTGAGCACAGTACAAATCATGTTTTACACTTGCTTCATATGGATTTGTGTGGTCCAATGCGTGTTCAAAGTATCAACGGTAAACGCTACATACTTGTAATTGTGGATGATTACTCCAGATGGACTTAGGTTTATTTTCTACGCAGTAAAGATCAAGCTCCTTCAATGATGATCACCTTTCTCACTAAAATTCAAGTTCAGTTATGCAACACGGTCTGAATGGTCAGAACTGACAACGGTACAGAATTTAAGAATCAGACACTTCGGTCATATTTTGAGAAAGTGGGAATTGAACATCAAACATCTATTGCAAGAAGCCCAGAACAGAATAGAGTAGTTGAAAGACGCAACATGACGTTAGTGGAAGCAGCAAGAACCATGTTGATTAATGCTCAATTACCAGATTACTTATGGGCGGAAGCTGTTTCAACTGCATGTTACACCCAAAACCGTTGCATGATCACAAAACGCCATCATAAAACACCTTATCAGATTGTTCACAAAAGAAAACCAAACATCGATTACTTTCATGTATTTGGAACCCTTTGTTATCCGAAAAATGATCATGATGATTTAGGTAAACTTAAAGCAAAGGCTGACATCGGAGTGTTCGTTGGTTATTGTGAAAATTTCAAAGGCTTTCGAATATTGAACCGTCGTACAAGAGAAATTCAAGAAACTATTCATGCTAATTTCGATGAACTCACACAAATGGCTTCTGAGCAAAACAGCTTAGGACCGGAATCCAACCGTCTTAACTTTCCGAACTCTTCGGCTGAACCATTGCCTCTTAACCACAAAGAATTGGAAACCCTATTTGCTCAACTATTTGATGATACAATTGAATACCGTTCTTCTGAGGTCTCACCAATTTCCGCTGCACAACCTAAAAATATTCAAGTACCTGACTCACCTCAACAAACTACAACAAATGTTGAGAAAGACGGTCCTCCAATTGCATCTCCCATAACAGCAGAACAAACCGAATCCAACTCACGACAATCAGCTAAAGATCCTACACCACAATCAGTTCCACAACCCGCATAGTATGATCCAAATGCGTTCTTTAACCCGTTTGCACCGGCTCCAACATTACCTGAAATAGCTGAGTCGTCCACACGAAATTTGGATCCTGCTAACATGCGAGATACCTATCAACTACACCCTTCGACACACAAATGGACTCGAGATCATCCCTAAGAACATCAAAGAAGCAATGACTTATGACAACTGGATTGAATCTATGCAAGAGGAATTTCGGCAATTCAAAAGATTAGAAGTCTGGGAATTAGTTGAAAGACCTGACGGAGTCTTTGTCATCGGACTTAAATGGATTTGGAAAAATAAGCTGGATACGGATGGCACTGTCATACGTAACAAATCATGCTTAGTAGCTAAAGGATACTTTCAAGAAGAAGGAATTGATTTTGAAGAATCCTTTGCTCCAGTGGCTAGACTTGAAGCTGTTCGGATTTTTCTGGCATATGCTGCTCATCGGAACATGGTTGTTTATCAAATGGATGTGAAAACGGCATTTCTGAATGGTGAACTCCGCGAAGTAGTTTATGTCAGCCAACCAGAAGGCTTCGTTGATCCTGAGCGTCCCAATCACGTTTACCGACTCAAAAAGGCTCTCTACGGACTCAAGCAAGCCCCAAGGGCGTAGTATGACAAACTATCTGCTTTCTTATTGGCCAATAAATTTTCTAAAGGATCCGTGGATCCAACGTTATTTACAAAAACATACGGGGTGGACTTACTAATCGTTCAAATATATGTCGATGACATTATTTTTGCTTCAACAAACAGAAGTTACTCAAATGATTTTGCAAACTTAATGAAAGATAATTTTGAAATGTCCATGATGGGTGAACTTTCGTTCTTTTTAGGACTGCAAGTTCATCAATCACCCCGTGGAATTTTTCTAAATCAGTCCAAATATGCTTTGGAAATTTTAAAGAAACATGGAACGATGAGCTGTGATACTTATAATACTCCAATGACCTATTCCACAAAACTAGATGCTGATATACATGGGACTCCTGTTGACCCTACCAAATACCGAAGTATTATTGGGTCCCTCATGTATCTCACAGCTAGTAGACCTGATATAGTTTTTGTTGTCTACATGTGTTCTCGTTATCAGTCAAAACCGACTGAAAGGCACCTCAATGAGGCTAAAAGAATCCTTCGATACATAAAGGGAACCATTAACTTGGGAATCTGGTATTCGAAGGATTCTGGTTTTGAACTAATTGCTTTTTCAGACGCTGACCATGCAGGATGTTTAGACACGCGAAAAAGTACATCTGGTGGTTTACAGTTCTTAGGAGATAAACCGGTGTCTTGGCAATCTAAGATGCAGGACTGCACATCACTGTCATCAACCGAATCTGAGTACGTAGCTATGTCTGCTTGTTGTGCTCAAGTCATATGGATGAGAACACAACTTAAAGACTATGGCTACCTATTCAATAAGATTCCGATCTACTGCGACTCCAAAAGTGCCATTGCCATTTCCTGCAACACCATTCATCACTGCAAATCAAAACACATCGATCTCCGATATCATTTCATCAAGGAGCATGTCGAAAAGGGTACAATTGAATTATATTTTGTTGGAACTGAGTACCAATTGGCGAACTTACTTACTAAAGCATTACCTCCAACAAGGTTTGCTGATTTAGTCCACCAAATTGGTATGCGATGTTTGACTCCAGAAGATCTGGAAAAGTTTTTAAAACACAAGTAACGGTCAAACATCAAAACTATCTTTTGTTAATAATTTTCAAAAACCAAATACAAAAATATAAAACTTACAAAAACTCAAAAAGATTTTTCACTCTTTCATTTCAAAAAAAAAAGAAAAAAAAGAAAAAAAAGAAAGGGTTTCTTTCTTCAAGATATGTTGCTTAAACCGATTTTCTCAATCTTTATAAAATACATATCTTGAGGGGGAGACAAAAATCTTTTTTAACTTCTTTATTTCAAAGTTTTTTCTCATCACAATAAAATCTTATTCTCGACACCTCTTGAACCATTGATTATTAAAGTTTTTCAAAATTACTTCTCGTGGTTGGTTCAAGAGGGTGCCACATCCATAATACTCATAACATTTTTCCACGGTCTCATAAGTTATAAAGTTCTTTAAAATTGAGGGGCTAAAAGTGATTAATTGGTTATGTTGTGAATGACAAACAAGTATGAGGACTAAATGTGTCAATTCACCATTGTCACAAGTATATTATTTTGTTTCAAAATCTGCTTCATCTATTCACTCAAACAAACGCCCTATGCTTCAAAATTTTTTCCAAAATCAAGATTTTCAAGTTTAACGAGTTTCAGTGATTGTGAGTTTTCATGTTTATCATTTTCGTACTCCTTTCACTCGTCCTAATCTGATTTAAACAATATCTGGTGATATTTGTCTCTAATCGAGTTTTAGGGTTCATGCTTATTGAATTTGGGTGTTTCTGAGATGGACAATTTTAGATTAATTAATGTTTATGGCCAATTGCGGCATGTCCTAAAGTGTTTAAATCCACCTTCACCTTAATTCCCTATGCCTCTATCTAGGAATATTTAGGTGATTAAGGTTTCTGGTGCTCGTTATTCATTCTTGGCTACCACTGGACTTATGTTTGTTTGATATGTGAGTTGTTTGTGGCTTATTTGTGTATTATATACATGGACCTAAAGTTTCAAGGCATCGGCTTAACGTTTGCTTGAATTTCATTAATAGTCACCAACTGTTTGATCTTTTGTGTGAAACGCGTTAGGCTTATGTTGAGTTTTAGATTGGATTGTGTATCTAGATACCTTTTGTCACACAACTATTGCAGACCACAGGCCTAATTCTCTCATTCAAATTTTGGATTAGCGAGTTATGTTATGAACTTATCGAGTTATGTGTGGATGTCAGTGAGTTTGCATGAGTTTATCGAGTTAGAAATATCTGGCTGGGATATCGAGTTAGGATCATATACTTATTGAGTTATATTAATAGATGTTGTCGAGTTAGCTTGAGTTTATTATTATCGAGTTAGTGTGTTTTCTAATTCTATCGAGTTAAGAGATAATATTATCTTGTTTGCCTTAGTTTTAATTTGTTTATCGAGTTTGAGAATTTTTGTGGTTATCAAGTTTGGATCTGTATGCTTATCGAGTTTGGTATTACTCTTGTGCTTATCGAGTTACAATTTTTCTTATCGAGTTAAATTTATTTTTCGAGTTAAGTCAAATATTTTTCGAGTTAAGTCATTTTTATCGAGTTATGTCAAAATTCTTTCGAGTTATGGAATTTTTATCGAGTTACACATATTTTTCCAAGTTATGAAATAATTTTTGTGGACTGATCTTTTTTCATGGATAGTCACTCCAAGTTAGGAGTTTCAAATGGAACCATCATGTATGGGTTCTAGTTTTTCCTATTTTATGAAAAGAAATGCCGAAATTTTTCAAAATTTTATCAAGTTATGGGTGTTTCATCGACCTAGACTTAAGGAATATATATTATAGAGTTATGTGACTTATGTTTATATAAGTGATGTGATTTTCTGTTTATGATGTGGTTCTCTGGATTGATTGTATCATGTGATGTATATGTGATGATGATTTTGTCTTAGGTGTTTGTTTTTCTATCATGGAAATTGTTCTTTTGTCTAACACTAACAAGCTTATCACTACATGGCGTTTGTTGGTTTTATGAATCTTTTCAGGTCCAAACATGGCAAAGGAATCAACACCTAGACACGAATTGATTCAAGGAGATGAAAGAATAATCGCAAAGACAAACCATAAGATAGATCTTGAGACAATCACATGTCATCCAACTTGTGCTGTCATCTTAGAGATACTCAAAGAACACTTTATTTTTAATCTTCTCACCATCACAACTACAGTACCAGAAGTCTACTTAACACAGTTTTTGGAATCTATTGAAATTAGCAAAAATGAGAAAACATTGGGTGTTCGTCTTGATCACAAACAAATTGTGTTTGATGTACAAACTCTACGCACTGTTCTTAGTTTGCCTGCTAATGTCAAGAAATTCACTCCTTTGCCTTCATTGTCAGACGTTATCAGACTTCTTCGAGAACTGCAGTATGATGAATCACAAGTCAAACTCAACAAAATATCCCATGTCGACAGGAAATTCATTCCACAACCATGGCTCACACTTTACTCAATCCTCACCAACAGTTTAACGGGCAAGGAAACTGGGCATGAACATCCTTCTCTAGAAATGATGCAGATTTTTTGGGGGGTTGTCAAACAAGCAAACATTGCCTATGCTCAACTGATTTGGGAGGATATGGTTTATCAAGCAAGAAAGTTTCAGAAATCCTCAACCACTAGAATTCCATTCTAAAGATTCACAAAGTGTCTCATTGCTCATTTCATGGAAATACACCCAGAGATTGATCACAGATTGGAAGATAAGAAACACACCCCTACTATGGATCATAAGTATTCTAAAACCAGGATTCAGAAGACAAATCATCATAAACAAGGAATGAGAATCCATGATAATCTGATACCTGAAGCAATCCGTAGCACTGAAGCATATATAGTATACGATGAAGCTCAAAGAAACGACCAAGTTGGTTTAACTCAACTGAAGAAAAGGAAAACTTCTAAAGCTGCATCTAAAATCAAAACAATTCCCAAATCCAGAACCAAGAAAGTCACTATACAGTCTAAGAAGAAAGTGACAACTTTTCGGGATGAACCAACTGATGATGAAGGAGATGCTCAGCAAGAAACTGAAACTGAAAAGCTTACACTGACTAAGAAGAAAAGGGCAGATAAGGGAAAAGATAAAGATACTCGAGAAGAATCAATCACCTCACCAATGTCCGATTGTAAAGAAGAGGAACAACTGCAACTTACCTTAAGAGAAAGCAAACAATCAGAGTAGGAAAGAATTGCAAGAGTAACCAAGAAAGCTGAAGGTTCTGGTACTCAGGATGTGGAAATGCCTACTCCAAGCTCGGAAAGAGATGAACAATCATCAGAAGAAACACGATCTCGAACATTGTCATCCTCTGAACAAGATGATGATAACTCCGATGATGAAGCTGAGTCATCCAGTTCTGAACCAAAAGACTTTCTCGATAAACCGGCAGAAAGTGAAAAAGAAGAAACTTCTAAAGGCAAAGATGATGATGCATCCGAGAATGAGGAAAGCAGTGATGAGGAAAAGAATTCTGAAAGTGAAGAAGCTGAGAAATCTGAAGATGATGAAGAAGATAAGAATGATGAAAGTAATGATGATTCGGATGGCGATGGTAAGGATGAGCAACTTGAAACTAGTAAAGACACCTCTATTGACATTGTGGGTATTGATGAAGGACCATCAACAGTTCAACCACAACAACAACCTTTATCACCTACACAAGGTCATCCTCTAGAAGACCCTGATCTTCCAACAGTTGTTCACCTAAGCTTGCTGAGATCATTACATGATCAATTCAACGCGCTCCAGAAACAAGTTAACGAACAAAAGCGTGATTTTGAAGTGTTCAAAGTTTATAATGTTGATGCAGCAGTTGAGCACCAGGTGAAACAGAGATTACCAGGAGAGGTTTGCAAGTATATTCAAGAGAGACTTCCTTCAACTGTCGAACACTACGTCAGAGATAATCTTGAAGGGATTGTTTCTCAAAGGTTTCAAACTACACCGATCACCATTCAAACTCTACCTCCTAACCCTTCTGTAAGTGACCTCAAAGGAAAACTGTTGGAAGCAATTGTGAATGATCCGGATGAGAATGATCTGCGCAAGGCACTAATAAAGTCAATAAAAGAGCTGAAAAGAAAGGCGAAGCTTGCAAAATGACTAAGGCTACCAAGCGTCGTCATGATGATTCTGACCCAGATGATCAGCCACAACAGGGAAAGGGGAAGAAAGTATCCGGTTCCACCTTCAGGCCTCCAACTAAAACCGCAACTGTCAACATTTCTGCTGATCCAAACCCTACACAATCAACCGAGGAAGCTGGTGTAGATATTGATGACATCCTTCCTCAAATCACCGAAACAGTTGCTGAACCACCTAAGGAAGCTTAATTAATTCCAGCTCCAGAATGGATTAACCCTGATGCTCCTTCATTTAACTGGTTTGATGAAATGGTTGATGCTCACCCTGATGACACTGAAGCTGAAGAAATGACTGAAGGATCGATTGTAAACTTCACAAAAAGAATCAAGAAAGTGATGCAAACACAAAGACTTCAGCTTTCTGACTTGGTTAAGATTCGGGCAGCAGGGTTCATAGAGTTCAAAATATGCACCACAACTGAACTCGAGTTCGAATATAACGTTTATGAGGTTGCTAGAGCTCTGTCAGAAAATATTACTTGGGAAAAGAGACCATCTTGGGACAGAATATATCCTGGCACGGATCCTGATGACTTCAAATTTCAAGATTTTTCTCAACCATTACCCCTCGTTGGTCCTCCAAGTGATCCAAAGATCCCTAAGGAATACTTCTTCAACAACGATCTTCTATATCTTATCCATGGGAACACTGATCCTGAACAACGTTATGCTACATCTCTCACCAAATTCAAAGCAGTTTCATATCCTCTGGAGGAACTTGACGATCAAATGAGAGGATTGTACTCCACTTCTGTCAGAAAGTACAATATTGAAGCAGCTTTATGCAACTTTTACTGGCCTGAGATACGCAAATGGTTCTACAAATACAAGCTGTCATTCCGATCCAACCACAGAGTCTTCTTTAGTCAACGCATTCTTGCCATCACAGCCGTTCCACGTACAGAGAAAAGATTTGGGTATAATTTTCTTGATGAAATTGAGGTCCGTCGAATCGATGATAAATTGTATAAATTCGGTGAAGCGGACTATCATAGGCTGAACCTCAATGACATAGCAGACATGTACTTACTCAAGGTTCAAGGCAAACTTCAGCACTTGCCCGGCAGCCTTCAGTATGACATCATCAATTCTATTCTGCTTTTTATGCGCCAAACTATAATCAAAGCAAAAGTAGAAGATGCACAATTAGGAGTCGAAAGTTATCAGACATCACTCAACTTTACTGCTCCACAAAAACATCCTCATGGCATCCAGCACCCAAGACCGTTCATCTTCAACAACAAACCCTTTGGAGTTGTTTATCCATATAGGGATGGGTACAGATTCATGAGATATGAAGAGGTTCATAAGTTCGGGGATCAGACTCTTAAGTATGTCAGAATTAAGTTGAATGAAAAACTCAAAGAACATGATAGTGGGATTAACGTGGGATGGAGAAGTAGGGATGTGAAGGAAGCACTTAAGTTTATGGACATGATTGATCAAAAGCTAAAGTTCAGGGAGCAGATTCGCAGATTGGAGAGCTTGATTGGAGCAAGGGAACCGATTCCCGATATTTTCACTTACCGCCGTCCGGATACTCCTGGAGTATGATCATTTTGGTATAACGTTGTCTTTGTTTCATCATAATTTTCTTCATCATTAACTATGGTTTGTGCACATATAACAGTGTACAACCCGCGCTTGTAATTAAAGGACCCTGAGGTACGCATCAGTGCCTCAATCCTAATATAAGGAGCGAAGGCTTCTTACTTTTGAGTAGAATTAATCAAACATTTTTTGATTTTCATAATTCTGCTCAAAAGACAAGTATTTCACCTCAATGAGTATTCACTTGTTGAGGGGGAGCACTTGAAAAACTCATCGTTTGTAAAACAAAAGTTCTTGATGATATCTCCCCATAAGACTCAAAAAGCATATTTTAATCCAAAGTTTATCAAAAACAACATCTCATATGCTATTTTTGAGGGGGAGAAAAGTGAAAGTGATTAAAATATGAAAGTTCAATGTTGCTTAAAGTCAAATCTCATGCGAGCTAGACTCAGAATTGACTCAGGAATTGACGAAACATTAAAGTTAGTAATCTCGAAAAGACTTATCCTCGACGGGTAATAACAGCAAGTTAGTTACTAGAGCTAGTTGTCACCTAAAAGCTGACAATGGAACTCTTTAACTAGCCACGTAAGCGTGTCTCGAAAAGGATTTGTCTTAGTAGAAATGTACCGTTTCGAGAAACTTTCTGTGGACTTGACCAGACCGGGTAATAATTTCAAGCTAGTCTAACTAGTGATGTAAGCGTGTCTCGAATCGGTCTTGTTCACTAAAAGTGGATCAATTCAAAAGGTGCATGCTCCTCCCGCATGTGCAAATTTATTAAATACTTATGAGCACATGTGAAGGGGGAGCCCTTCAAAAGTGAACTCAAAACTCTCAAAGTGTTAAATAAAATGTTTGATAATTGCAAACACTTTGAGAGATTTTCAATCAATGGTTTCTTGGCAATTGTCGGATAATTATGGAGTTATAAGGCGATTAAGATAGGAAAAACCGTCCTATGATCCGCCAGAGCCAGAGGGATCTACCCAAGGACATCACCAATAGTTAGAATTAGAAGTCCTTAGGTATGATACGAAAAAAGGAGAAAAGAATGAAAGGGGAAAGAAGAAGTTGAAGAATTAAAAAGAAAAGTTAAGAAAATGGTGAAAAGAAATAGCCCTCCATATGTTCAACCTTAGGGCAGACACCGGGTTCAATTCATATGCTACTGGTTGTTGCTAAGGCAACACCAGTATTGAAGATAAAGTCGTCATGGACCCAGTGACGCAATGCACTAAACCTTCTTAACCACTCAAGTTCTCTTAAAAAAGCCTGTTTCATTCTCACGGGGAACCAGTGTAATCTATCGACTTATCTCTTAGAGATGGTTGATATTGAAGCAGAAGACCCCTCCCTAGTCTCCGCATAAGGAAACCTAAGCGTGCACTTTTCGAGTCTAGAGCCATTAGATACATCAAAGATCTCTTAGGAATACTTAGTATTTATACACCTGGTGTTCTACATCAATGGACGCCAGCTGTAAATTATCGAGTCCTTCGCAGATCTTAGCAATCTGCCGAGAACGTTTATGAGAGAATTACAAATGTATTTCTCAATGATTGAACGGAAATTCCTTCCAGGGTCAACATCAAACAGCCCTGACAGAAGGTCACTTCGGTAACCCCACAAGGGTTACGCTTAGTGTTCGCGGTGGTTCTTTAGCAGTCTACAGTCATGGAGTGATCCCCAGCGATTCACCCAGTCATTGAGCTACTTAGTAGGTCTCGTAAGCTCCTTCGGGAGTATCTGATATGGGAACGACCTTGATAAGGATTAGAAGGAGTCTTCACAATATGCTGTTGACGAGCTCTAACTCCTTATCTGTAAGTACCTGATGAGGCGAAAAATGAACCACTTTTAGGGGGTCATTTAAGCCCGGAATTGAATTTATTTGATCAAATATTGCCCTAAATTGTTTCTTTTGTGATTTTAGGTACTTTGGGAGTGAAATCTGGAAAAGGAAGCAATTCGGACGTTTTTGGAGCATAAAAGTGAAGAAAACGCCAAAGACTTAATTTTCCAAGCTGAGAACAGTGTGTGACGGCGTCAAGAGCATTTTCCTGACGGCGTCAAGAGTAAATATCATGACGACCCAGTACAGAAATGAAGGCGTCACAAGGAAGAGCGTCAAGAGTTAAATACGTGACGGCCTGGAAAAACTTAATACATGACGGCGTCAGAAGTAAATCAAGGCAGTCCGAGAATTCTTTTGGCGGCGAGATGACGGCGTCACAAGATTGTTCTTGACGCCGTCAGCCTCAGTTATCTATATATAGTTTTCTAATTTTCATTCATTAGAGAGAACAAGTTTTGGAGAAACCCTAAGGCCGAACCATATACGTATTTTACAGGTTTTTCAAGGGTTTTCAGCCCTTGAACCCTTACATGTGTAATTGAGATAAGTGTTCTTTTAATTCAATCAATATGTCTATGTGTTGGTTGTCTATATCTTGTTCTTATCTTGATTCCACCATGCTAGGCTAAATTTATCTTGTGTTTGCTTAGATCTAATGAAACCTAAATGTTGATTATGTGTTGATTACTTGTTTATGGTTGTATTGGATGAATGATTTCAATGTTAGGCTTAAGAAAACTGGCAGATCTCCAAATGGTAACATGCTTGAACGTCTTAGGAAACATGAACCGATGTGTACTAGGTTTTATTGGTTGTATTTAATGCATGAGTAAATTCTAATGATCCCATGTTAGGAGCTTCTTAGCCGGCTCGACATAGGAGTGAAGTAGGCACTCATAGGATTGGGGAGTTAAGTACGCCACCCCATGAATGGTATAAAGGAATACAATCCGTCATCCACGCAACTATAGCAAGTAATTAACGTGTAAAAGATATCTAGGGAGTAGTGAAATCTAAGTAAACACATTTCTCCACTTATTGTTCACAACCTTAGTTTAATTTAGTTTAATTTTCATTTTTAGTATTTTATTTTGATTGCATCTTAGTATTAGGTTAGTTGACTAGCAACTAATTCCGCCCAAATCCTTCAAACCCGAGATATTTACTTGCTTTCTAAAAAAATATAAAAATACAAAAAGAATCATCTCTCATCCCTAGAACTAGTAATTAGGTTTTCTAATCCTAGCGACACTATTCCTAGCTAAACGATCAATCCCCCGGTACTTGTCACTATACTATACTACAACGATCAGGTACACTGCCTGGTGGGGGTTGTAAGCTTCTCGAGATCCCTCGAGAGGTAAAGCCTGGTGCAATCCCTACGCATCAAGTTTTTGGTGCCGCAGCCCGGGGAATAGTTATTGTTTAGGTTGAATTTGATTTTTATTAGGTCTACTTGCTAGATTCCTTTCTAGTAAGATTTTATTTTTATTTTTAGGTTTTCTTTAGTCTATCTTATTTCTTCGTGTGTTTTGTTCGTAACTTTTCACCACCCGACATCATGGACGATGGGAACATCTTTGAACCTGTCATCCCACCACTAGAACCTCTTAGGCCCCGAACCTTAGGAGATTATTCCCGACCTAGCCACCAAGGCTACCGAAACACCATTGAGCTCACCGGAGCCAATGTGACCCCCTTGCGATCCGACACCATCCGGTTGGAGCAAAGCGGATGTGCATTCCATGGACTTCGTTCCGAAGATCCAAATCAACATCTTAAGGACTTCCTTAAAATCGTAGACTCCATAGACCTAGATGTTGAAACTAGAGAGACAACCCGATTACGTCTATTCCAATTCTCTCTACGGGATCAAGCTAGTCAATGGCTTGAGCATTTACCCGCGGGATCCATCACCACATGGGATGATCTCACCACTCGTTTCCTTGCTCAATTTTTCCCACCAGGGAGAACTACTAAGCTTAGAAATGACATCTTGATGTTCCAACAACGGCAAAATGAATCTCTTTATGAAGCATGGACTCGTTTCAAGGACTTACTCCAAAAAGTCCCTCATCATGGCATAGATCTTTGGCTCCAAGTCCAAATCTTTTATGACCATGTCGATCTCTCCACGAGGTGAGCCATTGACCAATCGGCCGGTGGTAAGCTACGTGATCTAAGTGCGGAACAATTATGGGAACTCATAGAAGATCTTGCTCTCTATGACAACGAAAGTTGGAATGATCCCCGTGATTTGAACAAAACGGTCAAGGCAATATCTTTGCCTTCGAACAACTCTAGCACTCCCGACCGTAGGATCATGGAACTTGAGGACCAAGTCAAGTTTCTCATGAAATCTTACGAAGCTCCTAAGCCTTCAAGCCAAGTGAACAAAATCACTTCTTCATGCGAATTATGTAGTGGTCCCCATGACACTCGTGATTGTGTGGAACTCCCCGGAACAGCTTTTGCGGACTACGCATCCTCGCGTACCGACGAAGCGGGAGATAAGTGGTACACTTTCAAACCCGAGCCAAACCCTTACGGTGATTCATACAACCCCTCTTGGAAAAATCACCCAAACCTTAGGTGGAAACAAAATCAACCCAATTCTTCCAATCCGCCTAATCGTTACCAACCAAACGGTCCACCCTCCAACCGTACTTTCTACAACAATCCTTCTAACAACTATGGTAGTACCAAAAATCTTGAAGGGTTGATGTCTAAATTCATGGCATCTCAAGAAGCTCGCATATCTAAGTTTGAAGCCGATTTCAAACAAAAGCAAAGAGAGATGACCACCAAAATTGACGCATTGTTGAAAGTTCTCAATGACCGAGAAATGGGAGCACTCCCAAGCGACACGGTCAAGAATCCGAAACTAAACGTTAATTCCATATCATCAGTTTCGTCACCCACTTCGTGTCCACAATACTACTCGGTTAAATCAACGAGCACGTGTTTCAAACAAAACCAAATTCTTCAAAAGGACCAACCAAATAAAACACCCGATATAGAACCGGTCAAAAGTATAGTTGAAACACCTCCTACGCAAGACCTTGACGATGAATTCAAGGAACTTCACCTTGAACGCCCCGTCATTGATGTCTTAGCCCGTGCTCCTTACTATAGTGCCCTCCTAGAAAAATATGAGAAGTTTAAGCTAGGTAAAAATGGGACGCCTTCGTTCAAAACAAGTTGCCTAAAAAGCTTGATGATCCGGGTATATTTGTTTTGCCTTGTAAAATAGGAAGATCCGAAGCTTTCGACATACTAGCCGATTTAGGGTCAAGCCTCAACTTAATTCCCTTATCCCTATTCACCACTCTTAAGCTAGGAAAGTTAGAGGAAACGGAGGTGTTGATAGGTCTAGCGGATGGAAGTATTGCCCACCCGGTTGGAATGATTAAGGATGTAGTTGTTCACGTAGGAAAGTTAACTATCTTAGCGGATTTTCACGTCCTAGACATGGTTAGTGACACTACATGCCCATTATTGGTAGGAAGAGGATTTTTAGCAACCGCTAGCGCCATGATAGATTGTAAGGAGTCTAAGATAGCGGTAGGTGAAGGCGATACTTGGTCGGTGTACGATGTTAAGAAACATAGTTATGATTGTGATGATGAACCGACACCACATTGGGTAGAGATGAATAGGAGACCCTCTAGATATGGACCTTGGATAGAAAGGAACTTTATAGGACCTCAATGCCCATTCTATCTAGAAAAAGATTTCATTGAAAAGACACATTCGGTGGAACAACTCATAGCTAGAGATAAAGAGCTAGATCCCTTTGAGGACCCCTTAGTCTTTAGGAAGATGATTGAGTTCTTGAGCGTAATGCCTATTAATATAGAGATGAATAAGTGGAAAAGAGAGGGAGACAAGTGTAAGTGGAGGTGGGACAAGCCACCTAAAGAAGGTGACGGATCATGGCATATGAGGATGACTTTGTATGATCCGGATGGAGAAAAGTTTGAAAGGTCATACCATACTAAGGAAACCGATAGGAAGTTGAAACCCAAGTTTGATCCCAAAGATGTCCTCAATGAGGAACTCACCCGTATCACATAGTAACCCATGACCTTGAGTCTAGCTACAAGACTCGTAAATAAAGAAAAGCGCTTCTTGGGAGGCAACCCATGCTTTGTGTGAATTTTATTTTGTTTGTTTGTTATTTGCTTCCGTATGCATGCTTTATTTTTATTGTTGGTAGATCATGTTTCTAAACTAAATAGTGGAAATACTTTACTTTGTTGTTTTGGCCTAGTCTTAACTCCACATAAAGGTATTTTTGCAAAAGATAAGTGTAAGGGGAAACCCCAAATATGTTTTTAAGAAACAAACCGATCATGATTCTCCACAATATTAAGTGAACATGTATATTCGTATTTGTTAAAGTCAAATGCTTGTATTGAGTCATAATGAAGTTTTGCAGGATTTTCCAGGAAGTAGGACCAAGTTTTTCCAGAAATTTTCCAGAAACTTAACATAAGAATTTCTACAGGTCACTTCTGACGGCGTCACGAGTTTGCTCTTGACGGCGTCACGTGTAAAAATCTGGAAATTTTACCAGTTTTGTTTTTCTAATGGAGTTTTAAAGTTTTTGTTGAATTATTAAGTTTTATAATCTCCAGGAAATCTGCAAACTTCATTCCACAAGCATTATATCTTACTTTGTTTTCTATGATTTAGTAACTTATGTAGATTGCCGCCGATTTTATGCGAGGTTGCTTTGTTTGTTTTCTTAGGATTTACAGGTTATGTATGACAAGAAGATGATTTATATTCTGGAAGGGAAGCTTTGATTGTTCATTTTCTTGGAGGAAGATTTAACCTGGCCACCTTATTATCCATACCGAGCGAATCAGGGGAGTATTTGATTTCATTTGTTTTACTTATTTCACTTTTACATTCTTTACTTGAACATTGGGGACAATGTTCATCTTAAGTGTAAGGGGAGGGTAAAATGATGATACCTTACAGATACACTTTCGCTTGAGTTTGTTTGTTTAATGGTAGATGTGTAATAAAACTATGAGAAATACTTGTTAGTGCAATTTCAGCGCCAAATTTAAAATTTTTTACAACATTTAGGAGTGAAACTTTAGCCATAGCAAGCGTTTCATGGATAGGAGATTGTATGACTAGCACATAACCGTACTTTCAGAAAAATTTTCCACCCAAATATGTGAGGTTCGCCTTTAGATTTGATAGGAAAAGCATTTATTATTAGTGCTTATGAGTGTACCGGTAGCATTTAGATTCTAGAACTTGCGTTAGTGATGCATCCCGAGACCGCTAGTGAGACTACATTCGTGTAGTAGGATTTACTACATGATAAGAGGCATTAGGATCATCCTTGTGTTAAACCCGTATCATTATTACTTGACCATTTAAGTCATATTACTTGGCTAGTTAAGTCACCTAATTTTTCCCACACCTTTAGCGTTGTACTCATTTTTAGTACACGAAACCCCTAGTACACCCCTCTGAGCCTATCTTTTCGTTTCTAACTTTAAGCATCTTACTTAAAGGAATAATTTGTTACACCCCACTTAAAAGTACACCTAAATCGCCTTAGCCTTCTGTGTATGCACTCATCTTTAGTGCATTATTGTTATTTGTTAAACCCTAAGTTAACTATCTAATTGATTACATGGTTGCTAAGTCGAGTCATATCCTTGTACATATTGTTTTGGGACGATTGGGACTCATGGGTAAAGTACTTATTTTATGGAGTAATGGGGAAGAACATCATTTATTACCCCCATATGTGCGTTAATCTTAAAAGTACTCCAAGTGTTTTGATTTTCTTAATTCGAGTCATTAGATTAGTTTATTGTAAAGTATGTAAAAATTCAAGTGTAAGGGGAATGTTCATTCCCTATGATGTATTATTTTGGATGGTAGGGTAAGAGTGTATGAAAAAAAAAAAAAAAAAAAAAAAAAAAAAAAAAAAAAAAAAAAATCGAAAAAATAAAGAAAAAGAAAAAAAAAATAGAAAAAGAAAAAGAGAAAAAACATACGGACTACCATCCCGTTTCATTCTATGTTTGTTTTATGTTTTTGTTATTTTTTCATTTATTAGCTTAAGTCGAGTCTAGTCTTGGCTTAGCAACGCCATATTGTACATGTAATTAACCAAGATTGTTAACTCGCCACCAGTAAAGACTGCCTATATCCAACAAAACCGTGTAGTTCATATCCCTACACCTAACGTTACAACCCTTTAAAAGACCTCTTTGATAGTTTATCCTAGGTGCTTACGCCATGTGGTGGAGGTTTGATCCTTTCCCAAGCCTATGGTAATCTATTTTGCTATGACAGGTAGTGAGAGATATCTTCCGTTTCCATATTGTAATTTATACTTTATTACACCCGAGAGATGTGAGTATCTAAACACTATTTGTGAGGTGGAAGTATATGACCTCCGTGCTTATCTATTGGTCTTTAGTGGAACGATTATTTGTTGTAATTACTTTTATATTAGTGTTAAATGACCCCTAACTTGTATTTTGATTAGAATAAAAGCGCATTTGCTTGAGGACAAGCAAATCTCAAGTGTAAGGGTATATGATGAGGCGAAAAATGAACCACTTTTAGGGGGTCATTTAAGCCCGGAATTGAATTTATTTGATCAAATATTGCCCTAAATCGTTTATTTTGTGATTTTAGGTACTTTGGGAGTGAAATCTGGAAAAGGAAGCAATTCGGACGTTTTTGGAGCATAAAAGTGAAGAAAACGCCAAAGACTTAATTTTCCAAGCTGAGAACAGTGTGTGACGGCGTCAAGAGCATTTTCCTGACGGCGTCAAGAGTAAATATCATGACGACCCAGTACAGAAATGAAGGCGTCACAAGGAAGAGCGTCAAGAGTTAAATACGTGACGACCTGGAAAAACTTAATACATGACGGCGTCAGAAGTAAATCAAGGCAGTCCGAGAATTCTATTGGCGGCGAGATGACGGCGTCACAAGATTGTTCTTGACGCCGTCAGCCTCAATTATCTATATATAGTTTTCTAATTTTCATTCATTAGAGAGAACAAGTTTTGGAGAAACCCTAAGGCCGAACCATATACGTATTTTACAGGTTTTTCAAGGGTTTTCAGCCCTTGAACCCTTACATGTGTAATTGAGATAAGTGTTCTTTAATTCAATCAATATGTCTATGTGTTGGTTGTCTATATCTTGTTCTTATCTTGATTCCACCATGCTAGGCTAAATTTATCTTGTGTTTGCTTAGATCTAATGAAACCTAAATGTTGATTATGTGTTGATTACTTGTTTATGGTTGTATTGGATGAATGATTTCAATTTTAGGCTTAAGAAAACTGGCAGATCTCCAAATGGTAACATGCTTGAACGTCTTAGGAAACATGAACCGATGTGTACTAGGTTTTATTGGTTGTATTTAATGCATGAGTAAATTCTAATGATCCCATGTTAGGAGCTTCTTAGCCGGCTCGACATAGGAGTGAAGTAGGCACTCATAGGATTGGGGAGTTAAGTACGCCACCCCATGAATGGTATTAAGGAATACAATCCGTCATCCACGTAACTATAGCAAGTAATTAATGTGTAAAAGGTATCTAGGGAGTAGTGAAATCTAAGTAAACACATTTCTCCACTTATTGTTCACAACCTTAGTTTAATTTAGTTTAATTTTCATTTTTAGTATTTTATTTTGATTGCATCTTAGTATTGGGTTAGTTGACTAGCAACTAATTCCATCCAAATCCTTCAAACCCGAGATATTTACTTGCTTTCTAAAAAAATATAAAAATACAAAAAGAATCATCTCTCATCCCTAGAACTAGTAATTAGGTTTTCTAATCCTAGCGACACTATTCCTAGCTGAACGATCAATCCCCCGGTACTTGTCACTATACTATACTACAACGATCAGGTACACTGCCTGGTGGGGGTTGTAAGCTTCTCGAGATCCCTCGAGAGGTAAAGCCTGGTGCAATCCCTACGCATCAGTACCGGTTGATTATTGCTAACTGTTTACCTGCAGGTACAAATCACCTCCATGATGGTAGATTCCAGCATGCTCATGCACACATCTTGAAGCAAATGAAAGCTCCCCCAAAGATCTATGCACCACAAAGTTCAAAGAAAGATTCTATGCCAAAAAGAAGAATCTACAAAGTAAAAGACTAAAGATCAATGTGTATGCAGAGGAACTTTGTGCTTTTGAAAGTCAAAGTCCTAAGATGTATGAGCATGTTGGAATGGCGGACAACCACCACAGACACAGAGGCAGACAACTTCATAACATGATCACCATCACATTAACAAAGAACGAAGTACAAAGAATGATGAAAGATTTTGCTAACAATTTTTGAGGACGTCAACTACAAAGTCAAAGTATAGAAGATGACGACATCGAGCAACCTTTGATGACCAACACTTAGGGGGAGATTGTTGGGAATAGACTTTATTATTTCAAGTGTCAGTCATTGAGTTTTGTTATAGGTTGCATTATTAAGTTAGTACGTTAGTGAATTAATATGTTTGATAAAGTTTTATGCTAAGTTTATAGGTTTGGTAAAAGTCTAAGGGCTTAGTTTGTTATATTTGCATAGTTTGGTGAAGCCCTAGACTAGACCTATAAATAGCCTTGTAACCCCTCATTAGAGGATGTTGGTTCTCTTAGTAATATCATTAGTCTTTCATTTCATATTAAGGGTTCCTTCCACTCTCTCTCTCTACTTACTTTCACTCTCTAAAAATCTTAGTGGTTATGTTGTAAAATGGTGACCTAACATTGCCAACCAAGGAAGAACGGGAAGATCACAAGGATTTATTTGATGATCCTGAGACACCATACATCCTTGGTTCACCCCTTATTAAAGTAGGTGATCCCTCTAATGTAACACCCCAAAATTTTGATAAGCAGCGGAAGTCTAATCGGGGTCATTACAGTTTAGTACACAGTCATACTCATAGAAAACAATTCAAAAGATAGTCAATATCATTCCATGAAAACTCAAATAGTCAGAGTTACAAACATTTTTCCAAAATGTTAATTGTTTCGCAAAAGAAGTGATGAGTTTGTAAAGAATGATATAATTATTGAAATGAAAAGGGAGGTCCTGTGTGCCCTTTTGCCAGCTCCGTGCCGCCATGCCTGCTAATTTCCTGAGATAAACATGCTTAAAAGTCAACACAAAGGTTGAGTGAATCCATAGTAGTTTAAATAGTAATAGTGTGAACACAAGTCAAGCATTTGAAATAAACAAGCCAAGATAGACAGGTCTTGACTAAACTGGTGAAATATTGCTCCTAAGCCTCACGAAACGCAAGCCTTAACATTGATTTGACATATCATAGAGATAATAACAATCACCTACACCACAGCGGATGTAAATGACAAGGGGCCCTCGGTGACAGGAAATGTGCCAAATTTCCATAATACCTCGAATATAGCACACCTCCTGCCAAGTGATCACCTTGACAGAGGTGGGCTGCCATTCCAATAGATCTATCAACTATATTCGCGCTCACTCGCAAGTGATTAAGGTTCGTGATATGAGGGACTTGTAGCACAGGTGTCAACTTAGGCAATATCGGGTGATAACAGCATACAGAAAAATACTTGTGTTCGATTTATAGCATGTATCTCCCCACGGGGTTTAAAAACAATTAAAAATGTGGGACCATGAACTCACCTGAAAGGTGTGGGTGAATCACAACGGTGCTCAAAGGTGACGGTGTACTGCTACGACTAGCAATGAAATTCCTCCAACTTGCGACCTAAATAATACAATGTAATCGGTGTTTTAGATTCGTTTCGTAATTGACATGTGATATGTCTCGTGTATGGTGATATTCGTTCAGGTGTCTTGTAATATTCCAAAATAACTTCACGTAGTTATTTGTATCGTTGTTACGATCCGGTGTTCGATAAATATTAACTCATTTGTGAAAATATTATAGTTTAAAAATATTTATAATTAAATATTTTTGTTGATCCCAGTTGAGCTTAAACGATCTTGTATAGAAGTTAACTTAAAGTAAACACTTAAGCTTGAATGCGGAATGTAAAAGCTTAACTTAAGAAGAATTATGATTCTCTTTCAACACTTCAATATTATTAATACGAGCACTCAATAATGCTAGGGTTTTACAACCTTGAAGTGAATAATAATACGTACATAAACTAACCCTAGGATCCTCCTTTTATAGACTAAGGAATCCTACTAGGTTTACAATACCTTTCTCTACACGATAAGAATATTCTAGATAAATATAATATATACACAATCTATTCTATATTTATCTAAACCGTATACATCCTTATCCCATCAGCAGTAGATTCTGTCAGCAGCATTTAACCTTAGCAGCACTTTGACATTAGCAGCAGAATCATTACCACTAGCAGCAGT
Source organism: Artemisia argyi (assembly GCA_030686995.1). Taxonomy (NCBI): domain Eukaryota; kingdom Viridiplantae; phylum Streptophyta; class Magnoliopsida; order Asterales; family Asteraceae; genus Artemisia; species Artemisia argyi. The sequence goes on along the minus strand of CM060704.1, from coordinate 109,327,416 downwards.
TTCACTTATAGTAGCAGTTTCACTCAGTAGCAGTTTCAGACCCAACAATCCTCCCCTAAACTTATTATTTATTTCTAAATAAGTAAGTTTCTTCTAAGCACAATTAATCACTTGGAGGATGCTTCCAAACACTTCAACTCTTGAGAATTCAGTTGATCAAATATCTTCTTATACTTTGACAGCAAATTGAATGCTTGATCATCAGAATCATAATCTTTCTGTAGCTTAAGTGATTTATCACCATTAACCATCTGATTGACAATATTCCAGTATCTTACCACTGGGTAATCTACTTCAGCTAGCATATACAAAGTAATTGGTCCAATTTCTAGCACATGAACTCCAGAATCTTGAAATAGTCTCCATCTTCTTACTTTGTATTCTACTATCTCTGTCCATTCAGAATCATCCATTGAAGGTTCAAACATAAGTTTAAGAGCTCTCCACATAACATTATCAGAAGAAGTTATAATGTGATCAATTTTATGTATCTCATACTTTTTACCATCAAACTTCTCAGCTCCAAACTTTGCCTTATATAACTTCCACAAGTCTTCAACATCCTCTCTATCAAAGTAGTGTAGCATCTGTTGAAATCTAAGAAACCTATGAGTCTTACCATCAGATCTCTGGACATCATGAAATGCTCCAATGTTAGCATCATAACCTGTAGTTACTTTGATAATAGGATATTTAACTCCTAATGGTTTGGCATCAACCACTTCAGGATCTTCCATCTTGCCAACCATTGTATAAACCTTCAATTGTTCTTTAAGATGCTCAGAAGGAATGTGATCAAGATCATGTTTAAACTCATCTCCTTCAGGCATAGAACTGCTTCCTTCCCCAATCTTTCTCTTCTTCTTTGCAATTGATTTTTGAACAACACCTTTTCTTTTATCACCTTGCACAGAAGAAATGTTCTTTGCTGCATCAATATCAAGCTGTTTAACAACATCAGCTTCTTGAATATGCTCTGCTTCAACTACCTTTTCAGGTACCAACTTCTTGTTCATCTGAGCAATTTGTTCCAGATCCTCAGCACATCCCATAGCATAAAAAGTATCTGTTCTTCTCTTAGCTTGTTGATACAAGTCAAAAACTTCTTTATCAGAGTAAGGTTTCAACTGTACCAATGTCCATCCAGCCATATTCTTTAGATACCTTTCATATTCTTTTCTTTGTTGTTTAACAGTTGGACATTTAAATATTTTTATCTTTCTTCTAGCAGTAGCATTCTCTTTTCTCTTCTTTGTAGTGAACTCTCTGTACCAAGATTGCACATCAAAAGTTGAAGCTTCATTTTCTTCAATCTTGACCAGTTTATTGAGTTCAATATCAGCAGCCATTCTGATCTTCTCATTTACCCATTCATCATACCTCTTTAAACCTTCAGCCTCTTTCTCAGCTAACTGTTGTTCTTCCATATTAATCAACTCTTGTTCTCTAAGTGCAGCAATTGTATCATGTTCAACTTGTAATGCCTTAGGCCAAGAGTCAAAAGGTACATCAGTGAAATCAATTCCCTTATACATAATCCTTGGTTTTTCAACTTGCTTGCCCTTGTCTTTAGTAGAAGATGAAGAAATAACCTTCTTTTGTTGAGCAGCAGGTTCCCTAATAACAATCCCTTTTTCAGGTTTTCTAGGTGCTGATGATTTGATTGTTGTTGTTTGTTGTGGTAGTGAAGGAGTTGGTAGTGGAGTAGTTTTCTTGCTTAACAATACCATGGCTTCAGCAGCAGCATTGTCACCAGACCCAGCAGCAGAGTCTTGTGCATCAGCAGATCCACTAGCAGCAGAGTTAGTAATTTCCTTAGCAGTAGATTCTTTAGCAGCAGAATCTTGAGCAGCAGAGTCAAGACTTTTGTTTTTCTCCAAATCTCCCAACTTCATCAATGTTTCACCCATCAACCCTGTTGCCTTCACTAATTGCTCAGGCTCCAAAGTTGTAAGTTGTTCTACCACCTTCTCTTGTGAAGCAATCACCTCTTCCATAACAACCTCATTCCCTGATTTATCAGCAACTACAAAATCTCCAGCATCCTGAGGACTATCAACATCCATATCACCAATTACTGGAACCTCCCCTGAAACTATTCCATCATTCAAACCCAGAGCACTATCAACCTTTTCCAAATTTGCCTCCCCTAAACCCATTGCCTCTTCATTCCTCCCCTGTTTGGAAGCATCATCTTCCAAGTGAGTAGAGACATCAGGAGAACTAACAACCTGAGAAGTGCCCACTTTCTTCAATCTTTTCAAAGAGGTTGAAGATCTTGATTTCTGAAAGTTCTTAATCTATTTTTGCAATTTGATGATAGTCTTGTCCTGATCAGCAACAACAGATGAAAGAGTAAGAACTTTGTCCTCCAATGTGGTACATGTCAACCTCAAGTTGGTACAAGTAACCGTCAATTCCTGAATGAGTTTCATAATAGTCTCATCACTTCGACCTGTGTTACCTGGTCCGAGAGGTGAATCATGGACATTGTCATTATGGACAAGGTTTTCCGTCAATTCATTGGTCACTGGTCTGTCCTCATCACTTCGACCTGTGTAGCCTGGTCCGAGAGGTGAATCTTGGGACATAAACTCAGTATCAAACCTAGTTTGATCAGCTGAGCCCCCTGTATTATCCATTTGGCTAGGGTTACCATCCTGAGAATTTGATTCAGAAGAATCATCATCTCTAGATGTTGCCTTGGTTTGGGTCTTAATTATGTTATCACTATCCTGCTCTGCTGCTAAGCTAGAAGCAGTAGTAACAGCCCTTACCAACATGTCCTCTCCATCACCTAGGACAGCCTCATCTGGTACAGCCATACTAACACTATCCTGAGGAAGATCAGTGTTCTTTTTGGTGTTCCTACGGGTATAGAGTATTTTAGGTTGTGTAGCAGATGCACTAAAATTGGGTGTGTGATGGGAGTCAGTGGGATTTCCTGATCCTTCACCCTGATTGTTTTGCACAAGTTGCACCATTTTAGGTGTAAGATTAGTATGTGTGCCTGAAAAACTTTTGCCATGTTTAACCAAGAAAGTAAAAGTTTTAGAAACCAATTTTGGAGCATCATAAGTAGCAACATGGCTTCTAAACTTTGTAAGTTGTTTTTGAACAAAGAGTTGTATAAACCTTGGATAAAGCAAATATGAACCAGACTCTTTGATACTTTGAAACATCCCTTCTAAAATCATTCTTGAAAAATTGAATGGTTTACCTTTGCTTAGGCATACCATTGCAGAAGCAATAGTAGCACTAAACTCATGCCATCCAGAAGTTTTAGGACTCAAACAATGAAGAAGAAGATGTATCAAGAACTTATATTGAGGACAGAGGAGAGATTTTTGAAATTTTAAATTTGTATGATTCCCCTCATATCCCAAAGCTTTTAAACCAGCAAAAATAGCAGAATTGGCCAGGCAAGTGGTCTCTATTTCATCAGCTAAGAGAAGGGTTTCTCTTATTGATGATTCAGATACACGAACCTTTTGCCCATCTACTAAGGCACTAACATGTTTTTCCCCATTCATAGTTTTGATTTTAACGGTAAGCCAAAACTGTTTGATGTGGGAAACAAATATAGTAGGATTCACAGTGAGTGCATACCTAATAGAAGTAGCATTCAAAAATTTTACCATGTCTGTGAATTCTTCATTACTTGATTCAGCATCCAAAACGACCACACTGTTGTGTTGCTTTGCCCAGGTACGAACGCAATCCATGAGTTAGGGTTTAGGGAAATTGGGAATAATTGACTTTGAGAAAATTGGAGTGTTAGGGTTTGTGATAACTTCAATTTGAAATATGAGAAAACCAATTTGTAAGATCAATTAGGTTTTAAACTGATTGAAGAAGTTACACATCCCACCCTCACACTTTCAACCGTAGCAGCACAATAACACTAGCAGCAGAGTTGTATAACTAGCAGCAGAATGAAAGATCCAGCAGCAGAGTTGACAAAATAATCTTGGTCAAAAAGTCAAAGATCCTCAGCAATTAATGTGATGATATTCCGTAATCCCTATACAAGCGGACTACATATTTTCCCTAAATCAACACAATCAAACCCTAATCGCAATCAAAACGCCAATCAACCAAATCAAAACTTCAATTAACCCAAATCAAATCAAATAATTATGAAATCAACACCCGAGATCATCAATATCTCTTCCGATTCATCATCTGAAGATGAAACCCCCTTTGAAACATATGTACCACCCTTCCGTACTCCTCATAATGGTTGTAGAACCAAAGAGCAAGCTAAGAAGAGAAAGCATGATCTCCCTGTGTTCAAAGATCTCCTCAGTTTGAATCAAACCCCAAGCACTTCCAGGGGTAAAGCTGTGATGTCCTCAAAATCTCCATCGTCTTCAGAATCATCAGAAGATACAGCTTGGATCCCTGTCAGGCAACCATCCCCAAGAGAGCTTGTTTCACCATTTATCTACACTTCATCAGATGAGGATGAGCCTCCAAATGAACCACCTTCCACTCCTGAGAGGCCTCAGTCATCAAGGCCACGACCAAAGAAACCCACCAAGGCAAAGAAGACAAGAAAGACAAACTCTCCTCTTCCAAAAGAAAGAAAGATTGTTCTTGGACTTCCATGCCCTAGGAAGTAGTGGTTGTAGTCATCTTAGGTTTTTGCACTCTTTTATTGTTTTAGAAGTAGTTTTTGTAATTGCTCTTGTGATGTATGAACTTCTGAATTTGATGAATGATAAATGTGCTTCTTTTGTTGTCTTAATATTGTTATTTCAAATCATCATCTAGACTTATTCCGGCACAATATTAGACCAAACACCACAAAGCAAGCAAACATATGTACAAGCAGTAGAGTTAGACATAGCAGCATAGTACATTTCAACATAAATATATGCTTTATGATAAGCAGCAGAGTAACAAGCAGCACAATTCCTTTACACACTTATACAAAAACAAAGAGATAAGTTTTTCAAAGATTTATCATACCAATGTTTGCAATTAACAATTGAAACCTCCCCACATCAAAGTGTTTAGTGAGAAGATCAGCAACATTGTTATCAGTATGAACTTTAACAATTTGGATCAACTTCTTTTCATAGCAATCCCTGATAAAGTGATGTCTTATCTCAATATGTTTCGTTTTAGAGTGAAAAACAGGGTTTTTAATTATGCAAAGTGTGCTATTGTTATCAATATGAATTTTGGTATTCATGAAATTGTACCCATAATCCAATAATTGATTCTGCATCTATAGAACTTGTCCACAACAACTTGAAGCAGCCACATACTCAGCTTCAGTTGTAGAATTAGCCACCACTGTTTGCTTCTTACATTGCCATGACACCAATCTGCTTCCTAGAAATTGACAACCCCCTGTTGTAGACTTTCTATCCAATGAAGCTCCAGCATAGTCACTATCTGAATAGGAGACCAAATCAAATGGGGAATCCTTAGGATACCAAAGGCCCAATTTTGGTTGATGCCTCAGATATCTAAAAATTCTCTTCACTGCATTGAGATGTGATTCCTTGGGACACACTTGAAATCTTGCACAGGCACACACTGCAAACATGATATCAGGCCTTGATGCTGTAAGATACATCAATGATCCAATCATAGACCTGTACAAGTGTATATCCACTTCCTTTCCATATTCATCCTTCAGCAATGGTTTATTGTTTTCCATGGTAGTCTTGGTAGGTTTAGCATCTTCAAATCCAAACTTCTTCAAAATATCATTGGCATACTTATCCTGACTGATAAATATGCCATTTTCTTTCTGTGTAACTTGCAGACCTAAGAAGAAGGTGAGTTCTCCCATTGAACTCATAGCAAACTTGTCCTTCATAAGCTTCTCAAAACTAACACACATAGCTTTGTTTGTAGACCCAAAGATTATGTCATCAACATAGATTTGAACCAGCAAAATATCATCCTTTTGTCTTTTGAGAAACAAAGTTTTATCAATCTTTCCCCTGCTAAACCCAGAGTCTAGCAAGTATGTTGACAAAGTGTCATACCAAGCTCTAGGAGCTTGATGTAGACCATACATTGCTCTATTTACCTTGTAAACTTTGTTAGGATGATCAGGGTCTTCAAAGCCTGGTGGTTGAGACACATAAACCTCTTATGTAATGGTCCCATACAGAAAAGCACTTTTCACATCCATTTGATACACTACAAAATCTTTGTATGAAGCATAAGCCAAGAATATTCTAATTGCTTCTATTCTTGCCACTGGAGCAAATACCTCATCATAATCAAGGCCTTCTTGTTGTGTGTATCCCTGTGCTACTAACCTTGCCTTATTCCTTATGACAATTCCTCTCTCATCTCTTTTGCATCTAAAAACCCATTTAGTGCCAATCACTCTTTTTCCATTTGGCAGTTCAACCAAAGTCCAAACTTCTTGCAGCTTGAATTGTAGAAGCTTATCTTGCATTGCTTCTACCCAACTTGCTTCTTGTAAGGCTTTGTAAGTGTTCTTGGGTTCAATTTGAGAAAGAAAGCATGCAAACAGGCAATTTTGAAGATCTTTATGACTATTTCTTTGATGCAGAGATCTGGCAAAGAAACTTTGATGTTGAAGATCTTTCAGTGCTTTAGTCATCTGCCTAGTTTGAATAGATGATTGTGGATCACTCAAAATTTGGTCTTTGGGATGATCCTTGTGTACTCTTGTGGTAGTTGTGGGACTAACAGGAATATTGAGTTCCAAATTAGTAATATCAGCAGCAGCTCCAAATAACTGACCATCAAGTGCATCATCATCTGTGTCATAATAAATATTTTCAAGATTAGGCATATTTGGATCATCAGGATAGATAGTATCACAAATAGATCTACTCTGAGTATCCAAATTAGGAAACAATGAAGTAGCAGTAGAGTTAGTAGGCTTGGAAGCAGAATGTGGTGGAGCAGTAGTTGTATCTTTTGGCCTAGCAGTAGAGTCTTCTGAGTCAGCAGCAGAGTCTTCTGGCTTTGTAGGAGAGACATCAACAACTACTTTGGGAGCTCCATTAGTTTCTTTTTCTGCTTCAATAGGTATTTCAATACCTTCTTCAGTTTCCTTAGGTTTCTCTTGAGTAACCACATCTTCTTTAGGACTTGAATCTGACTGAAACGGTAGTAAAGTAGGACCAACCTTTAATTTCTCAACCAAAACAAATTCTTCTTGTGGTTTGTCAACACTGGCAATAACTGGTACATAGTTCATTGTTTTGGTAAGCATATCAACATTAAACAGCCATTCTGGTCCTTTTCCCTCAGGATTAGATGTGTTCTCAGAAAACTTGATATGCAGATTCTCCTCTACATGTTTGGTTCTCTTATTGTATACCCTGAAAGCTTTACTAGTCATAGAGTAACCAACCTAATTTCCTTCATCAGCTTTTTCATCAAATTTGCCTAGCTGATCCTTAGTGTTCAAAATTGTAACAGGACATCCAAATGGTTTGAGAAAATCAATCAGTGGCTTCTTTCCATGAAATAACTCATATGGAGTCTTATTATGAGGCTTGACTACCTTACTTCTGTTCTGCACAAAACATGCAGTGTTCACAGCTTCAGCCCAAAAAGGAATAGGTAGTTTTGAATCAGATAACATTGTTCTTGCAGCCTCAATAAGTGTCCTGTTTCTTCTTTCTGCAACACCATTCTGTTGTGGAGTTCTTGCTACACTATACTATCTAAGAATTCCTTTCCCCACACAGAATTGATTCATCACACTGTTCTTGAACTCAGTACCATTGTCACATCTGATTATCTTCACCTTGTGATTATACAGGTTTTCAACTCTTGTAATAAATGCCTTGAGTATTTCTGGAGTTTCATCTTTAGTGGCTAGAAAGAATACCCAAGTAAACCTGCTAAAGTCATCAGTGACAACAAGACAATATGACTTCTTGTTCAAGCTTTTTACAAATACAGGCCCAAATAAATCCATGTGTAGTAAATGTAATGGCTCAGTATTTGTGTTCACACTCTTTGACTTGAAAGAAACTCTGTGTTGTTTACCCTTTTGACATGCAACACAAGTTTCACAATTTTCAAAAGTCTTTGTAGGCATTCCTCTGACCAAATTTCCTTTTACCAATTTGTTCATGGTCTTGTAGTTCAGATGTCCCAATCTCCTATGCCATAATTTAGACTCATCAACAGTGGCCTTTGCAATTAGACAAGTCAAAGCCCTCTTAGGAACAATGTTCTTAATATGGCCACTGTATATATTCTCATTTCTAGGGACCTTCAAAAGCACAGATTTGTCATCTGGCAATTGATAGTCAGGAGAAAGGATCATACACTCAGTGTCTGTAAAAAGAACAAAGTTCTTTTTGTCACACATTTGTGAGACACTAAAAAGGTTAAACTTAAGTCCTTTCACTAGAAACACTTTTTCAAAGTCCAAATTTCCAGTTTTTAGAGTTCCTCTTCCAACAATCTTTCCACCTTTTGGATCATTCCCAAATGTAACATAACCACCATCAAAAGCCTCAAAGTCTTCAAGTTGAGACTCATCTCCTGTCATGTGTCCAGAACATCCACTGTCAACAATAACCATATCCTTAAGCTCATCCAGTAGATTGACCTGCACATGAAAAGTAGAGACATTAGTTCCTCTTGACGACCCAAGCCATTACTGACTTGGATCTGCCCTGTGCATCAACATAATCAAATTTCTTTAAATCACTTGATGCACTACTATTCTTGGAAACAGAATTTGAACTATTAGTTTTTGGTTTCCAAGTCCAGCAAGCTGAGGCCTTAACAGCATAAAAGTGATTACCAACAACTGTATTTGTTAAAACTTTTGGCCCAGAAGTAGAAAGTTTTGTGCTAGCAGCAGGTTGCGTACTAGCAGCAGAGTGCATACTAGCAGCAGAATGCTTAGTAGCAGTAGAGCCAGTAGAAGAACCAATTGTAGTTTTGAATACACCATTTGATTTAGCAGCATAAATAGATCTAGTAGCACCAGATCTCAATAAAACAGATCTTGGAACCATATTTCTATTAGGATGTGGGTGAGTTTGTTTAGTTACATATTTGTGATTCACCCTAGTGTATTGATTCCAAACAGGCTTTTGGTGTTCAGGACATCTAACAATCAAGTGGTCAAAGCTACCACACTTATAACAAGCCTTCTTTTGTAATTGAAACTGATTACCTAATCTGTGTGAAACTAGGTTGTTGAAGTTTCTCTGGTTACCCCTAGGCTTATTATTAAACCTTTCCATCTGTTCTCTAGGTACCTCATTGTACTCTACCATTTTCTTAGAGAAGTTATTTCCTAACACAGGTTTGACAAACTTAACCTGTTCAATTTTAGGTTTTTCTTCCTTTTTCACACTTTGTTCTTGTTTAACCTGTTCCTCATCACTATCACTATCAGAATACCATTCTTCTATAATGGGAGCTTCAGGAAATTTTCTAGCCTCAACCTTAGATGTTTCAATAACACTTGTGCTACATTCACCTACAGGTTTTTCAATACTTAGCTCACTAATGAAGGATAGTTCTTTTCCTGGTGGAGCAAAAGCACTTTTGGCTGGAGGAGCCACTTCATTATACCCAATTCCACTACCTTTTCTCATCAAGGTATTCTTTATAGATTTATGAACCAAATTAGAAGCATATTGTTGTTTTTGTACTCTTACTACATGTTTATCTTTTTCAGCAAGAGCTTCCTCTTTTTCTTTTTCAGCTTCTTCTAACTTAATTTTAAGAACTTCTACTTCACTATTTTTCTTAAAAATTTCTATATCTCTAAGATTAAGTTGTTCTACATATTCCTTCTCACATTCTTTAAGATATTCCAACCTTCTTTCAACATTTTGAATACCTACTTTGTAACCTAAGTTATCAAGTTTTAGGTGTTCAATTTCTCTATTTAAACTCTCATTCCTAGACTTAAGTTCTTCTATAGTGTCAGCACAAGATTTAAAAGAACACATACATAAGTCTGAATCATTGGATACCTCAGAGTCAGAGCCTGATGATGAACCATAGGCCATAAGTGCAAAGTTCTGCACCTTGGGTTGAGCAACAGCTACCAAAGAGAAATTTGGTTCTTCTTCAGCCATATCACTCCAATCATAATCTCCCAGTCCATCACAAGATATCAGTGCAGTCTTTGATTCTTCAGTAATCTTCTTTGTAGCATCAACATTCTTCTTTGGAGCTCGACACTCTCTAGCAAAATGTCCCTTCCTGTTGCAATTGTAGCACTCTATCTTTGATTTGTCAAAGCCTGGACTGTCCTTAGCCTTGTACTTGACTTCTTTTCCAGTCTTCTTCAAAAACTTTCTTGCCCTCAAAGTCAACATAGCCATTTGCCATTTAAGATCAATTTCTTCAAGATCATCAGGATCAATATAATCCAAGTCTTGATTAAGGACATGTGACCTTATAGTAGTTGTAAGCTCAGCCAAGAATGCACACAAAGCAATATCACTGGTAGAAATCTTATCATTTGAACTAGCAGCAGATCCATCAGCAGCAGATACTCCATAAGCAGTAGACTGAGCAGCAGAGTGAGATTCTTGAGATCCTTTTCCTTTAGAGGATACAAAGGCAAGATTTTGAGTACCAGAAGATGAAGTAGAAGAGGTAGATAGTTCTGATTCATACACTCTTAAATTGTTATAGAGACTCTCCAACTTCATAGTTTCAAAATCAGGCTTATTCCTCCACACAACTGTGTGCATACTCCATTCAGGTGCAAGACTTCTAAGAAACTTTAGATTTACATCTTCTTGTGGAACTGCATATCCAACAAGCTTTAGATGACTAACAAGTTGGTTTAGCCTGTTGTATGTGCCAATTATCTTCTCTCCACTTTCAGAAGTAAAGTTCTCAAACTGATGCTTCAGCATGTTTTTCCTTGATTTCTTAGTAGCATCATTCCCTCCAAACCTGAATTCAACAGCATCCATCAATTCTTTTGCAGATTTACAATCATCAAAGTCCATTTGGAATTCATTAGGTATTCCCATTAAGAGAATACTATGTGCTTTGATTTCCATCTTCCTTACTGTGTTAGCTTCTGCAGACTTAATTGGTATTTCCTTCCCATCAGCACTCTTCTCAGGTACAGAATCACCATTAACAATCACATTCCACATGTTAAAATCAATAATGCGAATGTACTGTCTGATCCTTCTCTTCCAAAGCTCATACTCAGAAGGATTCAGCATGGGTACCCTTGAAGCAGTCACCATATGAGTTTCATCTCCCATCTTAGCAGTAAATTTGGAACAGCAAATTCTTAAGAAACAAAATCTTCTTGATAATAACTTCTAGATCACAAGCTCTGATACCACTTGTTGATCCCAGTTGAGCTTAAACGATCTTGTATAGAAGTTAACTTAAAGTAAACACTTAAGCTTGAACGCGGAATGTAAAAGCTTAACTTAAGAAGAATTATGATTCTCTTTCAACACTTCAATATTGTTAATACGAGCACTCAATAATGCTAGGGTTTTACAACCTTGAAGTGAATAATAATACGTACATAAACTAACCCTAGGATCCTCCTTTTATAGACTAAGGAATCCTACTAGGTTTACAATACCTTTCTCTACACGATAAGAATATTCTAGATAAATATAATATATACACAATCTATTCTATATTTATCTAAACCGTATACATCCTTATCCCATCAGCAGTAGATTCTGTCAGCAGCATTTAACCTTAGCAGCACTTTGACATTAGCAGCAGAATCATTACCACTAGCAGCAGTTTCACTTATAGCAGCAGTTTCACTCAGCAGCAGTTTCAGACCCAACAATTTTTAGAAAAGTTATATATATATTTTAAAGTTACCAAAATATATACATATATACATATAAAATCAAATTATACAAAACAATTAATTTATAAAATACCTTTGTCATATTTAACCCTTAACTTTATTAAAGTTACATCTTTTACCCTTTGGTCAAAAATTATTACATTTTAGTCCTTGGCATAGCTTTTACAGTTTATTACTTATAGTTTGGCCAAATTACGGTTTCTACCCCTCGTTCTAATTCAAAATTGACAATTTTACAAAGTGGTCCAAAAGTTTGGTGGATTCGACAGTTTTAGTCCTTTAACGAAAGGTTTTGCAAAAATGGTCCTTTGTTAAGTTTTCGAAAAGCAAACTTCTAGTATACGAAAATACATTCAAATCTTGTAAAACCTCTTCTAAATCAACCTTGAAGAATCTCGAAAACATTTCAAAATCTCTTAGTTTCCAACCGAAACTTTCCTTTGAAAATACTTGGGCTCGTTAGCCCGATTAAGGCCCAAAGTGGGTTTATTTGTCTAAAATTGGTACGCGACTAGGATTTGGTTTTGGTCTTGTTCACGTAGTAATAAATCGTGTAAGGTTTGCATGTTTCGTGGGTTTGATTTAGTGTGAGCCAAAGAATTAGTATGTCGCAAAATATGCATGTATTGTACGCAAAATAAGAAATGGTGAGCCCTTTTCCTAAGGGTGTCGAGGTGTGGACATATATAACTTCACCAAAGCAACGAGTGTTATGCTTGGTAAAATGGTGTGTGTCATATGTATGCATGATACGAGTAAAAGTAGAAAATGAAAAAGGTGATGATTAACTTACAACACCAAGTATGGTGGTGAAGATGTTCGTGTAGTGTGAGCAAACGTGATACCCTCTCCTCGTCTAGCGATCCCTTATCCACAAGATTTACCCAACTCGTTCAACCCAAAAACCTTGCTTGTGTGATCCTTGTGTTCTTCGACAGTAACCAAAGAAAAGAAAGGAATAGAGTGTTTTGTGATATGCAAACTTGGTGAAACTTTGAGTGTGTGAGAAATCTTGCATTAAATGTGGCTTATATAGGGTATTAAAAGTAGTTGTGTGTTTGTTCTTGTGAAACATGCTACTTAGTTGTCATTCGAGTGGAGACAACCTTGTCCCTTAACCTTGCGTTCTTGTCATGTCGAGTAGAGGTGGTGAGGAGCAATAAGAGTTGACCTTGGATTAGTTTAAGTTTAGCTAGGTTTAGTAGAGTAATAAACAATAGAGTTTAGGGATCATGTGGTATACATGTTGGGGGACATGAAACATACGATCCATGGGGTATTTAGTCGAAGGTGGTATTGTGTTTGTCCAAAGGTTTGACGGCTCCAAATGGTGGCTTCTTGTCTCATGAAACAAAGTCAAAGTAAAGTGGTATGTTTGTGTTGAGTGGTGGCGAACCAAGAAAAGAACAAGGGTGGTTCATATGTGTGTGTAACGTAGGAGCTGAGCTCTTTTAGTATCATGCAACACAATGAAGAAACGAAAAAAAAATAACAAGCCATGTGGTCTTGTAGTAGTCTCGGCCCAAGCGAAAACAAAGAAAGAAATCAGGTGGGCTTGTGAGTGTTTTGGCCCAAAGAAAACAAGAAACAAGTAGTGACTGTTGGGCTTGTGATTTGTGCTCGGCCCAAAAATATGACGGGGTATCGGTGATTAGTATAATTGTGACTTTAGCTTCGGTGTCGGTGTCGGTTCATGAAAACCATAAAAATATAAACGGTGTCGTCATACGTATATATATATATACTTATATATACATAGTGGTAGTAATTTATAATAATTAATATATACATATCATTTATATATATATATATATATATATATATATATATATATATATATATATATATATATATATATATATATATATATATATATATATTAATAATATATCTCGGTGTCCAATTAGGGTGTCGGGTCGCAAGTAGGAGTTACCGGTGTTAACCTCATTGGGTGACATCCAAGAGTGACAATCGGGTGATATCAGGTGACAAAACATAATCGGGTGTCAAACAAACGGTGATAAAAAATAATCGGGTGTCAAACAAACGGTGCCTCATGTAAAAATTTCAAATTAAACCGCAAAAATGGCTTAGTTTAGAATAAATGACCTGGGATTTTATGGAGTATTACAGTACCCACCCGTTAGATTGGATTCGTCCCGGAATCCAAAGTTGAATCGGTGATCGGGGTTGTCTCATCGAATAGTTGTGGGTATTTGGCACGCATTTGATCCTCGCGCTCCCATGTGAACTCGGGTCCTCTCTTAGAGTTCCATCTGACCTTAACAATGGGAATGCGACTATGCTTAAGTCATTTGACCTCCCTATCCATAATCTCAACGGGTTCCTCAATAAAGTTCAACTTATCATCGATTCTGATTTCTTTCAACGGAATCACAAGGGTTTCATCCGATAAACACTTTTTCAAATTTGACACGTGGAAGGTGTTGTGCACTCTGCTGAGTTCCTCAGGTAGCTTAAGTTTGTATGCCACGGGACCGATCCTTTCAATGATCTCGAAGGGTCCAACGTATCTTGGGTTTAACTTTCCACGTTTTCCAAACCTAATCATCCCTTTCCAAGGTGATACCTTAAGCATGACCTTGTCTCCAACTTGAAACTCTATTGGTTTCCTTCGCACATCGGCATAACTATTTTGCCGATCCCTGGCGGCTTGTAATCGTTGCCTAATATTTACTATTTTCTTAGTGGTTTCAAGAATCAACTCGGGACCTGAGAGTTGTACATCTCCAATCTCAGCCCAACAAACTGGTGATCTACACTTTCTTCCATAAAGTGCTTCAAACGGTGCAGCCTTAATGCTAGCGTGATAACTGTTGTTATATGAGAACTCCGCTAACGGTAGGTGTTTATCCCAGCCTTTTCCAAAATCAATCACACATGCCCTAAGCATGTCCTCTAGGGTCTGTATAGTCCTTTCAGTTTGACCATCGGTCTGTGGATGGTAAGCTGTACTCATATCTAACTTAGTTCCCAAGGCTTTCTGTAAAGATCGCCAAAAGTTAGACGTGAAATGGCTGTCTCGGTCGGAGATAATAGAAATCGGCACTCCATGCCGGGAAACTATCTCCTTTAGGTACAATCGTGCAAGAACGTCCATATCATCAGTCTCTTTGATTGGCAAGAAGTGCGCTGACTTCGTGAGACGATCGACAATAACCCAAATAGTGTCCAACCCACTCGATGTCTTGGGTAATTTCGTTATGAAATCCATTGTAATCCTTTCCCATTTCCACATTGGTAGCTCGGGTTGAATCAAAAGACCGGATGGTTTTTGATGTTCAGCCTTTACTCTTGAGCAGGTCAAACACTTACCGACATACCCTGCAATGTCAGCTTTCATGTTTGGCCACCAATACAACTTCTTTAGATCGTGATACATCTTGTCCGAACCAGGATGAATGGAATATTTAGACTTATGAGACTCGTGCATGATGCGGTCTCGTATTCCTCCATACAATGGAATCCAACTTCTGTCCTTGAAACACAGCCTTCCATCTGGTTTCTTGACAAATCCATTCGTGCTTTCTGGCATGCCGTAAATCTTCTCGTGCGGTCTGTTGTCTTCTTTAAGGGCCTCAGCTTGAACTTCAAGAATTTGAGACGGCAGTGGTGATCTAATTGTCATACCCAATGATCTAACTCTGAGGGGTCTAAGTCGTTCCTTTCGACTCAAGGCATCAGCTACAACGTTTGCCTTCCCCGGGTGATAACGAATCTCACAATCATAGTCACTTAGAAACTCTAGCCATCGACGTTGCCTCATGTTCAACTCCTTTTGATCTAAAATGTGCTGAAGACTCTTGTGATCGGTGAAAACCGTACACTTGGTTCCATATAGGTAGTGTCTCCAGATCTTAAGAGCGAATACTACCGCTCCCAATTCTAGATCATGAGTAGTGTAGTTCTCCTCGTGGGGTTTAAGTTGTCTAGAAGCGTAAGCTATTACTTTAAGTCTTTGCATCAATACGGCACCCAAACCTTGGATTGATGCGTCACAATATACCACGAAGTCCTCACTTCCTTCGGGTAATGCTAATATCGGTGCTTCACAAAGCTTCTGCTTCAAAAACTGAAATGCCGATTCTTGTTCCTCTCCCCAGTCAAACTTCTTCTTCTTCTGTGTTAACTCGGTCAAAGGTTTAGCAATCCTTGAAAAACCTTCAATAAATCTCCGATAGTATCCGGCAAGACCTAAAAATTGGCGTATCTCGGTAGGACTCGTCGGTGATGCCCAATTTTTAACAGCTTCGATCTTGGCGGGATCAACATGAATACCCTTACTGTCAATAACATGCCCAAGAAATTGTACCTTCTCAATCCAAAAATCACACTTGGAAAATTTGGCGTATAATTTCTCTTCTCTGAGCAGTGTTAGTATAGCCTTCAAGTGTTCTGCGTGCTCTTCCTTACTACGTGAATAAATAAGGATATCATCGATGAATACAATCACAAACTTATCCAAATAGGGTTTGCACACTCGGTTCATTAAGTCTATAAATACAGCGGGTGCATTTGTTAGACCGAATGGCATTACTTGGAATTCGTAGTGACCGTATCTCGTCCTGAAAGCTGTCTTAGGGATGTCTTCTTCCCTAACTCTCAGTTGATGATAACCCGATCTCAAATCAATCTTCGAGTAGACACTCGATCCTTGCAGTTGATCAAACAAATCGTCAATCCTTGGCAGCGGATATTGATTCTTCACAGTAAGTTTGTTCAACTCACGATAATCAATACACATCCTGAAGGTTCCATCCTTCTTCTTTACAAACAACACCGGGGCTCCCCACGGTGATGAACTAGGGCGAATAAATCCTTTATCCGACAATTCCTGCAATTGCCCAGATAACTCCTTCATTTCCGACGGTGCTAGCCTATAGGGTGCTCGTGCTACGGGTGCTGCTCCTGGCATCAAGTCAATTTGAAATTCCACTTGGCGAGTCGGCGGAAGGCCAGGCAAGTCCTCAGGAAAAACTTCTGGAAAGTTTCCGACTATTGGCACATCCTCGAGTCGCTTCTCTTTCGACTTCTTCTCGGTGACTTGAGCCAAAAAGACTTGACATCCTCGTTCGATGTACTTCACAACTTTGACGCAAGAAACGATGCTTAGACGTGTTTTACTTCGTTCTCCGCGAACAATCAGGGTTTCGTTGTCCAGGGGGATGTGAATGACCTTTTCGTCACAAATGATCTTAGCGTGGTTCTCGGATAACCAATCCATTCCTACAACGACGTCGAAACTACCAAGTCTAATAGGCATAAGGTCAATGACAAATGGGGTGTCTAGTAGTCGTAGGGTGCAACCTCGGAGTATAGTGTTAGTACTTACTAGCTTTCCATTGGCTAGTTCAATCTCATATGTGGTGTCTAGTTTGGTCGGTGTAATATTAAGTAGGGGTGCAAGAGAAATAGATGCGAAACTTTGATCGGCTCCGGAATCAAATAAAACTATAACGAGACGGTTGTTTAAAAAGAACGTACCCGTGACTACGTTCGGATCTTGCTGAACATTTCCGTCTCCCAGCACGTATGCTCTCCCACGTGCATTGTTATCCTTGTTAGGGCACTGACGCCTATAGTGTCCTTTCTCTCCACAAGCATGGCATACTACAGCCACGGGTTGCAAGTTAGCTCCTGTAGCCTTGCAATCTTGTGTCTTATGTCCAGTCATTGAATATTTCCCACACTTAGCATAGCAGGGTCCAGCGTGATGCATCTTACACTTGTCATAGAATGGAAGAGGTCCAGCATACCTAGCATCCCTAACTGGTGCGGCGACATAAGCTCTGACAGCTTCCTGTCGTCGGTTATGTTGATTGTGGTGGGTGTTTCTGTCATGGTGATAGTTACGGTTGGGGTTACGGTGGTTGTTGTTGTTGTTGTTGTTGTTGTTGTTGTTGTTGTTGTTGTTGATGTTGTTTGTCTTCCGATCATCAAACTTCCTTTTGTGATCGTTGTTCCCCTGAGCAGAGTTACGCTTAATCTCCCGGTCTAGCAGTCTTTGGGCAATAGTCATTGCTTCTTCCAAAGATTGAGGCTTAGACAAGGTGACGTTTCCCTCAATGCTCCTGGGTAATCCCTCAATGTACCTTTCCAACAACTTTTCCAAATCAGGAACCTTTGAAGGGCAAAGTGTGGCAAGCTCCTAAAATCTCCTATCATAAGCCCTGAGATCATTTCCTCTCACAACCAACGTGTGAAACTCATCTTCTAACTTCTTGATCTCACCTCTAGGGCAGAACTTCTTCAGCATCTTCTCCTTAAAGTCAGCCCAGGTGATCTGATAGGCCTCTTCCACACCTATCTTCTGAGCAGTTGCATTCCACCAAGACAACGCGTCTTCCAACAATGTTCTAGTAGCAAACGAGACTCTGCTTTCAGCGGCACAACCGCTCCTCACAAACACAGTCTCAGTTCGCTCAAACCATCGAGCAACCTCTGTCACTCCTTCAGTCCCTTTGAAGTGAGATGGTTTACAAGCTATGAAGTCCTTATACGTACACTTCCAAGTTGCAGCAGACTCGCTCTCAGCAGTGGCTCGGTTATTGCTACTAGTTCGTGCCGTTGCAGCAGCCTGCTCTTCTAAAGCTGCAGCAACACTGTCGGCAACCAACTTTCTGATAGCAGCCTGGGTCATAGCGGGTGATGAGGTAGCAGTAGTGGTTTTCCTTGGGGCCATAACTCTATAAAATCGCAAGTGTATAAGTATAAATCCCAAACTTCAATCAATAACAAGAGAAATAATGTAGCCAAACTCATAATAGTCGAGATCATCACAAAGTACATATCACAACCACACCATGAATACATACATCAACATAAACCATATCATTAATAAATAATCATCACGACATGTAACAACACACATGGAAATTATAATGAATCTCAATATGGGAGCATAATAAAAGATCAGACAACTAGAACATCATAAATCAATATCAATACAGTACGATCATAACCAACGTAAAGTTTTAATAATTTTGAATTCATTGTTACAAAACAATAAGATACAACATTATTAATGCCACAGGCGGCAAGTTAAGATGTCTTAGTATGTAATGAAATGTCATAGATCTATGAAGGTCCAGGTGCGCCTCCTGATCTCCTCTCCAGCTCTCTGATGATCCTGATCATCTCTAACATCTCCAAATCCCTGGATCTCTCACGGGCCTGAATCTCCTCAATGGTGGCTGAAAGTGTGTGGATGGTAGAACTAGATGCGGCTAACTCCTGTGTCTGATGCTCCAGCATCTCCTGCGTGATGATCGCAATCGCTCTCAAATCCTCCATCTCATGCCTCTGAACTTCTAGTCGATGACTAAACTCAGTGATGGTAGCCTGTGCCTCCTCAATCTCTGTCCCCATCATCTCAAATACCATATCTAGAGCTGTCCTATGTACCACGAGGTTCGTGACCTCCTCCTGCATACACTCAATCCTCTCCAAGGATATATCCTCAATAACGCTCAACAGCTCATCAAGACGATCCTCATGTCTCACTAATCTAGCAGCCAAAAGTGGGATAGTATGGTGTATCGGCTCCCTAGTGACCGGTAACACAGCTAAAGAGCCATCTCCAAGCTCAGCAGCCCTAGGCGATCCCTCAACCAATCTCCATCTACGAATGTAGTCTAACAAAAATGACCATCGGCGAGCATCAACCAATCTATGAATGTCGGGTGAGGTGGGGGTCTCGGTGGGAGCAGGTGATGGTACAGGTGATGTAGTAGGTGATGGTATCGGTACGGTAGTAGTCTGTGAGTAGAAAACTGTAGGTGGTGGCATGGGTGGAAAAATCTCAGAGGTGTGGGGTGCGGTGTAAGTAGGTAACATGTAAGGATGTGGCTCAGGTGGGGGTGATACCGGTGATGGTGGAGGTGCTCGCGATGCCACAGGTGTCAGCTCTGGCATAGAAACAGGTGGTAGTACAGATGTGGGTGATGGTACAGATGTAGGTACAGGTGTAGGTACAGGTGGTGTAACAGTAGAAGCAGGCAAAATACAGACTCGTTTCTGAGCCGTGCATTTGCGGGTATAGTCTCCCTCATGATATCGAAACAACTCACCGAAAGGCTCAGGCTCAGGCTCATAGGGCTCAAGAATCCTCACTCGCTTGCGCCAACGAGTTGGTGCAGGCGGGGATGGTGGTGGGATAGAAGCAGCAGTGTCAGAAGTATCGGAGTCAGAAGACTCGTCATCAGCATCTGAACCGGTGTGGTGACTAGCAGGTGGTGTAGGATGATCATCAGCCACAAGAAACTGCTGAGATGTCAGGTACTAATCATAAAGGTACTGCCCCTGTGTCATAGGTCCACAGACAGGACGAAAAAGAGGCTGAATAGCAAAAGAATCAATGGGTGTAGAAGCAACCTCACCCTCCTCAAAGGGCTCAGTATCAACAGAGGGGTCTCCAGATGGAACAGGAGATGGTGTGGCAGGTGATACAGGTTGGGTGTCATGGTCAGAATCATGGGTGTCTCGGGTGTCATGGGTGTCATAGTCAGATAGGTCAATAGTAGGGTGAGTGGATGATGCCGGCACGACGTCGTCACTATCGGACAAAATAATAACCGGGGGCGACATGGTACTGTAATATCCCAAAATAGCAGTAATATAAGTCATTTAGTCTACATAATGCTACATGCACAATGATCATAGTGTCATAGTGAGCTAAATGCAATGGGTGCTAAAAATCAAACCTTAAAACATAACGTTGGCAAGCGCTGGAACGGAGGGCACTTTGGTGATAAATAGTTTGTTTAAAAATCCGGTGAGGTTATAGTCCAATGTTTTGAAAAATCATTTGGTTCTCTATAACCATGGCTCTGATGCCAATCTGTAACACCCCGAAATTTTGATA
This sequence comes from Artemisia argyi, assembly GCA_030686995.1. Lineage (NCBI taxonomy): Eukaryota > Viridiplantae > Streptophyta > Magnoliopsida > Asterales > Asteraceae > Artemisia > Artemisia argyi. The sequence continues at coordinate 109,306,732 of CM060704.1, read as the reverse complement.
AGCAGCGGAAGTCTAATCGGGGTCATTACAGTTTAGTACACAGTCATACTCATAGAAACAATTCAAAAGATAGTCAATATCATTCCATGAAAACTGATGCGTGGGAATCGCACCTTGCTTTACCTCTCGAGGGATCTCGAGAAGCTTACAACCCCCACCAGGCAGTGTACCTGATCGTTGTAGTATAGTATAGTGATAAGTACCGGGGGATTGATCGTTCAGCTTAGGAATAGTGTCGCTAGGATTAGAAAACCTGATTACTAGTTCTAAAGGTGAGGGATGATTATTTTTGTATTTTTATGTTTTTATGAAAGCAAGTAAAATCTCGGGTTTTGGAAGAGTTGGCGGAATTAGTTGCTATTCAACTAACCCAAAACTAATATGCAAACAAAATAAAATACTGAAAATGAAAATAAGCTAATTATTACAAAGGTTGTGAGCAGTAATTGGAGAAATTGTGTTTACTTAGACTTCACTACTCCCTAGATATCTTTTACACGTTAATTACTTGTTATAATTGTATGGATGACGGATTGTATTCCTTAATACCATTCATGGGGTGGCATACATAACTCCCCAATTCTATGAGCTCTTATCTCCTCCTACACCATGACCCAGCACAACTATAGGGATTGTAAACAGTGGCTCATGCATTAAATACAACCAATAAAGACCTAGTACGCCTCGGTTCATGTTTCTTAAGACGTTCAAGCATGTTACCATTTGGAGATCTGCCAGTTTTCTTAAGCCTAACATATAAAATCATTCATCCAAGACAAGAATAAACAAGTAATCAACACATAATCAATATCTAGGTTTCATTAGATCTAAGCAAACACAAAAGAGATCTAGCCTAGCATAATGGAATTGAGACAAGAACAAGATATAGACAACCAACACATAGACATATTGATTGAATTAGAAGAACACTTATCTCAATTACAATGCAAGGTCTCAAGGATTTGGAACCCTTGAAAAACCTGTAAAAGTTCCACCAAATTCGTCTTTAGGGTTTCACCAAAACTTCTCCCTTTTTTAATGTAAAAACTAGAAAACTATATATAGGAAAATCGAGGTGACGGCGTCAAGAGCAAGGGTGTGACGCCGTCATCTCGCCACCAAATACTTCCTCGGACGGCCTTGATCTACATCTGACGGCCTATGTGACGCCGTCATCAACCACGGTATTTTATTCTTGGGACTTTGATGCCGTCATGCAAACTTTTGACTCCTTCATGAACTACGATATTTTATTCTTGATGTTTGACGCCGTCAGGAGTTTAGTCTTGACGCCGTCATGCACTGTTCTCAGCATGGAAAATAGAGACTTTGCCGTTTTCTTCACTTTTATGCTCCAAAAACGTCCAAAATGGCTTCTTTTCCAGAATTCACTCTCCAAGTACCTAAAATCACAAAAAGAACGATTTAGGGCAATATTTGATCAAATAAAGTCGGATTCGGGCTTAAATGACCCCCTAAAAACGGATCATTTTTCGCCTCATCATATACCCTTACACTTGAGATTTGCTTGTCCTCAAGCAAATGCGCTTTTATTCTACTCGAAAGACAAGTTAGGGGTCATTTAACACTAATATAAAAGTAATTACAACAAATAATCGTTCCACTAAAGACCAATATACAAGCACGGAGGTCATACACTGGCACCTCACAAATAGTGTTTAGATACTCACATCTCTCGGGTGTAATAAAGTAATATAACATTATGGAAATGGAAGATATCTCTCACTACCTGTCATAGCAAAATAGATTACCATAGGCTTGGGAAAGGATCAAACCTCCACCACATGGCGTAAGCACCTAGGATAAACTATCAAAGAGGTCTTTTAAAGGGTTGTAATGTTAGGTATAGGGATATGAATTACACGGTTTTGTTGGATAAAGGAAGTTTTACTGGTGGCGAGTTAACAATCTTGGTTAATTACATGTACAATATGGCGTTGCTAAGCCAAGACTAGACTTGACTTAAGCTAATAAATGGAAAATAACAAAAACATAAAATAAACATAGAATGAAAATGGATGGTAGTCTGTATGTTTTTTCTCTTTTTCCTTTTTCTATTTTTTTTTTTTTTTTTTTTTTTTTTTTTTTTTTTTTTGCATACACTCTTACCCTACCATCCAAAATAATACATCATAGGGAATGAACGTTCCCCTTACACTTGAATCTTTACATACTTTACATTTAACTAATCTAATGACTCGAATTAAGAAAATCAAAACACTTGGAGCACTTTTAAGATTAACGTACATATGGGGGTAACAATATTATGTTCTTCCCCATTACTCCATAAAATAAGTACTTACCCATGAGTCCCAATCGTCCCAAAACAATATGTACAAGGATATGACTCGACTTAGCAACCATGTAATCAATTAGAAAGTTAACTTAGGGTTTAACAAATAACAATAATGCACTAAAGATGAGCGCATACACGGAAGGCTAAGGCGATTTGGTTGTACATTTAAGTGGGGTGTAACAAATTCTTCCTTTAAGTAAAATGCTTAAAGTTAGAAACAAAAAGATAGGCTCGGAGGGGTGTACTAGGGGTATCGTGTACTAAAAATGAGTACAACGCTAAGGGTGTGGGAAAAATTAGTTGACTTAACTAGCCAAGCAATATGACTTAAATGGTCAAGTAATTATGATACGGGTTTAACACAAGGGTGATCCTAATGCCTCTTATCATGTAGTAAATCCTACTACACGAATGTAGTCTCACTAGCGGTCTCGGGATGCATCACTAACGCAAGTTCTAGAATCTAAATGCTACCGGTACACTCATAAGCACTAATAATGAATGCTTTTCCTATCAAATCTAAAGGCGAACCTCACATATTTGGGTGGAAAATTTTTCTGAATATACGGTTATGTGCTAGTCATACAATCTCCTATCCATGAGACGCTTGCTATGGCTAAAGTTTCACTCCTAAATGTTGTAAAAAAATTTAAATTTGGCGCTAAAATTGCACTAACAAGTATTTCTCATAGTTTTATTACACATCTACTATAAACAAAACAAACTCAAGCGAATGTGCATATGTAAGGTATCATCTTTTTACCCTCCCCTTACACTTAAGATGAACATTGTCCCCAATGTTCAAGTAAAGAATGTAAAAGTGAAAAAGTAAAGAGAATGAAATCAAATACTCCCCTGATTCGCTCGGTATGGATTATAAGTTGGCCAGGTTAAATCTTCCTCCAAGAAAACGAACAATCAAAGCTTCCCTTCCAGAATATAAATCATCTTCTTGTCATACATAACCTGTAAATCCTGACAAAATAGACAAGACAACCTCGCGTAAAATCGGCGGCATCCTATATAAGTTACTAAATCCTAGAAAACAAAGTAAGATATAATGCTTGTGGAATGAAGTTTGCAGATTTCCTGGAGATTATAAAACTTAATAATTCACAAAAACCATAAGACTCCGTTAGAAAAACAAAATCGGTAAAATTTCCAGATTTTAACTCCTGACGCCGTCAAGAGTAAAACTCTGACGCCGTTAGAATGGACCTGCAGAAATTCTTATGTTAAGTTTCCGGAAAATTTCTGGAAAAACTTGGTCCTACTTCCTGGAAAATCCTGCAAAACTTCATTATGACTCAATACAAGCATTTGACTCTAACAAATAAGAATATACATGTTCATTTAATATTGTGGAGAATCATGATCGTGTGTTTCTTAAAAACATATTTGGGGTTTCCCCTTACACTTATCTTTTGCAAAAATACTTTTAGGTTGGAGTTAAGACTAGGCCAAACAACATAGTAAAGTATTTCCATATTTTAATTGTGAAACATGATTAACCAACAATAAAAATAAAACATGCATACGGAAGCAAATAACAACAAACAAATAAAATCACACAAAACATGGGTTGCCTCCCAAGAAGCGCTTTTCTTTATTTACGAGTCTTGTAGCTAGACTCAAAGTCATGGGTTACTATGTGATCTCATCATTGGTAATGATATACCCCATGTAGTTGCGATCATTACTATTATGGTGGTAGTGCCTCAACCTATCGATATTCGCAATCACCATTCCACCTAGTTTGCTTCTCAACTTAACTACCCCATCTTGGCTCAATCCTTCGATTGTGAATGGCCCATACCACCAACGACTTGGTTTATCGGGTGGTATCGTTATTTCCGAGTGTCTCAAGAGCACCAAGTTCCCTTCCTCAAATGGTGTATGATTTTTTTCGTGTCGAGTATGTTCGAGTTCAATCTAAACCTTAGTGCTTTTTCTCCTTTCATCCTTAGCTTTCTTATAGCTTTTGATTCTTGCCTCCCATGCAAGAATCTTATTCTGAACACGAATGGGTGTCGTGCCAATGTTGTTTTTGATCATTCTCCAACTCAAATTCTCATGCCCACTTCGCGGGGTCATGGGGAAGCTAATCTTTCTTTTTCCAGATTTAAGCTCAATCTTCCGACCTTCATACTTAATGACAGCCCTAGTGGTGGTGAGGAATGGTGACCCAAGGATTATTGGCATGCATCCATCCCTTTTATCATCGATGATCATAAAATCTATTGGGTACATGAATCCTGCGACATTAACTAACACATCTTCTGCGATCCCTAAGGGATATATGTACGAGTGCCCAACGAGAGATAGCCTAACACGAGTAGGGGCTGGCATTTTTGACGTTAGTTGAATGTAAATAGTTAGGGGCATAAGGTTTACTTCCGATCCTTGGTCGGCGAAAGCACTAAGATATTTCAAGTCCCCGATGCTCGTTGGTATTTCAAAGTTCCCACATGCTACCTGCTTAGTAGCCACTTTCTGTACCAATAACCTCTCGAATACCGATCCTCCAGGAAGCATATCATACTCATCTTCCTCTTCTTCCTCTTTCTCAGGAACCTGTCCGGAGGATTGGTTACGCCCATCACCCTTAATCCAGTTTGTTATGGTGTTTTTGTTTATATCATGTTTCAGGTAGTGACTCAAAGGTTGGGACTCTGGTGGTTTTTCTAAGGTCTGTTTAGCAGGAGTTTCTACCTTCTCGTTATCTTTATGGACAATGGTGATGGAGTTAACAAATTGGGTGGTGGGGGTGGCGCTTTCTCTCCTTAGCAGTATTCGTTCGGGGGCTTTCTGCTTGGCATACTCTTCCAATAGACTCAACATCTCATTCATTTTCTCCTGCATCTCCTCTTTTTACTTATAAACTGCTTCTTCGAATCTAGCAAGCCGATCAGAGTGAGTTGCCATATATTCTCTCATCCTAGCCTCAAACTCCGAGCTAAGCTCCTCGGGTGGGGAATAAGGTGAGGCATAGTTTTGAAAAGTCTCGATGTTTTCTCTAGAGGGTGATTCAGATAATGGTTTTGAAGTTGGTTTCGAGACAGAATTGATAGCAGCTCGTCTAAGACTAAAAGGTTTCCGTTGCCTTTCCTCAAAATAGTCAACCTTTGCCTCGAGTTTGCATAGGATTTCATCGGGTAGCTCGGTGGGTCCTCCCGGTGTTGAGACTGCATTGATGGACGCGTTAATTGCATGCTTAAATTCCCATACCTCTTGATTCAAGGCGGCGAGCTCCTCAATAATTGCCCAAGACTCCTCGGCGTTCTTATCACGCAATTTACCTCCCGCGGCCCTGTCGATGGTGCGCTTAGTGTGATAGTCAACATGGTCGTAGAAAATCTGGACTAATAACCAAAGGTTTATGCCGTGATGAGGGATCTTGTGGAGGAGATCCTTAAAACGGGCCCAAGCCTCATAGAAAGTTTCGCCCCGCTGTTGCTCAAACCACAAAATGTCCCTTCTAAGCATTGCAGTCTTTTCTGGCGAAAAGAATTGGGTAAGGAAGCGATTGGCGAGATTGTCCCATGTGGTGATGGATCCCGCGGGTAACCGCTCAAGCCATTGATTAGCTTGATCCCGTAGAGAGAATTGGAATAGGCGTAAACGGGTAGTCTCTCTAGTTTCAACATCTGGGTCTATGGAATCCACGATTTTGAGAAAGTCCTTAAGATGTTGGTTTAGATCTTCGGAACGAAGTCCATGGAATGCACATCCGCTTTGCACCAACCGGATGGTGTCGGATCGCAAGGGGGTCACATTGGCTCCGGTGAGCTCAATGGTGTTTTGGTAGCCTTGATGGCTAGGTCGGGAATACTCTCCTAAGGTTCGGGGCCTAAGGGGTTCTAGTGGTGGGTTTTGTTGTGGTGGGATGACGGGTTCAAAGATGTTACCACCTTCCATGATGTCGGATGGTAAAGAGTTACGAACAAAAGCACGAAGAAATAAGATAGACTAAAGGAAACCTAAAAATAAAAATAAAAATCTTACTAGAAAGGAATCTAGCAAGTAGACCTAATAAAAAGAAATCCTAACCTAGACAATAACTATTCCCCGGGCTGCGGCGCCAAAAACTTGATGCGTGGGAATCGCACCTTGCTTTACCTCTCGAGGGATCTCGAGAAGCTTACAACCCCCACCAGGCAGTGTACCTGATCGTTGTAGTATAGTATAGTGACAAGTACCGGGGGATTGATCGTTCAGCTTAGGAATAGTGTCGCTAGGATTAGAAAACCTGATTACTAGTTCTAAAGGTGAGGGATGATTATTTTTGTATTTTTATGTTTTTATGAAAGCAAGTAAAATCTCGGGTTTTGGAAGAGTGGGCGGAATTAGTTGCTATTCAACTAACCCAAAACTAATATGCAAACAAAATAAAATACTGAAAATGAAAATAAGCTAATTATTACAAAGGTTGTGAGCAGTAATTGGAGAAATTGTGTTTACTTAGACTTCACTACTCCCTAGATATCTTTTACACGTTAATTACTTGTTATAATTGTATGGATGATGGATTGTATTCCTTAATACCATTCATGGGGTGGCATACATAACTCCCCAATTCTATGAGCTCTTATCTCCTCCTACACCATGACCCAGCACAACAATAGGGATTGTAAACAGTGGCTCATGCATTAAATACAACCAATAAAGACCTAGTACGCCTCGGTTCATGTTTCTTAAGACGTTCAAGCATGTTACCATTTGGAGATCTGCTAGTTTTCTTAAGCCTAACATATAAAATCATTCATCCAAGACAAGAATAAACAAGTAATCAACACATAATCAATATCTAGGTTTCATTAGATCTAAGCAAACACAAAAGAGATCTAGCCTAGCATAATGGAATTAAGACAAGAACAAGATATAGACAACCAACACATAGACATATTGATTGAATTAGAAGAACACTTATCTCAATTACAATGCAAGGTCTCAAGGGTTTGGAACCCTTGAAAAACCTGTAAAAGTTCCACTAAATTCGTCTTTAGGGTTTCACCAAAACTTCTCCCTTTTTTAATGTAAAAACTAGAAAACTATATATAGGAAAATCGAGGTGACGGCGTCAAGAGCAAGGGTGTGACGCCGTCATCTCGCCGCCAAATACTTCCTCGGACGACCTTGATCTACATCTGACGGCCTATGTGACGCCGTCATCAACCACGGTATTTTATTCTTGGGACTTTGACGCCGTCATGCAAACTTTTGACACCTTCATGAACTACGGTATTTTATTCTTGATGTTTGACGCCGTCAGGAGTTTAGTCTTGACGCCGTCATGCACTGTTCTCAGCATGAAAAATAGAGACTTTGCCGTTTTCTTCACTTTTATGCTCCAAAAACGTCCAAAATGGCTTCTTTTCCAGAATTCACTCTCCAAGTACCTAAAATCACAAAAGGAACGATTTAGGGCAATATTTGATCAAATAAAGTCGGATTCGGGCTTAAATGACCCCCTAAAAACGGATCATTTTTTGCCTCATCAAAAACTCAAATAGTCAGAGTTACAAACATTTTTCCAAAATGTTAATTGTTTCGCAGAAGAAGTGATCAGTTTGTAAAGAATGATATAATTATTGAAATGAAAAGGGAGGTCCTGTGTGCCCTTTTGCCAGCTCCGTGCCGCCATGCCTGCTAATTTCCTGAGATAAACATGCTTAAAAGTCAACACAAAGGTTGAGTGAATCCATAGTAGTTTAAATAGTAATAGTGTGAACACAAGTCAAGCATTTGAAATAAACAAGCCAAGATAGAGGTGGGCTGCCATTCCAATAGATCTATCAACTATATTCGCGCTCACTCGCAAGTGATTAAGGTTCGTGATATGAGGGACTTGTAGCACAGGTGTCAACTTAGGCAATATCGGGTGATAACAGCATACAGAAAAATACTTGTGTTCGATTTATAGCATGTATCTCCCCACGGGGTTTAAAAACAATTAAAAATGTGGGACCATGAACTCACCTGAAAGGTGTGGGTGAATCACAACGGTGCTCAAAGGTGATGGTGTACTGCTACGACTAGCAATGAAATTCCTCCAACTTGCGACCTAAATAATACATTGTGATCGGTGTTTTAGATTCGTTTCGTAATTGACATGTGATATGTCTCGTGTATGGTGATATCCGTTCGGGTGTCTTGTAATATTCCAAAATAACTTCACGTAGTTATTTGTATCGTTGTTACGATCCGGTGTTCGATAAATATTAACTCATTTGTGAAAATATTATAGTTTTAAAATATTTATAATTAAATATTTTTAGTAAAGTTATATATATATTTTAAAGTTACCAAAATATATACATATATACATATAAAATCAAATTATACAAAACAATTAATTTATAAAATACCTTTGTCATATTTAATCCTTAACTTTATTAAAGTTACATCTTTTACCCTTTGGTCAAAAATTATTACATTTTAGTCCTTGGCATAGCTTTTACACTTTATTACTTATACTTTTGCCAAATTACGATTTCTACCCCTCGTTCTCATTCAAAATTGACAGTTTTACAAAGTGGTCCGAAAGTTTGGTAGATTCGACAGTTTTAGTCCTTTAACGAAAGGTTTTGCAAAAATGGTCCTTTGTTAAGTTTTCGAAAAGCAAACTTCTAGTATACGAGAATACATTCAAATCTTGTAAAACCTCTTCTAAATCAACCTTGAAGAATCTCAAAAACATTTCAAAATCTTTCAGTTTCCAACCGAAACTTTCCTTTGAAAATACTTGGGCTCGTTAGCCCGGTTAAGGCCCAAAGTGGGTTTATTTGTCTAAAATTGGTACGCGACTAGGATTTGGTTTTGGTCTTGTTCACGTAGTAATAAATCGTGTAAGGTTTGCATGTTTCGTGGGTTTGATTTAGTGTGAGCCAAAGAATTAGTATGTCGCAAAATATGCATGTATTGTACGCAAAATAAGAAATGGTGAGCCCTTTTCCTAAGGGTGTCGAGGTGTGGACATATATAACTTCACCAAAGCAACGAGTGTTATGCTTGGTAAAATGGTGTGTGTCGTATGTATGCATGATACGAGTAAAAGTAGAAAATGAAAAAGGTGATGATTAACTTACAACACCAAGTATGGTGGTGAAGATGTTCGTGTAGTGTGAGCAAACAAGATCAAGCAAACGTGATACCCTCTCCTCGTCTAGCGATCCCTTATCCACAAGAGTTACCCAACTCGTTCAACCCAAAACCTTGCTTGTGTGATCCTTGTGTTCTTCGACAGTAACCAAAGAAAAGAAAGGAATATAGTGTTTTGTGATATGCAAACTTGGTGAAACTTTGAGTGTGTGAGAAATCTTGCATTAAATGTGGCTTATATAGGGTAGTAAAAGTAGTTGTGTGTTTGTTCTTGTGAAACATGCTACTTAGTTGTCATTCAAGTAGAGACAACCTTGTCCCTTAACCTTGCGTTCCTGTCATGTCGAGTAGAGGTGGTGAGGAGCAATAAGAGTTGACCTTGGATTAGTTTAAGTTTAGCTAGGTTTAGTAGAGTAATAAACAATAGAGTTTAGGGATCATGTGGTATACATGTTGGGGGACATGAAACATACGATCCATGGGGTATTTAGTCGAAGGTGGTTATTGTGTTTGTCCAAAGGTTTGACGGCTCCAAATGGTGGCTTCTTGTCTCATGAAACAAAGTCAAAGTAAAGTGGTATGTTTGTGTTGAGTTGTGGGGAACCAAGAAAAGAACAAGGGTGGTTCATATGTGTGTGTAACGTAGGAGCTGAGCTCGTTTAGTATCATGTAACACAAAGAAGAAACGAAAAAAATATAACAAGCCATGTGGGCTTGTGGTAGTCTCGGCCCAAGCGAAAACAAAGAAAGAAATCAGGTGGGCTTGTGAGTGTTTCGGCCCAAAGAAAACAAGAAACAAGTAGTGACTGTTGGGCTTGTGATTTGTGCTCGACCCAAAAATATGACGGGGTATCAGTGATTAGTATAATTGTGAGTTTAGCTTCGGTGTCGGTGTCGGTTCGTGAAAACCATAAAAATATAAACGGTGTCGTCATACGTATATATATATATATATATATATATATATATATATATATATATATATATATATACTTATATATAGATAGTGGTAGTAGTTTGTAATAATTAATATATACATATCGTTATATATATATGGGCCAATGACTTAAAGAGACCAAGAGAAATTTTTTTTCCACTATATAGACCATTTTGGCTTTTTGGAAAAAAATTTCCAAATACTGACTTACTCGACCGCGCGCCGAATTGGGTCAGCACGACTCCATTTAAATGGCCACACGTGTCTATTTTTTGCACTGTTGTCATATATGAACACTTTTTAGTCGATCAATATAGGTTTTACTCGACCGATTTGATGCATTGTTTTTTTGACAAGTGGGGACAACGGTTGGCTTTGCATTTACTCGACAATTGATTTGTTTTCTTTTGACTTCAGCTGAATGAACCATTTTACTCGACACTTTTGTCTTTTACAAAAAAGACAAAATATATATATATATTAGACCCTATTAATAATTTATATTTGCGCATTACTTTATTTCCCGACTTTTCTTTTTCTAATGTGCGACTTTTCAGAATTTTCCCCTCTACTTTTCCGTATTTTGCCCACGTTAACCAAAGGTTTAACCACAGCTACCCAACAAAATTAAAAAAATAAATAAATAAAAAAAAAATCTGAAAAAATAAAATAAAGATACGGAACAAAAAATTATTAAAATCGATGACAAAAATTGGAAAAAGAATCGATTTAATGGTTAAAAGGTATGTATATGATACTATGATTTTTTAATATCACTGTAACACTCATACTTATGTTTTGAATTTTTTTTAATATCACCGTAAGTTCACTAGAAGAAGTGATAAACACACTGAAAAGTGAAAACCCATTTGATGTTTTGATTGGTGTTTGTGGATGTGACTTCGGGTTCGAGGGAGGGACTAGTTAATTTAGGGTCTGAGCAATTTTTTTTATTACTGTTATTTATTTATTTATTTTTAGCTGTCCAGTAGTTAATAACTTAGGTGTCTAGTTAATTTAGGGGACTTTTACCGGGTCAGCATGTTCGTTGTTTCCAAGCTTCTGGCTGGATTCAGGTATGGGGGGCTCCGGAATGGACTGGCGTATATGACGTACTCCTACCGGACCTCGGAAATGTGGCGGTCTTGGCACCTCTAACCTCGCCATGCTAACGAAATGGTGGTGGTGTTTCCATACAGATTCAAACTCACTAGTTTGGAAAAAAATAATTACGTCTCTATTTATGGGAACCAAGGAGGGTTAGCCCTTGGACAACAATTATTGGTCTCAAGTTAACACTAACTTAGAGAATGTTTTTAGAAGGAAAGTTGATAATGGCTCCACTTTTGAGTTCTGGAATGATACATGGCTTGGTTATCAAAACGTTATAACATATTACCCATTTAAGATATTTTACCATCTAAATACTCTTTTATTTGTTAAAAATATGTCGACACATGCATATAATAATTAGCGGGATAAATTTCGGGGCCCCTTAAAATTTTGAGGCCCTGAGCGGTCGCTCACCTTGCACACCCTCAAAGCCGGCCCTGCTGTTATTTATTTATTTATTTATTTTCAGTTGTCCAGTAGTTAATAGCTTAGGTGTCTAGTTAATTTAGGGGACTTTTACCGGGTCAGCATGTTCGTTGTTTCCAAGCTTCTGGCTAGATACAGGTATGGGGGCTCCGGAATTGACTGGCGTATATGACGTACTCCTACCGGACCTCGGAAATGTGGGGGTCTTGGCACCTCTAACCTTGCCATGCTAACGAAATGGTGGTGGTGTTTCCACACAGATTCAAACTCACTAGTTTGGAAACAAATAATTACGTCTCTATTTATGGGAACCAAGGAGGGCTAGCCCTTGGACAACAATTATTGGTCTCAAGTTAACACTAACTTAGAGAATGTACGTTTTTAGAGAAAAAGGACATAAATCCAGACTACTATAAAATCACCTTCACCTTTTTCCTTTCGTAAGAGCTTAGGTAAATACCGAGCTCAAGTCAATGTGGTACCCCCGTTGATCTTATTGGTTGTAAGTGTGTCGTCAAGTGTTAAAGTATATGTTATGGTCGTAGAAGTAATTGAGTCGTCAAACGGTATGTCATAACATGGGTCAAATGTTTATGGCCATGCTTAAAGGGGTGTTTCGATTAATGTATGTTTGTACCCGACGGGAAAACCCAAAACCCGAACTAATTGGGGCGGGCGGGGCATGTTAATCGGGTTACGTTGCGGGTTTGGGGATTAAACGGAGATTTAAATCAGGTTTGGGGCTGGGAGCAGCGCCCGCCCTGCCCCACCCGATTAATATGTACACATATAAACAATATATCTATACCTATGTACGTAACTACGTACACTACAAGAAAAAGTGCCTATAGTGACCAAAACTTAGTGCCGACTTTTTTTTGGTCACTATTTGGGCAAAATAGTGATCATATAATACATGGACACTAATATTTGGTCATTCATAAACAGTTAGTCACCAAGCTCAAATGTGGTCATTAATCTCGTCACTATACTTATACGATATTTTTCGGTATAAAAAGTGATGAACATTCTTGGTCACAAAATATTTAAAAGGTTAATGACGAAAAATGTTTGTTTAAGCTTATATTTGGTTTATTAGCTTATCTGTGTTTCAGCTTATATCATAGTAGGGATGGTGCGGATTAATATCATAGTAAAATTCAAAAAAAAAAATCAAAAAAATCTGTAAAAATAATAAAAAGATATCACTGTAACACTCATATTTATGTTTTGAATTTTTTTTTAATATCACCGTAAGTTCACTTGAAGAAGTGATAAACACACTGAAAAGTGAAAACCCATTTGATGTTTTGATTGGTGTTTGTGGATGTGACTTCGGGTTCGAGGGAGGGACTAGTTAATTTAGGGTCTGAGCAATTTTTTTTATTACTGTTATTTATTTATTTATTTTCAGGAGTCCAGTAGTTAATAGCTTAGGTGTCTAGTTAATTTAGGGGACTTTTACCGGGTCAGCATGTTCGTTGTTTCCAAGCTTCTGGCTGGATTCAGGTATGGGGGGCTCCGGAATGGACTGGCGTATATGACGTACTCCTACCAGACCTCGGAAATGTGGGGGTCTTGGTACCTCTAACCTCGCCATGCTAACGAAATGGTGGTGGTGTTTCCACACAGATTCAAACTCACTAGTTTGGAAACAAATAATTACGTCTCTATTTATGGGAACCAAGGAGGGCTAGCCCTTGGACAACAATTATTGGTCTCAAGTTAACACTAACTTAGAGAATGTACGTTTTTAGAGAAAAAGGACATAAATCCAGACTACTATAAAATGACCTTCACCTTTTTCCTTTCGTAAGAGCTTAGGTAGATACCGAGCTCAAGTCAATGTGGTACCCCCGTTGGTCTTAATGGTTGTAAGTGTGTCGTCAAGTGTTAAAGTATATGTTATGGTCGTAGAAGTAATTGAGTCGTCAAACGGTATGTCATAACATGGGTCAAATGTTTATGGCCATGTTTAAAGGGGTGTTTCGATTAATGTATGTTTGTACACGATGGGAAAACCCAAAACCCGAACTAATTGGGGCGGGCGGGGCATGTTAATCGGGTTACGTTGCGGGTTTGGGGATTAAACGGAGATTTAAATCAGGTTTGGGGCGGGGAGCAGCGCCCGCCCCGCCCCACCCGATTAATATGTACACATATAAACAATATATCTATACCTATGTACGTAACTACGTACACTACAAGAAAAAGTGCCTATAGTGACCAAAACTTAGTGCCGACTTTTTTTTGGTCACTATTTGGGCAAAATAGTGACCATATAATACATGGACACTAATATTTGGTCATTCGTAAACAGTTAGTCACCAAGCTCAAAAGTAGTCATTAATCTCGTCACTATACTTATACGATATTTTTCGGTATAAAATGTGACGAACATTCTTGGTCACAAAATATTTAAAAGGTTAATGACGAAAAATGTTTGTTTAAGCTTATATGTGGTTTATTAGCTTATTTGTGTTTCAGCTTATATCATAGTAGGGATGGTGCGGATTAATATCATAGTAAAATTAAAAAAAAATAATAATAATAAATCAAAAAAATCTGTAAAAATAATAAAAAGATACGGAACAAAAAATTATTAAAATCGACGACAAAAATTGGAAAAAGAATCGATTTAATGGTTAAAAGGTATTATGATACTATGATTTTTTTAATATCACTGTAACACTCATACTTATGTTTTGAATTTTTTTAATATCATCGTAAGTATACTAGAAGAAGTGATAAACACACTGAAAAGCCCATTTGTTGTTTTGATTGGTGTTTGTGGATGTGACTTCGGGTTCGAGGGAGGGACTAGTTAATTTAGGGTCTGAGCAATTTTTTTTATTACTGTTATTCAGGGCTGTCCCATGAATTGGTGAAATTTTTGAGGGCCCTGTACGAAATTATATAATGAGGCCTTTCGATAAGCAATGTTATATATAAAATGTCACCATTTATAAGATATAATGCAATTAGTTATCAAAATGTTATAACATATTACCCATTTAAGAGATTTTACCATCTAAATAATCTTTTATTTGTTAAAAATATGTCGACACATGCATATAATTATTAGCGGGACAAATTTTGGGGCCCCTTAAAATTTTGAGGCCCTGAGCGGTCGCTCACCTTGCACACCCTCAAAGCCGGCCCTGCTGTTATTTATTTATTTATTTATTTTCAGTTGTCCAGTAGTTAATAGCTTAGGTGTCTAGTTAATTTAGGGGACTTTTACCGGGTCAGCATGTTCGTTGTTTCCAAGCTTCTGGCTGGATTCAGGTATGGGGGCTCCGGAATGGACTGGCGTATATGACGTACTCCTACCGGACCTCGGAAATGTGGGGGTCTTGGCACCTCTAACCTCGCCATGCTAACGAAATGGTGGTGGTGTTTCCACACAGATTCAAACTCACTAGTTTGGAAAAAAATAATTACGTCTCTATTTATGGGAACCAAGGAGGGTTAGCCCTTGGACAACAATTATTGGTCTCAAGTTAACACTAACTTAGAGAATGTTTTTAGAAGGAAAGTTGATAATGGCTCCACTTTTGAGTTCTGGAATGATACATGGCTTGGTACTTCCTCCTTCAAATCTGTCTTTAACAGGTTGTTCATGCAGGAGTAATCGAAAAAAGGGTGATTGATGTCCAAATACATACTTTGTGTGTTCTCAGAACATGATCATTCACCATCAGCCCAACTGTTACTTCATAAACTGAATTACGACGATTAGTTTATCATTATTGAAAATCATGTGTAGCAAGATGACATAGTATTACCCAATCAACAAAAAGAAAGTATTTAATTTTTTCAAAATTGAAACATTATTGTTAAGAATAAAAAAAAAAAAAAAATGGTTATTTCAAAAATGGTAGAATCAACCTAAAAATCAGAAACGGATGTAATTTGTAATTTCAACAACGGTTATTCCTTTTTGATGTAATAACGTTATACTTGTTTTAAGGATGAATCTTAAACTCTCGTGTTATTCGGATGTAATTTGTATTATTATGAATTTTCATTATTATTTCAGAGCAGTTTAAATCTACAGGCAAAAACAATTGTAGCAAAATTTGATAATTTTTTGAAATTTCTTTTCAGTGACAACTTTTATAGTCACTTAACCTCTTTGATAGTGACAACTTACATAGTGAATACACTAACTTATGTTTCACTCAAAATGATGCCTTTCTTTGCCACTTATCTACTCAAATACTAACGTTATACTTGTTTTAAGGATGAATCTTAAACTCTCGTGTTATTCAGATGTAATTTGTATTATTGTGAATTTTCATTATTATTTCAGGGCAGTTTAAATCTACAGGCAAAAACAATTGTAGCAAAATTTGATAATTTTTTGTAATTTCTTTTCAGTGACAACTTTTTTTGTCACTCAACCTCATTGTTAGTGACAACTTACATAGTGACTACTCTAACATATGTTTCACTCAAAAAATGACGCCTTTCTTTGCCACTTAGTGACGGATTTGCCTAGTCACTAAAAGGTCAATATTCAATTTCGTCACTAATTAATTGTGACGGAGTTTATGTGACGACTAGCGACGAGCATGATTCGTGACACATCCGGTTTAGTGACAAAGTTTCAAATATTAGTGACGAACTCCTAAATGAAACACTCTTTTGTAGCTTTGCTAACATCTTGACCTACTAAATTCCAAGCTTTCTAGAATATTGCTGAGAAAACACTGGATCAGGTGCCTTATTATCACCAGGATTAAAAAAATTGCATCCTTAATTTCCTTGTCAGTAACTTCTTTAGTCATCATATCTTTAATCATCATATATATTAGTGTTGGAAGAAATCCAACAAACCGGTTTCTAGAGCGGAACCACGAATCAAGAACTACTCCAACAAGACCTCGGCAAAGGGTTATGATCCCTTAATGCCGAGTGGCACCAACACGCACACGAGATATTTACACTCAAACATTTATTAAACGAGAGCAAGAAAAGAAGGTACAAATAAAACCTCACCCCCTCATCCCTATTTATAGAGAATGAAGGGGGAGAAACCTAATCCTTGGTGAACAAGGATTCTACAATTGATCTTCCTAATACATGACTAACCTCCTTAAGTTTGAGCTAAACTACAACTAGCCCCCTAAACTTATATCCTAACTATTACACACTAATATTCTAACAATTAGCTTCTTCAGTACAGATCTTTATTGTGACTAGATTTTCAGCATCAACAATATTTTCCACAGCATCCTCTTCACCCAGAAACTGAGTACCTACATCATCCCACTCAAACTCTGCCCATTTTCATCACAAATAACATCAATTCTATTTCTTTGTTGCTTCCTCAGCTCCCTACAGCTTTATGGAAAAAAGCATTATTATTACTCATTCAGATGTGTCAATCCGTATAAGCAACTGGGCTAGCTTAGTTGGCCACCAAGATTCCTTAGGGGGCTTGGGGATCAGGGAAGGTCTCAAGTTCGAGTCCCACCTGAGACTTTTAACCCTTCAGACGGAATAGGAGGAAGCACAGGCGGGGAGTTCAAGGTCAGCATACTGCCCAATTGAAACATACTGTGACCAGCAACTTCCTTCTTCCATTCTTTCTCCATTAAGGCTATAAATTCCGCTTTCTCAGCAACATAAATTTCAAATTGAAGGATTTCTTCTTTTGCCCCATTCCATTAACCATGAAAACGATTTGCTTTTGATTTTTTTTCTGTGATTCTTAATAATTTATTGTCCTCATCGAGAAAAAGGACATAAATCCAGACTACTATACTTTGTGTGTTCTCAGAACATGATCATTCACCATCAGCCCAACTGTTACTTCATAAACTGAATTACGACGATTAATTTATCAGTATTGAAAATCATGTGTATCAAGATGACATAGTATTACCCAATTAACAAAAAGAAAGTATTTAATTTTTTCAAAACTGAAACATTATTGTTAGAAAAAAAAAAAAAAAAAAAAAAAAAAAAAAAAAAAAAACAACAACAACAACAAATGGTTATTTCAAAAATGGTAGAATCAACCTAAAAATCAGAAACGGATGTAATTTGTAATTTCAACAACGGTTATTCCTTTTTGATGTAATAACGTTATACTTGTTTTAAGGATAAATCTTAAACTCTCGTGTTATTCGGATGTAATTTGTATTATTATGAATTTTCATTATTATTTCAGAGCAGTTTAAATCTACAGGCAAAAACAATTGTAGCAAAATTTTTAAAAGGTTAATAACGAAAAATGTTTGTTTAAGCTTATATGTGGTTTATTAGCTTATTTGTGTTTCAGCTTATATCATAGTAGGGATGGTGCGGATTAATATCATAGTAAAATTCAAAAAAAAAAAAAAAAAAATCAAAAAAAAAAAAAAAAAAAAATCAAAAAAATCTGAAAAAAATAATAAAAAGATACGGAACAAAAGATTAGTAAAATCGACAGAAAAAATTGTAAAAAGAATCGATTTAATGGTTAAAAGGTATTATGATACTATGATTCTTTTAATATCACTGTAACACTAATACTTATGTTTTGAATTTTTTTAATATCACCGTAAGTTCACCAGGAGAAGTGATAAAGACACTGAAAAGTGAAAACCCATTTGCTGTTTTGATTGGTGTTTGTGGATGCGACTTCGGGTTCGAGGGAGGGACTGATAACCTTCAGACTTCTTTCATTTTTTTATTTATTCAGATTTTTATGAAACGGTGATATTGTAAAACCAACCGTGATATTAAGCTTCTTTACATGTAAAAATTTACGGTTATATTAACCATATTATTAAAAAAAGAAAAAAAGAGAAGAAAAAAAAGTTTTCTGTGATATTAAAATATGTTATTGTGATATTAAATTTTTTATTAAAAGTTTTTGTGATATCAAGATCTGATCTTGACGTTTTTTCAAAGATCAAGGATCTGATCTTGACTCTTGTATCAGTCGCTAATATCACCATACCATTAACCATGAAAACGATTTGCTTTTGAAATTTTTTTTCTGCGATTCTTAATAATTTAGTGGGCTCATTAAGGCCCAGCCGATCAAAGGGCCCGAGCTCGTTTAGGCTGTTAGAAACTTAGAATATGGCAGAACCTTATGCAGCGTACATAAAGTTCACATGATTAGTAGGTCCCTTCATGATAAACATTGTCCTTAAAGAATATTATCCCCCACTATCAACGCTGGTGGGACACGAGACTAATTTCTTCCCAGGATTCAACCTCAAAGAATAGAACCTTATGCAGCGTACATAAAGTTCACATGATTAGTAGGTCCCTTCATGTATCGATTGATTTTGTAGACAAAACTTGTCAAAGTTACAAATATTAATCATTGGGCATGATGTAATTTACATGTCTAAAATTGAACAGTTTGTTATTAAAGGAGGCAAATTTTTATTTACCCAAAACGCAATGTGTTTATTTTGTCTAATGAGTACTATGACTTGGATATTCAGACGATTTGCCAACAGTAGGGTATATATTATTGAGTATATCAAAATGATACGTTTGCCTGTTTGTATTTAAATACTTGAATAGAAACCACGGATTATGGTTTAGAATGCAACAAGATCTTTATAATGATAAAGTGATGCAAGTTGGATAATTGATAAAAAATATTACGGAGAATTAAGTGTTGGATTTTACACTTGGTATAAGTGTAGTATCTTGTGATCAATGGAAAAAGTTAAGTTGTACAACGTATTCAACTATTGCATCACAATTCGTTGTTTTTGTTTTAAGGAATTATAATGGTTAAAGAACACATTTTATACTATCCCAAGTTATGTGTTCGTTCAGACCTGCAAGATGAAGAGGTTGAAGTTAATCTTCTTAATAGTTCTTTTGAAAAAGTGCAAACGCAGGGCATGATTAAAAGAAACTACCTATATGAGTATGAAGTTTTGCCGCCTCAAGAAGCTTGGACTTGGCTTCCTATATACTCTTGAATGGATAAGGACGCATGGCTTGTAAAGCGTCAAGTAAAAACATAAGAGATCCCATGCATCTTTTGATGCCAACCGGACCCTCCCCCATGGACCCAGCCCTAGGTAATGATCACATGTTCTCATTGACCTAATTAGTCAGGAATGGTGTCTAATTAGTCATTGACAAACAAGAGTCCCAAAATGCGTACTCCTAGTCCAACTGTCCAAGCAACACTCCCCAAACTGAGAGCACCGGAGGTAACTCATTTGTTGTAATTATATGACAGTTTTTATGACCACTTTTTGCTAGAAATGCCCCTGGGGCACAAGTTAGAAAAACACTTTGGTGTCGTCGGTAAATTACACTAAGAGCAGAACGACAACGAGAGAAATCCCGACGACACATTGTCGTCGGTAAATTACACTAAACGCCAAAAAAATACTTGACCGAGAGCGACAAGCGTTGAATTTTTTGTTAACTAAAATCCTAACAACATTTCGTTGGTATTATATTCGTCAAATTTGACTTTCCAAACGACATTACAAATCGATAAACGTCCAACATTAAAGCGTACTAATTACATTACAAATCGATAAAAGTTCAAACATTAAAACGAACGAATTACATCACAGATCGATAAAATTTTAAACATTAAAGCATACGAGTTACATTACAGATCCAGAATGTGCTTTGATGTATAAAAATCTTGGTTTTGGTTCGACCCACCAAGAGACGGGTGTATGCCATGTTCGATAATATAATTTTATTAAACAACTACAAAGATTTTCCATGTCACTTAACAGCTCACGGAGTATCGCATCCGACTGACATACGTGGTCGTGGTCGTCAGGATTCCTTGCCATTTCAAGTCTTGCCTCCAGCATCCTTACTCTTGTCTCTAGCACCTGTTTTTGTGATTCCAGCTTGTTTATCCTAAGATCTTTGGCATTACAATTTGAGCACTCTGTATAGGTGCAGATCTAGAACCTTGAGATGTTGATGCAAATCCAGAACCTTGAGATGTTGAAGCAGAGGAGATAACTCTTAAGTGCTCGATCATCAAATTGACTCTTCCACATAAAACATCCACATCCATGATATTTTTGTCTTGGCTGTTACATAATAAGGAAATTATAAGAGATTACAACCCAATTAGTAGTATATTTACATAAATAAGAAATGTATTATCGTTTACCTTCGAAAGAGGACATGCATAATATTGCCATACATAGCTATCTGGTTGATGTGATGTTCTTAGTTTATATTTCCTATTCCACAATCACAGATAAAAGGATTACATCGCTGCATCTCAGGTTCTGAAATTGGTGTGAAGACAAGAGGTTGTGAGGTTGAGTGGTTTTGAGGATAAGAGTGTATATAATGTGTTTGTGAGGATAGAGCATATCTGCTAGCTTTTGGTGAAAAGTTTTGGTGGGAAAATGTTTGGTGGGAAGTTCTGGCGCAAAGTATTCGATGGGAAGCATTGGGAATATATGTTTTGAGAGTGGTAAAATGGCTTTAATAGACAACTGCAAGGATTTGGGATGCATATCCATAGCAATGTAACCGATTCCTATAAACAGGACATGACAAATGCATTAAACTACAATGATATATCGAAAAGATACATTATTCGGCTCAGGACATGACAAATGCATTAAACTAGTACATGTTATGCATATCAATAACATCTCAAATAATCCGTTTAACATGTTATGCATATCCATAACATATCGACTCATCCGTTTAAATGCTATGCATATTCATAACACATCGATTCATCAGTTAACATGTTATGCATATCCATAACATCTCGACTGATTCGTTTAACATGTTATGCATATCCATAACATCTCGACTCATTCGTTTAACATGTTATGCATATCCATAACATCCCGACTTATCCATTTAACATCTTAATTAGGCATATCCACAGCATCTCGACTCATCATTTAACATCAGCTTATCCATATCCATTGGATCTCAACTCATCGTTTAACAGGTTATGCATATCCATAACATCTCAACTCATCCGTTTATAACATGTTATGTATATCCATAGCATCTCAAATCATTCGTTTAACATGTTATGAATATCCATAACATCTGAACTCATTCGTTTAACATCTTATGTATGACCATATCATCTCGATTCATTCATTTAACATCTCATGTATAAACATATCACCCTGATTCATCCGTCAAGTCTTGTATAACGATATAATATCGACTCATTCGTTTACATAAAACGGACAGGTTTTCTAAAACATTATAAAACCACAGCCAATAAAACATTCTAAAACCAGACAGGTTTTCTATGTTTACAATTAACTGAAACAAAGGTTGGCACACCATCTAATACCGACATCTATAGT
The DNA here is from genome assembly GCA_030686995.1 of Artemisia argyi. Classification (NCBI taxonomy): domain Eukaryota; kingdom Viridiplantae; phylum Streptophyta; class Magnoliopsida; order Asterales; family Asteraceae; genus Artemisia; species Artemisia argyi. Next base: position 109,284,537 of record CM060704.1, on the reverse strand, counting down.
CATTAACCAATTGTAAATATTATGGATAGACATATTAAGGACCATAATTATGAAATACAAGCTGAAATAATGCATGTTACAAATAAAATCTAACCTTGAGTGCCCATACAAACCAATATACATCCGTATTTTTGGTGGAACATTTAAGTTTCTTAACAAGGTAACTAAGATGACCTTTGGAGGACTTGGAAGAAATTTTAGAACCTTAGATTCAGGATCCTCAACATCACTATCTAGATTCACAAGATGAATAAGCAGTCCGGAAACCACAGTAAGACAACCTACATTTTGAAACATAATATGTGTATGAAAGTGAATCACGAGCCACAATTTGAATTTATAGACAATTGTTGGGTTTAGGGTAATAAGTATGAGTAGTTGCGAAGATGGGGAGTTCTCGGGGAAAGTGCTAACATTGAAAGTTATAGTCACAGACTCATTGTTATAGTCAATGGAAAGGTATGTTCACCATATAGTCTTTTCAAAATTACGTAGTACTAGTAATTTAACAAAATGAGTACAATGTTCAAAAAAAAAAAAAAAAAATGAGTACAGGAGATTCATCAAGTCTAGAAAGAGTTATGGGGTTTGAATGTAAAGTGTGTTTTAGGGCATAGGATTGGCGGGTCAAGTAATAAATATACGTAGTGGAGAAGATACAGAGTTCTTACGAAGGTGCTTAAATTAAATTTGTAGTAAATGTTCGGATCAAAATTATAAATTGCGCGAGGCGGGGCCTTAGCGGTTACAGGGAAGCTTTTGCATTATTTGCGACTTATGGCAGGTTTCATTTTTTTGCTCGACTAGAATTAAATATAAACAACTTAATGCCACACCAAATAAATTTAGGTTTAAGGGTTTAGGAGTGGTTAGGTTATGTATCATTTAATACCAAACCAAATTAATAAGAGATAAATTATGGATTGTGTGCCACAATTCCTTACTATATTCGATTTGTGAACTTGAATTACAAACTATTACTCCATCAATTAAAAAACTTAGTACGTAAGAATGTGTACACTTTATTCTGTCCGATCAAACATTATTTAAAAAATGTATAAGAGGCAGTATACATGTTAATTTAGTCGAGCTAAAAAATGAAAGTTGCCCTAAGTCGGAAAAATGTTCAGCCGTAAGTCAATATAATTATATGAAAATAGATTTATAACACTTGTGTTAGGTCACCATATTGATTTCACACAAACAAAAATGAGATAGATATAAGGATGGGATGAATATTTGAATGAGAGAAATGTAATTGCAAGAGTTTCCTTATGATTTCAAATAAACAACCAAGTTTTACAATGGCCTAAGACTAGTATATATAGGTGAGGAGCTAGGGCAACACACCTAGTCCTTCCCTTACATGGATTTCGTGTGGGCTAGAAGCCCATGGACTTAATATCTTAAGCCTAGTAAACTTATAACATTAAATAAATGAAAGTAAGTAGTAACTTAAGCAACCTATTATTACAAATGACCGAGACTTGATAAAATAGTAAAACTTTGATCCCAACAATCTCCCCCTAAGGGTCGGTCATCATGGTTGCTCGACGTCTTTGTCATTTCTTCATCTTTGACTTTCATAGCTTTAGACGTCTTTCAATCATCATGAGATAAGAATCATTCATCGTTCTTTGTGCTTTGTGCTTTGTTCATTGTTGTTGTGATAGTGATCAAATAATGAAGTTGTATGCCTTCCGTCACTTCCGCGTCTGTAGTGGTAGTCTGCCATTCCAACATGCTCATACATCTTTGAATTCTGACTTATACATGCACGTAGTCCCTTTCTTTCACTTAAGATCTTTAGTCTTTATACTTTGTAGATTCTTCTTTTTGGCGTAGAATCTTTCTTTGAACTTTGTGTTGCTTTGATCTTTGAGGGAGCTTTTGATGACTTCAAGATGCATGTATGAGCATGTGGAATCCGTCGCTATGGAGATGATGTAACCCTGCATGTAAACAGTTAGCAATAAAACATCCGGTACTTACAGATAAGGAATTAGAGATCGTCAACAGCATATTGTGAAGACTCCTTCTAACCCTTATCAAGGCCGTTCCCATGTCAGATACTCCCGAAGGAGCTTACGAGACCTACTAAGTAGCTCAATGACTGGGTGAGTCGCTGGGGATCATTCCACGACTGTAGACCACTAAGAAACCACCTCAAACACTAAGCGTAACCCACAAGGAGTTACCGAAGTGACCTGCTGTCATGGCTGTTTGATGTTGACCCTGGCAGGATTTCCGTTCAATCATTGAGAAATACTTATGTAAATTCTCTCATAAACATTCTCGGCAGATTGCTAAGATCTGCGAAGGACTCGATAATTTACAGCTAGTGTCCATTAATGTAGAACACCAGTTGTAGAAATACTAAGTGTAACACCCCCAATTCATGGTTGCAGCGGAATTCGAACTGGGTGTTACTTGACGGCACAATAGTCACAATAATAGAAAACGAACTCCAATTGAGTCGTTTTAAAAGATTTATCATTCAAATTGTATAAATATCAGAGATTACAAAATGAGGTCCCAGATGGTTCCATGTTTACAAATTAAATGAGTTTTGAATGATAATAAAATTTATAGCCCTCTTGAGTATCCGTGCCCTTCCGTGCCATCCTTGATCGTCATGAACCTGAAATACATGTTTGAGAGGTCAACACAAAGGTTGAGTGGAATTCGTAGAGTTTAGTTAAATCGTTTGAACACAATAATCGTAATGTGAGGTAATTAATCACACATTCATAGTTAGAAAACAAAATCGTTATTTATTTCACTAAGCTCATACAACCAAAGCGTTAACATCGAACCAACAAAATTGGCATTATAGAAGCCCTATCAAGGTACTTTTGCCGTTATACCGCTAAATCTCAAATATAGTGCATTTGTGTGAACTCATCGTTGTTCAACACAAATGGGATTCGTCAATCCCAATAGATCTATTCACAATATTCGCGCTCACTAAAGGTAGTGACTAATGGTTCATGATATAAGGACTTCGAACATGGCAATCGTTACTTAGTGATAATAAAACATCGTCGGGTAGCATACAGTAGAAAGCATCGTGTTCGAGTAGAAAAATAATAGCATGTATTCCCCCCATGGGTTTGTAAAATAGTTAAACAATAGAAAGTGGGGCTACGAACTCACCTTAAGTAGAATAGCAAGTAATGAAGGTGATGGTTGGATCGTGTAGGTTTCTACGAGTAACCTATAATAGAATGTTGCGACTTAGGATCGGAGTAAAGAATATAACGGAGTGCCTATATATATATATATATATCTTGCATTTAGTCCATGATGTGGTATGATGTATATTGTATGTCCTTGAAAGAAAAGATTCATGAACATGTATGTTTTGTATATCGTTTACTACCGTTCGGGCTGACATATTTCAGAAGTCATGTTAGTAAGCGTTCGAGGAGCCAGGACACTTTAACTCGTAAATCCACAACTCAACTCGACGGCTTACATAATGAACTCCTCACATGAGGCTCCCTACTATTGTAGTAGTTGATAACATATATAGATATAAGTTTTGATTCGAAAAGTTACATGTCCGATATTTGAATAAACTTAGGAAAGTTTATTAGTACATGAAGATTGTTATTAGGGGTAGTTTCATAAGTCTTGAATGACCATTTTCTCTTGGTAATATCTCATGGTTTCTTTTTAAGTGAAGTAGATCCAAATTGCTTGTTCATGTTATTGCCTAATTCATTGTTTCATGTTTACGCCTATGTAAGTTGGTATGGTCATTTCGTCATGGCCTAGCCATGACCTTTGGTCCTTGTTCCAAGGTCATGAGACACAACCTTGGCTCTAGCCATGGTTGTGGTCTTGATTATAGGTCATAAGACCTCTTGTTCCTTTCAAAGTATAACCATAATCTAGTGACTTTCGCCTAAAAATGGGCTGTTTAGAATTTGAAGAATTTTATCACACGGAAAGCATTTTTAGGTCTCGAGCTTCTTTGTTCCTGAACGAAAACGTCGTTCCGGACAACTTTCGTGTTTTAACTTTTTGATGAATCGGACCAGAAGTGGGACTTTCAAAACCCAAATTTGATCAGAATGGTATTTGGCAGTTTGCCGAAAAGTTTTGATAACTTCAAATGGGCGTAACTTTTGACTCGTATACTCGTTTTGGGTGGTTCAAATTGCTATGGTTTCCTTGTTAAGTCCTTTACTGTAATATGTAATGATCCAACATCATATTTTTACCATTTTGATCAGGTCTTACCAAGAAAGTCACTAGTTTACTTGTTTTAATAACTTATCTTAACAATCAATTACAATAACTTGTTTTGCTCATTTTTATACATCATGGACATGAATACAAGACATAATATAGCACAAATAATATGTAAATAACATGAATATGATTATTTAACAAGAATCAAGTTAGGGTTTGGCTCACAACTTTTGGCTTTCAAAGATGAAAGGAAGTTAACATGTAAGGATAGGACATTGATAGACTTGCTTCAACCCTTTTTCACTTCATGCAATCTTTCTACCCTTGGTATTCTTGAAAGATGGATGATGAAGGTTTAGGTGACTTGAGTGGATTCAAACTCAAGAGAAATCACCAAGTATATGAGGTTATGGAAGTGTTTGATGAATGATAACCTATCTAGGGTTTCAACCTTGAACTTCACTTGAATCTTGCTAGAAATTAGAAGGAAATGAACTAAGGATGAGAGGGATTTGGGGTTGGGGATGCACGGCACCAAGAAGGGGAGGGGAGGGAGTATTTATAGTCCAAAAATGAGGAGGTTAGGAAAGTGCTAGGAAAGTGTTACAACTTGGTGACCAAGTTGTAAATAGGTGTTGATTTTAAGGGTAAATTCATAAGTTTGAGCCACATAGTGTGAAACCCCCCACCTAGGGCGGTTCACATGGATAAGGGAGGGTGAGGTGTGCCTTGGATGATATTATCCAAGTTACTAGATGAGTTTTGACTCCGGGAAATGCCAATCGTAAATGATTAAGCCTCAAAACGTAAAACCGGGTGTCGTAAAATTATGGAACTTGGAAGAATGGTTAAACATGTCCATATAGTCCATAATAAAATATAAAATGAGTGGTAGGATCTATCGGGTGCTAAAACCCTGCTAAAAACTGGAAACACGGGTCTAAAACGCGTAATTCGCGTAAAACGCTGAATATTGCGTAAAATTGAGAAAAGTAAAATGTTACTTTTCTAATGTTATAAAAATGATTTAAAATGACTTATAATGTCTAGACTGGGCTCAGTCTAGTGTCGGTTGGTATTAAATGTCTTTTAGACATCAAACCGTAAGCCTAAAAATCACGAAATGACTTATAACATCAAGGGATGATTTTTGGTCAATGGAGGAGGGAAAATATGTTGACTTTTTCTAATAAGTTGAAAAACTCAAATCGTCTTAGAAACGCGTTTTGTGGTCTAACGGTTAATCGCCCAAATGGTTAAGCGTGCTCACGCGAGAATAGTACAGGCTTGGGTGACCTGCCGGGAAGTCTTTGGTCATGTTTTTCTCAGTCACGATTAATTCTCAAATAAATCATGAGTGTGTCAAATATTTTCCCGATGTGGGGTCACCTGACGGGGTTGAATTTCGTTGTGCGTAGAATTTCTGATTGACGTTTTACCCTAAAACGTGTAATTCCATGTAATTCCTTAATAACTTTTACGAAAACGATCTGACGGTTGTCAAACATTTAATTTGCCATGGAAATGATTTATCATTCGAGAATATCAAATAAAAATCAACTTTCGGGAAAATTTCGGAAAGAAATGAATAGTAAAAGTGAATAGTGAATTTTCCGGGAATGGTAATTAACCTAAAATTGCGAATTGTTACAGTCTCCACCCCTTACGGGGAACTTCGTCCCGAAGTTCTGTGTGTGTTATATGTTGGAGTGGTGTCGATGAAGAGGTGTGGTTACTTATGAGGATTAGAGTGATGTAGTTTGATTTGTCGTTTCAGTGTATGGCGTAGGATGAGGTTACTTTTATGTAGGAAAGGTATGGTAATAGTCGAATATCAAAGGAAATTGATATAGTAGTCGAATATTAATAGGAATTGAGATAGTAGTTGTAATCATAGCCTAGTAGGTAATTGGTTGTTGTACTTAGTGTTTATTGACTTCATACTTATGTTATTTCGGATACAAATAAGCCTACTTGTTTATAATTCTTTATTTACATAGAGAGGCATCCCAAACAATGTAAATACGGAAATATAAACTTATGGTTCGGTGATTTACAATTTCTTTATTTAAATGAAAAGGCATCCCAATCCATCCAAATAATTATAAATCATCCTACTTAATAATTCCCAACACAACATTCATACTTAGCCGGTGAGTTACAAGGTAGGGTATTACGAGATGATACTGGTGTTCCAAGATGAATATTCAATCTTGTAAAGCTGGTAAGGGTGCTTGTGGTGTAGCTAAGGATGATTTGAGCTTTAAAAGTGCATCAACATCTGTTAATGAGCTTGTGGTTCCAACGATTGTAAAGATAATGATGTGATATGTTGACGAACAAAAGTGTGTAGTGTATGCTTAACATTAATACTCTTAGGTATAGATGTTGAGTTTGCTTTAAAAATCTTAAGAGATTTTAAAAGTTTATGATGGAATGGTATCCTTAGAACCTAAACAGGATAGTACTTCTACAGGATGAAGAGAAGAATTGATAACTATCCCAAGATAGTAGTTCGGATTATCTCATAAATGAAAACTTTCAAGAATGAAATTTGGTAGTACAAATAAGGTATTAAGATTTCGCTGAGTGGTAAGGCACTATCGTGTCTCTAGATCGTTTTAAAGAATTTGGGTGGTTTATCGAGTTCAAGTAGGAAATCAACCTAAACATAAACCTAGTACAACTACTCTCAGTATTTGAAAATTTTAAGTCGAATATAGTTAGTCAGACTATATTCCACTGTCCCTAGGTTAAATATAGGTGACTAGTCTATATTTAGCCGAGGTTCGATAAAATTTTCAAATACCTAAATTAGGTATACTTTTGATATGTCTGTTGCTTTCTGGAAACTGTCCACTAAACAAAGGCGATGTCAAACCATTCAGTTGCAAGTCCCGCCATAAGAGACTTGTAACGTATGTTTTCACATTCCATTGCATAGAAGATAGTACGGGTAGATATGTGTGGAAAGGAAGTTGAAGTAATTCTAAAACAGTCTATACTGGGCTAGAATTACAAACTTTTAACAATGAAGGTTTCAGAAGAAAACTTTGATGGATGTAGAGAAAGTTCAGCTTTTGTCGATGATGGATTAGTTTGTCCTTTAGAAATTCATATTTCTTGTTTGGAAATCGATAGATTGTGATGGGTTTTTGATATCATATGAAATGATATTGATGAGGTGGTGGAATAATTCGAGAGACCATTGCACAAATCACAATGTCTCGGAAGTAGATTAGACCATTGTGTCATACAATGTTCGGGAAATAGAAAAGACCATCGTAATTCGTTACAATATCTTGGATATAAAATGTTGGAGTAGGAACATGGTTGGGAGAATGTGGTTGTGTCGAAATGCCATAGAATAGGCATGTGTAGATATGTTTATATAAAATGATTGAAAATAACTCGAATGTATATATAAATATACTAGTATTTGTTCGTGTAGTGTAAAATGCCTAGTGTGTATATATGAATATACATATATGTTCATGTAGCATAAAATGCTTAATAAGTCCATAATCGTCTGGAGGATGGAAGACACGAAGATCGGAAGGCTATAAAATGTTTTTGCTTGTAGTGTGGTTATAGTTTAGGTCTCAATTAGACCCGTTTCTCTATAACCATGGCTCTGGTACCAATCTGTAACACCCCCAATTCATGGTTGCAGCGGAATTCGAACTGGGTGTTACTTGACGGCACAATAGTCACAATAATAGAAAACGAACTCCAATTGAGTCGTTTTAAAAGATTTATCATTCAAATTGTATAAATATCAGAGATTACAAAATGAGGTCCCAGATGGTTCCATGTTTACAAATTAAATGAGTTTTGAATGATAATAAAATTTATAGCCCTCTTGAGTATCCGTGCCCTTCCGTGCCATCCTTGATCGTCATGAACCTGAAATACATGCTTGAGAGGTCAACACAAAGGTTGAGTGGAATTCGTAGAGTTTAGTTAAATCGTTTGAACACAATAATCGTAATGTGAGGTAATTAATCACACATTCATAGTTAGAAAACAAAATCGTTATTTATTTCACTAAGCTCATACAACCAAAGCGTTAACATCGAACCAACAAAATTGGCATTATAGAAGCCCTATCAAGGTACTTTTGCCGTTATACCGCTAAATCTCAAATATAGTGCATTTGTGTGAACTCATCGTTGTTCAACACAAATGGGATTCGTCAATCCCAATAGATCTATTCACAATATTCGCGCTCACTAAAGGTAGTGACTAATGGTTCATGATATAAGGACTTCGAACATGGCAATCGTTACTTAGTGATAATAAAACATCGTCGGGTAGCATACAGTAGAAAGCATCGTGTTCGAGTAGAAAAATAATAGCATGTATTCCCCCATGGGTTTGTAAAATAGTTAAACAATAGAAAGTGGGGCTACGAACTCACCTTAAATAGAATAGCAAGTAATGAAGGTGATGGTTGGATCGTGTAGGTTTCTACGAGTAACCTATAATAGAATGTTGCGACTTAGGATCGGAGTAAAGAATATAACGGAGTGCCTATATATATATATCTTGCATTTAGTCCATGATGTGGTATGATGTATATTGTATGTCCTTGAAAGAAAAGATTCATGAACATGTATGTTTTGTATATCGTTTACTACCGTTCGGGCTGACATATTTCAGAAGTCATGTTAGTAAGCGTTCGAGGAGCCAGGACACTTTAACTCGTAAATCCACAACTCAACTCGACGGCTTACATAATGAACTCCTCACATGAGGCTCCCTACTATTGTAGTAGTTGATAACATATATAGATATAAGTTTTGATTCGAAAAGTTACATGTCCGATATTTGAATAAACTTAGGAAAGTTTATTAGTACATGAAGATTGTTATTAGGGGTAGTTTCATAAGTCTTGAATGACCATTTTCTCTTGGTAATATCTCATGGTTTCTTTTTAAGTGAAGTAGATCCAAATTGCTTGTTCATGTTATCGCCTAATTCATTGTTTCATGTTTACGCCTATGTAAGTTGGTATGGTCATTTCGTCATGGCCTAGCCATGACCTTTGGTCCTTGTTCCAAGGTCATGAGACACAACCTTGGCTCTAGCCATGGTTGTGGTCTTGATTATAGGTCATAAGACCTCTTGTTCCTTTCAAAGTATAACCATAATCTAGTGACTTTCGCCTAAAAATGGGCTGTTTAGAATTTGAAGAATTTTATCACACGGAAAGCATTTTTAGGTCTCGAGCTTCTTTATTCCTGAACGAAAACGTCGTTCCGGACAACTTTCGTGTTTTAACTTTTTGATGAATCGGACCAGAAGTGGGACTTTCAAAACCCAAATTTGATCAGAATGGTATTTGGCAGTTTGCCGAAAAGTTTTGATAACTTCAAATGGGCATAACTTTTGACTCGTATACTCGTTTTGGGTGGTTCAAATTGCTATGGTTTCCTTGTTAAGTCCTCTACTGTAATATGTAATGATCCAACATCATATTTTTACCATTTTGATCAGGTCTTACCAAGAAAGTCACTAGTTTACTTGTTTTAATAACTTATCTTAACAATCAATTACAATAACTTGTTTTGCTCATTTTTATACATCATGGACATGAATACAAGACATAATATAGCACAAATAATATGTAAATAACATGAATATGATTATTTAACAAGATTCAAGTTAGGGTTTGGCTCACAACTTTTGGCTTTCAAAGATGAAAGGAAGTTAACATGTAAGGATAGGACATTGATAGACTTGCTTCAACCCTTTTTCACTTCATGCAATCTTTCTACCCTTGGTATTCTTGAAAGATGGATGATGAAGGTTTAGGTGACTTGAGTGGATTCAAACTCAAGAGAAATCACCAAGTATATGAGGTTATGGAAGTGTTTGATGAATGATAACCTATCTAGGGTTTCAACCTTGAACTTCACTTGAATCTTGCTAGAAATTAGAAGGAAATGAACTAAGGATGAGAGGGATTTGGGGTTGGGGATGCACGGCACCAAGAAGGGGAGGGGAGGGAGTATTTATAGTCCAAAAATGAGGAGGTTAGGAAAGTGCTAGGAAAGTGTTACAACTTGGTGACCAAGTTGTAAATAGGTGTTGATTTTAAGGGTAAATTCATAAGTTTGAGCCACATAGTGTGAAACCCCCCTCCTAGGGCGGTTCACATGGATAAGGGAGGGTGAGGTGTGCCTTGGATGATATTATCCAAGTTACTAGATGAGTTTTGACTCCGGGAAATGCCAATCGTAAATGATTAAGCCTCAAAACGTAAAACCGGGTGTCGTAAAATTATGGAACTTGGAAGAATGGTTAAACATGTCCATATAGTCCATAATAAAATATAAAATGAGTGGTAGGATCTATCGGGTGCTAAAACCCTGCTAAAAACTGGAAACACGGGTCTAAAACGCGTAATTCGCGTAAAACGCTGAATATTGCGTAAAATTGAGAAAAGTAAAATGTTACTTTTCTAATGTTATAAAAATGATTTAAAATGACTTATAATGTCTAGACTGGGCTCAGTCTAGTGTCGGTTGGTATTAAATGTCTTTTAGACATCAAACCGTAAGCCTAAAAATCACGAAATGACTTATAACATCAAGGGATGATTTTTGGTCAATGGAGGAGGGAAAAATATGTTGACTTTTTCTAATAAGTTGAAAAACTCAAATCGTCTTAGAAACACGTTTTGTGGTCTAACGGTTAATCGCCCAAATGGTTAAGCGTGCTCACGCGAGAGTAGTACAGGCTTGGGTGACCTGCCGGGAAGTCTTTGGTCATGTTTTTCTCAGTCACGATTAATTCTCAAATAAATCATGAGTGTGTCAAATATTTTCCCGATGTGGGGTCACCTGACGGGGTTGAATTTCGTTGTGCGTAGAATTTCTGATTGACGTTTTACCCTAAAACGTGTAATTCCATGTAATTCCTTAATAACTTTTACGAAAACGATCTGACGGTTGTCAAACATTTAATTTGCCATGGAAATGATTTATCATTCGAGAATATCAAATAAAAATCAACTTTCGGGAAAATTTCGGAAAGAAATGAATAGTAAAAGTGAATAGTGAATTTTCCGGGAATGGTAATTAACCTAAAATTGCGAATTGTTACACTAAGTGTTCCTAAGAGATCTTTGATGTATCTCATGGCTTTAGACTCGAAAAGTGCACACTTAGGTTTCCTATACGGAGACTAGGGAGGGGTCTCCTGCTTCAATATCAACCATCTCTAAGAGATAGGTCGATAGATTACACCGGTTCCCCGTGAGAATGAAACAAGCTCTTTTAAGAGAACTTGAGTGGTTAAGAAGGTTTAGTGCAGTGCGTCACTGGGTCCATGACGTCTTTGTCTTCAATACCGGCGTTACCTTAGTAACAACCAGTAGCATATGAATTGAACCCGGTGTCTGCCCTAAGGTTGAACATATGGAGGGCTATTTCTTTTCACCCTTTTCTTTACTTTTCTTTTTAATTCTTCAACTCCTTCTTTCCCTTTCATTCTTTTCTCCTTTTATCGTATCATATCTAAGGCCTTCTAATTCTAACTAATGGTGATGTCCTTGGGTAGATCCCTCCGGCTCTGGCGGATCATAGGACGGTTTTTCCTATCTTAATCACCTTATAACTCCATGATTATCCGACAACAGCCAAGAAACCTTTGAAAATCTCTCAAAGTGTTTGTGAATATCAAACATTTTGTTTAACACTTTGAGAGTTTTGTGTTTACTTTTGAAGGGCTCCCCCTTCACATGTGCTCATACATCTTTAATTAAATAAATTTGCACATGCGGGAGGAACAAGCACTTTTTGAATTGATCCACTTTCAGTGTACCTGACCGATTCGTGACACGCTTACATCACTAGTTATACTAGCTTGAAGTTATTACCCGGCCTGGTCAAGTCCACAGAAAGTTTCTCGAAACGGTACATTTCTACTAAGACAAATCCTTTTCGAGACACGCTTACGTGGCTAATTAAAGAGTTCCATTGTCAGCTTTTAGGTGACAACTAGCTCTAGTAACTAACTTGATGTTATAACCCATCGAGGTTAAGTCTTTTCGAGATTACTAACTTTTATGTTTCATCAATTCTTGGGTCAATTCTGAGTCTAGCTCGCATGAGTTTTGACTTTTAACAACTTTGAACTTTCATATTTTAATCACTTTCACTTTTTCTCCCCCTTAAAAATAGCATATGTGATGTTGTTTTTGTTAAACTTTTGATTAAAATATGCTTTTTGAGTCTTATGGGGAGATATCAACAAGAACTTTTGATTTTCAAGAACGATGATTTTGTTTCAAGTGCTCCCCCTCAACAAGTGAATACTCATTGAGGTGAAATACTTGTCTTTTGAGCAGAATTATGAAAATTGGAAAATGTTTGATTAACTCTACTCAAAAGTAAGAAGCCTTCGCTCCTTATATAAGGATTGAGGCACTGATGCGTACCTCAGGGTCCTTCCATTACAAGTGCGGGTTGTACACTGTTATGTGTGCACAAGCCATAATGAAAATAATTCAATCAAATGAAACAATTGATATTGAAAAATTAATAACCAAATGTACCAACTTAATCTTCGTCAAGAAGTGGAGCATCAAAGTAAGTGAACTTTGGTTCGGGTCTTTCGAAGAATCTGATAGGATATGATGGTCTGACACCGATATAGCTTTCCAGTCGTCTGATCTGTTCCCGTCGAAATAGCCTTTCTTCAATCTTTAAGACAAAGTTACGAACTTGTCTTCTTGAGCTGGATTTCCATCTAGGTTGTTCCCCTTTTGCAATCTTTCGGCGATCATCATTCAACCTTTTGACAAGCCCATCACGAATGGATTTAAGTGTAACATCATAGAATTTGTGTATGTCATCGAACCTCATGAAGCTTTGTAGCTGTTTGCTGTTGATGTAGGTGAAACCGAATGCAGGTTCTTAGATGAGAGTAAACTGTGACGTTTGATAGATTCCATCAAATTTGAATTGCGGCTTTGTCAAATTGATCTTCTGTTGGTAACTTTCCACTCCAAGCTGAAGATCTTCCACTCTTTCTTGAACTATCAATCGTCGGATGAATAGAAGTAGTGATGCCATGAAGTTGTACTGAATTTCTCTCTCGAATCCACGCATTCTTCCTTGAACCTTTTCGAGATACATGTCTTCGATGTCATTGAGATTAAGGTCTGGAAAGTCTGCTTCGGAGAACTTGTACTTCTTTTCATCTTGTCGTTTAACAACAATCTCACGCATGAATATGTAGTTAAACCGTTGCGACTCTTGAATCTCCAAGATAGCAATGATCTTAGATTTATGCTTCACATTTTCCAATGATTTCTCTCCTAATCTGCTGGTATAACCGAGACGACGACGTTCTGGCCAGTGTTGAATCCCGTGTAGAGCATCTCTGTTGTAAGCTACGATGGAGTTGCTGAAAACTCGAGTAGTTTCTTCAATTGCAGGAACTTCGTATCTTGCGGCTGGTACTGAGATTGTGAGTGAGGAAGCATATTTCTTCTTGGATGTCTCTTGGGTGAGTTGGATGTTACGAAGATCTTTGTTGAAGAAGTAGCTGTAAGGTAAATTGGGTTTATCTGGAAATCCTGTCAAAGGTAATGGTTTAGTCCAGTCAGTGAAGTAAGGCTTTTCATGGTTTTTGGAACTGAGATCGATATTCATTTCAGGATTTAGCCAGTCAAACTCGACAGACATTGCACTGGCTATATTCTGCATGTGATACTCGTATTCCACTTTGTTTCCAGATCTGGACTTAAGGAATTCCTGTGCATCCCTGTTGATTCTTCTGAGCTCCGTCTTCGTGAGTTTGTTAATCTGAAGATCCTTCATTATGACTTGGGTGAACTGTAGAGTATTACCAGGAAGGGGTTCTTCATCTTCGAGAGGAGGTTGAGCTTGAACCATTTCTGTCAACCAATCATTCTGAGGTGTGTCATCATTGTCGAGCCATGAATGACATCTTTTCTTCTTTGATTTCTTAGACTTAGATGTAGCATCCTTGTCTTTAGCCTTGGATGGTGACGATGGTCCAGCATGAGAATCGGGAATAGGTGAGGCACGGTAATCGGTGTCAGGTTGACCTTGGTAGTCATCAGTTGGTTCCATGGGAGATATCCACCTTTTTCAAGCATAGGAGGTCGGTTTTCCGCACCGGCTGCATGAATGTCTTGCTGAGATGCCATTGATGAAGTGTAGATGGATAAAGTTGATTATTGGATCGTTCCAATGAAATACGAGTAGAGTTTAGAGTGAGTTGATGCAAGTTTTTATGGTGAAAATTTTGACTTAAAACCTTTTCTCGGAGCGTTTTTAGGCCTCGAAACTTCGCCTAAATCGATAAATCATTTAGCGTGTCGTTCTTCTTTGTCTCACGGTCGTTTTGACAGCTGATTCGTCAAAAACGGAGTTACGGATCAAAAGTTATGGCCGTTTGAAGTTTGGTTGTCAAAAACCTCACTTTTGTCAAAATTCTCAAAACTTTGCTTTGTTCTCGAAACTTTGGGATTGCGATCTTATGGATTGCGAGACTTCAAGATTGCGAAATTCTGTGTGCTCGAAAATTTACAAGTTCTCGATAAAATTAGTCCAAGTTCTCGAAAATATTCCAAGTTTGCGATAATAAGTCCAAGTTCTCGAAATTTTGCAAAAATTTTTCAAGTTTCTCGAAAATTTTTCAAGATTTCGAAAAAACAGTGTTTCTCGAAATTTCTCAAATTTTCGAAAACAATGTTTTCAAAATTTTGCAGTTTTCGAAAACCTTGTAATGTTCTCGAAAATTGTTATTTTTTCGAAAACCCAATCACACAAATTTCGAAATTATACAATTTCGAAATGTAGCCACAAGTCGAAGTAATTTCTTTCTTATACAAGAGAGAAAATACCGAGTATCCAACTATTATCACGAACGGAGTCGATTTCTAGTGTTCTCGAAAATAGGGCAGGATTTCGAAAATATGGGAGGTGATTTCGAAACTTGGCAGTTTTTTGATTTACCAAAAATTTCACCCAAATGACTTTTGCAATCCAAGATTCTTGTACTTCTAGGCTAAAAAACACCAAAACTTAAAGAAAGTTCAAAACTTGATGATTTTTATGAAACTTTTTCGAGATCTAGAAAACAAGTACAAAAACCAAATTCGAATTTTTAAGCTAGAAATTTTCAAAAAGATTAAAACTTTCTTGTTAGATAAGGTTTATAACACTAGTTTGTAAGCAAAAAAATGTTGAAAACCAAGAAAAACAAGAAAAGTGAGAAACTTTTTATAAAAAACTCGTGTATAAAGCTTAAAAAACGAAACACAACAACCCCTCAACCCTCCTAAATCATTGTTAGGCGATTGATACCACTTGTAGGACCTTAGATATCACAACTTTATCACAAATATAGAAGATTAGAAGAAGAAATATGGTGACTTGGTGAGAGTATATGGATCGTATATGTAAAACTAGAGAGATGGAAAATGAGAGAATATTATTAAGAAACACACACACTTACACACACAAGCACACACCTCAAATGAGCCTTTGAGGTGTTTAAATAGTTCTTAACATGAGATGCCCTATGGGCTTTCTATGGGCTTAGGCTTGGGCTTGGGCTTGGACTTGGTTACATGGTTGGATAACTAGGCTTATGAAACATAGCATATAACATATTAGCTTGCCATGTCCAAGGCCCAATGACTAAACTATAACTAACGACACAAAGTTACAATATGAGAATGACCATCACTTCATAATACATATTTTTAATGCTAACAATAGTATCACTACTTTGCATTCCATGTTTCTTTAAAATCTCAAGAGCATATTTGGACTGATTTAGAAAAATTCCACGGGGTGATTGATGAACTTGTAGTCCTAGAAAGAACGTAAGTTCACCCATCATGGACATTTCAAAATTATCTGTCATTAATTTTGCAAAATCCATTGAGAAATTTGTGTTGGTTGAAGCAAAAATAATGTCATCGACATAAACTTGAACAATTAATAAGTCCATCCCGTAGGTTTTTGTAAACAGTGTTGGATCCACCGAGCCTAGAGTAAAATCATTATCCAACAGGAATTTAGAAAGCTTGTCATACCACACCCTGGGGGATTGCTTAAGACCGTAGAGAGACTTCTTAAGCTTGTAGACATGATTGGGACGTTCTGGATAAACGAATCCTTCAGGTTGACTGACATAAACCACTTCTCGGAGTTGACCATTCAAAAAAGCCGTTTTCACGTCCATTTGGTAAACAATCATATTCCGATGAGCAAAAAATGCTAAGAATATCCGTACAGCTTCAAGTCTAGCCACAGGAGCAAATGATTCTTCAAAATCGATACCTTCTTCTTGAGAATAACCTTTTGCTACCAAGCGTGATTTGTTGCGTATGACTGTACCTTCTGCATCCAGTTTGTTTTTCCAGATCCATTTTAAACCAATGACAATGATGCCTTCTGATTTTTCAACCAATTCCCAGACTTCTAATCTTTGAAAAGTTTTGAATTCTTCTTGCATAGACTCAATCCATTTTTCATAAGTCATTGCTTCTTTGACGTTTTTAGGTACGGTTTCACAAACTGTGAGTGCATAAATGCAAGTTTCACCGTCTGTGTGAAGGCGTTGTCTTGTCATGATAGGTGCATCTGGATGGCCAATAATTTGAACTAAGGGGTGATCTCTAGTCCATTTGTGTGTCGAAGGATGAAGTTGATAAGTATCTCGCAAGTGAGCAGGACCCAAATTGCGTGTAGATGACTCAGCAATGTCGGGGACAGGTTGAGCATTTGCAAATGGATTAATGAATGGTTCTGGGTCATGCTCTGCGGGTTGTGGAACTGATAAAGGTATGAAATCTCCAGCTGATTGTCGTGAGTTGGACCCGGTTTGTTCTGTTGTTGTAGGTGATATGACTGGAGGACCGTCTCTTTCAACATAAGTTGTTGTTTGTTGAGGTGTATCAGGTACTTGATGTTGATCAAGATGTGCAGCGGAATTTGGTGTGGCCTCAGATGGACGGTTAACAGGCGTATCATCAAACAATGGAGCAAACAAGGTTTCGACTTCTTTACGAGAAAGTAACAATGGTTCAGCCGAAGAGACCGGAAAGTTAAGACGGTTGGTTGCGGGTCCTAAACCGTTTTGCTCAGAAGCCATTTGAGTGAGTTCATCGAAATTAGCATGAATAGTTTCTTGAATTTCCCGAGTAGGACGATTCCATATCCGATAGCCTTTTGAATTTTCACAGTATCTTATGAATATTCCAATGTCAGCCTTTGCTTTAAGTTTACCTAGATCATCACGATCATTGACTGGGTAGCATAAAGCACCGAATACATGAAAGTGATTGATGTTTGGTTTCCTTTTGTGAACAATCTGATATGGGGTTTTGTTGTGGCGTTTTGTGATCATGCAACGGTTTTGAGTGTAACAGGCGGTTGAAACAGCTTCTGCCCATAAGTAATCTGGTAATTGAGCATTGATTAACATCGTTCAAGCAACTTCTACTAACGTTCTGTTGCGTCTTTCGACTACTCCATTCTGTTCGGGTATGCGTGGAATAGATGTTTGATGTTCAATTCCCACTTTCTCAAAATACGACCGTAGAGTCTGATTCTAAAATTTTGTGCCATTGTCAGTTCGAACAATTCTGACTGTATTGCGAAGCTGAACTTGTATTTTTGTGAGAAAGGTGATAATCATTTGAGGAGCTTGATCTTTACTTCGAAGAAAATAAACCCAAGTCCAGCGAGAGTAATCATCAACAATTACTAAGATGTAGCATTTACCGTTGATCGTTTGAACACGCATCGGACCACACAAATCCATATGAAGCAATTGTAAAACATGATTAGTACTGTGTTCAGGTTTTGAGGGAAAATGAGCACGAGTACTTTTTCCTTGTTCACAGGCTGGACAGAGATGATCTTTGGTATAACGGAATCTGGGAAAGCCTTCGACTAATTTGTGACGAGCGAGATCAGTCATCGTTTTGAAATTCAAATGAGAAAGGCGTTCGTGCCATAACCAGGATTTAGTCGTTTCAGCTTTGGATAGAAGACAGATTGGAGATGAAGCGATCATGTCAGACATTTAAATTGTATAAAGGTTAGTGCCACGTTTGCCAGACATTAAATCATTGCCTTGTAGATCACGAACAAAACAGGTTTTCTTGCGAAATGCTACTTCTAAATCTCCATCACAAAATTGACCGACTGAAAAGAGGTTGTGACCCAAGCCTTCAACATAATAAACTCTGCTAATTTCAATGTTCCCATTCATGTAGTCTCCGTAACCCATGATTAAAGCGTAATGATCATTCCCGAATCTGACAGTTCCAATAAACTTTGAGACAAAGTTTTTTAACAGTTTGAGATTGCCTGTCATATGTCGGGTGCAACCGCTATCAACAATCCAGAGAACTATCTGAACCACCTGCATCAAAAGAAGACGACAGAGATGGAACAGAAGTAAGGGTGGAACCCGAGGAAATTGTGGGTTCCTGTTGGTTAGAAACACAAATATTAAACAATTTAGGAATCCATTTAAAATTTGGTTTGTATTGTAACCAACGTTGCCAGTTCCAACTAGTTTTTGCTTTGTTCTTAGTGAATGCACTAGCTTTTGGCGTGTTCCTAGAATTGTTGATTGCTGCTTTTGGGTTGACTACAACATTATTTGAAACTGTAGTAGGCATTTTTCTTAAGGTAGACTTAGAGGCATTAGTGGACCTAGAAGAAGAGCCGGATCTACGTTTCTTTTTACGTTGTAAGAGATGATTAGCTACACATTTGGTATGATCACCAGATAACACACTTTTATGACAAAACACACAAGATGCATTAATATTCAAAACATTAGAAGGTTCAGCATTCGTTACATTAATATTTGGATTACAATCTGCCACATTAGAATCTAAATCAGATGCAACATGAGTTTTATTCGAGTTCCTAAGGTGAGCTTCTACTTCTTGCACTTCTAGTGTTCCACTCTTACGTTGCGAAAGCCTAGTCTTTTTAGTCTTCTTAACGCTTTTTGGCTTTGGGCTTCTAACGCTCTTAGGGGAAACTAGACCTGTGGAAGTGGAAGAGCTAACATTAGAACTCTTAACATGCTTACCCTTATCTGTTATGTCTATTTGAAACATTCCTGGTGCAATCACAGTGGTGTCAATGAACTTTCCTTTTTGAAGTAGCTTAATTTTCACTTTCAAATCAATGATGATGTGTTTTTTGTCCTGAATATCAGACTCAAGTAAACCATTGCAATAACGAATGTCATCGTGGTTTTGTTGCCATTCGGCGTTTTCAATTTTTAACTCCGCAATTTCAAGTTTTAACTCCGCAATTTCATTTTTAAGTAGACGACATTTGTTTTTACGAGACTCAATTGTGGTACATAGTTGCAATTCAGTTTCAATACTTTGAGCTTGACACCAATCACTCTTTTGTTTGAGTTGACAAATTTCGTTTGAAAGTTTGTTTATCACATCATCACTATTTTGACGCAACGTTTCATATTGATGTTTCAATGTTTCATTTTGTGTCTTCACCGAAACAATTTCAGCACAGTATTCTGCAAAAACTTTAGCATTGCTGGAATAATAGAGTTCATTCATGAGAAAAGTATGAATATCAGCTTGAAGAAGTTGTTCTAAGAGTCGATCCGAATCTGTTTTCAAAAAACGGTTTTTGCGTTGTTGAACCAAAATTGCATTTTCATTAAGAGCGAAAATTTCTTTCATATCTTTAACTTCTTTTTGGAGTTCCTGTTCCCAACGAGTAGCACAATAATGTAAATTGTGAACTAAAGGCAGAAGTTGTTTTTGAAAAATGTCTCACTTTTCCCGCTCGTAAGCTGATTGAAAAGTAAGAATTTTAATTTGCAAATGATGTTCAATTTCGTTTTCCAAGTTCTCGATGCCTTTCATGAATGTTTGAAAATAGTCTAAAACTTTACATTGTGTAGGTAATGGTGTCACATGACCAGAAGATGGTAATGGACCATTAACCTGTGCCACGGGTTTGACAGGAGCTCCATTAGAAGATGAAACATATGTCTCAGTAACATACCATGATTTCTCAGTTATTTCTCTTGACGGAACAAAAGATTTTGAAATGTGAGGAGCTTTTGAGTAATCATATGGTTTGCAATATTCAACTTTACTCATTTTTTATCGACTCTTCTCTTCAAGTTCGTATTCTTCCTCAGTATCATGTACAATAACACGCACAACATTATTATCCATCAATTGGTCCAGATTGTACAGCTTAGGATTTGTTTTGAACACAGTGCGAAGAAAAGAGGATCTGTAATCGCCGAGGCCAAAACCTTAACCTGGTCTTGGTTTTAAAGAAAACTTTTGAATTGTCGTTACAGATTCCCCATGTTTATAAATGATGTTTTGAAAAGCTTTAATTTGACTTTCGAGAGCGATATTATCATCAAGTAAAGAATTTTCTTTTTCTCGTTTTTGCACTTTATGTTCATAAAATTCCTGTTTGCAAGTTATCACCTCTTTTTGAGTTTTTGAAAGTTCCTGTTGGAGTTGAACAACTTGTTTTTGAAGATCATGTTTTTCATTTTCCAGTTTGGAAACCAATTTACCGTTTGACTCAACAATGTCATAAATTTGCTTTTGAAGATTTTGTTCTTTGACATGTGATTCTTGAAATGACTTTTCAAAGCTTTGTTCACGATGAACGACATATTGAAGGTTTGAAAGTTGCTTTTTATAACATTCAATGTCCTTTTTCAAATTGGCATTATCTTTCAAAACTTCAGTTTGCTCGTCCGTTATGTGATTAGAAAGAAGTTGATCATTAAGTAGTTTGGCCGTAACTGTACAGTCAGGAGCTGGATCAGAAGGAGGTTCATGTTGTTCACTAAAGTCATTTTCGTCTTGCTCAATAGGATCATCAAATGAAACGACAGTGTCATCATCAAATATAACAACTGTGTCTAATTGTTCATCCTCTTGAGAAGAGAAAAATGTTTCAGAAGGAACAACTTGCGCCTGATCTGATTCAGAAACATAGGGTGATGCATTAAATTGTATGGAGCTTATGGTTAGGTCATGTACCTGAGACAAGCCATCAGTGGAGAACACTGGGCCTGAATCATTCAACTGATGTTCCTGCATGTTTGCCATAAGCATCACAGCTGCATTGGCTTCAAGATCTTCCATTTCATCATCGTTGTAAGCATTAGCAAAGAAACTGTTCTCATGAGCATTGAAAGTTCCTTCCTTTTCATCTTTGAGAGCCATAAGTAATGCCTGCTTGTGAAACTGACTACCTTTTCTTGGGTGAGGGCATGTAGTTGCAATATGACCTTTTTCGTTGCAGTTGTAGCACCATATTGCATTCCCAAAGACTGTGTTGTTACTAGCAGCATCGTCATTACTTCGCTGAGGAGCACCTGGATTGTTTCTGAATCCCCCATTATTGTTGACTCTTTGTCCATATCCAGAATTTCCAGTATACCCACCTGAACGTCCTGAATTACGATTCTGAATCTCAACTCGACCATCTTGAATGACAGCTTGGTTTCTTGTATTTGATGAAGAACGAAGATGGTTGTTGGTTTTGTTAGAGAATTTGCTAAAACCACGAGCAACAAGAGCAAGTCCTTGATTCAACGTATTGACGTCATCATCATCATCTTCAATCTGATTAGAGTAATACATGCTATCATTGTTGTCATATGGAGCAAGTTGAGTAGAAGCGTGTTGAGAAGTAGGAGGTTGCTGGTGACTGAAATAATTCTGTTCCTGATCATAAGCATGATTAGACATCGGAGGATGTGAAGCAGGAGTTTGAGCAATGAGTGCAAGAGGATTAGAAGTAGGTGGTGATGTATATCCTCCTCGGGCAAGTTTATCTTTTTCAACTTCAGACTCATAGTGCTTGAGATAGTCGCACAACAAACCATATGGATCTCTGTGAAGATTCTTGGCTTGTCTCACAAATGTCACATACTTTTGCCACTCAGGACCCAGACTACTAACAAACTTTGTATTGACAGCGATTCTTGGAAGAGTTATATCATGTCTCTCTAAATCATTGACGACATTAGTGAAACGATGAAAGTAAGACTCAAGAGATTCCCCTGGTTCGATCATGATGTTAGTGTATTCCAAGTAAAGTTTAGATTCCATGTCTTCCTTGTTCAGTTGTGTGCCTTGCATCAGTAGATGGACGTGTTCCCACATAGCTTTTGCAGTTATTTGAGCATCAACACTTCTGAATATGATATTTGGTATCCCTTGAAGTATGTAAGACATAGCATACTCATCTGCTTCACGATGGTGATTTTGTTCAGTAGTAAGTTGAGTCTCAGGAACACGCACAGCAGTTGGAGCTACTGGAGGATCAGCCTGTGGGTCACCGCCAACGTAGTTAACAGGCCAAGGAAATGGTCCTTCAAGGATAACTTGTTTCATGTACTTACCATTGGGTTTTTTGAGTTCAATAAACCTTAAGAATCGACTTGCCTATTGAACATAATTACCCGGTGTTAGCATTGGTGGGGTGTCAGGCGAGCCTGCTTCGTGTCTGGATTGTTGAGTTGAAATGACTTCACACATCCTGTCAAACCAGTGAGTAGGTTTTGGTGGAAGTTGGCTATGTTTTTGTGACATCGAATAAGATTGTTGTATCGGAACCATTTGTTGCATGAAGTATGTAAGACATAGCATACTCATCTGCTTCACGATGGTGATTTTGTTCAGTAGTAAGTTGAGTCTCAGGAACACGCACAGCAGTTGGAGCTACTGGAGGATCAGCCTGTGGGTCACCGCCAACGTAGTTAACAGGCCAAGGAAATGGTCCTTCAAGGATAACTTGTTTCATGTACTTACCATTGGGTTTTTTGAGTTCAATAAACCTTAAGAATCGACTTGCCCATTGAACATAATTACCCGATGTTAGCATTGGTGGGGTGTCAGGAGAGCCTGCTTCGTGTCTGGATTGTTGAGTTGAAATGACTTCACACATCCTGTCAAACCAGTGAGTAGGTTTTGGTGGAAGTTGGCTTTGTTTTTGTGACATCGAATAAGATTGTTGTATCGGAACCATTTGTTGCATGAAGTTATGTTGTTGTAAGTAAACCGGTTGATGATAATATTGTGGTGATTGTTGATACTGTTGTTGTTGCTGATGATACTGTTGATATTGATGTTGCTGAGAATTATTAAAGTTGTAGTACGGTGGTTGAGACATTATGAAACACTTGTGTGAAAAGATGGATCTTGTAGAAGGTATAGGTTTGCCAAATCTCGAAAAGTTTGCCCAAGTAGATGTTTTCGAAACTTAGTCACAGAACTTGAGATTGCGAAAACTGAACTTTTAGGGATTGCGAAAAATTGTTACTCAAGGATTTCGAAAAAGAGATTTCGAAAGAGAGTTTCTCGAAACTTAGTAATTTTTCGAAAAACTTAGAGATTTCGAAAACTAAAGTTGTTTTCGAAAAACCTTATGATTTCGAAAAATAATGAAAATTTCGAGAACACAATGTCACAAACACACTTTCGAAATTGTACAATTTAGAAAGTTTACCAAAATTCGAAGTACTTTTCTTCCTTATACAAGAGAGAAAAGACTGAGTCTGCAATTCGTAAGGCGATTAGAGGCACTAGACCACGATCTCGAAATATGGACAAAGAAGTGTTTTCGAAACTTTGCAAAAATGAGTTTTTCAAGAAAAGCAATCCAAAAACGAGTTTTAAATCCAAGATTTTTGTACTTCAAGTTGTAAAAATATGAAATCTTGACGAAAGTAACAAAATTGATAAAAATTTCAAAAATTTTAAAGGTTTTCGAAAACTAGTACAAAAACTCTAAATCGATATTTTTTAATAAAAGTTTGAAACTTTTTGTTTGTTTTGATTTGTAGAACAATTTTGTAAGCAAAGATGTGCTAAAAACCAAGAAACAAACAAGAAAGTATAAAAATTTAACTAAAAAAATCGATTTAAAAAAAAACAAGTTTAAGATGGAATTCAATGAAAACAACAAAACTACACCTTCATATGGCGAATGATACCACTTGTTAGGTCACCATATTGATTTCACACAAACAAGAATGAGATAGATATAAGGATGGGATGAATATTTGAATGAGAGAAATGTAATTGCAAGAGTTTCCTTATGATTTCAAATAAACAACCAAGTTTTACAATGGCCTAAGACTAGTATATATAGGTGAGGAGCTAGGGCAACACACCTAGTCCTTCCCTTACATGGATTTCGTGTGGGCTAGAAGCCCATGGACTTAATATCTTAAGCCTAGTAAACTTATAACATTAAATAAATGAAAGTAAGTAGTAACTTAAGCAACCTATTATTACAAATGACCGAGACTTGATAAAATAGTAAAACTTTGATCCCAACAACTTGTGTCACCTACTTCTTTGATGTTGCAAATTCGAGTAGATTTATCATACTTGACCGAACAAGGAGGGCTTGCTCCATTAGCATTAGTCCCGCACCGCAAACGCTTAGTTGACCAGTCAATAAGGGAGTCTTTAAGAAAATGGTCTGGGTAATTAAATCTCAACTCCTGGCAAATTAGGTTAATGAGAATAGGTCATCATTGTCTGGGGCTGGGTCCGGCTAGTATCAAAATATATGAATGCATTTGGTTTTAAATGTATTTTCATTGCCATAATTTTCATCAAGTATTATATAACGTAAATAAAACTTAGGTCAAAGTTGAACAAAAAAACACTCCAAACAATTTATTGGTTGATCTTTATAACAAACTTATCAAGAACGCTAAAGAAAGAATCATGGAAGAAGATAATATAATATCGAAGCATCAGGAGAAAGTTGATGCACGTAAGTAAGAAATAGAAGAATGGCAGCAGAAAATTGAAGGCGTATACGAAAGTATTGAAAAACCTTTATCTCTTCACTAACTTTTCTTTTAGTTATTACTAAATTAATTAATTAATTAATTAATTAATTGATTAATTTTTTTGAGCAAATTTCTGTTTGTATAATTAACTAATGATTAAACAAACAATTTATGTTTTGTTTATTTAGCCAGTTTTAACTACTTTATTAACACTAAAGGACATTTTTTTTAATGCATTGAACAGTTAGGTCTTTCCATAATTTCATGCATGGGAGAGTGGGAAGTCGCATTTAAATGCTGGGGGAGTATTCGTCTACCGTAATCATTGCATAGAACAGTCGGGTCCTTTCAAAAGTAATTCGGCTTGGACTAAAGTTTACTTTTAAAAGTAACATTGACAATTGATAATAGGTCATTAGTTTTCATAAAGTAACATGTTTTAATTCAAATATTTTGAAAATGGGATATTGATGTTTTTCAAATGGGTATATTTGATATTTGCAAATCGGGTTGGGTATATATGAAATTAGAAGAACTTTTTTTAGGGGGAGATATGAAATTCTCCGTTTTTTGGAATTTTTATTATTATGAGTCCTACCGTGATATTAACATTTTACTTAAAAAGTTTCTTGGATGTTAGTAGAAAAAATTAATTTCACTGCTTTTTCTTTTATTACGATATTAAGAACAGTTACAGTTATATTAAAAAAAATTAACTGATATTAACTTTAATATTATGAAAGCATGATAATTACGTGATATTAACAAAATCGATAATATCATCATACCTTTTAACCATGAAAATGATTTTTTTTTTAATTATTTTCAGCGATTCTTAATAAATTGTTGTCCTCTTTCTTTTTTTTTTTTTGTTTTTTCAGATTTTATTGAATTGTTTTTTTTTTTTTTTGAATGTTATTGTGATATTATCCGCTCCATCCCTAATTAAAATCTAACCCGCACCGGATCCCATATATGAGTACGAAACTTGAAAAACAACTCACTTAAATAATGCACACTTCAGTAATAGGTATAAATTCAAAATAATGTGAATAAAAGTCACAAAAGTAGTATAATTTACACAAACATCGTGTAAAAGTTAACTAAAAATAATTTTGTCTACGTTACTATGTACTGAATTAGTTTCGAAGAAAGAGTCAAATGACACATTCTCCAATGTTAGATTGACCAATTACCAACCACATTGTCTAGCATTTATAACAAGAAACCAACCAATGCAAGTTGATCATCTAGTTACTTTACAAACCAAACGTGCCTCTTGCCTAGCCAAAGAGTAAAAGACACACAACTGACCGTGCACAACCATACTTGTAGTGTTGCAACACCCCTTGTACTATGAGGAAAATAAGAATGATAAGAAGTAACCACAACCACACATTTCAGATGCACCAACAAAAGTGGATGCATCTTCTATATATATATATATATGTATATATATATATATATATATATATATATTGTGTGTGTGTGTGTCTATATATATATATAGGAAGGGATCTGGTGCGGATCTTGGGTTTTAAGTAGGGATGGTGCGGATTAAAATCATAGTAACATTAAAAAAAAATCAAAAAAATAATAAAAAGAAGAGGACCAAAAATAATTAAGAATCGCTGAAAAACAGTTGTAAAAAGAATCGTTTTCATGGTTAAAAGGTATTATGATACTATTATTTTTTTAATATCACCGTAAGTTTTTTAGTATTGTAATGAAAAGAAGTATGATATTAAGTTTTTTTTACTAATATCAAAGTAATTTTCAATATCACGGTTCATTTTTACATGTAAAAAAGCTTAATATCACGTTGGATTGAATGGTTCACAAACGCATGTAACGCTCTTCCAACGACATTGTAATTTAACTGCATGTATGTCAAAAAAAAATAGTAAATTGCATAAATCATCCCTAAAGTTTTGTAAACATTGCATGTTTTGTCCCTAATGTTACGAAAGTGCAAGGATCGTCCCTACAGGTAGGGACGATACTTGCACCAAAAGCTTCCCCAAAAACGACGATACTTGCAACAAAGGTTTCCCCACAGGGACGATTCTTGCACTTTGGTAAAATTAGGGTCGAAACATGCAATTTGACCAAACTTTAGACTTTGGTAAAATTATGGTCGAAACGGTGATATTGTAAAACCAACCGTGATATTAGTCCCTCCCAAAATATAAGTCCATAATATAAGTCCATATTTGACTATTCAACTTTTTTTTTTTTTTATCGTATACTTGTATAAATTACACTAAAAGCAGAACGACAACGAGAGAAATCCCGACGACACATTGTCGTCGGTAAATTACACTAAACGCCAAAAAAATACTTGACCGAGAGCGACAAGCGTTGAATTTTTTGTTAACTAAAATCCTAACAACATTTCATTGGTATTATATTCGTCAAATTTGACTTTCCAAACGACATTACAAATCGATAAACGTCCAACATTAAAGCGTACTAATTACATTACAAATCGATAAAAGTTCAAACATTAAAACGAACGAATTACATCACAGATCGATAAAATTTTAAACATTAAAGCATACGAGTTACATTACAGATCCAGAATGTGCTTTGATGTATAAAAATCTTGGTTTTGGTTCGACCCACCAAGAGACGGGTGTATGCCATGTTCGATAATATAATTTTATTAAACAACTACAAAGATTTTCCATGTCACTTAACAGCTCACGGAGTATCGCATCCGACTGACATACGTGGTCGTGGTCGTCAGGATTCCTTGCCATTTCAAGTCTTGCCTCCAGCATCCTTACTCTTGTCTCTAGCACCTGTTTTTGTGATTCCAGCTTGTTTATCCTAAGATCTTTGGCATTACAATTTGAGCACTCTGTATAGGTGCAGATCTAGAACCTTGAGATGTTGATGCAAATCCAGAACCTTGAGATGTTGAAGCAGAGGAGATAACTCTTAAGTGCTCGATCATCAAATTGACTCTTCCACATAAAACATCCACATCCATGATATTTTTGTCTTGGCTGTTACATAATAAGGAAATTATAAGAGATTACAACCCAATTAGTAGTATATTTACATAAATAAGAAATGTATTATCGTTTACCTTCGAAAGAGGACATGCATAATATTGCCATACATAGCTATCTGGTTGATGTGATGTTCTTAGTTTATATTTCCTATTCCACAATAACAGATAAAAGGATTACATCGCTGCATCTCAGGTTCTGAAATTGGTGTGAAGACAAGAGGTTGTGAGGTTTAGTGGTTTTGAGGATAAGAGTGTATATAATGTGTTTGTGAGGATAGAGCATATCTGCTAGCTTTTGGTGAAAAGTTTTGGTGGGAAAATGTTTGGTGGGAAGTTCTGGCGTAAAGTATTCGATGGGAAGCATTGGGAATATATGTTTTGAGAGTGGTAATATGGCTTTAATAGACAACTGCAAGGATTTGTGATGCATATCCATAGCAATGTAACTGATTCCTATAAACAGGACATGACAAATGCATTAAACTACAATGATATATCGAAAAGTTACATTATTCGGCTCAGGACATGACAAATGCATTAAACTAGTACATGTTATGCATATCAATAACATCTCAAATAATCCGTTTAACATGTTATGCATATCCATAACATATCGACTCATCCGTTTAAATGCTATGCATATTCATAACACATCGACTCATCAGTTAAGATGTTATGCATATCCATAACATCTCGATTGATTCGTTTAACATGTTATGCATATCCATAACATCTCGACTCATTCGTTTAACATGTTATGCATATCCATAACATCCCGACTTATCCATTTAACATCTTAATTAGGCATATCCACAGCATCTCGACTCATCGTTTAACATCAGCTTATCCATATCCATAGGATCTCAACTCATCGTTTAACAGGTTATGCATATCCATAACATCTCAACTCATCCGTTTATAACATGTTATGTATATCCATAGCATCTCGAATCATTCGTTTAACATGTTATGAATATCCATAACATCTAAACTCATTCATTTAACATCTTATGTATAACCATATCATCTCGATTCATTCGTTTAACATCTCATGTATAAACATATCACCCTGATTCATCCGTCAAGTCTTGTATAACGATATAATATCGACTCATCCGTTTACATAAAACGGACAGGTTTTCTAAAACATTCTAAAACCACAGCCAACAAAACATTCTAAAACCAGACAGGTTTTCTATGTTTACAATTAACTGAAACAAAGGTTGGCACACCATCTAATACCAACATCTATAGTCATTAACCAATTGTAAATATTATGGATAGACATATTAAGGACCATAATTATGAAATACAAGCTGAAATAATGCATGTTACAAATAAAATCTAACCTTGAGTGCCCATACAAACCAATATACATCCGTATTTTCGGTGGAACATTTAAGTTTCTTAACAAGGTAACTAAGATGACCTTTGGAGGACTTGGGAGAAATTTTAGAACCTCAGATTCAGGATCCTCAACATCACTATCTAGATTCACAAGATGAATAAGCAGTCCGGAAACCACAGTAAGACAACCTACATTTTGAAACATAATATGTGTATGAAAGTGAATCACGAGCCACAATTTGAATTTATAGACAATTGTTGGGTTTAGGGTAATAAGTATGAGTAGTTGCGAAGATGGGGAGTTCTCGGGGAAAGTGCTAACATTGAAAGTTATAGTCACAGACTCATTGTTATAGTCAATGGAAAGGTATGTTCACCATATAGTCTTTTCAAAATTACGTAGTACTAGTAATTTAACAAAATGAGTACAATGTTCAAAAAAAAATAATAAAAATAAAATAAAAATGAGTACAGGAGATTCATCAAGTCTAGAAAGAGTTATGGGGTTTGAATGTAAAGTGTGTTTTAGGGCATAGGATTGGCGGGTCAAGTAATAAATATACGTAGTGGAGAAGATACAGAGTTCTTAGGAAGGTGCTTAAATTAAATTTGTAGTAAATGTTCGGATCAAAATTATAAATTGCGCGAGGCGGGGCCTTAGCGGTTACGGGGAAGCTTTTGCGTTATTTGCGACTTGTGGCAGGTTTCATTTTTTTGCTTGACTAGAATTAAATATAAACAACTTAATGCCACACCAAATAAATTTAGGTTTAAGGGTTTAGGAGTGGTTAGGTTATGTATCATTTAATACCAAACCAAATTAATAAGAGATAAATTATGGATTGTGTGCCACAATTCCTTACTATATTCGATTTGTGAACTTGAATTACAAACTATTACTCCATCAATTAAAAAACTTAGTACGCAAGAATGTGTACACTTTATTCTGTCCGATCAAACATTATTTAAAAAATGTATAAGAGGCAGTATACATGTTAATTTAGTCGAGCTAAAAAATGAAAGTTGCCCTAAGTCGGAAAAATGTTCAGCCGTAAGTCGATATAATTATATGAAAATAGATTTATAACACTTGTGTCACCTACTTCTTTGATGTTGCAAATTCGAGTAGATTTATCATACTTGACCGAACAAGGAGGGCTTGCTCCATTAGCATTAGTCCCGCACCGCGAACGCTTAGTTGACCAGTCAATAAGGGAGTCTTTAAGAAAATGGTCTGGGTAATTAAATCTCAACTCCTGGCAAATTAGGTTAATGAGAATAGGTCATCATTGTCTGGGGCTGGGTCCGGCTAGTATCAAAATATATGAATGCATTTGGTTTTAAATGTATTTTCATTGCTATAATTTTCATCAAGTAATATATAACGTAAATAAAAATTAGGTCAAAGTTGAACAAAAAAACACTCCAAACAATTTATTGGTTGATCTTTATAACAAACTTATCAAGAACGCTAAAGAAAGAATCATGGAAGAAGATAATATAATATCGAAGCATCAGGAGAAAGTTGATGCACGTAAGTAAGAAATAGAAGAATGGCAGCATAAAATTGAAGGCGTATACGAAAGTATTGAAAAACCTTTATCTCTTCACTAACTTTTCTTTTAGTTATTACTAAATTAATTAATTAATTAATTAATTGATTAATTTTTTTGAGCAAATTTCTGTTTGTATAATTAACTAATGATTAAACAAACAATTTATGTTTTGTTTTTTTAGCCAGTTTTAACTACTTTATTAACACTAAAGGACATTTTTTTAATGCATTGAACACTTAGGTCTTTCCATAATTTCATGCATGGGAGAGTGGGAAGTCGCATTTAAATGCTGGGAGAGTATTCGTCTACCTTAATCATTGCACAGAACAGTCGGGTCCTTTCAAAAGTAATTCGGCTTGGACTAAAGTTTACTTTTAAAAGTAACATTGACAATTGATAATAGGTCATTAGTTTTCATAAAGTAACATGTTTTAATTCAAATATTTTGAAAATGGGATATTGATGTTTTTGAAATGGGTATATTTGATATTTGCAAATCGGGTTGGGTATATATGAAATTAGAAGAACTTTTTTTAGGGGGAGATATGAAATTCTCCGTTTTTTGGAATTTTTATTATTATGAGTCCTACCGTGATATTAACATTTTACTTAAAAGGTTTCTTGGATGTTAGTAGAAAAAATTAATTTCACTGCTTTTTCTTTTATTACGATATTAAGAACAGTTACAGTTATATTAAAAAAAATTAACTGATATTAACTTTAATATTATGAAAGCATGATAATTACGTGATATTAACAAAATCGATAATATCATCATACCTTTTAACCATGAAAATGATTTTTTTTTTAAAATTATTTTCAGCGATTCTTAATAAATTGTTGTCCTCTTTCTTTTTTTTTTGTTTTTTCAGATTTTATTGAATTGTTTTTTTTGAATGTTATTGTGATATTATCCGCTCCATCCCTAATTAAAATCGAACCCGCACCGGATCCCATATATGAGTACGAAACTTGAAAAACAACTCACTTAAATAATGCACACTTCAGTAATAGGTATAAATTCAAAATAATGTGAATAAAAGTCACAAAAGTAGTATAATTTACACAAACATCGTGTAAAAGTTAACTAAAAATAATTTTGTCTACGTTACTATGTACTGAATTAGTTTCGAAGAAAGAGTCAAATGACACATTCTCCAATGTTAGATTGACCAATTACCAACCACATCTTTTAAGTATAAAATATTGTGTCTTGTTTCTGTACGACCATGTTCCTTTAAAAAAAATAATAATAAAAATACAAATAAAAAATCTCTTCTTGAACAACTCCTTTTTTTTAACCACTCAAATATTGTTTCTTTTTTGAACAACTCTGTTCTTTTTTTTTTTTTTTTTTAAATTATAATGCGATAGAAATTGCAAAACTCTCACATGTTATTAACTTATTATTAAACACGTTTTGCTAAAAAAAAGACACGCAATGGTCAACACAAATGTCGAGCAAATTTATTCCCACCCAAGTAACCTAGCTAGAACGAAACTATCTTGTTATGCACAGTGAGAGGAGATGACGCCATTTTTAATTGTTAATTTATAAATTACATTTTAACTTTTTTTTTTTTTTTTGACAGCTTAATATAAATATAGTAAAAGTGTGAGTATATGTTTTTTATTGACATTAATTGCAAATATTTGTTAGTCGGACTCAGAGATTACATAGAGCACTGTGCTTTTTATACACGATTTTCAATATTAATCACACTTCCACCTAAAAAAAGTAATCATTCTAATCTGGAAGTCTAGCAATAGCGTTAAGCCGCACCGAAAGTTACTCAAAGGCTAGGAAAAATACAAAAGGATTTGCGCACAACCCTATAGTTTTTTCTTTAAGGTGATACTGTATAATTAACTGTATAATCTTGATTTCTATATTTCCTCCCTTTCTTGATCCACAGTCAACTCAATATAAATATTTATTAAAAAAAAAAAAAAAAAAAAAAAAAAAAAAAAAAAAAAAAAAAAAAAAAAACTCAATATAAATATATAATTTAAAGAGGTTTTACATAAAACCTTTAAATTTCCAATTGCTATATATACTAGATAGAGATGGAAAAGTAAAATAGAAAAACAAGTTACGATTAACATACTGAAATAATGTTTTTTTTTTTTTTGCATACAAATTGTTAATAAAATACAACTGAAACTATTTGCGCGACATGTCAAGTAAAAGAGTTAATGACTTTTTTTTTTGGTAGTTGTGAAAAGGGGCAGTTCTAATGGTAGCTATTTATTAAAAGAGTTAATGACTTTTTTTAATTTCATTTAGTCTTTTCAATTTTCGATGACAAATAATAAATGATATTTTTTTTTATTTAAAATGTTTGTTTGTGCATAAAATGTAAGTTTCAAATATTCTGTTTTACAAGATAATCAAATTAAACGTAGTAAGATAAATTATAAACTAGAAAAAATATTTTTGAAGTTTAACAATTTAAATTTAGTATCACAGTCACTTAAAATACTTAAAGTTTAACACTTGTGAATACTTAAAATAACGTTAAATAAAATTATTGAGTATTAAAGTTAATTTAAATTATAGAGTATTAAAGCTGATTTAGAAGTTTAGTAATTCAATATAAATATTTAATAATTTAATATATATTTTTTTAGTATTTCAGTAATTCAATATAAATATTTAGTAATTTAATATATATTTTTTCTCCAATATTATCATATTAACCTCAACTGCTTCTTATCATTGAAGTTCTAATTATACATTTTAATATCACTTTAACTATCTTTGATATTGCATCTATTTCTTCTTATTTTAATCTTTTTGTGCATACTATGCTATTATGTCATTGAATAAATAACTAAATAAAAAACATGTAATACTTAATTCATATAATTGGCATGTAGCATCTCATAATATTGCATAACTTACATCAAGTAATACAAGCCAAAAATAAATTAAAGTCATATTAACAATACATTAATATATGTATTAAAAAGTAAATAGCAGTATAATGCATAACAATATAATGGACTAGCAAGTTTGATTAACATTTTTAAAGTCAAATATTTAAGCATATATATCTTAATGTTTTTAAATACTTAAAGGAAATTGTTCAAGTTTTATAGTCTTTGTTTTTTTTATTTAAATATCAAGTTTTAACCACGACACGTGTCACTTTAATTATGAGTTATTTGAATTATCACACTACATAAAAATAATTAATAACTTTTATATTAAAAGAAAATTAAACGACTAAATTAAAAGAAATTAAATATCACAATATAAAAGAAAAATTAGATATCACACAACATAAAAATTAAATATAACATTACAATTCGAATACAAAAATTACATATCACATAAAAACTCGAATACATATTGAAATTTTAATTCATCCCTTGTTTTAAATAAATATCACATTACAGAAACACAACACAGTTAAATGATCTTCATATTTTTGCATCTTCTTCATAATGTTGGTCTTCGACTTCATCTTCATTTTCTTCAAATACCAAATTCTTCATAATCTTCTACTATTATTTTATAGTTTTTTCCTACTGAGGACTCTAGAAATTAATTTTGTAAAAAGTATAAATTACAAAAAAATTTGAGTATCTTGGTTTAATTGAAACTTTCTTTAAAAGTTCTCAAGATTCATATATTTTTGTTATTTTAACAAGTTATATGATTCTTAAGTACTTTAAAATCTTTCAATTAACTAGAATAAACAAGATTCATGTAATTTTAAAATCATTCAAAATTAAAATACAAAACAATCGAGTGGAAATAATACCGAACGACTTTATCAATTTTAAAACACCAGAAAAAAGGAAAAAATAATATAGGTGCTAGTTGTTGCAAAAATATGGCATTCATCACCTGATATTCGGTAAAATATCTAGGTTTCATACCATGGTGATAAAATGCAAGTGATAGACTGGAAAGAGTATTTCAAATGAAGTTATATATTTTAAAATACCTCTTCCTCGTCCATATAATTTACGGTAAAATATCTAAGTTTCTTATCAGATAAAAAACAATATTAAAACCCCCAATATCGTAAATAAGCAATTGAAAGATATTTTGAAAATCAAAATACATTTTTTTGTGTTTTTTAGAATGAACTACTGTAATTCAAAAGAAGTTTTCAGTTTTATAGACACAAAGGAATTAATGAAAGGCAGTTTTTTGGTAGTTGAGGAGATTTGTTTTTTTTAATGCTAGCCAAATTGACCATATTACATCGTCAATGTCATGGAGTCGTTCAAAAAAATGAAATGGAGTCGTTCAAAAAAATATTAGTCGTTCAAAAAATTGAAATGGAGTCGTTCAAACAAATATTAGTCGTTCAAAAAAATGAAATGGAGTCGTTCAAGGATAGAAAAAACAAGAATCAAGTAGTTCAAAAAAACATAAAAACCAAGAAAGCCGAGGACAACTACTTTAATTACGAATGTAAGACCATTTATTCTAGTATTTTTACAAATGACGTATGTTTTGTGTTAATGACTGTTGCAGGAATATAATAATAACACTGTTTGTTTCAGTCTACACATTTTCCGGCCGGCTACTATTTGATTTGATATGGTTGTCAGAAGTAATGACCTAACAGTCATCATTACGAAACTAAACTTTATTAGAACAAACAAAACAATGTCATAAGTTGATTGCGTGTGCTTTAATTTATGAGTTCTGAAATTTCCAAATTGACCATATTACATCGTCAATGTCATGGAGTCATTCAAAAAAATGAAATGGAGTCGTTCAAAAAAATGAAATGGAGTCGCTCAATCAAATATTAGTAGTTCAAAAAAATGAAATGGAGTCGTTCAAGGATAGAAAAAACAAGAATCAAGTTGTTCAAAAAAACATAAAAACTAATAACAAACGTCGTCAGTAGTAATGACCTAACAGTCATCATTACCCAAACAATATAAAAAGACCAAAAGTGTCAACTGTTGCCACAAATTCTTGTCCAAATCTAATGCTTATCACCATGTCCCACCAATTAAGGCACATGGGCCAAAATCAGTATTACTTCGTAGTTCGTAACAGCAAAAAAATAAAAATAAAGTAATCGACTACTTTTTTTTTTGAAGGTTATACAATTTTTTTTTTGAAGGTAAGTAATCGACTACTAATGCAAAAAGTAAACCAAATTGCTATAAAAAATCTTTTGATGAAGATTTATATCAGAGTTATTTGATGGAGAGAAGTTAAAGGGACTGTTCACTCAACTGACTCAAGACGCCCGTTTCATTACTTTTTCATTCGTTTATTATTTTGATATATTTTTTTTATTATAGCTATTTAATACAGAGTGTATAATAGTTTTAAAATTGTCTCCAAAATTGTAGATATTGGTTTAGGTGGAATCAAATGTTTTATATAATAAAGGAATTACATCATTTCGGTGTTTTTTTGACGAAACAATCTTAGTGTAATTTAAATTGGACCAATAGGAAAACTCGATTTTGACATATAAGCGAAATCGAGCAATATGATTGGCCAATAAAAATATATTAAAAAAACACATAAAAATATAGGTGTCAAATTTATAAAAATAAAAATTTAAGAAAAAGGAGGTAATTAATAAAACATTGAATTTTAAATATATTATATTGAGTTAAGTGTAAAATTATAAATCTCCATGTTTTTGTATAACTTTAGATAATAAACAAATAATCCCTTACACTTTATACCCCCTACACTTTATAATATGAACTTTGTTTACAATTACATGAGACTTTCATCTATTAAATTTACAAAATTTATAAATGCACGAATTAGTTTTATTATACGTTAAATACTTTTAAAATAAATATTAGCTTTAAACTTTCATCTATTAAAATATCTTTTTACTATGTACGTTAAATATAAATAAGAGCTCATGTTATCAACACTTTGGCCATTGTGGTTGCATGTTGAATGGTTTTATAGTGGGATGGAATTGGGAAATGTAGTTGGATGGTTTATTGGTGCTTTAAGGTGAATAAATTGCTGCAGGAAGTCTCAAACTGGAGCTTAGTTTGCCTGCATGCATATGTTGTTTGCTAGACTGTTTGGTTCAAAGTTTTGTATTCTGTTCTTGATGTTCAGATAGAATGTTTGTTAGTATGGTTCTGTCTTGATTCTAATATAGAAGTATATGCATGTCTATACTCTATGATACAATTTGTATTATTCTTTGTGAGTAATAATATATGTTCACCTTTGCACCCAAAAAAAAAAAAAAAAAAGAAAAAAAGTTTAATCTATACATACACGGGTTGAAATATTAAATACAGTTAAATTATTATTAATGGTAATAAAAATGTCAAATGGTAAGTACGAGTTACGGTAATATGAAAATAAATATACGCGATTGTACATATAACGACTCATGTAATTATTATTTAAAGTTTATATACAGATATTCGGAAAAACATTTTTAAAAAACTTTACGGAGTATATTTTAACTTCTTCAGCACTCGTTATGTTCTAGTAAACTCGCACATTTTGTACAACATGATATCAATTGTTAAAGTTAAACAAAATCAACCTCAACATTAATATCTACGTCAGCTAAACAAAGTTAAATCTTTCATCCAATAAATTTTTTACAAAATATTAATTGATATTAATACATAATGAAAAACAAATACATACTTATTTGTTATACTTATATCACAATTTTCACGATTAAATTCTTGTATGTCCATATAGTAAGCAAGAAATTTAAAATAAATTTGATTTATTTGTAAACCAATGTGATTAAAGAACCTTTGACCCAATAATATTATAAGGAGACACGCTCAAGATTCCAATACAAGGTCGATGCCACGGTTATATTTTCAATTTCTGCTAACTATTTTTCTTACATTCGCACACATTAATGCTCAAACTTTTTAAAATATACATAAGATTTTTTGTTTTTAAACGATAATACTACTAATATAATTAAATTTTTCTAAAAAAAAAAACCCGCGCAGGTATTATAACTAGTCAAAGATTACATAGGTATCCACCGTTCTTCACCTTTTGGAGAAAAGATTACATTGTATATACGTAACTGTACACGTGTTTCTAAACTAATTGCACTCCAACCGAACAAAAATAATCATTACTATGCCGGAAGACTTATAATATATGTAAGTGTCACGTTGTTCTGTAAAATCATCTTAAAAGCATTAAACTTAACATACGAGACAAAAATTTATCAAAATTATAGGTAACACAAGAGTATAAAAAGGGGAAACAAATGCAAGTTTGTAATAGTTATCAGTTTATGTTATGGACCTAAATGAATCCTTTATGTATACCATAATCAACATAAACCATACTTCGTACCCACATTTCATAAAATGATACCAGTATTTATTTTATGTTGCCATTTATTGTAAATATTGGTTCAGGTGGAGTCAAAGATTACATAGCTAATCATTCTCATAAGAATGTACCACAATATAGGACAATCATAGTATGGTTTGGGTGGGCAGTATATGATGGGTGGGAAATGTAGATTACTTGGTCTAGCTCTTTCTTTAATGCTTCTTGACGCGCTACAAAAAACAATTAGATATAGTTGATCATTAGTAACTTAAATACAGTTAATCAATATGTTGCATTTTCGATCAAAGTAAAAATGTTCGTGCATGTTCCACTTGATTGATAAGACAATGATGTGTAGGATCTCTTAAACCATTAGAGAAGATGTTACTACCAAACCTCCTAAGCACCATCTTTATGTCCTACATTCTTACACACACAAAACACACATGAGATTTACATAAAATAACATAAATCAGTATGCTAAATAAGTAAGACGATATGATGCTTACTTTACCACCATAATAAGTTGTAGCCCAATGTGCACGCGGTGTGGCTTGTGGTCTAGTGGTACAGACTTAAGTAGTTAAGCGAGCCCAAGTGAGAGTAGTACCGGTTTGGGGGACCAACCGTGTGGAAAACTAGAAGGGGGGGTTGAATAGTTTTGCGTCTTTTTCGTTTAATAAGAATTTGCTTTTCAAAGAATTGATGGTAATTGTAAAAACCTTTGAAGCTAAAGTATAGATACAAACTAATTCACATATATCATATATACCCTACTTATTTAAAGTGTTGAATAGAAATTATAATTTCATATATCTCACTTAATTACAAGTTTGTACTAATATAGATATATGTGTCTTAGTAATTGTTTATACTTATATTTTACTAAAGTATAATTAATGTTTTAAATGGAACCTAGTTTGATCTTTATGTAAAATCAATATATGCACAACACACAATATTAACAATATATGAAAAGCTAGTAAGTAAGCAAGCAAAGAGTGAGAGATGGAAAGATCAAACCAAGAGACAAAGGATTTATAGTGGTTCGGCTACAAGGACACCTTCCTTGCCCTACTCCACTCCCCGAGCACCGAACTCGAGAGTTTTCTTCACTAAGTCAATAACCTCCCTTATGGCGGAGAAAACCGTACACACCAAAAGCTTACACCAATTAACGACACAAAGCAATATGTCGAGTTCTAATCGTAGCTAGAACCAATCTCACACCAAATATCACACCACTTCTTCTTCACACCTTTGCACTACTTCAATACTTCTTCACACCACAAGTATCTTCACACCTTCAAGGCACTAATGTCTTGACACCTTCAAGTCACTAATGTCTTCACACCTTTAAGCCACTAATGTCTTGACACCTTCAAGTCACTAATGTCTTCACACCTTTAAGCCACTAATGTCTTGACACCTTCAAGTCACTAATGTCTTCACACCTTTAAGCCACTAATGTCTTGACACCTTCAAGTCACTAATGTCTTCACACCTTTAAGCCACTAATGTCTTGACACCTTCAAGTCACTAATGTCTTCACACCTTTAAGCCACTAATGTCTTGACACCTTCAAGTCACTAATGTCTTCACACCTTCAAGCCACTAAAGTCTTCACAACTTCAATCTACTAATGTCTTATAGTCTTCTTCACTTGGAACCCTCAATATCTTCACAACAAGTCCCTATTGCTACAATCTCCTATCACCAATACTATCTAACCCTTCTTCTTCACTTCAAGTTCCACTTTACACTTACAAAAATTCTAGATTCTTCAACTAAATCTAGCTAACTAATACATACACCTTATTCACCAAAGAATGAAAGATTTACAAGAAAATATAAACAAGCAACTTAGATAGCAAGATGATACTAAGTTGTAATACTTCTAATAGAAGTATTCTTCTCTTTGCTCTTTGAATGTTGAGGCTTGAATCACTTTGAAACAAAGATCAAAGTATATAAGATCAAAGGATTTTTAGAGAAAGGAAATGGATGTTTAGATCAGAAAGTTTCTAGTGCAAAAAGGTAAGAAAAATATGTGGAATGATCCAATATTTATATGGCCAGAAAATACTATTCGGGAGCGTGCCGGTCCCCTTAATTGTAGGCCGGTCCCCTTAATGATTAAGGGGGCCGCCTAGTAAAATTAAGGGGGCCGCCCTCCTGAACGTTTGAAAAGTTTTTCTGGATAAAATTTGCCCTTTTTGGTTGGAAATTTGAAATCACATTTTTGTGGTTTAATAAAGCTATACCAAAAATGATTTACAAATATGTATAAAATGTTAAAAACATTTTATAAAATGTTATGTTCTTAAGACAAGATTTTCTTTGATCTTATAATGCACTAATCACTTTGTTTATTCATACCTTAAGTGATTAAATGGTGAAAGTGAGTATTTACTACTAAATACTTTTTTACGTCATAACCTTTGGTTTGATGAGTTTTCGTTTTGTGATTATCAAAACTTAGAGATATCGAAAGATATGAATAATGTTTTTAGTCAATTATTTATATCAACAATCTCCCCCTTTTTGATGATTACAAAACCTAAACTCATTAAATCCAAAAATTAATTTTTAGACAAGTATTTAGTGAGTTTATATTCACTTCTCCCCCTTTTTGTAGAATCAAAAAGGTTTAAGCCGATAAGGTAAAGGCTCCCCCTTGATGCAAGCTCCCCCTCATTTGAGGGCACCAAGGGTTCGAGTTATTGAATTCTTGCAAGAAAAATATTAGAAGCACAAGCATAGCAAAAGCAAACGCATATATCAAAATACCAACAAGTAATAAGCATGGCAAAAGATAATAAGGAATACATATTAAGTCATTCATTGATAGGAAATGATTATGTCAACCAATAATCATTGTTACAAAAGCCATAACTATAGAATACTAAGGTTAAGTATAGCATCCTATTGTGCTAACAAGGAGTGTCACCAAACTTTCTTGAATCCCAAAATGGTTGAAAGGTTTTATTTGAAAATGAGAAACATAAGCATATAAAAATGCTTGGTGGTTTAGTGGAGATAAACTTTTGGTTTGATGGATGTTGGTGAGCTTGGAGATGTGGAACTTGTAGGTGGTGGGTTTGAAGTTGGGTTTGTTGGTTGAGGGTGTTGATGTTGTTCAAGTGATGGTGTTTGTTGAGATCTAGTAAGAAGATACTCAATCCAAGTGAAGTGCTCATTCAAGGCAATGGTTTGTTGTTGAAGGAAGATGCAACAAGGGCAATTGTTAACATACTTCTCAATTTGGTTGTTGTTATGTGGTGATGATGGTGAGCTTGATTGTGGTGGATCCAAATTGCGTTGTGCAAGATGTAATGCTAAAAGAGCACTAAGCTCATGAGCCTCTTTCAGCTCCTCAACGAACTTCAAGTGTTCGGAGGAAGGTGATGGTGGTGGAGCTTGATAGTTGTCTTGGGTGAAAGTTTGAACTTGCAACATGGGAGAGTCATGTGAAGTTGTAGGATGTGGTGGTGGTACTCTTGGTGGTGGAGACATGATTGAGCTTGGGTAATCATGAAAGCATGATATGGGTGGAAGAGATGTTTCATGAGTTGATGGTGTTTTTGTTGAATGAGCAACATGAGAAGTGTTGATTGAGAAATTGGGATTATTGTTTTGGGATTGAGCATGCTCATCATAAGAAGAAGCATGAATGAGGGAATGAGTGGGTGATAGGTTGTGAGATGAATCATTCTTGTGGGTTTGAGGTTTGGTAATTGGTTGACTTGGAACAACATCACTTGAGTTATGACAAGAATCAAGTTTCCTCCTCCAAACGGGTTTGACGGAGATCCTTGCGGTTCTTGAAACCTTAGGTTTTTGGTTGTTGGGAGATGACATGTTTGGGTGTGATGGCATTAATGATGGAATAAGGGTATTTATAGTGTATGAGAAATGTTGTTTAGGAAGGCAAATTTTGAGGGATAGCATTGGACAAAATATGTTTGTGAATTTTGGGAAGTATAGGCTGAAATGGGTCAAAAAGTGATAAAGAAAACAGTCTCCTCGACCATCAGATGGCCGGTCCCCTTAATTAGGGGCCGGTCCCCTTAATCATTAAGGGGGCCGCCTTATATAATTAAGGGGGCCGCCCATCTGGTGAATTCCAGAATGCCAGAATTGGGTTTTTGGCAGAAAATTTTCAGAAAGGTTGTGTTTTTGGGTTTGGATTCAAGTAAGTTCAATTCCTTGAGGCAATATAGGATATACTAAACATATATATAGGGAATGTCATAATAACAAATAAAGAAGACAAGTAATTACCAATTTTCATGCAATCTACTTATTGGCTAATTATGTTATACAACTTAGGAAGGCAATAAAATATGCTAACCATATATTCAACTATATCAACAAGATAATATATGGGCTAGTTAGAACATATAAATGAGTGCCTACAAATGACAAAATAAAAGTAATGATTGTATGGACTTCAAGATTTGTTACAAACAAGATCCATATAGGCAAACCAAGATTCTCATGAAATGATTTGATTAAGTTGTGAATGTCATTTTATAGAAGTGTATGACACATGTGAGATAATCAAATATAGTTTTAAGAGAATGTTTTTAGTTTTATTCAACAATGCTTCAAAATAAATTCAGGTGCATATTAGAGTAAAACAAAATAGAGTTTTGCTTCATAACATGTTGTCAAATTGGATAAAAACAATTTCAACTTTTGACTTTGATTATCATAAGGTTATGGTAGCTTATGTTGTTTGAAGTAGGATGAGGTAGATACTTGAAAATTTTATTATTCAAAGTGAGAGGTTTTAAACATGATATTTTATTTTTGATAGCAAAAATCACAAGTAAAGGTTTTGAAGTAGAAGCAAATCATGTTCAAGAGAGTTGGTTAAGCCCATTGTCACACATAATCATCATTAATGGCAACTAAAGACATAGATGAGTAATAGAGAATTCTAAAGATCTTAATGCAATAAGATTATGAGGGACAAGGCTAATTATCTATGGATGCAAGATTACTACACAAACACACACACACAC
Organism: Artemisia argyi; assembly: GCA_030686995.1. Taxonomy (NCBI): domain Eukaryota; kingdom Viridiplantae; phylum Streptophyta; class Magnoliopsida; order Asterales; family Asteraceae; genus Artemisia; species Artemisia argyi. The sequence goes on along the minus strand of CM060704.1, from coordinate 109,241,250 downwards.
ACACACACACACACACACACATATATATATATATATATATATATATATATATATATATATATATATATATATATATATATATATATATATATATATATATATATATATATATATATACAATACATCATAGAGTTAAGTGCTAACTAGTATTAATTATAGCATATCAATTAATACAACGAAAAATGGTCATTTAACCTACAAGATAAGCATTCGACTATTAATCATAGGTAACATTCAACATAAATGATGAATAAGAGAAATAACAGGCTCAATTACATGTATACATATATTAGTGTTAATGACGGGAGAACAGAGCAACTTATAAATTTGATCATACTAATATACTAATCATGGCATACTTAGATATAAAATGACATTAACAAGTTTATGAAAAGAAAACTTACCTCAGGTCCAGCTTTCCTTTAAGAGTGGGCATAGGAGCAATAGAAGATGTCTTAAAATTTTGCCCAAAGCATGTAGAAGTAGCAAAGACGAATTCCAACGCAATAGATATCAAGAATGGTACAACAAGAATTCTTCGTCATGAGGTAGTAACTAACACACCATAAAGTCAATGCTCCAAGAGTGAAGAGTAAATCGCCAAAACCATAGATGACCGCAACAAAGTCATAAACACCACGTGTGTAGAATGTGAAACAGAATAACGGGAACCAATGGTCATCAAAAGAAAGAGAGCGAGGAGAGCGATTCAAAAAGTAGTAAACCCTTTGTTCGTTAATTACCTAAACATGACAAAGAGCTTGGTACCCAGATTCTCATGGGTCCGAGATGATTAGTAGAGAACATCCAATGCATTTAAATGCACATGATGAGGATGTCATCGAGAAGTACAAGAATTCATCATTTGTTTGTTTTGACAAACAAACAATAACTTTCTTGACTAGAGAAATAAACAATGGATATAAACAATAATAGTTCTAAATTTTTCCACTAGGTTTAACAAATTTTATTTGTTTTGATGTATTTGTTGAGTAATCATCTTCAGTAAATCCTAAGTCGGTTTTATCATAAAATGACTTTTGAATGTTAAGTAGATATTTTAAAGATTTAGAACTATTTTCAAATTTACCCAATATTTTTGCTTTTTCTTTTTCCATTTTAATTTCATGTTTGTAGTCTTGACAATTTTTACATTCAAAATCAATTTCAATATTACTTTCAAGTCTAGACATTTTATCTTCTAAAATTATTTCTTTTTCAAAGTTATTTTCAACGGATGTTGAAGATTTATTTTTAAAAACAGTTTTTGATTCAATGTTGCAAAAGTGCTTGAAATTGTTTTCAAGTTTTGAAAATTCTAATATAAATTGATTATAGCAAAAATGTTTGGTTTTGGATTGTACCTTATTTGTAGTTGTACAATCTTCACATGCTCTACGGTGATCAATTCTGTTGTTCATGTCGCTCCATGTTTTGTTTAAAGTATTGCTTGGATCTTGGAGCATGCAATCCTTGCCGTCACTACTTGTATTTGCATTAGTAAGAAAATTCATGTAAGCCATATCTACGTCATCTTCATCGTCCTTCAATGACCATATTTGAACTAGTAGTATATGTGTTTATTTCAACTAGATATTTATCTATTAGGTTTTCTAGAGTAACTATTTCATGTGCAATATCAAGCTTATCATCTTTGGTTTTACATTTTTCTTGGTGAAATTTTAAAAGATATTTCCAAATATCATTTTCCGTTTTATAAGAAAATAATCTTTCATATTCAACTCTTGGTAGAGTTTTGAAAATAAGTAATTTGGCTTTAGTGTTTTTATCAAATTTGGTTTGAAGGTTATTATATTGATTTTCAAAATCCATTTTGGTTGGTTTAAGATCACCAATTGAAATGATATGCCAAAGATCAAGATCTATTGATTTCACATAATTTTCAAATTTGTTTTTCCATTTAAGAAAATGATCATTTTCAAATAATGGTGGTTGTTGCATAAATTCCCCTTCTAAATATTTTTCAAATTCCATAGATCGTTACAAGTTTTAAAATACAATCTATTTTAAAAATCTTGCTAGACGTGGCTCTGGTACCAATTGTGGAAAACTAGAAGGGGGGGGGGTTGAATAGTTTTGCGTCTTTTTCGTTTAATAAGAATTTGCTTTTCAAAGAATTGATGGTAATTGTAAAAACCTTTGAAGCTAAAGTATAGATACAAACTAATTCACATATATCATATATACACTACTTATTTAAAGTGTTGAATAGAAATTATAATTTCATATATCTCACTTAATTACAAGTTTGTACTAATATAGATATATGTGTCTTAGTAATTGTTTATACTTATATTTTACTAAAGTATAATTAATGTTTTAAATGGAACCTAGTTTGATCTTTGTGTAAAATCAATATATGCACAACACACAATATTAACAATATATGAAAAGCTAGTAAGTAAGCAAGCAAAGAGTGAGAGATGGAAAGATCAAACCGAGAGACAAAGGATTTATAGTGGTTCGGCTACAAGGACACCTTCCTTGCCCTACTCCACTCCCCGAGCACCGAACTCGAGAGTTTTCTTCACTAAGTCAATAACCTCCCTTATGGCGGAGAAAACCGTACACACCAAAAGCTTACACCAATTAACGACACAAAGCAAGATGTCGAGTTCTAATCGTAGCTAGAACCAATCTCACACCAAATATCACACCACTTCTTCTTCACACCTTTGCACTACTTCAATACTTCTTCACACCACAAGTATCTTCACACCTTCAAGGCACTAATGTCTTGACACCTTCAAGTCACTAATGTATTCACACCTTTAAGGCACTAATGTCTTGACACCTTCAAGTCACTAATGTCTTCACACCTTTAAGCCACTAATGTCTTGACACCTTCAAGTCACTAATGTCTTCACACCTTTAAGCCACTAATGTCTTGACACCTTCAAGTCACTAATGTCTTCACACCTTTAAGCCACTAATGTCTTGACACCTTCAAGTCACTAATGTCTTCACACCTTCAAGCCACTAAAGTCTTCACAACTTTAATCTACTAATGTCTTCTAGTCTTCTTCACTTGGAACCCTCAATATCTTCACAACAAGTCCCTATTGCTACAATCTCCTATCACCAATACTATCTAACCCTTCTTCTTCACTTCAAGTTCCACTTTACACTTACAACAATTCTAGATTCTTCAACTAAATCTAGCTAACTAATACATACACCTTATTCACCAAAGAATGAAAGATTTACAAGAAAATATAAACAAGCAACTTAGATAGCAAGATGATACTAAGTTGTAATACTTCTAATAGAAGTATTCTTCTCTTTGCACTTTGAATTTTGAGGCTTGAATCACTTTGAAACAAAGATCAAAGTATATAAGATCAAAGGATTTTTAGAGAAAGGAAATGGATGTTTAGATCAGAAAGTTTCTGGTGCAAAAAGGTAAGAAAAATATGTGGAATGATCCAATATTTATAGGGCCAGAAAATACTGTTCGGGAGCGTGCCGGTCCCCTTAATTGTAGGCCGGTCCCCTTAATGATTAAGGGGGCCGCCTAGTAAAATTAAGGGGGCCGCCCTCCTGAACGTTTGAAAAGTTTTTCTGGATAAAATTTGCCCTTTTTGGTTGGAAATTTGAAATCACATTTTTGTGGTTTAATAAAGCTATACCAAAAATGATTTACAAATATGTATAAAATGTTAAAAACATTTTATAAAATGTTATGTTCTTAAGACAAGATTTCCTTTGATCTTATAATGCACTAATCACTTTGTTTATTCATACCTTAAGTGATTAAATGGTGAAAGTGAGTATTTACTACTAAATACTTTTTTACGTCATAACCTTTGGTTTGATGAGTTTTCGTTTTGTGATTATCAAAACTTAGAGATATCGAAAGATATGAATAATGTTTTTAGTCAATTATTTATATCAACAAACCGGGAAGTCCTCACTTGGGAACCAGAAGCTCTAATGATATCAGGCGAATCGGGAATAGGAGTGGGGTTATCCCCCAAGGAGAGGCTCGCGGTTGGTATCTCTGCCCGAGGATGCGACACTAACTCGAGCCAACAATTAACATCTAACCCGCCGTTCAAAAAAAAAAAAAAAAAAAAAAAAAAAAAAAAAAAAAAAAGGTTGTGCTTTGTTGTGTGTGGTTTTTGACATATAGGCCATAGGGTTGGCACCCTTGTACTTGTGGGGCATTTTCAGAAATATCCCTCACCGGGGTGTTGGTTTATACTTATCACATTTATGGTTTTCCATACGTGTAATTTATGACATTAAACGTGTGTATATTTAACATTTTCCCACAAACACACTGAAATAATGTTTTTCTTTTCTTTTTTTTTTTTTTTTTTTTTTTTTTTTTGCATGCATATTGTTAATAAAATACAATTGAAACTAATTATTATTATTATTATTTTGTATACTTTAAAATGAAACTTTAACATACCAAATAACTTGAAACTAATTATTATTATTTTTTTTGTATACTTTAAAATGAAACTCTAACATACCAAATAACTTTTAAAACCCACGACATTCAAAACCGGACTACCATAATGCTATGCATAAGTTAGACGAAAATAAAATTTTCGTCTGACTCGCCGCAACGCACGGGTGCTATTGATATACTTTTGACATACGGTTTTATAAAAAGGGGGCGGTTATAAAGACGGGGGTACTTTTATTATAAAGACGTTTTTTTTTTTTTTTTTTAATCAAAAAGCTATAAACCTGAAAGTGCGGAAAAGAAAATATAAAGTTTAATATGTCAAACGCTTAAAACTGTCGAGGGAAAAATGGGAAAAGTCAAAGGGGGCAGGTGGGCCACCCCCGTCCCGTTAACAGTACCCTATAAAAAATGTTGAAGCTATAATTTCCATCTCTGGCATCAGTCCCATGTTGTTAAAGCTATAATTCTACATAATGGTGTAACATTCATTCCAGTATCGAGTCAAAATAATCATGAATGGCGATTAACATTGGTTGTTTGTTTATACTTTATACATACAAACGAAAGTTATTAAAAGGATAATCCAAAATATCAATAATCAATAAAATTCCATCTGCGTTCTTAAACAAGAAGTTATCAAATGAGGTAGATACTTCATAATTAAAAAAAAAAAAAAAAAAGCAATACGTAAATGATTTTTGCAAAGAGCATGACTAACTGGAGATAAGGAACCTCTTCTACATGTGGGATATAGGAGATAAGGGGCCAATATACGCCTCTTTTACTTGTCTTACTCTTCCAATTCATCTGTGCATCGATTGATATCCAAACTAAAAAGTGAAGGCAACAACTCTTCTGGTAGATCCTTTATCTCTGGGCACTTCCAAATGATAAGATGTTGGAGGGAGGTGAGGTGTTGGAGTCTCCTTGAAACTGATTAATTCCAGTTTCTTAAACAAGCAGGCATGGTAATATCCCCACGGCCACACCAAAGCATCAAGTCAAGTTTCTTGACTTTGCGCATACGTGTTTATAGACATCGAGTACTTCTTGCCTAAAAAGTCCCAAATTTCATGAACCATTAATATTATGAATTTGCAAAGTCAAAAACTAAAAGGATTCGTTCCCAAAGTCCAAATATAAGATGTACATTCTAGAAGGTTCAAAAAAACTACTACGTATATTTGTTAAAATTAAATTACAATTAGTACTCTATTTTTAATTATTACTAGGCATTCAGACGTGTGCGATGCACACGGGCTCGATCTAAATGTTCATAGTCATGAAAGCCCGTGCGATGCAAATGGGATGTATAGAAGTTTTCAAAGTTTAATACCCGTCTTTTATTTTCGTAATTTTATATTCGAGACGTATTTTTGTCATTATATATATATATATATATATATATATATATATATATATATATATATATATATATATATATATATATATATATATATATATAAGTTGTCGTGGTAGCATACATTTTGTAAACATGATAGGTATTTAAAATAGTCTATTGACATGTAATCTTTTAAGATGTATTTTTTACGTAATATTTTTTGTCTATTTATTTTGGTATTGACTCGATCGTTTTTTATTGGAAGTAACTAATATTAATACATCCGGCTAAGTTATACAACTATTTATTATGATAGTAAACAATGCCCGTGCGATGCATATGGGTTTGGTCCCTCTGGCTAACTGTCGTTAGTTTTTTCCGTTAGCTAACGACCGTTTGCAACAAACTTTTGCACCATTAGTCCTTTACTATTACTGTATTAAATGGTGTATAAGAGTTCTGTCCGTCCTCACATATAGAAAAAGATATAGAAATATATATATATATATATATATATATATATATATATATATATATATATATATATATATATATATATATATATATAGACTTAGGATCGAATGAAAAAAACTCTTAAAATGAGAAGGATGAGAAATAACTATAAGCATATATTAGAGATGCGTCGACTTGAATTATATGCATCCCTAATCTTTTAGATGCACCATAATATATTTTCTAGCTAAAAATTAGATGCATATACATATATTAGATGCATTTTAGCATGTGAGAAAAATCCTACGTATTTTTCGTCCTCTGAGTGTCTAATTTGTTGCAAGTACTACTTTGCATCGTTTTCACTTCAAAATTACTTTCGAATGTAATTGGGGTGCATCTAAATGAATAGAAATACATCTAAATCAAGTCGACGTATCTCAAATATGTAGTTATAGTTATTTCTCATCTTTCTCATTTTAAGTTTTCTTCTTACTGGATCCTTACCCTATGTATATATATATATATATATATATATATATATATATATATATATATATATATATATATATATATAGGGTAAAGATCAAATAAAAAGAAAAATTTCCGTTAAAAGAATAAAACGATTTTTTTTTAAATGTTCTCGAAAAATTACAAACAAATTCCACAAGATCGGGTATGTTGGTGCATGAAAAAGTTGTAAAGGAAGTTTATCTATAAAAGTGGATACTTTATGCGAAAAAAAGTTATAAAAAAATACGTTTGTGCATTAAATAGCTTTTTTGTGCATCGAAAAATCGTTTTTTGACGCAACTTCTTTTGACTTTTTTTCATCAAAATAACGTTGCGCGTCTAACTAAAACAACTTGAAAATTTTGTGCATAAAATTTTTTTTTGTGAATTAAAATTTTTTTTGCGCATTAAAATTCGTTTTTTGTGCATTAAAAAAAACGTATAAAAACTCAAAATTTGAAAAACTTCTTTTACAAAAGTTTTGTCCACCAACATACCCGATCTTGTGGAATTTTTTTGGAATTTTTCGAGAATTTTTTTTAAAAAAATTTCTTTTTATTCTTTTTACGGATATTTATCTTTTTATTTTAACTTTACCCTATATATATATATATATATATATATATATATATATATATATATATATATATATATATATATATATATATATATATATATATATATATGTAGAGAGAGAGAGAGAGAGAAAAAGATATTGTAATAAAAAGGATAAGATCGCTGTACAAAATCTTTTTTTTTTTTTTTTTTTTTTTGTAAATGTACTTTTTTTTAAATCTTGTAAAATCTCGATTACTAAATTGTTTTTTTTTTTTTTTTTTTTTTTGATAAATTCATATTATTTATTTATTTTTATTTTATTTTTTTAAGTTTATAAAAACTCAGAATTTTTTAATAAGTTTATAAAAAGGGTATAAGGGAAATAAGAAGATATATTTTATAAGTATTACGTATAAAGGTTATGAATGTGTATTAAATATAAGACAAAAAAGTTAGAAGTGAAACAATTATTGCATTGGAAAATACAAAGTTCAAAGAGTTTTGGTGTGTTAGTAGCACAAAAAAAATAATAATAAAATAAATCGCACAATGGTCAAGACAGATGTCGAGCAAAGTTATCAGTTTATGTAGGGTGCATTAATTGCAACGAGAGAGAGAGAGAGAGAGAGAGAGAGAGAGAGAGAGAGAGAGAGAGAGAGAGAGAGAGAGAGAGAGAGAGAGAGAGAGAGACATTAAATGCAAATGGGTGTTTAGGTGGAATCAAAGCTTTACATGGGTATATATGTAACTGTACACGTTTTTCTAAACAATGACACTTCAACCGAACAAAAATAATCATTACTACGCCGGAAGTCTATCAAGAGCTTTAAGTCCCTACGTATTTAGTCAAAGTCTAGAAAAATCGAACTACTCTAGCTTAAGATTCTAGTTTAGCTAAAATAAAAATATCCTGTTAAGTACAACATATCAATGCAAAATGGTTTTATATGAACCTGTATGTTACGCTGGTATTTGTATTAAAGTGTATGTAAGAAAACATACATGTTTTATATGAACATGCATGTTTTCTAATGCAAAATTGGAGTTCTCGCAGTTCCCGCACTTAACAGGTTCTGAAAATAAAGCCCCCTATATATATATATATATATATATATATATATATATATATATATATATATATAGTGTATCTTTATTTTCAGAAACCTGTTAAGTGCGGAAACTTCGAGAACTCCAATTTTGCATTAGAAAACATGCATGTTCATATAAAAATGTATGTTTTCTTACATACACCTTAATACACATAATACATGTTTATATAAAAACTTGTGAAGTGCAATAGAGCAATGCAAAATGGTTTTATTTTTAGAACCCTGATAAATGCGGGAACTACGAGAACTCCAATTATGCATTAGAAAACATGCATGTTCATATAAAACATGTATGTTTTTTTGTAAGAAAACATACATGTTTTATATGAACATGCATGTTTTCTAATGCAAAATTGGAGTTCTTGCAGTTCCCGCACTTAACAGGGTTCTGAAAATAAAGCCCCCCTATATATATATATATATATATATATATATATATATATATATATATATATATATATATATATATATATATATATATATATATATATATATATATATATATATGAAATTTCAATTGGGCCATTAGTTATGGATATTGAAAGCATTTTTATAATAAAGTAGACAATCTTTTGTCCAAGTAGTGCATAAAAAAACCGTACTAACCAAAAACATTTTATTGAGTCCAATATACTTGTGGGAAATGTCAAAACAAATGAGGTCGTCGATAATTAGTAATGTTTTTATAATAAATTTCAATTGGGCCATTAGTAATGTTTTTTATTTTGTTTACGCATGCATAAATATATGCATAAATCCCCATCTGAGGATCTAATTGGGGCGTGATGGTCCCCCAAACCCACCCCGTATTAATCGGGTATCTTATCGGGATGTCCTATTTGTGTGCAATTCTCGACCAAAGCCGCACCATTTCACATTTATTGTTATTTTTAGAACATTAGCAATAACGAAACTATTATTAATAACCAATTACAAACGAGCCTTATTAAGTTTTCAACAATAGTATTATACATAAATATCGATTTTGCAGTCTTCCAAATATTAAAAACTAACAATATTAGAGTAATATTTTTTATTACGTAAATACTATATAGATAAAGATATATTTGTATATGTGTACATATTAATCGGGCGGGGCGAGGTTTTCCCGCTCCCCGCCCCAAACCCGATTAAAGTCCCTGTTTAATCCCCAAACCCACCCCATAACCAGATTAGCATGCCTCGCCCCACCCCAATTAATTCGGGTTTCGTGTTTCCCTGTCGGGTTTGGTTTTTTTGTGAACTTTCACTATATATATATATATATATATATATATATATATATATATATATATATATATATATATATATATATATATATATATATCAGTTTCTTTCGCTATATATATATATATATATATATATATATATATATATATATATATATATATATATATATATATATATATATATATATATATGAAATTTCAATTGGGCCATTAGTTATGGATATTGAAAGCATTTTTATAATAAAGTAGACAATCTTTTGTCCAAGTAGTGCATAAAAAAACCGTACTAACCAAAAACATTTTATTGAGACCAATATATTTGTGGGAAATGTCAAAACAAATGAGGTCGTCGATAATTAACTAACAAATCGTATATGTGTATCAGAAACACATGTTTATTAGACACGTAAGCGTTATTGTATCAGAAATTGTTATGGTTATTTTAAATTTTTAATAAAGGGAATCTACGGAGTATTACGTAGTACTCCGTAATATTTATACAAATGACGTGTGTTTTGTGTTAATGACTGTTGCAGGAATATAATAATGACACTGTTTGTTTCAGTCTACACATTTTCCAGCCGGCTACTATTTTATTTGATATGGTCGTCAGTAGTAAAGACCAAACAGTCATCATTACCGGGGTGTTGGTTCTCTTACTTATCACATTTGAGGTTTCCATACGTGTAATTTATGGCATTATGCGTGTGTATATTTAACATTTACGCATGCATAAATATACTGAAATAATGTTTTTTTTATTTTGTTTACAAATTGTTAATTAAATACTTCTGTTACTAGTAATACTTTTTTTGTATACTTTTCATCAAGTATACGGTAAAAATAAATAAATAAATAAATAAACCATTGAAAAGTCAAATATGGACTTATATTTTGGGATGGAGGGAGTAAAGCTTTACATATAGTTTGTTCATATTATATATTGAATTGGCACATACTTCTCATCCGCTTCAACAACACATATTCTTCTCGTATTTAAACACCCTCTTGGATCCATCCTAGAACCAAACTACTTTCTTTAATGCAAATAAAAACATTTGAGATAAGGAAAATATATTGTAAAACATGTAATCAAAAAATGGTTGCAAATGGTGTTAAGTGTGCTTTTGATTATATTTATCTTCACCAAAAGATATATTTCTATTAATATAGGTATAATTTTATTTTTTTGTACTAGTAATTAACTTATCTACTCCGTAGTATTTTCTGATTTGTTTCTAATGAAGGCGTGATCGGAGTAAAATTTGATCCAACAGACGTCGAGTTATTGGAAAAGTATTCCCAACAAAACAGAATCAAAAGCAAATCCCACAATCTCCCAGAACCTTGTCTCCTCCACACTACACCAACACCTGCTCTAGCCACCCCATTGCTCCCTCAAAATCTCCATGAGATATTTTACCTCCAACCTGGCAATCCTCAACTCTCTTTTGGTGCCAAAACCAATCAAAGGCTGAGATGATTCCATGGTTCACCAATGGCTGGGATTTACTTCAAAGAAGCACAGAATAGTATCCAAGCCATTTTCTCTCACAGAACAAGCATAAGAGGAACAGGAACCCTAGTTTGCTCTTTAGTAATATTCTTAATATAACCGTAAATTTTTACATGTAAAGACGCTTAATATCACGGTTGATTTAAACGTAGTAAGATAAATTATAAACTAGAAAAAATATTTTTGGAGTTTAACAATTTAAATTTAGTATCACAGTCACTTAAAATACTTAAAGTTTAACACTTGCGAATACTTAAAATAACGTTAAATAAAATTATTGAGTATTAAAGTTAATTTAAATTATAGAGTATTAAAGCTGATTTAGAAGTTTAGTAATTCAATATAAATATTTAATAATTTAATATATATTTTTTTTAGTATTTCAGTAATTCAATATAAATATTTAGTAATTTAATATATATTTTTTTTCCAATATTATCATATTAACCTCAACTGCTTCTTATCATTGAAGTTCTAATTATACATTTTAATATCACTTTAACTATCTTTGATATTGCATCTATTTCTTCTTATTTTAATCTTTTTGTGCATACTATGCTATTATGTCATTGAATAAATAACTAAATAAAAAACATGTAATACTTAATTCATATAATTGGCATGTAGCATCTCATAATATTGCATAACTTACATCAAGTAATACAAGCCAAAAATAAATTAAAGTCATATTAACAATACATTAATATATGTATTAAAAAGTAAATACCAGTATAATGGTTACCAATATAATGGACTAGCAAGTTTGATTAAAATTTTTAAAGTCAAATATTTAAGCATATATATCTTAATGTTTTTAAATACTTAAAGGAAATTGTTCAAGTTTTATAGTCTTTTTTTTTATTTAGATATCAAGTTTTAACCACGACACGTGTCACTTTAATTATGAGTTATTTGAATTATCACACTACATAAAAATAATTAATAACTTTTATATTAAAAGAAAATTAAATGACTAAATTAAAAGAAATTAAATATCACAATATAAAAGAAAAATTAGATATCACACAACATAAAAATTAAATTTAACATTACAATTCGAATACAAAAATTACATATCACATAACAACTCGAATACATATTGAAATTTTAATTCATCCCTTGTTTTAAATAAATATCACATTACAGAAACACAACACAGTTAAATGATCTTCATATTTTTGCATCTTCTTCATAATGTTGGTCTTCGACTTCATCTTCATTTTCTTCAAATACCAAATTCTTCATAATCTTCTACTATTATTTTATAGTTTTTTCCTACTGAGGACTCTAGAAATTAATTTTGTAAAAAGTATAAATTACAAAAAATAATTTGAGTATCTTGGTTTAATTGAAACTTTCTTTAAAAGTTCTCAAGATTCATATATTTTTGTTATTTTAACAAATTATATGATTCTTAAGTACTTTAAAATCTTTCAATTAACTAGAATAAACAAGATTCATGTAATTTTAAAATGATTCAAAATTAAAATACAAAACAATCAAGTGGAAATAATACCGAACGACTTTATCAATTTTAAAACACCAGAAAAAAGGAAAAAATAATATAGGTGTTAGTTGTTGCAAAAATATGGCATTCATCACCTGATATTCGGTAAAATATATAGGTTTCATACCATGGTGATAAAATGCAAGTGATAGACGGGAAAGAGTATTTCAAATGAAGTTATACATTTTAAAATACCTCTTCCTCGTCCATATAATTTACGGTAAAATATCTAAGTTTCTTATCAGATAAAAAACAATATTAAAACCCCCAATATCGTAAATAAGCAATTGAAAGATATTTTGAAAATCAAAATACATTTTTTGTGTTTTTTAGAATGAACTACTGTAATTCAAAAGAAGTTTTCAGTTTTATAGACACAAAGGAATTAATGAAAGGCAGTTTTTTGGTAGTTGAGGAGATTTGTTTTTTTTAATTCTAGCCTTTTAAAAAGGGTTGTGTGGGCCAAAATGACTTTTTGATGTGATTGATGGTTTGAATCTCGAGGACAGACTTTTTTTTCTTCATTATGTTGTATATGAATCTAGAGAACAATAATAAATGACTTTGAGAATTAAATACTACGTATGTAATTTTTCCATTCTACTTACTATCATTTCTTGATGGACCATATTCCCAGATTTGATTATAATAGTATTTTTAATATAATAGTATTTACTACAAATGCTACATAACTTCAGGGTATTTACTCCAGTTTCTTAAACAAACAGGCATGGTAATATCCCCACGGCCACACCAAAGCATCAAGTCAAGTTTCTTGACTTTGCGCATATTGGCGGCTTCAGGGTATTTACTCCAGTTTCTTAAACAAACAGGCATGGTAATATCCCCACGGCCACACCAAAGCATCAAGTCAAGTTTTTGGACTTTGCGCATACTGGCGGCTTCAATCCACTTCTCTTGAATCAGCATATTGCCAAAGTAACCAGCACAACATAAATGAAAACTATCCAAATCAACGGTTTTGTTAGTTAAAGCCCACGACACAAGCTTTTCAAAATAGTTCGTTTTAAAGTTCTACGGATGTTGGAAGACCTCTCCTCTCAAGGACTATATACCAATCATCTACATTTCCATTAAAATGGCTTCAAGAATTGGTAACACACATCCTTGAAATAGAACCAACCACTTCGGTGGAACATTTAAGTTTCTTACCAAGGTAAAAAGATCATCTTGCAGAACATAGTAAAGGTTTAAGATCTATTATTGAGGCCGGTATTCCCCAGGTATCTTTTGGTGGAGAATCATTACCACAACATCCATATTTAATACCAAAAAAGATAAAGTCTAACTCCTCTTTCAAAAAAGATAAAGATCTATTATGGAGTCGTTCAAAAAAATGAAATGGAGTCGTTCAAAAAAATATTAGTCGTTCAAAAAAATGAAATGGAGTCATTCAAAAAAATGAAATGGGGTCTTTCAAGGATAGAAAAAACAAGAATCAAGTTGTTCAAAAAATCATAAAAACCAAGAAAGCCGAGGACAACTACTTTAATTACGAATGTAAGACCATTTATTCTACAGTAGTATTTTTACAAATGACGTGTGTTTTGTGTTAATGACTGTTGTAGGAATATAATAATGACACTGTTTGTTTCAGTCTACACATTTTCCAGCCGGCTACTATTTGATTTGATATGGTCATCAGTAGTAATGACCTAACAGTCATCATTACCGGGGTGTTGGTTCTCTTACTTATCAATTTTGAGGTTTCCATACGTGTAATTTATGACATAATATGCGTGTGTATATTTTTTTTTTGAAAGGTGAATTTCAACTTAGAAACGACCACCTTCGCGGACAGCGAAGGCCCCATCGTCACCCCGCCAGACTATGTTGTCTTAACCGGGTCCACGCTGATCTCAGGTGGTAACGGGTTTCCCCTGGAAACCGTACTGCCTCCACACAAGTTTACCTTGCTGGAGAAACAGCCGGATGAAAACCGGGCCATGCTCAAGATTTGAACCCCCGCAATGAGTGGCTTGAAGGTTCAAATATATCATTGCAATATATCTCCGGAACAATATGGTCTACAAGTGGACCACAAGTGAGGACTTCCCGGGTGGTCACCCACCCGGTACTACTCCCACTTGTGGCTCGCTTAACAAGTTAAGCCCCACCCACTAGACCACAAGTCTTTAACATTTACGCATGCATAAATATACTGAAATAATGTTTTTTTTATTTTGTTTACAAATTGTTAGTAATTAAATACATCTGTTACTAGTAATACTTTTTTTGTATACTTTTCATCAAGTATACAGTAAAAAAAAATAAATAAATAAATAAAAAATAAAAAAAAAAACCATTGAAAAGTCAAATATGGACTTATATTTTGGGATGGAGGGAGTAAAGCTTTACATATACTTTGTCTATATTATATATTGAATTGGCACATATTTCTCATCCGCTTCAACTACACATATTCTTCTCGTATTTAAACACCCTCTTGGATCCATCCTAGAACCAAACTACTTTCTTTAATGCAAATAAAAACATTTGAGATAAGGAAAATATATTGTAAAACATGTAATCAAAAAATGGTTGCAAATGGTGTTAAGTCTGCTTTTGATTATATTTATCTTCACTAAAAGATACTTTTCCATTAATTCAGGTATATTTTTATTTTTTTGTAGTAGTAATTAACTTATCTACTCCGTAGTATTTTTTGATTTGTTTCTAATGAAGGCGTGATCGGAGTAAAATTTGATCCAAGCGACGTCGAGTTATTGGAAAAGTATTCCCAACAAAACAGAACCAGAAGCAAATCCCACAATCTCCCAGAACCTTGTCTCCTCCACACTACCTCAACACCTGCTCTAGCCACCCCATTGCTCCCTCAAAATCTCCATGAGATATTTTACTTCCAACCTGGCAATCCACAACTCACTTTTGGCGCCAAAACCAATCAAAGGCTGAGATGATTCCATGGTTCACCAATGGCTGGGATTTACTTCAAAGAAGCACAGAATAGTATCCAAGCCATTTTCTCTCACAGAACAAGCACAAGAGGAACAGGAACCCTAGTTTGCTCTTTATTAATAAGTCGATTGTAAGCCCTCAAAGGCATTTTTTTTTTTTTTGGATTATGTACTGCTTTTAGGTGTAATCTGCTTCCATTAAAGTATTTTAAGTTTTTAAGCTTTTAAGCTTCTAGCATTAGCCATGCAATTCCTTTTAAAGTTAATAGAAATATAAAGTTTTTAATTGAAATATGTTTGTGTTCCATGACGGTTAAAATTTTTCGTAAGCTCTCATTTGCTCCTAGGTTTCATCTCATTGAATTTTATGTTTATTTCATACAAGTATTAGTTAAAATATCAGTTTCATAGATTAATTTCTTTATTTGCTTCATTAAGTTTTCATAACAGTTTTCATAAGGGTGTTTGGATCAGATGGTGAATCTGTACTGTTTATCGTGTGTTATAGAGGTAGAACTTAGCTCAGACAACATGCATTAGAGTAATGAATTGTATTATAGCATAAAATACTTGGTCCATTATAGTGTATTATAGTGATAGTTTTCTTAGTGAAAATATGTTTATAACCTTGACTTGACATACCAGGATGTTTACATTAAAGTAAACATAGGCTTGTTTCTTTTTTTTTTCCACATTAAGTGGGTTGGCCAAAACAAATAGGGTTGGATCAGTTGGAAAACCCCTTGTCTCTTAACCAAGAGGTCAAGGGTTCGATCCTCACTCCCTACAAAAGGCCGGAGGTCCTTTTCTACCTTTGGTAGAACCGGAAGCAGCCTCTCTACCTTAGGTAGGGGTATGGTTGTCTACGTCTCAACCTCCCCCATACACCGTGGAAGACGGTATTGGGACCCATAACCCGTGGAAAACGGTATTGGGAGTTACTTTACTTTACTTTTTTATTAAGTGGGTTGGCCCCTTTTTGTTAATGGGTCTTAATGGGGAGGAGGAGCACCCTTTGCTTCCTCTCCTCCATTTAACAGAAAAAGAAACATATTATATGTGTGGTCCCACCACTATCTCCCCATTAAGACTAATTAACATAAACATTTAACCCATGTTATGACATACCATTTGACGACTCAATTACTTCTAAAACCATAACATATACTTTAACACTTGATGACACACTTACAACCATTAAGACCAACGGGGGTACCACATTGACTTGAGCTCGGTATCTACCTAAGCTCTTACGTAAGGAAAAAGGTGAAGGTGATTTTATAGTAGTCTGGATTTACGTCCTTTTTCTCGAAGAGGACAATAAATTATTAAGAATCGCAGAAAAAAAATTCAAAAGCAAATCGTTTTCATGGTTAATGGTATGGTGATATTAGCGACCGATACAAAAGTCAAGATCAGATCTTTGATTTTTGTAAAAACGTCAAGATCAGCTCTTGATATCACATAAACTTTTAATATAAAATTTAATATCACAATAACATATTTTAATATCACAGAAACCTTTTTTTCTTTTCTTTTTTTTTTTCTTTTTTAATAATATTGTTAATATAACCGTAAATTTTTACATGTAAAGAAGCTTAATATCACGGTTGGTTTTACAATATCACCGTTTCATAAAAATCTGAATAAATAAATAAATGAAAGAAGTCTAAAGTTATCAGTCCCTCCCTCGAACTCGAAGTCACATCCACAAACACCAATCAAAACAGCAAATGGGTTTTCACTTTTCAGTGTGTTTAGTATATTAAAGGGAAACCTGATACATTTGAATTAAAATAAAATAAATGTTTTGCAATAATGACAATGTACAATCATAATACATGAGAGGATCCTGAATTCCTTAAAACTCACGTAAGAATTTTTTTGTATCATATTATTCCCATATATTACTCCAAAGTGTTTTTCTAACTTGTGCCCCAGGGGCATTTTCTAACTTGTGCCACAGTGGAAACTAGTTGTGACGCACCACAGTACAGTAGTAGATGTCTATGATATAGTAATTTTTACTATAATGAAAGTAGGTTTATAATGTCAAAATGTCTCAACAAAAATACATGTTATCCAGTCATGATCCTGTTTCCAAAAGAGTAAAAAAAAAAGAAACAGGGCAGCGTTAAACCTTTTTTATTCGATACATTTACTGATCGGTTTACAGCTGGACATGCCGCTTTGAAAGCCGCCTCGTGCAAAGTATGAGTGTTACAGTGATATTAAAAAAATCATAGTATCATAATACCTTTAACCCATGAAAACGATTCTTTTTTCTATTTTTTTTTCAGCGATTCTAAATTATATTTTTTCTTCTTTCTTTTTACAACTTTTTATATGTTTTTTGATGTTTGATTTTTTTTTTTTCTTTTGAATGTTACTACGATATTAATCAGCACCATCCCTACTTAATATAATAATAAATTTTTCAGCGATTCTAAATTATATTTTGTCCTCTTTCTTTTTACTAC
This sequence comes from Artemisia argyi, assembly GCA_030686995.1. Taxonomy (NCBI): domain Eukaryota; kingdom Viridiplantae; phylum Streptophyta; class Magnoliopsida; order Asterales; family Asteraceae; genus Artemisia; species Artemisia argyi. The sequence continues at coordinate 109,223,163 of CM060704.1, read as the reverse complement.
TTTTTATATTTTTTTGTTTTTGATTTTTTTTTCTTTAGAATGTTACTACGATCTTAATCCGCACCATCCCTACTTAATATAATAATATATAAAATGAGAAGGGTAAGAAGTAATTCTAGCCACACATTATTATTATTATATATACTAAAACCCATTGGGATGAATAGTAAAAGCACTGTTTTGCACTGTTCATTATTGCAAAGTTAGTCCTTAACGCCCGTTAATTATATATACTAAAACCCATTGGGATGAATAGTAAAAGTACTGTTTTGCACTGTTCATTATTGCAAAGTTAGTCCTTAACGCCCGTTAATATTGTATAGAAAAACCCCCTCACGTTAACTTTTAATTTCAAAGTTAGTCAACATACCCACAATCTCAGGCCGTAAAAAATCATATTATTTTCGTAAACACTTTTCGGAAATAGTACTTGCGGTTATCAACCTTTTGCATATATAGTCCTTAATAACAAAAATAATTTTTTTACAACCGTTTCATTAAGAGTTTGGATTAAACAAAACATTCCCGCAGCAACGCGCGGGTACCCCACTCGTTATTATTATATATACTAAAACCCATTGGGATGAATAGTAAAAGCACTGTTTTGCACTGTTCATTGCCCTATTTTCGCTTTTAGACCCTGTGGTTATAGATCTATTGCAAAGTTAGTCCTTAACGCCCGTTAATATTGTATAGAAAAAGCCCCTCAGGTTAACTTTTAATTTCAAAGTTAGTCAACATACCGACAATCTCAGGCCGTAAAAAATCATATTATTTTCTTTAACACTTTTCGAAAATAGTACTTGTTAACTATTTGTATTCTGATAATACACTAATAAAAACAGTTATTTGGAAAGTAAATTAGAATAAAGACAAAATAAATTCTAAGAGGTACTTATTACAAAACTAGGGAAAAAAAGAAAAGAGGTATTTATTACTAGTAATATTTAAATAAATAAAAAAAAAAAAAAAAAAAAAAAAAAAAAAAGGTATTAATAATACTACTAGAAGCTAATCATCAATACACACTTTTGAAGCAAGGAACCCTTGATAAGGGTCAATTTTAGAGTTCCTTGACTACCAGGAACTAGATCAAACACAAAAAGTAACAAAATCCTAGACAAACAACATCAAAATTCTACACAATAAAACATCTTAAAATCATAATAATGTACGCATTCATCAACATCGATACAAGAAACATAAATTGCATAAACTCAATGACCCACACCCAATAACCATAAAACACCCAAAAACCATCGGGGGAATTGCATATATATCCCTCCAAAGACTCGTAATCGCGTATATATCCAACCGAAACTCATAATAGTTTATATATCTTATAATCTTTGTACAAATTGGTTGGAGATTAATATAAATTTACCTTTAGCACCAAAAAAAAAAGAAAAAAAAAAGGCTTATATATCATTCCAAATCCTTAAAATTGTCAAATATATGCATGCAAAACTCAACCCTACCTTGGATCTTCGGTGGAACATTTAAGTTTCTTGCAAAGGCTCCATCAGGCCCAATAGAAACCTGGCGAATATAATAGGTGGAGGAGGAGTCCTTGCCTCACCATCTGCATTTACAAGCTTTATAATCGATCGGGAAACCACAGAAACACCATCTATAAGCTAGCATCAAGCGTTACAATGAATAGATATGGGGATACGAGGGTTAGAATACCACTCTATCCAATTACAAAAGTTTTTGCTACATCTACTAGAAATCTAATTGAACGAGTGAAGCTTCACATCATTTAGAATCACATCATTGTTCCTTCGGTTGTTCTTGAAAGTTATCTCGTTTTTATTCCGCCAAAGAATCCAAATAGCTGATTAAATCACACCATCAAAAAGGTATGAGAGAGTAGCTGATTGAATCCAAATAGCTTACCCATCAAAGTTATCCTTTTAAATTTGATGATTACTGATATAAAAAACAGTTTTCAAGTAAATCATCAGTCAAACAAACCCGATTTGGGACCACAAATTCTCATGAATGTTCTCTCAACTGCGAACTCTTTTTTTCGTGGATTGAAAGCACAGTCATATGACCGTTTGTATGCATTGTCTGAGTGATCCAATCCCAAGTACTATGCAAACTTCCACTGATCCCATCACTAAATAATCGAACGGCTTTATTGATCAGCGTCTTTATTGCATCAACAAGGACTCCTTCTTTTTCACATTCGACGCACCCGTATTTTCGGTGGAACATTTAAGTTTCTTATCAAGGTAACTAAGATCAACTTGGGAGGACTAATAATTAAGAGGTTTTAGAACGTCAGATTCCTCAACATCACTTTCTATATTCACAAGATGGATAAGCAGTTCGGAAACCACCGTAAAACAACCTACATTTTGAAACATGATATGTGTATGAAAGTGATTCACGAGCCACAATTTGAATTTATAGACAATTGTTGGGTTTAGGGTAATAAATATGAGTAATTGAGAAGATGGGGACGGAGTTCTCGGTCACAAAATTTTTAAAAGGTTAATGACGAAAAATGTTTGTTTAAGCTTATATGTGGTTTATTAGCTTATTTGTGTTTCAGCTTATATCATAGTAGGGATGGTGCGGATTAATATCATAGTAAAATTCAAAAAAAAAATCAAAAAAATCTGTAAAAATAATAAAAAGATACGGAACAAAAAATTATTAAAATCGATGACAAAAATTGGAAAAAGAATCGATTTAATGGTTAAAAGGTATTATGATACTATGATTTTTTAATATCACTGTAACACTCATACTAATGTTTTGATTTTTTTTAATATCACCGTAAGTTCACTAGAAGAAGTGATAAACACACTGAAAAGTGAAAACCCATTTGCTGTTTTGATTGGTGTTTGTGGATGTGACTTCGGGTTCGAGGGAGGGACTAGTTAATTTAGGGTCTGAGCAATTTTTTTTATTACTGTTATTTATTTATTTATTTTTAGCTGTCCAGTAGTTAATAGCTAAGGTGTCTAGTTAATTTAGGGGACTTTTACCGGGTCAGCATGTTCGTTGTTTCCATGCTTCTGGCTGGATTCAGGTATGGGGGGCTCCGGAATGGACTGGCGTATATGACGTACTCCTACCTGACCTCGGAAATGTGGGGGTCTTGGCACCTTTAACCTCGCCATGCTAACAAAATGGTGGTGGTGTTTCCACACAGATTCAAACTCACTAGTTTGGAAAAAAAATAATTACATCTCTATTTGTGGGAACCAAGGAGGGTTAGCCCTTGGACAACAATTATTGGTCTCAAGTTAACACTAACTTAGAGAATGTTTTTAGAAGGAAAGTTGATAATGGCTCCACTTTTGAGTTCTGGAATGATACATGGCTTGGTACTTCCTCCTTCAAATCTGTCTTTAACAGGTTGTTCATGCAGGAGTAATCGAAAAAAAGGGTGATTGATGTCCAAATACATACTTTGTGTGTTCTCAGAACATGATCATTCACCATCAGCCCAACTGTTACTTCATAAACTGAATTACGACGATTAGTTTATCATTATTGAAAATCATTTGTATCAAGATGACATAGTATTACCCAATTAACAAAAAGAAAGTATTTAATTTTTTCAAAACTGAAACATTATTGTTAGGAATAAAAAAAAAATGGTTATTTCAAAAATGGTAGAATCAACCTAAAAATCAGAAACGGATGTAATTTGTAATTTCAACAACGGTTATTCCTTTTTGATGTAATAACGTTATACTTGTTTTAAGGATGAATCTTAAACTCTCGTGTTATTCGGATGTAATTTGTATTATTATGAATTTTCATTATTATTTCAGAGCAGTTTAAATCTACAGGCAAAAACAATTGTAGCAAAATTTGATAATTTTTTGAAATTTCTCTTCAGTGACAACTTTTATAGTCACTTAACCTCTTTGATAGTGACAACTTACATAGTGAATACACTAACTTATGTTTCACTCAAAATGATGCCTTTCTTTGCCACTTATCTACTCAAATACTAACGTTATACTTGTTTTAAGGATGAATCTTAAACTCTCGTGTTATTTAGATGTAATTTGTATTATTGTGAATTTTCATTATTATTTCACGGCAGTTTAAATCTACAGGCAAAAACAATTGTAGCAAAATTTGATAATTTTTTGTAATTTCTTTTCAGTGACAACTTTTTTTGTCACTCAACCTCATTGTTAGTGACAACTTACATAGTGACTACTCTAACATATGTTTCACTCAAAAAATGACGCCTTTCTTTGCCACTTAGTGACGGATTTGCCTAGTCACTAAAAGGTCAATATTCAATTTCGTCACTAATTAATTGTGACGGAGTTTATGTGACGACTAGCGACGAGCATGATTCGTGACACATCTGGTTTAGTGACGAAGTTTCAAATATTAGTGACGAACTCCTAAATGAAACACTCTTTTGTAGCTTTGCTAACATCTTGACCTACTAAATTCCAAGCTTTCTAGAATATTGCTGAGAAAACACTGGATCAGGTGCCTTATTATCACCAGGATTAAAAAAATTGCATCCTTAATTTCCTTGTTAGTAACTTCTTTAGTCATCATATCTTTAATCATCATATATATTAGTGTTGGAAGAAATCCAACAAACCGGTTTCTAGAGCGGAACCACGAATCAAGAACTACTCCAACAAGACCTCGGCAAAGGGTTATGATCCCTTAATGCCGAGTGGCACCAACACGCACATGAGATATTTACACTCAAACGTTTATTAAACGAGAGCAAGAAAAGAAGGTACAAATAAAACCTCACCCCCTCATCCCTATTTATAGAGAATGAAGGGGGAGAAACCTAATCCTTGGTGAACAAGGATTCTACAATTGATCTTCCTAATACATGACTAACCTCCTTAAGTTTGAGCTAAACTACAACTAGCCCCCTAAACTTATATCCTAACTATTACACACTAATATTCTAACAATTAGCTTCTTCAGTACAGATCTTTATTGTGACTAGATTTTCAGCATCAACAATATTTTCCACAGCATCCTCTTCACCCAGAAACTGAGTACCTACATCATCCCACTCAAAACTCTGCCCATTTTCATCACAAATAACATCAATTCTATTTCTTTGTTGCTTCCTCAGCTCCCTACAGCTTTATGGAAAAAAGCATTATTATTACTCATTCAGATGTGTCAATCCGTATAAGCAATTGGGCTAGCTTAGTTGGCCACCAAGATTCCTTAGGGGGCTTGGGGATCAGGGAAGGTCTCAAGTTCGAGTCCCACCCGAGACTTTTAACCCTTCAGACGGAATAGGAGGAAGCACAGGCGGGGAGTTCAAGGTCAGCATACTACCCAATTGAAACATACTGTGACCAGCAACTTCCTTCTTCCATTCTTTCTCCATTAAGGCTATAAATTCCGCTTTCTCAGCAACATAATTTGCAAATTGAAGGATTTCTTCTTTTGCCCCATTCCATTAACCATGAAAACGATTTGCTTTTGATTTTTTTTTCTGTGATTCTTAATAATTTATTGTCCTCTTCGAGAAAAAGGACATAAATCCAGACTACTATACTTTGTGTGTTCTCAGAACATGATCATTCACCATCAGCCCAACTGTTACTTCATAAACTGAATTACGACGATTAATTTATCAGTATTGAAAATCATGTGTATCAAGATGACATAGTATTACCCAATTAACAAAAAGAAAGTATTTAATTTTTTTCAAAACTGAAACATTATTGTTAAAAAAAAAATAAAAAAATAAAAAATAAAAAATAAAAAAAAAAAAAACAACAACAACAACAACAACAACAACAACAAACAACAACAAATGGTTATTTCAAAAATGGTAGAATCAACCTAAAAATCAGAAACGGATGTAATTTGTAATTTCAACAACGGTTATTCCTTTTTGATGTAATAACGTTATACATGTTTTAAGGATGAATCTTAAACTCTTGTGTTATTCGGATGTAATTTGTATTATTATGAATTTTCATTATTATTTCAGAGCAGTTTAAATCTACAGGCAAAAACAATTGTAGCAAAATTTTTAAAAGGTTAATAACGAAAAATGTTTGTTTAAGCTTATATGTGGTTTATTAGCTTATTTGTGTTTCAGCTTATATCATAGTAGGGATGGTGCGGATTAATATCATAGTAAAATTCAAAAAAAAAAATCAAAAAAAAAAAAAATAAATAATCAAAAAAATCTGAAAAAAATAATAAAAAGATACGGAACAAAATATTAGTAAAATCGACGGAAAAATTGTAAAAAGAATCGATTTAATGGTTAAAAGGTATTATGATACTATGATTCTTTTAAAATCACTGTAACACTAATACTTATGTTTTGAATTTTTTTAATATCACCGTAAGTTCACTAGGAGAAGTGATAAAGACACTGAAAAGTGAAAACCATTTGCTGTTTTGATTGGTGTTTGTGGATGCGACTTCGGGTTCGAAGGAGGGACTGATAACCTTCAGACTTCTTTCATTTTTTTTATTTATTCAGATTTTTATGAAACGGTGATATTGTAAAACCAACCGTGATATTAAGCTTCTTTACATGTAAAAATTTACGGTTATATTAACCATATTATTAAAAAAAGAAAAAAAGAGAAGAAAAAAAAGTTTTCTGTGATATTAAAATATGTTATTGTGATATTAAATTTTTTATTAAAAGTTTTTGTGATATCAAGATCTGATCTTGACGTTTTGTCAAAGATCAAGGATCTGATCTTGACTCTTGTATCAGTCGCCAATATCACCATACCATTAACCATGAAAACGATTTGCTTTTGAATTTTTTTTTTCTGCGATTCTTAATAATTTAGTGGGCTCATTAAGGCCCAGCCGATCAAAGTGCCCGAGCTCGTTTAGGCTGTTAGAAACTTAGAATATGGCAGAACCTTATGCAGCGTACATAAAGTTCACATGATTAGTAGGTCCCTTCATGATAAACACTGTCCTTAAAGAATATTATCCCCCACTATCAACGCTGGTGGGATACGAGACTAATTTCTTCCCAGGATTCGACCTCAAAGAACAGAACCTTATGCAGCGTACATAAAGTTCACATGATTAGTAGGTCCCTTCATGTATCGATTGATTTTGTAGACAAAACTTGTCAAAGTTACAAATATTAATCATTGGGCATGATGTAATTTACATGTCTAAAATTGAACAGTTTGTTATTAAAGGAGGCAGATTTTTATTTACCCAAAACGTAATGTGTTTATTTTGTCTAATGAGTACTATGACTTGGATATTTAGACGATTTGCCAACAGTAGGGTATATATTATTGAGTATATCAAAATGATATGTTTGCCTATTTGTATTTAAATACTTGAATAGAAACCACGGATTATGGTTTAGAATGCAACAAGATCTTTATAATGATAAAGTGATGCAAGTTGGATAATTGATAAAAAAATATTACGGAGAATTAAGTGTTGGATTTTACACTTGGTATAAGTGTAGTATCTTGTGATCAATGGAAAAAGTTAAGTTGTACAACGTATTCAACTATTGCATCACAATTCGTTGTTTTTGTTTTAAGGAATTATAATGGTTAAAGAACACATTTTATACTATCCCAAGTTATGTGTTCGTTCAGACCTACAAGATGAAGAGGTTGAAGTTAATCTTCTTAATAGTTCTTTTGAAAAAGTGCAAACGCAGGGCATGATTAAAAGAAACTACCTATATGAGTATGAAGTTTTGCCGCCTCAAGAAGCTTGGACTTGGCTTCCTATATACTCATGAATGGATAAGGACGCATGGCTTGTAAAGCGTCAAGTATAAACATAAGAGATCCCATGCATCTTTTGATGCCAACCGGACCCTTCCCCATGGACCCAGCCCTAGGCAATGATCACATGTTCTCATTGACCTAATTAGTCAGGAATGGTGTCTAATTAGTCATTGACAAACAAGAGTCCCGAAATGCGTACTCCTAGTCCAACTGTCCAAGCAACACTCCCCAAACTGAGAGCACCGGAGGTAACTCATTTGTTGTAATTATATGACAGTTTTTATGACCACTTTTTGCTAGAAATGCCCCTGGGGCACAAGTTAGAAAAACACTTTGGTGTCGTCGGTAAATTACACTAAAAGTAGAACGACAACGAGAGAAATCCCGACGACACATTGTCGTCGGTAAGTTACACTAAACGCCAAAAAAATACTTGACCGAGAGCGACAAGCGTTGAATTTTTTGTTAACTAAAATCCTAACAACATTTCGTTGGTATTATATTCGTCAAATTTGACTTTCCAAACGACATTACAAATCGATAAACATCCAACATTAAAGCGTACTAATTACATTACAAATCGATAAAAGTTCAAACTTTAAAACGAACGAATTACATCACAGATCGATAAAATTTTAAACATTAAAGCATACGAGTTACATCACAGATCCAGAATGTGCTTTGATGTATAAAAATCTTGGTTTTGGTTCGACCCACCAAGAGACGGGTGTATGCTATGTTCGATAATATAATTCTATTAAACAACTACAAAGATTTTCCATGTCACTTAACAGCTCACGGAGTATCGCATCCGACTGACATACGTGGTCGTGGTCGTCAGGATTCCTTGCCATTTCAAGTCTTGCCTCCAGCATCCTTACTCTTGTCTCTAGCACCTGTTTTTGTGATTCCAGCTTGTTTATCCTAAGATCTTTGGCATTACAATTTGAGCACTCTGTATAGGTGCAGATCCAGAACCTTGAGATGTTGATGCAAATCCAGAACCTTGAGATGTTGAAGCAGAGGAGATAACTCTTAAGTGCTCGATCATCAAATTGACTCTTCCACATAAAACATCCACATCCATGATATTTTTGTCTTGGCTGTTACATAATAAGGAAATTATAAGAGATTACAACCCAATTAGTAGTATATTTACATAAATAAGAAATGTATTATTGTTTACCTTCGAAAGAGGACATGCATAATATTGCCATACATAGCTATCTGGTTGATATGATGTTCTTAGTTTATATTTCCTATTCCACAATAACAGATAAAAGGATTACATCGCTGCATCTCAGGTTCTGAAATTGGTGTGAAGACAAGAGGTTGTGAGGTTGAGTGGTTTTGAGGATAAGAGTGTATATAATGTGTTTGTGAGGATAGAGCATATCTGCTAGCTTTTGGTGAAAAGTTTTGGTGGGAAAATGTTTGGTGGGAAGTTCTGGCGCAAAGTATTCGATGGGAAGCATTGGGAATATATGTTTTGAGAGTGGTAATATGGCTTTAATAGACAACTGCAAGGATTTGGGATGCATATCCATAGCAATGTAACCGATTCCTATAAACAGGACATGACAAATGCATTAATCTACAATGATATATCGAAAAGTTACATTATTCGGCTCAAGACATGACAAATGCATTAAACTAGTACATGTTATGCATATCAAGAACATCTCAAATAATCCGTTTAACATGTTATGCATATCCATAACATATCGACTCATCCGTTTAAATGCTATGCATATTCATAACACATCGACTCATCAGTTAAGATGTTATGCATATCCATAACATCTCGATTGATTCGTTTAACATGTTATGCATATCCATAACATCTCGACTCATTCGTTTAACATGTTATGCATATCCATAACATCCCGACTTATCCATTTAACATCTTAATTAGGCATATCCACAGCATCTCGACTCATCGTTTAACATCAGCTTATCCATATCCATAGGATCTCAACTCATCGTTTAACAGGTTATGCATATCCATAACATCTCAACTCATCCGTTTATAACATGTTATGTATATCCATAGCATCTCGAAACATAATATGTGTATGAAAGTGAATCACGAGCCACAATTTGAATTTATAGACAATTGTTGGGTTTAGGGTAATAAGTATGAGTAGTTGCGAAGATGGGGAGTTCTCGGGGAAAGTGCTAACATTGAAAGTTATAGTCACAGACTCATTGTTATAGTCAATGGAAAGGTATGTTCACCATATAGTCTTTTCAAAATTACGTAGTACTAGTAATTTAACAAAATGAGTACAATGTTCAAAAAAAAAAAAAAAAAAAAAAAAAAAAAAAAAAAATGAGTACAGGAGATTCATCAAGTCTAGAAAGAGTTATGGGGTTTGAATGTAAAGTGTGTTTTAGGGCATAGGATTGGCGGGTCAAGTAATAAATATACGTAGTGGAGAAGATACAGAGTTCTTAGGAAGGTGCTTAAATTAAATTTGTAGTAAATGTTCGGATCAAAATTATAAATTGCGCGAGGCGGGGCCTTAGCGGTTACGGGGAAGCTTTTGCGTTATTTGCGACTTATGGCAGGTTTCATTTTTTTCCTTGACTAGAATTAAATATAAACAACTTAATGCCACACCAAATAAATTTAGGTTTAAGGGTTTAGGAGTGGTTAGGTTATGTATCATTTAATACCAAACCAAATTAATAAGAGATAAATTATGGATTGTGTGCCACAATTCCTTACTATATTCGATTTGTGAACTTGAATTACAAACTATTACTCCATCAATTAAAAAACTTAGTACGCAAGAATGTGTACACTTTATTCTGTCCGATCAAACATTATTTAAAAAATGTATAAGAGGCAGTATACATGTTAATTTAGTCGAGCTAAAAAATGAAAGTTGCCCTAAGTCGGAAAAATGTTCAGCCGTAAGTCGATATAATTATATGAAAATAGATTTATAACACTTGTGTCACCTACTTCTTTGATGTTGCAAATTCGAGTAGATTTATCATACTTGACCGAACAAGGATGGCTTGCTCCATTAGCATTAGTCCTGCACCGCAAACGCTTAGTTGACCAGTCAATAAGGGAGTCTTTAAGAAAATGGTCTGGGTAATTAAATCTCAACTCCTGGCAAATTAGGTTAATGAGAATAGGTCATCATTGTCTGGGGCTGGGTCCGGCTAGTATCAAAATATATGAATGCATTTGGTTTTAAATGTATTTTCATTGCTATAATTTTCATCAAGTATTATATAACGTAAATAAAAATTAGGTCAAAGTTGAACAAAAAAACACTCCAAACAATTTATTGGTTGATCTTTATAACAAACTTATCAAGAACGCTAAAGAAAGAATCATGGAAGAAGATAATATAATATCGAAGCATCAGGAGAAAGTTGATGCACGTAAGTAAGAAATAGAAGAATGGCAGCAGAAAATTGAAGGCGTATACGAAAGTATTGAAAAACCTTTATCTCTTCACTAACTTTTCTTTTAGTTATTACTAAATTAATTAATTAATTAATTAATTAATTAATTAATTAATTGATTGACTGATTAATTTTTTTGAGCAAATTTCTGTTTGTATAATTAACTAATGATTAAACAAACAATTTATGTTTTGTTTATTTAGCCAGTTTTAACTACTTTATTAACACTAAAGGACATTTTTTTTAATGCATTGAACAGTTAGGTCTTTCCATAATTTCATGCATGGGAGAGTGGGAAGTCGCATTTAAATGCTGGGGGAGTATTCGTCTACCGTAATCATTGCATAGAACAGTCGGGTCCTTTCAAAAGTAATTCGGCTTGGACTAAAGTTTACTTTTAAAAGTAACATTGACAATTGATAATAGGTCATTAGTTTTCATAAAGTAACATGTTTTAATTCAAATATTTTGAAAATGGGATATTGATGTTTTTCAAATGGGTATATTTGATATTTGCAAATCGGGTTGGGTATATATGAAATTAGAAGAACTTTTTTTAGGGGGAGATATGAAATTCTCCGTTTTTTTGGAATTTTTATTATTATGAGTCCTACCGTGATATTAACATTTTACTTAAAAAGTTTCTTGGATGTTAGTAGAAAAAATTAATTTCACTGCTTTTTCTTTTATTACGATATTAAGAACAGTTACAGTTATATTAAAAAAAATTAACTGATATTAACTTTAATATTATGAAAGCATGATAATTACGTGATATTAACAAAATCGATAATATCATCATACCTTTTAACCATGAAAATGATTTTTTTTTTAAATTATTTTCAGCGATTCTTAATAAATTGTTGTCCTCTTTCTTTTTTTTGTTTTTTCAGATTTTATTGAATTGTTTTTTTTTTAATGTTATTGTGATATTATCCGCTCCATCCCTAATTAAAATCTAACCCGCACCGGATCCCATATATGAGTACGAAACTTGAAAAACAACTCACTTAAATAATGCACACTTCAGTAATAGGTATAAATTCAAAATAATGTGAATAAAAGTCACAAAAGTAGTATAATTTACACAAACATCGTGTAAAAGTTAACTAAAAATAATTTTGTCTACGTTACTATGTACTGAATTCGTTTCGAAGAAAGAGTCAAATGATACATTCTCCAATGTTAGATTGACCAATTACCAACCACATTGTCTAGCATTTATAACAAGAAACCAACCAATGCAAGTTGATCATCTAGTTACTTTACAAACCAAACGTGCCTCTTGCCTAGCCAAAGAGTAAAAGACACACAACTGACCGTGCACAACCATACTTGTAGTGTTGCAACACCCCTTGTACTATGAGGAAAATAGGAATGATAAGAAGTAACAACAACCACACATTTCAGATGCACCTACAAAAGTGGATGCATCTTCTATATATATATATATATAAATATATATATATATATATATATATATATATATATATATATATATATATATATATATATATATATATATATATATATATATATTGTGTGTGTGTGTGTCTATATATATAGGAAGGGATCTGGTGCGGATCTTGTGTTTTAAGTAGGGATGGTGCGGATTAAAATCATAGTAACATTCAAAAAAAATCAAAAAAATAATAAAAAGAAGAGGACCAAAAATAATTAAGAATCGCTGAAAAACAGTTGTAAAAAGAATCGTTTTCATGGTTAAAAGGTATTATGATACTATCATTTTTTTAATATCACCGTAAGTTTTTTAGTATTGTAATGAAAAGAAGTATGATATTAAGTTTTTTTTACTAATATCAAAGTAATTTTCAATATCACGGTTCATTTTTACATGTAAAAAAGCTTAATATCACGTTGGATTGAATGGTTCGCAAACGCATGTAACGCTCTTCCAACCACATTGTAATTTAACTGCATGTATGTCAAAAAAAATAGTAAATTGCATAAGTCATCCCTAAAGTTTTGTAAACATTGCATGTTTCGTCCCTAATGTTACGAAAGTGCAAGGATCGTCCCTACAGGTACGGACGATACTTGCACCAAAAGCTTCCCCAAAAACGACGATACTTGCAACAAAGGTTTCCCCACAGGGACGATTCTTGCACTTTGGTAAAATTAGGGTCGAAACATGCAATTTGACCAAACTTTAGACTTTGGTAAAATTAGGGTCGAAACGGTGATATTGTAAAACCAACCGTGATATTAGTCCCTCCCAAAATATAAGTTCATAATATAAGTCCATATTTGACTATTCAATTTTTTTTATTTTTTTTTTACCGTATACTTGTATAAACGAAGTAAAGTATTACTAGTAACAGATGTATTTTATTAACAATTTGTAAACAAAATAAAAAAACATTATTTCAGCATATTTATGCATGCGTAAATGTTAAATATACACACGCATAATGTCATAAATTACACGTATGAAAAACCTCAAATGTGATAGTAAATATTAAGAGAACCAACACCCCTGTAATGATGACTATTAGGTCATTACTACTGACGACCATATCAAATCAAATAGTAGCCAGCTCGAAACATATTTTCACTAAGAAAACTATCACTATAATACACTATAATGGACCAAGTATTTTATGCTATAATACAATTCATTACTCTAATGCATGTTGTCTGAGCTAAGTTCTACCTCTATAACACACGATAAACATTACAGATTCACCATCTGATCCAAACACCCTTATGAAAACTGTTATGAAAACTGTTATGAAAACTTAATGAAGCAAATAAAGAAATTAATCTATGAAACTGATATTTTAACTAATACTTGTATGAAATAAACATAAAATTCAATGAGTTGAAACCTAGGAGCATATGAGAACTTACGAAAAATTTTAACCGTCATGGAACACAAACATATTTCAATTAAAAACTTTATATTTCTATTAACTTTAAAAGGAATTGCATGGCTAATGCTAGAAGCTTAAAAGCTTAAAAACTTAAAATACTTTAATGGAAGCAGATTACAACTAAAAGCAGTACATAATCCAAAAAAAAATGCCTTTGAGGGCTTAGAATCGACTTATTAATAAAGAGCAAACTAGGGTTCCTGTTCCTCTTGTGCTTGTTCTGTGAGAGAAAATGGCTTGGATACTATTCTGTGCTTCTTTGAAGTAAATCCCAGCCATTGGTGAACCATGGAATCATCTCAGCCTTTGATTGGTTTTGGCGCCAAAAGTGAGTTGTGGATTGCCAGGTTGGAGGTAAAATATCTCATGGAGATTTTGAGGGAGCAATGGGGTGGCTAGAGCAGGTGTTGAGGTAGTGTGGAGGAGACAAGGTTTTGGGAGATTGTGGGATTTGCTTCTGGTTCTGTTTTGTTGGGAATACTTTTCCAATAACTCGACGTCTCTTGGATCAAATTTTACTCCGATCACGCCTTCATTAGAAACAAATCAGAAAATACTACGGAGTAGATAAGTTAATTACTACTACAAAAAAATAAAAATATACCTGAATTAATGGAAAAGTATCTTTTAGTGAAGATAAATATAATCAAAAGCAGACTTAACACCATTTGCAACCATTTTTTGATTACATGTTTTACAATATATTTTCCTTATCTCAAATGTTTTTATTTACATTAAAGAAAGTAGTTTGGTTCTAGGATGGATCCAAGAGGGTGTTTAAATACGAGAAGAATATGTGTAGTTGAAGCGGATGAGAAATATGTGCCAATTCAATATATAATATGGACAAAGTATATGTAAAGCTTTAATCCCTCCATCTCAAAATATAAGTCCATATTTGACTTTTCAAATTTTTTTTTTTTTTTTTTTTTTTTTTACCGTATACTTGATGAAAAATATACAAAAAAAGTATTACTAGTAACAGATGTATTTAATTACTAACAATTTGTAAACTAAATAAAAAAAACATTATTTCAGTATATTTATGCATGCGTAAATGTTAAAGACTTGTGGTCTAGTGGGTGGGGCTTAACTTGTTAAGCGATCCACAAGTGGGAGTAGTACCGGGTGGGTGACCACCCGGGAAGTCCTCACTTGTGGTCCACTTGTAGACCATATTGTTCCGGAGATATATTGCAATGATAGATTTGAACCTTCAAGCCACTCGTTGCGGGGGTTCAAATCTTGAGCATGGCCCGGTTTTCATCCGGCTGTTTCTCCAGCAAGGTAAACTTGTGTGGAGGCAGTACGGTTTCCGGGGGAAACCCGTTACCACCTGAGATCAGCGTGGACCCGATTAAGACAACATAGTCTGGCGGGGTAGCGATGGGGCCTTCGCTGTCCGCGAAGGTGGTCGTTTCTAAGTTGAAATTCACCTTTCAAAAAAAATATATACACACGCATATAATGTCATAAATTACACGTATGGAAACCTCAAATGTGATAAGTAAGAGAACGAACACCCCGGTAATGATGACTGTTAGGTCATTACTACTGACGACCATATCAAATCAAATAGTAGCCGGCTGGAAAATGTGTAGACTGAAACAAACAGTGTCATTATTATATTCCTGCAACAGTCATTAACACAAAACACACGTCATTTGTAAAAATACTACTGTAGAATAAATGGTCTTACATTCGTAATTAAAGTAGTTGTCCTCGGCTTTCTTGGTTTTTATGTTTTTTTGAACAACTTGATTCTTGTTTTTTCTATGCTTGAAAGACTCCATTTCATTTTTTTGAACGACTAATATTTGTTTGAACGACTCCATTTCATTTTTTTGAACGACTAACATTTTTTTGAACGACTAATATTTGTATAAATATTACGGAGTACTACGTAATACTCCGTAGATTCCCTTTATTAAAATAACCAATAACAATTTCTGATACAATACTGCTTACGTGTCTAATAAACATGTTGTGTTTCTGATACACATATACGATTTGTTATTTAATTATCGACGACCTCATTTGTTTTGACATTTCCCACAAATATATTGGACTCAATAAAATGTTTTTGGTTAGTACGGTTTTTTTATGCACTACTTGGACAAAAGATTGTCTACGTTATCTTAATCTTAACTACATATAATGTAAAAATGGTCAACCTTGAAAGTGAACTCTTGAAACTTTGGTCAACATTATTGAAAGTGAAATCTTGATATATTAACTACACGTAATCTTATTAAAGGAAATTATGAAATGTAATTAATACTCTTATTAAAACACCCCATTACTTAAAAGTACAATGATTTATTCACATTGTACATCCAATTAAAAACATATCTAACAAATTAAATACAACCAATTAAAACAATTAATACAAATCACAAACAGGGTTGACCCGGTACGTTTCAAACCCAACGTGTTGAACCGGTTTATTTTGACCAGTTTTTGACCCAACATAGCAAGTTGACCTGGTTTAAATCGATCAATTTTTCGACCGGAACGGTTCAACCAGTTGAACCACCCG
Source organism: Artemisia argyi (assembly GCA_030686995.1). Classification (NCBI taxonomy): domain Eukaryota; kingdom Viridiplantae; phylum Streptophyta; class Magnoliopsida; order Asterales; family Asteraceae; genus Artemisia; species Artemisia argyi. The sequence goes on along the minus strand of CM060704.1, from coordinate 109,206,586 downwards.
GGTTGAACCGGGTTTCAAAACATTATGTTTAATTCCCTTTTCATTTATAACATATAAACTTTTTTTTTTATCAATAAACTATCTGTCGCTATAAAATCATGTTGCTATGCACGGGTACTCGTCTGTTTATCTTAAGGATACATCATTTTTATATTCATTGTTCACTCATTCATTAAACTGTTGGTCTATTTGTTGTGTTAAAATTCAAGCGTAAATTCAAAAAAAAAAAAATACTGATTAAGGAAATAAGACTTTGTAACAAAACTTCTCATGTAAGCTTCATAAAATTCGGGCTAGCCTCAAGATATACGGACCATTCTTACCAAGTGTTTGTACCAGACTTTTTGGAAAGCTTTCAAAGTTTATTCATACCAACATAAGAGTATATGACACAATATCATTCAAAAAAACCCCTTCATCAGCATCATAAAATCGCCACATATTTTCAGCTTCGATTCTTCAGGATATTAATCATAGATAAGATTTTATTTTTTCATCTTTTCCGTGAGATTCTCAAATTCTTGTGAATGTATCAACTCAAATATGAATTGTTTGGTGCATGTTTGTCAGCTTTATGCCATTTTTTTTATTTGATCTTGAATGTATCAACATTTCGTTGGTATTATATTCGTCAAATTTGACTTTCCAAACGACATTACAAATCGATAAACGTCCAACATTAAAGCGTACTAATTACATTACAAATCGATAAAAGTTCAAACATTAAAACGAACGAATTACATCACAGATCGATAAAATTTTAAACATTAAAGCATACGAGTTACATTACAGATCCAGAATGTGCTTTGATGTATAAAAATCTTGGTTTTGGTTCGACCCACCAAGAGACGGGTGTATGCCATGTTCGATAATATAATTTTATTAAACAACTACAAAGATTTTCCATGTCACTTAACAGCTCACGGAGTATCGCATCCGACTGACATACGTGGTCGTGGTCGTCAGGATTCCTTGCCATTTCAAGTCTTGCCTCCAGCATCCTTACTCTTGTCTCTAGCACCTTTTTTTGTGATTCCAGCTTGTTTATCCTAAGATCTTTGGCATTACAATTTGAGCACTCTGTATAGGTGCAGATCCAGAACCTTGAGATGTTGATGCAAATCCAGAACCTTGAGATGTTGAAGCAGAGGAGATAACTCTTAAGTGCTTGATCATCAAATTGACTCTTCCACATAAAACATCCACATCCATGATATTTTTGTCTTGGCTGTTACATAATAAGGAAATTATAAGAGATTACAACCCAATTAGTAGTATATTTACATAAATAAGAAATGTATTATTGTTTACCTTCGAAAGAGGACATGCATAATATTGCCATACATAGCTATCTAGTTGATGTGATGTTCTTAGTTTATATTTCCTATTCCACAATAAAAGATAAAAGGATTACATCGCTGCATCTCAGGTTCTGAAATTGGTGTGAAGACAAGAGGTTGTGAGGTTGAGTGGTTTTGAGGATAAGAGTGTATATAATGTGTTTGTGAGGATAGAGCATATCTGCTAGCTTTTGGTGAAAAGTTTTGGTGGGAAAATGTTTGGTGGGAAGTTCTGGCGCAAAGTATTCGATGGGAAGCATTGAGAATATATGTTTTGAGAGTGGTAATATGGCTTTAATAGACAACTGCAAGGATTTGGGATGCATATCCATAGCAATGTAACCGATTCCTATAAACAGGACATGACAAATGCATTAAACTACAATGATATATCAAAAAGTTACATTATTCGGCTCAGTACATGACAAATGCATTAAACTAGTACATGTTATGCATATCAATAACATCTCAAATAATCCGTTTAACATGTTATGCATATCCATAACATATCGACTCATCCGTTTAAATGCTATGCATATTCATAACACATCGACTCATCAGTTAACATGTTATGCATATCCATAACATCTCGACTGATTCGTTTAACATGTTATGCATATCCATAACATCTCGACTCATTCGTTTAACATGTTATGCATATCCATAACATCTCGACTTATCCATTTAACATCTTAATTAGGCATATCCACAGCATCTTGACTCATCGTTTAACATCAGCTTATCCATATCCATAGGATCTCAACTCATCGTTTAACAGGTTATGCATATCCATAACATCTCAACTCATCCGTTTATAACATGTTATGTATATCCATAGCATCTCGAATCATTCGTTTAACATGTTATGAATATCCATAACATCTCAACTCATTCGTTTAACATCTTATGTATAACCATATCATCTCGATTCATTCGTTTAACATCTCATGTATAAACATATCACCCTGATTCATCCGTCAAGTCTTGTATAACGATATAATATCGACTCATCCGTTTACATAAAACGGACAGGTTTTCTAAAACATTCTAAAACCACAGCCAACAAAACATTCTAAAACCAGACAGGTTTTCTATGTTTACAATTAACTGAAACAAAGGTTGGCACACCATCTAATACCGACATCTATAGTCATTAACCAATTGTAAATATTATGGATAGACATATTAAGGACCATAATTATGAAATACAAGCTGAAATAATGCATGTTACAAATAAAATCTAACCTTGAGTGCCAATACAAACCAATATACATCCGTATTTTCGGTGGAACATTTAAGTTTCTTAACAAGGTAACTAAGATGACCTTTGGAGGACTTGGAAGAAATTTTAGAACCTCAGATTCAGGATCCTCAACATCACTATCTAGATTCACAAGATGAATAAGCAGTCCGGAAACCACAGTAAGACAACCTACATTTTGAAACATAATATGTGTATGAAAGTGAATCACGAGCCACAATTTGAATTTATAGACAATTGTTGGGTTTAGGGTAATAAGTATGAGTAGTTGCGAAGATGGAGAGTTCTCGGGGAAAGTGCTAACATTGAAAGTTATAGTCACAGACTCATTGTTATAGTCAATGGAAAGGTATGTTCACCATATAGTCTTTTCAAAATTACGTAGTACTAGTAATTTAACAAAATGAGTACAATGTTCAAAAAAAAAAAAAAAAAAAAATGAGTACAGGAGATTCATCAAGTCTAGAAAGAGTTATGGGGTTTGAATGTAAAGTGTGTTTTAGGGCATAGGATTGGCGGGTCAAGTAATAAATATACGTAGTGGAGAAGATACAGAGTTCTTAGGAAGGTGCTTAAATTAAATTTGTAGTAAATGTTCGGATCAAAATTATAAATTGCGCGAGGCGGGGCCTTAGCGGTTACGGGGAAGCTTTTGCGTTATTTGCGACTTATGGCAGGTTTCATTTTTTTCCTCGACTAGAATTAAATATAAACAACTTAATGCCACACCAAATAAATTTAGGTTTAAGGGTTTAGGAGTGGTTAGGTTATGTATCATTTAATACCAAACCAAATTAATAAGAGATAAATTATGGATTGTGTGCCACAATTCCTTACTATATTCGATTTGTGAACTTGAATTACAAACTATTACTCCATCAATTAAAAAACTTAGTACGCAAGAATGTGTACACTTTATTCTGTCCGATCAAACATTATTTAGAAAATGTATAAGAGGCAGTATACATGTTAATTTAGTCGAGCTAAAAAATGAAAGTTGCCCTAAGTCGAAAAAATGTTCAGCCGTAAGTCGATATAATTATATGAAAATAGATTTATAACACTTGTGTAACCTACTTCTTTGATGTTGCAAATTCGAGTAGATTTATCATACTTGACCGAACAAGGAGGGCTTGCTCCATTAGCATTAGTCCCGCACCGCAAACGCTTAGTTGACCAGTCAATAAGGGAGTCTTTAAGAAAATGGTCTGGGTAATTAAATCTCAACTCCTGGCAAATTAGGTTAATGAGAATAGGTCATCATTGTCTGGGGCTGGGTCCGGCTAGTATCAAAATATATGAATGCATTTGGTTTTAAATGTATTTTCATTGCTATAATTTTCATCAAGTATTATATAACGTAAATAAAAATTAGGTCAAAGTTGAACAAAAAAACACTCCAAACAATTTATTGGTTGATCTTTATAACAAACTTATCAAGAACGCTAAAGAAAGAATCATGGAAGAAGATAATATAATATCGAAGCATCAGGAGAAAGTTGATGCACGTAAGTAAGAAATAGAAGAATGGCAGCAGAAAATTGAAGGCGTATACGAAAGTATTGAAAAACCTTTATCTCTTCACTAACTTTTCTTTTAGTTATTACTAAATTAATTAATTAATTAATTGATTGATTGATTAATTTTTTTGAGCAAATTTCTGTTTGTATAATTAACTAATGATTAAACAAACAATTTATGTTTTGTTTATTTAGCCAGTTTTAACTACTTTATTAACACTAAAGGACATTTTTTTTAATGCATTGAACAGTTAGGTCTTTCTATAATTTCATGCATGGGAGAGTGGGAAGTCGCATTTAAATGCTGGGGGAGTATTCGTCTACCGTAATCATTGCATAGAACAGTCGGGTCCTTTCAAAAGTAATTCGGCTTGGACTAAAGTTTACTTTTAAAAGTAACATTGACAATTGATAATAGGTCATTAGTTTTCATAAAGTAACATGTTTTAATTCAAATATTTTGAAAATGGGATATTGATGTTTTTCAAATGGGTATATTTGATATTTGCAAATCGGGTTGGGTATATATGAAATTAGAAGAACTTTTTTTAGGGGGAGATATGAAATTCTCCGTTTTTTGGAATTTTTATTATTATGAGTCCTACCGTGATATTAACATTTTACTTAAAAAGTTTCTTGGATGTTAGTAGAAAAAATTAATTTCACTGCTTTTTCTTTTATTACGATATTAAGAACAGTTACAGTTATATTAAAAAAAATTAACTGATATTAACTTTAATATTATGAAAGCATGATAATTACGTGATATTAACAAAATCGATAATATCATCATACCTTTTAACCATGAAAATGATTTTTTTTTTAATTATTTTCAGCGATTCTTAATAAATTGTTATCCTCTTTCTTTTTTTTGTTTTTTCAGATTTTATTGAATTGTTTTTTTTGAATGTTATTGTGATATTATCCGCTCCATCCCTAATTAAAATCTAACCCGCACCGGATCCCATATATGAGTACGAAACTTGAAAAACAACTCACTTAAATAATGCACACTTCAGTAATAGGTATAAATTCAAAATAATGTGAATAAAAGTCACAAAAGTAGTATAATTTACACAAACATCGTGTAAAAGTTAACTAAAAATAATTTTGTCTATGTTACTATGTACTGAATTAGTTTCGAAGAAAGAGTCAAATGACACATTCTCCAATGTTAGATTGACCAATTACCAACCACATCTTTTAAGTATAAAATATTGTGTCTTGTTTTTGTACAACCATGTTCCTTTAAAAAAAATAATAATAAAAATACAAATAAAAAATCTCTTCTTGAACAACTCCTTTTTTTTAACCATTCAAATATTGTTTCTTTTTTGAACGACTCTGTTTTTTTTTTTTTTTTTTTTTTTTTTTTTTTTTTTTTATTATTATAATGCGATAGAAATTGCAAAACTTTCACATGTTATTAACTTATTATTAAACACGTTTTGCTAAAAAAAAGACACGCAATGGTCAACACAAATGTCGAGCAAATTTATTCCCACCCAAGTAACCTAGCTAGAACGAAACTATCTTGTTATGCACAGTGAGAGGAGATGACGCCATTTTTAATTGTTAATTTATAAATTACATTTTAACTCTTTTTTTTTTTTTTTTTTTTTTTTTTTTGACAGCTTAATATAAATATAGTAAAAGTGTGAGTATATGTTTTTTATTGACATTAATTGCAAATATTTGTTAGTCGGACTCAGAGATTACATAGAGCACTGTGCTTTTTATACACGATTTTCAATATTAATCACACTTCCACCTAAAAAAAGTAATCATTCTAATCTGGAAGTCTAGCAATAGCGTTAAGCCGCACCGAAAGTTACTCAAAGGCTAGGAAAAATACGAAAGGATTTGCGCACAACCCTATAGTTTTTTCTTTAAGGTAATACTGTATAATTAACTGTATAATCTTGATTTGTATATTTCCTCCCTTTCTTGATCCACAGTCAACTCAATATAAATATTTGTTCAAAAAAAAAAAACTCAATATAAATATATAATTTAAAGAGGTTTTACATAAAACCTTTAAATTTCCAATTGCTATATATACTAGATAGAGATGGAAAAGTAAAATAGAAAAACAAGTTACGATTAACATACTGAAATAATGTTTTTTTTTTCTTTTTTTTTTTTTTTTTTTTTTTTTTTTGCATACAAATTGTTAATAAAATACAACTGAAACTATTTGCGCGACATGTCAAGTAAAAGAATTAATGACTTTTTTTTTGGGTAGTTGTGAAAAGGGGCAGTTCTAATGGTAGCTATTTATTAAAAGAGTTAATGACTTTTTTTTAATTTCATTTAGTCTTTTCAATTTTCGATGACAAATAATAAATGATATATTTTTTTTTTAATTTAAAATGTTTGTTTGTGCATAAAATTTTAGTTTCAAATATTCTGTTTTACAAGATAATCAAATTAAACGTAGTAAGATAAATTATAAACTAGAAAAAATATTTTTGGAGTTTAACAATTTAAATTTAGTATCACAGTCACTTAAAATACTTAAAGTTTAACACTTGCGAATACTTAAAATAACATTAAATAAAATTATTGAGTATTAAAGTTAATTTAAATTATAGAGTATTAAAGCTGATTTAGAAGTTTAGTAATTCAATATAAATATTTAATAATTTAATATATATTTTTTTAGTATTTCAGTAATTCAATATAAATATTTAGTAATTTAATATATATTTTTTTTTCCAATATTATCATATTAACCTCAACTGCTTCTTATCATTGAAGTTCTAATTATACATTTTAATATCACTTTAACTATCTTTGATATTGCATCTATTTCTTCTTATTTTAATCTTTTTGTGCATACTATGCTATTATGTCATTGAATAAATAACTAAATAAAAAACATGTAATACTTAATTCATATAATTGGCATGTAGCATCTCATAATATTGCATAACTTACATCAAGTAATACAAGCCAAAAATAAATTAAAGTCATATTAACAATACATTAATATATGTATTAAAAAGTAAATAGCAGTATAATGGACTAGCAAGTTTGATTAAAATTTTTAAAGTCAAATATTTAAGCATATATATCTTAATGTTTTTAAATACTTAAAGGAAATTGTTCAAGTTTTATAGTCTTTGTTTTTTTATTTAAATATCAAGTTTTAACCACGACACGTGTCACTTTAATTATGAGTTATTTGAATTATCACACTACATAAAAATAATCAATAACTTTTATATTAAAAGAAAATTAAACGACTAAATTAAAAGAAATTAAATATCACAATATAAAAGAAAAATTAGATATCACACAACATAAAAATTAAATATAACATTACAATTCGAATACAAGAATTACATATCACATAAAAACTCGAATACATATTGAAATTTTAATTCATCCCTTGTTTTAAATAAATATCACTTTACAGAAACACAACACAGTTAAATGATCTTCATATTTTTGCATCTTCTTCATAATGTTGGTCTTCGACTTCATCTTCATTTTCTTCAAATACCAAATTCTTCATAATCTTCTACTATTATTTTATAGTTTTTTCCTACTGAGGACTCTAGAAATTAATTTTGTAAAAAGTATAAATTACAAAAAAATTTGAGTATCTTGGTTTAATTGAAACTTTCTTTAAAAGTTCTCAAGATTCATATATTTTTGTTATTTTAACAAATTATATGATTCTTAAGTACTTTAAAATCTTTCAATTAACTAGAATAAACAAGATTCATGTAATTTTAAAATCATTCAAAATTAAAATACAAAACAATCGAGTGGAAATAATACCGAACGACTTTATCAATTTTAAAACACCAGAAAAAAGGAAAAAATAATATAGGTGTTAGTTGTTGCAAAAATATGGCATTCATCACCTGATATTCGGTAAAATATCTAGGTTTCATACCATGGTGATAAAATGCAAGTGATAGACGGGAAAGAGTATTTCAAATGAAGTTATGCATTTTAAAATACCTCTTCCTCGTCCATATAATTTTCGGTAAAATATCTAAGTTTCTTATCAGATAAAAAACAATATTAAAACCCCCAGTATCGTAAATAAGCAATTGAAAGATATTTTGAAAATCAAAATACATTTTTTTGTGTTTTTTAGAATGAACTACTGTAATTCAAAAGAAGTTTTCAGTTTTATAGACACAAAGGAATTAATGAAAGGCAGTTTTTTGGTAGTTGAGGAGATTTGTTTTTTTTAATGCTAGCCAAATTGACCATATTACATCGTCAATGTCATGGAGTCGTTCAAAAAAATGAAATGGAGTCGTTCAAAAAAATATTAGTCGTTCAAAAAAATGAAATGGAGTCGTTCAAACAAATATTAGTCGTTCAAAAAAATGAAATGGAGTCGTTCAAGGATAGAAAAAACAAGAATCAAGTTGTTCAAAAAAACATAAAAACCAAGAAAGCCGAGGACAACTACTTTAATTACGAATGTAAGACTATTTATTCTAGTATTTTTACAAATGACGTGTGTTTTGTGTTAATGACTGTTGCAGGAATATAATAATGACACTGTTTGTTTCAGTCTACACATTTTCCAGCCGGCTACTATTTGATTTGATATGGTTGTCAGAAGTAATGACCTAACAGTCATCATTACGAAACTAAACTTTATTAGAACAAACAAAACAATGTCATAAGTTGATTGTGTGTGCTTTAATTTATGAGTTCTGAAATTTCCAAATTGACCATATTACATCGTCAATGTCATGGAGGCGTTCAAAAAAATTAAATGGAGTCGTTCAAAAAAATGAAATGGAGTCGCTCAATCAAATATTAGTTGTTCAAAAAAATGAAATGGAGTCGTTCAAGGATAGAAAAAACAAGAATCAAGTTGTTCAAAAAAACATAAAAACCAAGAACAAACGTCGTCAGTAGTAATGACCTAATAGTCATCATTACCCAAACAATATAAAAAGACCAAAAGAGTCAACTGTTGCCACAAAATCTTGTCCAAATCTAATGCTTATCACCATGTCCCACCAATTAAGGCACATGGGCCAAAATCAGTATTACTTCGTAGTTCGTAACAGCAAAAAAATAAAAACAAAGTAATCGACTACTTTTTTTTTTGAAGGTTATACAATTTTTTTTAAGGTAAGTAATCAACTACTAATGCAAAAAGTAAACCAAATTGCTGTACAAAATCTTTTGATGAAGATTTATATCAGAGTTATTTGATGGAGAGAAGTTAAAGGGACTGTTCACTCAACTGACTCAAGACGCCCGTTTCATTACTTTTTCTTTCGTTTATTATTTTGATATATTTTTTTTATTATTGCTATTTAATACGGAGTGTATAATAGTTTTAAAATTGTCTCCAAAATTGTAGATATTGGTTTAGGTGGAATCAAATGTTTTATATAATAAAGGAATTACATCATTTCGGTGTTTTTTTGACGAAACAATCTTAGTGGAATTTAAATTGGACCAATAGGAAAACTCGATTTTGACATATAAGCGAAATCGAGCAATATGATTGGCCAATAAAAATATATTAAAAAAACACATAAAAATATAGGTGTCAAATTTATAAAAATAAAAATTTAAGAAAAAGGAGGTAATTAATAAAACATTGAATTTTAAATATATTATATTGAGTATTTGAGTTAAGTGTAAAATTATAAATCTCCATGTTTTTTTATAACTTTAGATAATAAACAAATAATCTCTTACACTTTATACCCCCTACACTTTATAATATGAACTTTGTTTACAATTACATGAGACTTTCATCTATTAAATTTACAAAATTTATAAATGCACGAATTAGTTTTACTATACGTTAAATACTTTTAAAATAAATATTAGCTTTAAACTTTCATCTATTAAAATATCTTTTTACTATGTACGTTAAATATAAATAAGAGCTCATGTTATCAACACTTTGGCCATTGTGGTTGCATGTTGAATGGTTTTATAGTGGGATGGAATTGGGAAATGTAGTTGGATGGTTTATTGGTGCTTTAAGGTGAATAAATTGCTGCAGGAAGTCTCAAACTGGAGCTTAGTTTGCCTGCATGCATATGTTGTTTGCTAGACTGTTTGGTTCAAAGTTTTGTATTCTGTTCTTGATGTTCAGATAGAATGTTTGTTAGTATGGTTCTGTCTTGATTCTAATATAGAAGTATATGCATGTCTATACTCTATGATACAATTTGTATTATTCTTTGTGAGTAATAATATATGTTCACCTTTGCAACCAAAAAAAAAAAAAAAAAAAAAAAAAGTTTAATCTATACATACACGGGTTGAAATATTAAATACAGTTAAATTATTATTAATGGTAATAAAAATATCAAATGGTAAGTACGAGTTACGGTAATATGAAAATAAATATACGCGATTGTACATATAACGACTCATGTAATTATTATTTAAAGTTTATATACAGATATTCGGAAAAACATTTTTAAAAAACTTTACGGAGTATATTTTAACTTCTTCAGCACTCGTTATGTTCTAGTAAACTCGCACATTTTGTACAACATGATATCAATTGTTAAAGTTAAACAAAATCAACCTCAACATTAATATCTACGTCAGCTAAACAAAGTTAAATCTTTCATCCAATAAATTTTTTACAAAATATTAATTGATATTAATACATAATGAAAAACAAATACATACTTATTTGTTATACTTATATCACAATTTTCACGATTAAATTCTTGTATGTCCATATAGTAAGCAAGAAATTTAAAATAAATTTGATTTATTTGTAAACCAATGTGATTAAAGAACCTTTGACCCAATAATATTATAAGGAGACACGCTCAAGATTCCAATACAAGGTCGATGCCACGGTTATATTTTCAATTTCTGCTAACTATTTTTCTTACATTCGCACACATTAATGCTCAAACTTTTAAAATATACATAAGATTTTTTGTTTTTAAACGATAATACTACTAATATAATTAAATTTTTCTAAAAAAAAACCCGTGCAGGTATTATAACTAGTCAAAGATTACATAGGTATCCACCGTTCTTCACCTTTTGGAGAAAAGATTACATTATATATACGTAACTGTACACGTGTTTCTAAACTAATTGCACTCCAACCGAACAAAAATAATCATTACTATGCCGGAAGACTTATAATATATGTAAGTGTCACGTTGTTCTGTAAAATCATCTTAAAAGCATTAAACTTAACATACGAGACAAAAATTTATCAAAATTATAGGTAACACAAGAGTATAAAATGGGGAAACAAATGCAAGTTTGTAATGGTTATCAGTTTATGTTATGGACCTAAATGAATCCTTTATGTATACCATAATCAACATAAACCATACTTCGTACCCACATTTCATAAAATGATACCAGTATTTATTTTATGTTGCCATTTATTGTAAATATTGGTTCAGGTGGAGTCAAAGATTACATAGCTAATCATTCTCATAAGAATGTACCACAATATAGGACAATCATAGTATGGTTTGGGTGGGCAGTATATGATGGGTGGGAAATGTAGATTACTTGGTCTAGCTCTTTCTTTAATGCTTCTTGACGCGCTACAAAAAACAATTAGATATAGTTGATCATTAGTAACTTAAATACAGTTAATCAATATGTTGCATTTTCGATCAAAGTAAAAATATTCGTGCATGTTCCACTTGATTGATAAAACAACGATGTGTAGGATCTTTTAAACCATTAGAGAAGATGTTACTACCAAACCTCCTAAGCACCATCTTTATGTCCTACATTCTTACACACACAAAACACACATGAGATTTACATAAAATAACATAAATCAGTATGCTAAATAAGTAAGACGATATGATGCTTACTTTACCACCATAATAAGTTGTAGCCCAATGTACACGCGGTGTGGCTTGTGGTCTAGTGGTACAGACTTAAGTAGTTAAGCGAGCCCAAGTGAGAGTAGTACCGGTTTGGGTGACCAACCGGGAAGTCCTCACTTGGGAACCAGAAGCTCTAATGATATCAGGCGAATCGGGAATAGGAGTGGGGTTATCCCCCAAGGAGAGGCTCGCGGTTGGTATCTCTGCCCGAGGATGCGACACTAACTCGAGCCAACAATTAACATCTAACCCGCCGTTCAAAAAAAAAAAAAAAGGTTGTGCTTTGTTGTGTGTGGTTTTTGACATATAGGCCATAGGGTTGGCACCCTTGTACTTGTGGGGCATTTTCAGAAATATCCCTCACCGGGGTGTTGGTTTATACTTATCACATTTCTAGTTTTCCATACGTGTAATTTATGACATTAAACGTGTGTATATTTAACATTTTCCCACAAACATACTGAAATAATGTTTTTTTTTTTTCTTTTTTTTTTTCTTTTTTTTTTTTTTTTGCATACAAATTGTTAATAAAATACAACTGAAACTAATTATTATTATTATTATTATTATTATTATTATTATTATTATTATTATTATTATTATTATTATTATTATTTTGTATACTTTAAAATGAAACTTTAACATACCAAATAACTTGAAACTAATTATTATTATTTTTTTTGTATACTTTAAAATGAAACTCTAACATACCAAATAACTTTTAAAACCCACGACATTCAAAACCGGACTACCATAATGCTATGCATAAGTTAGACGAAAATAAAATTTTCGTCTGACTCGCCGCAACGCACGGTTGCTATTGATATACTTTCGACATACGGTTTTATAAAAAGGGGGCGGTTATAAAGACGGGGGTACTTTTGTTATAAAGACGTTTTTTTTTTTTTTTTTTTTTTTTTTTTTTTTTTTTTTTTTTTTTTTTTTAATCAAAAAGCTATAAACCTGAAAGTGCGGAAAAGAAAATATAAAGTTTAATATGTCAAATGCTTAAAACTGTCGAGGGAAAAATGGGAAAAGTCAAAGGGGGCAGGTGGGCCACCCCCGTCCCGTTAACAGTACCCTATAAAAAATGTTGAAGCTATAATTTCCATCTCTGGCATCAGTCCCATGTTGTTAAAGCTATAATTCTACATAATGGTGTAACATTCATTCCAGTATCGAGTCAAAATAATCATGAATGGCGATTAACATTGGTTGTTTGTTTATACTTTATACACACAAACGAAAGTTATTAAAAGGATAATCCAAAATATCAATAATCAATAAAATTCCATCTGCGTTCTTAAACAAGAAGTTATCAAATGAGGTAGATACTTCATAATTAAAAAAAAAAAAAAAAAAAAAAAAAAAAAAAAAAAAAAAAAAAAAGCAATACGTAAATGATTTTTGCAAAGAGCATGACTAACTGGAGATAAGGAACCTCTTCTACATGTGGGATATAGGAGATAAGGGGCCAATATACGCCTCTTTTACTTGTCTTACTCTTCCAATTCATCTGTGCATCGATTGATATCCAAACTAAAAAGTGAAGGCAACAACTCTTCTGGTAGATCCTTTATCTCTGGGCACTTCCAAATGATAAGATGTTGGAGGGAGGTGAGGTGTTGGAGTCTCCTTGAAACTGATTAATTCCAGTTTCTTAAACAAACAAGCATGGTAATATCCCCACGGCCACACCAAAGCATCAAGTCAAGTTTCTTGACTTTGCGCATACGTGTTTATAGACATCGAGTACTTCTTGCTTAAAAAGTCCCAAATTTCATGAACCATTAATATTATGAATTTGCAAAGTCAAAAACTAAAAGGATTCGTTCCCAAAGGCCAAATATAAGATGTACATTCTAGAAGGTTCAAAAAAACTACTACGTATATTTGTTAAAATTAAATTACAATTAGTACTCTATTTTTAATTATTACTAGGCATTCAGATGTGTGCGATGCACACGGGCTCGATCTAAATGTTCATAGTCATGAAAGCCCGTGCGATGCAAATGGGCTGTATAGAAGTTTTCAAAGTTTAATACCCGTCTTTTATTTTAGTAATTTTATATTCGAGACGTATTTTTGTCATTATATATATATATATATATATATATATATATATATATATATATATATATATATATATATATATATAAGTTGTCGTGGTAGCATACATTTTGTAAACATGATAGGTATTTAAAATAGTCTATTGACATGTAATCTTTTAAGGGGTAATTGTGTATTTGCCCCATGAACTAGAGCATGCTTCAAGCCTTGCCCTTTTTTATTTTATATTTCGCATTTGCCCCATTGCGACTTATGTAACCTAAGCGAATCGTACAAACCAATACAATGTTGCCACATGTCCTAGTACCAAGTACACTTTTACAAGTGTGTGTAAGACACAAGTACATGTGTGTAAGTGTCCTTTTTCTTACAACTAGTACTATATGTAAGTGTACAATTATGCAACTTGTACAATTTTTGCAAATAAAATATACATCATTTTTTTATGCAACTTGTACAATTTATTTCGATTTGACATTTGTAGTAGTATTTGTACCTTTTATGCGAACTATACAAACTTTTTTTCGATTTGACATGTGCAATAGTATTAGTACTTTTTATGCGCTTTGTACAATTTCTTTTTTTGATTAGACAGGTGTACTTTTTATGCGCTTTGTACAAATTTTATTTGATTAAATAGATGTATTTTTTTTATACGATATGTACTTTTAATTAGTTTTCTATACACCCTTATAACAAAAAAAAAAAAAAAAAAAAAAAAAAAAAAAACATGGTACACATGGTACTCTCATCTCACACTCAAAAAACATACACACAAATATTAATCTTAGAACTAACGCTCAGTTCTCGAGTTGAGATTTGAGAGGAAAGGAAAGGAAACGGAAAGTTTTTTGTGTTCTTGAGTTTTATTTAAGAGGGGAAAGGGGATTTGTAAAGAAGAGGAGAGGAAGATTTGATAGTGAAATCTTCCTCCCACTTTTGGGAGGAAAGGGAAAGGGAAAGGGAAAGGGAAAGGGAAGGGGATACAAACTCGAGAACTGAGCCTAAACAACCTCTCATATCTTCCACTACACCATCATCAATACTCACACCACCCGACGACGCCACTACCCGCCGGCACCACCATCCGACGGCACAACCACCCGACGCCACTTCCACCGGACTCCACGACAGTACCACCGAAACCCTCCACCATCATCCCACCACCACAATAGCACTACCACCGAGAGTAACCACCAAAACCCATGACCACCAAAAACGTTTTTTCAAGTTTTGAGGTATTTTTAATAGATCTATGAGTTTTGAAGGTTTTTATTTATTTATTTATTTATTTATACATTTTATTTGTAGATATATTGATTTTATTTGTAGATCTATGGGTATTTTTATAGATCTATGTATTTATGCATTTTTGGTATTTTTTTTATAGTGCCGCCGTTTGCCGCTGTTGTAACCGCCGCTTGTAGCCGCCACTATTGCCGGAAAACTTGCTGCCGCTGCCGGAAATTGGTTCTATCGCTGGAAATAGTAATGTTTTATTTTTAAGTTATTTTTTTTTTGTTTTTAATTTTATTTTTAAGTTGTTAATATTTGTTTGACAATATTTCACCTTTCGTCCCTAAACTCTACACGTGGTGGCATTTTAGTTTATGGAGCTCATACTTTATTTACTCATATGAGTCATGCATACAAGGTAACTGAAAAAATGTAACCTTTTTATTTTATTTTATTATTATTTTTTTTTTTGAGCAAACGTGAAAAAATGTATTGATGACAACAATTCAACAATTGTATCTCATGACTTGTATCTTGTCAAGGTAAAATGAGCCCTCAAAAAATGATTTACGATTAGCTCTGAATGAGCTGTCAAAAGGGAATTTTGATATTTAAGCAAGGAGTGATTTTTTAGCTTCAATGCTAAGCATTTCTGGCATCAATTTTCCGCCGCATACGACATTTTTTAACCAAACCAATTGATGTTTAGGTAGTTCACGTAAACTGATCTTCTACCTACATTTGATGTATGATAACAGCTCTGATATTTTATAACAAGCCATATCATTCAACTCTAGGGATGAGCTCGGGACTAGTACCGTACCGAACCGGCACCGTTTAGGTGGTACCGAATTTTTTCCCGACTTAAATTCAAAGTCCCGTTCCCGGAACCGTATCTTTAAATGGTACCGGTATCGGTTCCGGAACCGTTACCGGTATCGGTTCCGGAACCGTTACCGGTACAATGGTGCTAAAACGGGTAGAGAACCATCTAGCTTTTAAAGTAATTATTGTGTCTGCAACAAATAGTCCCTTAATATAAATTTGATTATGTTCCTTAATATAAACTTGATTATATTAACAGTGACCGCCTTGTATCAAAAGTTCATTGTTTTGATTTCTTACGTTCTGTTTATTTATGTTAGCAAACTTTTTCGCTCATATTTTTTTGATATTGAAGATCAGTAAGCCACCTCTAGTAAACATGCTTTGACAAATTCTAAATCTTTTTCAGCTCGAGGACATGTTTGCCAAGATGCGTCTTACACCATTATCACCCCACGAGATCTCTTAAAGCTTTCGCTGTATAATGCTGCTGGAAAAGACTTCTTTCTTTCACTGTATGCCTCGTGGAGCCATTCATTGATAGCTATAATAAGCCTTTGCTTTTTAGCACAGGCAAGTGCCATTTGTTTTTGTGAAATACGTAAATAAGTATTTAGATTGAAACAATAACTGATTTGTTTGCTTTGGGTATAGGCTTATCAACATGCGAGTTCTGTCGTTCAGTCTCTCACTGAGGAGGATATTAATGTTAGGTTCTTGGTTCAGTTAGATAAATTGATCCACTTATTGGAGACTCCTATTTTTGCTTATCTTAGGCTACAGGTGCTTAGAATTTTCTTTCTTAAATGTCGTAATCATAATTTGATAAATCAGTTTTTCTGAATAATTTATTGCGTATGCAGCTTCTTGAACCTGGAAGATATATTTGGCTGTTGAAAACCTTGTATGGTCTCCTGATGCTGCTTCCGCAGGTATGTTTCATTAACGCAATTTCCTTATGAATATGTAAAAACACACTTATTGATGCAACTAGTTTAGCATTCAGCTCATTGTTTTATACGTGATCTTCTCAATTGTTGCAGCAAAGTGCGGCCTTTAAGATATTAAGGACTCGTATGAAAATGGTGCCTTCATATTCCTTTAAAAGGGAACAAACAACTCATGCATTATCAGAAAACAATGTGAATGAAGATCCTCGTTATTTGCATAATGGAATAGACTTTGCATCTTGGCTGCAACGATTTGAGCAAATGCAGAAGCAGCATCGTGAACATCTAAAATCACAAACTTTGTCTCGCAACAGTTCCATATCCTCTAAGGTTCGTCCTTTCTTCCATCTTTAGACTTAGATTTCGCCATTTTGACCCATTTACATCTAGATGGGTCAAATTTGACCAAACGCTCATCAGGTCGATGAATGGACTTTCTATATATGGGGATATGGGATTGACTTGGATAGTTATCGTGTTAATTATGATTGCATAAACAATGTAATCTCAAATAATAATAGTGATTTTGAATAATTTTGTTAGGAGGTTGTATACATAACACTAAAATTAGATTTCGGGCAATTTTCATCTTGTTTGAGGCTTTGAGAGCCTTTTTAGCTATATTTAGTATCTGACCCTTGATATAAGAACACAACCTAAATTGACCCATTCACAACCCATTTGCAGGACGTGAAAGACGTTCAAACTCCTGAAGAAAATAACAAAGCTTCAAACTAAACTAATCAAACTGACCGAGGAGCTTAAACAATAAAGAAATAAAGTTGCTTCAATCCAGTCAGATAGTTTTCAGTTATACTATTAAACAAAACTGAATAAAAGATGAAAGATGAGAATCACAAATAGATTTTCTTATAATTTTTCTGCATTCTCAGTATTTTCTTTTTTTGTTTCTAGGTGCGTTGTATAGTTATTGATTTCAATGGTCAACCTGAGTACCTGACCAACACCATAATGACCCATTTTCACCCGCATACCACCAACCCATTTTGCAACCTCTAACTTCAGTTTTATGCCTTCAGGATTAAGAAAAGTTACGGATGACATGAAGGCCAAGAATTGCATAGATAGAGCGGGTATTGTGAGTTCTAGTGAAAAAGAAGCACGCAAGAGTGCACCATCTGCAGCTAAAGTTGGTCCACCAAAGCTTGAACTTGTAATGGGACGAAAGTGAGTATCGTCATTTTATATGCTTTGTAATAGAAATTTACATGAGATTAATTAGTGTGTAAACTTCAACATGATATGCACAGATGGGTTGTCGAGAATCAAATTGGCGTAAAGGACTTGTGCATTGATGAGCGTGATGCAAGGCAGACAGTTTATATTTTTGGATGCAAAGATTCAGTTTTACAGATCAAAGGTATTATATCTGTTTTACTCTCTCTAATGGCAGAGTTGACTTATTTATTGACTATGTTACCTTTGACGCTGCTTAATTAAAGATTACACTAATATGCGTCTGGATTGAGCTCCAACAACGTGATTATTCTCTCAGGTTCTTGAGTAGCAGGGATGGCTTCTGTTTGGTGCAATGGAGCTGTCAAAGCGAGAGGCATAGGTGGTCCAGCTAGTTCGTTATACCTGCACGGGTATGTTGTAGTTAGACGGTGGGCGAATCCTGTTGTTACTGCTTACTATATGGAATACTTACACAGCACGGATGTGATTCGCTTCTGGGAGTTGAGGGTTGAGGTAATAGGGCGTCGCTGGAGTTCCTGATAGTTGTATAAGACTTCCATATCGCTTGGTCCAGCTAGTTCGTTATACCGCAATGACAATGGGTCGTTCCAACTCCATAACAATCTGTAACTCAAACTTCATCGTCATTTCGTTCAAGACCTTTGTGGCTTTATGGTTCATCGGTTCTTTTGATAAAATGATATGTAATTTGAAGTATTCATATTTGTGAGTAAAGTTTTGAAAACTATTTTTATCGAATAATTTATGTTTGGTGATGGTAGAACAACTGTTAAAACCACTTCTTAATGTGTTGACTCCTATATTGTGTTAAGAAGTTTTTTCTAACAAGACGTTTATTGAATTTTTCTTAATGTTTATGATTTCTTTGAGTTTGAGAATTAGTCAAACTAAGTAAAGTTGCATTATTCTTAAAAGAACAGATAGAGCCAATAATAAAGTAAGAAAAAAAATCGACTCTTGGTTGCCACGATAGTATTTAAATGGTAGTAGAAAATTTGATGAACACAATTAGAAGATAATCTAATTGAGTGCTAAGTAGATAAAATAATGGATTACGGCTATATATTAAAATTAAAACATTACAAACTGATTCTGAAAAAAAAAAGCACATACAAGACACCAAGAAAAAAGACATTACTATATTTTATCACTGTTGACAGACCCAAACCCTGATGATCCTTTGGTGCCTGAGATTGCTCATATGTACAAGAACGATAGGGCCAAGTATGAGACAACTGCTTGATCTTGGCCCCAGAAGGATGCCATGGGCTAAGGGTTATATGAAAAATTATGGGCTTTTGAGTGAATAAATCATCTGATGGTATAGAATATTGGTTGTGAATTATGACTTCCTTTGACTCGCAAAAAACTTAGACTATGATTATTGCCTTTAAAGTTGCATGCATGAGTGAATCCTTATGTCTTATTTGTTTATTTATAATTTTTCTGTGTTTAGTCTTAACATAACTATTCTATCTAGTTGACGGACCTACATGGGTGCGGTGTGGACGGGCTACACCTGACAAATCGACAAAGATAGAAACAAATCAACAAAGATACTGGACACAAGTCTAACCTTAAAGAGGTAGGGGACACTATCATAACTTGATATTATATTTACTAAACGGTTCTTTGGGTGTATATTTACATTATTGTCCAAATGATCAATCTCTAGAAATATGTACATATATGTAGATGACACTATTGCAGCAACAATGATGGTGAGATGGACCAAAAATAACTCCATTGCTTGCAGGTACCTAACATCAAATACTAGTTTGACAATGATACATCTGAAAATAACATTGATATTTCCAAATAACATGTTTCCATTATTGAAATTTAATAATATCTTCACCATATCATTGATTATACAAGACAAACAGTATATATGTGTGTGAAGAAGAGAATGAATGAACAATAAGTATCAAATATTAATAATCGTCGTTACACACTCAACAACAGCATCGTGAACATCTAAAATCACAAACTTTGATTAAAATATTCTTTACATTGTAAACCCTCATATAGTCATAGTTGTTGTATAAGCTTTTTACGGATATTGTTATAAACTCTAGTGTTACTAGTGAAATATTTATATAGAACATATGACGAATTAAGATTTTGGCTGATGTCTTTTTCTCGAACAAGTCTCCAAACTTTACAATTTACCAAACTCTTTATCAGTAGTGAAGTAGTGAAATATGTAGGAAGCTCATATTCTATGTTCATAGTATAATTATGGTCATAAAGTCATAATTATTTTAGTTGAAGCAAATCTTACACACAACTACACAAGAGATGTAAATTAGTTAAATATAATTGTTATATTTTATTTATTTACTAGTGTGCAACAAAATGCAATATGTCATGTGTTATCAACTTAAATACAACTTTAGTGGAAGCTTTCGTATTTGATGGATGATGGGAAAAAAATAGGCAAAGTTCAATTCAAATACAAAGTTAAGTACGTCGGATGTAATGACTTAACGGAATATTTCTCAAAACTAGCGAAATATTCTTTACGTTAAGTTACTAAGTACCTAAAATATACATTTAGAAAAGATTAAAGGCAAATACACACCATTTCATCTTTTTGATGGCAAATGAGGGTTGCTCTAAAGATGATTGGCAAATAAACTCTTTTGTTTTGTTTTTAGTGGCAAAATTTATCTTTTAACCATGAAAAGACAATCAAAGTAAATTAAAGAGTCCCCCCAAACACCATGGGTGAAATCTTTGGTGTTATGCACAATATGATGTTCCACCCTTTTCAATATAACGTTTGGAACAATTGATTCGGACAATAGCTAAGCGATATGCGATGTAAATTTGCAAGGGACAAACAATGGTGGATGTGTTTCTTCCATGTGAGGATTCACAGTTCAATCCCTTAATTTTCTATGTCCAATTTTACCCTTTCAAATGTGTTAAAGATCAAACTGTTAACATCACATGACGGAAGGGGTCAGAAATACTGCCCTTCTTTTCAATGAGCTCAAATTTGTAGCCATCTGGATCTGTAATGGCTGTACCGCTAACTTTCCCCCCTTGACTTTTACAAGATTCACTGTTTCAGCCACCTAAATAGCGAGGGACACACATGGTCATAAGCCAAATACACAACTAAAAATTTTCTTAAAGATCCACTGTTTTAGCCACCTAAATAGCGAGGGCCACACTCACATGGTCATAACTCATAAGCCAAATACACAACTAAAAATTTTCTTAAAGATAATTCCGCATCCCTGCAAAGCAGAACTTACATCCTCAACTGCAATACCAAAATGTCCTAAACCAGTTCGAATGTCGTATTTGTTGACTCCATAATCTGCATTGACATTGTAAAAATGTGAAGAACAAGGTTAGTACAGAAAAATAATCATGCTAGCTAAAACACAACTGACCCACACATCTATTCTACAAACACATCATAAACAACAAAATATAGAAAGACTTTCCAAGTCAACCATATATGATAGCTTCATTAAAATCTCATTCAAGATAAAACAATTTCCTGAGCATTGTTATAAAATACAAAGCTCCAATTAATTCAAGATCCACAAGAAAAACACCACACTAAAATTTCCTATAAACAAATCATTAGATAAAAACAATGATTGTTGCATGAAGTCGAAACCGATTAATTCAAGATCCACAAGAAAAACACCCACACCATCTTTTTGTTTTTGCCGGCGGTTAACAGTCGCTCAGATCCGGCAATTTTTCCGATGAATTCCGGCCATATATCTGGACAACGGCGCCGTTATTTGATTCATAGCTTCAACATCTCTGTATAGAATTTCGGTCCACATCTCTGCCGACCGCTCAAACCACCTCACCACCCTCATTTGTGATCTAAAAATATTTTTTTTATGGTTGTATGTGAATATTTTTACTAATTTACAATTTCATATCTTTGGTGTTAATATTGCACCTGCTAGTTTGTATGTAATTGTGAAAGGGAATGAGTTGTTGATGGTTGGGTGATAAAGTGGATTAAATAAGCCATCTTATTTTACGTGTTAGTTAAGTAAATGGAGAGTTGGTGTTTATGAAGAGAGGTGACAGTGGTGGTTGAGTATGTATATATAATACAAAGAAGATGGGTAATAGATGAGTAAAAAAATATAAAAAGTTTGTACAAGTCGCATAAATGGGAGGAGTACTCAACACACTACTTTATTAAAATATTAATTTAACATTTTTGTACAAATCGCATAGACAAGTACATAATTATTTCAAAACATCTAATCACTTAAAAAATGATATATTGGAGGAGTATTCAACACACTACTTTATTCAAATATTAACTTAACATTTTTGTACAAATCGCATAGACAAGTACATAATTATTTCAAAACATCTAATCACTTAAAAAATGATAAATTGTACAAGTCGCAATACATGTTATTGCACATGTCAAATCGAAAAAAAGTTTGTACAGTTCGCATAAAAGGTACAAATACTATTGCAAATGTCAAATCGAAATAAATTGTACAATTTGCATAAAAAAAATGTATATTTTATTTGCAAAAATTGTACAAGTTGCATAATAGTACACTTACACATAGTACTAATTGTAAGAAAAAAGACACTTACACAAGTGTACTTGGTCTTACACACACTTACACACCTGTACTTGATTTTGGGGCAAAAATGGCCATATGAACATAATGGCATAAAACGCATAAGTCGAATTGGGGCAAAAACATAACTCAAAGTCGCATGGGGCTAGGCTTGAAGCATGGGTTTTTCCATGGGGCAAATACACAATTACCCCATCTTTTAAGATGTATTTTTTACGTAATATTTTTTGTCTATTTATTTTGGTATTGACTCGATCGTTTTTTATTGGAAGTAACTAATATTAATACATCCGGCTAAGTTATACAGCTATTTATTATGATAGTAAACAATGCTCGTGCGATGCACATGAGTTTGGTCCCTCTGGCTAACTGTCGTTAGTTTTTTCCGTTAGCTAACGACCGTTTGCAACAAACTTTTGCACCATTAGTCCTTTACTATTACTGTATTAAATGGTGTATAAGAGTTCTGTCCGTCCTCACATATAGAAAAAGATATAGAAATATATATATGTATATAGACTTAGGATCGAATGAGAAGAACTCTTAAAATGAGAAGGATGAGAAATAACTATAAGCATATATTAGAGATGCGTAGACTTGAATTATATGCATCCCTAATCTTTTAGATGCACCATAATATATTTTCTAGCTAAAAATTAGATGCATATACACATATTAGATGCATTTTAGCATGTGAGAAAAATCCTACGTATTTTTCGTCCTCTGAGTGTCTAATTTGTTGCAAGTACTACTTTGCATCGTTTTCACTTCAAAATTACTTTCGAATGTAATTGGGGTGCATCTAAATGAATAGAAATACATCTAATTCAAGTCGACGCATCTCAACTATGTAGTTATAGTTATTTCTCATCTTTCTCATTTTAAGTTTTCTTCTTACTGGATCCTTACCCTATATATATATATATATATATATATATATATATATATATATATATATATATATATATATATATACGGTAAAGATCAAATAAAAAGAAAAATTTCCGTTAAAAGAATAAAACGATTTTTTTTTAAATGTTCTCGAAAAATTACAAAAAAATTCCACAAGATCGGGTATGTTGGTGCATGAAAAAGTTGTAAAGGAAGTTTATCTATAAAAGTGGATACTTTATGCGAAAAAAAAGTTATAAAAAAATACGTTTGTGCAGTAAATCGCTTTTTTGTGCATCGAAAAATCGTTTTTGGACGCAACTTCTTTTGACTTTTTTTCATCAAAATAACATTGCGCATCTAACTAAAACAACTTGAAAATTTTGTGCATAATTTTTTTTTTTGTGAATTAAAATTTTTTTTGCGCATTAAAATTCGTTTTTTGTGCATTAAAAAAAAACGTATAAAAACTCAAAATTAGAAAAACTTCTTTTACAAAAGTTTTATGCACCAACATACCCGATCTTGTGGAATTTTTTTGAAATTTTTCGAGAACTTTTTTTAAAAAAATTTCTTTTTATTCTTTTTACGGATTTTTGTCTTTTTATTTTAACTTTACCCTATATATATATATATATATATATATATATATATATATATATATATATATATATATATATATATATATATATATATATATATATATATATATATATATATATATATATATATATACAGAAAAAGATATTGTAATAAAAAGGATAAGATCGTTGTACAAAATCGTTTTTTTTTTTTTTTTTTGTAAATGTACTTTTTTTTTAAATCTTGAAATATCTCGATTACTAAATTGTTTTTTTTTTGATAAATTCATATTATTTATTTATTTTTATTTTATTTTTTTAAGTTTATAAAAACTCAGAATTTTTTAATAAGTTTATAAAAAGGGTATAAGGGAAATAAGAAGATATATTTTATAAGTATTACGTATAAAGGTTATGAATGTGTATTAAATATGAGACAAAAAAGTTAGAAGTGAAACAATTATTGCATTGGAAAATACTAAGTTCAAAGAGTTTTGGTGTGTTAGTAGCACCAAAAAAATAATAATAAAATAAATCGCACAATGGTCAAGACAGATGTCGAGCAAAGTTATCAGTTTATGTAGGGTGCATTAATTGCAACAAGAGAGAGAGAGAGAGAGAGAGAGAGAGAGAGAGAGAGAGAGAGAGAGAGAGATACATTAAATGCAAATGAGTGTTTAGGTGGAATCAAAGCTTTACATGGGTATATATGT
Source organism: Artemisia argyi (assembly GCA_030686995.1). NCBI lineage: Eukaryota > Viridiplantae > Streptophyta > Magnoliopsida > Asterales > Asteraceae > Artemisia > Artemisia argyi. Next base: position 109,181,557 of record CM060704.1, on the reverse strand, counting down.
AACTGTACACGTTTTTCTAAACAATGACACTTCAACCGAACAAAAATAATCATTACTACGCCGGAAGTCTATCAAGAGCTTTAAGTGCGAAAACTTCGAGAACTCCAATTTTGCATTAGAAAACATGCATGTTCATATAAAAATGTATGTTTTCTTACATACACCTTAATACACGTAATACATGTTTATATAAAAACCTGTTAAGTGCAATAGAGCAATGCAAAATGGTTTTATTTTTAGAACCCTGTTAAATGCGGGAACTGCGAGAACTCCAATTATGCATTAGAAAACATGCATGTTCATATAAAACATGTATGTTTTTTTGTAAGAAAACATACATGTTTTATATGAACATGCATGTTTTCTAATGCAAAATTGGAGTTCTTGCAGTTCCCGCACTTAACAGGGTTCTGAAAATAAAGCCCCCTATATATATATATATATATATATATATATATATATATATATATATATATATATATATATATATATATATATATATATATATATATATGAAATTTCAATTGGGCCATTAGTTATGGATATTGAAAGCATTTTTATAATAAAGTAGACAATCTTTTGTCTAAGTAGTGCATAAAAAAACCGTACTAACAAAAAACATTTTATTGAGTCCAATATACTTGTGGGAAATGTCAAAACAAATGAGGACGTCGATAATTAGTAATGTTTTTATAATAAATTTCAATTGGGCCATTAGTAATGTTTTTTATTTTGTTTACGCATGCATAAATATATGCATAAATCCCCATCTGAGGATCTAATTGGGGCGTGATGGTCCCCCAAACCCGCCCCGTATTAATCGGGTATCTTATCGGGATGTCCTATTTGTGTGCAATTCTCGACCAAAGCCGCACCATTTCACATTTATTGTTATTTTTAGAACATTAGCAATAACGAAACTATTATTAATAATCAATTACAAACGAGCCTTATTAAGTTTTCAACAATAGTATTATACATAAATATCGATTTTGCAGTCTTCCAAATATTAAAAACTAACAATATTAGAGTAATATTTTTTATTACGTAAATACTATACAGATAAAGATATATTTGTATATGTGTACATATTAATCGGGCGGGGCGAGGTTTTCCCGCTCCCCGCCCCAAACCCGATTAAAGTCCCTGTTTAATCCCCAAACCCACCCCATAACCAGATTAGCATGCCTCGCCCCACCCCAATTAATTCGGGTTTCGTGTTTCCCTGTCGGGTTTGGTTTTTTTGTGAACTTTCACTATATATATATATATATATATATATATATATATATATATATATATATATATATATATATATGAAATTTCAATTAGGCCATTAGTTATGGATATTGAAAGCATTTTTATAATAAAGTAGACAATCTTTTGTCCAAGTAGTGCATAAAAAAACCGTACTAACCAAAAACATTTTATTGATACCAATATATTTGTGGGAAATGTCAAAACAAATGAGGTCGTCGATAATTAAATAACAAATCGTATATGTGTATCAGAAACACATGTTTATTAGACACATAAGCGTTATTGTATCAGAAATTGTTATGGTTATTTTAAATTTTTAATAAAGGGAATTTACGGAGTATTACGTAATACTTCGTAATATTTATACAAATGACGTGTGTTTTGTGTTAATGACTGTTGCAGGAATATAATAATGACACTGTTTGTTTCAGTCTACACATTTTCCAGCCGGCTACTATTTGATTTGATATGGTCGTCAGTAGTAAAGACCAAACAGTCATCATTACCGGGGTGTTGGTTCTCTTACTTATCACATTTGAGGTTTCCATACGTGTAATTTTTGACATTATGCGTGTATATATTTAACATTTACGCATGCATAAATATACTGAAATAATGTTTGTTTTATTTTGTTTACAAATTGTTAATTAAATACATCTGTTACTAGTAATACTTTTTTTTGTATACTTTTCATCAAGTATACGGTAAAAAAAAAAAAAAAAAAAAAAAAAAAAAAAAAAAAAAAAAAGAAAAAAAAAAAAACTATTGAAAAGTCAAATATGGACTTATATTTTGGGATGGAGGGAGTAAAGCTTTACATATACTTTGTCCATATTATATATTGAATTGGCACATACTTCTCATCCGCTTCAACTACACATATTCTTCTCGTATTTAAACACCCTCTTGGATCCATCCTAGAACCAAACTACTTTCTTTAATGCAAATAAAAACATTTGAGATAAGGAAAATATATTGTAAAACATGTAATCAAAAAATGGTTGCAAATGGTGTTAAGTGTGCTTTTGATTATATTTATCTTCACCAAAAGATATATTTCTATTAATTCAGGTATAATTTTATTTTTTTGTACTAGTAATTAACTTATCTACTCCGTAGTATTTTCTGATTTGTTTCTAATGAAGGCGTGATCGGAGTAAAATTTGATCCAACAGACGTCGAGTTATTGGAAAAGTATTCCCAACAAAACAGAATCAGAAGCAAATCCCACAATCTCCCAGAACCTTGTCTCCTCCACACTACACCAACACCTGCTCTAGCCACCCCATTGCTCCCTCAAAATCTCCATGAGATATTTTACCTCCAACCTGGCAATCCTCAACTCTCTTTTGGCGCCAAAACCAATCAAAGGCTGAGATGATTCCATGGTTCACCAATGGCTGGGATTTACTTCAAAGAAGCACAGAATAGTATCCAAGCCATTTTCTCTCACAGAACAAGCATAAGAGGAACAGGAACCCTAGTTTGCTTTTTAGTAATATTGTTAATAATATTGTTAATATAACCGTAAATTTTTACATGTAAAGACGCTTAATATCACGGTTGATTTAAACGTAGTAAGATAAATTATAAACTAGAAAAAATATTTTTGGAGTTTAACAATTTAAATTTAGTATCACAGTCACTTAAAATACTTAAAGTTTAACACTTGCGAATACTTAAAATAACGTTAAATAAAATTATTGAGTATTAAAGTTAATTTAAATTATAGAGTATTAAAGCTGATTTAGAAGTTTAGTAATTCAATATAAATATTTAATAATTTAATATATATATATTTTTTTAGTATTTCAGTAATTCAATATAAATATTTAGTAATTTAATATATATTTTTTTTCCCAATATTATCATATTAACCTCAACTGCTTCTTATCATTGAAGTTCTAATTATACATTTTAATATCACTTTAACTATCTTTGATATTGCATCTATTTCTTCGTATTTTAATCTTTTTGTGCATACTATGCTATTATGTCATTGAATAAATAACTAAATAAAAAACATGTAATACTTAATTCATATAATTGGCATGTAGCATCTCATAATATTGCATAACTTACATCAAGTAATACAAGCCGAAAATAAATTAAAGTCATATTAACAATACATTAATATATGTATTAAAAAGTAAATAGCAGTATAATGGTTACCAATATAATGGACTAGCAAGTTTGATTAAAATTTTTAAAGTCAAATATTTAAGCATATATATCTTAATGTTTTTAAATACTTAAAGGAAATTGTTCAAGTTTTATAGTCTTTGTTTTTTTATTTAAATATCAAGTTTTAACCACGACACGTGTCACTTTAATTATGAGTTATTTGAATTATCACACTACATAAAAATAATTAATAAGTTTTATATTAAAAGAAAATTAAACGACTAAATTAAAAGAAATTAAATATCACAATATAAAAGAAAAATTAGATATCACACAACATAAAAATTAAATATAATATTACAATTCGAATACAAAAATTACATATCACATAACAACTCGAATACATATTGAAATTTTAATTCATCCCTTGTTTTAAATAAATATCACATTACAGAAACACAAAACAGTTAAATGATCTTCATATTTTTGCATCTTCTTCATAATGTTGGTCTTCGACTTCATCTTCATTTTCTTCAAATACCAAATTCTTCATAATCTTCTACTATTATTTTATAGTTTTTTCCTACTGAGGACTCTAGAAATTAATTTTGTAAAAAGTATAAATTACAAATTTTTTTTTTGAGTATCTTGGTTTAATTGAAACTTTCTTTAAAAGTTCTCAAGATTCATATATTTTTGTTATTTTAACAAATTATATGATTCTTAAGTACTTTAAAATCTTTCAATTAACTAGAATAAACAAGATTCATGTAATTTTAAAATCATTCAAAATTAAAATACAAAACAATCGAGTGGAAATAATACCGAACGACTTTATCAATTTTAAAACACCAGAAAAAAGGAAAAAATAATATAGGTGTTAGTTGTTGCAAAAATATGGCATTCATCACCTGATATTCGGTAAAATATCTAGGTTTCATGCCATGGTGATAAAATGCAAGTGATAGACGGGAAAGAGTATTTCAAATGAAGTTATACATTTTAAAATACCTCTTCCTCGTCCATATAATTTTCGGTAAAATATCTAAGTTTCTTATCAGATAAAAAACAATATTAAAACCCCCAGTATCGTAAATAAGCAATTGAAAGATATTTTGAAAATCAAAATACATTTTTTTGTGTTTTTTAGAATGAACTACTGTAATTCAAAAGAAGTTTTCAGTTTTATAGACACAAAGGAATTAATGAAAGGCAGTTTTTTGGTAGTTGAGGAGATTTATTTTTTTTAATGCTAGCCTTTTAAAAAGGGTTGTGTGGGCCAAAATGACTTTTTGATGTGATTGATGGTTTGAATCTCGAGGACAGACTTTTTTTTTTTTTTTTTTTTTTCTCATTATGTTGTATATGAATCTCGAGAACAATAATAAATGACTTTGAGAATTAAATACTACGTATGTAATTTTTCCATTCTACTTACTATCATTTCTTGATGGACCATATTCCCAGATTTGATTATAATAGTATTTTTAATATAATAGTATTTACTACAAATGCTACATAACTTCAGGGTATTTACTCCAGTTTCTTAAACAAACAGGCATGGTAATATCCCCACGGCCACACCAAAGCATCAAGTCAAGTTTCTTGACTTTGCGCATACTGGCGGCTTCAGGGTATTTACTCCAGTTTCTTAAACAAACAGGCATGGTAATATCCCCACGGCCACACCAAAGCATCAAGTCAAGTTTCTTGACTTGCGCATACTGGCAGCTTCAATCCACTTCTCTTGAATCAACATATTGCCAAAGTAACCAGCACAACATAAATGAAAACTATCCAAATCAACGGTTTTGTTAGTTAAAGCCCACGACACAAGCTTTTCAAAATAGTTCGTTTTAAAGTTCTACGGATGTTGGAAGACCTCTCCTCTCAAGGACTATATACCAATCATCTACATTTCCATTAAAATGGCTTCAAGAATTGGTAACACACATCCTTGAAATAGAACCAACCACTTCGGTGGAACATTTAAGTTTCTTACCAAGGTAAAAAGATCATCTTGCACAACATAGTAAAGGTTTAAGATCTATTATTGAGGCCGGTATTCCCTAGGTATCTTTTGGTGGAGAATCATTACCACAACATCCATATTTAATACCAAAAAAGATAAAGTCTAACTCCTCTTTCAAAAAAGATAAAGATCTATTATGGAGTCGTTCAAAAAAATGAAATGGAGTCGTTCAAAAAAATATTAGTCGTTCAAAAAATGAAATGGAGTCGTTCAAACAAATATTAGTCGTTCAAAAAAATGAAATGGAGTCTTTCAAGGATAGAAAAAACAAGAATCAAGTTGTTCAAAAAATCATAAAAACCAAGAAAGCCGAGGACAACTACTTTAATTACGAATGTAAGACCATTTATTCTAGTATTTTTACAAATGACGTGTGTTTTGTGTTAATGACTGTTGCAGGAATATAATAATGACACTGTTTATTTCAGTCTACACATTTTCCAGCCGGCTACTATTTGATTTGATATGGTCGTCAGTAGTAATGACCTAACAGTCATCATTACCGGGGTGTTTGTTCTCTTACTTATCACATTTGAGGTTTCCATACGTGTAATTTATGACATTATATGCGTGTGTATATTTTTTTTTGAAAGGTGAATTTCAACTTAGAAACGACCACCTTCGCGGACAGCGAAGGCCCCATCGCCACCCCGCCAGACTATGTTGTCTTAACCGGGTCCACGCTGATCTCAGGTGGTAACGGGTTTCCCCCGGAAACCGTACTGCCTCCACACAAGTTTACCTTGCTGGAGAAACAGCCGGATGAAAACCGGGCCATGCTCAAGATTTGAACCCCCGCAACGAGTGGCTTGAAGGTTCAAATCTATCATTGCAATATATCTCCGGAACAATATGGTCTACAAGTGGACCACAAGTGAGGACTTCCCGGGTGGTCACCCACCCGGTACTACTCCCACTTGTGGCTCGCTTAACAAGTTAAGCCCCACCCACTAGACCACAAGTCTTTAACATTTACGCATGCATAAATATACTGAAATAATGTTTTTTTTTTATTTTGTTTACAAATTGTTAGTAATTAAATACATCTGTTACTAGTAATACTTTTTTTGTATACTTTTCATCAAGTATACGGTAAAAAAAAAAAAAAAAAAAAAAAAAAAAACACCATTGAAAAGTCAAATATGGACTTATATTTTGGGATGGAGGGAGTAAAGCTTTACATATACTTTGTCCATATTATATATTGAATTGGCACATATTTCTCATCCGCTTCAACTACACATATTCTTCTCGTATTTAAACACCCTCTTGGATCCATCCTAGAACCAAACTACTTTCTTTAATGCAAATAAAAACATTTGAGATAAGGAAAATATATTGTAAAACATGTAATCAAAAAATGGTTGCAAATGGTGTTAAGTGTGCTTTTGATTATATTTATCTTCACTAAAAGATACTTTTCCATTAATTCAGGTATATTTTTATTTTTTTGTAGTAGTAATTAACTTATCCACTCCGTAGTATTTTCTGATTTGTTTCTAATGAAGGCGTGATCGGAGTAAAATTTGATCCAAGAGACGTCGAGTTATTGGAAAAGTATTCCCAACAAAACAGAACCAGAAGCAAATCCCACAATCTCCTAGAACCTTGTCTCCTCCACACTACCTCAACACCTGCTCTAGCCACCCCATTGCTCCCTCAAAATCTCAATGAGATATTTTACCTCCAACCTGGCAATCCACAACTCACTTTTGGCGCCAAAACCAATCAAAGGCTGAGATGATTCCCTGGTTCACCAATGGCTGGGATTTACTTCAAAGAAGCACATAATTGTATCTAAGCCATTTTATCTCACAGAACAAGCACAAGAGGAACAAGAACCCTAGTTTGCTCTTTATTAATAAGTCGATTGTAAGCCCTCAAAGGCATTTTTTTTTTGGATTATGTACTGCTTTTAGTTGTAATCTGCTTCTATGAAAGTATTTTAAGTTTTTAAGCTTTTAAGCTTCTAGCATTAGCCATGCAATTCCTTTTAAAGTTAATAGAAATATAAAGTTTTTAATTGAAATATGTTTGTGTTCCATGACGGTTAAAATTTTTCGTAAGCTCTCTTATGCTCCTAGGTTTCATCTCATTGAATTTTATGTTTATTTCATACAAGTATTAGTTAAAATATCAGTTTCATAGATTAATTTCTTTATTTGCTTCATTAAGTTTTCATAACAGTTTTCATAAGGGTGTTTGGATCAGATGGTGAATCTGTACTGTTTATCGTGTGTTATAGAGGTAGAACTTAGCTCAGACAACATGCATTAGAGTAATGAATTGTATTATAGCATAAAATACTTGGTCCATTATAGTGTATTATAGTGATAGTTTTCTTAGTGAAAATATGTTTATAACCTTGACTTGACATACCAGGATGTTTACATTAAAGTAAACATTAAAGTAAACATACGCTTGTTTCTTTTTTTTTCCACATTAAGTGGGTTGGCCAAAACAAATAGGGTTGGATCAGTTGGAAAACCCCTTGTCTCTTAACCAAGAGGTCAAGGGTTCGATCCTTACTCCCTACAAAAGGCCGGAGGTCCTTTTCTACCTTTGGTAGAACCGGAAGCAGCCTCTCTACCTTAGGTAGGGGTATGGTTGTCTACGTCTCAACCTCCCCCATACACCGTGAAAGACGGTATTGGGACCCATAACCCGTGGAAAACGGTATTGGGAGTTACTTTACTTTACTTTTTTATTAAGTGGGTTGGCCCCTTTCTGTTAATGGGTCTTAATGGGGAGGAGGAGCACCCTTTGCTTCCTCTCCTCCATTTAACAGAAAAAGAAACATATTATATGTGTGGTCCCACCACTATCTCCCTATTAAGACTAATTAACATAAACATTTAACCCATGTTATGACATACCGTTTGACGACTCAATTACTTCTAAAACCATAACATATACTTTAACACTTGACGACACACTTACAACCATTAAGACCAACGGGGGTACCACATTGACTTGAGCTCGGTATCTACCTAAGCTCTTACGTAAGGAAAAAGGTGAAGGTGATTTTATAGTTGTCTGGATTTACGTCCTTTTTCTCGAAGAGGACAATAAATTATTAAGAATCGCAGAAAAAAATTCAAAAGCAAATCGTTTTCATGGTTAATGGTATGGTGATATTAGCGACCGATACAAAAGTCAAGATCAGATCTTTGATTTTTGTAAAAACGTCAAGATCAGCTCTTGATATCACATAAACTTTTAATATAAAATTTAATATCACAATAACATATTTTAATATCACAGAAACCTTTTTTTCTTTTCTTTTTTTTTTCTTTTTTAATAATATTGTTAATATAACCGTAAATTTTTACATGTAAAGAAGTTTACTATCACGGTTGGTTTTACAATATCACCGTTTCATAAAAATATGAATAAGTAAATAAATGAAAGAAGTCTAAAGTTATCAGTCCCTCCCTCGAACTCGAAGTCACATCCACAAACACAATCAAAACAGCAAATGGGTTTTCACTTTTCAGTGTGTTTAGTATATTAAAGGGAAACCTGATACATTTGAATTAAAATAAAATAAATGTTTTGCAATAATGACAATGTACAATCATAATACATGAAAGGATCCTGAATTCCTTAAAACTCACGTAAGAATTTTTTGTATCATATTATTCCCCTATATTACTCCAAAGTGTTTTTCTAACTTGTGCCCCAGGGGCATTTTCTAACTTGTGCCACAGTGGAAACTAGTTGTGACGCACCACAGTACAGTAGTAGATGTTTATGATATAGTAATTTTTACTATAATGAAAGTAGGTTTATAATGTCAAAAGGTCTCAACAAAAATACATGTTATCCAGTCATGATCCTGTTTCCAAAAGAGTAAAAAAAAAAAAAAAAAAAAAAAAAAAAAGAAACAGGGCAACGTTAAACCTTTTTTATTCGATACATTTACTGATCGGTTTACAGCTGGACATGCCGCTTTGAAAGCCGCCTCGTGCAAAGTATGAGTGTTACAGTGATATTAAAAAAAATCATAGTATCATAATACCTTTAACCCATGAAAACGATTCTTTTTTCTATTTTTTTTTCAGCGATTCTAAATTATATTTTTTCCTCTTTCTTTTTACAACTTTTTATATGTTTTTTGATGTTTGATTTTTTTTTCTTTTGAATGTTACTACGATATTAATCCGCACCATCCCTACTTAATATAATAATATATTTTTCAGCGATTCTAAATTATATTTTGTCCTCTTTCTTTTTACTACTTTTTATATTTTATTGATTTTTGATTTTTTTTTCTTTAGAATGTTACTACGATATTAATCCGCACCATCCCTACTTAATATAATAATATATAAAATAAGAAGGGTAAGAAGTAATTCTAGCCATACATTATTATTATTATTATTATTATATATACTAAAACCCATTGGGATGAATAGTAAAAGCACTGTTTTGCACTGTTCATTATTGCAAAGTTAGTCCTTAACGCCCGTTAATTATATATACTAAAACCCATTGGGATGAATAGTAAAAGTACTGTTTTGCACTGTTCATTATTGCAAAGTTAGTCCTTAACGCCCGTTAATATTGTATAGAAAAACCCCCTCACGTTAACTTTTAATTTCAAAGTTAGTCAACATACCCACAATCTCACGCCGTAAAAAATCATATTATTTTCGTAAACACTTTTCGGAAATAGTACTTGCGGTTATCAACCTTTTGCATATATAGTCCTTAATAACAAAAATAATTTTTTTACAACCGTTTCATTAAGAGTTTGGATTAAACAAAACATTCCCGCAGCAACGCGCGGGTACCCCACTCGTTATTATTATATATACTAAAACCCATTGGGATGAATAGTAAAAGCACTGTTCATTGCCCTATTTTCGCTTTTAGACCCTGTGGTTATAGATCTATTGCAAAGTTAGTTCTTAACGCCCGTTAATATTGTATAGAAAAAGCCCCTCAGGTTAACTTTTAATTTCAAAGTTAGTCAACATACCGACAATCTCAAGCCGTAAAAAATCATATTATTTTCATAAACACTTTTCGAAAATAGTACTTATTAACTATTTGTATTCTGATAATACACTAATAAAAACAGTTATTTGGAAAGTAAATTAGAGTAAAGACAAAATAAATTCTAAGAGGTACTTTTACAAAACTAGGGAAAAAAAATGAAAGAGGTATTTATTACTTGTAATATTAAAAAAAAAAAAAAAAAAAAAAAAAAGGTATTAATAATACTACTAGAAGCTAATCATCAATACACACTTTTGAAGCAAGGAACCCTTGACAAGGGTCAATTTTAGAGTTCCTTGACTACCAGGAACTAGATCAAACACAAAAAGTAACAAAATCCTAGACAAACAACATCAAAATTCTACACAATAAAACATCTTAAAATCATAATAATGTACGCATTCATCAACATCGATACAAGAAACATAAATTGCATAAACTCAATGACCCACACCCAATAACCATAAAACACCCAAAAACCATCGGGGGAATTGCATATATATCCCTCCAAAGACTCGTAATCGCGTATATATCCAACCGAAACTCATAATAGTTTATATATCTTATAATCTTTGTACAAATTGGTTGGAGATTAATATAAATTTACCTTTAGCACCAAAAAAAAAAAAAAAAAAAAAAAAAAGCTTATATATCATTCAAAATCCTTAAAATTGTCAAATATATGCATGCAAAACTCAACCCTACCTTGGATCTTCGGTGGAACATTTAAGTTTCTCGCAAAGGCTCCAGCAGGCCCAATAGAAACCTGGCGAATATAATAGGTGGAGGAGGAGTCCTTGCCTCACCATCTGCATTCACAAGCTTTATAATCGATCGGGAAACCACAGAAACACCATCTAGAAGCTAGCATCAAGCGTTACAATGAATAGATATGGGGATACGAGGGTTAGAATACCAATCTATCCAATTACAAAAGTTTTTGCTACATCTACTAGAAATCTAATTGAACGAGTGAAGCTTCACATCATTTAGAATCACATCATTGTTCCTTCGGTTGTTCTTGAAAGTTATCTCATTTTTATTCCGCCAAAGAATCCAAATAGCTGATTAAATCACACCATCAAAAAGGTATGAGAGAGTAGCTGATTGAATCCAAATAACTTACCCATCAAAGTTATCCTTTTAAATTTGATGATTACTGATATAAAAAACAGTTTTCAAGTAAATCATCAGTCAAACAAACCCGATTTGGGACCATAAATTCTCATGCATGTTCTCTCAACTGCGAACTCTTTTTTTAGCGGATTGAAAGCACAGTCATATGACCGTTTGTATGCATTGTCTGAGTGATCCAATCCCAAGTACTATGCAAACTTCCACTGATCCCATCACTAAATAATCGAACGACTTTATTGATCAGCGTCTTTATTGCATCAACAAGGACTCCTTCTTTTTCACATTCGACGCTCCCGTATTTTCGGTGGAACATTTAAGTTTCTTATCAAGGTAACTAAGATCAACTTGGGAGGACTTATAATTAAGAGGTTTTAGAACGTCAGATTCCTCAACATCACTTTCTATATTCACAAGATGGATAAGCAGTTCGGAAACCACAGTAAAACAACCTACATTTTGAAACATGATATGTGTATGAAAGTGATTCACGAGCCACAATTTGAATTTATAGACAATTGTTGGGTTTAGGGTAATAAATATGAGTAATTGAGAAGATGGGGACGGAGTTCTCGGTCACAAAAATTTTAAAAGGTTAATGACGAAAAATGTTTGTTTAAGCTTATATGTGGTTTATTAGCTTATTTGTGTTTCAGCTTATATCATAGTAGGGATGGTGCGGATTAATATCATAGTAAAATTCAAAAAAAAAAAAAAAAATCAAAAAAATCTGTAAAAATAATAAAAAGATACGGAACAAAAAATTATTAAAATCGATGACAAAAATTGGAAAAAGAATCGATTTAATGGTTAAAAGGTATTATGATACTATGATTTTTTAATATCACTGTAACACTCATACTTATGTTTTGAATTTTTTTAATATCACCGTAAGTTCACTAGAAGAAGTGATAAACACACTGAAAAGTGAAAACCCATTTGCTGTTTTGATTGGTGTTTGTGGATGTGACTTCGGGTTCGAGGGAGGGACTAGTTAATTTAGGGTCCGAGCAATTTTTTTTATTACTGTTATTTATTTATTTATTTTTAGTTGTCCAGTAGTTAATAGCTTAGGTGTCTAGTTAATTTAGGGGACTTTTACCGGGTCAGCATGTTCGTTGTTTCCATGCTTCTGGCTGGATTCAGGTATGGGGGGCTCCGGAATGGACTGGCGTATATGACGTACTCCTACCGGACCTCGGAAATGTGGGGGTCTTGGCACCTCTAACCTCGCCATGCTAACGAAATGGTGGTGCTGTTTCCACACAGATTCAAACTCACTAGTTTGGAAAAAAACAATTACGTCTCTATTTATGGGAACCAAGGAGGGTTAGCCCTTGGACAACAATTATTGGTCTCAAGTTAACACTAACTTAGAGAATGTTTTTAGAAGGAAAGTTGATAATGGCTCCACTTTTGAGTTCTGGAATGATACATGGCTTGGTACTTCCTCCTTCAAATCTGTCTTTAACAGGTTGTTCATGCAGGAGTAATCGAAAAAAAGGGTGATTGATGTCCAAATACATACTTTGTGTGTTCTCAGAACATGATCATTCACCATCAGCCCAACTGTTACTTCATAAACTGAATTACGACGATTAGTTTATCATTATTGAAAATCATGTGTATCAAGATGACATAGTATTACCCAGTTAACAAAAAGAAAGTATTTAATTTTTTCAAAACTGAAACATTATTGTTAGGAATAAAAAAAAATGGTTATTTCAAAAATGGTAGAATCAACCTAAAAATCAGAAACGGATGTAATTTGTAATTTCAAAAACGGTTATTCCTTTTTGATGTAATAACGTTATACTTGTTTTAAGGATGAATCTTAAACTCTCGTGTTATTCGGATGTAATTTGTATTATTATGAATTTTCATTATTATTTCAGAGCAGTTTAAATCTACAGGCAAAAACAATTGTAGCAAAATTTGATAATTTTTTGAAATTTCTTTTCAGTGACAATTTTTATAGTCACTTAACCTCTTTGATAGTGACAACTTACATAGTGAATACACTAACTTATGTTTCACTCAAAATGATGCCTTTCTTTGCCACTTATCTACTCAAATACTAACGTTATACTTGTTTTAAGGATGAATCTTAAACTCTCGTGTTATTCAGATGTAATTTGTATTATTGTGAATTTTCATTATTATTTCAGGGCAGTTTAAATCTACAGGCAAAAACAATTGTAGCAAAATTTGATAATTTTTTGTAATTTCTTTTCAGTGACAACTTTTTTTGTCACTCAACCTCATTGTTAGTGACAACTTACATAGTGACTACTCTAACATATGTTTCACTCAAAAAATGACGCCTTTCTTTGCCACTTAGTGACAGATTTGCCTAGTCACTAAAAGGTCAATATTCAATTTCATCACTAATTAATTGTGACGGAGTTTATGAGACGACTAGCGACGAGCATGATTCGTGACACATCCAGTTTAGTGACGAAGTTTCAAATATTAGTGACGAACTCCTAAATGAAACACTCTTTTGTAGCTTTGCTAACATCTTGACCTACTAAATTCCAAGCTTTCTAGAATATTGCTGAGAAAACACTGGATCAGGTGCCTTATTATCACCAGGATTAAAAAAATTGCATCCTTAATTTCCTTGTCAGTAACTTCTTTAGTCATCATATCTTTAATCATCATATATATTAGTGTTGGAAGAAATCCAACAAACCGGTTTCTAGAGCGGAACCACGAATCAAGAACTACTCCAACAAGACCTCGGCAAAGGGTTATGATCCCTTAATGCCGAGTGGCACCAACACGCACACGAGATATTTACACTCAAACGTTTATTAAACGAGAGCAAGAAAAGAAGGTACAAATAAAACCTCACCCCCTCATCCCTATTTATAGAGAATGAAGGGGGAGAAACCTAATCCTTGGTGAACAAGGATTCTACAATTGATCTTCCTAATACATGACTAACCTCCTTAAGTTTGAGCTAAACTACAACTAGCCCCCTAAACTTATATCCTAACTATTACACACTAATATTCTAACAATTAGCTTCTTCAGTACAGATCTTTATTGTGACTAGATTTTCAGCATCAACAATATTTTCCACAGCATCCTCTTCACCTAGAAACTGAGTACCTACATCATCCCACTCAAAACTCTGCCCATTTTCATCACAAATAACATCAATTCTATTTCTTTGTTGCTTCCTCAGCTCCCTACAGCTTTATGGAAAAAAGCATTATTATTACTCATTCAGATGTGTCAATCCGTATAAGCAACTGGGCTAGCTTAGTTGGTCACCAAGATTCCTTAGGGGGCTTGGGGATCAGGGAAGGTCTCAAGTTCGAGTCCCACCCGAGACTTTTAACCCTTCAGACGGAATAGGAGGAAGCACAGGCGGGGAGTTCAAGGTCAGCATACTGCCCAATTGAAACATACTATGACCAGCAACTTCCTTCTTCCATTCTTTCTCCATTAAGGCTATAAATTCCGCTTTCTCAGCAACATAATTTGCAAATTGAAGGATTTCTTCTTTTGCCCCATTCCATTAACCATGAAAACGATTTGCTTTTGATTTTTTTTTCTGTGATTCTTAATAATTTATTGTCCTCTTAGAGAAAAAGGACATAAATCCAGACTACTATACTTTGTGTGTTCTCAGAACATGATCATTCACCATCAGCCCAACTGTTACTTCATAAACTGAATTACGACGATTAATTTATCAGTATTGAAAATCATGTGTATCAAGATGACATAGTATTACCCAATTAACAAAAAGAAAGTATTTAATTTTTTCAAAACTGAAACATTATTGTTAGGAATAAAAAAAAAAAAAAAAAAAAAACAACAACAGATGGTTATTTCAAAAATGGTAGAATCAACCTAAAAATCAGAAACGGATGTAATTTGTAATTTCAACAACGGTTATTCCTTTTTTGATGTAATAACGTTATACTTGTTTTAAGGATGAATCTTAAACTCTCGTGTTATTCGGATGTAATTTTTATTATTATGAATTTTCATTATTATTTCAGAGCAGTTTAAATCTACAGGCAAAAACAATTGTAGCAAAATTTTTAAAAGGTTAATAACATAAAATGTTTGTTTAAGCTTATATGTGGTTTATTAGCTTATTTGTGTTTCAGCTTATATCATAGTAGGGATGGTGCGGATTAATATCATAGTAAAATTCAAAAAAAAAAAAAAAAATCAAAAAAAAAAAAAAAAAAAAAAAATCAAAAAAATCTGAAAAAAATAATAAAAAGATACGGAACAAAAGATTAGTAAAATCGACGGAAAAAATTGTAAAAAGAATCGATTTAATGGTTAAAAGGTATTATGATACTATGATTCTTTTAATATCACTGTAACACTAATACTTATGTTTTGAATTTTTTTAATATCACCGTAAGTTCACTAGGAGAAGTGATAAAGACACTGAAAAGTGAAAACCCATTTGCTGTTTTGATTGGTGTTTGTGGATGCGACTTCGGGTTCGAGGGAGGGACTGATAACCTTCAGACTTCTTTCATTTTTTTTATTTATTCGGATTTTTATGAAACGGTGATATTGTAAAACCAACCGTGATATTAAGCTTCTTTACATGTAAAAATTTACGGTTATATTAACCATATTATTAAAAAAAGAAAAAAAGAGAAGAAAAAAAAGTTTTCTGTGATATTAAAATTTGTTATTGTGATATTAAATTTTTTATTAAAAGTTTTTGTGATATCAAGATCTGATCTTGACGTTTTGTCAAAGATCAAGGATCTGATCTTGACTCTTGTATCAGTCGCTAATATCACCATACCGTTAACCATGAAAATGATTTGCTTTTGAAATTTTTTTTCTGCGATTCTTAATAATTTAGTGGGCTCATTAAGGCCCAGCCGATCAAAGGGCCCAAGCTCGTTTAGGCTGTTAGAAACTTAGAATATGGCAGAACCTTTTGCAGCGTACATAAAGTTCACATGATTAGTAGGTCCCTTCATGATAAACACTGTCCTTAAAGAATATTATCCCCCACTATCAACGCTGGTGGGATACGAGACTAATTTCTTCCCAGGATTCGACCTCAAAGAACAGAACCTTATGCAGCGTACATAAAGTTCACATGATTAGTAGGTCCCTTCATGTATCGATTGATTTTGTAGACAAAACTTGTCAAAGTTACAAATATTAATCATTGGGCATGATGTAATTTACATGTCTAAAATTGAACAGTTTGTTATTAAAGGAGGCAAATTTTTATTTACCCAAAACGTAATGTGTTTATTTTGTCTAATGAGTACTATGGCTTGGATATTTAGACGATTTGCCAACAGTAGGGTATATATTATTGAGTATATCAAAATGATATGTTTGCCTGTTTGTATTTAAATACTTGAATAGAAACCACGGAATATGGTTTAGAATGCAACAAGATCTTTATAATGATAAAGTGATGCAAGTTGGATAATTGATAAAAAATATTACGGAGAATTAAGTGTTGGATTTTACACTTGGTATAAGTGTAGTATCTTGTGATCAATGGAAAAAGTTAAGTTGTACAACGTATTCAACTATTGCATCACAATTCGTTGTTTTTGTTTTAAGGAATTATAATGGTTAAAGAACACATTTTATACTATCCCAAGTTATGTGTTCGTTCAGACCTGCAAGATGAAGAGGTTGAAGTTAATCTTCTTAATAGTTCTTTTGAAAAAGTGCAAACGCAGGGCATGATTAAAAGAAACTACCTATATGAGTATGAAGTTTTGCCGCCTCAAGAAGCTTGGACTTGGCTTCCTATATACTCATGAATGGATAAGGACGCATGGCTTGTAAAGCGTCAAGTATAAACATAAGAGATCATAAACTCGTGTGTATACTATCTTCAGGTATTTAAATGGGTTGACGGGTTCAATCATTACGACACCCCGATTCTAGAATATTTGAAATGTGTAGTAACTAAGATGAAAATTCAAACGAAAGACATTTTCATTTATGCATGAGTTTGATTTGTTTTGATTATGTTGGAAATCAAGGATTACACTAAAATGGGGGAGGATTGTTGGTGATTTTAGTGTCATCAAACATTTCGTTACTAAGATGTTGCAACAATTTAAAAGATTGTGACTGTTGGATACAGTGACAGAAAAAACTGTCAATATCTAGTGTTGCAGAAATCTATTAGAAAGTTGGTTACTTGAAACCAAAAGGTGCAACCACTCATGAAAGCGTGCAACTTTTCATGAAAAGTCATTTTGTCTAGAGACATATACATAGGCACCATTTTTGGACTTTCAATATAACATGAATAATCACAACAACACATACAATATTCTCTATGTTTTACGTTGTCGCCAAAAGGGCTGACGACCTGACGTCATCGCCGGGCTACGGTTTTTCATATTTTACAAGCGCATCCAGGAGTCAGGGATATAGGATGAAACATTATTAGTGTTTCTGGGCTTTTCTAACATTATATATCCTAACTACACGAATGTAGTCTCACTAGCGGTCTCGGGATGCATCACAAACTCAAGTTCTAGAATCTAAATACTACCGGTACGCTCATAAGCATCAAAAGTGAATGCTTTTGCCTAATAATCTAAAGGCGAACCTCACGTTTTGGGGTGGAAATTTTTGACAACATACTATATAACATAAATCAATAATCATTTACAATGTTTTGTCGGTATAATTACTTACAATATAAATCAGTAATCATTCACTATGTTTTGTCGGTATCTCTATTATTTACAACATAAATCAGTAATCATTTACAATGGTTTTGTCGGTATAATTATTTACAACATAAATCAATAATCCATTAGTCGATGTTGATACAAAGTTTCTCATTCGGCTGCAACTGGCTCTCTGAAATACCTCCATTGTGGGTGGATATGGGGAAGTGGAGAATATCTGTCTAGCGTCGGTAAAATGTAGTGAGCATAGTCTCTCTCCCCCACACGGGCAATCACAAGAGGGTCGGTTCCTTGTGATGAGTTTGGCCCGGTAAAAAGCTGAAAACATGTGTTCCAACCTTGCTGGGATATAAATACAACAGGTCGGTGAATCATTGAAGCGATAACCAACCCCGTAATTGGCATCACCATCCAGCGACCGATAGGTGCACCTCCATTGAACCAGTCTATTGTATACCAAAGTCGGCAAAGTCATGTTGCTGCCACATACTTATGTCAGTTTGCCTATGTCTGTCTAACTCTTGCAATAACATATGTCTGACTTCGGCCCACCTATTTTCGTGTTGAGCAAGACTGTAGGCAACGCACCGAAACCCACAATTTCCATCACCCAGCACATTATGTATGCTTATTACGTATGGACGGAAAATATGTGGAATATGCTCAATAAAATCATTGATCACATTATCTCCAGCATATAATCTGTGGCGTAGACTATCACCCGTATAAGAACTATGTCTTGGAGGTTCTTTCGGCAAGTTCGGGACTTTTGTAGATCTTGAGTTTGTACTTCTTCGGTGATCTACGATTGGTACATCATCCAAGTCAGGGACTTCATTCAAGTCTGGGACTTGTGTAGCCTTGCCCTTTTTGTCCTTTGCGCTCGGACGTCCACGGGTATTTTTTTGAATAGCTGGTTCACGTGTGTCAACAGATTCAGGCTGGAATATCTCTCTCAACTTTGTTAACATATTTTTCTTGACAAACGACGTTGATTTGCTAAAAATATTCTTGAATTGTCGCACGCCATCATTAAACGAAGCATCATCATCATCATCATCATCATCATCACAAGGTTCGCTGGAAGAACCATCTTCAGGCGGGGGCCTATTGATAACAGGCCACGGAACAGATAGGGTTCTCCAAAAAATATCAATTTGATGCAGTGGAATGGGGCATCCTAAATTCAATTAAAGTGACTTGTATAAATTACTGATATTAATGTGGAAAACAACTTGATAGTTATAAATTTAATATACTTACCATGATATACATAGTATTGCATCTCGTGAAAGCATGGTAGTCCGAAATTTGCCCGCAATTTATGGCTACAGTCTTCTGGGGTGATCGACAGTTGGAGTTCTTTGTGCATGAGGTTGAAAGCATGTTTGAAAACTTTATACCACAATTCTTGAAAAAGTGGTATATTACACTTATTTAGTTTCTCGTTGATGCTTCTATTGAAACTCTCTTTTATCGCATTTTCTTGCGAAATGAGAATTTTATCGATCGACCTCAACAACCTGTCTAATTTGGACTGTGTGCCGTCCAAATATAATTTCAACAACGCGTGGTGAGCCTCAACTCTGCACGTTGTTGTCTGGCCGTAGGAGCGATATCGGTCGGTAATATACGAGACAAACATCGGTGAGTAATCTTGCAGCCAGTTATCCAGATACGCAGCGACATCTGAAAAAAATAATGAATTAATAAAAGGTCATTCGGGTGCTTATTTATTAAATAATTAAAAACAATGAATTAATAATTAAGTACCCATATGGTTGACCAATAGCTGTTGTAGGCATTGATAATGTCGCTTGAACGATTTGAATGTCAGAGGTTTAACCATCCAATCCCATCGGTGTTTAACGGACTCATACTCATTTAACCCAGTGAATTTATTTCTGCAATACTTAAGCAGATTTTGCTCTATATGCCATCGACAGATTAATTTGTGAGCATTAGGAAATTCTTCTCTTATTGCCCCAACCAACGGTAAATCTCTGTCAGTGACGATAACACGTGGGTAATATCGTTCACTTTGCAACACCCATCTAAAATGATACCCTTGTTCACAAGATAAAAAGCTATACGCCATTGAAAATGTTTTATTTGTTGAAGTTACTCCAACAATTTCCAAAAACAGCAATTTAAACATCGTTGTATTGTATGTGGAGTCCATCAGCATGATTTCAGGGAATGTACACCATAGAGCATACGACGTGGGGTGCACAAAAAATAGCTCCTCAAGCTCGTTGGTATGCTCATTTACCCTCGGGCACCATGTATACCCTGAATCCCTCAAATGCGAGTAAAGGACTTAAATTGGAGTTCTATCACCTACTCTGGCTCTCCGGAACTTACCTTGTGCATTATATATAGTTCTAACACTAGACACGTTATCCGGATTACGACCCTGTATTGTCGAATGTATATTAAGTGGTTGTACGTTATAATCTGTCAATTCTTTGACCAAACCTAACTCATCATCCTTTAATCGCATTGCATATGCCACACCATGCAACGACTCTAGCATATCATGATTATGCGTCTCATCCTTCACCCTCAAAATGCAATAATTTTTTGTTCGATGATATTTCGCAACTAATCTGAATGGACAATTTGTTTTACATGTTTTGGTTTTCCGTTTTCCACTACCTTGAGGTTCATACGTCCCACCCATTGTACACCTGTAATTGATTTCGTTCATCTGACCATCTTCTAATTTGGTTCTATTTTTAACAATTAAAAAACCGAGCTCCCGAGCTATATTTTGCACCCACTCAGTTACTTGCTCGTGAGAACCGAAAACCTGAAAATACGTCACATTTTTAACTAATACTTTTGTTTTAGTTTTTACTACAACCTTTATTTAACTTTTACATTTTTACATTTTTATAACTACATTTTTACAACTTTTACATTTTTACATTTTTATAACTTTTATTTAACTTTTTTTTTTACTAATGATATATAACTTTTTTTTTTACATTTTAACATTTTTAAATTTTATAACTTACATTTATAACATTTTTACATTTTTATTAAACCTTTACATTTTTTACATTTTTATAACTTTTATTTAACCTTTTTTTTACTAATGATATATTCCTTTTTTATTTTCTTTTTTTTTTTTCTTTTTTTTTTTTTTTTTTTTTTTTTTTTTTTTACATTTTTATAACTTATAACTTACATTTATAACATTTTTACATTTTTATTAAACCTTTACATTTTTTACATTTTTACATTTTTTACATATTTTTATTAAACCTTAAACCTTTGCATTTTTACACTTTACTTCAATTAAAAAAAAAAAAAAACGTTAAAACGCGTTTGTGGGGGGACCCACGCACACGTTTAACGTACTAACACACCTCACCCACTCACACATACTCACACTTCATAGTTTGTGTGTGTGTTATTCTCTCTCTCTCTCTCTCTCTCTTATCTCTCTCTTTTCTCTCTCTCTTTTCTGGGTAAAAATCTTAGATCTAAGTTTGTTTTTGTTTAATTAAACTTAGATTTTGTGATGTTTTTTGTGATTATGTGTTTATTTGTTGTTTAATTAGGCATATCTATTGTATTATTAAAAAACGCCCAATTTTTTGAGTTAGGGTTTGGGTAAAATATTTTTGTGGTGGGTGATTTCGTGATGTTTTTTGTGATTATGTGTTTATTTGTTGTTTAATTAGGCAGATCTATTGGATTATTAAAAAATGCCTAATTTTTTGAGTTAGGGTTTGGGTAAAATATTTCTGTGGTGGGTGATTTTGTGATTATGTGTTTATTTGTTGTTTAATTAGGCAGATCTATTGGATTATTAAAAAATGCCCAATTTTTTGAGTTAGGGTTTGGGTAAAATATTTCTGAGGTGGGTGATTTTGTGATTATGTGTTTATTTGCTGTTTAATTAGGCATATCTATTGTATTATTAAAAAACGCCCAATTTTTTGAGTTAGGGTTTGGGTAAAAAATTTCTGTGGTGGGTGATTTCATGATGTTTTTTGTTATTATGTGTTTATTTGTTGTTTAATTAGGCAGATCTATTGGATTATTAAAAAACGCCCCATTTTTTGAGTTAGGGTTTGGGTAAAATATTTCTGAGGTGGGTGATTTTGTGATGTTTTTTGTGATTATATGTTTATTTGTTGTTTAATTAGGCATATCTATTGTATTATTAAAAAACGCCCAATTTTTTGAGTTAGGGTTTGGGTAAAATATTTCTGTGGTGGGTGATTTTGTGATATTTTTTGTGATTATGTGTTTATTTGTTGTTTAATTAGGAAGATCTATTGGATTATTAAAAACGCCCAATTTTTTGAGTTAGGGTTTGGGTAAAATATTTTTGTGGTTGGTGATTTTGTGATGTTTTTTGTGATTATGTGTTTATATGTTGTTTAATTAAGCAGATCTATTTATGTGGTGGGTGATTTGTGATGTTTATGTGATTATTTGAGATGTTGGTGGTTCTTGAAACTGCTTTAGCAGTTGTGCTTATGTGAAATTGCTTTAGCAGTTGTGCTTATGTGAAACTGCTTGAGTTGTGTGGGTGCAAACGGGTAGGTTAACACCTTGATCTGCCACCTTTGAGTGGTATGAATACCTGCTCTGGCCTACCCCAGTCCACAGGCTCTGTGATTATGGTTTCTTGGCAAACTGCTTATGTGCTTATGATAAAAAAGTGCTTATGTGCTTATTGCACACAAGCAAACCATCTGCACACAGGCTCAGATTAGACCCCGTTCTTATATACTTTACGGGTTGGGTTATATTCACGGTGGCTGGTTTTTTAGTTTAACCCTCTCTATTATGTAGAGGGTTTGGTGATGAAACTACTTATGAATCTGAAAATAACAAACTGCTTATATGCTTGATAAGCAGTTTGTTATTTTAAGCTGATTTGAAACTTGTTTAAAAAAAAAAAAAAAAAAAATTTGAGATAAGGCAATGATGATTTAAGAAAAACATGATTTTGGCGTGGCATTTCCGACTGGACGGCAAAAAAAACTTAATTTTGCAACTTTCGATGTTGCAGCCATATATGATTTAACTTGCTTATGTGAAACAGCTTATAATCTGAGCCTAATGTTATCTCTATGTCTTATTAATGTGTAAAATGGTGATTACCTGTTGTGTGTAAAATGGTGATTGAGACATATCGGCAGCCTAAGATATTTGTTGTTTCTTTGTGGTTTGTTACTTGCGGCTTTCACTTGCGGCCTGTGTTTCACTTGGCTTGTGTTATAACCCAACCCTAGGTACTAGAGAGGGTTAAACTAAAAAACTTGGCACCGTCAATATAACCCAACCCTATCTGTAACTTGTTGTAACTTGTGGAATCTGCACTTGTTGTAACTTGTGGAATCTGCACTTGTTGTAACTTGTGGAATATGCTTGTGGTAACTTGGGGGTACTTGTTTTTCTTTGTTTGTGGTGAGAGTTACTTTGTGAATCTGCTTTGTTGGATTTGTGATTGAGAGACTTGCTTTGTAATTGAGATTGCTTTGTGATTGAGATTGCTTTGTGATACTGCTTTGTGGTAAGGCTCAATATATCATGAGAGGTTTTGGTGTACCTAACACTTTCAGATTCCCCTTGCGAGTTCCTGCAGTTGAGATTCCCCTTGCGAGTTCCTGCAATTTGGGAATCTTTAATTTTGCTTTTGGTACCTAACAGCCGAAGCTTGTGAACCTTGTGAGAATTGTGAAACATGTGTTTCACTTGTGTAATGTGGAATCTACAATCTGTGAGAATTGTGAAACATGTGTAACTTGGGTGCAATTTGTGCACTTGGGCAATCTAACTTGGTTGCAATATGCTTGTGAGCAATCTGATATGTGCACTTGGGTGCAATCTGCTTGTGTGAAATCTGCACTTGGACAAAAAAAATTTTCAAAAAAGGCGATGACGAATGGTTTTATAAAAACCGAAAGGATGGCAAAGTGATATTTTTATCACTTTGCAACCTTCATATCCGAGCCTAACACTTTTAATCACTTGTGCAAAATGGTTTTCTAAATCGGCGATGATGATTACGTGTTAATCTGAGCTGCTGTGCTTGTGTGCTAACTGCACTTGGGTGCAATCATTGGACATAAAATCTGGACAAAAAAAAACCAATCCTTGTGTGCAATCTTTGGACCCAAAAAACTGGACAACATTGGACCAAAAAAAAAAAAAAAAAAAAAAAAAGACAAAAGACAAAAATAAAAATAAATAATAAATAAATAAAAATAAAAAAGGGACAAAATATGCAAAAAACTGACATAAGTACCCCTCCCACTAGGGAGGGTTTGCAGATTAGGGGGGGGGGGGGGTAGACCTTGTTAATATAGTAGTTCCCAAAAGGGGTTTGATGAGGCGAAAAATGAACCACTTTTAGGGGGTCATTTAAGCCTCGGAATTGAATTTATTTGATCAAATATTGCCCTAAATCGTTCCTTTTGTGATTTTAGGTACTTTGGGAGAGAAATATGGAAAAAGAAGCAATTCGGACGTTTTTGGAGCATAAAAGTGAAGAAAACGCCAAAGTCTTAATTTTCCTTGCTGGGAACAGTAGGTGACGGCGTCAAGAAGAAAATCTTGACGGCGTCAAGAGTAATTTCCATGACGATCCAGTACAGATTTGAAGGCGTCACGAAGTAGGGCGTCAAGAGGAAAATGCATGACGGCCTGGAAACATACAACACTTGACGGCGTCAGATCTGGATCAAGGAAGTCTGAGAATTATTTTGGCGGCGAGATGACGGCGTCACAAAATTTGTCTTGACGCCGTCAGACCCTATTTCCTATATATAGTTTTCTAACTTTCACATTAAAAAAGAGGAGAAGTTTTGGAGAAACCCTAAGTACGAACTTGGTACGAATTTTACAGGTTTTTCAAGGGTTCTTAGCCCTTGATACCTTTCATGTGTAATTGAGATAAGTATTCTTTTAATTCAATCAATATGTCTATGTGTTGGTTGTCTATATCTTGTTCTTGTCTTAATTCCATCATGCTAGGCTAGATCTATCTTGTATTTGCTTGGATCTAATGAAACCTAGATGTTAATTATGTGTTGATTACTTGTTTATGGTTGTATTGGATGAATGAATTCGATGTTAGGCTTAAGGAAACTGGCAGATCTCCATATGGTAACATGCTTGAACGTCTTAGGAAACATGAACTGATGTGCACTAGGTTTTATTGGTTGTATTTAATGCATGAGCCACTGTTTACAATCCCTATGGTTGTGCCGGGCATGGCATAGGAGGAGATAAGAGCTCATAGGATTGGGGAATTAAGTGCGCCACCCCATGAATGATATTAAGGAATACAATCCGTCATCCACGCAACTATAACAAGTAATTAACGTGTAAAAGATATCTAGGGAGTAGTGAAATCTAAGTAAACACAATTTCTCCACTTATTGCTCACAACCTTAGTTAATTTAGTTTATTTTCATTTTTTAATATTTTATTTTGATTGCATCTTTAGTATTGGGTTAGTTGACTAGCAACTAATTCCGCCCAAATCATTCAAACCCGAGATTTTTACTTGCTTTCTAAAAAATAAAAAAATAAAAAAATAATCATCCCTCATCTTTAGAACTAGTATTTAGGTTTTCTAATCCTAGCGACACTATTCCTAGCTGAACGATCAATCCCCCGGTACTTGTCACTATACTATACTACAACGATCAGGTACACTGCCTGGTGGGGGTTGTAAGCTTCTCAAGATCCCTTGAGAGGTAAAGCCTGGTGTGATTCCCACGTATCAAGTTTTTGGCGCAGCAGCCCGGGGAATAGTTATTGTCTAGGTTAGAATCTCTTTTTATTAGGTCTACTTGCTAGATTCCTTTCTAGTAAGATTTTATTTTTATTTTTTAGGATTTCTTTAGTCTATCTTTTTCTTTGTGTGTTTGTTCGTAATTTCCATTGACTCTTCCGTTCACCATTATGGAGTACGCGAATCCACCATACCACCAAACACAAAGGCCATTCTACCCTATTGACATCTCGTATTTCAAACAATATCGAGATGAACCCATATATGATGCATGGACTCGTTTTAGAAATTTACTCCAAAAATTCCCTCATCATAGTTTCGCTTTAGCATCCCTAACCCGAACTTTTTACTATCGTGTTGGCCAATATGACCAAATGCGCATTGAGGATTTTGCCAATGGGGACTTTAAGGAATTAAGTGCTGAAGAAGCATGGGATGCCATAGAAGATTGTGCCCAATATTATTATAGGGTAGATAACCCAACAAACGTTAGTACAAGTCAATTGAATATAAATTTCCAGGATCATGAAACAAGTTTGTTTGGGGATGAATATATTAGTGTTGAGATACCTAAGTGGTTGTCATGTAATGCCATAGTACAAAACGAACACATAGGTGACCTTGATGTGATGGAGGATGTAGCCGAACATGATCACATTGATCAAAAGGACCTAGGTTTTATGATCGATGATGATGAATCTCAAGAAACAAATGATGAATCTTTTGGGCAATTTGTATATAACAGTCAGAATATTGAGGATGATCCTTATGATTCAGACATAGAAGTTGAGATGCCTAGAGAAGCACGTGAGATACTTGGGAGAATGTTAGGGCTAGATTATAATAAAACACATGTTGAGGCTATAGGTGATATTAACACATGGAGTGATGAGGTCAATAACATAAGCTCACCAAGTACCCCACAAGTCCTACCATCATTTGAGGCACACACACCACCCGTGACTTACCCGGAAGAAGTAGAGGAGACTATAGGAACCCCAATAGAGGTAGAACCTTTGAACCAAACACAACTAGAGGATATAGGTTTGAATACTCATAATGATAACCTTACTCATAGTTCTAGGGAAGTTCCTAGTTTTGATGAACCGGAGCCTCCACCAAAACCGTTACCTAATCTTCCATCCTTGGATGAAAATTTAGGAATTGAGATAGGTTCCGATCCACCCATCAAACCATATAGTCCGGGTAGTCTTAGGATAAAGGTAGTGGACTCTAAGCCTTGTAGAGAGGAAGCTAATATAGGAGTGGAAAATGACCTTACATGTTTACATCACCCATTTATGATTGATCACAAGAAACATTATGGGTTTAAACCGGGTTTATTAGGTCGAGATGGATCCCCAACTAGTAATCTCTTGAAGTTGATTGAAAATGATCCCTTTCTAGGAGAAAATCTTAATCCACCCATTAACCTGATTGAATTAGGTAAGGTTATGATGATAGGAGCACACCCCTTTGAGCATATAATTCATCCACCACTCTTTCCTCACGAGGCATATTTCGACCCTAAGGGTGTGTATCCTACTTCCACCCGCACTTAATCCTAAGTGTAGGGAAAACCTCCCCTATTTCCATTAAATAAGGGTAGAGTCAGTCTCGTGGCTCGAACAAAAACAAGCACTTCTTGGGAGGCAACCCATGTTTTGTGTGATTTTATTTTGTTTGTTTGTTATTTGCTTCCGTATGCATGCTTTATTTTTTTTATTGTTGGTAGATCATGTTTCTAAACTAAATAGTGGAAATACTTTACTTTGTTGTTTTGGCCTAGTCTTAACTCCACCTAAAAGTATTTTTTGCAAAAGATAAGTGTAAGGGGAAACCCCAAATATGTTTTTAAGAAACAAACCGATCATGATTCTCCACAATATTAAATGAACATGTATATTCGTATTTGTTAGAGTCAAATGCTTGTATTGAGTCATAATGAAGTTTTGCAGGATTTTCCAGGAAGTAGGACCAAGTTTTTCCAGAAATTTTCCGGAAACTTAACATAAGAATTTCTGCAGGTCACTTCTGACGGCGTCACGAGTTAATTCTTGACGACGTCACATGTAAAAATTTGGAAATTTTACCAGTTTTGTTTTTCTAACGGAGTCTTATGGTTTTTGTGAATTATTAAGTTTTATAATCTCCAGGAGATCTGCAAACTTCATTCCACAAGCATTATATCTTATCTTGTTTTCTAGGATTTAGTAACTTATATAGGATGCTGCCGATTTTACGCGAGGTTGTTTTGTTTGTTTTCTCAGGATTTATAGGTTATGTATGACAAGGAGATGATTTATATTATGGAAGGGAAGCTTTGATTGTTCATTTTCTTGGAGGAAGATTTAACCTGGCCACCTTATTATCCATACCGAGCGAATCAGGGGAGTATTTGATTTCATTCTTTTTACTTTTTAACTTTTACATTCTTTACTTGAACATTGGGGACAATGTTCATCTTAAGTGTAAGGGGAGGGTAAAAAGATGATACCTTACATATGCACTTTCGCTTGAGTTTGTTCTGTTTAATGGTAGATGTGTAATAAAACTATGAGAAATACTTGTTAGTGTAATTTTAGCGCCAAATTTAAAATTTTTTACAACATTTAGGAGTGAAACTTTAGCCATAGCAAGCGTCTCATGGATAGGAGATTGTATGACTAGCACAAAACCGTACTTTCAGAAAAATTTTCCACCCAAATATGTGAGGTTCGCCTTTAGATTTGATAGGAAAAGCATTTACTATTAGTGCTTATGAGTGTACCGGTAGCATTTAGATTCTAGAACTTGCGTTAGTGATGCATCCCGAGACCGCTAGTGAGACTACATTCGTGTGGTAGGATTTACTACATGATAAGAGGCATTAGGATAACCCTTGTGTTAAACCCGTATCATAATTACTTGACCATTTAAGTCATATTACTTGGCTAGTTAAGTCAACTAATTTTTCCCACACCCTTAGCGTTGTACTCATTTTTAGTACACGGAAACCCCTAGTACACCCCTCCAAGCCTATCTTTTCGTTTCTAACTTTAAGCATTTTACTTAAAGGAAGAATTTGTTACACCCCACTTAAATGTACACCCAAATCGCCTTAGCCTTCCGTGTATGCGCTCATCTTTAGTGCATTATTGTTATTTGTTAAACCCTAAGTTAACTATCTAATTGATTACATGGTTGCTAAGTCGAGTCATATCCTTGTACATATTGTTTTGGGACGATTGGGACTCATGGGTAAAGTACTTATTTATGGAGTAATGGGGAAGAACATCATTTTATTACCCCCATATGTACGTGAATCTTAAAAGTACTCCAAGTGTTTTAATTTTCTTAATTCGAGTCATTAGATTAGTTTATTGTAAAGTATGTAAAGATTCAAGTGTAAAGGGAATGTTCATCCCCTATGATGTATTATTTTGGATGGTAGGGTAAAAGTGTATGCAAAAAAAAAAAAAAAAAATCGAAAAAAAAATATAAAAAAAAAGAGAAAAAGAAAAAAAAAATAGAAAAAGAAAAAGAGAAAAAAACATACGGACTACCATCCCTTTTTATTCTATGTTCATTTTATGTTTTTGTTATTTTTCATTTATTAGCTTAAGTCGAGTCTAGTCTTGGCTTAGCAACGCCATATTGTACATGTAATTAACCAAGATTGTTAGCTCGCCACCAATAAAAACTTCCTTTATCCAACAAAACCGCGTATTTCATATCCCTACACCTAACGTTACAACCCTTTAAAAGACCTCTTTGATAGTTTATCCTAGGTGCTTACGCCATGTGGTGGAGGTTTGATCCTTTCCCAAGCCTATGGTAATCTATTTTGCTATGACAGGTAGTGAGAGATATCTTCCGTTTCCATATTGTAATTCATACTTTATTACACCTGAGAGATGTGAGTATCTAAACACTATTTGTGAGGTGCTTGTGTATGACCTCCGTGCTTGTCTATTGGTCTTTAGTGGAACGATTATTTGTTGTAATTACTTTTATATTAGTGTTAAATGACCCCTAACTTGTATTTTGAGTAGAATAAAAGCGCATTTGCTTGAGGACAAGCAAATCTCAAGTGTAAGGGTATATGATGAGCCGAAAAATGAACCACTTTTAGGGGGTCATTTAAGCCCGGAATTGAATTTATTTGATCAAATATTGCCCTAAATCGTTCCTTTTGTGATTTTAGGTACTTTGGGAGATAAATCTGGAAAAGGAAGCAATTCGAACGTTTTTGGAGCATAAAAGTGAAGAAAACGCCAAAGTCTTAATTTTCCTTGCTGGGAACAGTAGGTGACGGCATCAAGAAGAAAATCTTGACGGCGTCAAGAGTAATTTCCATGACGATCCAGTACAGATTTGAAGGTGTCACGAAGTAGGGCGTCAAGAGGAAAATGCATGACGGCCTGGAAACATACAACACTTGACAGCGTCAGATCTGGATCAAGGCAGTCCGAGAATTATTTTGGCGGCGAGATGACGGCGTCACAAAATTTGTCTTGACGCCGTCAGACCCTATTTCCTATATATAGTTTTCTAATTTTCACATTAAAAAAGAGGAGAAGTTTTGGAGAAACCCTAAGTACGAACTTGGTACGAATTTTACAGGTTTTTCAAGGGTTCTTAGCCCTTGATACCTTTCATGTGTAATTGAGATAAGTATTCTTTTAATTCAATCAATATGTATATTTGTTCTTGTCTTAATTCCATCATGCTAGGCTAGATCTATCTTGTGTTTGCTTGGATCTAATGAAACCTAGATGTTAATTATGTGTTGATTACTTGTTTATGGTTGTATTGGATGAATGAATTCGATGTTAGGCTTAAGAAAACTAGCAGATCTCCATATGGTAACATGCTTGAACGTCTTAGGAAACATGAACTGATGTGCACTAGGTTTTATTGGTTGTATTTAATGCATGAGCCACTGTTTACAATCCCTATGGTTGTGCCGGGCATGGCATAGGAGGAGATAAGAGCTCATAGGATTGGGGAATTAAGTGCGCCACCCCATGAATGATATTAAGGAATACAATCCGTCATCCACGCAACTATAACAAGTAATTAACGTGTAAAAGATATCTAGGGAGTAGTGAAATCTAAGTAAACACAATTTCTCCACTTATTGCTCACAACCTTAGTTAATTTAGTTTATTTTCATTTTTTAATATTTTATTTTGATTGCATCTTTAGTATTGGGTTAGTTGACTAGCAACTAATTCCGCCCAAATCATTCAAACCCGAGATTTTTACTTGCTTTCTAAAAAATAAAAAAATAAAAAAATAATCATCCCTCATCTTTAGAACTAGTATTTAGGTTTTCTAATCCTAGCGACACTATTCCTAGCTGAACGATCAATCCCCCGGTACTTGTCACTATACTATACTACAACGATCAGGTACACTGCCTGGTGGGGGTTGTAAGCTTCTCAAGATCCCTTGAGAGGTAAAGCCTGGTGCGATTCCCACGTATCAGGGTTGTACACATTGGTTTATGTACGGGTTATGTTATAAGAACAGGGTCTACCCCCAACTACAAACCCTCTCTAAAAATTATCTGATTTTTTTGTTTTTTGTTATTTTACTGTTTTTTTTCAAAGTAACAAAGTGCAATTTTTGTCCAAGTCCATTTTTTTGTCCATTTTTTTTTCAAAGTTACAAAGTGCAGTTTTGTCCAAAGTGCAGATTCACACAAACACAAAGTGCAGATTCACACAAACACAAAGTAAAACTCGAAGTGAAAACCAAAATCAAAGTTAAAAGCATTCGTCATCGCCTTATTGGCTCAGATTTTTAGTAAGGCTCGGATTTGAAGGTTGCAAAAGTGATAAAAATATCACTTTGCCATCCATTCGGTTTTAAAACCATTCGTCATCGCCTTAGTTTTTAAAAACCATTTTTTTTTCAAAGTTACAAAGTGCAGTTTTGTCCAAAGTGCAGATTCACACAAACACAATTGCACACAAGGGTTGTGTTATACAGAACCCAACAAAGGCATGGTTTATCCCCAGATTCCACAACAGAATCCACAACAAAAATTCCACAACAGAATCCACAACAAAAGCAGATTCCACAATTTCCACAACTTCCACATGAATCCACAACAAAAGCTGATTCCACAATTTCCACAACTTCCACATGTTTCACAAGTATCAGAAGAAAGCAGTATCACAACAAGGCTGTCAAAACTCAAAAGCTCAACGGTAAGATTCCACAAACTGCAGCTTTGCTCGATTATAAACAAAGCTCAATCAACAAAGCAGTATCACAATAAAAACTACAACCATTACAACAAACACTACAACCATATCAAGAAACACTACACCACAGAACCACCAACCATATCAACAAACTGAGATTCCAAAAGTAAAGGTTCACAAGCTCCATTATAAACAAGTACCCCCTAAATAATAAGCAGTATCACAACAATAACAAACCACAAAGAAGCAGATTGTACAAGTGAAAGCAACTCTCAATCAGTATCACAAGTGAAAGCCGCAAGTGAAAGCAACTCTCAATCAGTATCACAAATATGTATAAACCCTATATATTGTAAAGGGGTAGGTTATAATGACCCTCTCCATTTGGATATATTAACCCTCCCTATTCTAACAAACCATTTGTTTGTAGATTGGACACAAGTGAAACACAAGCCGCAAGTGACAGCTGCAATGTCTAATTCACCATTTAACAGACAAGAGGTAACATTAGGCTCAAATTAAATTAAGTTAGTTTTATCATATATGGCTGCAACATCAAATGTTGCAAAATAATTTTTTTGTTTTTTTGTT
Organism: Artemisia argyi; assembly: GCA_030686995.1. Taxonomy (NCBI): domain Eukaryota; kingdom Viridiplantae; phylum Streptophyta; class Magnoliopsida; order Asterales; family Asteraceae; genus Artemisia; species Artemisia argyi. Next base: position 109,148,773 of record CM060704.1, on the reverse strand, counting down.
TTTTTGCCGTCCATTTGGAAATGCCACGCCAAAATCAAAACTTTTTTTTTTTAAATCATCATCGTATCTCAGTTTTTTTTAAAACAAACTGCTTAAATCAAACTGCTTATCAAGTTTCATAAGCAAACTGCTTAAACCAAGTTTCAAATCTGCTTAAAATAACAAACTGCTTATCAAGCATATTAGAGAGGGTTAATCTAACCAAATAGAGAGGATCATTATAACCCAACCCCTGGGTTATGTTATGAGAACAGGGTCAGAGCACAAAACCACAAAAGCACATACCTGTGGACTGGGGGTAGGCCAGAGCAGGTATTCATACCTGATACGTGGGAATTGTGCCCTCGCAACAGGTTTTACCTCTCAAGGGATCTTGAGAAGCTTACAACCCCCACCAGGCAGTGTACCTGATCGTTGTAGTATAGTATAGTGACAAGTACCGGGGGATTGATCGTTCAACTCAGGAATAGTGTCGCTAGGATTAGAAAGCCTACTAAACTAGGTCTAGAGGTGAGGGATGGTTCTTTTTGTATTTTTATATTTTATGGAAAGCAAGTAAAATCTCGGGTTTTGAAGGAGTGGGCGGAATTAGTTGCTAGCCAACTAACCCAATTAACTACCAATGCAATCAAAATAAAATAAAAGAAATGACAATTAAACTATTATACTAATGTGGTGGAAACAATAATGAGAAGAGTTGTGTTTACTTAGATTTCATTACTCCCTAGATATCTTTTACAGGTTGATTAGCTTGTTACAATTGCATGGATGACGGGTTATATTCCTTAATACTAGTCGCAGGGCCGTGTACAATATTCCCTAACTCTATAAGATCCTACTTCACTCCTATGTCAAGCCGTTAGAAGCTCCTAACATGGGATCATTAGAATTCTCTTACGCATTAAATATAACCAAAAATCGTAGTACACCTCCGATCATGTTTCTTAAGACGTTCAAGCAAGTTACCAATGGAAGTCTGCCAGTTTTCTTAAGCCTAACATCGAATACAATCATCCGTAACAATTATAAACAAACAATCAACCCATAATCAACATCTAGGTTTCACTACATCTAAGCAAACACAATAAAAACCTAGCCTAGCATGTTAAAGAGAAGACAAACGTAAGATATAATCACACAACACATAGACATTTTGAATGATTTGAATGAGTACTTATCTTCAATTGAACATGGAAGAATCAAGGGGTTGAAACCCTTGAAAAAGCTGTAAAATTCGTCTAGGGTTTATGCTCTAATATCCCACACAAAGTTCCACACATTACAATGAAAAATTGGAAAAATATATATAGACTATGCATCCTGACGGCGTCATGTATTAACCTCTGATGCCGTCAACTCGCCGCCATGATGAAATTCGTATTGCCTAGATCCACTTCTGACGCCGTCATGTAGGAATGAGCTCTGGGCCGTCACGTGTATTTGGACCCTGACGGCCTAGGTGACGCCGTCAGGCCAATAAGCCTAAAAACTTTCTGGATCGTTACGTGTATTTTCCACTTCCACCTCTTTTGCCACTCTTGACGTCGTCACTAGTAATCCCTTGACGTCGTCAGGTACTGTTCCAGTAAGGAATTTTGAGACTTTGCCGTTTTCTTCACTTTTAAGCTCCAAAAATGTTCAAAATGCTTCCTTTTCCAGATTTCTCCTCAAAAGTACCTAAAATGACAAAATGAACGATTTAGGGCAATAATTGATCAAATAATCTCGAATTCGGGCTTAAATGACCCCTTAAAAGCGGTACACTTTTCGCCTCATCAAATACCCTTACACTTGAGATTTGCTTGTCCTCAAGCAAATGCGCTTTTATTCTAATCAAAATACAAGTTAGGGGTCATTTAACACTAATATAAAAGTAATTACAACAAATAATCGTTCTACTAAAAACCAAAAACAAGTACGGAGGTCATACACTAGCACCTCACAAATAGTGTTTAGATACTCACATCTCTCGGGTGTAATAAAGTATATATCACAATATGGAAATGGAAAACATCTCTCACTACCTGTCATAGCAAATAGATTACCATAGGCTTGGGAAAGGATCAAACCTCCACCACTTGGCGTAAGCACCTAGGATAAACTATCAAAGAGGTCTTTTAAAGGGTTATAACGTTAGGTGTAGGGATATGGAAAACACGGTTTTGTTGGATAAAGGCAATATTTACTGGTGGCGAGTTAATCATCTTGGTTAATTACATGTACAATATGGCGTTGCTAAGCCAAGACTCGACTCGACTTAAGCTAATAAATCAAAAATAACAAAAACATAAAACAAACATAAAATGAAATGGGATGGTAGTCCGTATGTTTCTCTCTCTCTCTCTCTCTCTCTCTCTCTCTCTCTCTCTCTCTTTTATTTTTTTTTTATTTATTTTTTATTTTTTATTTTTTTTGCATACACTCTTACCCTACCATCCAAAATAACACATCATAGGGAATGTACATTCCCCTTACACTTGAATTTTTACATACTTTACAATAAACTACTCTATCGAATCAAGATAATCAAAATAATTGGAGTACTTTTTAAGATTAATGCGCATATGGGGGTAATAATTTGGTGTTCTTCCCCATTACTCCAAAACATTAGTACTTTACCCATGAGTCCCAATCGTCCCAAAACAATATGTACAAGATATTACTCGACTTAGCAACCATGTAATCAATTAGATAATTAACTAAGGGTTTAAACAACTAACAATAATGCACTAAAGATAAGTGCATACAAGGAAGGCTAAGGCAATTTGGGTGTACATTTGGGTGGGTTGTAACAAATTCTTCCTTTAAGTAAAATGCTTAAAGTTAGAAACGAAAAGATAGGCTCGGAGGGGTGTACTAGGGGTATCGTGTACTAAAAATGAGTACAACGCTAAGGTGTGGGAAAAATTAATTGACTTTGTTAGTCAAGTAATATGACTTAAATGGTCAAGTAATTAAGATATGGGTTTAAACACAAGGGTGATCCTAATGCCTCTTTGACTCCTCCCAAACCAACCAGTCAAGCGTGTGCAGTTGATAGGTCCACCTGGGAGAAAAAGTCAAGTATTAAAATCCGTGGAAGTACAGGGAAATCCCCGGGTCGTTAAGTCCCAACGAGATTGAAATTGTATTTATAAACGTTTTTGGGAATAAATGGTACTGAGGACAGTAACCAAAGATTAAGTGGGTTTGATTTACACTACTGATATTATTTGGATAATAATATAAAACAAGCACAGTAAACAGCTATGTATCTACGTAAACTGAAATGTAAACAAATACGTATGCGTACTGAGAAAAAGGTGAGTTTTAAGGAAAAATAAACTACAGGGGTTAAAAATGAAAATTCTATAAACTTAAACTTAAAAGAAAATTAAATTAAAAAGAAAATTATTTTTTTGATTATTTTATTGTTTAATATTAATTATTTTATTAAAAACTATTTAACTATTTAATTAAAACTAATTTAAATCAACCTAAAAATGATAAAGACTACAAATTATACTAAAAACTTGCAAAACTATTTTCTAAACCTTTAAATGAACTTGAAGAAAGTATAAAAATTAAAAAGAAATATTTTTTGTCTTTTTATGGGTTTTCTTTTAATTAAACTTTTTAAACTATTTTAAATTACTAATAATACTAAACTAACTTAGAAAATTATGGAAAAATTTATAAAACTAATTAACCATCACAGGAATTCTAAAAAATTATAAAATTATTCTAAAAATTATATTTAGGCTAATTTACTAATTAATTACTTATTTATTAATTAAAATCTAATTAACTAAATTAATTAAGGAAAATAGGAAATGAACAGTAGCAATCAGAAAAATATTTTCTAAAAATACCTAATGGTTTATAAAACTTAAAAAAAATATAAAAAGATACTATTATTCAATAAAAATTATTAAAACTATTTAATTAACCAATATTGCTTAATTATTAATTAAACTAGTATTAATTATAATAAATATTATTTGAATGGTAAATAATATGAAAAAATTCTAGAAAGTAGATTAAGTGACAAAAAAGCTAGGAAAAATAAGTTGGTATCAACAGCTTATTCAAATAAGCTGTAATAAGCTAATAAGTTGGAAATAAGCTAAACCTACTAAAACTACCTTAAATATATTGTTTGTGCAAAGAAAAACGGAACTGGTGCCCCAGAGCTATTGGAAGGGGTGTGTGTACTAAGCATGCTACTAGCCAAGAGGTCACAGGTTCGATTCCCACACACACCCAATTTTTTGCAAAATTTTATTTTTTTGATTTTCTTTTTACACACCTATGAAATAAGCAAAAATAAGAAACTTTAGAAAAGGAAAACTTTTTATAACAGCCAAATAAGCTCTGTATGAGCTTATTTGCTTAACAGTTGGCTTAAAGAGGCCAAACTTGGATTTTTAAAAAGCAAAAAGCTACAAATAAGCTACAGATGGATAATTAAGCTATAACTAGATGAGATATACCTAAAAGAAGCTAAAACTACCAAATAAGCTAAAGGATTAAGTTAATACAGGCAAATAAGCACTTGGCTTTGGTGGTAGGCTAAATAGGCCAAAAGGGCCAACTTGCAGCCCTTGTGGGGTCCACAGGGGTGAAGCAAGGTCCAAATAAGCACTCAACCTACAATCCTGGACTGGCAAGCTTCAAATTAAACCAATAAGCTTGTCAATAAGCTCACAAATAAGCTCACAATGAGCTTGGGATATTAGCTCTAAAAGCTGAGTTGCTCAGGTTTCAAAGGTCAAATGGTCAAACTGCAGGGGCCTGTGGGGCCCACTAGGTTGAACAAGGATCCAAAGTTAAGCTTGCTTCAATAACCTGAGCTTAAGGGCTTTTCAAAAAGCTAAGGTTCAAGGGTTGGGGCTTATATGTCAGCTTATTGCAAGCTTGTGAAAAAGCTTTTGAACACTGATCACTCAGTGTTTATAATGAAATGGACAGAAGTTAAAGCTAATAGCAGCCCTAGTAATTAAGCTAGAAATTGTGAAATAAGCCAGGAACCTTAAAGTAGAGCTTATGGGCTTTCCAATAATCTAAGAAGCTCAGGGTGGGGCCCACTAGAGAAGTCACAACAAGCACAAGAAAATTGGTCCAAACCTGTGGTGCAGGGGAGCTTTTTGCTCAAAGGGGCAATTTCAAGTGTGCTTATTTATAAGCTAATGGTAGCCAAACTCAGATTTTCCTTTTGATACAGTTAGATAAGCTACCAAGCAACATAAAACAACAAAAAGTTTGGAATTCCAATCTTTAATAAACCTTGTGGAAGATCTGGGAGATTTGCCCAATTGACAGACTTTGGAATTTTGACTTTTTAATGTTAATCTTAAAGTTGACTTATGTGAACTTTAATCCTAATTTACTTACTTATTATGTTATATTATGCTATAATAGGATTAATTTAAGCTAGGTTATCAACTTTTAAGCTAATATGATGAGTATGGACTATTATATTCTAACAGATTACAAGCTAGATGGGATTACACACTATTTTGACTTTTATCAAACAACAATGAGGTTTTAAGTGTTGACTAAGCTACTGAGACCTAATGAACCATATTTAAACTGAAAATGACAATACTACAGACCTACACCCCTTGGAACAGACTAAACCAAACACTCTCTTAAAAACTGTTTATGAGGTTTTCAAAAGTACACAAGTGATTCAAACCATGAAATCAATTCCAGAGGTTATATTATGACAAATTAAATGTATTAGAACACAGAAACAACAATAATAACAACAAGAAACACAAGAATCAAAATTTATGCTAATTAACTGTGAATATAAGATTTTTTAGTAACTATAAATTTTAAAGAACAAGCTCACTATTTTAAGTTATATTATGACTAGGTAATACTAATTGAGTAATTAAAACACAAAAAGAAACAATAATAAACAGGTTATATTAAAAATGGAAATTAGGAATTTTGCTTACAATTTTTTCATTCCAGCTAAAAACTGAGAACAAGGACCCAAAATTATTCCTATAAGCCTTCCACAAAGCTACTAATACCAAGGGCCATCCAAAATGTACCCTGCTCCAGCCTTGATCATCATTGCACACTTGTTTTTTATTTTTTTTCTATTTTTCTTATTTTTTTTATATTTTTGAGTTTCAGTATGAATACTGATTTTAGTTATTATAATGCTCTCAATAAGTTACTAAAGAAACTTATATGAGATTATAAGTCCAATAACAATAGGATTAAGCAATATATAAGCTAATTTAAGATTTTGAGTATTTGAAACTTGCATAAACTTTAAATGACCATAAGATTGTAATTGGAGTTGAAATAAGTTTATTATAATGCTAAAAACACTGGTACAATACTAAGAAACTGAAATTTAAGCTGAGATTGTAAACTATAATTTGAACGACATACATTAATTAAAACTAAAAACTATCTATTCTTCCTCTGCTTCTTCTTCCTTTTATAGGCTTCAAGCTTGTTCCACGTGGCCTTCTGAGCAAATCCCACCACTTTTCAACCCTTGGATCCCATCAATTGATCACAGCCATTCAAATCCACTTTTGGCACCAAAATCCAAGGGGTAACTTGTGGCCGTTTTCTAAGCATTTAATGGTTCTGATGTGACTAGTGATGGTGGAGGGACAATTTGGAGTGTATAAGTTAGCTAGGGGTGGTGGTGTAAGGTATTGCAGGGTGTAAGGAGGTGGATGGTGTAGGTTTGATACGTGTCCTCCCCTGGTGCAAAACCAGGGGAAGGGGTTTGGTTGTGGGGGTGACAGAGAGGTATATGAGGTGGAGGTTAAGGGTGCAAGTGGTTGAGTGGGATGGTGGATGGTGGTGAAGCAGGAGGTGGAAAGGGAGGTAGGAGATGATGGTCAACGAGGTCAAAAGTTTGACCCCGTTTTATTATTTAAAGGGTGAGTGGGCTGGGTGTGTGTTTGGGCCAGGAAAGGGTTTTGGGCTTTAAGGGTTTTATTTGTTTGGATTATAAGGAGTATATAAAAGGATCTGTTTGGTTTTGTAATTTTTTAAAGCCCAAGGACTAATCTTGTAATTTGCTGAAACTTTAGGGACTGATCATGCCATATTTCCAAAGTATCACAAGGGGTCATTCCTGCCATATAACATTAGTACAAGGACAATAATTGTATTTTTTCAATTTTAAAACCTCCAGGGACCATTTATGTAATTTCACCAAAGATTGAGGGGTGAAATTGTAATTTCCCAAAAGTTATAAAAAAGTTCCAAATTGTAAGTTATGAATAGTACAAGGGTGTATTCTGATAAATTCCATTATTTAAACACCCAGGGACTAATTTTGCCAATTTTGAAACTTGAGGGCTAAAAATTGTCATTTTGTGAAAACTTTCATCCAAGGATTTATAGTGAACATGTTTGATTTCCCAAGGACTTAAGTTGACTTTTCTTTCATTTTAAACCTTCAGGGACTAGATTTGACAAGTTTTGAAAGTTGAGGGACTAAAACTGCCAATTATGCAAACTTTGTACGTTTTTTTATCTGTTTTTGATTATTTTGCATCTGAAACATATAAAACACACTTCTGAGATATTTTCAGTATTATGATGCATATTTGAGTGTTTTTGGATGTTTTGGCAGTTCAGATTGGTATAAAATGATGAGTATTTAGACACTCATCACTCTTATCATGTAGTAAATCCTACTACACGAATGTAGTCTCACTAGCGGTCTCGGGATGCATCACTAACGCAAGTTCTAGAATCTAAATGCTACCGGTACACTCATAAGCACTAATAATGAATGCTTTTCCTATCAAATCTAAAGGCGAACCTCACATATTTGGGTGGAAAATTTTTCTGAATGGTACGGTTTTGTGCTAGTCATACAACTCCTATCCATGAGACACTTGTTAAGGCTAAAGTTTCACTCCTAAATGTTGTAAAAAATTTTAAATTTGGCGCTAAAATTACACTAACAAGTATTTCTCTTAGTTTTATTACACACCTACCATCGAACAAACAAACTCAAGTGCAATTGTATCCTATAAGGTATCATCATTTACCCTCCCATTTCACTTAGGATGAACATTGTCCCCAATGTTCAATTAAAGGATGTAAAAGTAAAATAGGTAAAAGAATGAAAACAAATACTCCCCTGATTCGTTCGATGTGGATAGTGTGTCAACAAGGTTAGATCTTCCTCCAAGAAAATGAACGTTCAAAGCTTCCCTTCTAGAAATATAAATCATCTTCTTGTCATATATAACCTATTAAACCTGAGAAAACAATCAAGGCAACCTCAAGTAAAATCGGCGGCAATCTATATATACTAACAAATCCTAAAAAAATAGCATATATATCTTAATGTTGCTTTCTAGGAATTTAAGGGATATAATGCTTGTGGAATGAATGTTTGCAGATTTCCTGGAGTTTATAAAACTAAAGAATCAACAAAAACTTTTAAGACTCCGTTAGAAAAACAAAACTCACAAAATTTCCAGAATTTTACGCGTGACGCCGTCAGTTGTTAAACCCTGACGCCGTCAGAAGTGACCTGCAGAAATCTTTATGTTAAGTTTCTAGAAAATTTCAGGAAAAACTTATGTCCTATTTCCTGGAAAATCCTGCAAAACATCATTATGACTCGATACAAGCATTTGACTCTAACAAATACTAATATACATGTTCATTTAATATTGTGGCGAATCATTATCATTTTCGTTCTTATAAACAAATTTGGGGTTTCCCTTACACTTAGCTTTTGCAAAATACCTTTATATGAAGTTAAGACGAAGTTAAACAACAAAATAAAGCATTTTCACAATTTAATTTGAAACATGATCTACCAACAATAAAAATAAAACACGCATACGGAAACAAATAACATCAAACAAATAAAAATCAAACAAATAAAAACACACAAAACATGGGTTGCCTCCCAAGAAGCGCTTTTCTTTATTTACGAGTCTTGTAGCTAGACTCAAGTTCATGGGCTATCCTATGTGAGCTCCTCGTCGAGGACATTTTTGGGATCAAACTTAGGTTTCAATTTCCTATCGGTTTTCTTGGTACGGTATGACTTCTCAAACTTTTCTCCATCCAGATCATATAAAATCATCTTCATATGCCATGATCCGTCACCTTCCTTAGGTGGCTTGTCCCAATTCCATTTACACTTATTCCCTTCCCTTTTCCACTTGTTCATCTCTAGGTTGATAGGCATTATGCTTAAGAACTCAATCATTTTCCTAAAGACTAGGGGATCCTCAAAAGGGTTTAGTTCCTCATCTCTTGCTATGAGTTGTTCCACCGAATGTGTCTTATCAATGAAATCTTTTTCTAGATAAAATGGGCGTTGAGGTCCTATAGAATTCCTTTCTATCCAAGGTCCATATCTAGATGGTCTCCTATTCATCTCTACCCAATGTGGTGTCGGTTCGTCCTCACAATCATAGCTATGCTTCTTAACATCCTAAACCGACCAAGTCTCACCATCTCCTACCGCTATCTTAGACTCCTTACAATCTATCATGGCACTAGCGGTTGCTAAAAATCCTCTTCCTACTAACAATGGGCATGTAGTATCACTAACCATATCTAGGACGTGAAAATCCGCTAAGATAGTCAATCTTCCTACATGAACTACTACATCCTTGATTATTCTGACCGGGTGGGCAATACTTCCATCTGCTAGACCAATTATTACTTTCGTCTCCTTTAACTTTCCTAGCTTAAGAGTGGTGAAAAGAGATAAGGGAATCAGGTTGAGGCTTGATCCTAAGTCGGCTAGTGTTTCGAAAGCTTTGGATTTTCCTATCTTATAAAGCAAAACAAATATACACGGATCATCAAGCTTCTTAGGCAACTGGTTTTGAACGAAGGCGGTCCCATTTTTACCCAATTTAAGTTTCTCATATTTTTCTAGGAGGGCACTATAGTAGGGGGCACGGGCTAAGACATCAATGACGGGGCATTCAAGGTGGAGCTCTTTGAATTCGTTGTCAAGGTCTTGTGTAGGAGGTATTTTAACTATGTTATTGACCGGTTTGATGTCAGATGTTTTATTCAATCGGTCCTTTTGATGAATTTAGGTTTGCTTGAAACACGTGCTCATTGCTTTGACCGAATAGTATTGTGGACAAGTAGTAGGTGACGAAACTGATGATATGGCATTAACGTTTAGTTTCGGGTTCTTGACCGTGTCGCTTGGGAGTGCTCCCATTTCTCGGTCATTGAGAACTTTCAACAATGTGTCAATTTTATTGGTCATCTCACTTTGCTTTTGTTTGAAATCGGCTTCAAACTTAGATATGCGAGCTTCTTGAGATGCCATAAACTTGGACATCAATCCTTCAAGATTATTGGTACTACCACAGTTATTGGAAAGATTGTTGTTGAAAGTACGGTTAGAGGGTGGACCGTTTGGTTGGTAACGACTAGGTGGATTGGAAGAATTGTTTTGGGGCATGTTTTGGTTTTGTTTCCATCAAAGGTTCGGGTGATTTTTCCAAGAAGGGTTGTAGGAATCACCGTAAGGGTTTGACTCGGGTTTGAAAGTGTACCACTTGTCTCCTGCTTCGTCGGTACGCGAGGATGCGTAATCCGCAAAAGCTTGTCCGGGGAGTTCCATACAATCACGAGTGTCATGGGGACCACTAAATAATTCGCATGAAGAAGTGATTTTGTTCACTTGGCTTGAAGGCTTAGGAGCTTCGTAAGATTTCATGAGAAACTTGACTTGGTCCTCAAGTTCCATGATCCTACGGTCGGGAGTGCTAGAATTGTTCGAAGGCAAAGATATTGCCTTGACCATTTTGTTCAAATCACAGGGATCATTCAAACTTTCGTTGTCATAGAGAGCAAGATCTTCTATGAGTTCCCATGATTCTTCTGCACTTAGATCACGTAGCTTGCCACCGGCCGATTGGTCAATGGTTCGCCTTGTGGAGAGATCGATATGGTTATAGAAGATTTGGACTTGGAGCCAAAGATCTATGCCATGATGAGGGACTTTTTGGAGTAAGTCCTTGAAATGAGTCCATGCTTCATATAGAGTTTCACCTTGACGTTGTTGTAACATCAAGATATCATTTCTAAGCTTGGTAGTTCTCCCTTGTGGGAAAAATTGAGCAAGGAAACGAGAAGTGAGATCGTCCCATGAGGTGATGGATCCCGCGGGTAAACGTTCAAGCCATTGACTAGCTTGATCACGTAGAGAGAATTGGAATAGACGTTATTGGGTCGACTCTCTAGTTTATCAAGGTCTATGGAATCTACGATTTTAAGGAAATCCTTGAGATGTTGATTAGGATCTTCGGAACGAAGTCCATGGAATGCACGTCCGCTTTGCACCAACCGGATGGTGTCGGATCGCAAGGGAGACACATTGGCTCCTTGGGTGTAGGACCGTAGAACAAGCTTAATCACTAAAGAATGAAGCCTAAATCTAGAGAGAGAAAGTAAGTAGAGAGAGAGAGTGAGTGGGAACTCTAGTGTATGAAGTAAAACCTTGAATAAGCATTAACTCCCAACCTTCCTAACAAGCTTAGGAGGGTATTTATTTTTACATATGTCACCATGGGCTTTCTCTTGGGCCTTCTTTTGGGCCAAGCCATTAAGGCTTTTACATAACCTTAATAGACTAGCATTCACTAACTATTACATGAATATATTTAACTAATTATTTGAATCAATAATGATCGTCACTTTTAATCCTAACAATCTCCCCCTAAGGGACGATCATTGAGATCTCCCTTTGATTACATAAATGATCAACACTTCTAATGCTAACAATCTCCCCCTAAGGGTGATCATTGAGATCTCTCTTTTGTGACCTTGATCTTTGATCTTTGCAGCTTGTTCTCTTTGAACTTTGAGTCTTGTTGTGTAATAGTTTTGCTAGTTCCTTTGTTCCAATCATGCTTTGTGATCTTTCTTGCCTTTGATCAACATCTTCACTCTGTTGTCATTACGTCATTTCCAACATGCTCATACTTTGTTTGACTTTGAATCTTTGTGAAGTTCTCTTTTCTTTGACTTTAATCTTTGTTTCTTTAGTTTGTAGATTCTTTGACTTTGACTTAGAAACGTTCAGAACTTTGCTTTGCTTAGATCTTTGAAGAGAACTTTGCAGGGTATGAGCATGTGGATGTTTGAGTGATGGTAACGATCTTTCTCCAATAGTACCTGCATAAAACAGTTAGCAATAAAGTATCCGGTACTTACAGGTTCGGAATTAGAGATCGTCAACAGCATAGTGTGAAGACTCCTTCTAACCCTTACCAAGTCGTTCCTGAATCAGATACCCCTGAAAGGGCTTACTAGATCCACCGAAGTACATCAATGATTCAGGTGAGTTGCTGGAGATCACCTCACAACTGTAGACCGATTTGGAACATAGTAACCATCATGATAGATAAGGCAAGATCCATAGATCTCATAAAGACTCTTACAACTTGTGTCCTTTTTGGCGAACACAAGTGTATTCATAGGAAGTGTATCCTAAGAGATCTTTTGATGAATCTCATGGCTCTAGACTCGATAAGTGCATAATTTAGTTTCCTATGCGGAGACTAGGGAGGGGTCTCCTGCTTCAATATCAACCATCTCTAAGAGATAAGTCGATAGATTACACCGGTTCCCCATAAGAATGAAACAAGCTATTTTAAGAGAACTTGAGTGGCTAGAAGGTTAAGTGCAGTGTGTCACTGGGTCCATGACGTCTTGTCTTCAATACCGGTGTCACCTTAGTAACAACCAGTAGCATATGAGTTGAACCTGGTGCCTGCCCTAAGGTTGAACATTTGGAGGGCTATTTCTTTTCACCCTTTTTCATAGCTTTTCTTTTTAATTCTTCAACCCCTTCTTTCGCCTTTCTCATTTTCTCCTTTTTTCAATCATACCTAAGGACTTCTACTTCTAATCTATTGGATTTGTCCTTGGGTAGATCCCTCCGGCTCTGGCGGATCATAGAACGGTTTTTTCCTAACCTTAGTCACCTTATAACTCCATGACTATCCTATAATTGCCATGAAACCATTTATGAAAATCTCTCAAAGTGTTTATGAATATAAACACATTTTTGTTGACACTTTGAGAGTTTTTGTTTCTTTTGAAGGACTCCCCCATCACATGTGCTCATGAATTTTTAAGAAATTTGCACATGCGTGAGGAGTTTGCACTTTTTGTATTGATCCACTTTCAGTGAACATGACCGATTCGAGACACGCTTACATCACTAGTTAGACTAGCTTGAAATTATTACCCGTCCTGGTCAAATTCAAAGAAAGTCTCTCGAGACGGTACATTCTACTTAGACAAATCCTTTTCGAGACACGCTTACGTGGCTAGTTAAAGAGTTCCATTGTCAGCTTTTAGGTGACAACTAGCTCTAGTAACTAACTTGATGTTATTACCCGTCGAGGATAAGTCTTTTCGATTACTAACTTTTGTTGTTTTGTCAATTCTTGGGTCATTTCTGAGTCGAGCTCGCATGAGATTTAGCCACAATCTTAAACACATTGATCACGTCTTCTCCCCCTAAAAAATAGTATATCCATGGTATTTTTGATACCAATTGATTAAAAACTTTTCTTTTTGGATAGCATATGGGTGAAACGGATGTTTGTAAATTCCAAATTAGATTCTTTTAAGCATGATCATTTTGGAACATCATTTTATTACTCCCCTCAAAATTAGAACATTTTGAGTAAATATTTGCTTTGAAGGATTTGAGGGAGTAATATCTTGAAAAGTTTTGAAAACCTTTTGAAACATTTTTCAAAATTTTGCTCAAAAAATTAAGAAGACTTTGATAAGCTTTTTGGTGAGAAGTCTTCTTATCTTTTAGGATTGTCGCACATAAATGTACAACAGGGTCCTTTCTTTGAAAATCACGGGTTATACAATGTTATGTGTGCATAAGTCATTATGTTTTTAGGATAAGTGTTAAAAAAATATTAAAAACCTTTGATATGATTAAGCACTTTCCTTTCTTTGAAGAACGAGTCCTTAGCTGAAATACTAAGAAGTCATAATGTTGAAGTTCGAGTCCTTAGCAGAAGTACTAAGAAGTCATAATGTTTTTGGATTAGACAACAACTTTTAGAACCCATTTAAGCACAACGCCAACGGGTTTACCATATTTTTATCCATTTGAAAGTTGTGTCAATCCGAGACAAAGAAGTTGAATTCCAACGAGGACTGAAAACCTGTGTTTCATTTTGAAATAAAGCTCGTGGAATCAACGGTGATTTAAAACTCTTTTGCTTTTGAAAGTTATTTGAGAAACTCGGTATCTCTCTTGGAGTTTTAAAACTTGAAGAAGAAGTTTTCCATCCATTGTTGAAACTCGGCGTTTCAATTCGAAAATTCGTTTTTGAGATGAATGGAAACCTTCCTAAATTAGGATTTTTCAAAGCATAGCCATTCCTTTGTTGTAGCGGAAGCATTTCAGAGTATGAATATTTCAAATGTTTTGAACGGCTTTGCTTTGGTTTCCACACTGACTTTACCGTAGTAAAACAAGAGTATGGAGTTTGAAAACCTTGATTCTTTTCTTTATGAGAACTTGCATTTGAAACCTTTTGAGGAGTAAATGTTTCATAAAAATTTGGTCTCTTTGAAAACTTCCTTCCTTTTTGCAAAGAATACGTGGTAAATTGAGAAACCCTTTTAGAAAATGGTTTTGAAGATTCACCCGTATAAACCTTTTCTGAAACACTTACTTGTGGTTTAGAATCGTTTGAAACTTGAGATCTTTTGACCGGTTAAGAACATCAAACTTTGCTTTTAAGGCATTGTATGAAGTTCTCAAATCATTATATTCTTTTTGAAGAGAAAGATTATCTGATGATGCCAGTTTTTCTTGCAAAGAAGCATTTTGATTTTCAAGATGTGCAAAATATTTTTCATATTTGTCTGTTTCGATTGAAAAATCATTTTTGGTATCACCAAAATCCTTGGTTTGTTGTGCAATCTTCTTTTCCAATTCAACAATTTTCTTTTGAAGCACAAAATTTTCTTTTTCAAAAAGATGATTTTGTGCGATCAGAGAGTCAGATTTGTTTGAAGTTTGATTCTGAACTCTTGACCGCTTGATTGAATCAAACAAGTTTTTGTAAGTCTATTTCAAATGCTCATTTTCTTTTTGTAATGATGCCACAACATGTTCCAATTCAAGATTTTTTGTATCAAGTTCGTCGAGATCAAACTTGATATTGGTATCATCACAATTTTCTACAAAAATCTTTTCCTTTTCTTTAAGCACTGATGTAACACCCCGACTCGCGAAGGGCTAAAGTGTAACATTATGGAGTCAATTCAGAACACAAGCCAAACGGAGATACATATCTATACAAAGCTTACAAAGGTTACAAGGGAAAAACTAAACAAAATACAAAATGCAAAAGAACAACAATAATGAACTAAGCCCAAGATCAAAACTTCTAATCAACTCTAAGTCCATCAAATAACTAATCAGGGTGAAGTCTTCTAAGCCCACAATAAGATCTCTCCGTCCATAACCCAATTTCTACTAAACCTGCCACATCAGAAAAGAAATGCGGCTGAGCTTACAAAGCCCAGTGAACAGATATAACAACGAAGTAATAATGAAACAGAAAATGAATACTGAATAAGGTATAAAGGAAAATAACAGCAATGAAATCAAAGGTAAGTGTGAAATAGTAGTAAAAGGTAAGGTAAAGGTTAGTCATCAACCACGAGCCCAGAAACAGATATAATAATGCCTTCATAAATGCCTTCCTCATAATCATAATCATAGTCATAATGAGGGGAGACCTCAAAATATCAGATGTAAACAGAGGGGTGACCTGAATGGGTTGTGAAGGACGTGTATTGCACACACAGCCACATTCACCAGATAACAGATAACAGATAACAGAAACAGATCTAGGATGCATCTATACGCCCCCACAGAAATCAGATTGGCCATAGTAAATCATATCATAAAGTGCGCATATCATATAACAGAAAATGGGATGTGGCAGAACATCACTCCACTGCCCTGGAGTCATGCCAGAGGTGCATCTCTGACATGGACATGGAACCCCCATGCCTAGTGAAATAAATTTGGCTCGGGTGTCAAACTGGAATAGGTCAAACAGAATAGGTCAACAGAATAGGTCAACAGTATGTCATAAATGACACAGATCATAAGTCATCATAATCAGATCATATTAGAAATCCATATCATAGGTCATATCAAAAGGTCCAAATCAGAAAGTTCAAATCAGAAGGTTCAGATAGCAAAGGTTCATGTCAAGGTTTACAAATGACAAGGTTCATATTCAGAGCTCAAATCAAAGGTTCAGTATCAAAGGTCAATGTTCCAAGCTCCAAAGTCCCATAGTTAATGATTAAAGGGTCATAATGAGAGTTTAAAACAAACGTTCATTTTAGCAGGTTCCCATCACTTGTTTAAAAAAAAATTCGTAGTACAACCCCATTCAAAAAGGTTTATAACAAAGGTTTATTTAACAAGGATCTTCCAACAGATAAAATTTATAAAAGTGATCTTTAATAAAGGTTGTCATGAGGTGTTCTTTAAAAGTGGTCTTTATGAATTTATAGGAAGTCTCATATAGAAATGGCCTTAAGTCATATTAAAGTGTCTTTATAAATAATTTCTCCTTTAAAAGGTTCTATATCACATTTAAGGAAAGAACTTTTACCTCCCGTTATATTATCCCAAAAGAACATTCCAAGTGTCACAAGGGTCTCACATTCCGTTACAATATCCCAAAGAGTACCCAAAGTTTCACAAAGGTTCAAATGTTAAGGTCCCAAAAGGTTATCGAACAGATCATAAGAGTTCAAACGGAATCAAAATATGATAGCAAATCGAAGACAAAGTCGAGAGAGAAGAGGTGTGCACTCTTACTGAAAGAGTACGGAATATCTGTACCTTATTCCAAAGCAAATCAGACCAAAGCAAGAACCACAGAAAATAGAGGGTCACTCCTTCTTCACACCTAAAGGAGTAGAAGACAGAATTACAAAGGATTCCAATTCAGATTATTACTTTTAGTTTACCTTTCCATTTTAAGTAATCTTTCTATTTTTAGTAACTTTTCAGATTTAGTAACTTTCCATAATTAGCAGGTTTCCAGAATTAACAGATATTATCATTTCAGATTAGATTACGTCCTTACTCAGAGATTATAATGGAATAAAGGTACATTTTAACAAGTTACAGAAGTCTAAGGTTAATTATGACAAGTTCACAAAGTTAAGGGTTTTAATTGTAATTTCATCAATTTCAAAGGTATCAAGTGAAAATACTTCAAGTTACTGATTTAATACTCATCTTATTCAGAATGACATCATAATCCTTTTTGTTTCATAATTTTACAGTTTATACCCCTCTAGTTATAATATTTACAAAACAAACCTTATATTTACATAATTCATGATTTAATCCTTCTAATGTCCATATTTACCAAACAAGCATATTATTTTACTAAATTTCAGAATGTCACATTAGAGTTTACATATAGTACTATTCAGGCCCTCAGATTTCAAAATTTACACAATTAGTCCCTTAAGTTTACAAAACTTATTAATTAAATCATAATTCCATAATAATTAAACATTAGGCCCATAAATACTCAAAATTACACAAAACACTTTTAATATTATTATTTACTCAAAATGGCTTCAAGTTTCCAGAATTTACATTTTTAGTCCTTACATTTAATTAATTACATTTAATATCCTTTAATTATACACTTTGCACATAAAATCCAAATAATTATCAAATATACATTATTAGCCCTCCAATAACTTTAACATACAGTAACCACCACAAAAATATCATATTTACAGAATTAGTCCCTCTATTTAATATTTATTGAAAACCGTATAATTAAATAATTAATAATTACAATTTAAGCCCTTTTATTTATGAAAGACATTCAAACAGCCCATGCACTATTTTTACATGATTTTCTCATCAGTTTATAAATCTCCCAAAACCGCCCCATAAGTTTTAGAATTTTCAAAACAACCCTTAACATTTTTAAAATCCATTCGGTGCAAAATAATTCTACAAACCCTAAACCTATTTTTCCCCAAATCATTTAGCAATTATTACATCATCATGAGACATTAATTAACCTGTAGAAATACTAAAAATCCAAACCCTAGCTCGTTACATGCATTTTCTCTTTTCTTTTTTTTAGCAATCGGTAACATAAAATAATTATCAAAACATCATGTTCAGCCTTCAAACAATATGAGGACCATCTTTACAGTGTTCTACCATTATACTAACATGTTATAAAAATAAGTAGGTACCTCAAAAAATTCATTTTCTCTTAGGTTTAATTAAAACCTGAAATTAGGGTTTCTATTGCAAATAAATTAAAACGAGCCAATAAATTTGCATGACCTGGTTTTTAAATTTTTTATAATGTTATGGAGTATAAGGAGTGATACAAAAATACCCAGAATATTTATGGATGAATGGAATGATCAGAAACGATTTTCACTTACTCGGCTGAAATAACGACCCAAAATAAATCACCCCGACCAACTCGATCACTCCTGGAGTATCACGTTATTTTTCTCACGTTCAAAAGCCTTCAATTTAGCTGGGAAAAATGATGGGATGGTTGGAAAAATTGTGGAGAGGCCGTATGAATTTTTGGAGTGTTTTAGGGTTTGATTTTTTTGTAAATATTTAGATATACGGTTTATAGAGAACAAATAGGGGTTTTGGTAACTGATTTGGCCGAGTTTTATGGCCCATAATGAGATATTAAACAGATTTTATTGGTTTCCATATTTACTTGATATACGGAGTATATCTTTAATTATTTTCATTTAATTCCATAATATGTATACATAAAATAAATAATTTAGACCCATTAGAATCCTTAGGTGCCATTTATATAATTTGTACTTATTTTATGATATAAAAAAAATGCTAACAAAATTATTTGTGGTCATATAATACTTTGTGTTATTTGTTTATGTTTTATTTGGTATTTTAATTATAGTTTATAAATTTTTAAACTAGTAAGGGCAATTTGGTAATTTTACAGAGTTTTAGATTTTTAGGTATTACAACTTCTTCCCCTCTAAAAAGAAATTTCGTCCGCGAAATTGAAAAGAGAACGGAATGAAAAACGAAACGAAAACATACCGGACTACGAAAAGAAATAAGGATAACTAGCCTACATCGATTCTTCGGTCTCCCAGGTAGCTTCACGCTCTGGGTGATTCTTCCAAAGAATTTTAACGAACGGAATGACTTTCTTTCTCATGACCCTTTCTTGCGGATCTAAAATAGCCTCAGGTTCCTCAGATAAAGACATATCAGGCTGAATTTGATCAAACAGATAAGACGCAACGTGTAACGGATGATAGTTGTATCCCCTCAGAAGAGATACATGGAAAACATCATGAACATGCGATAACTGAGGAGGCAGAGCTTAAACGAATGTACACCAAACTACGAACAAAAAAAGGAGTAGTTTAATTCGCACAAATTCAGACTTAAAGGATTTCAATGAACAGAGTGATCTTGTTTCCCAAGACTTGATCTTAACGATTCAAAGGTGGTTTCGGTTTCCCCATAGAAGGCACATCACACAAAATCCAAATCAAAAGAATCACATATCGAAAGTAACCGATGACAATCATATCCCTTTAAAAGATATACAAAGGATGATGTAGGATTGGGTGAGTATTCCATTCGCGGACAAGGAATCGAACTAATCAGAAGAGAATGTATCGGAAGATTGCACGATGAAGGTGACATATAAGTCTAACTCTTCAGATTCACAAATAGTTTCGTCTTCAAAACAACCTTCCAAAAGTATTTTTGTAACCCGACAGATCTTGATTCTCTCAGAATCCAAAACTTCATATCTTAACTCATAACAAATCATCATGAAACGGATTCATCGAATGTGAGAAGTGTATACATAGCAAGGCATAGGTGTAGTTCTTCATAGTAACAAATCAAACCCATACAGGCAGAAGATAAGTTGCTCGATAACATCAAACGTCAGGAAGTTCTACAACGGAACTTAGGATATATCAAGACATAGAAGTTGAACAATCGTGTGACGCGTATCCAAACATTATCAAATGCACGGAGATAAGGCAGATCAAACGCACCGATCGAAAGAATCCTAAAGTCTCACTATTCGCAGATCATTGCGAATGAAAACAGAAATCTAAGTCTCCACTAAGGCACTTCTCGAGACATCCTATGAACACAACAAGTGCACTTTATATGACGTAAGTATTATCACGTTGGCCAGACGTCATAATACTAGCATCATATAAATATGCCCCCATGATGATCATACTATATCTCAATCAGTGAAACAAATCTACAAATCCACCTAACAGTCCAACTAACTCCTGGGTTAGACCTAATCAAAGATCAATAATGAAACGATGTCGAACAAAATAAACGAAGCTCGGAAAGG
Organism: Artemisia argyi; assembly: GCA_030686995.1. Classification (NCBI taxonomy): domain Eukaryota; kingdom Viridiplantae; phylum Streptophyta; class Magnoliopsida; order Asterales; family Asteraceae; genus Artemisia; species Artemisia argyi. Next base: position 109,128,347 of record CM060704.1, on the reverse strand, counting down.
CATAACAAAATCAAACACTCATCATCAAAAGAAACATGTCGCTATGGCAAAAACTAAACATTTAAGGCCCATAATTATTTCAATGAGTCACAAATAGCCCTTAACACATTCTTACAGCCAAACATGCATACTTTAGTCATATTTACATTATTAGTCCTTCTAGTTATCATATTTACCATATAACCCTTCTAATCATCACTTATCTCTTATGTTTCAGAATTTCAGCTTTTAAACACAATCAGGTCACCAAAATACGAATTTTTATTCCATATTAGTACTCCAAAATAAAATTCACAAAAATTTTCACAGAAGAAAATATGTCTTGAGAGTCCACATGAATTTTCCCAGATTTTATTTTTAAGTGTAACTCCATATGAAAAATCGTTTTCCCAGACCTACCCAGAAAATTAACTGCACAAACATGCAGAAAGTTTGCACTTAACATACCCATTTAAACACCTTAGAAAAATCCACAAAAATTCCAGAGAGTCACACATAAACCAGATATAACTCCTGCAAAAGGAGGGCTTCTGAATCCTTATGGTTTGGGAATGAAAAATCATAAAGCACGACTGAAATAAAATTCTGCAATCACAGTTTTGACATATCATCACATAAAATTCAAAAACACGACCAAACCTACCTCAATCACATCCAAACCAATTGGAACACTTAATTAGGACCTTAAACTGATTTTACAAACAAAATATTATGAATTACCCATCTACCAAACTCGTTTGATGATGCATACATATTCAGCTAACCAATCTGTCCCAAATCAAACAACTCAAAACAAACCATAATTATCATACTAATCATCATCAATCATCAACATAAACATGTTATCATCATCAAACATCAAAAACAAATAAGAAATCTTACCATCGCATACAAGTCGACATGCATATATCCATATTCAATTTCGTATCAATTAAATTAACCAAACTAGTTACATGTTATACCAAATCAATCCACACACGAAACCGAGCATCCATAACACATAACATTCATCAAATTAACAATAGAATTCGTCCATGGTTAATATAGGGCTGTGGCCAAAATATCAATTCAAGAGAACATCCGGTTTTGATTTCCAACGAATCACATCAAGGTGTTACAAGTATTACCACAACCATGTTTCAATCATCATATCATCAAAATACTCTTATACTCGGGGTTAAACACTACCCGACTTCTCATAGATGGAAAAGATGAGTAAAACAAGACCATATAATGCCAGAAAGCTTACAGAGGATATACCAAAAGCAAGATGCAAACATAGAGTGTATCAAATACGTCATCGCCATGTAGATTCTCAGAATGACCAAAGAGATGTCAAAAGGATTAAGAGATAGGTCAGGGATCGAAAATAAAAATCAAAATAGCGCTATGCATTACCATGTAATCTTAAATGCCTTCAAATCTACTAGTGGTAAACTTAAGTGGTGCAAAATCTCTAACTCCAAAAAGGATAATTCCAAAAAGGCATAGCTAAACGTAAGGCACGAATCAGAGTAATGCGGAAGCAAAGATACATAAGAATCTCTTAAAGTCTACCCATTCCTTACAGGCCAAAACTTAAGTTCATATAGGGGATTCCTAAAGCAAGTTCTCAAAGTGGTTTCCTATGTTCCTACAGTGGAAGCCTAATGGTCCAAAACTCACAGGTCATAGCCTAAGTTCTACGGACGTTACATCCGCTGATCCAAACCTGTCTCTGATACCATAATTGTAACATCCCGACCCGCGAAGGGCTAAAGTATAACATTATGGAGTCAATTCAGAACACAAGCCAAACGGAGATACATATCTATACAAAGCTTACAAGGGAAAAACTAAACAAAATACAAAATGCAAAAGAACAACAATAATGAACTAAGCCCAAGATCAAAACTTCTAATCAACTCTAAGTCCATCCAATAGCTAATCAGGGTGAAGTTTTCTAAGCCCACAATAAGATCTCTCCGTCCATAACCCAGTTTCTACTAAACCTGCCGCATCAGAAAGAGCTTACAAAGCCCAGTGAACAGATATAACAACGAAGTAATAATGAAACAGAAAATGAATACTAAATAAGGTATAAAGGAAAATAACAGCAATGAAATCAAAGGTAAGTGTGAAATAGTAGTAAAAGGTAAGGTAAATGTTAGTCATCAACCACGAGCCCAGAAACAGATATAATAATGCCTTCATAAATGCCTTCATAATAATCATAATCATAGTCATAATGAGGGGAGACCTCAAAATATCAGGTGTAAACAGAGGGGTGACCTCAATGGGTTGTGAAGGACGTGTATTGCACACACAGCCACATTCACCAGATAACAGATAACAGATAACAGATAACAGATAACAGAAACAGATCTAGGATGCATCCATACGCCCCCACAGAAATCAGATTGGCCATAGTAAATCATATCATAAAGTGCGCATATCATATAACAGAAAAGGGGACGTGGCAGAACATCACTCCATTGCCCTGGAGTAATGCCAGAGGTGCATCTCTGACACGGACATGGAACCCCCATGCCTAGTGAAATAAATTTGGCTTGGGTGTCAAACTAGAATAGGTGAAACAGAATAGGTCAACAGATTAGGTCAACAGAATAGGTCAACATAATAGGTCAACAGTATGTCATAAATGACACATATCATAAGTCATCATAATCAGATCATATCAGAAATCCATATCATAGGTCATATCAAAAGGTCCAAATCAGAAGGTTCAGATAGCAAAGGTTCATGTCAAGGTTTACAAATGACAAGGTTCATATTCAGAGCTCAAATCAAAGGTTCAGTATCAAAGGTCAACGTTCCAAGCTCCAAAGTCCCATAGTTAATGATTAAAGGGTCATAATGAGAGTTTAAAACAAACGTTCATTTTAGCAGGTTCCCATTACTTGTTTTAAAAAAAAACCGTAGTACAACCCCATTCAAAAAGGTTTATAACAAAGGTTTATTTAACAAGGATCTTCCAACAGATAAAATTTATAAAAGTGATCTTTAATAAAGGTTGTCATGAGGTGTTCTTTAAAAGTGGTCTTTATGAATTTATAGGAAGTCCCATATAGAAATGGCCTTAAGTCATATTAAAGTTTCTTTATAAATAATTTCTCCTTTAAAAGGTTCTATATCACATTTAAGGAAAGAACTTTTACCTCCCGTTATATTATCCCAAAAGAACATTCCAAGTGTCACAAGGGTCTCACCTTCCGTTACAATATCCCAAAGAGTACCCAAAGTCTCACAAAGGTTCAAAGGTTAAGGTCACAAAAGGTTATCGAACGGATCATAAGAGTTCAAACGGAATCAAAATATGATAGCAAATCGAAGACAAAGTCGAGAAAGAAGAGGTGTGCACTCTTACTGAAAGAGTACGGAATATCTATACCTTATTCCAAAGCAAATCAGACCAAAGCAAGAACCACAGAAAATAGAGGGTCACTCCTTCTTCACACCTAAAGGAGTAGAAGATGGAATTACAAAGGATTCCAATTCAGATTATTACTTTTAGTTTACCTTTCCATTTTAAGTAATCTTTCTATTTTTAGTAACTTTTCAGATTTAGTAACTCTCCATAATTAGCAGGTTTCCAGAATTAACAGATATTATCATTTCAGATTAGATTAATTCCTTACTCAGATATTATAATGGAATAAAGGTACATTTTAACAAGTTACAGAAGTCTAAGGTTAATTATAACAAGTTCACAAAGTTCATGGTTTTAATTGTAATTTCATCAATTTCAAAGGTATCAAGTGAAAATACTTCAAGCTACTGATTTAATGCTCATCTTGTTCAGAATGACATCATAATCCTTTTTGTTTCATAATTTTACAGTTTATACCCCTCTAGTTATAATATTTACAAAACAAACCTTATATTTACATAATTCATGATTTAATCCTTCTAATGTCCATATTTACCAAACAAGCATATTATTTTACTAAATTTCAGAATGTCACATCAGAGTTTACATATAGTACTATTCAGCCCCTCAGATTTCAGAATTTACACAATTATTCCCTTAAGTTTACAAAACTTATTAATTAAATCATAATTCCATAATAATTACACATTAGGCCCATAAATACTAAAAATTACACAAAACACTTTTAATATTATTAGTTACTCAAAATGGCTTCAAGTTTCCAGAATTTACATTTTTAGTCCTTACATTTAATTAATTACGTTTAATATCCTTTAATTATACATTTTGTACATAAAATCCAATTAATTATCAAATATACATTATTAGCCCTCCAATAACTTTAACACACAGTAACCACCACAAAAATATCATATTTACAGAATTAGTCCCTCTATTTAATATTTATTTAAAACCGTATAATTAAATAATTAATAATTACAATTTAAGCCCTTTTATTTATGAAAGACATTCAAATAGCCCATGCACTATTTTTACATGATTTTCCCATCAGTTTATAAGTCTCTGAAAACCGCCCCATAAGTTTTAGAATTTTCAAAACAACCCTTAACATTTTTAAAATCCATTCGGTGCTAAATAATTCCACAAACCCTAAACCTATTTTTCCCCAAATCATTTAGCAATAATTACATCATCATGAGACATTAATTAACCTGTAGAAATACTAAAAATTCAAACCCTAGCTCGTTACATGCATTTTCACTTTTCTTTTTTTTAGCAATCGGTAACATAAAATAATTATCAACACATCACGTTAAGCCTTCAAACAATATGAGGACCATCTTTACCGTGTTCTACCATTATACTAACATGTTCTAAAAATAAGTAGGTACCTCAGAAAATTCATTTTCACTTAGTTTTAATTAAAACCCGAAATTAGGGTTTCTATTGCAAATAAATTAAAACGAGCCAATAAATTTGCATGACCTGGTTTTTATATTTTTTTATAATGTTATGGAGTATAAGGAGTGATACAAAAATACCCAGAATATTTATGGATGAATGGAATGATCAGAAACGATTTTCACTTACTCGGCTAAAATAACGACCCAAATAAATCACCCCGACCAACTCGATCACTCCTGGAGTATCACGTTATTTTTCTCATGTTCAAAAGCCTTCAATTTAGCTTGGAAAAATGATATGAAATTTTGGAGTGTTTTAGGGTTTGATTTTTTTGTAAATATTTAGATATATGGTTTATAGAGGACAAATAGGGGTTTTGGTAACTGATTTGGCCGAGTTTTATGGCCCATAATGAGATGTTAAACAGATTTTAATGGTTTCCATATTTACTTGATATACGGAGTATATCTTTAATTATTTTCATTTAATTCCATAATATGTATACATAAAATAAATAATTTAGACCCATTAGAATCCTTAGGCGCCATTTATATAATTTGTACTTATTTTATGATATAAAAAAATGCTAACAAAATTATTTGTGGTCATATAATACTTTGTGTTATTTGTTTAGGTTTTATTTGGTATTTTAATTATAGTTTATAAATTTTTAAACTAGTAAGGGCAATTTGGTAATATTAAAGAGTTTTAGATTTTTAGGTATTTAAGAGTCAGATTTGTTTGAAGTTTGATTCTGAACTCTTGACCGCTTGATTGAATCAAACAAGTTTTTGTAAGTCTGTTTCAAATGCTCATTTTCTTTTTGTAATGATGCCACAACATGTTCCAATTCAAGATTTTTTGTTTCAAGTTCGTCGAGATCAAACTTGATATTGGCATCATCACAATTTTCTTCAACAATCTTTTCCTTTTCTTTAAGCACTGATGTCAAAGAGTTTTCAGAAGGCATTTTCTCATTTTGCTCTTGCAGTTTTAGTTGGAAAGAGATACTTTGTGCTTCGAGTTTTACAAGATGTTGCTCAAACTGTGCAGTTCTTTTTGACAGTTCTTCTTTGACATCAGCTGCTTCTTTTGAAAGCTTGGTGATTTTCTTTTTGAGACAAAGATTTTCAGATTTCAAAGATGATGTTTGTTTAAAATGCACATTCTCATACTCATGGCTGGCAGATGCTGACTTGAACGACTCTATTTGATTTGTGAAAAATTCTTTTTGAATGTCCAGGATTAAGCATTTTTCATCAAATTCGTCTTCAAGAGAGTGAACGTCCTTTAGATCTTCTCTCATTTCAGTTACAAGATGTTTTTCAAAGTACTCAAAACATAAGTTGATATCTTTCACACGAGGTTCAATCTCATCTTTCAAAATCTTTTTGACTTCAATCTTAAGGCGTACATCTGATGAAAGAGGATTAGAGAAAACGTTGTTTGTGATGTTTTCTTGCTTAAACCAAATGACCTTTAACATTTGCTCAATGTGATGTTTAAGATTACAAAATTGTTTCCTTGCTCTATTTTGCCATAAATTAGCATCATAAGTAGCAAGTTGAGCTTCTTTGAAAAATCTTTTCACATTTGTGTCTTTTCTTTTGAAAGGTTCTTGTGGAAAACTAGAAGGGCGGTTGAATAGTTTACCACTTTTTACAAATCCTTTTTAGCTTGAATATCCTCTTAAAAACTTTACGTTTGCTTAACGATATAAACACAACGTTATATGTTTGATTCTTTGAAAAGCTTTTCATGTGAATAACAATTCTAACTTTACTTGTTTCATACTTTGAAAAGCTTTACTTGTGATGATCCTAACTTTGCTTGTTAAGTTCTTTGAAAAGCTTTACATTTGTTTAAAGATATAAACACAACTTTACTTGTTTAATTCTTTGAAAAGCTTTATATGTGATTAGCAATTCTAACTGAAAGACAACATGTAATAAGCAAAGATAAAGAAAGAAACGATCAAACCACAACACGATTGTTTATCGTGGTTCGGCTACAAGGACTCTTTTTCCTTCCCCTACATCCATGCCCCGAGTTTCCAACTCGAGAGTTATAAGCACTAATCAACAAGCTTCTTTCACCGGCGGAGAAAACCTTTACAACGTCGCTTACACTTTTACCGACACTAAGCTAGATGTCGAGTTCTTTTACACGGGTACAACCACTCCCATCGTCGCTTACACTTTTACCGACACTAAGCTAGATGTCGAGTTCTTTACCAAGGGTACAACCACTCCCGTTTGTTCTTTTACAAGGGTACAACAACTCCCGACACACTATGTATTTTGAGGCCTAAAATACTAACCAATCACTTCTACATACATGACACAAATGAAGTATAAACTACCAAAGCTTATACATGACCAAGCTACCAAGACTTGAAACTTTAGAGTTGAAGCTTGTAACTTCTTGAATGATCTTGTGAAGTCCCTTGCTACATAAGAGAATCACACAAGTCAAAATGTTACTGAGTTAGTTGAGAGAGTATGTGAAAATATGTCCTAAAGGGGTCACTCAAAACTAACAAATGGTTTGGTATTTATAGCAAACCATTCTACAGGTCTGGCGGATTAGGCGAAACCCTCAGATGGGTTCCGCCCGTGTACCCCCAGGGTTCCGTCAGGGCTGCAGTTGGTTTTGCAATAAATCTTCCAAACCAAACAAGGTCACATCTCATTACACCTAGTCAAACACAAGACTTGCAAGCAAACATATGGTTAGTCAAACACTCTTTCTTACCATAAATGAATATTGACAAAGCTTGCCCTAAATGTGATGTGACATTACTATTTTAAGAAGTAAATGTGATGTGACAAGACACTTTCTAATTTAAGAAATAAAAACAATGTTTTGTTTAAAAGGAAATGTAAACCTTAGTTTAAACAAGACTTAAACACTTAAAGTGATGATTTACTCTTAGCTAAACTTCATACTTTGTGATTAACAAAACTTAGCAAAGATCGTAAACTATAAATAACGTTTTTAGGCGATATTTGTATTAACAATCTCCCCCTTTTTGTTGATGACAAAACATAAACTTTATTTATAAGTAAGTCACTAGTTTTAGTGTTAAGTCTTATAAAGTTAGTATAAAAACTTGTTTTTGCTAAGATGATGTGATATGCAAAATTTTTTTTTGAAACAAGTTTATATAAAAATTCTCCCCCTTTTTGTCGAAACTAAAAGAAGAGTAGCGAAGCGGAAGTAAGCACTTGCTCCCCTTGGACAATACTCCCCCTAAATGGAGTGCCAAGAGAGGAGACATGGATTTTGAACCTACAAGAAAAAGGTTAGTTGTCGCACAAGACAAGTCACGAAAGCATTTCATGTTTAAAACACAACTAAGAGTTGTGAAGTGAAATCATACACCACTCATGCTCCCCCTTGAATATTACTCCCCTAAATGGAGTATCAAGGAAGGAAAACATGGATAATGATCCTACAAAAAGAAAGGTTAGTTTCAAAAATACAAGATATATGTATGGTACCATAGCAAGGTATAGTTCACTTACTATACCTAAATGGTCAACAAACAATGCAAACCTTGTAGTAGAATGAAATTCATTTCATGTAAAATTTTGACTCTTAAAAAGTCAAAGACAAGAAATTTGGATTACACCATCCTACTTCTAAAAATAAAGAAAAACTAAAAATAAACTAAGAACATAAAAAGCTACAAGGAATTCATCATTTTCCTTAATGAGAAACATTTTCAAAAAACAAGGCTAAGGTTGTTTAAGGATGAAAATGTGGGTTGGAGGGTTGTAGCGGGCTTTATTTTGAAGGTTGAAAGGATGACACGGTTTTGGTTTGTTGGTTTAAATGGGAAACATTTTCCAAAAGAAACGGTTTTGTTTCATTTTGGAGACTCTAAGGTTGAGGTGTGTGAGACAAGGATTGTAGAAGATCCAAAATGTGGTTTAGTATAAACCTCATTTCTTCGGATAACTCACGAATTTCCCTTCGACACTCTTCACTAATGTGAGCGGTTCTTTCGCAATGATTGCAATCATGGCGGGGAAAGTTTGGTGGAAGAGTGGTTTGATATGTTGGTGGTGGATGGTTTGAACTTGAAGGAGCAAAGGTGGATGGTTGAGTGGTGTTTTTGCTTCCTTCATTTGTTGAGTGTAGTGTTGTTTGTAAAACCATAATATGGTTGATTTGAGAGTCAACCATACGTTTGAAGGCATGAAGGTGGTTTAAATGAGTGTCAATCTCATTATTAAGGTTTGGAGGTTTTTCCCATATGGATGCTTCTATTTTCTTATACGAAGAAAGTAGAGATTCAAATTGTTGGGAAGGTTCTTGTGGTAATGGTTGTTGTTGTTGATTTTGAACAAAATGGCGGAAGCTTGGTTCGCCGGAAGGATTGCCATGAAGGTCTTTGTAAATTGGGTGAAACACAAATGATTGTGAGTGGGTATGACCTCGATCATTTGGAAAAATGGATGGTCTAGCATAACGGTAAGCCAACCGTTCTACCAATGAGGGTTGATGGGGTTCATCATCTAGTTGCTCACTAGATTGTTGTTGGGTTTCCATTTGAGCAATGGTGTCAAATAGTGACAAGGATGGTGGACTCGATGAGTTGGGTGATAGGTCTTGTAATGTTTCCAAATAAGGTAGTGGTGATGTTGGAGGTGTATGGAAAAGTTCCATTGGTGTAAGTGTTGGTGATTGAGGTGATGAAGTTTTTGATGGTTGAGCTTGTTGAGAAGGTGATGTTGAATCACTTGAAGGTTTAGTTGGTGGAGGAATGGTGGCTATGTTTGTGTAGCAATGTGTTGGAGAGGGTGTTGGAGTATCAAGATTAAGCAACTCTTGAAAGGTGATTACATTGTTATTACAATGTGTTGGGGATGGTGTTGAGGTAGTGAGGTTAAGAAAATCTTGGATAGGTGAAGAAATGTTAAGCGAAGCATCACTTGAAGATGATGAGCTTGACTTGACGATTTTGTTGAAGCAACAAGGTTTGACACTAATCCTAGTGGATTTTGAGAAGGATTTTGATGACTCGGATGATGTGTTGGATTTAGTCATTTCAAAGGTGTGGTTTTGATGTTTTGAGAGAAGAAGTTTTGATGGTGATAGTGTGATTTGAGTTGTTGCAAAACTTTCAAATTTATAGGGTGGAAAAGATATTGAAATGGGTGTTTGGATTTGATGTTCTACCATTCAAAGAATGAGGTTTCAAATGATTTTCATGACCATGTCACATCATTTGATGTCAATCCAATGGAATAGGGTTGAGTGAAAGACCAACATATGCACTCAATGCTTTGTGATCATGGGATGTGATTTGGTTGAAAATGTTTCAATGGTTTGAAGGATCCTTTAAAAGGGTTCCTTGGGTTAGTTATGTTTGAATTTGAATTTTTGGAGGGAAGTGGCTTCCTAATTGTTTTATGGAGTGAGAGTTGTTCTAATATGGTTATTGGAGTTAATGGAAGATGTTTCTCACTTAGGATAATGGTTTTGACACTTTACAAGTTTTGGACTTAAGAAAAATGACAAATTTTCTGCAGGTGTCTGGCGGAACCCTCGCGGTACACAGGCGGAACCCATTTGAGGGTACCGTCTGGTCCGTTGGGCCAATTCTGGGTTTCCCAGAAAATACACTGGCGGAACCCAATTTTTGGTACCGTCAGATCCGCCAGGGCTGAAAAATTAGGCAGTCCGCGATTTTGACCCGCGAGACGATTTTCAAAATTTTCGAAAACTCCTAAAATCAAAAAGATAATGCATTTCTGATTAGGCAATGCAAAAATTAGACACGTAAACATACATATCAAAGAACTTTGACCTTGAGGTCGAGGATTTCACTATACTTAGTAAGAATTGCCATAAGCATAAAAATTTAACAAACACCTCAAATACTGTCATTATGCATAAAAGCTCATACAAACATAATCCAACAAACATACTGAAACATGAAAGTGAAAAACAATACAAATCACGTAGTTTAACACATAAAAGGTTCTAAAACATTCATAAGCCAAACACTCCATAATCTTCTCACAACCGGTCTATCTTCTTATTGAGCTTGCTTAGGTACCTTCCAAAGCATTTGAACATTCCTTTGGTTTGCTTGAAATCTTCGGATGCATTGTCAATGATGGGAAGTGCTTGAAGGTATTCTAAAGGAGGTAACTTAGAGTTAGGAAGTTTATCGTCCTCGCTCATGTCGGATGATGATGATGATGGTGTAGGTGAGCGAGTATGTTTGCCCTTACCCTTGAAAACTCTTTTATCACTTAGAGGAACGAAAATGTGAGGAACGAGAGAATAGTCAAGGCGCATTCCATTATCATTAGGAGAAATGGGTGAGATTGCTCCAAAGAGGCGAGTAAGAAGCATTCCATACGGAAGAGCGGTTGTTCCAACTAAGGATATGTCGGCCATTCTTTTGGCTAGGTAGTAGGCTAAGTTGAATGGTTGACCAGTTGAAATGCTATAGAGCATGTAGCAAAGACATGTGTTGATATGATCTCTATTTCCTATGGTACTTATGACGTTAGCTCTAAGAATTTCTTCCCACTTCTTAAATTGTTGTTTAAGCTCATTGAGCTCCATACCAAAAGGATCCTTATCCACAATATTCCCCGAACGATTCTTTCTTGTGGTAGAGGTTCTAACGAAGAGATGTTCCTTAATTGTTTCCTTACTAACTAGAGGGTTGTCGTATGGATAAAAACGCTCAATAGAATCAAGACTTGAAATGGGCCACTTATCCGTGTAGAGACAAGTTCCCTCATTTGGGACACCAAGAATGATAGCTAAGTCTTTTAAATCTATGTAATGTGGTGTTTGATTGGTTGTGAAGTTTAATGATATCTTACAAACAACATTTGTGGAAAGGTTTACGGTTGCATAGAATTCTAAGATGAACCTAGGACAAATTAGCTCATCTATATCAAGGAGACAATAAAAGTTGATTGCGGCAAAGTTTTGGCGAATGGATGTTCCTTCTAGAAAGGATGGATCAATGGTTCTACCTTCGTGAACATAGCGTTTTTCTAGTGCCTTAAAGGTTTCTACTTGAACATTGTTGAGACCTTTGGTCATATGGTGTTTGGGCATGTACTTAAGGGTTTCCTTGTGATCGGATCTATTTGCTTGAGACATGTTGATTCAAAGTTAGTTGGATTTGAAGAGATTGGATTGAAAGCCCTAAATTTCGTGTGGTTATGTATTTTTGAGAGGGTGATGGCTGTTTGAAAGTGAATGATTAAGTTAAGAGGGTGTTTGGTTTTGAAATTAAGAATAAAATATTCTGTGGCTTTGGCGGACCAGGCGGAACCAAAAAGAGGGTTCCGCCCGTATGGTCTGAGGGTACCGTGGGAGCTGCAGGGAAAAATTCAAAAGGGATTGTCTTGATTTTTGTGGTTTTATCCTAATGTTCAAAACAAAGGTTTTAGGTCTTATGAGTCTTTGACTAAGCCTAGGAATGATGAATGCTTCACATTCAAGAGGTTTTGTGAACACGTTGATAGAATGGTTAACGTAGAAGACTTTCTTAGTTAAGACGTTCCTCAATGAACAATCTTACCAAGGCGATGATGATGGATCACAAAATGTCTATTAAGAACATAATGGATTGAGTAGTCGCCTAAGTCAATGATTCCTTTGAAGGGATAACAATGTTGATAAAAGAATTCCGTTGTTGACACGAATTTGCTTGTTCAAGCGGAGCTTGTTGATGTGCTTCTCCATCCGAAACTAAGTTGTGAACCTTACGTGTTTTGGAGAATCATTGGGTAAGTAAGTATAAAAGTGCAAGTACCACTTGTGCTTTTCTTATCAACTTATTACCGGCATAATTCCATTTGGCATACACTTTGGTTTCTATTCCTGTTCTTTTGGGATACCATAATCCTTATTGTGTAGTACCTTATGATGTATCCAACCAATCTCAACTAAAGAGTTGTTTAAGGATCTTCTTTAACACGAGCACATAGACAAATGCTAAACATAATGTTGGATCTAATTGTTATGATAACAAGTAGTCTTCCGAACATGTCTCTACGTTTAGTTTTACATACGGATTTACTAATCTCATTCTTGATAAGTCATCAATAGCTTAACCATTGAGAACAAGAGAGTAACTAGGAATGTCTTTAAGTTAAAATCCCTTGCTTTTGGAGCTTGCTTTTATTATCGAAAAGACTTTCAAATATTGACACTTATAATCACGTGATTACTTCGAAGCATCTATTTTGTTTCACTAGTAGTTTTACTCTAAATTCTAAAAACTATTTTTGTTGAATTTGTTTAGACACAACTATGACTTATAAATCAAGTTTTATAACTATTGTCAATTTTGCTTGATTCAATTTTTGACTCAAGGTAAGAAGATGTCATTTTGTATTTTTATTCTTAATGTTTTACACAACATACTTGTCTTGCCATTATTGGACTTTCGACTAAGTCATCATCTACCAAAGATGATATCTTAGAAGGAGGAGATTACTCGTTAAATGTTATATTCAACGACTCCTCGCCTCTTTGGGTTTTCTTACTTAAGACACTATGAACTCTATTTGTTTTGAAAGAGTCCAAGAAGTACAACATCATGAGACTAAGTGTCACATTTGATGTGTAAATCCTAGATGTTGAAAACTCATTTTCTTCCACACATCCTAATGTATGCTAATGTAATTTATTTCACCTTGTGTGTTTTATGTGAGATTATCTAAAAGGAGTGATTGAAGAAAAACACAATTTAAGACTCAAAGTATGGTGTTTGAGAATGTTGTTTAACAAAGGTTTGTTTTGCAAGCATCACAAAAGTGTTAGACATTTTAACACTTAGGAAATTCTTAGTTAGCTCAATTGTAAGCAAGAGTTGAGTGAGACTCACTCAAGAGTTTCTCGTGTTTATCACTTGACGGTAAAAGAACCAAAACACCTTATATCTCCTACTAGTACTAATGACGAAATTCCTTGTTGCATAGAATCTAATCTTAGTTATTACTAATAGCAGGTAAACACTTTAGAGTATAACTAATGACACATATTCCAACACATAATGCTAGAAACAAGTGACAATCAAAGTCAAGTTGAAGTAATGCGTACCTTTTAAATTGCATAGAGATGCTATCAAGAGGATAAACACTACGCGTAAAATCTTGGTTTGACGACACGCTTTGAAACTCAATTACTCATGTATCCAAGAAGGTTAGATATTCATATAAAAGCATAGAGCATGATAATCTTAATCCTTTTATCATGAGTTTCTATTAGAGATTGAATCATCTTTAAATCTCTCTTCTAGGTTTAACAAATTTTACTTGTTTTGTTTTACTAGTTGACGGTGCTTTTGAGTTAAATCCTAATCCGGTTTTATCTTTAAACAACCTTTGACTCCTCAACAATCTTTCAAGAGATTTTGAGCTTTCATCAAATTTAACTAATAATTTTCCTTTCTCATTTTGCTTTTTAATCTTATGTTTGTAATCTAAACACAATTTACAATCTAGATCAATTTCAACATTACTCTCAATTCTAGACATTTTATCTTGTAAGAAGATTTCCTTTTCAAAGATATTCTTAAAAGATTTTGAAGACTCATTCTTGAAGATAGTTTTTAGGTCCATGTTGCATAAACGTTTAGACTCATTTACTAGTTTAGAAAACTCTAGGATAAATTTGTCAAAGCAAAAGTGTTTGGTTTCAAAATGTACCTTGCTTGATGTTTTATCTAGTTGAGAATCACAAACCGGATGGTTGGCTTCATCTTCATCCGTGTTATTCCATGAATCGTAAGCAAGTCCACTAAGAGCTCGTCATGAGTAATCATCTTCACTTACACCTTCATTTAAAACATTTAAACTAGTAGTACATGAATTTATTTCAACTAAATGTCTATCTATTAATATTTCTAAGACTTCTAATTCATATGTGAGATCAAATTGATCATCTTTGACTTGACATATTTCTTAATGAAAGTTCAACAAATTTTTCCAAATATCATTAGCCGTTTGACAAAACTACATTCTTTCATATTTGGTACTAAAGCTTTATAAATCATTGTTTTAGCTTTAGTAATTTTATCAAGTTCAAGCTAGTTATCTTGGTTTTCAAAACTTGTTTTCTTTGGTTTGAAATCACCAAAAGAAATAATATGCCAAAGATATTGATCAATTGATTTCACATAGTTTTTAAAAATTACTTTCTCATTCAAGTAAGTTTTCTTTTTCAAAGAGCGGTGGGTTTTGAATAGGTTGCCCTTCTTTGAGATTTTCAAAATCCATGGATCGATCCAAGTTTTAAAATACATTATATTTTAAAGATCTTGAGTAACGTAGCTCCTGATGCCAATTGTGGAAAACTAGAAGGGGGGTTGAATAGTTTACCACTTTTTACAAATCCTTTTTAGCTTGAATATCCTCTCAAAAACTTTACGTTTGCTTAACGATATAAACATTACGTTATATGTTTGATTCTTTGAAAAGCTTTTCATGTGAATAACAATTCTAACTTTACTTGTTTCATACTTTGAAAAGCTTTACTTGTGATGATCCTAACTTTGCTTGTTAAGTTCTTTGAAAAGCTTTACATTTGTTTAAAGATATAAACACAACTTTACTTGTTTAATTCTTTGAAAAGCTTTATATGTGATTAGCAATTCTAACTAAAAGACAACATGTAATAAGCAAAGATAAAGAAAGAAACGATCAAACCACAACACGATTGTTTATCGTGGTTCGGCTACAAGGACTCTTTTTCCTTGCCCTACATCCACGCCCCGAGTTTCCAACTCGAGAGTTATAAGCACTAATCAGCAAGCTTCTTTCACCGGCGGAGAAAACCTTTACAACGTCGCTTACACTTTTACCGACACTAAGCTAGATGTCGAGTTCTTTTACACGGGTACAACCACTCCCATCGTCGCTTACACTTTTACCGACACTAAGCTAGATGTCGAGTTCTTTACCAAGGGTATAACCACTCCCATTTGTTCTTTTACAAGGGTACAACAACTCCCGACACACTATGTATTTTGAGGCCTAAAATACTAACCAATCACTTCTACATACATGACACAAATGAAGTATAAACTACCAAAGCTTATACATGACCAAGCTACCAAGACTTGCAACTTTAGAGTTGAAGCTTGTAACTTCTTGAATGATCTTGTGAAGTCCCTTGCTACATAAGAGAATCACACAAGTCAAAATGTTACTGAGTTAGTTAACAGAGTATGTGAAAATATGTCCTAAAGGGGTCACTCAAAACTAACAAATGGTTTGGTATTTATAGCAAACCATTCTGCAGGTCTGGCGGATCAGGCGGAACCCTCAGATGGGTTCTGCCCGTGTACCCCCAGGGTTCCGTCAGGGCTGCAGTTGGTTTTTTAATAAATCTTCCAAACCAAACAAGGTCACATCTCATTACACCTAGTCAAACACAAGACTTGCAAGCAAACATATGGTTAGTCAAACACTCTTTCTTACCATAAATTAATATTGACAAAGCTTGCCCTAAATGTGATGTGACATTACTATTTTAAGAAATAAATGTGATGTGACAAGACACTTTCTAATTTAAGAAATAAAAACAATGTTTTGTTTAAAAGGAAATGTAAACCTTAGTTTAAACAAGACTTAAACACTTAAAGTGATGATTTACTCTTAGCTAAACTTCATACTTTGTCATTAACAAAACTTAGCAAAGATCGTAATATAAATAACGTTTTTAGCCGATATTTGTATTAACAGTTCTTTTGGTATATATGTCAATTGTAGACAACCATACACAAAGCTGTGGTACGAGAGTGGGTTTTTTGTTTGTTTTACTTTCAAATGTTTTTCCTCTTCAGATTTTAAAATATCTCGAGACTCAAACAAAAGATCATCTAACAATTCTTTTCCCATATCATTAGCGTTATACAAAATAGGTGTCAACTTTTGCACTTTGTTTAAAAAACAAGGTTTTTCATTTTCCACATTAGCATTATTCACAAAACCAATCCCAGATGTTTGTTTATCAACCTCCTCATCTTTAGTAGGCAGCATGTTGATAGTCTGAGAAGTCTGTCCCAATTTTCAAAGTTTGTTTTCAAGATCGTTTGTTCGTTTCAAAAACTCTTGGTTTTCATTCTCAAGTTTTGTGTTTACAATCTCAAAATTTGATGTGGTTTTCTGAAGCTTTGAATTTTCACTTTTTAAATCATTGTTCTCTTTTAAAAGCGCTTGAACCTTTCTGTTGTTAATAACCATTTAAGCATCCAGATTTTGAATGCAACGTTTTTCACGAAGAACAGCTTCTCTATAACCAACTTCAAGTTCTTCATTTCTTTTTAAAAGTGGTTTGACAGACTCTCCATTTATTTCAAACTTTTGAGCTTGAGATTTAAGGTTTGATATTTGAATTTCAAGTTCAGCATTTCTTGTTGTTGCATTTTCAAAACGTTTTTCCATTTCTTTAAATCTCTCAAGCTCTTTGTTTAAAAAGACATTCGCTTGCTTAGCTTTACGATTGTCGTTTTTGCACTTGTCAAGTTCATGTTTGAAATTATTGATTAATGAAGCAAATAAGGCACGATCTTGTTCATAAGAAGATCCATCATGGGCAGGTTCACCTCTATTAGGATCCATATCTGGAGTATCAAAAGTGATATTACTATCATTTTGTTCCACTACATAAGTGTCACTAATAGACTCAGGATGGTCAGGATGTGTCTGATTATGAGCAAACACATTATTGAATATATTAACATTATCATGAGCATGTGAATGTTGTACCGTAGCCAATATCTCTATGTCTGATGAAGGTCTGATATGATCATCTTCGGTGTCCTAAAAAACTTCATTCCTTTGTGTACCATCAGTATCTGAATCATAGCTAGGACTGCTGCTTTCAACCTGCTGTTCTGAAGATGAATCACTTCCCGTGAAAACCAAACTATCATCGGATGCATCACCCTCATTGACCGTTTCCTCTTCTGTTTGAAAATCTTTGTCTGTCTCTCTTTCAATCACCTCTGTTTCCTTTAACTGCATCTCTCTTTTAATTAGCTCTCTTTCTTTTAACTGCATATCTTTTTCAATCTGCTCTCTTTCCTTTAACTGCATATTCTTTTCAATCTGCTCTCTTTCCCGTTTCAGCTTCTCAATTTCATTTAACTCAGCTTCCTCAGCATCAAGTATCTTTTCGAGGTCACCCATTTGATTGATGCATGTAGTTCGGAAGGTCGCATAGCTTACCCAAAATTGTTGGTAAAATGCATCGATAAACTCTGACTGGTTCATTATCCAAGGGTTAGAGATACTCTGAAATTGAGTTTGGATCACTTTAAAAGCTTCCTTGCAGTTACTCGTATCATGTTCGTTTTCATTAAGTAGCATTTCAAGTTGATTCAGGCTTTGGTTGAGTTTGTCTTTGAAATTGTGATATCGGACTCGGATGAAGTATTCAAATGCCTGATTGAACCTTGAATCATAACCATAAATATTGATGACCTTCTCTACATATGACTTGAACACTGTAAACACTTTCTTTGAATCTCTCTCTTGGATTTGCATTTTCATTTCCATTGTTTAAACGATGTGTGATAAAGTTGATCTTGGATCGTTGAAGATAACAAAGGTTGTAGTTGAAGATTAGATGTTTTTGGCGAAGATTGAAAAGCGAATATGGTAGATTTTAGTGATTTCGAATTTTCCCTCCAAAAATATTTTGAAAATTTTCTTTCCCAAAATTTGAAAATTACTATGAAATGCAATTCTAAGGTTACCAGAAAAATTTGAGTTTTAAAAATTTTTACGCCAAATTTTAGCGAAAAAATTTGAATTTTGGCCTAAAAATTTGAATTTCGGGCCAAAATTTTCAACGTTATACCAAAATTTGAATTTCGCGTAAGAATTGAATGTTTAGTCACCTCTCAAAAATAAATTTTACTCAAATTTTCTTGCCAAAAAACTTTTTTTTTTAACTCGATAAGGTTGGTAACTCGGTAAAGCTAGAGAAATTTTGGCAGAGTTTCGTTTAGTAAAACCCAAGCGAAATCCTTACTCGATAAACGATAAAGTGTTTTAGCTAACTCGCTAAAATGGCTAACTCGCCAAAATAAGAAACTCGATAAAAAATTTCTTAACTCGATAAAAAAATTTCTAACTTGGAAAAAAATTTTCTTAACTCGATAAAAAATTTCTAACTCGGGAAAAAAATTTCTTAACTCGATAAAAAATTTTCTAACACGGAAAAAAATTTTCTAACTCGATAAAAAATTTTCTTAACTCGATAAAAAAATTTCTTAACTCGAAAAACAATTTTCTAACTCGGAAAAACGCCGATGAACAGTAACCTGATCCGAAAATAAGCTTTAAATACAAGTTTTTCCCGACCGAATCTAACCTAAAACAACCTATATTATCCCTTGGCTCTGATACCACTTGTAGGACCGTAGAACAACCTTAATCACTAAAGAATGAAGCCTAAATCTAGAGAGAGAAAGTAAGTAGAGAGAGAGTGAGTGAGTGGGAACTCTTGTGTGTGAAGTAAAACCTTGAATAAGCATTAACTCCCACCCTTCCTAACAAGCTTAGGAGGGTATTTATAGTTTTTATATATGCCACCATGGGCTTTCTCTTGGGCCTTCTTTTGGGCCAAGCCATTAAGGCTTTTACATAACCTTAATAGACTAGCATTCACTAACTATTACATGAATATATATATTTAACTAATTATTTGACTCAATAATGATCGTTACTTTTAATCCTAACATTGGGTGAGCTCAATGGTGTTTCGATAACCTTGGTGGCTAGGACGGGAATACTCTAAAGTTCGGGGTCTAGGAGGTTGGTTTGCTAGTGGTGGGTTTTGTGGGTGGTTTTGTTGTGGTGGGTTGATGGGATCAAAGATATTACCACCTTCCATGATGTCGGATGGGAAAGGTTACGAACAAAGAAATGAAGAAATAAGATAGACTAAAGAAAACCTAAAAATAAAAATAAAACCTTACTAGAAAGGAATCTAGCAAGTAGACCTAATAAAAAGAAATCCTAACCTAGACAATAACTATTTCCCCAGGCTGCGGCGCCAAAAACTTGATACGTGGGAATTGCGCCCTCGAAATAGGTTTTACCTCTCAAGGGATCTTGAGAAGCTTACAACCCCCACCAGGCAGTGTACCTGATCATTGTAGTATAGTATAGTGACAAGTACCGGGGGATTGATCATTCAACTCTGGAATAGTGTCGCTAGGATTAGAAAGCCTACTAAACTAGGTCTAGTGGTGAGGGATGATTCTTTTTCTATTTTTATATTTTATGGAAAGCAAGTAAAATCTCGGGTTTTGAAGGAGTGGGTGGAATTAGTTGCTAGCCAACCAACCCAATTAACTAACAATGCAATCAAAATAAAATAAAAGAAATGAAAATTAAACTATTATACTAATGTGGTGGAAACAATAATGAGAAGAGTTGTGTTTACTTAGATTTCATTACTCCCTAGATATCTTTTACAAGTTGATTAGCTTGTTACAATTGCATGGATGATGGGTTATATTCCTAAATACTAGTCGTAGGGCCGTGTACAATATTCCCTAACTCTATAAGATCCTACTTCACTCCTATGTCGAGCCGTTAGAAGCTCCTAACATGGGATCATTAGAATTCTCTTACGCATTAAATATAACCAAAAATCGTAGTACAAACCAATGGAAGTCTGCCAGTTTTCTGAAGCCTAACATCGAATACAATCATCCGTAACAATTATAAACAAACAATCAACCCATAATCAACATCTAGGTTTCACTACATCTAAGCAAACACAATAAAAACCTAGCCTAACATGTTCAAGAGAAGACAAGCGTAAGATATAATCACACAACACATAGACATATTGAATGATTTGAATGAGTACTTATCTTCAATTGAACATGGAAGAATCAAGGGGTTGAAACACTTGAAAAAGCTGTAAAATTCGTCTAGGGTTTATGCCCTAATATCCCACACAAAGTTCCACACATTACAATGAAAAATTGGAAAAATATATATAGACTATGCATCCTGATGGCGTCATTTATTAACCTCTGACGCCGTCAACTCGCCGCCATGATAAAATTCGTATTGCCTAGATCCACTTCTGACGCCGTCATATAGGAATGAGCTCTGGGCCGTCACGTGTATTTGGACCCTGACGGCCTAGGTGACGCCGTCAGGCCAATAAGCCTAAAAATTTTCTGGATCGTCACGTGTATTTTCCACTACCACCTCTTTTGCCACTCTTGACGCCGTCACTAGTAATCCCTTGACGTCGTCAGGTACTGTTCCAGCAAGGAATTTTGAGAGTTTGCCGTTTTCTTCACTTTTATGCTCCAAAAACATCCAAAATGCTTCCTTTTCCAGATTTCTCCTCAAAAGTACCTAAAATGACAAAAGGAACGATTTAGGGCAATAATTGATCAAATAATCTCGAATTCGGGCTTAAATTACCCCTTAAAAGCGGTACACTTTTTGCCTCATCAATACCACTCAAAGGTGGCAGATAAAGGTGTTAACCTACCCACAACCACATGTATTCATCACAACTGCTTAAGCAGTTTCAACACCATCATCACCAACATTAGCAAATCTTTCAATTAGGGTTTCATAAAAATTGGGGGTTTTTAAAATTAATTAATTAGTAAATCTTTCAATTAACATAGGTTAATTGAAAGATTTCAAGTTAATTTAAAAAACCCCCGAAAATACCAAACCCTAATTTTTTTAGATCTAATTAGGGTTTCATAAAAATTTAGTGTTTTTAAAATTAATCAGTAAATCTTTCAATTAACATAGGTTAATTGAAAGATTTCAAGTTAATTTTAAAAACCCCTAATTTTTTATGAAACCCTAATTAGATCTAAAAAATTAGATCTAAAAGATGATTTTGTTAACGTATAACCACCATCACCACATATATCACATATCATAACCATCATAAAAAAACCCCCCAATTTTTTACGAAACCCTAATTAGATCAATTTTTTTAGTCGTTGGTAAAAAAACCCAACAATCACCACAGATTTCATGTTAATTTAAAAAACCCCCAAAAATACCAAACCCTAATTTTTTAGATATAATTAGGGTTTTGTAAAAATTGGAGGTTTTTAAAATTAATTAGTAAATCTTTCAATTAACATAGGTTAATTGAAAGATTTCAAGTTAATTTTAAAAACCCCCAATTTTTTATGCAACCCTAGTTAGATCTAAAAAATTATTTTTTTAATGTATAACCACCATCATCACTGATATCACATATCATAACCATCATAAACCCCCCCCCCCCCCCCCCCAATTTTTTACAAAACCTTAATTAGATCTAAAAAATTAGATCTATTTTTTTTTAATCGCTGGTTAAAAAAACCCAACAGTCACCACAGATTTCATGTTAATTTTAAAAACCCCCAAATTTTTATAGAAACCCTAATTAGAAACCCCCAATTTTTGAAAAACCCCCACCATAGATCACCAACAACATCACCACTCACCATAAAATCCATCACAGATCACCAACAACATCACAAATAAGAGTGATTTTAGATCTAAATACATTTTTAGATCTAAAATAGAGAGAGAAAAAGAGAGAGCAAATGTGAGATAGATAGAGAGAGAGATTAGCGTGTGTGTGTGTGTGAGATGTGTGATAAAGAGGGAACTAGTAGCGTGTGTGGGTGTGGACAACTGTCCCCCACTATTAACGCGTTTTTATTTATTTATTTATTTATTATTATTATTATTATTATTATTATTATTATTATTATTATTATTATTATTATTATTATTATTATTATTATTATTATTATTATTATTATTGTTATTATTGTTATTATTATTATTATTATTATTATTATTATTATTATTATTATTATTATTATTATTATTATTATTATTATTATTATTATTATTATTATTATTATTTTTGTTGGAAAAGTTAAGTAAAAAATAAAGTTATAAGTTATATTTGTTAAAAAAAGTATGTAAACATTTGTAAAAAAGTTGTTATGTAAAAAAAAGTTGTTTTGTAAAAAAGCTGTTATGTATGTATCATTTGTAAAAAAAAAATTGTAAAAAAATTATACTTTTTTTTATTTATTTTTAAAAAAGTATCATTTGTAAAAAGTTATTAAAATATTTTGTTAATAAATAGTTATAAAAGTATTTGTAATGTATTTTGTTAAAAAAAATGAGTTGTAAAAGTATTTTGTTAAAAAAAATATGTTATAAAATTTGTTATGTATTTTCAGGTTTTCGGTACTGAGTGGGTGCAAAATACAGCTCGGGAGCTAGGTTTTGTCATTGTTAAAAATAGAACAAAATCAGAAAATGGTCAGATGTACGAAGTCAATTATAGGTGTTCAAAGGGTGGGAATTATGAACCTCAAGGTAGTGGAAAACGGAAAACCAAAACATCTAAAACCAATTGTCCATTCAGATTAGTTGGGAAATATCATCAAACACAAAATTATTGGATTTTGAGGGTGAAGGATTATAGGCATAATCATGATATGGTATAGTCGTTGCATGGTTTGCCTTATGCATTGCGATTAAAGGATGATGAGTTCGGTGTGGTCAAAGAATTGATGGAATATAGAGTACGACCACGTAATATACTTTCGACAATACAAGATCGTAATCCGGATAACGTGTCTAGCGTTAGAACTATATATAACACACAAAATAAGATCCGGAGAGCCAGAGTAGGTGATAGAACTCCAATTCAAGTTCTTTACTCGTATTTGATGGATTCAGGGTATACATATTACCCGAGGGTAAATGAGCATAACAAGCTTGAGGAGCTATTTTTTATTTACCCCACGTCGTATGCTCTATGGTGTACATTCCCTGAAATCATGCTAATGGAATCCACATACAATACCACGATGTTTAAATTGCCGTTGTTGGAAATTGTCGGATTCACTTCAACAAATAAAACATTTTCAATGGTGTATAGCTTTTTAAACAGTGAAAAAGAGCATAATTTTCAATGGGTATTGCAACGTGTGAAGGATGTCATAGACGAAAGATATTACCCACGTGTTATCATCACTGACAGAGATTTAGCGTTGGGTGGGGCATGCAGAGCAAAATTTCCTAACCCTCACAAATTACTCTGTCGATGGCGTATAGAGCAAAATCTGCTTCAGTATTGCATAAATAAATGTAGTGGGTTAGATGAGTATGAGTCCATTAAACACAGATAGGATTGGATGGTTAAAGCTCCGACATTCGAAATGTTCCGGCAACATTATCAACGCCTACAACAGCGATTGGTCAACCATGCGGGTACTTAATTATTAATTCATTGTATTTTATTATTTAAAAAATAAGCATCCAAATGACCTTTTATTAATTCATTATTTTTTGCAGATATCACTGA
Organism: Artemisia argyi; assembly: GCA_030686995.1. NCBI lineage: Eukaryota > Viridiplantae > Streptophyta > Magnoliopsida > Asterales > Asteraceae > Artemisia > Artemisia argyi. The sequence continues at coordinate 109,104,172 of CM060704.1, read as the reverse complement.
GTATCTGAATAACTGGCTCACAAATTACTCACATATGTTTGTCTCGTATATTACCGACCAATATCGCTCCTACGGCCAGACAACAACGAGCAGAGTTGAGGCTCACCACGCGTTGTTGAAATTATATTTGGGCAGAACACAGTCCAACTTAGACAGGTTGTTGAGTTCGATCGATAAGATTCTCATTGCGCAAGAAAATGCGATAAAAGAGTGTTTTAATAGAAGCATCAACGAGAAACTAAATAAGTGTAATATACTACTATTTCAAGAATTGTGGTATAAAGTTTCCAAACATGCTTTTAACCTCATGTACAAAGAACTCCACCTGTTGATCCCCGTAGAAGACTGTAGCCATAAGTTGCGGATAATTTTTGGACTACCATGCTTTCACGAGATGCAATACTATGTATATCATGGTAAGTACATTAAGTTTATAACTATCAAGTTGTTTTCCCCATTAATATCAGTAATTTATACAAGTCACTTTTAATGAATTCAGGACGCCCCATTCCACTGGATGAAATTGATATTTTTTGGAGAACCCTATCTGTTCCGTGGCCTGTTATCAATAGGCCACCGCCTGAAGATGGCTCTTCCAGCGAACCTGATGATGATGATGATGATGATGATACTTCGTTTCAAAATGACGTACGACAATTCAAGAATATTTTTAGCATAGCAACGTCGTTTGTCAAGAAAAATATGTTAACGAAGTTGAGAGATATATACCTGCCTGAATCAATTGAAACACGTGAACCTGCTATTCAGAAAAATACCCGTGGACGTCCGAGCGGAAAGGACTAAAAGGGCAAGGCTACAAAAGTCCCGGACTTGAATGAAGTCCCAGACTTAAATGAAGTCCCGGACTTGAATGAAGTACCAACCGTAGATCACCGAAGAAGCACAACTTCAAGATCTACACAAGTCCCAAACTTCAACAAAGAACATGCAAGACATAGTTCTTACATGGGTCCTAGTGTTCAACAGAAAATAGGACGCATGTTTTACGTTGGAGATGCAGAAAGCAAGTACTTTATGGACCAGATTCAAGTGATTTTCCATCCATACATAATAAGTGTATATAATGTGGTAGGTGATGGAAATTGTGGGTTTCAGTGCGTTGCCCACGGTATTTGTGAAGACCAAAATAGGTGGCGCGCAGTTAGATAGACGTTATTGCAAGAGTTAGACCTACATAGGGAGGTTTTGATGAGGCAAAAAATGATCCATTTTTAGGGGGTCATTTAAGCCTGGAATTGAATTTATTTGATCAAATATTGCCCTAAATCGTTCCTTTTGTGATTTTAGGTACTTTGGGAGTGAAATCTGGAAAAGGAAGCAATTCGGACATTTTTGGAGCATAAAAGTGAAGAAAACGCCAAAGACTTAATTTTCCATGCTGGGAACAGTGTGTGACGGCGTCAAGAGGAAGAAGTTGACGGCGTCAAGAGTAAAGATCATGACGACCCAGTACAGAAATGAAGGCGTCACAAGGAAGAGCGTCAAGAGTTAAATGTGTGACGGCCTAGAAAAGTGGAATACATGACGGCGTCAGATGTAGATCAAGGCAGTCCGAGGATTATTTTGGCGGCGAGATGACGGCGTCACCCATTTGTTCTTGACGCCGTCAGACTCTATTATCTATATATAGTTTTCTAATTTTCATTCATTGGAGAGGAACAAGTTTGGAGAAACCCTAAGGCCGAACCATATACGAATTTTACAGCTTTTCAAGGGTTTTCAACCCTTGAATCCTTACATGTGTTATTGAGATAAGTCTTTACTTAATTCAATCAATATGTCTATGTTTTGGTTGTCTATATCTTGTGCTTGTCTTGATTCCACCATGCTAGGCTAGATTTATCTTGTGTTTGCTTAGATCTAATGAAACCTAGATGTTGATTATGTGTTGATTACTTGTTTATGGTTGTATTGGATGAATGATTTCAATGTTAGGCTTAAGAAAACTGGCAGATCTCCAAATGGTAACATGCTTGAACGTCTTAGGAAACATGAACTGATGTGTACTAGGTTTTATTGGTTGTATTTAATGCATGAGTAAATTCTAATGATCCCATGTTAGGAGCTTCTTGCAGGCTCGACATAGGAGTGAAGTAGGCACTCATAGGATTGGGGAAGTAAGTACGCCACCCCGTGAATGGTATTAAGGAATACATGTAACACCCCCAAAATACCGCAGCGGAAGACTGTGTCATAGGGGTGCTACTTCATAATACAAAGTACAAGTTATAGAAAACGAACTCTAAATGAGACGTTTTGAAAAGTTACCATTCGATTAAAGAATTCAAAGTTACAAACATGAGATTTCAAAGTATGATACATAAATGTATACAAAATGTTTTGAATGGTAAATGATAAAAGCGTAAGTCTTCAGAATATGCAGCTTGACTCTAAGTTCCACGCACTAGCTATCGCCTTACTAACCTGAGATAAACATGCTAAAGTGTCAACACAATGGTTGGTGAGTTCATAGAGTTTGTCTTAAAACAGTTGAAAAGCCTTAAAGAATGTCACATAGCAAAGGCATCGTAAATCCACTCAGTTGCAAATCCCGCCATAAGAGACTTGCAACCTGTGTGTTCACAACCCACTGCTAACATATAGTATGAATAAGACATGTATAAGTTCATCAAAACAATTAAGCAATTAGTAGTGAGTCTCTACTTCATCTCCGAAGACCTCACTTGGGAGCCAATTCCCAAAGACAACTGGGAGCCACTTCCCAAAGAAAACTGGGAGCCACTTCCCAAAGATAAAAGTTTGCTGGGAGCCACTTCCCAAAGATAAAAGATTACTGGGAGCCACTTCCCAAAGATAAAACAGTCATGTATGTATGAAATTAAGTATAATGCAATCAAGTATAAGACAATCAAGTATGAAACAATCAAGTATAAATGTTTTGAGTATTTGTACAAGTAAGCAAGTAGTTGAGCATGTATCCCCCCCAAGAGTTAAAACAAGTATGAAAAAGTAGGGGCTATGACTCACCTTAAGCTTATGTAATGAGAAATGAAAGTGGTAGTCGAATCGCGAAAGTCCCTAAGAGCAGCCTATAATAGAACGTTGCGACTTAGGTTTGGAGTAACGTCTAAGAATACGAAGAATTGCCTATATATGTCTTGCATAATGTTCATGATGTAGTACTTAGTATATAGTGTAAGTCTTTGAATATAAGTCGTTTATGAAACATGTATAGTTTGTACATCTCTTACTACCGTTCGGGCCGACATAATTCAGAAGTCATGGAGTAAACGTTCGAGGAGCCAGGACACTTTAATTCGTAAATCCACAACTCATCTCGACGGCTTACTTAATGAACTCCTCACATGAGGCTCCCTACTATTGTAGTATTTGATAACGTATATATAAGTTTTTGATCTTTAAAAGTTATATGGTCTTTAGCCGTGGCTTTGCCGTGACCTTGGTCATTGTTACCATGGTCTTGAGACTCAACCTTGGCTTTAGCCATGGTTGTGGTCTTGGCTTTAGGTCATTAGACCTCTTGGTCTTAGTAAAACATAACTATAATATAGTGACTTTGGTCTAAAATGGGCTGTTAATAATTTGAAGAAAATTATCACTCAGAAAGCGTTTTCAGGGCTCGAGCTTCTTTGTTCCTGAACGAAAACGTCGTTCCGGACAACTTTCGTGTTTTAACTTTTTGATGAATAGGACCAGAAGTGGGACTTTCAAAATCAAAATTTGATCAGAATGCTATTTAGGCAGTTTTGCCGTTTTGGTTTCGCTAACTTCAAATGGTCATAACTTTTGACTCGTGTACTCGTTTTGGGTGATTCAAATTGCTATGTTTTCCTTGTTAAGTCCTCTTTAACAGTAAGTAAGTGTCAAATATCAAAGTTATACTATTGTGGTCGTGGTTTTCCATAAAAATCACTAGTTTGCTTGTCATAAGTTAACATATGTATACCAATACTCGTTTTATCCATTTTTAAACATCATGAACACAATAACAAGAACATATATAGCATGAAAAGAACACAAAGAGCATGAAAATGATATTGAGCAAGAAAGTGTATAAGGGTTTCTTACAACTTTTGGCTTTCACTTAAGAAAGGAAGTCAAGTATAGAACTAGGACACTAAACCTAATCTTGTAAACCCTTCACCATAACTCTTGTAACCCTTGCTAGCCTTGATCTAACCCTTGTGAAAACCATTTAACTTCAGCCCTAGTAACCTTGTGTAGCTCCTAATTCAACCATGGAATCACCAAACAAACTTAAGAACTAGGTAGAGAATACTAAGACCTTGAACTTTGTAGTGTAACTTGTATATTGAAGATCAAAGGATCATGGTGCTAGGAGTAAAGGGTGTGGCATTTTTGTGGTGAAGAAAGGAAGACATGAGCATGCTTTTATACTAAAAATGAGGAGGTTAGGAAGGTGACTAGGAAAGTGCTAAAACTTGGAGACAAAGTTGTAAATAAATATTGATCTAATGGCTAAAGTCATGAGATCATGCCACAAGTGTGAATGCCCCCCCCTAGTGGCGGTTCAAGAACTTGGAGAACAAGGTGTGGACTTTTGATGGTATTATCCTAAGTATGTAGCTAGTTTTGACTCCGTAAATCGCTAACCGTAAGTTGTTAAGTCACGAAACGTAAAACCGGGTATCCTAAAAATATGAAACTTATAAATATGGTAGAACTTATCAATATACTCCATAATAAAATATAAAATAAGTGGTAGGATCTATCGGGTGCTAAAACCCTGCTAAAAACTGGAAACACGGGTCTAAAACGCGTAATTCGCGTAAAACGCTGAACTGAAAAACGTAAAATTCCGAAACTTTTGGAATTGTCCTAAAATGAGAGAAAATCATATTTCTATTGTTTATAATGTTTTATGGATATATCGGGATGCTGGAAGGACGTTTAAACCTAAAAGTAAATCTCGGACACGGCTTTGTGATTTTTGCAGAAATGATCCGACGAGCGTCAAACTCTCGGATTATCGTTAAAATAGTTTAACTTACGAGAATATGAAATAAAAATTTCTGAGATGAATAGTGAAAAGTGAATAGTAAAAAGTGAATAGTAAAATTTTCGGGAATAAAAGTTAACCTGAAAATGCGAATTGTTACAATACAATCCATCATCCACGCAACTATAACAAGTAATTAACGTGTAAAAGATATCTAGGGAGTAGTGAAATCTAAGTAAACACATTTCTCCACTTATTGCTCACAACTTTAGTATAATTAGTTTATTTTCATTTTTAGTATTTTATTTTGTTTGCATCTTAGTATTGGGTTAGTTGACTAACAACTAATTCCGCCCAAAATCCTTCAAACCCAAGATATTTACTTGCTTTCTAAAAAAATATAAAAATACAAAAAGAATCATCCCTCATCTCTAGAACGAGTATTTAGGTTTTCTAATCCTAGCGACACTATTCCTAGCTGAACGATCAATCCCCCAGTACTTGTCACTATACTATACTACAACGATCAGGTACACTGCCTGGTGGGGGTTGTAAGCTTCTCAAGATCCCTTGAGAGGTAAAGCCTGGTGCGATTCCCACGTATCAAGTTTTTGGCGCCGCAGCCCGGGGAATAGTTATTGTCTAGGTTAGAATCTCTTTTTATTAGGTCTACTTGCTAGATTCCTTTCTAGTAAGATTTTATTTTTATTTTTAGGTTCTCTTTAGTCTATCTTATTTCTTTGTGTTTGTGATCGTAACTTTTCACCACCCGACATCATGGACGATGGGAACATCTTTGAACCCGTCATCCCACCACAACAAAACCCACCACTAGAACCTCTTAGGCCCCGAACCTTATGAGAGTATTCCCGACCTAGCCACCAAGGCTACCGAAACACCATTGAGCTCACCGGAGCCAATGTGACCCCCTTGCGATCCGACACCATCCGGTTGGTGCAAAGCGGATGTGCATTCCATGGACTTCGTTCCGTAGATCCAAATCAACATCTTAAGGACTTCCTTAAAATCGTAGATTCCATAGACCTAGATGATGAAACTAGAGAGACAACCCGATTACGCCTATTCCAATTCTCTCTACGGGATCAAGCTAGTCAATGGCTTGAGCGTTTACCCGCGGGATCCATCACCACATGGGATGATCTCACCACTCGTTTCCTTGCTCAATTTTTCCCACCGGGGAGAACTACTAAGCTTAGAAATGACATCTTGATGTTCCAACAACGTCAAAATGAATCTCTTTATGACAAAATTTGATTCGTTGAAAATCAGGTTATAGTATAAGTATAGTATTACTCAAGAGATCCGCAAAGAAATACGGATAACCCGAGGTCGTAGTCCGTGTGAAGGTGTGAATGGAATTTCGAATTCCCGTTTCGTGAAACGTGTCGTGAAAGTGGTAAAAAGTGATTTGAATGAGATTATACTAATAAAATAGTAAATGAAGCACAAATAATCAACTAAGCACGCAATTCAAGTAAAGCAACTAAAAACGTAACGTAAAATTGAAAACGTAAACTAAAACGGAAAATAAACGTTAACGTACGAAATAAAATGCGACTTTTAAGCTACGCTACTCCTACGGACTTGGAAATAATTTTTAAAAGTTAAAAATGATAAAAGAAAATTTTGAGAAAAAGAAAAATATTTTTTTGACTTTTTGTTTATTTTTTATGAATTAAAAACTATTTAACTAATTAAAAATTAATAGAAAATGCAAATAAAATGAGAAAAATGAAAAATTAACTTTCAAAATTATAAAATAACTAAAAAGAAATTTTAAAACTAAAAACTAATTTTTTTGGCTTTTTGTGTAATTTTTGGAAATTAAAAACTATTAAATCTAATTAAAAATTCAAAATAAATGAGAAAAATGCAAAATAAATTTCTAAAATTCTAAAATAACTAAAAATAATTTTCTAAAATATTTTTGGATTTTTCTGATTTTTTTGTATTTTTTAGTAATTAAAAAGAAATTAAAAATGATTAAAAATGAAAATTAAATAGGAAAAATAGCAAATTAACTCAGAAAAATATGAAAATTTCAGGGAAAATCTAAAATATTATTATAAAGCTATAAAAAATTTGAAAAATTGAAAATAAGCTGTGGAACTACAAAAAGCTGTGAAACTTCTTATAAGAAAGTGCTTATTATTAAGCACAGTTGACCAGTTTGACCAAAACTTGACCCAAATGATTTTTAGACTCTAAAGAACTTATAAGAACAGATCTCAGGCCAATAGTTACTCAGAAACACATAGAATTTCCAAATATAGTCCAATAAGCTCAAATGAAAAGCAATAAGCACAAGCAGAATAAGCAGATACTAAAACTCAACTGAAAAAGCAACTATAAGCAATATAGAGATCAAATGAACCAACAAACTCAGAGAATGATCAATAATGAACAATTGCAGCCCAAAATCCAATGACAGTAGCTAGCTCAAACCTACCAACTAAATGGGGCTAATAAGCTGAGCAAATAAGCTGAATAGTAAAGGCTTATAGGAGCAAATGTTTGTCTAACCAACCGAGTACTCAAATCCACCAATATCTTTCAACTTCAAAACAAGTAAGCTACCTAAAAGTAGTCTAGAATATGTGTTAAGAACTGATGAGCAGGGGAATTTTTGGTTCAAACCGTCCACTTAAGACACAATTTCCAATAAGCAATTTAACTTCAAATCTCAAAATTCTTTTTGCTTCTGATTTTCTTACTACCAAACTTCTAAAAAATGCTTTTCAAAAATATTTCCAAACTTATTTGATCACAGGAAAAACTTATTAAAGTAATGACCAAAACTGAGTGAGCAAAAACCTTTTGACTTTTATATATTGCAATTGTTTTGACTAAACTGGATTTCAACTGAACAATACTTAATCTAGATGTAATACTGAGTTGATTTATCACTAATAAACCTAAGTGTACCCTGAATTAAACAAGATGCCACAAGCATAGAATCACATGAACATTTTTTGAACACAGACTTGAGCTTGGAAGAATATTTTGACTTTTTGCTAAAAACCTACTGAATTTATGACTTACTTATATCTATATTAACCTATGTGACTAATTTTAACCAAGCACAACCTCTGAAGTCACAAAACCACAGCAAACTAACCTAAACCAAAAACCCTTTTATGAAGCTGTCACAACTGATCACACTCAATTCCAATATTATGCCAACCAAACTCAACCTCAGATAGAGACAATGAATCAACAAGCTTAAAACAACACACAACTACAGATAATGAACTCAAATCCAAACAGATTCACAGATTCAAGAGATGAAGCAATGAAATAGTGAAACTTAAAATTATAATGCAAACAATTATCTGAATGAAATTACGACTAAGATAAGCTGAATTTTAATGCAAATATCAAAAGAGAAAAGAAATAAGCAATAAGTAATGGATCTATACTAACTGTAACTAGGATGATGCACTTCAAATGGAAATTAAATAGGAACTTACAAAGCCAATACCCCCTCAGCTCAAACAGAGGGAGTTTCACTAAGCTAGCCTGTCTTTAAGACAGGCCTTTGGACACCTTAAGGCTGTCTATATCTCCAAATAAGCTCAGCTTATCAATTAAGCTCAATCAGTTGACCCGTGTTGAATTTTTGTATATTTGAGAAATTTTGAACACAACAAACCACAGTAACTTTTTGAAAGCCTATTTTGATTGATTAAACAGAAAACTAAATTGTTTCTAAGCTTGAATTTAAATTGAGACTATATATATATATATATATATATATATATATATATATATATAATATTTATAAGAATAAACAGAAACTTAAAAGAGATGATTTGAAACAAACTATAAGCTACTGAATTAAACTAAATAGACAATTAATAAACAAAAATAAATTTGAAATTTAAAACAATAAGCTATAAATGAAAACTGACTTTATATTAATAATAAAAATGCAGTACAATACTTGAAATTGGAAAATTACAATTAAACAAAAAAGTAAAATTATATTAAAACCTACACACTAATGACTGAAGAAGGAGGGGTATATATAGCTGAATGAGCAGGGAGCTTGTGAAGGTTCTAGGAGTCCACCTCAGCAATCCGTGTGAGAAGTGTGCTTCCTTGAATTAATATGAGCCCTTGATCTTTCCTTGGTCCCTAAGTTGTGATATTAGCCCTTTGATTGATTGATGGTTGTGATTGATCCTCGTGATTAGTCTTTACCAAAAGCCGTTTGCTTCTGGACTAGCCAACTCTTGATGGAATAGTCAACATCTTGGTGAGCTGATTACCAATTATGGATTTTCCACGGCCTTTACCACAAGCCATAATCTTGCGGGCTAGCCAGCTCATTTGCTTATGAGGATGCGGGGGAGCTGAGGAACCATGCAATTTTGGGCAAATTGCAAGCCGTCAACGGATTTGAGATGTCTTTACCAAGAGCCGTTTGCTCCTGGACTAGCCAATCCCTTTTGTCGTTTAGACAAGGCGGATTGATTACCACAAAAAATTTTGAGCTCAAGTGAAAAATTTTTGAAAATTTTTGGTCAAAAACGGGGGTATAAGATAGTAAAATGTGATAAAATTCGCTAGAATAGCGAATACCCCCCACACTAATCATGAATATTGTCCTCAATATTCAAAGTCCCGGCTATTATGCCGACATTTTGAACGTAAAGGGCAATATTACAAGCTAAGCGTGGAAAACATCATTTTTGTTTTTCACTTCTGTAATCATAGCATGGGGGACTCCCCCACACTTAGGGTGAAAACCCTATAAGCATGCTACTGTTTTTGTTTACCGAGTCGCTAGCTTGACTCGACCCCGAATTCATTAGTCCTTGGGGAATGTGGAAGAAGTGATCTCCATCGGACTTTCATTCAAGATGTTTGGATAAACATTTGAAGCACGTGAAAGTTCCACACCGATGAGATATAATCCCGGCCCAAAATAATGGTAAATGAAAATGCCGGGATCAAAGATAATGTCTTCATTCCCGAAGGAGTGAAGAACAGGAGAAGTCACCCTGTAGGTGAAGAAAAGGAAGAAAACCATGATGAAAATCATGATAAGATCTTCTTCCTCGAAGGCAGGCTCATTAGCCTGATTTTGGATTTCAAAGGTTAAGCTCGTAAACATCCCGGGAGGGTGGGTGGGAATTTGCAAATTCTCATGATTGAGAGCATCTCCCCCCGGGATATCAAACTCCGGAGGAGTCATGACATGAGTGAGTTCACAGGAGAACTCATCAAATGTGAATGAATCATATTCTGGATTGATGTGCGTGAGTTCACAGGAGAACTCATCGAAGGTAAATGATTCATAATCAGGGAGAGAATTATGAGAATGAGAAGTGGTACTGCCACTAATCTTCTCTCCCAAAGGATCAAAAGTAAAGGCTTCAAATTCCGGTATAAGGTCATCGGAGAGAATGTCACTATCCTTTATGGGGATAGGAGATGAAATAGGTTTCTCTTTGAAAGCCTCGATTTTAGAAATGAGGAGATTGACTTTCAATAATGTTGCACGAAGTGCTTCATCCTTGATTTCAGTGTCAATCTCATCATTCTCTTCTTCTAAGCTAACTAGCTCAGAAGGCAAACCTTCCACATGACTGATGTCTCCAGAAGATAAAGAATTTTCATCAGCATGGGAAGTACTAAGCTCGATGTTGGGATTAGAGTTTAAAAGATTTTCAGTTTCTCCCACATCGGCTTCAAAATCAAGGAGACCATCATCATTTCCCAAAGGAAGCGGATTGATGTGAGTAAGTTCGTTTGTGACTTCCTCAATAAGAGGGTCAACATCCGAATGAGGAAATGGTGCCTCCTCATACTCAACTTCTCCATAAGATGTGTAATCATCATTAAAATCGGAGAAGGTCTCAAAATGATCTTTTGGATTTTCAGGGTGAGAAGGTAGATCACACACATGATCCAAAGTTCCCTGTGACTCTCCTGGGATTGGGATAAGGATCTCAACACTAGACTTTATGAATTCGTCCGATTCCTTTGAAGGAACAGTGTCAAGATGCTCATCCCCCATGTTCGGAGAGTGAGTGGAAACCTCGGGTGTGATAGCAGTTGTTTGAGATGGAATCTCAACTGCTGGGATATCAACTGATGACTTTGATGAATCTTTTTGAATAATAACAATGTTATCTTCATCATCACTGTCATCATAGTCATCAAATAGAGCAGTATTGCGAATGTTAGCACGAAATTTAGCTGCTCGTTGCTCAGCCAATAATTCTTCCATGCTTTTTCCAGATTCTCGTTCTTCAGCAAGTAATTCTGCCATAGTTTTTCCACGAGAATTTGGAATGAAAGGGAATTGTGGGGATGTGGATGTGTCAAAACCGTAAGGTTGACATTGAAAATCACTATGAGGACCCCCACAATATGCACAAGAAGAACTTGGAGTTTGGCGGAGTGAAATATTAGCTAACTCCTCCTTAAGTTCTTTAATTTTCTCAAGAACTTCTAAAAAGTCTTGCTGGATTTGAGGAGTTGCTTGGATAGTTTGACACTGTGGAGGTTGGTCTTGATACGAAGAGTCATAATTGTTACAAGGAAATGGATTCCTCGTTTGACAATCAGAGCTAAAGTGTGGACCTCCACAGTAATCACAACAGTAAAACTGTTGAGGCTGTGAGTCGTATGTGCTAGAATCTAAATTGTTATCAGGAAACTGCTCATAGACAAGCGTGTTTCCCGATTGACAATCAGAACTGTAGTGTGAACCACCACAGTACTCACAACAGTAAAACTGCTGAGTCTCATGGTGTGGTAACTGATGGAATGAATCAGTTGTGTCATGGTAGGAATAGGGATTCTGGTTATAGACAGACCCGTTTCCTGACTCTACCATGCCACAACTGGGGCAATTGCCACCATTATAAGGATTACCACACCACTGACAAATCAGAAAGTGTGGATGAGACATAGAAAGAATCAAAAGGTTTTAGAGGGTAAGAAATGGAGAATCAAAAAGGTGAGAGGGTAAAGATGGATATTTTTGGTGTTTTTGGAAAACATTTTATAAGAAAGAAAATCTTTTTGTGTTTTTTTTGTGTTTGTTGAAAACTAATTTTACAAAGTTTTCAGAAACAGTTTTGTTTTTAAAACAAGAAAATATGAACAAGGGATGGTAAATATACAATGGATGTATATCCAGGTTCACTAATCTGCAAAACCGTGTAGAATACGCGCACAACCTCCCCGGCAGCGGCGCCAAATTTTGATTGAGCCTAAACCGTCTTATTATTATTGACCAAGGTCAACAAGTCAAAGATAGCCTAGAATCAATGCTCCGTGGAAGTATAGGGTTTCCCCGGGTCGTTATGTCCCGACGAGGTGTGGATGGTACTAAAACGGTTTCGTGATCGGGTGAATTTGGATGAAAATGGATATAAGTGAGTGGTGATGATTACACTACTGGAATATGAAAGAAAACAGCTTAAATACACTATATTAACAATACTGAAAAGTCAGGAAAACCAGAAACGTTTAAAACTTAAAACGCGTACGTTCACGTTTAAATAAAACGTAAGCGTACGAAATAAAACGTGAAATCTGAATTCTGAAAACACCCAGGGGGTGAAAATGACTTTTTTACAAACCTAAGGGTAAAAGAAAATTTTTAGAAAATTAAAATAAATTTTAACCCTAATTAATTATTTAACATTAATTAAATACTAATTATTACTAATTATTAATATTTAAAATACTTAAATATAATTTAATACTAATTAAATACTAGAAAAATGAAAATAAAATTTCTAAAATTATAAAATAACTAAAAATAAGTTTTAAAAATAAAAATAAGTGTTTTTGTCTTTTTGTGGATTTTCTATTAATTAATTACTAATTAATTACTAATTATCTAATTAACTATTTTAAATTAGGAAAATTAGCAAATGAACAGTAAAAATTCTAATAAAATTTCTAAAATTACTTTATAACATATAAAAGCTATAAAAAATATAAAAACAAGGTTTTGACTAATAAAAACTGATAATGCTATTTTAAACTAAATATTAATTAATTTCTAATAAAACTAATATTAAATCTAATAAATACTAAATGGAAAGTTACAATTATAAAACTTTTTCTACAACTACATTAATATAATAGAAACTTTATAAAAATATAAAATTTCCTAAGTGCTACTAAATAAGCTATTTATATAATTAAATACTAATTATTATTTAAACCTAATTTAATTTTAATTAATATTAAACTAACTTCTAAAAATCTGAAAATTTTTATATAAATACTACACTTTAATAAGGTCCTAAGAAAAATAATTGAGGTCTACGTTTAATGCAAAATAAGCTGACAATAAGCCATCATAAGCTGTAAAGCTTATGTTTACCAATCAACACAACCAATGGTCTAGTATTTAATTTTGCAATGTATTACCGAAAAAAGACCCAAGGGCGACTGGCATACAGGTACTCTACTATCACTCTCAATAAGGGGGAGGTCTCAGGTTCGATCCCTGCCTCACCCCTTTTTGCCCAATATTTTTATTTTTTAATTTTCTTTTTACAAAACAAAATAATAGCTAAATGTAAGCAACTTTTGTAAATGAACCTTTTTTATAAAAGCCAAATAAGCTCAGTGAGAGCTTATTACCCCAACAGTGATCAAAATTAAGCTAAAAAGGAAATTTAAAGATAGAAAAAGCTAAGATTAAGCTACACAGTGACTTTTAATGAGAGATTAAGCTAGAACAAGATTAAGGTAATGGGAAATGAGCTGAAACTACTAAATAAGCTTACTGAATAAGCTTGTGAAGCCAATAAACCTGAATAACCAAACAGACTTATGGCTACTTTGAGGGTCAAATTGAGCTTATACAATAAGCTCAAAAGTGGAAGTGGACCTTGGAACCAACAATCTTTGCCACAAAGCTTCCCAAAAAGCCCTATGGCCCAAGCTAAAGCTCACTGACCAACTTTTGAGAAGCTTGTAAAATTAGCTTCAAACACTGATGAGTCAGTATGCCTAGTTTGGTTAAGGTAACTTGTGGGTAAAAATAAGCTGGGGGTTGAGGCTTCAAAACCAAAATGGAACTTGGAAATGATAAGCCAGTATTACTGGCTTCCCAAAATGCCAACAAGCTCAGGGTAAAGTTGAGTAATAAACAAATTGCAAGCTTGAGAAAATGAGCTTATGGGCATAAAACCTCTGGTTCAGGGGATGACTAACCGAAACAGGCTAAAACAAGACTAAAAATAAGCAGTATATAAAAATCTAAAAATTAAGAAAAAAATACAACTAAGAAGTTGAGCTTCTAAGGTTTAAGAACCCACAAGCTCAAAGGCTAAAACTAAAAAATGAAACCATGAAAATTCATGCCAAAAATGGATTTCTCCACTGATGAGCAAGTTTGACTTTGAACACAAATCACTTGGTTTGACTTGGGTGAATCTTGCTTACTCCTCAGTGATTAAAGATGATGTTTAAGACTGAAATGATACTGAATTAGGTTAAATTAACTAATTGTGCATCAATGTGAAAGATTGAGATCACATAAATCCTAACAGTGGACCAGTTAATAAGATCAAAGGGAAAATTTGACTTTTAAATGAAAGACCATTGGATTAAATGTCATCTCTGCACTATACTAACCCTATGTGTTCTACCTAAACTGAATACAATACCAAAACCATTCTCAGACACAGCCTATTAGCTTATTCCAAACACCCCTATAACTGAGCACTTATACTAGTTTTAACTTTTTAAGCCTAAATACACCAACCTAATGATCTAACTAGCTTACTTAACTATTTCTAAAGCTAAATAAACAGAGAAATCAATTAAAGAACAACCAAAGCTACAAATGCAGTATATGAAATTTGTGACTTACAAATGATTCTGAATGTGTCCAAACGAAGAACCATGGATCAAACACAACTCCTATAGGCTTACCATTAAGCCATTAACCCAGGGCATTCCACAACCAACCCTGCTCCAGCTTCCTTGTTCTTCCTTCTAATTTTTATTTTTTTCATATTTAATTGATATTTTTCTTATTTTTGCTTATTTTAACTTAAACTGAGATTTGATGCTTCTAAAAACTCACAAGAGCTTTGTCAAGGCTAATGGAGGCTGAGAGAACCAATAAACAACATCAATGAACAAAATTAAGCAATTTGTCAAAAATGCTTAAAATTACTACAATGGAGATTTAAAAACTGAAACTTGGAATTAAAACTTGAATTAAGTTTAAATTACATAATAAAGACAGATTACAACTATTTTGATTGAAATTACAACTTAAATTTAAGATTACACTACATACGACTATACTAAGACTAAAACTACTCTAACTCACATTCATCTCTGCTTCTCTTCCTCTTTATATCTTCCAGTTGTGTTGAGTGGGACCCACAGGTCAAATCCCAGCAATCATATGGCCACTTGGATCACTTTTGCTCCCTTACTAATTTTGGCGGGAAAACAATTTTTTGAGCAATTGGGACTGAGGAGGGTAGCCTAGGAGGGGGGTGGCATTAATTGCCCTTGGGATGTGTAATTGGGATAAGGGATGGGGTGGCAGAGGCAAGTGGTGATGGTGGAGTGGTATTGCAGGGGGGGTTTGGCTGTTTTGGTGGGGAAGAAAGGAAGACGGGGTGGTTTTGGTTTTGTGTTGTTGACCGAGGGTTGACCAAAGGGTGGATTGGGTTGTAACTGGGTTTAGGGAATGGGCCTAAAAAAAAGAGGGTAGGATGGGCTTGGTTTGTTATCTTGGGTTTTTGTTTGGTTTAATAACAATAAGGGTCCGTTTGTATAAGTAACTAAACAAGGACCAAAAATGTAATTTGGATAAAGTTGAGGGCCAGAATTGTGATTTAACCAAAGTTCCCATCGGGACCAGAATTGACAAGGACAAATAGTACAAGGGTATTTTTGATGTTTTTCAATTTTTTAAATACCGGGGACTATTTTTGCCAATTCCACAAACTCCAGGGACCAAACCTGTAATTTCTGATTTTTGAAGGGTTTAAGTTGTAAATTCTCAAAAGTTATCATAAAGGGCCAATTATGTCATTTAAGAATAGTATAAGGTTTATTTTTCACATTTTCTTATTTTTAAAACCTTAGGGACTAATTTTGACATTTTTCAAAGTTGAGGGACCAAAGTTGTAAATATGTGATTTTAAACTTTAAAGGACTATTTCTTACAACTTATGAATCCCAAGGACCTTTTATGACATTTGTACAAGTTTTGATTCACCAGGGACTAGTTTTGCAAATTTATGAAACTTGAGGGACTGAAACTGCCAATTATGCAAACTTTGTACGTTTTTCATTTGTTTTTGCATATTTTGTGTTTGAAACATATAAAACACACCTCTAAGATATTTTAAGTATTTTGATACATATTTGGGTGTTTTTGTATGTTTTGGCAGTTCATATAAGACAAAAATGATGAGTATTTACACACTCATCACCTGTCGGACACCTTCTAGAAGACCCAATCATGGGTAATTATTACTAAGAGTGGAGTAATTGTGGGTAATTGGAATGAACAGTAAATTAGGGTTCATCTGGGTAAAAGTATTTGGGGGAAAAGGGACGCGGGAGTTGTGTTTGGGAAAGTTTTATTTATTTATTGTGTGGGTTGACCGGGTGAGGATAGGGTTGACTGGGTTAAGGTTTGGGGTGGACCGGGTATTATTAAAATAGGGGTGGGCTTGTGTTTTGTTTGTTTGGGCTTCGAGATGGGATTGGGCTAGGTGTATTATGGATTGGTTTGGCAGATTTTTAGGATTTTAGTTTTAGTGAAAGGTAGGGACTAAAGGTGTAATATTCTGAAAAATTAAGGGACCAATTCTGCCATTTTTCCAAAATAGATTCAAGGGTTTATGTTGAATTTCGTCAATAGTGGGAGGACCTTTGTTGCCATTTTCTACACATAATCTTCCAAAGGACTATTTATGACAAACTTTCAAAGTTGAGGGGCTAAAGTTGTCATTCTCTCCAAACTTTGCCCAGGGACTAATTTTGTAATTTTCTGAATCTCTGCGGACTTCAAATGACATTTTAAGCTTTCTTTGATCACTTTGCTTCCCCGGCTCCGGCTTTTGACCTTTTTTCCAATCTCGTGCTCGTTTTTGTCGGTTTTGCTTTGTTTTTGTTCATTTTTCACATATCCGTACCTGCACATACACAAATACAAAAACACACATTCTCTTGGCATATTTGGTTAGTATTTGGTATTTTTGGTCTGAATTAAGGCCTAAAAAGGATGTGTGATTAATCACTCATCAAAATCCCCCAGACTAAGGTATTGCCGTGCCCTCATGCAATGTCATCACCTCACGCTTAAAAGATAAATAATTTCAAAACCTCTCTTTACTGACGTTGTAAAGTAGCAATGATGTTCAAAAGAGATATCAAAATTATTTATTCTCAAAAACGCTCCGTTTTCCGATTTTCATGAATAAAAACTACAACTACTATTTTTGTTCTTTTTCATTTATATATGTGACGGTTTGCCTTGACTTTCATTATCAATTCTTATCTGTTGATAACTTTCAGGGTCAACGAGTAGAAACACTTCTCACAGAGAAGAGACCGTACGGATAAAAATCGTCATCCTTGATTTTTCACAAGCTCCCAAACTAAGCGTAAAATCGAAATCATTGTTTATCCAGAAGTTAGATGCTAACACTGCCCACAAAAGTTACTTGTATATTACCTCTTGTTCCCAGGTCCTAAGTTTGGTATCTCAAGATTTTAATTTATGAGAAATGAATTGCTTCATATTTTCTCGTTTTGATAGTTATTAGTCCGATAAGAGCACAAAATTTGAACGCTAAGTAGTTTCCAAGCATTCCCTCGAAAACCCCTGCATACGGAAATCGGGCCCACATGAAGGTCTCTGATTTAACACGATTTGTGGAGGTCCCCCTTTTTATTTACGACCGAGACATACCATGTTTGATACCCGAAACGGAAGCTTTTTATTAGGGAAACCCCCGGAGTCAAAGCTTGGCATTTTTGCATAATCATAAGCACTTTAATAATACTTTGGTCCTTAGTCTTTTATTCTTTTACAGTCAACGGTTTATGAGCCGCCAAGATGTAAGAGCTTTATTATGACTTTGGATTTCTATCCGCTGCTTTTTATAGCTTTGGATTCCTCTGCCTTTTTATTTGGCTTTGGACTATTATTATTGATATTCATAATCATATGCCAAACCCCGAACCGGCAAGATTTTGTTGGGAACGAGAAAAAACTAAGTATTGCCCAAACCGTATACCCTTAATTAAACCTAGAGATCTATTATTATTGGTATGCAAGCTTGTGGAAACAAGGAGGCCACAAGTACCTCTTGTGGGTTTTTTAAATCCCAGTAATGCGATCCGTGTATAGCACGAAACTTCTAAATAAACTCTATCATTCCTCGATCTCCGCAAATTTAAAATCCCAAATAATGAGATCCGCGGATGCTTAGCCATAATCTTTTGATTATTTTGGTTAAGGGAGACGAGCTAGGGCTCAACACGCTCGGTCAAGTCGGAACATTTATTTCTACTCTCGCCGGTAGGAAAGTCAAAACAAGGTGTCAAAACTTTTTATTCATATCATATATATATATATATATATTTTTTTTTTCATCATTTTTTTTATTTTTTATTTTTTTATTTATTATTATTTTTTTTTTATAAAGTGGTGATAAAAATTAAAATTTGTGGTGGAAAACGGAGTTGCGTAAGTTAACAGCTCAGACGATGGTACAAGTCAAATCGAATCGAAGATTCACCCCCCAGACTAAAGTGAAACATTGTCCTCAATGTTTTAAGGGTAAAGGTAACCCTACGTAAAATCTAAGGCCGTTTATTAAGTATGCCAAGAGATAAACGTTAGTCGATAAGATTTTGGATATGGTGAATTTCCGAAAGAGCAGCGAAGGATGAGACTCGAGTGGAGAGAACGACAAACCACAAGCACGAGAGTCCTCAAACTTCGGGGAAATTCCTGAACATTCATAAACAACCACGAAAACACGAGTTTGGAAAGGGTCGCCCCCCTCACGTCACGTTACTTAGAAAATAGAAAATAAAGAAAATGAAATGGATAAGCATGGGGTGCCTCCCACGAAGCGCTTGTTTTTGTTCACCGAGTCACATGAGCTTGACTCGATCCCCGAATTAATTCGTCCTTGGGGAGAGCAAATGGAAAATAATCTCCATCGCATTTTCATTCAAAATATTTGGATAAACATATGAATTATGAGAAAGTTCAATCCCGATGAGATAACCAATGGTATTTTAATAGTGAAAACTTTTAAAAACGATACCAGGGTCAAAAACAACATCCTCACTCCCAACGGAGTAACGGATAAGAGAAATCACACCAAACATTACAAATGGCAAGAAAGTCATGATAACAATCTTGTAAAACTCATCCTCATCAAAAGAGAACTTCATAATTGTGAAATTATGACTTTTATCATTTAAGCTCCTTTTAAAATCCTTTCCGGGTGGGAGGGTTGGGAAAAAATTTTCATTAAAACTTTCATTCTTAAGAACACCACCCGGATCATGTTCAACTTCAAGATCAAAACTGAAACTTTCATATTCAGGTTCAGAAAACTTAATTTCACATTAAGATTCATCAAAACAAAATGACTCAAACTCCGAAAGAGAGATAAAAGCATGAGAAGTGGTACTGCCACGACTCGTCTCTTCCGAGTGATTGAAATGAAAAGTTTCATACGTCGTATCAGAAAAATCAGAACGATAAGTGGGATTGCCACTCATTTCCTCAGTCGTATCGAAGGAGAAATTCTCAAAGTCCGGTAAAAATTCCTCGACCTCGAGCTCCAGAGGATCGTCAATCTTAAGCTCAATCTTCTTCTTAGCTTTATCCGGAGGGATTGACGGTTCATCGTTTAACAAATTATCAAGGAAAAGCGTATCTCCCTCCGAATCAAAGTAAAGCTTATCAATTTCAGAAATCGGAATCGTTTCAATAGCAAGAAATTCATCGACCTCTTCCCAAAAAGAATCATATTCCTTAGTCGTAGGAAATGATGGGGAAGAGTCGGAGACGAAAGTTTTCACAAAAACATCAAAAGAATAATCATAAACATCAATGCTTTTGACGGAATACTTCTTTGATTTCGAAGCATCGGCTTTAAAAATCATTATATCATCATCATGCCGTAAAGTTAGAGTATCCTCAAAATGATCGACTAGGGCTTTTGCGGTTCGTAAAAACGGTCTCCCTAGTATAAGAGGAACTCTCGGATTAGCTTCAAAATTGACAACAACGAAATCTGCCGGAAAAGTACACGAATTCACACGAACAAAAACGTCCTCAGCAATTCCAACTGGATGAGTGATCGATCGATTAGCAAGCTCCAAAGTCATTCTCGTCGGTTTAAGAGCCCCCATTCCAAGTTGTTCGTAGATCGATAATGGCATGAGGTTAATACTCGCACCCGAATCGGCTAGGGCGTTACAAACTTCTTGATCTTTCAATGAACAAGGAATGAGAAACTTTCCCGAGTCACCAAGCTTTTCGGGAAGCTTCTTGAGAAGAATCGCGGAACATTGAGCATTTATCGGCGTTTCGGCTAATTCAAGCAATTTCTCTTTATTACTTATGAGATTTTTAAACGTTGAGGCAAACTTTGGCATATAAACAAGAGCATCCATGAAGCTTATATCAAAGTGCAATTTTTGAAAAATATCGAGAAACTTTTCCATTTGTTTTTTAGATTTTTCACGGAGCTCTTCATCATTAAATCGTGATGGATATGGCAATTTTGACTTGTATTTCATATTATTTTCAAAAACAACTTTTTCCTTTTCTTTAGACGTTTGAACAACCGGAGGTTGGACGTTTTCAGTATCTCCGTTATTAATCGGACGTACCGGGTCCTTTGTCGCCTCGGTCTCACGGTCCACTACCTTAGGAGGAGGAGAAGAAGAGGTAGTCGGAACCATGGGTTCATATATAGCACCACTACGTGTCGTAATTGCCTTAATCTCGCCCCTCGGGTTAGCAATTATGTTGCTCGGAAGAGAACCAGACGTCGATGCTTGATTCATCTGCATAAAGCTGCTCATCATTTGCTTAAGCTCATTCGTTTGTCGAGTCATGGTTGTGTCGATCTCCTTCTTAAGTTCAACCCTCATGTTGTTGATTTGATTTTGCATTGCTCGAATGTTAACATCGTTCGTTTTCATGTAATTAGCAAGCTCAGGAGAAAGTTGCGGTGGTTGATAAACCTGTTGTGGTGGAGGGACTTGATAATTCGTTCCACGGTTTTGATTGTAACCTTGGTTTTGATAACCTTGGTTAGTTTGAGGATAACGGTTTTGATTAGTTTGTACAGGTGGAAACCCAGGTGGACTTGTTTGGTTAGCACGAAAATCTTGGTTTTGATTGTAGTTTACGGCTGCTACGTTAGCATTATAAACTTGGCCATCGGTGGCTTGACAATCATAATACGGATGGGGTCCACCACAAATCACACATTTTTCATTAACGGCTTTAACGGGCTAGGGTTTTTGGTTCTGCGACTTAAACTCTTTCATCATACAACGGATAGCGTCGGTAAGTTCGGCCAATTCCGATGATTGGACCGACGAAGGAGAAGGAGGAGTAAAAGAAGTCACTTTCGAAACAATCGGTTTGTTACGAGAAGTTGGAACCTTAGATTTGTTTTCAATGATCGTTAAAATATCCCTAGGCGTACGATTCAAGATATTGCCCCCGGCGGCTGCGTTTAAAGAATCTTGATCGTTTTGCGTCAAAGCGTTATAAAACGTGTCGATTTGGTGTAACTCGGAGAAACCGTGGTGAGGACATTTTCGAAGAAGATCCTTAAAACGTTCCCATGCCTCACCAAAGTTCTCATCAAAACGTTGTTGAAAATTAGTTATATCATTCTTAAGATTAGTCGTTTTGGACGGTGGAAAGAAATGATTAACAAATTTTGAGACGAGTTCTTCCCATGTGTGAATTGATCGAGGGGGTTCTTTTTCGAGCCAAATCCGGGCTGAACCCTCGAGTGAAAATAGGAACAACATCAATTTGATAGCATCGTGAGGGACATCCTTAAATTCCAAAGTCGAAGTTAACTTATTAAACCATCGGATGTGTGCGTGAGGATCATCCCTCTCAAAACCGTGAAATTGTTTTGATGTGACAAGTTGAATCAATCCAGTTTTAAGTTCAAAATTATTGGAAAGGATTGGTGGTAAAACAATTGCATCCCCGTATCCTTCGGTAGGACACTGGAGAAATTCTTGCATAGTACGTTGATCGTAAACCGGTTGTGGTCCCATCGGAGGGATCACATTGTTTTGGATACCACCCATCGGCGGGGGTCCCAAGTGTTGTTCGCTCGGGTTCATTTCCTCCGTATTAGGAAATAGAACTCGGTGTGTGTGACGAAACAAACTTTCCGGATTTGAAAGTGGTGAAACAAGTCGTTTAGACGTAGAACGTGTGTTCATGCACCACAAAAATCAAAATTTTGAAAAATAAAAGGAAAAACAAATTTGAAAAGGAAAATCTTTTTGTATTTTTGTTTTTATAAAGGAAAATTTAAAAACTTATACTTTTGTTTTTTTTCTTTTTCTAACGTTACGTTAATTGTAAATCGTTTCCCTTAATCTACTCGCGATGGAACGGGAGAGAAGAATGGATCTCTCTTCAGCTTGCAATTTAATGTCAAAGCTTCCGTATTTTCCGCTTATTCGGTCGTAGAATTAAAGTAATCCGTCTAGCAACTAATTTCACGCGTTGTTATATTGAGAAGACTTATTTGGTTTACAACGCCCTTCCTTTCGGTCGAGTCGAGGCTGTAACTTTATTATTTTTTTGGTATTTTCGAAAACACTTTAGGAAAAGTGTTTTTGATTTTTCAATTTCTATAGTTTTTATAGAAAATATATACAAGGAAGGTTTTCAAAACACAATTTCGAAAAACGAAAACGAAAAATTCACTTCAACCGTCCCCGGCAGCGGCGCCAAAATTTGATTCGTTGAAAATCAAGTTATAGTATAAGTATAGTATTACTCAAGAGATCCACAAAGAAATACGGATAACCCGAGGTCGTAGTCCGTGTGAAGGTGTGAATGGAATTTCGAATTCCCGTTTCGTGAAACGTGTCGTGAAAGTGGTAAAAAGTGATTTGAATGAGATTATACTAATGAAATAGTAAATGAAGCACAAATAATCAACTAAGCACGTAATTCAAGTAAAGCAACTAAAAACGTAACGTAAAATTGAAAACGTAAGCTAAAACGGAAAATAAACGTTAACGTACGAAATAAAACGCGACTTTTAAGCTACGCTACTCCTACGGACTTGGAAATAATTTTTAAAAGTTAAAAATGATAAAAGAAAATTTTGAGAAAAAGAAAAATATTTTTTTGACTTTTTGTTTATTTTTTATGAATTAAAAACTATTTAACTAATTAAAAATTAATAGAAAATGCAAATAAAATGAGAAAAATGAAAAATTAATTTTGAAAATTATAAAATAACTAAAAAGAAATTTTAAAACTAAAAACTAATTTTTTTGGCTTTTTGTGTAATTTTTGGAAATTAAAAACTATTAAATCTAATTAAAAATTCAAAATAAATGAGAAAGATGCAAAATTAATTTCTAAAATTCTAAAATAACTAAAAATAATTTTCTAAAATATTTTTGGATTTTTCTGGGGTTTTTCTGATTTTTTTGTATTTTTTAGTAATTAAAAAGAAATTAAAAATGAAAATTAAATAGGAAAAATTGCAAATGTCACAACTCACCATTTCAGGTCATTTCACAAACTTTGGAAAAACACTATTCAGCAAACACTATTCATCAAAACACTATTCATCATATTTGGTGTCAGTTTGACATTCAGAGAAGCATTCAGAAATTTTACTATTCACTGAACACTATTCATTGCCGGAAAAGATTTCATCATTGACATGCATTATTCATTTCATCGTAAATTTAGTTTACGGGTATTTAAATTCGCGTAACCGTATTGGTTCAGGTGCGAATTCATGCATTATCAGTAAAGATATTTCATACGGACTAGAGACAGTATGCATATCATCAGTAGGTCATTTACATGTTATACCACTCTTAGGATTTTCAAATTTATATATTTGATACATTTAACGTTTTTCTTATAATTATTTATAAAAAAACGTTAACACCCGGTTTATACACGACGAATATATCTAAATATTCCCACAATGGTCCCGACATATTTTTATATCCATTTTATCATCATAAAAGTTATAACATTCATTTACCCAGTATTTTGGAAATTTATTTTATTTATAACGTGAGCTTATGAATATTACGATGGTTTTCGTGAAAACTAAACAATAATCACCCGAACACTCAGTAATTGTACCCAACATATTTTTTAACATTTTTATGACTTTTTTAAGTCCCGGTTAACTTCATTAATATTTATTTCTAGCAAACCCGGTACCCGATTATAACTAATACTTACACTAAACTACAATTATTATTACACTACATTTCCTAAGTGATCAAAACCGACTTTGCTACTCTTTTTAACATTGAAAACCGGCCATATAAACATCCCTAGACCACTTGGCTTTTATTTTTCACCTCATGCATACATGTGCTCTTATTATACAATAAACCTCCTAAACATAAACATAACAAATTCCTAGAATCATAACATCACAATTTCATAAGCCAAAAAGTTTTCATCTCTTCCCTTTCTCCTCTCATACCCTACGACCCAACACCAACTCCATGATCAATCCATTATTTTTCAAAGTACAAAGCTACAAAGTTGTTCATTTCATCATTCTAATCAAGAATCTTACAACAAAAATACAAGTAACACAAGATTTCTCATCATCTAATCACCTATTATTTCAAAGTGAGTTATCAAATTTATTTTCATGTTTTCATCTAATTAACACTTGTATCTTATGGTTTTCATGCTTAATTTCATGCACAAGCTAGCTATACCACTTTATTTTTGTAGACTTTTTGAACATACAAACCCTAGATTTTGATTTAGGTGTTCCTTTGTTAAATTAACATGATTACTAGTGATTAGGTACTCATGGCACCCTAAGAAGGTGTATGGTAAGATTAGTATAGCTTTGTGGTGTTTGCAAGAGATTTGGTTGAAGTAGAAACTAGTTTTGAACAAGAAAAATGGGTTTGTAACAAGTATATAAACATTATGCCCCATTTTGGTAAATCCAGGAAAATCAGTAAACATAAAGTAAACTTTGGCAAAATTTTTAGAAAATACTTTCAAAAACGAATCCGTAGGCGAAAGAACGGATTAAAAAGAGTTTATAACGAAGAAGTTATGATTTTTGCAAGTTTATTGACGAAAAGTATATTTTTTGAAAATACATGCTGTTGGACGTTTTTCGTCGGACAAAAAGAGGCTTTAGACATAACCCGGAGGAGCCGAGCTTTCCAAAATATATTACTACATACTAAGACGTAACCGTGGATATAAAGAACAAGTAAAACGGACTTATAACGACAAAGATATTCACGTTTGAATATCGGCAAAACTCATTTGGTTTTGACAGCTTTTAGAAATAATAACGCTAAAACTACGTAGTAACTCTAGATTTCTAGAAATAATACCAAGTACCCAAATTCACAACTAATGAAGTATTAGTGATTACAAGTATATTTTTATCACTACAAGGCGTTATATCAAGGATTTCAAACCGAGGATTTCAACACTAACATTGATACATACGTTATATATATATATATATATATATATATATATATATATATATATATATATATATATATATATATATATATATATATATATATATATATATATACACACATTTCAACTAGATTATTTTCTAGTAGCTATATTTTCCTAAGTCTTGGAAAATGTATATTTTGATAGCAACAAGTATTTTTCAAAGAGTAGAGTGGTATAGGAAACATGTGCATGGACAATTCATAACATCAGTTTGTGATCTAAAGTAGATCGTTCATCATTCATATTAGGTTGCGGCTAGTGTGCACGCCTTGTTTTTCAGCTCATTACATATTCATGGTTGTTCATTTCACATCATCACAGTATCATCAGTTAAGGTGAGTTTTCATAGCCCCGTTTTCAATTCAACATTTTTGATTGTTTTCAAATTCCACGGGGGAATACGTTGCATCAATCATTTTAGTACGAGCCCAAGTACCAAAACATATGTACATTGCTTAAGTTGCCTTACCATTCAATTAAAGTCCCCTGTTTATTATCATGGACCGTTAATTTGCCGATTAAGCGAGAGTGAGTGGATAGATCTATCGAGGGTGATGCCTCCATCCGTGGTAGTGATTACCAACAGTAAGCGGATGCATTTCATTTTGACACAGTTACGAGTGTTCTGGTAAAACATTCGGGAGGGGCATATAATTTCAACAGTCATAGCTTCGGGGTCATGAGCTTAAGGTCTATTGTACAATTTTCATGAGATTTTTATCTTGCACTTTTACTTGTGGTGGCCGTACATCATTACATTTTACAAACCTATGGAATTTACCAACATTCGTGTTGACGTTTTAGCAATGTATTTCAGGTTATTAAGGTAGCTCATATGACATGCATTTGGACCTTCATGGAGTCGCGGAGTCGACGCGTCTCACCATTATTTCATGCACTTATGTAAACGTTTGATCTAGTATGACTTGTTTTTCATAAACATGCAACACATTTTGGGGACCTCATTTTGTAAACTCTGGATTATTTCAATGATCAAACACAGTATTTTCCAAACGACACTTTAGGTCGTTCAATGTAACTGTAACTGTGATGCTATGACAGACACCCCCAGGTATTCCATTCCGCTGCAAGTCAGGTAAATTGGGGGTGTGACAGATTGGCATCAGAGCTAAGGTTATAGCGAACTAGGATGTATCTTGGACCCTAGACTATAACCACATCATCATAGCATCTCATCATTTCATCATAAGTGCATAATCATGATACATGGTGTTTCATACATACTCTGTGCGAGTTATTTATACTCATATTAGTATATATATATATATATATATATATATATATATATATATATATATATATATATATATATCATTTTATTGACCTGGTTCACAAGTGACATGCCTTCAGATACTCACCCTGACATCCTTTTGTCGGATTCCGACATTGAAGATGCCTTGTCATCTTCCACTACCATTATACCACCAGTTGCACTTACACCACCATTAGCACTATTGATTTGCCATACGAACAGGGTTTTCCTATCATTCAGCCCATACATAGAATGCCTTTTGGTAGAGTTTTCAGACTTAATCTTAATGGACTTATTAGGATGTTTATTGCAAGGAAGATGGTATGTTTCTTTCCATCACTAGTAGAGCACTCACTACTCAGGTACTATCACCACCGTCAGTTACTTATTACACTATTGGTTGTCCCACAGTGCGTACTTCAGTTTTACCTTTCGGATGTCGCGAGGTAGCACGAAAGAGGGTAGTATTCCGTTCACTAGTACCATCATTGTCATTTTCCTTTTCCATTCCCACTTGCCATGAACTAGATGACACCTAGTAGATAATACCAATATCACAGACTCAACAGGAACATCCGCAGATTCTTCAGGAATGGTTCAGAACCTACATTATTTGAGATTTGATCGATGCACAACTTCAGACACCACTTCAGGACTATCTCGACCTTATGATGCCACAAACCTGATTTCACACAGAGGGACACCAGGAAGTCCCTAGACCAGACTTATATCCTCACTAGTTTTTACTATTATCCTAGCCACAGAAAGTGTGGGACATAGTCTAAAGAACTTGTTGTCTTTTGATTGCTGTACAAACAAAAATATCAAGTGTGACTCTACTATGTAAGAAATGGTTGTGCTATTTGTGATATCGGTTCACGTAGACCGAAATTTTCATGTATTATATTCATGTGTTGTGAATATGATGACTTTGATTGACTATATCCTCATGGTCACTTATGATTTGATGAAGAGAGATTTAAGCAAACCACTCCAAGCATGACGCAAGCTGCTGTTGGACAAGTCATTGCCAAGAACATAGCCACCGCCCTCACTAAGGAACTTACTCACGTGAAATTTATGGGGTGCAATCCTCCCTCCTTTAGCGGAACTAGAGACACAAAGAAATTTCTCAAATGGTTCGAAGAAATAGAAACAATAATTCAACGTGGCGACTGTCGTAAGGAAGACAAGGTTAAGTTCGCCACATGC
Organism: Artemisia argyi; assembly: GCA_030686995.1. Lineage (NCBI taxonomy): Eukaryota > Viridiplantae > Streptophyta > Magnoliopsida > Asterales > Asteraceae > Artemisia > Artemisia argyi. The sequence goes on along the minus strand of CM060704.1, from coordinate 109,075,948 downwards.
ACTTTTCAGGATCATGCCCAGGAATGGTGGACCAAACATATTAAGATGGTGGGAGTTGATGCTGCCTACTCACACTCTTGGGAGAAACTAAGAAGGATGATGGGTATAACATTTTATGTAGGAACTGAATTACGAGCAAAGGAACAGGAAACACTAAACTTTACCATGGTAGGAAATGATGTTGATGAGTACACTACTCATTTTTATGAATTAACACGACTAGGTTCTGCAATGGATAAACCGGAAAGCAAGAAACTTGAAAGGTACATTGGGGGACTCTCAAATGAAATTCGTATGTTGGTCATTGCATGGGAACCCGATACCATGTCTGAAGCTATCAAAATGGCGATCGAGGCAAAGGAACTCATAGTTCACGCCGAGACATCAGGAAACAATAGTGACAATAAAAGGAAGTGGAACAACAATCTAGGTTACAATGCTGCTCAACAATCACCCAAGGGACAAGAAGTAAATAGAGCCTTTGCTGCAGAACCGCACACAAAGAGAAGGTATATTGGAAAGTTACCTTACTGCAACCTGTGTAATCAACATCACCGAGATCATTGCAGTGAACCGTGTGGAGTGTGCAAGAAGCGGGGTCATTGGACTGAAGACTGTAGGAAACTCACAAATCAGAAGACCCCAGGGAGTTGCTTCAAATGTGGAAACTTAGGGCATTTCAAGAATGACTGTCCGGAGCTAAGGAACAAGGAAAAATCAGGAACTTGGAATCAAGACTGAATCGCTCGAGGAATAGCGTGAGCTGTTGAAAGAGAACCGTCAAGATATTAGCAACATCATGGATAACGACAATGCTTCAGCAGGAGGGGCCTTGTTTCAATATATAAACTGTAGTTCGAGCCCTTTAGGGTTGTATCTTTCCTTTTGTACTTACCGTTGGTACGATGACATAACCTAGTGGTATTAAGCACTTTTCTATCCAATGTAGTATCTATCCTTTGTTACTTCTGTGATAATCATAACCTTCGTTTACTCCATTTTCTATCCCAATTGCTCAGACTTCAATCATTTCGCAACATTTTATCATTGTCTTATTAGGGATTAGGTTGATTTTGTTTTTGACGAATTAGTAGACTATTACCATTCGACAAGATTCACCCACGTATCCAATACACCATTCAAGCTATTTTACTATCATATGGGGAAATTGTTTTACAGAAAAATTTCTGAAGTAAGCTATTTTATTACCATCCTATAAATTGATTTTCTGTCATTACACCAAGTAATTACTATTATTACGCGAGGCAATTTTCATGTTATTTGAAAGAAAATATCAGAATACCATTTTTAATAACAATGCGTTGAACACCGTCTAAAACTTTTTAGAAAAGTTATGATATTTTGACAAAATCTAACATCGCATCATTAGTCCTCAATTGTACATAGCCTGATCACCTATGTAAAATTCAGGAAGGATTATGCCATGAAGGAAATAATTACCTTTTCAAAGGATTGTTAATAACAATCTTCATTTAAAAGTTTTGTAAACAAAGGAACTCTTCCATAAACATCCCTTTTGCCGAACTATCCCTGGATACTTACCCCACCTGTCACCCACTTAGCCATTAAGTTGGATTTTCCATTGACTTCCCTAAGAGAGACTTTCCATATCAATTACAAGTAGGATTCCTCGATACAAGAAAAGCAATGAAAGGATTACAGAATTACTAAACAGAACTAGAAGTATATAGTGAGATAATTCATAACTCAACAACAAATTCTAAGATACCGCGAGACCATCCGAATCATCATCTCTGACTTAGTTGTCAAATTCTATCATTTAAAGGTACTAGTTAGACTGAGCTACAGGATTGAACTCAATAAATGTCCGCAGGACAACACAATAGAAATAAACCAAGCTTCTAATTGAGACAGTAGAGCATTTCATTTAAACATGGCCTCATCCATACATAAACTTTCCTGCAGTAAGTTTTCACAAAGACAATTGTTTGAATCAAGAATATCGATGTAGATTCCCCTAAGGCATTATGTCTCTAGAAATTTCAGATAACCTCACCTTCATACCAAGAAAGGGATCAAACCAGAACATATCTCCTCATCTACATGGGAAAACGGAATAGACATTCATCGACACAACATCAAGTGATACCTTCGCCTTGCCGATTACAACGATAAACTATTTCAGGACTTAAGTTAGTCTAAATACCTATGCTTGTAGTTATGCCTGATAACCACCTATAGGCATTATTCAACCTCAGGAACTAAATGTTAGACACCTATGCATTTAAGCGAACATTTCCTATTCTACCATTTTATCCTTGTTAGTGTTATCACTTTTAAATAAAGTTGATGCGTTTACATAAATCACATACCTTGTGGAAAAATGATTTCTGAAATTTCTATTTTGAACAAGTACGATCCTTTTTGGTCAATCTTTAGCAACACTATTGTACAATGAGAAATATACATAGACATCAAACTTTGGTAAGCAGTCTTAATCACAACATGTTTGAAAACAGTTTCCTACTTCATAACTACTGGATTTTGAATCATCAAGAAAAATATTACCCAGTAAATCATCTGCTCCATTTTTTTTATTTCGTTATTCAGAAAGAGATTTCAACCAAAACTCATAATCGCGAGACAAATTTCCAGAACTAATTTCCCTACAACATCGCTTATGCATTTAGGATTTGTGACTTGACAATAGAGAATATTTGGAATATGTGATGAAGGAATTAGGAAGGACATCACAAATTAATCACGAACTTCAGTAGTGAAGACCAAACCCAATAGACAAAGAAGGACATATGTCTTATCATCCATTGGAACAAAACACAAGGAATCAAATTGTTACCCATATTCTATCCCTTTCAGATAACGCCAAGTTCGAAGGACCGAACGTTGTGGAATTAGTCACAAAGATTTATTGTACCCATTTCAGTTATTCCTGTTAAGGAAACCGATTCACCTTGGACTTCAAGCAATCATTTCAGGATTTCCTTCAGAAACCCATTTAGATGTAAACATCACCTATCATCCTCAGACCGATGGTCAAAGCGAGAGAACAATTCAAACATAAGAAAGTATGCTCAGAGCATGAGTGATTGACCCTAGAAATGGTTGGACTAATCACTCAACATAAATCAAATTCATCTACAACAATAGTTATCACACCAACAGCGAGAAACTGGCAGAAGTTAGGTTGGTACATAACACACGTCATTTGGATTGGATATCCTGAACAACAAACCATCCAGATTCAAGTGGGAGAACAAATTAAGTTAAAAACATTGCCTTGGATTGGCATGATACAAATTGGATAACAAGAGAGGTTGAACCTTTAGCATATTGGACCATTTAAGATTCATTTTAGAATTGACCAACTAGCATACAAACTTGAGTTCTGGCAGAATTTAGCAGTATATATTACCAGTGTCACATTTAAAACATTAAGAAGCGCAGACCATCTATTGATGGGCCAAACTCGGAAAAAGCTCAACTCACTAGTCCAGTAGGCATTCAGGAAATAACCAGAAATTTCCTACAAGTCAAGAATCAGTTACAAGTTCAATAAGTTATAAACCATTAAAACTTCAAGTTGGTAGGCAGAGTTATGCAGAAAGTTCTGCCTAGGAAAGGCATGATATCATTCAGAAAACTTGGAAAGTTAAACCCGATATACACTGGACCATGCAATATTTCAGACAGAGTAGGCCTAGTGGCCGTCAGACTTGAGCCTTGATAGAGAACAACAGGATTACACAACCATGTATTATCATCTTTTCAGATTAGTCACTCATAATTCCATTTGGAAAGGAATCCAACCCAAAGACAAACTCAGACCTTGTAAGAGAACCAACAGAAATCATGGACCGTGTGATCAAACAGTTGAATCAGAGTCGAATTCCTATCGTTAGAGTTCGCCGGAATTCTCGAATATCATCACCTTTTCACCAATATGTTTTCAGAAACCAACATAAACTGAACTTCGGGACGAAGTTCCTTTTAGAGGGGAAGACTGTCACAACTCACTATTTCAGGTCATTTCACAAACTTTGGAAAAACACTATTCATCAAACACTATTCATCATTTTACTATTCATCATATTTGGTGTCAGTTTGACATTCAGAGAAGCATTCAGAAATTTTACTATTCACTGAACACTGTTCATTGCCGGAAAAGATTTGATCATTCACGTGCATTATTCATTTCATCGTAAATTTAGTTTACGGGTATTTAAATTCGCGTAACCGTATTGGTTCAGGTGCGAATTCATGCATTATCAGTAAAGACATTTCATACGGACTAGAGACAGTCTGCATATCATCAGTAGGTCATTTACATGTTATACCACTCTTAGGATTTTCAAATTTATATATTTGATACATTTAACGTTTTTTTTATAATTATTTATAAAAAAACGTTAACACCCGGTTTATACACGACGAATATATCTAAATATTCCCACAATGGTCCCGACATATTTTTATATCCATTTTATGATCATAAAAGTTATAACATTCATTTACCCAGTATTTTGGAAATTTATTTTATTTATAACGTGAGCTTATGAATATTACGACGGTTTTCGTGAAAACTAAACAATAATCACCCGAACACTCAGTAATTGTACCCAACATATTTTTTAACATTTTTATGACTTTATTAAGTCCCGGTTAACTTCATTAATATTTATTTCTAGCAAAACCGGTACCCGATTATAACTAATACTTACACTAAACTACAATTATTATTACACTACATTTCCTAAGTGATCAAAACCAACTTTGCTACTCTTTTTAACATTGAAAACCGGCCATATAAACATCCCTAGACCACTTGGCTTTTATTTTTCACCTCATGCATACATGTGCTCTTATTATACAATAAACCTCCTAAACATAAACATAACAAATTCCTAGAATCATAACATCACAATTTCATAAGCCAAAAAGTTTTCATCTCTTCCCTTTCTCCTCTCATACCCCACGACCCAACACCAACTCCATGATCAATCCAATATTTTTCAAAGTACAATGCTACAAAGTTGTTCATTTCATCATTCTAATCAAGAATCTTACAACAAAAACACAAGATTTCTCATCATCTAATCACCTATTATTTCAAAGTGAGTTATCAAATTTATTTTCATGTTTTCATCTAATTAACACTTGTATCTTATGGTTTTCATGCTTAATTTCATGCACAAGCTAGCTATACCACTTTATTTTTGTAGACTTTTTGAACATACAAACCCTAGATTTTGATTTAGGTGTTCCTTTGTTAAATTAACATGATTACTAGTGATTAGGTACCCATGGCACCCTAAGAAGGTGTATGGTAAGATTAGTATAGCTTTGTGGTGTTTGCAAGAGATTTGGTTGAAGTAGAAACTAGTTTTGAACAAGAAAAATGGGTTTGTAACAAGTATATAAATATTCTGTCCCATTTTGGTAAATCCAGGAAAATCAGTAAACATAAAGTAAACTTTGGCAAAATTTTTAGAAAATACTTTCAAAAACGAATCCGTAGGCGAAAGAACGGATTAAAAAGAGTTTATAACGAAGAAGTTATGATTTTTGCAAGTTTATTGACGAAAAGTATATTTTCTGAAAATACATGCTGTTGGACGTTTTTCGTCGGACAAAAAGAGGCTTTAGACAGAACCCGGAGGAGCCGAGCTTTCCAAAATATATTACTACATACTAAGACATAACCGTGGATATAAAGAACAAGTAAAACGGACTTATAACGACAAAGATATTCACGTTTGAATATCGGCAAAACTCATTTGGTTTTGACAGCTTTTAGAAATAATAACGGTAAAACTACGTAGTAACTCTAGATTTCTAGAAATAATACCAAGTACCCAAATTCACAACTAATGAAGTATTAGTGATTACAAGTATATTTTTATCACTACAAGGCGTTATATCAAGGATTTCAAACCGAGGATTTCAACACTAACATTGATACATACGTTATATATATATATATATATATATATATATATATATATATATATATATATATATATATATATATATATATATATATATATATATATATATACATTTCAACTAGATTATTTTCTAGTAGCCATATTTTCCTAAGTCTTGGAAAATGTATATTTTGATAACAACAAGTATTTTTCAAAGAGTAGAGTGGTATAGGAAACATGTGCATGGACAATTCATAACATCAGTTTGTGATCTAAAGTATATCGTTCATCATTCATATTAGGTTGCGTCTAGTGTGCGCGCCTTGTTTTTCAGCTCATTACATATTCATGGTTGTTCATTTCACATCATCACAGTATCATCAGTTAAGGTGAGTTTTCATAGCCCCGTTTTCAATTCAACATTTTTGATTGTTTTCAAATTCCACGGGGGAATACATTGCATCAATCATTTTAGTACGAGCCCAAGTACCAAAACATATGTACATTGCTTAAGTTGCCTTACCATTCAGTTAAAGTCCCATGTTTATTATCATGGACCGTTAATTTTCCGATTAAGCGAGAGTGAGTGGATAGATCTATCGAGGGTGACGCCTCCATCCGTGGTAGTGATTACCAACCGTAAGCGGATGCATTTCATTTTGACACAGTTACGAGTGTTCTGGTAAAACATTCGGGAGGGGCATATAATTTCAACAGTCATAGCTTCGGGGTCATGAGCTTAAGGTCTATTGTACAATTTTCATGAGATTTTTATCTTGCACTTTTACTTGTGGTGGCCGTACATCATTACATTTTACAAACCTATGGAATTCACCAACATTCGTGTTGACGTTTTAGCAATGTATTTCAGGTTATTAAGGTAGCTCATATGACATGCATTTGGACCTTCATGGAGTCGCGGAGTCGACGCGTCTCACCATTATTTCATGCACTTATGTAAACGTTTGATCTAGTATGACTTGTTTTTTATAAACATGCAACACATTTTGGGGACCTCATTTTGTAAACTCTGGATTATTTCAATGATCAAACGCAGTATTTTGCAAACGACACTTTAGGTCGTTCAATGTAACTGTAACTGTGATGCTATGACAGACACCCCCATGTATTCCATTCCGCTGCAAGTCAGGTAAATTGGGGGTGTGACAGCAAATTAACTCAGAAAAATATGAAAATTTCTAAAATATTATTATAAAGCTATAAAAAATTTGAAAAATTAAAAATAAGCTGTGGAACTACAATAAGCTGTGAAACTGCTTATAAGAAAGTGCTTATTATTAAGCACAGTTGACCAGTTTGACCAAAACTTGACCCAAATGATTTTTAGACTCTAAAGAACTTATAAGAACAGATCTCAGGCCAATAGTTACTCAGAAACACAAAGAATTGCAAAATATAGTCCAATAAGCTCAAATGAAAAGCAATAAGCACAAGCAGAATAAGCAGATACTAAAACTCAACTGAAAAAGCAACTATAAGCAATATAGAGATCAAATGAACCAACAAACTCAGAGAATGATCAATAATGAACAATTGCAGCCCAAAATCCAATGACAGTAGCTAGCTCAAACCTACCAACTAAATGGGGCTAATAAGCTGAGCAAATAAGCTGAATAGTAAAGGCTTATAGGAGCAAATGTTTGTCTAACCAACTGAGTACTCAAATCCACCAATATCTTTCAACTTCAAAACAAGCTACCTAAAAGTAGTCTAGAATATGTGTTAAGAACTGATGAGCAGGGGAATTTTTGGTTCAAACAGTCCACTTAAGACACAATTTCCAATAAGCAATTTAACTTCAAATCTCAAAATTCTTTTTGCTTCTGATTTTCTTACTACCAAACTTCTAGAAAATGCTTTTCAAAAATATTTCCAAACTTATTTGATCACAGGAAAAACTTATTAAAGTAATGACCAAAACTGAGTGAGCAAAAACCTTTTGACTTTTATATATTGCAATTGTTTTAACTAAACTGGAATTCAAGTGAACAATACTTAATCTAGATGTAATACTGAGTTGATTTATCACTAATAAACCTAAGTGTACCCTGAATTTAACAAGATGCCACAAGCATAGAATCACATGAACATTTTTTGAACACAGACTTGAGCTTGGAAGAATATTTTGACTTTTTGCTAAAAACCTACTGAATTTATGACTTACTTATATCTATATTAACCTATGTGACTAATTTTAACCAAGCACAACCTCTGAAGTCACAAAACCATAGCAAACTAGCCTAAACCAAACACCCTTTTATGAAGCTGTCACAACTGATCACACTCAATTCCAATATTATGCCAACCAAACTCAACCTTAGATAGAGACAATGAATCAACAAGCTTAAAACAACACACAACTACTAATAATGAACTCAAATCCAAACAGATTCACAGATTCAAGAGATGAAGCAATGAAACAGTGAAACTTAAAATTATAATGCAAACAATTATCTGAATGAAATTAAGACTAAGATAAGCTGAATTTTAATGCAAATATCAGAAGAGAAACATAAATAAGCAATAAGTAATAGATCTATACTAACTGTAACTAGGATGATGCACTTCAAACGGAAATTAAATAGGAACTTACAAAGCCAATACCCCCTCAGCTCAAACAGAGGGGGTTTCACTAAGCTAGCCTGTCTTTAAGACAGGCCTTTGGACACCTTAAGGCTGTCTATATCTCCAATTAAGCTCAGCTTATCAATTAAGCTCAATCAGTTGACCAGTGTTGACTTTTTGTATATTTGAGAAATTTTGAACACAACAAACCACAGTAACTTTTTGAAAGCTTATTTTTATTGATTAAACAGAAAACTAAATTGTTTCTAAGCTTGAATTTAAATTGAGACTATATATATATATATATATATATATATATATATATATATATATATATATATATATATATATATATATATATATATATATATATATATATATATATATATATATAAACAGAAACTTAAAAGAGATGATTTGAAACAAACTATAAGCTACTGAATTAAACTAAATAGACAATTAATAAACAAAACTAAATTTGAAATTTAAAACAATAAGCTATAAATGAAAACTGACTTTATATTAATAATAAAAATGAAGTACAATACTTGAAATTGGAAAATTACAATTAAACAAAAAAGTAAAATTATATTTAAACCTACACACTAATGACTGAAGAAGGAGGGGTATATATAGCTGAATGAGCAGGGAGCTTGTGAAGGTTCTAGGAGTCCACCTCAGCAATCCGTGTGAGAAGTGTGCTTCTTTGAATTAATATGAGCCCTTGATCTTTCCTTGGTCCCTAAGTTGTGATATCAGCCCTTTGATTGATTGATGGTTGTGATTGATCCTCGTGATGTTGTTCTATTGGTCCACGTACACCTCTGACATTCTCTGTCCTGCCTGACACCTTCTAGAAGATCCAATCATGGGTAATTATTACTAAGAGTGGGGTAATTGTGGGTAATTGGAATGAACAGTAATTTAGGGTTCATCTGGGTAAAAGTATTTGGGGGAAAAGGGACGCGGTAGTTGTGTTTGGGAAATTTTTATTTATTTATTGTGTGGGTTGACCGGGTGAGGATAGGGTTGACTGGGTTAAGGTTTGGGGTGGACCGGGTATTATTAAAATAGGGGTGGGCTTGTGTTTTGTTTGTTTTGGCTTCGAGATGGGATTGGGCTAGGTGTATTATGGATTGGTTTGGCAGATTTTTAGGATTTTAGTTTTAGTGAAAGGTAGGGACTAAAGGTGTAATATTTTGAAAAATTAAGGGTCCAATTCTGCCATTTTTCCAAAGTAGATTCAAGGGTTTATGTTGAATTTCTTCAATAGTGGGAGGACCTTTGTTGCCATTTTCTACACATAATCTTCCAAAGGACTATTTATGACAAACTTTCAAAGTTGAGGGGCTAAAGTTGTCATTCTCTCCAAACTTTGCCCAGGGACTAATTTTGTAATTTTCTGAATCTCTGCGGACTTCAAATGACATTTTAAGCTTTCTTTGATCACTTTGCTTCCCCGGCTCCGGCTTTTGACCTTTTTTCCAATCTCGTGCTCGTTTTTGTCGGTTTTGCTTTGTTTTTGTTCATTTTTCACATATCCGTACCTGCACATACACAAATACAAAAACACACATTCTCTTGGCATATTTGGTTAGTATTTGGTATTTTTGGTCTGAATTAAGGCCTAAAAAGGATATGTGATTAATCACTCATCACATGGACTCGTTTCAAGGACTTACTCCAAAAAGTCCCTCATCATGGCATAGATCTTTGGCTCCAAGTCCAAATTTTTTATGACCATATCGTTCTCTCCACGAGGCGAGCCATTGACCAATCGGCCGGTGGTAAGCTACGTGATCTAAGTGTGGAACAATCATGGGAACTCATAGAAGATCTTGCTCTCTATGACAACGAAAGTTGGAATGATCCCCGTGATTTGAACAAAACGGTCAAGGCAATATCTTTGCCTTCGAACAACTCTAGCACTCCCGACCGTAGGATCATGGAACTTGAGGACCAAGTCAAGTTTCTCATGAAATCCTACGAAGCTCCTAAGCCTTCAAGCCAAGTGAACAAAATCACTTCTTCATGCGAATTATGTAGTGGTCCCCATGACACTCGTGATTGTGTGGAACTCCCCGGAACAGCTTTTGCGGACTACGCATCCACGCGTACCGACGAAGCGGGAGATAAGTGGTACACTTTCAAACCTGAGCCAAACCCTTACGGTGATTCCTACAACCCCTCTTGGAAAAATCACCCAAACCTTAGGTGGAAACAAAATCAAGCCAATTCTTCCAATCCGCCTAATCATTATCAACCAAACGGTCCACCCTCCAACCGTACTTTCAACAACAATCCTTCTAACAATCTTGAAGGATTGATGTCTAAGTTCATGGCATCTCAAGAAGCTCGCATAGCTAGGTTTGAAACCGAATTCAACCAACAACAAACGGAGATGACCAACAAGATAGACAACTTATTGAAAGCCCTCAACAACCAAGCGTTAACCGCACCTAGGAAGGACACTAGGGACACCAATAACGGAATCCAAATTAAGGATCCCTCATCATCCAAACATGTCCACTTTGTCAATGTTGTCACCATTAAGCCAATAGATAAGGAGATAGATGAAAGTGACAAGGATGAAGTTGGAGTAGAAACCGAAACTAGGGATGAAAGTAGGGAAGTTGAGGTTAATAAGGGAGAGGAGTTAGAGGAAGTAGAGACTATAGGAAAATACTTTGATAAGTTGCCCACCAAGGAAGAATGGGAGTACCATAAGGATTTATTCGATAGTCCCGAGAGACCATATATCCTTGGCACACCCCTTATCAAAATGGGAGACCCCTCTAACATTAACATACCATGCAATATCGGGCATATGCATATATGGAAAGCTTACATCGATCCTAGATCTCCCGTAAACATCATGACTAGGACCTATTACAATTAGGTGATGAAGAAACAACTTGATTTTAGGATGATGCCCAATAGGAATTTGATAAGTAATTTTGTAGGGAGAGTGAAGGGATTGCATGTGATTATAGGTAATTTCACTTATGAGATCGATTTTATGATTGTAGAAGAAACTCGTCCGGTGATAGATGATTGCCTAAGCCAAATAATATTCGGAAAACCATTTGTTGAGGTCACTAGGATGAGTTATGATCCGACTTTAGGGATAGTTAGATTCAAGGAAGAGAATGATGAGATTGCCTACCAAATGCCCTACAAGATTGAGCAATACCGCCTCCTCTCTAATTTATAAAAGGAACACAAACAAGCGGCTTATTATAGGAATGATGAGGATAGACGTAGAGGAGTTGAGTATGTGAAGAATAGGATGCTTGGTTTCTACAAAGAATGCTTGCAACTAGGTCCGGAATATAAAACTGGTTAAGAAGATGACCTAGAGAGTGAAACCAATGATGAAGTCATGTAGTAACCCATGACCTTGAGTCTAGCTACAAGACTAGTAAATAAAGAAAAGCGCTTCTTGGGAGGCAACCCATGTTTTGTGTGTTTTTATTTGTTTGTTTGTTTGTTTGTTATTTGCTTCCGTATGCATGCTTTATTTTTATTGTTGGTAGATCATGTTTCTAAACTAAAAAGTGGAAATACTTTATATTTGTTGGTTTGGCCTAGTCATAACTTCACCTAAAAGTATTTTTACAAAAGATAAGTGTAAGGGGAAACCCCAAATATGTTTTTAAGAAACAAACCGATCATGATTCTCCACAATATTAAGTGAATATGTATATTCGTATTTGTTAGAGTCAAATGCTTGTATCGAGTCATAATTAAGTTTTGCAGGATTTTCCAGGAAGTAGGACCAAGTTTTTCCAGAAATTTTCCGGAAACTTAACATAAGAATTTCTGCAGGTCACTTCTGACGGCGTCACGAGTTTACTCTTGATGGCGTCACGTGTAAAATCTGGAAATTTTACCGGTTTTGTTTTTCTAACGGAGTTAAAGTTTTTGTTAAATTATTAAGTTTTATAATCTCCAGGAAATCTGCAAACTTCATTCCACAAGCATTATATCTTACTTTATTTTCTAGGATTTAGTAACTTATGTAGATTGCCGCCGATTTTATGCGAGGTTGCTTTGTCTGTTTTCTCAGGATTTACAGGTTATGTATGGCAAGAAGATGATTATTTTTCTGGAAGGGAAGCTTTGATTGTTAATTTTCTTGGAGGAAGATCTAACCTGGCCACCTTATTATCCATACCGAGCGAATCAGGGGAGTATTTGATTTCATTCTTTTTACTTATTTCACTTTTACATTCTTTACTTGAACATTGGGGACAATGTTCATCTTAAGTGTAAGGGGAGTGTAAAATGATGATACCTTACAGATACACTTTCGCTTGAGTTTGTTCATTTAATAGTGGATGTGTAATAAAACTATGAGAAATACTTGTTAGTGCAATTTTAGCGCCAAATTTAAATTTTTTTTACAACATTTAGGAGTGAAACTTTAGCCATAGCAAGCGTCTCATGGATAGGAGATTGTATGACTAGCACAAAACCGTACTATTCAGAAAAACTTTCCACCCAAATATGTGAGGTTCGCCTTTAGATTTGATAGGAAAAGCATTTACTATTAGTGCTTATGAGTGTACCGGTAGCATTTAGATTCTAGAACTTCGTTAGTGATGCATCCCGAGACCGCTAGTGAGACTACATTCGTGTTGTAGGATTTACTACATGATAAGAGGCATTAGGATCACCCTTGTGTTAAAACCCGTTTCATAATTACTTGACCATTTAAGTCATATTACTTGGCTAGTTAAGTCAATTAATTTTCTCACACCCTTAGCGTTGTACTCATTTTTAGTACACGATACCCCTAGTACACCCCTCCGAGCCTATCTTTTCGTTTCTAACTTTAAGCATCTTACTTAAAGGAAGAATTTGTTACACCCCACTTAAATGTACACCCAAATCGCCTTAGCCTTCCGTGTATGCGCTCATTTTTAGTGCATTATTGTTATTTGTTAAACCCTAAGTTAACTTTCTAATTGATTACATGGTTGCTAAGTCGAGTCATATCCTTGTACATATTGTTTTGGGATGATTGGGACTCTTGAGTAAAGTACTTATTTTATGGAGTAATGGGGAAGAACATCATTTATTACCCCCATATGTGCGTTAATCTTAAAAGTACTCCAAGTGTTTTGATTTTCTTAATTCGAGTCATTAGATTAGTTTATTGTAAAGTATGTAAAAATTCAAGTGTAAGGGGAATGTTCATTCCCTATGATGTCTTATTTTGGATGGTAGGGTAAGAGTGTATGCAAAAAAAAAAAAAAAAAAAAAAAAAATCGAAAAAGAAAGAAAAAAAAACAGAAAAAACATACGGACTACCATCCCTTTTCATTCTATGTTTATTTTATGTTTTTGTTATTTTTCATTTATTAGCTTAAGTCGAGTCTTGTCTTGGCTTAGCAACGCCACATTGTACATGTAATTAACCAAGATTGTTAACTCGCCACCAGTAAAGACTGCCTATATCCAACAAAACCGTGTATTTCATATCCCTACACCTAACGTTACAACCCTTTAAAACACCTCTTTGATAGTTTATCCTAGGTGCTTATGCCATGTGGTGGAGGTTTGATCCTTTCCCAAGCCTATGGTAATCTATTTTGCTATGACAGGTAGTGAGAGATATCTTCCGTTTCCATATTGTTATTTATACTTTATTACACCAGAGAGATGTGAGTATCTAAACACTATTTGTGAGGTGCTAGTATATGACCTCCGTGCTTGTCTTTGGTCTTTAGTGGAATGATTATTTGTTGTAATTACTTTTATATTAGTGTTAAATGACCCCTAACTTGTATTTTGACTAGAATAAAAGCGCCTTTGCTTGAGGACAAGCAAATCTCAAGTGTAAGGGTATATGATGAGGCGAAAAATGATCCGTTTTTAGGGGTCATTTAAGCCTGGAATTGAATTTATTTGATCAAATATTGCCCTAAATCGTTCCTTTTGTGATTTTAGGTACTTTGGGAGTGAAATCTGGAAAAGGAAGCAATTCGGACATTTTTGGAGCATAAAAGTGAAGAAAACGCCAAAGACTTAATTTTCCATGCTGGGAACAGTGTGTGACGGCGTCAAGAGGAAGAAGTTGACGGCGTCAAGAGTAAAGATCATGACAACCCAGTACAGAAATGAAGGCGTCACAAGGAATTGCGTCAAGAGTTAAATGTGTTGGCCTGGAAAAGTGGAATACATGACGGCGTCAGATGTAGATCAAGGCAGTCCGAGGATTATTTTGGCGGCGAGATGACGGCGTCACCCATTTGTTCTTGACGCCCTCAGACTCTATTATCTATATATAGTTTTCTAATTTTCATTCATTGGAGAGGAACAAGTTTGGAGAAACCCTAAGGCCGAACCATATACGAATTTTACAGCTTTTCAAGGGTTTTCAACCCTTGAATCCTTACATGTGTTATTGAGATAAGTCTTTACTTAATTCAATCAATATGTCTATGTGTTGGTTGTCTATATCTTGTGCTTGTCTTGATTCCACCATGCTAGGCTAGATTTATCTTGTGTTTGCTGAGATCTAATGAAACCTAGATGTTGATTATGTGTTGATTACTTGTTTATGGTTGTATTGGATGAATGATTTCAATGTTAGGCTTAAGAAAACTGGCAGATCTCCAAATGGTAACATGCTTGAACGTCTTAGGAAACATGAACCGATGTGTACTAGGTTTTATTGGTTGTATTTATAGCATGAGTAAATTCTAATGATCCCATGTTAGTAGCTTCTTGCAGGCTCGACATAGGAGTGAAGTAGTCACTCATAGGATTGGGGAAGTAAGTACGCCACCCCATGAATGGTATTAAGGAATACAATCCGTCATCCACGCAACTATAACAAGTAATTAACGTGTAAAAGATATCTAGGGAGTAGTGAAATCTAAGTAAACACATTTCTCCACTTATTGCTCACAACTTTAGTATAATTAGTTTATTTTCATTTTTAGTATTTTATTTTGTTTGCATCTTAGTATTGGGTTAGTTGACTAGCAAGTAATTCCGCCCAAAATCCTTCAAACCCGAGATATTTACTTGCTTTCTAAAAAAATAAAAAAATACAAAAAGAATCATCCCTCATCTCTAGAACTTGTATTTAGGTTTTCTAATCCTAGCGACACTATTCCTAGCTGAACGATCAATCCCCCAGTACTTGTCACTATACTATACTACAACGATCAGGTACACTGCCTGGTGGGGGTTGCAAGCTTCTCAAGATCCCTTGAGAGGTAAAGCCTGGTGCGATTCCCACGTATCAGGTTTACACAAGTATGTGGTCGGAATCTGGCTTTGACGGTATTTTCTATTCACTAAACTGGTTCGGTAATGGATCTGCACCGATAGATCGCTATATGGAGATGTCAGACACAGGGTTGGTTATTGCATCACGGATAAACCGACTAGTTGCATTGATATCCCGACAGGGTTGGAACACCTGTTTTACGCTTTTTTTTTTGTCCTAACTCAAAGAACTGACCCCCTTGTGATAGCCCATGTGGGGCCAGACCGATGAAGTCACTATGTTTGTCTGACGCTAGACAATGATTTTCCACTTTCGCATCTCCACCCACAATGGAGGAGGCACACATCTCAAGATGCATCGCAATGGGAAACATTATATTCCCATCGACTAAACTTGTTAAAAATAGTTATACAGACAAACCATTGTAAATGATTACTGATTTATGTTGTAAATAATAGAGATACCCACAAAACATAGTGAATGATTACTGAATTGTATTGTAAATAATTATACCGACAAAACATTGTAAATGATTATTGATTTATGTTATAGAGTATGTTGTTTGAGAAACCTTTGAACTCAAATGTTTATTTATGTAATTCGAATGATTTTTTTATTATTGCAGAAACCTTTAAATTAGTAATAACATTGTTGATTGATGTTGTAAATTATTATGCAAATTCTTTGGTCAGGTGGAACGCAGAAATCCTTTCTTTTGTCGATGTAAGAGAGGATTCATTATAGAAAGGATATCCCGTACAAAAGATACTTATGGGATACCGTATTATGCATGTCCTTTATCAAAGGTAAATAATCATACGTTTGCTTAGTTATGTAAATATGTATTTGTTTAGTTATGCAAATAATCATATGTTTGCTTAGTTATGTAAATAATTTGTTTGTTAAGAATACATTTCTTATAATTTTCTTAACATGTAACAGCCAGGCACAAAGGACTATGGGTGTCGATAATTCATGTGGAGGGATGAATTTCAAAGGACGTACTTTAATCAAGCCTCTTCTTCAACGCAGTGCTCAAACTGGTTGTGAAAGATAATAAGATTGACCAGCTTGAAGCAAGAAACAAGCAGTTGATGTCAAGAATAAGGACGCTAGAGATGGAGTTAGAATTGGCAACGAATCCTGAGGATCACGCTTGTCAGTCGGGTGCAAGGCTCCATGATATTTTAAATGAAATGAATAATCTTCATATGTCGTAGATATTGTTTTTTTTTAAATAATGTGTTAGCGTTGTTGTTTAATTTAGTTATAACAGTTGTTGTTGTAGTTATTTAATGTGGTAATATTTAACGTGTTATTGTTGTTGTTGTTGTTAATTAAATAAAAACACATTAGACGTTATTATTCTATTAAACATTATACAAACAAAATAATTATAAGTTTAATTAAACCTAAAAAAACGATGCCGTCGTCCACTGTAGTTGCATTGTAGCCATTTCCCGTCAAAATTACGGCCCACCTCCTGGGCCAGTTTTGGCCTGCTTTTCCGGCCTCTTTTTGCAGAATCCAGCCCGTTTATGCTATAATAATACTCCCGAAGCTTCGACAGCTTCATTCATCCACCAAACCTGCTCCACATCCAGTCCTCCCAAGAAAAAATCACTTCCATCCGGTGGTGAGGCTGTGGTGGTCGGTTAGGGGTCATGATCGTCTTGATTAAGGTAATGATTGGGGAACTGGAAGACAGGTACGAAAATCAAAAAGCTATGTACAATGATTATTGTTGGAGTTTTTTGATTTTATTGTGTTGATTATTGATATGATTTGTGGGTTTTTGATGATTTGTGAAAATATATGAATCTAGGGGTTTCATTATGATTTTGGGATTGACTTTTGTTATAAATATCTTTGGTAGATTTGGTGCCTACCATGTGTTTGATGACTTGCTTGAGAAGATTGCGTTTGTCGTCAGCTTTCTAACTTTGAGATTTACATCATTATAAGTTATAGTAAGAAAGTTTGTGGTTGTTATGAGATGAAGCACTTATTAAGCTACATAGTTAATTTCATCTTATATTTGTTACTTAAAACGTATCTAACTTTGATACTCATGATTTCTGTTGGTGGGTGGGTCTAATGTGAACACCGTTTATGCCGTTGACAACAAGAATAATGACAGTTTTTTTTACGCCGTTGACAACAAGGTGTTTGTAGTGGTCAATTAGTTCACTGCGAAAATTTCTTTTTGTTCCTAATTTGTATGGTCAGGTCATGTACCTATGTTGCTAATTTGTGGTAATCTCGGTTTTCAGGTTACCCAAATGAATATGATGTGAAGTATCACGAAATCAAGCACTTGATAACAATGAGGAGGTGAGTATTTGAAATTTGTGATAATATTTAAAAATTTGATGATTCGGAAGGATTTGCGATATCCTGAGAGTTGACAATTTTCTGATTTCTTAGGATGATTCCAATACTTAACATGATGATGACAATTGGGAATCTGAATTAGAGGAAGACAGAACATGGTTGACTGAAATAGGTATTTAAGTGCTAAATATTGTGGCTTTGGATTTTTGATGAGTTTAGACAAGGATGTTAATAGTAGTTCGAAAGGAGTAGTGATTAAATAAGGGAATGTTATATGAAGTAAACTAAAGCAATAGTTGACTGACCCGTATCCCAAAATGCTTAATGGTATTTTCTTTCTGCTAATACTTAAGATCTGTAGAATAAGAAAAAATGGTTTACACATTTAGACGTTATCAGTTAAATATTTGCCGTTTATGATATTCTTTGCATAGCATGAGACAGGATCGTCCGTATACTCGAGGCAAGAAAACTTCATAATTAGTAGCATACAGAGTTTAATGTTGATTTTAATTAGTAGCATACATGGTGTAGCAAAAGTAAGAATACCATAATACGACGATGTTGTGTTGGGATCAAAGTTTTTGATCCTAACACGTAAATGGAACGACATTTACGGGATTACATTAGTTATGATGTAAGGCAAATACACAGGTACTGAAACCATCATTATTGTAAAGTAGTGTGTATGTTGCCCTATATAAGCCCTCCTAGACTTCACTAGGAGGGTGTGACTTGTGTGTTATTTTCTCATTTTCCTTTCATTCAATAAAACACATAGTTTTCCCTTCTCTCTCTACTTTCTCTCTCTAACAATGGCTTTCATCTTCTTCCACCAAACCCGACCTCCCGAATCACAATATCAACATAAAACATATGATCCTACAAGTGGCATCAGAGCCAAGGTTGAATATTTGTTGATTATTGTGGTGGAATCTTGTCAAAAGTTGTCATCTTGATGGTATTTCAACCATGGGCCGTACCTTTTTTTTTTTTTTTTTTTTTTTTCTTGGGTTTAAAAGTTGTTAACACTTTTTTCTTGGGTTTAGAAGTAGTTTCATATATCTGTTTCGTATACAGGTTATGTAACATTTTTTGTGATTCCTTTTTACAATTCTCCGTGATATATATGGTCAAAAGGTGGTCTATTATATACTTGGTCTCATAAGCTGTATACAAGAATGGTCTCTAAATATTCATCGGAAACTGCTATATGGCTCATCGGAATCTGGAAATAGTCGCCGGAATCTGGTCGGAACTTCTTGTAAAAGAAGTTCTCGACAAGTACTTGTTTTCGAGAAAAAGACTTGTTATCGAGAACAATAAACCCTTTACTGTCGAAATCTTTTTCTTGATAACTAAAGTTCTCGATATAATTGACCATGTTCTCGATAACATATATTGAGGTTCTCGATAATCCACTTCTCGATAAAATCAAGTTCTCGAAATCATATTCTCGATAACAAAATACAGCGTGTTCTCGATTATTGCTACTGAGGTTTTCGATAAATGCAAAGTCTCGAATTTTTTTTGTAAAAAGTTTCGCAAACACAATTTGCTAAGTTTCGAAATGAAAAAGATGAGGAGTGGAAGAACAGCGAGACACTACAAGTCCTAATCCACCAAACATCAAATCCCAATCATCCCATATCCCGTCACCATCATCTCAATGACAAGTAACAACAACAGCAAATTTAATAAATGAATCTCAGTTTGTTCTTTCTTCTACTAAAATCTAATAAGATTTTCGTGAAGAGAACTTTAAACCATCATTGATCCCTGTTGAAGCAAGCCTCATTTCTTATCCGAATATAAAGAAAGACTTGTAACAAATCTGTTAAAATCTTTCTTTGGTTCGTTCAAATAAAACACAAAACAATCTATTAACAACCTACCCGAGACCCTTGGAAAGGATCTTGAAGCCGTGTGTTCATGGTATTCTTGCATCTTCGTAATTAATTGTTCATAACAAGAAAGAGTGGTGCTCGTGGTTTATGACGTTATGTGTTAAGCTGAAGATAACATGATCGATTGATGGATTGAGATGAGTTTATTTTGTGTTGACTTTGAGGTTGTGATGGAAATTGCATTTGGAGAAAATGAGAGTAGGGGCGGAGTAAAAAGTTATTAGGGTTAGATAATATGAGTAATATTTGGGATTGTGAAAGTTTATAACTGAGCTTGTTTGGATGTATTAAAATTATAATGGATCGGTTTGCATTTTTTGGGCTATTTCCGATCACTGGGCTCAACGGCTTATTAATAATGTGAATTGGATTTGGAATAACTCATAAATGATAAATTAATTGGATTGGACTATTATGCCATGGGCTGACATGAATTTACTATCAAATGTATTCTTTAATACATTATATACATTTTTTTTGGTACAATTCTTGGCATAATAGAGTGGTATTTTGGACAAAATTTTCACGGGGATACATTTTTGACAAGACCGGGAAACCATTATCAAGTTCATTTAAACCGTCAAAAAGGCTAGTTTTGGGCATTTAACCGCAAGATGTGACTACGACGTTAATTCTTTATTATTTATTTGAGGTTGAAGTGGAATTTCACGGGTATGTGTACTTAGTATCTGAAGATATCGGAGCTGGTTGGATGCATGATTCTTTGAGATCCTTGTTCGAGCTTTTACCTTTAAAATGACGAAGACTTGGATATCTAGTTATTTTTGTGATTCTCTCTTTCTATTACCACAAAATAACTATCACTTTAAGGAGTTACGTTGTAGTGCTCAGTGTCACACGAAGTTGTGGATAGTCAAGAGGTGATGTACGTCTTATACTTGATGGTTGGTTGGTTGATGAGTATAGAGTACTTAGGGATTCGATGGGGTGCGAACTCTCTACACCGCTCTTTGTCATACATTAGTTTAAGTTTAAGTCACAAGTTTGGGTTATTTTACTTCAGTCTCAAGTTCATAATATTGAGTTTTCTCCATCAGTAGTCACTAAAAAAAAAAAAAAAGCTGTCAGAATGATAATGGAGTCGGTAAAGAGTTAGTTTAGAGGAGTATAAAAGAGTAGAGTTGTTTATCAGCAGTTGATTCTCACAGGCTATTTATAATACTTCACACATAATCGGTTAGTTAGACATATGGGGTTACGCTGCCTCCGTTTTCCATCGTAAACATAATGTGTATGCTTCCGATTCCGCGAAGACATCGTGGGGGAAGATAGAGAGGGTGTTCTTTGTTTTCTTTGACTTTTCTTGACTTCTTTGCGAAAACACTCATTTTCCACGAGGTTCTGCAATTAGGGGGAAGAAATGTGCACATCAGGGACGCATAATAGACTCATGTGATCGAGCTTACAATTTTATTACTACCGGAGAGATGTCCACAGAGATGATCAATGGTTCAATTTTGTGAATTTTGGTGTAATCGTTTCAACTCTCGCGGGTTGTGAAGTGTGAAGTAGCCTACTTAAGTGAGAAGATCTTGCTGATTTCTTGCATGTTACCCCCGAACGGAGCTTCCGCATAGAGTACAACTGTGATTAAGTGACTAGTCAGATTTGCTTGGTGTGGTTTACTGTGTCATCTACAAATTCCGCTGCGTAGTCAAAACTTCAAAAGTTAGAAGACTTGTCTACTACATCAATGTTTCGAATATGCTGAAGACGGTTGTCAGTTTGGGGGGAAGCTGATTCAGAAACTTCGCCAAAAAGAAGTGTACGAAGAAGCACCTAAAGACATGCAGCATGAATTGGGGGGAAGTTAATCCATTTCATGCATATTACATCATTTGCCTACAAGTAAAGATAAAGTTCTCAAGCCGAGGTACAAGATGAAGACAAAGAGCGTCAACTGTAGTCATCCTCAGCACTTGAAGAGCCGATGAAGACCATTCTTTATTTGTATTTGTACTTGTAGGAAATGTTGTAAGTAATCCCTTATGTCGCCTCATTGGGGGAAGATTGTTGGGATCAAAGTTTTTGATCCTAACACGTAAATGGAACGACATTTACGGGATTACATTAGTTATGATGTAAGGCAAATACACAGGTACTGAAACCGTCATTATTGTAAAGTAGTGTGTATGTTGCCCTATATAAGCCCTCTTAAACTTCACTAGGAGGGTGTGACTTGTGTGTTATTTTCTCATTTTCCTTTCATTCAATAAAACACATAGTTTTCCCTTCTCTCTCTACTTTCTCTCTCTAACAATGGCTTTCATCTTCTTCCACCAAACCCGACCTCCCGAATCACAATATCAACATAAAACATATGATCCTACATGTTGTCTCATGCTATGCAAAGAATTATCTTAAACGGAAAATATTTAACTGAAGGTAGTGCCCCACGGTTCTTACAGCTAATTCAGAACAACGAGGTAGTGACCCATTGGATATGCAAGAAAACTTAATAATTAGTAGCATCGTTTGTAAATATTCGGGCCAGATTTACCATTGGATAGGTGGACTTTCTCCACCTCAAGGTAGTGACCCACGGTTCTTGCAGCTGTATATCTTTGATACGGACAATGAAGTGGCGAATCATTTGTAGCATTTTCAAGATAGCAATACAAGGTTACGGCCTGATATTCTACCCAATTTGATTCAGGTACTGGACGAGTGCAATGAGTTGGTTCGGCTATTCAGAACAGTGCGGGACAAACTTATAGAAGCTGAAGTGCTTGAATTCAAGGTTAAGCTGTTTGGTGTAGCAGGCCAGCGCCTTCCATGTAGCTCCCATCGTTAAACCAGCAGCCGTATAACTACACAGGTCAATCAGCAATGCATCATTCACAAGGTTCGAATGTTTTTTTTGTTGTTATCCTTATTTTCATTTGGTTAACAATATTTGGACCTTTGGTTCCAGTTCGTTAGTTTCTTCACCAGCAAACAGGCGTTCTCCACGCATCTGAAACAATAGACCAAGGCAGGTTTCACAAGGTTCTTTCCTCTTATTCGTTATAAATGAAAAATGTTCATCTTCTATTTTATTGAGAAGGATGTTTAACATGTCAAAACGGGGTGTGCTAGACATATCACTTTTTTAGTTAGGATCCAAACAGGTCATATTCAGATAACCAAAAAATACTTTTTGTAAGTATTATTACTCTTGTGAAATTTATGTATAAAAATGATTTTGGAGATTGTATGCATAAAAATGATTTTGGCGGGCGGGCCTGTTTTTTTTCCCGAACAATTAGTACATGATAATCAGTGATTGGGTCAATTAGTAATTGTGGGGCTAAATAGACAATATTCAAGAAGATATATGGAACTTCACACTAATGCCTACTGATGGATCTAAAACACCTTGATATGTGTTAGAATGATACTTTGAGTTATATCACTAAGTATGCGGAATCTACTTAGTAATACTTAGAAGTTTCTATGTGAATGAAACTGTTGTATATGAATGAGAAGAATGTATGTATCAAATGGTTAGATCCAATATTATTATTAATAATAATACGAGTGATCTTTGTATCACTAGGGTTACAACCTTGAAGCTCTAAGAAAAACGTATATCTAACCTTAACCTAGGACCTCCTTTTATAGCACAAGGAGTCCTCTTCTACAAGATACGTAAAATGATAATAGAATAAGATATACACAAGATCTATTCTATATTTATCTTTACAAGTTTCTTAACAGTTATCCTAACAGCAGTGGTAATAATATGTACTAGCAGTGGTAATGAGTTTCCACTGCTAGTGCATTCTTCAGCAGTTGTAATCTTCATACTTAGCCGTAGAACCTGTTAATATAATTCCCAACAATCCTCCCCTAAACTTATGATTAACATGTAAATCAATAAGTTTCTTCAAGTAGTCAGCATATGTGAGGATATGGGAATTCTTCCAAACACTTATCTTCGTTTTCTTAACTCCTTATCAGCCCTCACACTTTGATCATAAATTCTCTGTAACAAATCTTCTATGACTTCACTTCTTTCCCAACATCTGAGCTTAACTGACATCATAACAGTAAGAACACCAGCTCTCAATGGATATTCCTTCTCAGCTAACATAAACACATCAACTCCATCTTGAGTAGAAACATGATGTACAACACTTGAATCATAAAATTTCCACAGAGTATTCATATTGTGAGCTTCAAATCTCCAATATCTGTCACTAGGGTCAGGTTCATATAATCTTCTAAAGTGAACCCATAACTCTTGAGCTTTGACATCAACAAGTTCATCTTTCTTGAACTGATCTTGAATAATCCTCCACAAAGTATCCAAATCTTCTCTATCACAAGATCTAACAACATCTTCAAAATCTCTGTAAATACTTGTGACATTACCAGTTCTGATAATCTTCCATGCTACACCAAAATCATCAGAATAGATTTCCCAACCAACTACTGGATATCTTGCATGTAAAGGTTCTACATTTAGCACATCAGTTTCAATAAACACCATATTTGTAACTTGTTCTTCAGTCAACTTGCTGACACCTTCTTTTGCTTGAGATAACTCCTGAGTCTTCAATTTCTTAGCATCTTTGGGTTCAAGACTCACTCCTGACCTTTTTGACTTCATAAATTTAGGTTCTTTATCCATAGGGATGAAATGACTATCCTGTCTTTTAACCCTGTAATAAATTCCTTCAATTTGATCATGTGTCATTCCTTAAATTGTGCCATCTTCCAATTTCCAACATGACAACAACATGTCTTCCTCTCAGCAATAATTTGTGCCTTTGTAGGTTGTCTTGGTTTCTTTTGACCCTTTCTTACTATGCCAATGATATCATCAAGTGCCTGTTGATTCTTCATCTGAATGAAGTCCTTCAATTGAGCAGACCTTTGATCTTCATTTAAAGTTGTATTAGCAATGAGTTCCACTGCCTTCTTCCTAATCACTGGATCATTTGCAATTAAGAACTCAATCCGTTCTTCTGTAGGCACATAAGTGAACATTGGAGGTTTCTCATGTAGTATGGTTGGTGGAACAATAGAAAGTGGTTCTTCCATCACTGTTTCCAATTTATCCAACATCTTAGCTTCCATGAAACTTGCAATCTCTTCCTCCTCTTGCTTTTTCTTCTTTTTAATTTCAGCTGCTTCTAATTCCTTTGCCAATTTTGCATCATAATCTATCTGAGCTTGTTCTTTCTTTGAAATCTTCTTTGATTGTAACTCAGATGATTCATCAACAACATGAACTTTTCCTTTTTCCAATCTTTTTCTTTGAAATTCTGCATCAGCAACATCTACTACATCTATATCTGTTTCCATTGTGACTTTATGAGTTTCAACTGCTTCAGCAAAAATTTCTTTTGATCCCACAGCTTCATCTTCCTTTTCTTGAACATTATCAAAATCATCAAGCTCAGCAAAATCTTGTTCAAAATTTAGTCTCCTCCCCTTAAACTCTGCTTCAGTTCTAATCCTCCCCTATTTGGGAGAATTCCCCAAATCTTCAATAAAGTAGGCTGAGTCATCATCATGATGAGGTGAAGTGGAATATCTGTGCTTCTTTAGGCTCTCAACTTCATCCTGTAACCTCTTAATCTCTGCCTTCTTCTGGTTAAGCTCTGTGGCATGTTGTTGCTTAGTCATTGCCAGATCTTTCTCCAGAGCTTGAACCTATTTGACTAATTTGGTACATAATTCCATCATTTCATTTGGTTGCACACTACCCTCAGCACTTCCAACTGTGTTACCTATTGGGAGAGGTGAATCATAGGGCATTGATTCAGGCTCTTCTCTAGTTAGACTAGAATGAAGCCTTGAACCACCACTGCTTGTTCCTAAACCAAAAGGTTCAGCAACATGCAATGTTGTAATGAGAGAAGTTGGCTGTTTTTGCCTTCTCTCATATGTGTGAGTGATGAGGCGAAAAATGAACCACTTTTAGGGGGTCATTTAAGCCCGGAATTGAATTTTTTGATCAAATATTGCCCTAAATCGTTCCTTTTGTGATTTTAGGTACTTTGGGAGAGAAATTTGGAAAAGGAAGCAATTCGGACGTTTTTGGAGCATAAAAGTGAAGAAAACGCCAAAGACTTAATTTTCCAAGCTGGGAACAGTATGTGACGGCTTCAAGAGCAACATCCTGACGGCGTCAAGAGTAATTTGCATGACGGTCCAGTACAAACATGAAGGCGTCACAAGTAGAGCGTCAAGAGTAAAAGACGTGATGGCCTGGAAAAAGTTATAACGTGACGGCGTCAGATGTAGATCAAGGCAGTCCGAGAAATATTTTGGCGGCGAGATGACGGCGTCACCTATTTGGTCTTGACGCCGTCAGCCTCAATTTCCTATATATAGTTTTCTGATTTTCATTCATAAAAAAAGGAGAAGTTTTGGAGAAACCCTAGGGCCGAACCTATTACGAATTTTACAGGTTTTTCAAGGGTTTTCAGCCCTTGAACCCTTTCATGTGTAATTGAGATAAGTGTTCTTCTAATTCAATCAATATGTCTATGTGTTGGTTGTCTATATCTTGTTCTTGTCTTAATTCCATCATGCTAGGCTAGATCTATCTTGTGTTTGCTTAGATCTAATGAAACCTAGATGTTAATTATGTGTTGATTACTTGTTTATGGTTGTATTGGATGAATGATTTCGATGTTAGGCTTAAGAAAACTGGCAGATCTCCAAATGGTAACATGCTTGAACGTCTTAGGAAACATGAACTGACGTGCACTAGGTTTTATTGGTTGTATTTAATGCATGAGTAAATTCTAATGATCCCATGTTAGGAGCTTCTTAGCCGGCTCGACATAGGAGTGAAGTAGGCACTCATTGGTTTGGGGAATTAAGTGCGCCACCCCATGAATGGTATTAAGGAATACAATCCGTCATCCACGCAACTATAACAAGTAATTAACGTGTAAAAGATATCTAGGGAGTAGTGAAATCTAAGTAAACACAATTTTTCCACTTATTGCCCACAACCTTAGTTTAATTTAGTTTTATTTTCATTTCTAGTATTTTATTTTGATTGCATCTTTAGTATTGGGTTAGTTGATTAGCAACTAATTCCGCCCAAATCCTTCAAACCCGAGATTTTTACTTGTTTTAAAAAAAAATATAAAAATACAAAAATAATCATCCCTCACCTTTAGAACTAGTATTTAGGTTTTCTAATCCTTGCGACACTATTCCTAGCTGAACGATCAATCCCCCAGTACTTGTCACTATACTATACTACAACGATTAGGTACACTGCCTGGTGGGGGTTTTAAGCTTCTCAAGATCCCTTGAGAGGTAAAGCCTGGTGCAATCCCTACGCATCAAGTTATTGTCTAGGTTAGAATCTCTTTTTATTAGGTCTACTTGCTAGATTCCTTTCTAGTAAGATTTTATTTTTATTTTTAGGTTTTCTTTAGTCTATCTTATTTCTTTGTTTCCTTTGTTCGTAAACTATTTCGATGGATAACAATAACATTGATCGTTTGATTCCTGTTATTCATGTTTTTCGTCGTAGGATTTTCCAAATGCCCACCCCACTCCGTTTATTTGAGATTGTGAACCCGCCTAACCTCTCGCCCAACCACCACTTTGACAATAATTCTGAGTTAGAGGCGTCTGATCATGATGATGACCGTAGGGCTAGTCCTTTTTACTATTCAGACTCCGACGAGGATCTTGATGATGGTGATGTGATTAATGAGGATAGGATGGAAGAGGAAATAAACCCTCTTAGGTATGTCGACCCTAGAACTAGGATTGAGTGTGATAGTTCATTCAACATGCAATTTCCTTGTAAGATCGGATTTAATAGCTTTAACGCCTATCTTAACTCATCTCTCCCAATGAACATAATCTCGCGTAATGAATATGATAAAATCAAGGTAGATGAGTTAGAATACAAAAGGGAAAATATTATTGCTAGGGCAATACCATTGCATGTGTTTGTAGGAAGTTTGGTTCATCTTGTTGAGTTCATGGTTACGGAGGATCTAGGAGAATTTATTGATGATAAGTTGACCCAAGTTGTGTTTGGAAGACCTTTCAAACGGTTGACCAACCTCGATGAAAAACTCATGGAAGGGTTAATTACATTCTCGGATGGGGATGAAGATTTTGTCTATCAAATGCCCCGCACACACCCTAGGTTCAAGGATTTTTCCATGGAGAAGTGTAGTAGATATCCGCCCATAGAAATGCTAAGAAAGAATGATAAGAGAAAAGGGCTTAAATATACTCATGAAAAGAATAAAAGATACTATCGCGGATGTCTAGAGTTAGGAGATGAGTATAAGAAAGATGAGGCGACCATTAGATGGCTCACGCTTGGTTATGTGAGCATAAGCGATACACGGTAACCCATGACCTTGAGTCTAGCTACAAGACTCGTAAATAAAGAAAAGCGCTTCTTGGGAGGCAACCCATGTTTTGTGTGATTTTATTTTGTTTGTTTGTTTGTTATTTGTTTCCGTATGCATGCTTTATTTTTATTGTTGGTAGATCATGTTTCTAACTAAAAAGTGGAAATACTTTACTTTGTTGTTTTGGCCTAGTCTTAACTCCACCTAAAAGTATTTTTGCAAAAGATAAGTATAAGGGGAAACCCCAAATATGTTTTTAAGAAACAAACCGATCATGATTCTCCACAATACTAAGTGAACATGTATATTCGTAATTGTTAGAGTCAAATGCTTGTATTGAGTCATAATGAAGTTTTGCAGGATTTTCCAGGAAGTAGGACCAAGTTTTTCCAGAAATTTTTCAGAAACTTAACATAAGAATTTCTGTAGATCACTTCTGACGGCGTCACGAGATTACTCTTGATGGCGTTACGTGTAAAAATCTGGAAATTTTACCGGTTTTGTTTTTCTAATGGAGTCTTGAAGTTTTTGTGAATTGTTAAGTTTTATAATCTCCAGGAAATCTGCAAACTTCATTCCACAAGCATTATATCTTATTTTGTTTTCTAGGATTTAGTAACTTATATAGATTGCCGCCGATTTTATGCGAGGTTGCCTTGTTTGTTTTCTCAGGATCTACAGGTTATGTATGACAAGAAGATGATTTATATTCTGGAAGGGAAGCTTTGATTGTTCATTTTCTTGGAGGAAGATTTAACCTGACCACCTAATTATCCATACCGAGCGAATCAGGGGAGTATTTGATTACATTTGTTTTACTTATTTCACTTTTACATTCTTTACTTGAACATTGGGGACAATGTTCATCTTAAGTGTAAGGGGAGGGTAAATGATGATACCTTACATATGCACTTTCGCTTGAGTTTGTTTTGTTTGATAGTAGATGTGTAATAAAACTATGAGAAATACTTGTTAGTGCAATTTTAGCGCCAAATTTAAAATTTTTTACAACATTTAGGAGTGAAACTTTAGCCATAGCAAGCGTCTCATGGATAGGAGATTGTATGACTAGCACATAACCGTATATTCAGAAAAATTTTCCACCCAAATATGTGAGGTTAGCCTTTAGATTTGATAGGAAAAGCATTTACTATTAGTGCTTATGAGTGTACCGGTAGCATTTAGATTCTAGAACTTGCGTTAGTGATGCATCCCGAGACCGCTAGTGAGACTACATTCGTGTAGTAGGATTTACTACATGATAAGAGGCATTAGGATCACCCTTGTGTTAAACCCGTATCATAATTAGTTGACCATTTAAGTCATACTACTTGGCTAGTTAAGTCAACTAATTTTTCCCACACCCTTAGCGTTGTACTCATTTTTAGTACACGAAACCCCTAGTACACCCCTCCGAGCCTATCTTTTCGTTTCTAACTTTAAGCATCTTACTTAAAGGAAGAATATGTTACACCCCACTTAAATGTACACCCAAATCGCCTTAGCCTTCCGTGTATGCGCTCATTTTTAGTGCATTATTTTTATTTGTTTAAACCCTAAGTTAACTATCTAATTGATTACATGGTTGCTAAGTCGAGTCGTATCCTTGTACATATTGTTTTGGGATGATTGGGACTCATGGGTAAAGTACTTATTTTATGGAGTAATGGGGAAGAACATCATTTATTACCCCCATATGTGCATTAATCTTAAAAGTACTCCAAGTGTTTTGATTTTCTTAATTCGAGTCATTAGATTAGTTTATTGTAAAGTATGTAAAAATTCAAGTGTAAGGGGAATTTTCATTCCCTATGATGTATTATTTTGGATGGTAGGGTAAGAGTGTATGAAAAAAAAAATCAACAAAATCAAAAAAATAAAATAAAAATAAAAAATAGATAAAGAAAAAGAAAAAGAAAAAGAGAAAAACATACGGACTACCATCCCTTTTTATTCTATGTTCATTTTATGTTTTTGTTATTTTTCATTTATTAGCTTAAGTCGAGTCTAGTCTTGGCTTAGCAACGCCATATTGTACATGTAATTAACCAAGATTGTTAACTCGCCACCAGTAAAAACTTCCTTTATCCAACAAAACCGTGTATTTCATATCCCTACACCTAACGTTACAACCCTTTAAAAGACCTCTTTGATAGTTTATCCTAGGTGCTTACGCCATGTGGTGGAGGTTTGATCCTTTCCCAAGCCTATGGTAATCTATTTTGCTATGACAGGTAGTGAGAGATATCTTCCGTTTCCATATTGTAATTTATACTTTATTACACCCGAGAGATGTGAGTATCTAAACAGTATTTGTGAGGTGCTAGTGGATGACCTCCGTGCTTGTCTTTGGTCTTTAGTGGAATGATTATTTGTTGTAATTACTTTTATATTAGTGTTAAATGACCCCTAACTTGTATTTTGACTAGAATAAAAGCGCCTTTGCTTGAGGACAAGCAAATCTCAATTGTAAGGGTATATGATGAGGCGAAAAATGAACCACTTTTAGGGGGTCATTTAAGCCCGGAATTGAATTTATTTGATCAAATATTGCCCTAAATCGTTCCTTTTGTGATTTTAGGTACTTTGGAAGAGAAATTTGGAAAAGGAAGCAATTCGGACGTTTTTGAAGCATAAAAGTGAAGAAAACGCCAAAGACTTAATTTTCCAAGCTGGGAACAGTAGGTGACGGCGTCAAGAGCAACATCCTGACGGCGTCAAGAGTAATTTGCATGACGGTCCAGTACAAACATGAAGGCGTCACAAGTAGAGCGTCAAGAGTAAAAGACGTGACGGCCTGGAAAAAGTTATAACGTGACGGCATCAGATGTATATCAAGGCAGTCCGAGAAATATTTTGGCGGCGAGATGACAGCGTCACCTATTTGGTGTTGACGCCGTCAGCCTCAATTTCCTATATATTGTTTTCTAATTTTCATTCATAAAAAAAGGAGAAGTTTTGGAGAAACCCTAGGGCCGAACCTATTACGAATTTTACAGGTTTTTCAAGGCTTTTCAGCCCTTGAACCCTTTCATGTGTAATTGAGATAAGTGTTCTTCTAGTTCAATCAATATGTCTATGTGATTACTTGTTTATGGTTGTATTGGATGAATGATTTCGATGTTAGGCTTAAGACAACTGGCAGATCTCCAAATGGTAACATGCTTGAACGTCTTAGGAAACATGAACTGACGTGCACTAGGTTTTATTGGTTGTATTTAATGCATGAGTAAATTCTAATGATCCCATGTTAGGAGCTTCTTAGCCGGCTCGACATAGGAGTGATGTAGGCACTCATAGGATTGGGGAATTAAGTGCGCCACCCCATGAATGGTATTAAGGAATACAATCCGTCATCCACGCAACTATAACAAGTAATTAACTTGTAAAAGATATCTAGGGAGTAGTGAAATCTAAGTAAACACAATTTCTCCACTTATTGCTCACAACCTTAGTTTAATTTAGTTTTATTTTCATTTCTAGTATTTTATTTTGATTGCATCTTTAGTATTGGGTTAGTTGATTAGCAACTAATTCCGCCAAAATCCTTCAAACATGAGATTTTTACTTGTTTTCAAAAAAAAAAAAAAAAATATATATATAAAAATACAAAAATAATCATCCCTCACCTTTAGAACTAGTATTTAGGTTTTCTAATCCTAGCGACACTATTCCTAGCTGAACGATCAATCCCCCGGTACTTGTCACTATACTATACTACAACGATCAGGTACACTGCCTGGTGAGGGTTATAAGCTTCTCAAGATCCCTTGAGAGGTAAAGCCTGATGCAATCCCTATGCATCAGTGAGTTACTACAGGGGTATGTTCAATAGGTGGAACTACTGTCACAACTCACTATTTCAGGTCATTTTTCGAACTTTGACAATTTACTATTCATAAATCACAATTCATCAAAACACTATTTATCATTTTACTATTCATTATTTTTGAGGTCAGTTTGATATTCTGAGAAGCGTTCAAAAATATTACTATTCATGAAACACTATTCATTTCCAGAAAGAAAACACTATTCATGTGCATTGCTCATTTCATCGTAAATTTAGTTTACGGATATTTAAATTCGCGTAACCGAATTGGTTCAGGTGTGAATTCATGCTTTATTAGTAGGGACAATTCATACGGACTAGAAATAGTCTACATATCATCATAATATCATTTGCATACTATACCACTCGTAGAATATTCATATTTATATTTTTGATATATTTAACGTTTTAGGTATGGTTATTTTTAAATAAACGTTAACGCGATTAATAAATATGACTAACATATCTGACAATCCCCACAATGGTCCCGATATATTTTTAAACCCCTTACAACATCCCAAAGATTTTAAAATTCAATTACCCGGTATTTTGGAAATTTATTTAGTTTATATCGTAAGTTTAAAATAATTACGACGGTTTTCGTGGAAACTAAATAATAATCATCCAAACACCCAATACTTGTACCCAATATATTTTCACAACTTTTATGACTTAATTATGTCCCGATTAACTTCGTCATATTTTATTTCAACTTGTCACGATTTATTTTTAGTTAACTCGGTACCCGATAACACCTAACGGATACACAAACCTTGGATACATCAAAAATTTATATGAACTCTTTACATTGCCTTTCATATTATTGAAAATAAACTTTGAAAAATTGAAAGTCCTATCAGTAGCCAGACAAACCAAAGGGTAAGCCATGGTTGATGCAAATTGTTTGTTAGGTCACCATTTATGTAAACACAAGTATGATATTGATAGAAAAGAGATGAGAATGAGAGATGGTTGATTATGAGACAATATGAAAAGTGAAAGAACAAGAGTTTCTTTAAGATAATCAAATAACCAACAAAATGTAATGTTACATAAGCTTAGTATTTATAGGAGGAGGAGTAGGGCAACACTCCCTTCCTTCCTCCTTTTATTTGGACGTGGGCTTTAAGGCCCATGGGTCTTACATTCATAAGCCTTGTAACATAAACTAAGTAGAATAAATAACTAAGCAACCTATTACAAAAGGTAATGACCGAGACTTGACTAAAATACAAAAGTATGACCCCAACAATCTCCCCCTAAGGGTCGGTCATCACGGTTGCTTGACGTCTTCATCTTTGTCGTTGACTTGTGACATGTAAAACTCTAGACGTCTTCAAGATAATTGAATGATAATGAATGTACTTTGCTCTGTGTGATGATGTAGTGATTATGTTATGAAGTAGTCTGCCATTTGTCATTCCTGCGTCTGTGGTGGTTGTCCGCCATTCCAACATACTCATACATCTTCGGACTTATACTTTCACGTGCACGAAGTTCCTTTTTCATATTCTGAGATCTTTAAGTCTTTATACTTTTGCAGATTCTTCTTTATTGACGTAGAATCTTTCTTTGAACTTTGTGTGCTAAGATCTTTGGGGGAGCTATCATTTGCTTCAAGATGTATGTATGAGCATGTTGGAATCTACCATTATGGAAGTGAGTTACCTGTGAGTAAACAGTTAGCAATAAAACAACCGGTACTTACAGATAAGGATATAGAGTTCATCAACAGCATAGTGTGAAGACTCCCTCTAATCCTTATCCAGGCCGTTCCCATATCAGATACTCCCGAAGGAGCTTACGAGACCTACTAAGTAGCTCAATGACTGGGTGAGTCGCTGGGGATCACTCCACGACTGTAGACCGTAATGGAACCACCGCAAACACTAAGCGTAACCCTTGTGGGGTTACCGAAGTGACCTGCTGTCAGGGCTGTTTGATGTTGACCCTGGCAGGATTTCCGTTCAATCATTGAGAAATACATTAGTAATCCTCTCATAAACGTTCTCGGCAGATAGCTAAGATCTGCGAAGGACTCGATAATTTACATCTGGTGTCCATTGATGTAGAACACCAGATGTAGAAATACTAAGTGTTCCTAAGAGATCTTTGATGTATCTCAAGGCTCTAGACTCTATAAGTGCACACTTAGGTTTCCTATGCGGAGACTAGGGAGGGGTCTCCTGCTTCAATATCAACTATCTCTAAGAGATCAGTCGATAGATTATGCTGGTTGCCCGTGAGAATGAAACAAGCTCTTTTAAGAGAGCTTGAGTGGTTAAGAAGGTTTAGTGCATTGCGTCACTGGGTCCATGACGACTTTGTCTTCAATACCGGTGTTATCTTTTGCAACAACCAGTAGCATACGTATTGAACCCGGTGCCTGCCCTAAGGTTGAACATATGGAGGGCTATTTCTTTTCACCCTTTTTCTTTACTTTTCTTTTTAATTCTTCAACTCCTTCTTTCCTTTTCATTCTTTTCTCCTTTTTTCGTATCATACCTAAGGACTTCTAATTCTAACTATGGGAGATGTCCTTGGGTAGATCCATCCGGCTCTGGCGGATCATAGGACAGATATTCCTATCTTAATCACCTTATAACTCCGACAGTAGCCAAGAAACCTTTGATTGAAAATCTCTCAAAGTGTTTGTGATAATCAAATATTTTGGTTAACACTTTGAGAGTTTTGTGTACATTTTTGAAGGGCTCCCCCTGTACATGTGCTCATAAGTATTTATTAAATATGCACATGCGGGAGGAGCAAGCATTTTGAATTGATCCACTTTCCGTGAACAAGACCGATTCGAGACACGCTTACATCACTAGTTAAACTAGCTTGAAGTTATTACCCGGCCTGGTCAAGTCCACAGAAAGTTTCTCGAGACGGTACATTTCTACTAAGACAAATCCTTTTCGAGACACGCTTACGTGGTTAGTTAAAGAGTTCCATTGTCAGCTTTTAGGTGACAACTAGCTCTAGTAACTAACTTGATGTTATAACCCGTCGAGGATAAGTCTTTTCGATATTACTAACTTTTATTGTCTCGTCAATTCCTGGGTCATTACTGAGTCTAGCTCGCACATGATACAACTTTTAGCTTTGACTACTTATATTTTAATCACTTTTTCATTTTCTCCCCCTCAAAAATAGCATATACGATGATGTTTTTGACAAACTTTTAGATTAAAATATGCCCTTTTGAGTCTTATGGGGAGATTCACCAAGAACTTTTGATTTTGAACAAAGTATTTAGTTTTGACAAGTGCTCCCCCTCAACAAGTGATTAGGTCTTATGGAGGTGAAATACTTGTCCTTTTGAGTAGAATTATAAAAATCATAAATGTTTGATTAATTCTACTCAAAAGTAAGAAGCCTTCGCTCCTTATATTAGGATTGAGGCACTGATGCGTACCTCAGGGTCCTTTCTTTACAAGTTTGGGTTGTGCACTATAATGTGTGCACAAGCCATTATGAAGTATATAATTGACAAATCAAATCAAACTCTTACAATTTTCTACCATTCAGGCCTCTGAAATGTCAACACCGGAAATTTAGATCTGCCTCCAACATAGCTTTCCAATCTCCGAAACTGATCCCTGCGCTTCAACCGGTTCTCAATCCTTGAAATGAATCTGCGAGCGTCCCTGGCCTCATTGGTGTTCCACCTTTTGGATTTCCCCAGTTCTATGTCATTAATTCTGCCTTTGATTCCATCTCTGACGAACTTCAGGGTTTCATCACAGAACTTATGAATTTCTTCATAGGCCATAAAGCAGTTACGACCGTTGATACTGCGGTAAGTGAACCCAAATGCCGGATATCTGATCAAGGAGTATTGAGGTAGATGTTGAAGGTCGGGGATGTCAAACAGGTTTGGTTTGGTGAGATTGAGCTTCTTCTAATAACTTTCCACTCCTAATTGAAGATCTTCTACTCTTTCTCTGATGACTATCTGCCTGATGAAGATTAGGAGAGCTTGGATAAAGGCAAGCTGCATCTCTTTAGGCAAGCCACAGAGTTTTCCTTGAACTTTGAGCAGGTACATGTCTTCGATGTCATTGAGAAGTAGTCATGGAAAGTCTGACTCGGAGATATCATACTCCTTTTCATCAAGTCTTTTCAGTGTGATTTTGCTGAGGAAGGGGTACCCATAGTGAGTGACAGTCGAAATGAACTGAATCGAGACTATCTTCAAATCACTTGTCACATCGCCCATTGTCTGATTGAGTCTGCTGCTTCGATAGTACTGTGCCCGGTTGTCTGGCCAATGATGTATGCCGTAAAGTGCATTCCGGTCATATTCAACAATTTTGTCAACGAATAATGCTGAAGCTTCTTCTTCGATGGCATTGTTGAGATATCGAGCTGCAGGGAGAAAGGCGAGTGAGGTAACGTACTTCTTTTCAATCTTGCTGCCAAGTTTCAGAAATTCCAAGTCTGTGTTGAAGAAGAACTTGTACGGGATCTTCGGTTCCTTAGGCTTCCCAATCATCGGTAGTGGTTTGGACCAGTCAGTAATGTAAGGTGCGGTTTTCTTTGTGACCAGATCGACATAAGATTCAGGATTGATCCAGTCAATATTGCTTGACATAGCTCGAGCAATATTTTCCAGATGGTACTCAAGCTCGATTGAGTTAGCAGACCGATCTTTCAGAAGATTGAACGCATCATTCTTGATTCTTCGCAGCTCTTTCTTATTCATCTTTTTCATCTTAAATTTTTGCTGAATCATTTGAGCATATTCCACCGTTCGACCATCTTGAGGTTCATGATTGTCTTCAAGTGGTGGTTGCGAATTGATCATTTTCTCAAACCAGGAGTATTCGGCACTATTGTCTTGGTCTAGCCATTTGAGTACGGTTTTTGGTTTCTTTGGTTCTGTGCCTTTTGGTGAGGTGTCCGGTTTGGGTTGATGATGCTTTCCTTTCCATTCTTTATTTTTCTTCTTAGAGGACGGTTCTGGAACTTCATCGGGTTGAGGAATCTCATCACCACCGGTGTATTCAAAGTGATCGTGTGCCTTGGGAGCGGAACCTGATGCCTTTGGTTGTTGTGACGATGTTGTAGTTGTTGGTGGGATGACCGGTGTTTTAGATTGAGTTGAGGGTCCTTCGGCTTGTTTCTGTTTCTTTGCCTGAGAATTAGGATCCCTGTCTTCATCATCTCTTTGACGCTTCAGTTTATCGGCCTCTGTGCTGCAAGTCTCTTTGGTCATTTTGTCTTTCAACGCTTCCAGGACTTTGGCTTCTTCAGGAGTCAATGTGAACTTGCTTGCCAGCTTGTCCAAGAGTTGAGCTTCCAATTCATCCATAGATAGCCCTGGTAGTGGAACAGTAGACTTGTCAGCTCGAAGAGTAAATGTGGTCGATCGGATTACTTTCTTGACAGCTTGCTTTGCGAACTTGGTGAGTTCGTCTCTCATTGGTGCCAGCAGATCTTTCAACTCAGCAACTAAGTGTTGTGCCATGTACTCTTGTGCTTGAGCTGCTAACGTGGCTTCCAAGTTCTCCTGTACGTCTTTAGCTAAGAAGGTATCAACTTTGTCTTGCAGCTATTGGACGTTCGAGTTCAGCTTCGTCAATTCAGCAACTTGGGTTGCTAGTGTTGCAACCTGATCTTCCAGTCTGCTTCTCTTCTTTTCATGTACTCTTCTGAATGCTGACTTAAGCAACTTTGATGCAGCAGAGGCTTTGGTGCTTGGTTTCTTGATTGATTTGTCTTATGTTGATTCGGATGCAGGAGGTGATGACTGTGAAGATTCAAGATTGGTGGTAAGGTCTTTGTCATCTCCTTTTTGTTGTTCGGGTTTATCAACTTTGGTAGCGTTGGCTGCTTCCTCTTTCAATCTCTGTTCTTCAGCAAGTCTTTCAGCTTCGGCTTTAAGCCTTAATTCATCAGCAAGCCTGGCTTCTTCTTCCCTTTTCAACTTTTCTTCTGCCAGCTTGGCTGCCTCTTCAGCCTTCCTGCTTTCCTCCATACGGATAGTTTCTTCCAGTTTAGCTTGGGCAAGCTCCTCAAGCCTAGCCTCTTCAGCTTCCTGTTTTCTCTTCAATTCCTCTTCCTGAGCCCTTTCTCTGAGCTCCATCTCTTCCATAGTCATCAATCGTGGAGCATCAGTATCCATGGGATCTTCCTCTTCCTCTTCTCCCGTTGCTGAAGCATTAGTCATTTCAATGTCTGTGGGAGATACCGAGGGATTGTCGTAAACGACCAAGTTTGTGTTGATCCCTGTGGTAGGCTCAGGAATGCTGCTTGATCCGCCAGCTTCGGTGGTTTGAGAGAACACTGGAGGTGGAGGTAGATCAGCATTGAAGGCATCAATTCTGCTGTGGAGGAGACCCATATTGAGAGCCCTTTCATTTTCTTCTTCAGCTGAAAGGCCTACAGACTCTTGTTCAGCAGTCACTGGTTCCTTCATCTTCTTTCTCCTGATCCTTTCTTCTTCCAAGAGTGACTGTGCTTCAGTGAACGGTCTTTGATTGAGATATGCTGGGTATTTGGCATTATCAGCAAATTCGTCAATGTTCTTTTCCCAATCTTCGAATGTCAACTCCGTATCATCAATATCTTCAAGATTTACATCCTTCTCAATATTAGCAAATGCTTCCCTATACTTTGGACCTTCGTCGGATTTGGTTTGTTCAGAGTCAGACGATTTTGGAGAAGATTGTGGTGAGGGAAACCACCCAGGTTCAGGAATGGATGCGGGCTTCTTGGTAGGAGTCCTTCTCTTAGAAGTACCCTTCTTCTTTTGTTTGGACTTTGTTGAGCTGCCGGAGCTTCCAGTCTTGCTACCTATCTTTCCCCTGAATGGTTGAACTTCGTCCAAGAAACCAACTTTGTCATCCTTAAGAGCTTGTTCGTAATACTTGTAATTCATGCAAGCCTTCACTTTGGCATTCAAGAGACAATCGGGAAGGTTCTTCCCTTGCTTGCGTGTGCTGGTGTCGAGTCTCTTGATGACTCTGAGAGTATCTTCATTTCTGAACGTGTTCTTATCTTTGTCATCAAGTCTTTGTGGGATATCGTCATACTCACGAAGGAAGCTTTCGATGAGTAGTTTTGTGAAGCGGACAAATGGAATGTTGGTGGTCTTGTGTTGAATGTGCCACACAAGGTCTTCCCGAATGATACTGGCATAATCAACTTTCTTCACATTAGCCACTGCCCAGAAGAGTTTGAGGTGTTGGAGCTTTGGGTGTTCATGCCCAGTATCTCTGCCAGATAAGGACTTGGCAATCAGAATGTATAGGGTTCTCCATGGTTGTGGAAGATACCTAATGTTGACCCTAGAATGTCTTGTAACAACTTCTTCTGATTCGTCATAGCCAATATCCCTTAACCACTTTATCAAATCTTCTTCGGTGGGAACTTGATCATATACTTCATCTGGGCCGAGTTCAGGTAACCCAGGTACATTCCTAAGCAAGTCAATGTCCACAGTGACCTGACGGTTATGAAGCATACAGGTGAAGGAAGCCTCTCCAAGATCTAGCTGAAGTGTATGCCAAAACTGATGGATGTAGAAGCAGGAGACTGAGGCAGACTTGGTGAATAACAGCTTGTTGGGGTGATATAGAAGAGCATCCACTGCAACAATACATGAGGACTCGTTGCAGGTGATTTTGTTGAAGTTGATTCGGAGGTTGTTCTTTCCAATCTTCCTGGTGTAATCATCTGGGAATGTCTCTTCCCATGAAAGCTTAGGTTCGGGTTCTGGTCCGTATGGAACGTCATTATGTTCTGCCATCTGAATTGATCATAAACAAATACAAACAAGGCAATGGTTTACTGTGTTAGCTCAGACTTAAGATTGCATGATTTGCATATAATACTTTGATCAGTGGGTGTTTGTATGTGTGAAAACTTTTGATATATGACAAACTTATGTTTTATCACATGGTAGAAACTTCTAACAATTAAGTTACAACACGATTTTATCATTACAAGAAGTTACACTTTGTAAATTTTACAACACTTAGAAAAATTCTTGATTTGGACAAGTTTACGCGTAACATGAAGAATCTACGCGTATGTAACACCCCCAAATTTGGGATACGCAGCGGAATTAAAGCTGGGTGTTACTCGACGGTACAACAGTTATAATAATAGAAAAACAATCTACAATTGGATTGTTAAAATGATTTTATTATTCAAATATCAGAGTTTACAAAATGAGATCCCAGTAGTATTACAATTTATCCAATAATTTATCAAAGAATAATAAAATCTTAGTCTTCCTTCCGTATCCATGCCCTTCCATGCAATCCTTGCTTGTTATGGACCTGAGATAGACATGCTAAAAAGTCAACACAACGGTTGAGTGAATCCACAGTGTTTATGAATGAGTAACAGTTTGAACACAAGTTAAATAGTTACAAAACGTAGTAACGCAGCGTATTGCACTAAGCCTCATGAACTCAAACTTTAACAGTTTGGACATTATAGTAATGAGCTATAACGTAATGGTGCCCTCGAGTAGGAAGCTTGCCAACTTCCTAGTAGTTCTCAAATAAAGTGCATTTGGCCACCTATCCGGCAACACAAATGGGGCGTCAACTGCCAATAGATCTATTCACTATATTCGCGTTCACTCGCAAGTGATTAATGGTTCATGATAAAAGGGACTTTGAATGGCAAAACGTTTAACTTCGGCAATACGAGATCATGATAGCATACAGAAAAATACTTGTGTTCGGTTTGTAGCATGTATCTCCCCACAAGTTCAGAAAATGTATAAAAAAAATAGTGGGACTATGAACTCACCTGGGCAGTCTGGATGGAAAACAAAGTTAAATGAAGTTGATAAACGTCTCCGGCTTGAAACCTGATTTATTAGGTCAAGTTTTTAGTAATTGTTTCTGATTATATAAGTTTTTAAATGTTCGTTTCATTTTAGTTTAATGGTTAAATATTTTATTGAACCAATATGTAGTTTCAAAAGTATTATTTTATTATATTTTCTTATCCGTAAGATTTGGTTCTGTCCGTTCGTTAAATGAACACTTCGTTTGTTAGTTACAGTACAAAACATGTTTTAGGTTTACTTTCCAAACCCTAATAATAATAATAATAATAATAATAATAATAATAATAATAATAATAATAATAATAATAATAATAATAATAATAATATTAATAATAATATTAAATAATTAATTAGGGTTTACAATATTTTCATTTTAGACCCTCTTGTTTCTAAAGTTGACAAATTTTACCCTCGAACTATATAAAAATGGCAACTTTTACCCTTGAACTTTGGTCAATTGACACTTTCTACCCTTAACCTTAAGTTTATTTTATTTCTAGTCCAAAATATAAAATTATTTATAGTTTTGGCAATATATACCCCTCATGCAAATATAAATTACATCCGATGTCCTTTTTCAATAAAAACGCGTTTTTAGCCACGAAAATAAATCCAACTTTCTACGACTCATTTATATAAGTTTAAAACAAGTTTATAAATAATTTTCATCAGCTTATCTACTTATAATGTTAGCTTATTTGTTCTAAATAATCAAAAGAAAAGTTTATAAAACGGATTTTTCGACCAAAAGTGAGCTTAATTATACACGAGACATGAAGAGGTTTCTACTACGTTATTGTTCCTTTTAGTAGTCTACTAGGAGGTCTTCTTATAGGTTCAAACTAGAGGTTCTAACGTATTACGGTTTGCTCACAACGAGTCATCAAAGTAGAGCGTCTAGAATAGTTTTTATGAAATAAAAACTAAGTATAAAAGGTTGGTTTTTCATGCTTGCGACTCCCTACTTGGTACTAAATAAAAACGAGGCTACTCCATCTTATTCCTATGTTTAGACCTTCTAGTGTACTTTAACCATATCGAAAACTAGAGTTTTAGAACCATGTTTGATACACGAAATTTGTGTCTAAAACTCCATGTCTGCTGCTGCCTTTGTTTTTAAATCTGTTCTGAAATTAATTAAAAGCACCTTTTATTATGCGTTTTCATGACTCGGAGTCTAAAGAAGTTTTGAAGAAAACGTCGTTCCGGAGAACTTTCATGTTTTAAGTTTTTGACGAAACGGACCAGAAAGGCCTCGTTTTGCGTGATTCTGCCTGCTGTAACAGTAGGTTTTTATAGTTTTTATTCAACTTCAAATCGACATAACTTTTGACTTGTTTGTTCGTTTTAAGTGATTCAAAAGCCTAGATTCTCGTTTTTATTTCTCCCAACTGATAGTTAAGTTTATATATGCTCATACAATTTAGAGTATAATAGAGAGGGTATTTGTTTTGGTTTGCGACAGAAAAAGAAAGAAAATAAAAGGTTTTGACCTAAGACATGTACTAGAGCTTGTATATCAGAAAGTTTAAGACCATTTGAAATGTACAAAAGAATTGGAAAAGAGTGGGAGTACTTACTTGTATGCTATACGATTATAGAAATTCTTGGACAAAAGGGATTTGAAACTTGTATCACTAATCTCCTTCTATCTTAGGCTGTTCCTACTTCTTCTTTGGCTTCTCTTAGACTTCTAGGATCAGTAGGTATTGAGGGTGGGTACTGTTTGGGGCGATTTGGAATGGTGATGGGATAAAAGTGTGGTGTGGGTGTCGATTTATCTACAAAAGAAGAATTGAGAATTCTAGTAAACATGTTATGTAAAGAAGAGACCAGGTGATGTGTCTTCTTGAGGTTAATAATGGTTTATGTGGTTTGTGGAAGAATTCGTATGGTGTACCATTTTTGTGCCATAAGTTAAATTTGACATATTACTTGGATAAAAAGAGGCCACAAGTAGAGCTTGAGATATTAGACTATGGTATTGAAGGTGAGGAGACAAGATGAGGTATAGCATTGTAGTTTGTATGGTGGTATGTGATTAGGGTGATGGTGGCGTGAGGTAGTAAAAAGAAAACCATGGTAACTTGTATGGTGAATTCTTTGTTTAGGTAGCTTGGTCCTATTTCGAATTGATAGTGAAAAAAGAATGAAAATGAGGATCGACTTATGTAAGCTTGATTTTAAGGGATTGTTATATGGACTGAAAAAGGAACACTTGTTTGATTGGTAGCTTCTTGATTCGAATGGTGTTGAGGAGAGACACATAGAAAGCTTCTTATATTAAACTTGCATTGTTGAGATTTTAGGCAACATGATGACTTGTTCTTGTATATTGTCATAAATTTAGTGTTAGGTTCGAATGGTTTAAAATAAGAATAGGTGTAATATGTTTTGAGATGGGGAACATGGTGAGGTAGTGTCCTAGTTTCCTGGTTTGCTAAATGTAACGAAGAGAATAACATGTACAGGTAGACTAATCCATAACCATGCAAACTAACTAACTTCTTAACCTTAAACAAAGATTTCTAGAAACATGTTGATGTGGTTCGATCCTAAGCCAAGGATTCTACCTACCATAGACAAATATTTAGGAACATGTTGATGTGGCTTCATGAGAGACTAGAAGGGAAGTTATGGTTAGGGAAATCATTAGTAGCATGCTAAGACTTGTCATGTTTAATTCGAACTACTATATA
This sequence comes from Artemisia argyi, assembly GCA_030686995.1. NCBI lineage: Eukaryota > Viridiplantae > Streptophyta > Magnoliopsida > Asterales > Asteraceae > Artemisia > Artemisia argyi. Next base: position 109,032,251 of record CM060704.1, on the reverse strand, counting down.
ACCAAGGATTGATCTTGCTTTGTCATTTGTACTTAGGGCTTAATGATTTGTACATAGGGTTTACTTAGTGCAGATAAATTAGTTTAAGCTTTATAGTAAATAATGTTTAAGGATAATTGTACCACATGGTTATTAGGGTTGTACTAAGGTTTAAAAATTATAGAAATTACAGTTTTAGTATTTGGTAAAAATAGATATAAGTTAAGTTATGTAGGATTTAAACTAATAATTATATGTTTTATACCTTAAGTACTTGTATACTAGGTTTAAGGATTTGTACATAAAAATACTAGGGCTAGGGTTTGTGCAAAGTATTCTTGTATTGTGTGCTTAAGGATAAGTACACTGAGGTTTACAATGAATTTTATTAATATTATGATTTCACATATTACTGACTTGTACCTAAGCTTTATGGACTTGTACTTTAACATTTAAGACTTAGATATTTATATAATCATATATAATAACTTAGGGTTTTATGAAAATTGACAAACATTAAGTTTATTAATGAAGTAACGTAAAGTGGTAAATGAAAGTTGATGTCACACCCCCAAAATCGGGTCCAGCGGAAGCATACATGTAGCTGGGGTGTAACTCAATTGATATCACAACACTAGTTCAAAAATGGTTTGCACTTGAATCATTTTGGATAAAATAGCTAAATCAAAATGTTGAATTTACATTGTTAAAAGTAATGCGGAAGTAGGCCATTAAAATAGTTAAAAACGGTCCCCAAATGAAAAATCAGAGTCTTCTATGACCATGCCATGCCCTGCCAAAACCTCCTGTATCGTGCCATTGGTTAATACCTGAAAATACATGCTAAAGTGTCAACACAATGGTTGGTGAGTTCATAGAGTCTTGTGAAAAAGAATGTAATGCATTGAAATGAAGATTCCCCAGCAAAGGCATCGTAAATCCACTCAGTTCCAAGTCCCGCCATAAGAGACTTGTAACCTGTGTGTTTACAACCCACTGCCAAATGTAATAAGTTTGATACAAAAGCATTGTAATTCAGTAATAAGGCTGATGCAAAGGCATCGTATTTCAGTAATAAGACTTGATGCAAAAGTATCAGGAATTTGTCAGTAATTTTGTATGTACAATAGCCCAAGTATAAAGTAAAGTACTAAGATTTCAATAATGAAACCCACATTGTCTCTTAAGCTCATGGCCCCGAAGCTAGACTTTGTAATGCCCCAACAGAGTGTTTACCAGACACTCACTTGATAAGACATGAAATGCATTCGTCCCGTTGGAGCAACCCAACGCGAATGGAGGCGTCACCCTCAATAGATCTATTCACTCACTCTCGCTTAGTACTTGAAATTAACGGTCCATGAAATAAAGGGGACTTGTCGTGACGTGGTAATAAGACTACTTAAGCAATGTAAGAACTTTATACTTTGGCATTGTACAAAAATAGTTGCTGCAATGTATTCTCCCCCATGGGATTTGAAATCGTATAAAAGTATAACACGAGTATTTAAGCATGTATCTCCCCCAAAGAGTTTGTAAAGTAATTAAACCAGTAAAAGTGGGGCTATGACTCACCTGATATGATGGTACCATGAACATGTAATGAGCTGAAAAACAAGGCGCGCACACTAGCCGCAACCTAATATGAATGATGAACAATCTACTTTAGATCATGAAATGATGTTATGAATGTCCATGCACATGTTTCTATACCACTCTACTCTTTGGAAAAACACTTGTATTATCAAAAATATATATTCCAAGAATTTGGAAAATATTGCTATTAGAAAATATAAATAGCTAGTTATAATATATATATACTTATATATATATAACGTAAGTTTCCATGTTAGCGTTGAAATACTCGGGTTGTAATTCTTGAAATGATGAAAACATACTCATAATAACTAATACTACGTTAGTTATAAAGCTCGGTATTTGATATTACTTCTAGCTCAAAAATGTACTTCGTAGTTTTTGCGCCAAATTTAATAAAAGCTGTCAAATATAAAGTGGTTTTAGCGGATATTCAAACGTGTATATCTTTGTCGTTACTTGTCCGTTTTACTTGTTCTTTATATCCACGGTTACGTCTTAGTATGTAGTAATATATTTTGGAAAGCTCGGCTCCTCCGGGTTACGTCTAAAGTCTCTTTTTGTCCAATGAAAAACGTCCAACAGCATACATTTTCAGAAAAATACTTTTCGTCTACAATCTTGCAAAAATCATAACTCCTTCGTTATAGACTCTTTTTAATCCGTTCTTTCGCCTACGGATTCGTTTTTGAAAGTATTTTCTAAAAATTTTGCCAAAGTTCCCTTGGTGTTTACTGATTTTCCAGATTTTTACAAAACGGAACAGCATGTCTAAAATAGGTTCCAAATCAAGTTTCCAAGGTTAAAAACTAATTTCTACCATCACCAAACCTCTTGTAATCACCACATGGCTAATCTAATCTTACCATACACCTTCTTAGGGTGCCATGGACTCCTAACCAAGTTATTAGAGCAAGGGGATTCATAACTAAAAAGTTAGGGTTTGTATGTTTCTTTTTAGCCAAAATAAAGTGTGGTATAGCTACTTGTACATGGTTTTTAGCATGATACTTATGTAATACATGTAAAAATAGGATGATCCATGAAAAAATAAAGATGAAAACTTACTTGATAAAATGAGATGATTATAGGATGATTATGCTTGATGTTCTTGTGTTTTTGTTGCTTGATTCTTGATTAGGCTTGTAAAATGAACAAGTTTTGTGTTTTACTTTATGGAAAATGATCACTTGATCATGGGGTTAATTATGGGTCGTGTGGATGAAGATGGAATGGAAGAGATGAGCAAGTTTTTCTTCTTATCTAAAATGGTGTATAATGATTTTAGTAATTTGGTAAAGTATGTAATAATAGGTTTATTAGTTAAATAATGATAAGTTAATGCAATAGGTTAAAGGGGTGGTCTTGGGGCCGGTTTTCAAAGGGTAGGAGGGGGGGGGGTTAGGGTACTTGGGATTTAATTAGAAATACTTGTATGAAATTACACTAGTTTGCGTTTTTAGTTACGATCGGGTACCGGTTTTATTAGAAATAAATGTTCACGAAGTTTACCGGGATGAAATAAAGTTATAAAAATGTTAAAAACATATTAAAAATATGTTGGGTACATTTACTGAGTGATCGGGTGATTAATGTTTAGTTTTAACGAAAACCGTCGTTATATTCATACGCGTACGTTATAAATAAAATAAATTTCCAAAATACTGGGTAACTGAATGTTATAACTTTTATGATGTTAAAATGGATATAAAAATATGTCGGGACCATTGTGGGAATATTTAGATATATTCGTCGTGTATAAACCGGGTGTTAACGTTTACTATAAATACTTATACGTAAAAACGTTAAATGTATCAAATATAATAATTTGAAAATCCTGAGAGTGGTACAACATGAAAATGCTGTTATGATGATATGCAGACTATCCCCAGTCCGTATGCAGTGTACTTAACACTAATGAAATGAATTCGCACCTAAACCAATCCGGTTACGCGAATTTGAATACCCGTAAACTAAATTTACGATGAAATGAGTAATGCAAGTGAATGATGAAAACTTTTCCGGAAATGAATAGTGTTCGGTGAATAGTAAATTTCCAAAAAGTTTCTCAGAACATCAAACTGACCTCGAAAATGATGAATAGTAAAACGATGAATAGTGTTTTGATGAATAGTGATTTATGAATAGTAAAAAGTCGAAGTTTGGGAAAATGACCTGAAATGGTAAATGACGTGAAATGGTGAGTTGTGACAGTTGAAAACTTTGGTACTTGACATCTAAAAATATTTATTTAAAACAAAACCAAGTAAACCCATTTATTTAGAATATGAGTTACATCATATTAATTAATTGTTATGATTAGTTAAACTAATAATGTTAAAAAAAATTAGACGTGGAAAAATGGATAAGTATTAGTTTAATTTAAGTGGAAATTTACCGGTGGTTACAGCGTAACATGACATAAGCGTAAGAAATGAATATAGGCGTAAGTGCAAAGTCTACGCGTAAACTTATAAGTTACGCGTAAGGTGAATCTTATGCGTAGGATCAATCTTACGCGTAGGATAAAGTCTTAGGCGTAGGAATTGAGCTTATGCAAAGGATTACACTTAAGCGTAAGATATAACTTATGCGTAGGTTATGACTTATGCGTAAGTTCAAGACTTGTGCGTAAGGTCAAAACTTATGCGTAAGATTTATCAGTTAAGCGTAAACCTTGTCTTATCCAAGACAAGGTTTGTCCACGTGTCGAATCTTACGCGTAAGATTCAATCTTACGCGTAGGATGAACAACTTGCGCGTAAAAATGCCATTTTCCAGAAAATCACCTTGAGTAATTAGTGTTGTTTGATTCCTGAAAGTGTACAAAACATTACCACTGATCAATGTTCATATCATTACACTTAATATCCACTTTTTATGCGTAAACAAGTCTAAACATCAGTTACACGTAGAAACGCATGAACATACAATTACGAACACAATCAAACATGAATCTGGGTAAGATTAGGCATAGGGCAAGTGTATCTAACAACCCAAGGATCATATGGTCCAACTTATAACAACTTTTGACCATAAAATCAAGAGATCACAACTGCAAGTGCATTCGAACCCTAAACCTATGATACTTGATCATAACAAGTTTCTGATGCAATTAAACCATAATAACATGATCCTAGGCAAGTAATAACACAATCCCTATCACCAATTTCCATCCTAACGTGTAGAATCAAGAACCCCTATTTGACTCGTATGAACCCTAAAATCAAACTAGTCGATTTGGTGTTTCTGGGTGCAATTAGAGTATGAAAACATGTTTATAATCAACCTTAGACCATTTCCCAACAATAATTTTAACCATAACATCAACAATTTCTGGGTTCTAAGTTTACGCACAACCCTAAGATGAAATTCATAGATTATGACAAAACTAGCCGTTGGATTGTAATGGAATTAAAAACCATTGTTTGAAATCATGATCAAAACATGTCTACACTTACAGATTCGAAGATTGATGCACGGATTTGATGAACGATTATGAGTCGTTAGATTGAGTAGGTGAAAGATTTATTACTTTTTGCAGGTGAAGTAAATGCGTGGTCAAGGTGGGTTTTGACTAAGGGTTAAAAGTAGTTTGGTAATTTGACACAAATGGCCCCTTAACCTCATGAAACATTTACACCTAATGCCTAAACACATTAACTCAAGTAGCTTTTGTTAATAACACCCCGTTATGATAAGAACAACTTGTGGTACTCCCCCTCGACCTTAGACCGTAGTAAAAAATACTGAAAAATTTATAATTTTGGTCTAGGAGAGTAACCCGAAACACTTTTGAATCAACACTATTGATAAAACGTATTTATTTTTCGTAAAATGCAAGTATAAAAGTTAATATACTTTTGAGAAATTTTGAAAAATTACTTTTCCTCCCCCTCAACACTTGTTTTAAGTAATTGAAGACATTTTATAAAATAGTGTTGAAAGAGGTGGTTTATACTTGCATTTTTTATTTTTTATTTATTTATTTATTTATTTTTTTTAAATAAAAGACCAAAAAAATCTTTTTGAGTTTTTGATTGGTTTTATATTTTTGTATTTTGTTTTTGAAAAAATTATTTACAAAGATAGTTTTGATGTTTGACGATCAATTGTGTTTTAAAAACTTTTCCAGATCATCTGGAGTCAAACATCGCATACCAATTTGGTGAACTAGACTAGCAAACCTTGATGGTGCTAAGGATTTGGTAAGTAAGTCCGCCAATTGGTACTCAGTCCCAACAAAATAAAGTTCAACGGTACCCTTTTCCACGTGCTCTTTGATGAAGTGATATCGGAGATCGATGTGTTTTGATTTGCAATGATGTACTGTGTTGCAGGAGATAGCAATTGCACTCTTAGAATCACAGTAGATAGGAATCTTGTTGAATAGGTAGCCATAATCCTTAAGTTGTGATCTTATCCATATGACTTGAGCACAACAAGCAGACATGGCTACATATTCAGATTCTGTAGACGACAGTGATGTGCAGTCCTGCTTCTTTGATTGCCATGACACAAGTTTGTCTCCGAGAAATTGTAATCCACCAGATGAACTTTTGCGTGTGTCTAAACATCCTGCATGGTCAGCATCTGAAAAAGCAATTAGTTCAAAGCCAGAATCCTTCGGATACCAGATTCCCAAGTTAATGGTTACCTTTATGTATCGAAGGATTCTCTTGACCTCACTGAGGTGTTTTTCAGTTGGTTTGGACTGATAGCGAGAGCACATGTAAACAGCAAATACTATATCAGGTCTACTAGCTGTGAGATACATGAGGGACCCAATCATACTTCGGTATTTGGTAGGGTCAACAGGAGTCCCATGTAAGTCAGCATCTAGTTTTGTGGTATAGCCCATCGGTGTATTATAAGTATCACAACTCATCATCCCATGTTTCTTTAAAATTTCAAGAGCATATTTGGACTGATTTATAAAAATTCCACGGGGTGATTGATGAACTTGTAGTCCTAGAAAGAACGAAAGTTCACCCATCATGGACATTTCAAAATTATCTTTCATTAATTTTGCAAAATCATTAGAGTAACTTCTTTTTGTTGAGGCAAAAATGATGTCATCGACATATATTTGAACAACAAGTAAGTCCTCCCCGTAGGTTTTTGTAAATAGTGTAGGATCCACCGAGCCTTTAGAAAATTTATTGGCCAGCAAGAAAGTGGACAGTTTGTCATACCACGCCCGTGGGGCTTGCTTAAGTCCGTAGAGTGCCTTTTTGAGTCGGTAAATGTGATTAGGACGCTTAGGATCAACGAAGCCGTCTGGTTGGCTAACATAAACTTCTTCACGGAGTTCTCCATTTAGAAATCCTGTTTTGACATCCATTTGGTAAACCACCATGTTCCTGTGTGCAGCATAGGCCAAAGAAATCCGAACAGCTTCATGTCTAGCCACTGGAGCAAAGGATTCAGCAAAATCAAGTCCTTCTAGTTGGGAGTATCCTTTCGCTACCAGGCGTGATTTGTTGCGTATGACAGTTCCTTCAGCATCTAGCTTATTCTTCCAGATTCATTTTAACCCGATGACAAAGACTCCGTCAGGTCTTTCAACTAATTCCCAGACTTCTAATCTTATGAATTGCTGAAATTCCTCTTGCATAGATTCAATCCAGTTGTCATAAGTCATTGCTTCTTTGATGTTCTTAGGTTCTTCGTGACAAACTGTGAGTGCATAGATACAAGTTTCACCATCTGTGTGAAGTCGTTGTCTTGTCATAATAGGAGCATCTGGATGGCCAATAACATGAACTAGTAGATGGTCTCGAGTCCATTTGTGTGTTGAAGGGTGTAGTTGATAAGTATCTCGCATGTTAGTAGGATCCAAATTGCGTGTTGACGACTCAGCGATATCAGGAACAGTATGAGCCGGTGCAAACGGGTTAAAGAACGCATCAGGATCATGCTCTGCGGGTTGTGGAACTGATTGTGGTGTAGGATCTTCAGCTGAATGGCGGGAGTTAGAAACAGTTTGTTCTGCTGTAGATGGTGATGCAATTGGAGGACCGTCTCTCTCAACAGTTGTAGAAGTTTGTTGAGGTGAGTCTGGTACTGGAATATTTTCAGGTTGAGCAGCGGAATTAGGTGAGACCTCAGTAGGACGGTATTCAATTGTGTCATCAAACAGTGGAGCAAACAAGGTTTCCAATTCTTTGGGTTTAGTGGCAATGGTTCAGCCGAAGATGCCGGAGAGTTAAGACGGTTGAATACGGGTCCTAAGCTGTGTTGCTCAGAAGCCATTTGTGTGAGTTCATCAAAGTTAGCGTGAATGGTTTCTTGAATTTCTCTTGTTCGACGATTCCATATCCGAAAACCTTTAGAATTTTCACAGTATCCAACGAACACTCCGATGTCAGCCTTTGCTTTAAGTTTACCTAAATCATCACGATCATTTTTTGGATAACAAAGTGCTCCAAATACATGAAAGTAGTCGATGTTCGGTTTCCTTTTGTGAACAATTTGATAAGGTGTTTTGCGATGGCGTTTAGTGATCATGCAACGGTTTTAGGTATAACATGCAGTTGAAACAGCTTCCGCCCATAAGTAATCTGGTAATTGAGCATTAATCAACATAGTTCTAGCAGCTTCCACTAACGTCCTGTTGCGTCTTTCAACAACTCCATTCTGTTTTGGGCTTCTAGGAATAGATGTTTGATGTTCAATTCCCACTTTCTCATAATATGACCTAAGTGTCTGATTCTTAAATTCAGTTCCGTTGTCAGTTCTGACTATTCGTACCGTGTTGCGTAACTGAACTTGAATTTTAGTGAGAAAGGTGATGATCATTGAAGGAGCCTGATCTTTACTTCGTAAAAAATAAACCCAAGTCCATCTGGAATAATCATCCACAATTACAAGAATGTAGCGTTTACCGTTGATACTTTGAACACGCATCGGTCCACACAAATCCATATGTAGCAATTGTAAAACATGATTCGTACTGTGCTCAGGTTTTGAAGGAAAATGAGCCCGAGTACTTTTTCCTTGTTCACAGGCTGAACATAAGTGATCTTTGGTAAAACGGAATCTTGGAAATCCATCAACAAGTTTGTAACGAGCAAGGTCAGTCATAGTTTTGAAATTCAAGTGTGAAAGACGTTTGTGCCATAACCAAGATTTAGTTGATTCTGCTTTGGAGAGAAGACATATCGGAGATGTAGCAATCATACCTGACATTGATATTGTATACAGGTTAGAACCACGTGAGCCAGACATAAGATCGTTTCCTTGTAAGTCACGAACGAAGCATGTTTTCTCACGAAATGCAACTTCTAGATCCCCATCACAAAATTGACCAACAGAGAAAAGGTTGTGTCCAAGGCCTTCCACATAATAAACACGACTTATTTCAATGTTCCCACTGACAAAGTCATCATATCCCATGATTAAAGCGTAATGATCATTCCCGAATCTGACAGTACCAATGAACTTTGAGACAAAGTTGTGTAGCAGTTTGAGATTGCTTGTCATGTGTCGGGTGCATCCGCTATCAACAATCCAGAGAACAATCTGTACCACCTGTATCACAAGAAGAAGACAAGGATGGAACAGAAGTAAGGGTGGAACCCAAAGAAACTGCGGGTTCCTGTTGGTTAGAAGCACATGTATGCAACAATTTAGGAATCCATTTAAAGTCTGGTTTGTGTTGTAACCAACGTTGCCAATTCCAACTAGTTCGAGCTTTCTTAATGGTGAAGTCACTAGTGTTTGGCTGATTCCTAGACTTGTTCTCTGCACTTATGGGGGTAACATCAACTTCATTAGAAACCGTAGAAGGCGGCTTTCCTAAGATAGACTTAGAGGCAGTAGTGGGCCTAAAAGGAATGCGTGTCCTACGTTTCTTATGACGATTAAGTAGAGAATTAGCTATACATTTTGTATGATCACCAGATGAAACGCTTTTACGACAAAACACACCAGATGCATTAATATTCAAAACATTCAAAGGTTCATCATTCGTTACATTTATATTTTGATTACAATTTGCCAGATTAGAATCTAAATCTGATGCAACATGAGTTTTATTCAAATTCCTAAGTTGATCTTCTACTTCTTGAGCTTCTAGTGATCCTCTTTTACGTTGCCAGAGCCTATTCTTCCTTTTACTTTTATGCTTGGGTCTGCTAACGCTATTAGTGGAGACTAGTCCTGTAGAAGTGGAGTTATCAACATTAGTGGTTTGAACAATATTTCCTTTAGTAGTTTTGTCTAATTGATACAATCCTGGTGCTATCACCGTGGTGTCAACCATTTTTCCTTTTTGAAGTAGCTTAACTTTCTCTTTTAAATCAATGATGATGTGATTTTTATCCTGAATTTCAGACTCAAGTAAACCATTGCAATATTTGATGTCATCGCGGTTTTGTTGCCATTCGGCGTTTTCAATTTTTAAATCCGCAATTTCTTTCTCGTATTTGAGACACAAACTTTTGAAAGACTCATAGTTTTTGCAAAGCTGACAAGAGTTTGAAATATTTTGACTTTGAAGTTTCAATTCCATTTTAAGACTCTGAGCTTGACACCATTCAAGCCTTTGTTTGAGTTGACAAATTTCTTTAGAAAACTGTTTTGTCACATCATCATTCTTTTTTCTCAGATTGTCATTCTCATGTTTAAGTGTCTCTAATTCCACGTTCAACAAATTATTATCAACACAAAGAGCATCCACAAGCATAGAAGTACCAGATTTATAGAGATCATTCATGATAATAGACAAAATATCAGCATTGAGAACTTGTTCCAAGAGTCGATCAACATCATTTTTCAAAACTCTATTTCTTTGCTTTTGAACCAAAATGTCATTTTCAGTTGCGTTGAAAACGTTTATCATATTTTTGACCTCCTTTTGAAGTTCCTGATCCCATCGTGTAGCACAGAGACGGAGGTGTTTGACAATTGGCAACATTTGTTTTTGAAAAATATCTCTCTTTTCGCGCTCGTAAGCGGATTGAAAAGTTTCAACTTTTATTACAGAATTTCTTTCAATTGTTTCCTCCAAAATTTCGATGTCTTCTATAAAAGTTTTGAAATAATTTAAGACACGACAACTTTTCGGTAAAGGTGAAAGTTCACCGGATGATGGTAAAGGACCATTTATTTGTGCTACAGTTTGGACAGGGGCCGCATTAGAAGATGAAACATAAGACTCTTCGACAAACCATGATTTCTCAGGTAAGTCCTTTTGAGTAACAAAAGATTTAGAAATGGGAGGAGCTTTTGAATAATCATATGGTGTCCAATATTGAACATAACTCATTTTAGATCGACTCTCTTCTTCAAGTTCTTCTTCTTCCTCAGTATCGAAAACAACAGCACGCACAATCGTATTATCAAGCAGATGGTCCATACTGTATATTTTAGGAATTTCTTTGAAAGCCGTTTGAAGAAACATTGAATTGTAATCGCCAAGTGCAAATCCTTTATCGGGTCTCGGTTTTAAAGTAAATTTCTGAATTGTTGTGACAGAGTTCCCGTGTTTGTAAACAATATTACGAAATTCTTTGAGTTGTTTTTCAAGATCAACAATCTCACCAAGTAAGTTATCTATATACTTGCTTTTCCGTATTTTATGTTCACAAAAATCCTTTTTACAACTTGACAATTCTGTTTCTGTTTTTGAAAGTTCTCGTTGAAGACGTTCATTTTGCATTTTCAGTTCACACTTTTCACTTTCGAGTTTCGAAATCAAGTTTCCGTTTGACTCAATTAAATCTTGCATTTTGTGTTGAATATCTTGTTCTTTGTTGTAAGAATCTTGAAAAGCTTTTTCAAAACTTTTTGTGTGTTTAATCTTGTCTTGCTGATTAGAAAGCTGAATTTTATAACACTCAATATCTTTTGCAAGTGCCGCATTTGTTTCTTTTAAAACTTTGTTTTTCTCGTTGCATTTTGCAATTAGCAATTGTTGAGCATTCAGTTGTTTAGATAACATTATGAGGTCAGGGTCTGGATCAAATGATGGTTCATGTTGTTCTAAATGATCATGTTTATCATTCTAGGATCATCAAATGAAACAACTGTGTCATCATCAAATATGACAACTGTGCTTATTTGTTCATCTGTTTGAGAGGATAAAGATGATTTAGATGGAACAACTTGCGCCATATCTGATTCAGAAGCAGAAGGTGAGACTATTTCATGTATAAGGCATGCTTTATGGTCATGTACCTGAGACAAGCCGTCAGTGTCATACACTAGACCTGAATCATTAAACTGAAGTTCCTGCATGTTGGCCATAAGCATCACAGCTGCATTGGCTTCCAGATCTTCCATGTCATCATCGTTATTCACATTTGCCATGAAGTTGTTATCCTGTTCAGGGAAATGTCCATCTTTTTCATCTTGAAGAGCCATGAGTAATGCCTGCTTGTGAAACTTACTACCCCGAGTTCTCGGTTTGGGACATGCTGTCGCTATATGACCTTGTTCATTACAGTTATAGCACCACACTGCATTCCCTGAGTTGGAGTTTCTAGTTGCAACTGGTTCAGACCTTTGCTGAGAAGATCCTGAGTTGTTCCTGAACCCTCCATTGTTACTAAACCTCTGACCATTCCCATAATTTCCTAAAGAACTTCCTGAACCAGATCGACCATAGTTACGATTCTGAATTTCCACTCTTCCATCATTGACAACAGCTTGATTCCTTGTGTTAGAAGATGAACGTTGACGGTTGTTTGTTTTGTTGGAGAATTTGCTAAAAGCACGAGCAATAAGAGCAAGTCCCTGATTCAACGTATTAAAGTCATCATCGTCATCGTCATTAGAGTTTGAGTAGTACACAGCATCATTGTTGTTTGACGGAACAAGTTGAGTAGAAGCATTCTGTGGAGATGAATCATAAGGGACCATTTGGTTCGAGGTAGAAGATTGGGGATAACTGAAGTAGTTCTGCTCTTGAACATATGCATGATTTGACATTGGTGGTGGAGCATAGGGAGATTGAGCTACGAGTGCCAAAGAATTTGGTGTTTGTGTTGGTGTGTATCCTCCTCGTAGAGCTCTATCTTTTTCCACTTCAGGTTCATGGTGTTTTAGAAAATCATACAACAAACCATATGGTGCATCATGAAGATTTTTGGTTTGACGAACAAATGTCACATATCTATGCCAATCAGGGCCAAGACTACCAACAAATTTGGAGTTCACAGCGATCCTTGGTACTGTGATTTTGTGACGTTCCAGATCATTGACCACATTTGTGAAACGATGATAGTAGGATTCAAGTGACTCTCCTGGTTCAATTGTGATGTCTGTGTATTCCATGTAGAGTTTGGATTCCATATCATCTTTGTTCAATTGAGTGCCTTCCATAAGGAGATGAACGTGTTCCCACATAGCTTTGGCTGTTTTCTAAGCATCGACACTTCGATAGATTGGATTAGGAATACCTTGAAGTATATAAGCCATTGCATACTCATCAGCTTCACGATGTAGTTTCTGTTCTTCAGTGAGTGCAGATTCTGGAAGGGGTCTATCACCAGGAGGACGTGGAGGATCAGCATGTGGATCACCAGCTTCAAATCTTGTTGGCCACTCAAATGGTCCTTCAAGTATCACTTGCTTCAAGAATTTCCCATGAGGTTTCTTTAGTTCAAGAAATCGTAAGAATCGACTTGACCATTGAACATAGTTCCCAGGTGTAAGCATTGGAGGTGTTTCAAGTGATCCTGCCTCATGTCGGGATTGTTGAGTTGTAATAACTTCACACATTCTGTCAAACCAGTGAGGTTGTTTGGAGGAAAACTTAGTGTTTTGTTGTGACATCTGATATGGTTGTTGGTGTGGAATGATTTGATGTTGTTGCATCATAAGGTAATGATGTAGTGGATTAAACGGTTGTTGTTGACCGTGTGATTGTGAAGGTTGTTGATATGGTTGTTGCTGATGGTATTGTTGTTGCTGATACTGCTGATGTTGTTGTTGCTGAGGATGAGGGAAGTAGTAATTAGGTGGTTGAGACATCTTAGAACACTTGTGTAGAAATGGATCTTTGTAGAAGATTGAAATGCACGTTCCTTTGGTTAAGTTCAAAAATTCCTGGGGTAAGTTGATTTCTTACGCGTAACAATAATCTTACGCGTAAACTTTTAGGTTATGCGTAAAGAGTTAGTTATGCGTAAACAATAAGTTTAGGCGTAAGTTTACTCTTTACGCGTAAGCTTTGGCTTATGCGTAAGGTTAAACAACCAAACAAATCTTCCAAACTTATCCAAGCTTGAAAGATAACCGAAGTCGAAGTATTCCACTAACTTATCCAAGCTAGGGAAGTACTGAGTCACCGTAACACAAGGAGAAGATCTTTGTTGAAAGTTAAGCGTAGATACTGAACCTTACGCGTAAGATTGACTTATGCGTAAAGTTTTATGCGTAGAGGCAACTTCTGCGTAGGATCTGTCTTCTGCGTAGGACTCACAACTTACTCGTAGAATCTTGAGCGTAGGAATCACAACTTACGCGTAGAAATAGACTTACTCGTAGGTTTTATGCGTAGAAAACCAAAGTTACTCGTAAGAACAGGGTTTTGACCTTAGTTACTCGTAAGAAAAGGGTTTTGACCTTAGTTACTCGTAAGAAAAGGGTTTTAGGCCAAAAGTTACTCGTAGAAAGGACAAAAAGTACTGTTCACAGCTTTTGAGTCGTACTATACAATTAAGTTACGCGTAAACTGGTCAGAAACTTGAAAAATCTCAAATTTTTGGAGAAAAATGCTTAGAAATAAGGTACTTTTGATCAAATAACTTCACCAATACTTAGAAAACACTAACTATTGAAGATTTTGCTACCAAAAACTAGTTTTTCAATATCAAAGAAGCTATAAATCCTTAAAAAAACCTTAAAAATCACAAGTTTATGCAAAAACTAAGCTTCAAATCACTATATCAACCTTGAAACTTGTCCAAGCTTCAAGATTTGAGTGAAAGAAACAAAGAAAAATGCAAAAAGATGAAGAATAAGCACCAAATACCCACGTTAAAACCAAGAAATACACTTCAATCTCTAATAGGCGAATGATACCACTTGTTAGGTCACCATTTATGTAAACACAAGTATGATATTGATAGAAAAGAGATGAGAATGAGAGATGGTTGATTATGAGACAATATGAAAAGTGAAAGAACAAGAGTGTCCTTAAGATAATCAAATAACCAACAAAATGTAATGTTACATAAGCTTAGTATTTATAGGAGGAGGAGTAGGGCAACACTCCCTTCCTCCCTCCTTTCATTTGGACGTGGGCTTTAAGGCCCATGGGTCTTACATTCATAAGCTTTGTAACATAAACTAAGTAGAATAAATAACTAAGCAACCTATTACAAAAGGTAATGACCGAGACTTGACTAAAATACAAAAGTATGATCCCAACATTGTTCATAAGAAGTTTTCTTAGGACTTAGACAATGTAAAAGAGTATGTATTAAAAATCTCCAATGGGGACAAAAACATCCTTTTCTGAAAGTAACTTTTTGATCAGATGTATCATACCCTATGTAAGCAATATTTTTGAAAATATCTGAATTGGGCAATGTGATGTTACCATTGAGATCATCTAATTGGAGAACTCTCCTCAAAGATGACTCAGTAACATCAATAGTTACCCCATCCACTGTAGCTCTAAGAGCTTCCACAGTTTCTTGTGTGTCTCCCTGTTCAATTGTTATGGACTCCACAGTGTTCCAGAACTGTTTGATATGAAAAACAAAGATTGTGGGATTAACAGTTAAAGCATACCTTATATGGGTTGTATTGAGAAAATCCACAATCTAATGGAAAACAGGGCCACTCTTTTCGTTTGACTTTTGTAAATAGGCCACTTGGTTGTGCTCCTTAGCAAAGTTAAGAATCGCCATAATTTTGTGAGAGAAAGATAAAAGTGTTAGTAATCGAGAATAAGAATCAAGCCGTATGATGATGAATTTATACTAATAGGGTTTTAAGGAGATTGCGTAATGTGAATTATCTTAAGAAAGAATTTATCTTCGGAAAAAGAATAAATTAAAATTGGTAAGTGGATAATTCACAAAAGTTACCCTATTAATAAGGAAACACAGTTATTTTACAACGGCTAGTTAAAAATAAGATTACTGACACAACAGTTGTAACGACTAGTTCACCAGTGGTAAAAATTACTCTTGCAGTGGTAACTGTGAACTAGCAGTGATAAATTTTCACAAAATATCAAAGAGCAGTGGTAAGTAAAACATGTAAAATCAACTGCTCTAATCATAGTTTTTAGCAAACTATCAGCTATAAACGGATTTGATATGTCTTTACCATGTGCCGTTTGCTATGGACTAGCTAACTCTTCATCACATGGAATATGGTGAGTTGATAACCATATAGTTTTGGGTAAACTATCAACCATAAACGAATTTGATAAGTCTTTACCAGTAGCCGTTTGCTCTGGACTAGTTGATTCTTATGTTGATTAGACATGATGAATCAATAACCATTTGTTGTGTGTCTGAGATACACACCTTATAACTCCAATTACTCTAACAATATTGGTTTGTATTCTGCATAAGTAAGAAACACCAAACATAACCAATATAATTTAACCCAAAGTAACTTTTTGACCAAGTTACTATTCATAAAAATATCTCTCCAAAGTCAACCCGATAATATCCAAATTTACTCCTCCAACCTACCAAAACAGATAAGAGTAAATAGCCTACATTAATTATCCTTCGAAATTGACTTTGCTTATAAAAGAGGACTCAAAACACATAATTCTTCATCAAAACTTATCTCCAATATCACAAACCCTAAACATCATCATGAGTTAGTTTTCTTTAATCTACATCTCATCTGATGACACATCAGATGATCAAATCAGCTATTGTTCTGATTCAGAAGAACTCTCAGCTGGATGAAGTGGATATTTTCCTCCAAGTGCTGCAACAGCTACATCCTCCAACATGAAGCCTAACAAGAAGATTTCAGCTGCTCCTCCTCCATCTCTAGAATTTTACTCAAGCTCTTCCTCTGATGATGATGATCCAACCTACACCCCGTCCAAGGAGCTTCCAAAAGCCCTCACTACAGCTCTTGAGTCAGCCATAGTGATGAGGCGAAAATGAACCACTTTTAGGGGGTCATTTAAGCCCGGAATTGAATTTATTTGATCAAATATTGCCCTAAATCGTTCCTTTTGTGATTTTAGGTACTTTAGGAGTGAAATCTGGAAAAGGAAGCAATTCGGACGTTTTTGGAGCATAAAAGGGAAGAAAACGCCAAAGACTTAATTTTCCAAGCTGAGAACAATGTGTGACGGCGTCAAGAGCATTTTCCTGATGGCGTCAAGAGTAAATATCATGACGACCCAGTACAGAAATGAAGGCGTCACAAGGAAGAGCGTCAAGAGTAAAATACATGACGACCTGGAAAAACTTAATACATGACGGCGTCAGAAGTAGATCAAGGCAGTCCGAGAATTCTTTTGGCGGCGAGATGACGGCGTCACAAGATTGTTCTTGACGTCGTCAGCCTCAATTATCTATATATAGTTGTCTAATTTTCATTCATTGAAGAGAACAAGTGTTGGAGAAACCCTAAGGCCGAACCATATACGAATTTTACAGGTTTTTCAAGGGTTTCAGCCCTTGAACCCTTGCATGTGTAATTGAGATAAGTGTTCTTTTAATTCAATCAATATGTCTATGTGTTGGTTGTCTATATCTTGTTCTTGTCTTGATTCCACCATGCTAGGCTAGATTTATCTTGTGTTTGCTTAGATCTAATGAAACCTAGATGTTAATTATGTGTTGATTACTTGTTTATGGTTGTATTGGATGAATGATTTCAATGTTAGGCTTAAGAAAACTGGCAGATCTCCAAATGGTAACATGCTTGAACGTCTTAGGAAACATGAACCGATGTGTACTAGGTTTTATTGGTTGTATTTAATGCATGAGTAAATTCTAATGATTCCATGTTAGGAGCTTCTTAGCTGGCTCGACATAGGAGTGAAGTAGGCACTCATAGGATTGGGGAGTTAAGTACGCCACCCCATGAATGGTATTAAGGAATACAATCCATCATCCACGCAACTATAGCAAGTAATTAACGTGTAAAAGATATCTAGGGAGTAGTGAAATCTAAGTAAACACATTTCTCCACTTATTGTTCACAACCTTAGTTTAATTTAGTTTTATTTTCATTTCTAGTATTTTATTTTGATTGCATCTTAGTATTGGGTTAGTTGACTAGCAACTAATTCCGCCCATATCCTTCAAAACCCAAGATATTTACTTGCTTTTCATAAAATATAAAAACATAAAAATAATCATCCTTCATCTCTTGAACTAGTAATTAGGTTTTCTAATCCTAGCGACACTATTCCTAGCTGAACGATCAATCCCCCGGTACTTGTCACTTTACTATACTACAACGATCAGGTACACTGCCTGGTGGGGGTTGTAAGCTTCTCGAGATCCCTTGAGAGGTAAAGCCTGGTGCAATCCCTACGCATCAAGTTTTTGGCGCCACAGCCCGGGGAATAGTTATTGTCTAGGTTAGAATCTCTTTTTATTAGGTCTACTTGCTAGATTCCGTTCTAGTAAGATTTTATTTTTATTTTTAGGTTCTCTTTAGTCTATCTTTTTCTTCGTGCTTTTGTTAGTAAATTAAATTCATTGACTATTCCGTTGACCATTATGGAAAACGCGAATCCACCCCTTTCCCCTAGAGAAGTGGCTGTGTTACGTGAAAAAATTGAAAGTGAGATTAGGGAACTTAGGGAGCTTAATAAGTTGATTAAGGTTGAGCTCGACCATGCATTTAGTGATCTAGCGACCGCCTTGTATTCAAATGAGGACCTAGGGCCTAATGATTTTGTGAATGTTGTTGAGGAACTGGAAGAGGGGGAAATAGATCCGAAGCTAAATGATTATTTTAATCTATACCCCACTAAGGAGGAGATTGCATATTATAATAATCTTATTGATAACCCTCGATCTCCTTTTACTAGAATCGAACCTAAGATAAAGAGAGGCGACCCTAAGAATGCTAAGATACCATGTATGATTGGGTATAGACACGTTGACAACGCTTACATTGATTTTAAATCCCCAATCAACATTATGTCCTTAAGTGTTTATAATGATATAGTAAAAACAAGACTTGAACCTAGAAGAGATCCCAAATACCCCGGTGGAGTTTGTAACTTTGTCTGGAAAGTTAAAGGTCTACATGTCTTTGTTGGGAATTTCACTTTTGTCACCGACTTTATGATTGTGGAAGATCTTGCTAATGTTATTGATTGTCGATTGTCCAATGTTGTGTTTGGTGAACCGTTTGTTGAGGAGTCCAAGTTAGAATATGATGAGATAGAAGGGACAATCCGATTTGCAAGTAACATCGATAGGATTACTTATAGGATGCCTAATAGAATGAAGGAATTTCGCTTTATATCCCAACTTAACAAGGATAACATTGGTGCTTTTGAGGACATCAATGAAGAGGATAAGAAAAAGGGCATGGATTATGTATGGGAAAAGAGGAGTCTTTTCTACAAAGATTGCTTGACCCTAGGACCAAAGTATAAAGTCGATAAGGAATTTGCCCATAGGATTATACGAGCGATTGAGAAAAAGGTGATTGGTTTCTACAAAGAACATTTACAATTAGAAAGTGAAACCAACGATGAGGTCACGTAGTAACCCATGACCTTGAGTCTAGCTACAAGACTCGTAAATAAAGAAAAGCGCTTCTTGGGAAGCAACCCATGCTTTTGTGTGATTTTTATTTTGTTTGTTTGTTATTTGCTTCCGTATGCATGCTTTATTTTTATTGTTGGTAGATCATGTTTCTAAACTGAAAAGTGGAAATACTTTACTTTGTCGTTTTGGCCTAGTCTTAACTTCACCCAAAAGGTATTTTTGCAAAAGATAAGTGTAAGGGGAAACCCCAAATATGTTTTTAAGAAACAAACCGATCATGACTCTCCACAATATTAAGTGAACATGTATATTCTTAATTGTTAGAGTCAAATGCTTGTATTGAGTCATAATGAAGTTTTGCAGGATTTTCCAGGAAGTAGGACCAAGTTTTTCCAAAAATTTTCCGGAAACTTAACATAAGAATTTCTGCAGGCCACTTCTAACGGCGTCACGAGTTTACTCTTGACGGCGTCACGTGTAAAAATCTGGAAATTTTACCAGTTTTGTTTTTCTAACGGAGTTTTAAAGTTTTTGTTGAATTATTAAGTTTTATAATCTCCAGGAAATCTGCAAACTTCATTGCACAAGCATTATATCTTACTTTGTTTTCTAGGATTTAGTAACTTATGTAGATTGCCGCCGATTTTATGCGAGGTTGCTTTGTTTGTTTTCTCAGGATTTACAGGTTATGTATGACAAGAAGATGATTATTATTCTGGAAGGGAAGCTTTCATTGTTCATTTTCTTGGAGGAAGATCTAACCTGGCCACCTTATTATCCATACCGAGCGAATCAGGGGAGTATTTGATTTCATTCTTTTTACTTATTTCACTTTTACATTCTTTACTTGAACATTAGGGACAATGTTCATCCTAAGTGTAAGAGGAGGGTAAAATGATGATACCTTACAGATACACTTTCGCTTGAGTTTGTTTGTTTAATATTGGATGTGTAATAAAACTATGAGAAATACTTGGTAGTGCAATTTTAGCGCCAAATTTAAATTTTTTTACAACATTTAGGAGTGAAACTTTAGCCATAGCAAGTGTCTCATGGATAGGAGATTGTATGACTAGCACATAACCGTACTTTTCCACCCAAATATGTGAGGTTCGCCTTTAGATTTGATAGGAAAAGCATTTATTATTAGTGCTTATGAGTGTACCGGTAGCATTTAGATTCTAGAACTTGCGTTAGTGATGCATCCCGAGACCGCTAGTGAGACTACATTCGTGTAGTAGGATTTACTACATGATAAGAGGCATTAGGATCACCCTTGTGTTAAACCCGTATTATAATTACTTGACCATTTAAGTCATATTACTTGGCTAGTTAAGTCAACTAATTTTTCCCACACCTTAGCATTGTACTCATTTTTAGTACACGAAACCCCTAGTACACCCCTCCGAGCCTATCTTTTCGTTTCTAACTTTAAGCATCTTACTTAAAGGAAGAATTTGTTACACCCCACTTAAATGTACACCCAAATCGCCTTAGCCTTCCATGTATGCGCTCATTTTTAGTGCATTATTGTTATTTGTTAAACCCTAAGTTAACTATCTAATTGATTACATGGTTACTAAGTCGAGTCATATCCTTGTACATATTGTTTTGGGATGATTGGGACTCATGGGTAAAGTACTTATTTTATGGAGTAATGGGGAAGAACATCATTTATTACCCCCATATGTGCGTTAATCTTAAAAGTACTCCAAGTGTTTTGATTTTCTTAACTCGAGTCATTAGATTAGTTTAATGTAAAGTATGTAAAAATTCAAGTGTAAGGGGAATGTTCATTCCCTATGATGTATTATTTTGGATGGTAGGGTAAGAGTGTATAAAAAAAAAAAAAAAATAAAAAGAAAAAGAGAAAAAAAAACATACGGACTACCATCCCTTTTTATTCTATTTTTATTTTATGTTTTTGTTATTTTTCATTTATTAGCTTAAGTCGAGTCTAGTTTTGGCTTAGCAACGCCAAATTGTACATGTAATTAACTAAGATTGTTAACTCGCCACCAGTAAAGACTGCATATATCCAACAAAACCGTGTATTTCATATCCCTACACCTAACGTTACAACCCTTTAAAAGACCTCTTTGATAGTTTATCCTAGGTGCTTACGCCATGTGGTGGAGGTTTGATCCTTTCCCAAGCCTATGGTAATCTATTTTGCTATGACAGGTAGTGAGAGATATCTTCCGTTTCCATATTGTAATTTATACTTTATTACACCCGAGAGATGTGAGTATCTAAATACTATTTGTGAGGTGCTTGTGTATGACCTCCGTGCTTGTCTATTGGTCTTTAGTGGAACGATTATTTGTTGTAATTACTTTTATATCAGTGTTAAATGACCCCTAACTTGTATTTTGGCTAGAATAAAAGCGCATTTGCTTGAGGACAAGCAAATCTCAAGTGTAAGGGTATATGATGAGGCAAAAAATGAACCACTTTTAGGGGGTCATTTAAGCCTGGAATTGAATTTATTTGATCAAATATTGCCCTAAATCGTTCCTTTTGTGATTTTAGGTACTTTGGGAGTGAAATCTGGAAAAGGAAGCAATTCGGACGTTTTTGGAGCATAAAAGTGAAGAAAACGCCAAAGACTTAATTTTCCAAGCTGAGAACAGTGTGTGACGGCGTCAAGAGCATTTTCCTGACGGCGTCAAGAGTAAATATTATGACGATCCAGTACAGAAATAAAGGCGTCACAAGGAAGAGCCTCAAGAGTTAAATACATGACAGCCTGGAAAAACTTAATACATGACGGCGTCAGAAGTAGATCAAGGTAGTCCAAAAATTCTTTTGGCGGCGAGATGACGGCGTCACAAGATTGTTCTTGACGCCGTCAGCCTCAATTATCTATATATAGTTTTCTAATTTTCATTCATTGAAGAGAACAAGTTTTCGAGAAACCCTAAGGCCGAACCATATACGAATTTTACAGGTTTTTCAAGGGTTTTCAGCCCTTGAACCCTTGCATTTGTAATTGAGATAAGTGTTCTTTTAATTCAATCAATATGTCTATGTATTGGTTGTCTATATCTTGTTCTTGTCTTGATTCCACCATACTAGGCTAGATTTATCTTGTGTTTGCTTCGATCTAATGAAACCTAGATGTTAATTATGTGTAGATTATTTGTTTATGGTTGTATTGGATGAATGATTTCAATGTTAGGCTTAAGAAAACTGGCAGATCTCCAAATGGTAACATGCTTGAATGTCTTAGGAAACATGAACCGATGTGTACTAGGTTTTATTGGTTGTATTTAATGCATGAGTAAATTCTAATGATCCCATGTTAGGAGCTTCTTAGCCAGCTCGACATAGGAGTGAAGTAGGCACTCATAGGATTGGGGAGTTAAGTACGCCACCCCATGAATGGTATTAAGGAATACAATCCGTCATCCACGCAACTATAGCAAGTAATTAACGTGTAAAAGATATCTAGGGAGTAGTGAAATCTAAGTAAACACATTTCTCCACTTATTGTTCACAACCTTAGTTTAATGTAGTTTTATTTTCATTTCTAGTATTTTATTTTGATTGCATCCTAGTATTGGGTTAGTTGACTAGCAACTAATTCTGCCCATATCCTTCAAAACCCGAGATATTTACTTGCTTTTCATAAAATATAAAAACATAAAAATAATCATCCTTCATTTCTAGAACTAGTAATTAGGTTTTCTAATCCTAGCGACACTATTCCTAGTTGAACGATCAATCCCCCGATACTTGTCACTTTACTATACTACAACGATCAGGTACACTGCCTGGTGGGGGTTGTAAGCTTCTTGAGATCCCTCGAGAGGTAAAGCCTGGTGCAATCCCTACGCATCACATAGTCAACATGAAGTGGCCTGCAATTGAAAAGCCTTCAAGATTGCCAAAGCCACCCAAGCAAGTGTTGGGCCTTGCTTGTTCAAGAAAGCAAATTTCTTTTGATGACAAGTGAAAGCTTCTAAGGGCAAGCATGACTATGAGGGTAAAGGGAAGATTCCCATGGAGTAGCTAGTCTGAAAGTTTAGCTATTAGGTTGTGAATCCGTGTGTTTTGTGATGTTATGTTTGTGTTTTGACTCTCTGAATGGATGTACTTTGTTGTTTTTTGTTGAAATAATGAAAGTACTTTTATCTTCTTCTTTTGTCACTGAGAGAGCAAATCTTTCCACTGTTTGTACCATGATTTCCACTGTGCTTACATCCCTCTGCATACAAGTTAGTAGAAAACCATACAAACATATACAGACAATATTAGTACCTAAAAACTATCCTGCAACACTGAAAATTATTAGACATAAAAAATTTATGGGTTCACCCCGATGAAAAAATGGGATTTGAGAGGCTAGCGAATCGGAATTGTATAGGCGTCGCTTTTTGCGACCACCGAAGCGCCTTCAGCGCGCCGCAGAGCCCTGCGGCGTCTTAACATTCCAATACCTGTCACCAAGTACTGAAACCTACCCACATCAAGCCCTTTTTTAATAAATCGGCATAGTTGTCATCAGTATGAATTTTGACAACTTTAATAAGCTTTTTCTCATAACAATCTCTAATAAAATGATGTCTAATTTCAATGTGTTTAGTTTTAATATGTTGCAGAGTATTTTTAATAATGCATATGGTACTACTATTGTCTATATAGATAATGGTGTTCATGAAATTGTACCCATAATCCAACAATTTATTCTGAAGCCATAAGATCTGAGCACAACAGCTAGCAGCAGCTACTTATTTTGCTTTAGTGGTTGAAGTAGCCACCATTGTTTGTTTCTTGCATTGCATGACACCAATCTACATCCAAGAAATTGACATCCACCTGTAGTTGACCTTCTATCCAAACTTCCACCAGCATAATCACTATCTGAGTATGTGATCAATTCCATAGGGGATTCTCTAGGATACCACAATCCTAGATTAGGATATGTCTTCAAATACCTGAAAATCTTCTCTATTGCTGTCATATGTGATGTCTTTGGAGTAACTTGAAATCTTGCACAAGCACATACAACAAACATAATGTCTTTTCTTGATGAAGTGAGCTACATCAGGGAACCAATCATAGATCTGTAAGTGTGCACATCAACATCTGCTCCACTAGCATTCTTCAACAATAGATGAGTAGTCTTATCAGCAGGGGTATTTGAAGGTTTTGCATCAGTAAATTTGAACTTCCTTATAATCTCAGCCACATATTTGTCTTGACTGATAAAGATGCCATCTTTCCTTTGTTGTACTTGCAGTCCGAAAAAGAAAATAAGTTCTCCCATAGAACTCATTTGGAATTCATCCTTCATCAACTTTTCAAACTCTTTGCACATCTCTTGTCTAGTAGATCCAAAGATGATATCATCAACATAGACTTGAACAAGTAGAATATCACCTTTGTCTTTCTTAATGAACAAAGTTTGGTCAATCTTTCCTCTATGAAACCCATTATTCAACAGATTAGTAGCTAAGGTTTCATACCACTTCCTTGGAGCTTGATGTAAGCCATAAAGAGCCTTAACAACTTTATACACTTTATTAGGGTGTTGAGGATCTTCAAAGCCTGGAGGTTGAGAGACATAGACCTCCTCATCAATCTTTCCATACAGGAAGGCACTCTTAACATCCATTTGATAGACAGTAAAGCCCATAAAGGATGCATAGGCTAGAAACAATCAAATAGCCTCAATCCTTGCAACAGGAGCAAAAACTTCTTCATAGTCAATACCCTCCTCTTGAGTGTATCCTTGAGCAACTAATCTAGCTTTGTTCCTGATAACAATACCTCTTTCATCTTTCTTGTTTCTGAAAACCCACTTATTACCAATCACCTTCATTTCATCAGGCAAATCACAAAGAACCCAAACCTTCTGAAGTTTGAATTGCAACAATTCCTCTTGTATTGCCTCAACCCAGCTAGATTCTTCTAAAGCCTTATAAACACTTTTAGGCTCCACTTGTGATAGAAAACAGAAAAACAAACATTCATTCTTGTTCTTGTGCTTCTTGAACTCATAAACTTCACTAATGAACCCATGAGCATCATCTTTCTTTGTCTGCCTTCTTGTCTTGACACCTGATTGTAACTCACCAATAACATTTTCAAGTGGATGCACTTTATGAATTGAACTCTATGATGTGCTAGGAATATCATATGTTGTTGGCATGTTAGAGATCTCTACATCATCACTGGGTGATTCCTGAGTTGAATTTTCCACATTTGGACCATCAGTGGAAACTTCTGTTGTAGCAGTAGGAATTGAATTACCACTGCTAGCAGGAATTTCTTTATTCAAAACATCAAAATTCACAACATTTGCATCACTATCCTTTTCAGAATTCTTTGAAGGTTGTGAGTCTTTATTATTGTCAGCAAAGTCCCAAAGTGGCATAACAATTTGATCTTTATCATCTTCATCATCTTTGCAAGATTCATCTTCATCAATGAATTCTTCTGATTCTTCAAGATTATTCTCTCCTGTACCTGAGGTAATGGGTACATAATTCATTGTATTTGATAATGTCTTAAGATCAAATAACCATTCTGGTCCTGAACCTGCTATGTTAGTTTTATTTTCAAGAAACTCAACATGCAAATTCTCTTCAATCTTCTTTGTTCTTAAGTTATAGACTCTAAAAGCCTTGCTAACCATAGAATATCCAACAAAGAAGCCTTCATCTGACTTTTCTTCAAACTTTCCCAGATGATCAATGGTATTGAGAATTTTAACATGACATCCAAATGGCCTCATAAAATCCAAAGTTGGGGGTCTTCCTCTGAATAGCTCATAAGGTGTCTTGTTCTTTGTTTTCACCACTAAAACCCTGTTCTGTATATAACAAGCAGTGTTAACTGCTTCAGCCCAAAAAGTCACTGGTAGCTTAGAATCAGCTAACATGGTTCTAGCAGCCTCAATTAGTGTTCTGTTTCTTCTTTCAGCAACTCCATTTTGTTGTGGAGTTCTTGCAACACTAAATTCTCTCTTAATACCTTTGTCTCTATAGAAATCATCCATAACTTTGTTCTTAAACTCTGTCCCATTGTCACACCTGATGATCTTGATCTTCTAATCAACTTGGTTTTCAACTTCAGTGATGAATGTCTTAAGGATGCCAGTGGTTTCATCCTTGGTTCTTAAAAAGAAAACCCATGTAAATCTATGAAAGTTATCAGTTACAACATGACAATACTTCTTCAAATTTATGCTGCTCACTGATGTAGGGCCAAACAAGTCCATATGCAGCATGTAAAGTGGATGATCAATTGAATTATATGCTTTGGTCTTGCATGAAGCTCTGTGTTGCTTGCCTTTAAGACAGGCAACACATGTTTGGTCATTTTCAAATCTCTTCTCTGGTAAACCTCTGACTAGACCATCTTTCACAATCTTGTTAATGGTCTTGAAATTAGCATGACCAAGTCTTCTGTGCCAAAGCATGGATTCATCCAAAGTGGCTTTTGCAAGCAAACAAGTAACATCATTTTTAGCCACTATATTCTTCATGTCTATGCTATATAGATTGCCTTTTCTAGGGATTTTAAGCAAAATATCACTTTCATCAGGGAGCTTATAATCCTTAGATAAGATATAGCATTCATCTTCTGTGAATAGAACTCTACGTTTCTTGTCACACATTTGTGACACACTAAAGAGATTGTACTTGAGTTCTTTCACATAATACACATTGGTGAGTGCTTATTCACTCACTATTATTTGATCAAAAACCGGACTAATGAGACCAAAAACTAACCAATTATGCCAAATATACGTTGTTTTTGTGTTTTTGAATATGCAGGTACGGATATGAAAGAAATGGACAAAAATCATGGAAAACGGATAAACACGAGCACAAGAGTAGGAAAAGGTCAGAAAGTCTAAGCTGGAAATCTGGGAGTCAAATCTGAGCTTTAAAGTCAACTTTGGACCCTGAAGAATCTTACTTTGTCAAGTTCAGTCCTTGGTAGAATTTACAATTATGACAAGATCAGCCCTTGGATTTTAGCAAAATGCAAAATTGGTCCTTGATTATTATTATTACAAAATCTGAAAACCAAATCCAATATCCAGCCATAGCCCAATCCACAAAAATAATTACCCAAGCCCATTCCCAAAACTCCCTTGACCCGGCCCATCCATACCTTTGGTCAAATACCCAAAACCACGGGTCAAACAAATAAAAATAATATTACCCGTACCTTTACCCGCCCCCCAAATTACCCCTCATTCCCAGAATCCACTATTCACCGTATGAACCCTAATTACTAATTCACCAAATTTACCACAATTAAGGGCTTAAACGTCAGATCAATCAAGCTTCTAGAAGTATTGGTGATGTCAGAGCGTGTCAGAAGCCAAAGAAACACAGATATGGTCATATGGCAGATCCTCATTGGTCCATACACGTCACAAATATTGATCTGAGGGTAGATATTGATTGGGAAATGATGAGAAGAGATCAAACGGCTCAGGATTACTTTGAAGAAACACAAGCACACGGATTTCCAGCTTGGCAATCCCTGACCTCTAACTCTCATTCCTCCTATAAATAGATAGATTTGTAGCTTAGTTTGTGTGGAGCTTTGAATAGCGAAGCTCTGCCAAAATTTCGTTATTAGTGTAACTTCGTTTCAATTGTACTCTTTAATTTTTGTAATGAAATCAGTTTATGTTTTATAAAGTTAGTTTGTTGTTTACTGCTTATCATTCAGCTTAAATCTCTTTAATTTTCAGCTTATTTCAGTTTATTAAGCATTTCATTCATTTCTTACTTTCAACTCAATTTAGTTCTTATTCAAAAGTTTTAAAAAAAATCAGAAAATCATAAAATATAGAAACTTGGGTTCATTATTTCATTTAGTTTGAAATTTAGCTTATTCAGTAGTATATGAGTTCATTTCAGCTTGTTAGCTTTCAGTAAGTTCATTGGATAGTTAAGTCAGTCAATAGTGGTCAACTGTTAATTGATCCTGTGAAGCTGAGGTATTTTGGATAAGCGTGGACAGACCTGGAAGGTTCTGCCTATCCTTGAGATAGGCTTGCATAGTGAGCCCCCTCTGTTCTAGCTGAGGGGGATTCCTTTGGTAATTTCTGTTTCAACCTTCTCTATTTGAAGTATCTGATTTAGATTGATAGTTGCATAAGAGTACTGTTTCATTGATTTGTAGGTATAATTGTTGTTATAGATCTATAGTTTAGCTTGTTTTACCTTAGTAGTTATTTGTTTGCTTAAATCTGAGTTAGTTTAAGCTTCATTTGATCATATTTTCTAGTAGAACTGAGTTGCTAGTGGATCTGTGTATTTTGTTTCATTGACTGAACTGGTTGAACTTGTGGGTAATTTGCTCCTATTCTGAGTAATTTGATTGAATTGAGTAGTTTTAGTAGTAATTAGAAGTTTTAATATAGTAGTTGTAGTTTAACTGATAGAAACATGGGTGTTTGGATCTGCTCATTACTGGATGTTCTAGTTTATAGTCTGTTGTTGTTTCTGCATGGTTAGTCCACTCTAGGTTAGTATAGGTTAGTTTTTGCATTTTATAGGTAGTTTATTCCATAAAAGTTAAAGTTAGCCTAAGCATCCACTTTCGCCTACACTTTAGTAATCTGTTTATGCTTAACTGGTTCATCTGCTAGAATTTATGTTTTTGATTGTGTTTTTATTACTTAAACCAGTTAAATATACATCTATTAATGAGTTTAGGATAGTTTAAATTAGATTTAGTCAAAGTCTTTTATGCATATTAATAGTCAATAATTGCATCAGATTGTTTGCTTACTTGTTCTCTGCCATCTGATCTAGGCAGCTATTGAGGTAGTAATTGTA
This sequence comes from Artemisia argyi, assembly GCA_030686995.1. Classification (NCBI taxonomy): domain Eukaryota; kingdom Viridiplantae; phylum Streptophyta; class Magnoliopsida; order Asterales; family Asteraceae; genus Artemisia; species Artemisia argyi. The sequence goes on along the minus strand of CM060704.1, from coordinate 109,003,186 downwards.
GGTTTTAGAAAGGGCTTTTGCTATTCTTGGAATCTCAGCTTGGTATCCTAACATTTGTCCCCTTAATTTTCTGGATTAGAACTTATTAGGTATAGCTTATTGGACCTGCTTATTCAGGGGTTGAGACTAGGATCTGTTTTTGTTCATAGGCTGCTTTAGCTTATTTGAGCTTGTGCTTGTGATTTGTTTTCTCTTCTGAGTTGCTCTAGTTGTATTTGAGCTATTTCAATTTGTGTTTTGCTCCTAGATTTATCTGAGTGCTTATTTGCTTATCATTAGCTTACCTTGGTTGCTTATTAGCTTGCATTCACTGCTTCTGTGTTATCTCTGTTCTCATATGAGTTTTCTGAGCTTATTTTAACATAATACATCTGTGGTATCATTTTGGTTAACTTTTGTGGCAAGTGCTTATTAATAAGCACTTGCCATAAGCTGTTTCTGTGCTTATAAGCATTTATGCTTATCTTTTTCTTTTAAAAATTTTTCTGCAAGCTCATTATAATATTCTAGATTTTCTGTGAATTTTTCATAATTTTCTGAGTTGATTTGATATTTTTCTTCACTATTAATCATTTTTAAATCATTTTTTAAATAACAAAAATCCAATAAAAATCAGAAAAAGCTTTTAAAAATACAAAAATATTTTTAGAAATTCTTTTATAATATTTTAGATTTTTCAAATTAGTTTTTATTATTTTCCCATTATTTTTCACATTTTCTTTTATTTTTAATTACTATTTAATTACAAAAATAAAAAAAAAATTCTTCGAAAATAAATAAAAAGTCAAAAAAATATTTTTCTTTTTCTTAAAATTCTTTTTAATAGTTTAAGATTTTTAGAAAATTGTTTTACATTCGTAGGATCATTTTTCAATAAACGTTGCGTTTTAAATAATGCGGTTGCATTTCCGTTTTCACGTTTTTGACTTTTGTGCATAACTAGCTTGTACTTTGTGCATAATTCATTATTTCATTTCATATTTTGATTTCACAATCACTTTTTCACTATTCACTTACACTACACGATTTCCAATTCGATTATTCGATATTCCATTCGAACCTTTGTTGGGAGAACGACCCGAGAATTACTTGCACGAGTATTTCTTCGGAATAATTATATACTATAATTTGACACGCATCACACATTCTCAAAGTCCAAGTTTCCAGCCTTGATTGTTCCTTTGCCAGAAACTTTGCCAACAATACCACCTCCAAAGCTGACAAATTGTCCATCATAAGGTTTGAAATCCGAAAGATAGGACTTATTGCCAGTCATGTGCCTGGAACATCCACTGTCTGAATATCCTTGATCTTCTTTAGGTTTTGAATGTTCCTGCACATAAAATAAAGGAATTAGTTCCTTTTGGGGACCCAAGCCACAAATGACTTGGATCTGCCTCGTGTATCAATATAATTATATCTGTCAAAGGTCATTGATACACCATTGGGATTGTTTGAGGTGATAGATCCTTTTGGTTTCCATTCCCAACGTGCTGAGGCCTTAACAGCATTTCCCACATTTACCCTTTTGTTGTTTACAGAACCACCAGTGGAAACTTTTGGCCTTGCAGTGGTAACTGCTGGCTTAGTAGTGGCAACTGCTGGTTTTGAAATTTTAGGTACCCACTTGTGGTTATAGTAAACTTTCTTTTCAAAATAGGTCTTTTTCCCTGTTTGTGCAGATTTAACAAAAGTTATAATAGGTTTTGCACTCTTAAGAGGGGACTTAGGGTAAACTCTGTTTATATTTCTGGCAGTGGCAACTGCTGGTTTTGCAGTGGAAAGAGTTTTGATGCCAGAATTTAACAAAACAGATCTGGGAATTATCTTGCTTAGTGGATTTGGGTGAGTAAAGTTATTAGCATTGTTTCCATTCACCCTGGTATTCCCAAAAACTTCCCTTCTACCCATGTGTTAGTTACAATTATAATGAAGATGTTCAAAACTATCACATATATAACAAGGTTTGTTGTTAAACACAAAGTCACTACCAAATTGTCTAGATTTAACATGATTCCAACTCCTCTTGTTCCCCCTAGGAGTTGTTGACCTACTTCTGTACAACTCAGCATATCTAGTAGTGGGCCTAGGATTATTAGTTTGTGTTCTAGGCTTCTCTTTGACAACTTCAAGAATACTCTTTTTAACTTCCACATGAACACTCTCTGGAACACTAGTTTTAGACTCAACATTCAAACATTCATCTTTAAGTGATGAGTCACTAGCACTATCAAATGTATCCACCTCAACCTGAACCCTCTCACTAGCAACTTCTTTAACAAATTTTAGGCCATAGGTCATGGTTGGTTCCTGAAACTCTTCTAACCCTGTGTGTGCTAAGTCAATACCAGGAGGTGATGGAACACCTCTTAGGGGTGGTGGAACTGTTTTATATCCTACTCCTGATTTGGCTTTATTTACTACTTGGGCCTCCCAAATTTTGTCAATACACTTGGATTGATGATCTAGTGTATTACAAGTTATCTGAATATTTTCATTGGCCTTTTTAACCTTCTCTAACTCTTCTCTAAGGGTCTTATTCACAGCAACCTTATAATCTAAGTCTCTTTTTAAAACAACAATATCATCATTGAACTTAGCTTCATTGGCTCTATAATGCTCTAATTGTGCTTCTAAAACAGCAAGACCTCTTTTATGATTTGCTAAGTTATAATTAGTTTGATTTAACTCTAGCAATTGTTCATCATATTGTTCTTTAAGTTTCTCATAATCTTTTAAGGCCTTACAAGTTTCAGAACAAGCATTATTAATTTGTACCTCAGAGTCAGAAAAAGCCATAAGTGCAAGCTCAGTAGCAATCATTGCAGACTCTGAACCATCTTCTTCATCCTCAGCCATATAGCTCTAATCATAGCTCACTCCATCAATGGCCAATAGCACCTTTGGTTCTTCAGTTGTAGGTTCTTTCTTCTTGTCCTGCTTATACCAAGTTGACCTGTTATCAGGCTTCTTTGGTTTCCTGCATTCCTTGGCAAAGTGCCTCTTCTTATGATAGTTGTCGTACTCCACTTTCTTTTTATCAAAACCTATAGTTTCATTGCCATTAATGGTGATCTTCCTACCAGTCTTCCCTTTCCACCTCAATTCCAAACACTGTGAGTTGAGTAACAATCTTTTGAAGCCTTGTGAAGATGCTGTCAATAGATTCATTACTTGTTGAACCAAAGTTTTCATAAGTCTGTTTCAACAAGGTCTTCTGTGTCTTTTTGGTGGAATCATTACCACTAAAAACATTGCAGATCTCCTCAAATAAAGTTTGTGCAGTCTTGTACTTGCTGAAAGCTAGAATTTGATCTCTGGGAAGTGTCATCAACAGCAAGCCTCTGGCCTTCAGATCATTCTTCATCTGAAGTCTTTCATCATTTGTGACTGGTCCAATGTTGGTCTTTAGTACTACCTTGCCATCAATTGTCTCTGAGGTAGTACCAGGTTTGAAAGAATTTCCAAACATAATGATCTCCTAAAGTGCATAGTCTTGCACTATAAAGAATTGTTCGATCATTAGCCTCCACATTTCATAGTCATTCAACTTAAGCTTGGGAAGCTTAGCAGCAATGTTGGACTGACTAGTTTCTGTCTCCATTGAATCTTCTGAGTGAACTTGGGGTCTTCTTGTTAGGTCACCATTTAGTAAACACAAGTATAATGATAAGAGAAATGAGATGAGAATGAGAGTGGGATGATTATGAGAAATTTGAGAAAGTGAAATGCAAGAGTTTCCTTAATGTTTTCAAATAACCAACCAAGTTTACAAATGCCTAAGACTAGTATTTATAGGAAAGGAGCTAGGGCAACATTCCTACTCCTTCCCTTTACATGAAACGTATGGGCTTGAGGCCCATGGACCTCATTCTTAAGCCTAGTAAACTTAATACAAAATGTAAATGGAAGTAAATAATAACTAAGCAACCTAGCATTATTACAAATGACCGAGACTTCATAAAATAGTAAAACTATGGTTCCAACAATCTCCCCCTAAGGGTCGGTCATCATGGTTGCTTGACGTCTTCGTCTTAATCTTTGACTTTCATAGCTTTAGACGTCTTCAGAAATGATTAGAATAATGATGGATATACTTTGCTCTTTGTCTTTGTTCTTTGATGATGTTGTAGTGATTATGTTATGAAGTAATCTGCCGTTCGTCACTCCTGCGTCTGTGGTGGTTGTCCGCCATTCCAACATGCTCATACATCTTTTGAATTCTGACTTATACATGCACGTAGTCCCTTTCTTTCACTAAAGATCTTTGGTCTTTATACTTTGTAGATTCTTCTTTTTGGCGTAGAATCTTACTTTGAACTTTGTGTTGCTTTGATCTTTGAGGGAGCTTTTGATGATTGCAAGATGCATGTATGAGCATGTGGAATCCGTCATCATGGAAGTGAGGTACCTGCGAGTAGACAGTTAGCAATAAATCACCGGTACTTACGGATAAGGAATTAGAGCTCGTCAACAGCATAGTGTGAAGACTCGTTCTAATCCTTATCCAGGCCGTTCCCATATCAGATACTCCCGAAGGAGCTTACGAGACCTACTAGGTAGCTCAATGACTGGGTGAGTCGCTGGGGATCACTCCACGACTGTAGACCGTAATGGAACCACCGCAAACACTAAGCGTAACCCTTGTGGGGTTACCGAAGTGACCTGCTGTCAGGGCTGTTTGATGTTGACCCTGACAGGATTTCCGTTCAATCATTGAGAAATACTTATGTATTCCTCTCATAAACGTTCTAGGAAGATTGCTAAGATCTGCGAAGGACTCGATAGCTTACAACTGATGCCCATTGATGTAGAACACCAGTTGCAGAAATACTAAGTGTTCCTAAGAGATCTTTGATGTATCTCGAGGCTCTAGACTCTATAAGTGCACACCTAGGTTTCCTATGCGGAGACTGGGGAGGTGTCTCCTGCTTCAATATCAACCGTCTCTAAGAGATAGGTCGATAGGTTACGCGGGTTCCCCGTGAGAATGAAACAAGCTCTTTTAAGAGAACTTGAGTGGTTAAGAAGGTTTAGTGCATTGCGTCACTGGGTCCATGACGACTTTGTCTTCAATACCGGTGTTGTCTTTTGCAACAACCAGTAGCATACGTATTGAACCCGGTGTCTGCCCTAAGGTTGAACATATGGAGGGCTATTTCTTTTCACCCTTTACTTTACTTTTCCTTTTAATTCTTCAACTCCTTCTTTCCCTTTCATTCTTTTCTCCTTTTTTCGTATCATACCTAAGGACTTCTAATTCTAACTATGGGAGATGTCCTTGGGTAGATCCCTCCGGCTCTGGCGGATCACAGGACTGATATTCCTATCTTAATCACCTTATAACTCCGACAGTAGCCAAGAAACCTTTGATTGAAAAATCTCTCAAAGTGTTTGTGATAATCAAATATTTTGGTTAACACTTTGAGAGTTTTGTGTACACTTTTGAAGGGCTCCCCCTGCACATGTGCTCATAAGTGTTTAATAAATTTGCACATGCGGGAGGAGCAAGCACTTTTGAATTGATCCACTTTCCGTGAGCAAGACCGATTCGAGACACGCTTACATCACTAGATAAACTAGCTTGAAATTATTACCCGGCCTGATCAAGTCCACAGAAAGTTTCTCGAGATGGTACTTTTCTACTAAGACATATCCTTTTCGAGACACGCTTACGTGGCTAGTTAAAGAGATACATAGTCAGCTTTTAGGTGACTACTAGCTCTAGTAACTAACTTGATGTTATTACCCGTCGAGGATAAGTCCTTTCGATGTTACTAACTTGTATTATCTCGTCAATTCCTGGGTTAATACTGAGTCTAGCTCGCACATGATACAACTTAAAGCTTTGACTTCGTATGTTTTAATCACTTTTTCATTTTCTCCCCCTCAAAAATAGCATACAAAATGGTGTTTTTGACAAACTTTAAGATTAAAATATGCCTTTTGAGTCTTACGGGGAGATTCATCAAGAACTTTTGATTTAGAGCAAAGTATTTTTTGTTTTGACAAGTGCTCCCCCTCAACAAGTGATTAGGTCTTATTGAGGTGAAATACTTGTCCTTTTGAGCAGAATTATGAAAAATCATAAATGTTTGATTAATTCTACTCAAAAGTAAGAAGCCTTCGCTCCTTATGTTTAGGATTGAGGCACTGATGCGTACCTCAGGGTCCTTTCATTACACGTTCGGGTTGTACACTGTAATGCGTGCACAAGCCATAATGGAAAAAATGATTCAATCAAATGAACTAATTGATAATTAAAAATTTATGACCAAATGTACCAAGTTATTCTTCGTCTGGAAGTGGAGCATTGAAGTTAGTGAACTTAGGTTCTGGTCTTTCGAAGTTTCTGACTGGAAACGATGGTCTAGCACCGATGTAGCTTTCCAGTCGTCTGATCTGTTCCCGTCGAAATAACCGTTCTTCAATCTTTAAGACAAAGTTACGAACTTGTCTTCTGGAGCTGGATTTCCATCTAGGTTGTTCCCCCTTAGCTATCTTACGGCGATCATCATTCAACCTTTTGACAAGCCCATCACGAACTGATTTGAGTGTAACATCACAGAATTTGTGTACTTCATCGAACCTCATGAAGCTTTGTAGCTTTTTGCTGTTGATGTAGGTGAAACCAAATGGTTCTTGGATGAGAGTAAACTGTGGTGTGTCATAGAGACCATCAAAGTAGAATTGTGGCTTTGTCAAATTGATCTTTTGTTGGTAACTTTCCACTCCAAGCTGAAGATCTTCCACTCTTTCTTGAACAATCAGTCGTCGGATGTAAAGAAGTAGCGATGCCATGAAGTTGTACTGAACGTCTCTATCGAATCCGCGCATTCTACTCTGAACCTTTTCAAGATACATATCTTCAATGTCATTGAGATTAAGGTTGGGAAAGTCGGCTTCGGAGAACTTGTACTTCTTTTCATCTTGTCGTTTAACAACAATTTCACGCATGAATAAGTAGTTAAACCGTTTCGACTGCTGAATCTCCAAGATAGCGATGATCTTTGATTTCTGCTTCATATTTTCCAATGATGTCTCTCCTAATCTGCTTGTATAACCGAGACGACGACGATCAGGCCAATGTTGAATTCCGTGTAGAGCATCTCTGTCGTAAGCTACGATGGAGTTGCTGAAAATACGGGTAGTTTCTTCAATGGCTGGAATTTCGTATCTAGCGGCTGGTACTGAGATTGTGAGTGAGGAAGCATATTTCTTCTTGGATATCTCTTGAGTGAGCTGGATGTTACGAAGATCTTTGTTGAAGAAGAAGCTGTAAGGTATCTTCGGTTTGTTAGGAAATCCTTTCAACGGTAATGGTTTGGTCCAGTCGGTGAACTAAGGTTTTTCATGATTCTTGGAACTTAGATCGATATTCTCTTCAGGATTTAACCAGTCAAAGTCGGCAGACATTGCACTAGCTATATTCTGCATGTGATATTCGTATTCGACTTTGTTTCCAGATCTTTTCTTGAGGAATTCTTGTGCATCCCTATTGATTCTCCTAAGCTCCGCCTTTGTGAGTTTGTTGATGTGAAGATCCTTCATAATGACCTGGGTGAACTGAAGAGTGTTACCAGGAAGAGGTTCTTCTTCTTCCAGAGGAGGTTGAGCTTGGACCATTTCTGTCAGCCAATCATTCTGAGGATTGTCATCATTGTCGAGCCATGAATGACGTGTTTTCTTCTTGGATTTCTTAGACTTGGATACAACATCTTTGTCTTTGGCTTTGGACGGTGATGATGGACCAGCATGAGAATCATGAGTAGGTGGAGCACGGTAATCGGTGTCATGTTGATCTTGGAAGTCATCAGTTTGTTCCATGAACATTTCTTCATCTTCGGTTTGACCTTTACCAGTAGCTGATGGTTGTTGTTGAGTTCCAGGAGGGGTGGAGTCCTTTTGTGGTTGTAGAGAGGATGAGGGACCTGTTCCAGACTTAGGTTTCTTGCCTTTGGAGTTTGGGTCAGGATCGTCATCTTTTCTTGTCCGTTTTCGGGATCCAGCAGCATCTTTGCATGACTCTTTTGACATATAAGCTACCATAGCATCATACAGGCCTTTTTCTTCAGCTGTCTGTGTGATTTTGGTGGCAAGGTTGTCGAAGATTTTGACAAGCATGTCATTGAGGGACAATTCTTGGACGGTTGGAGCCACAGTAGAAGATTTTGCGGTGTGAAGCGTGAAGGGTGTAGTAGACAACATTTTCTTCGTAACACTTCTAATTCTGTGATCCAAGTTGTCATTGATTGGTTTGAGAAGGTTTGCAACTTCAGGAGTGATCATCTCGACCAGATTATCAGTGAGAAAATCATGTGTTGCAGTTCTGATAAAACCTTCGTAATCAGATTTCAAGAACTTGTCAATCAGCTGCGTAGAATCCTGGAATTCCTCAACTTGTTTAGTAAGTTTGGTAACCATGTTGGTGAGTTTGTTCACTTGCTCCTGAAGATCAACTTGTTGTTTTGGTTCATTGATCGAATGCTGTTTAGATGCGGTTTCAGAAGGTGTGGGTGATGAGTGCTCTGGTGATGATTCGGACGAAGACTCGTTGTGAGAGTCTGAAGAAGATGCGGGAGGAGTCGGATCCTTTGGTGGAGAGTCTTGTGGAGGTGGAGGTTGTGCTGAGGAAGTCTGCTGAGAAGATGACTTAAGAAACATGTTGGTGTCGAACGCGTTCTTCTCTTCGTTTTCCTTTCGACGACGTTCCTCTGCTTCCTCTGCTTCTCGTGCAAGAAACTCTGGAGTAATAAGATATTCATGTTCCTGATCCGAAGCTAAGTTCTCTTGACCGCCAACATTCTCCTCTAAAGTAGCAGTCTCAGTCATGTGGACATCTTCAGTCTTGTCTGTATCCTTAACGTTGTCATCAGGTTGTGGAGCTGATTCTGACGTTGTTGGAGGAACCATACTGCTTGTAGCCCCTACATGTTCTGACTGATCGATAGGTGGTGGTGTTGGAGGGTGTGATAGAAGTCGGCTTTCAAGACTTGCTTTTCTCTGTTCTTTCCTAAGCTGCTTTTCTTCATCTCTAGTGTCGACAACTATACTCTTGAGTTTGCGTTTATCGACCAACGGTTCAACGATTGGTTCGTCTTCATCATCATTCGGCTCATTGATAGTGACTCCTTTTCTTCTCCTTGTCTCTTCTTCATAAGTTTCAAGACTTTGTTGTACGGCAATCTCTGTTGCAGGAAATCCTTCATCAGGTGCTCTGTATCTCAGTTCATAGTCTGGTTCTTCTTCATCATATTCAGAAGGTGGAGGAGTAGGTTCATCCCGAATAAAGTATTCAGGAGTTGCCTTCTTCTTTGGTTTGGTAGCAGGTTTAGGTTTGGATGTAGGTTTAGGTGTGGTAGTAGTCTTGGGTTTTGCCATTGTAGCAGACTTAGATCTTGTATGAGGTGATCCAGTGGTGCTCGTGGTACTCCCAGACTTTACACTTCCTTTGCTACGAGTCTTTATTGTTGCTTCTTCCAGTTCCCCTTTGTAAGCCAGATCATACAACTTGAAGTTCGCCCTTTTCTTAATGTTGTCATTCAGAAGGTATTCGGGAATCCTCATTCCTTTGATCTTGGTAGAGGAAGTGGTCGATTTGATGAATAAGGTGGTGAAGTCGTCCTCGAAGAGGTGCTTCGGCTCATTAGGATCAGCCATCCTCTTGATGAATTCTGGAGAACTTTTGCAGAGATGTTCAATGATAAGCTTGGTGAATCTTGTGAATGGTATCATAGTCTTCACACGGTCGGTCTGAATACTGTAGACGATATCATTCATGATAGGAACTGCAAAGTCAATCGGTGTCAGAGTCACCATTCCCCAGAATGTTTGCAGGTGTTCGAGCCTTGGATGTTCATGACCACTTTTCCTTCCAGATATAGATCTAACAACCAACAAACAGAATGTTCTCCAAGGCTGAGGGATATACTTGACATTAAATTTGGAAAGCTTGATTAGAGGTTCATCATCATCAACCTCATATCCTAATTCAATGAAGAAGTCAAGAAGTTCCAGGTCAGGTAGTATCGGAGCAAATTCGTTGTCAGTTTGTGGCATGAGAAGGGCTGTTCGAAGAACGTCATGATCTACAGAGTAATCTTGGCCATCTAAGGTAACAGTGAAAGACTCATTATCCAAGTTGGCCTGAGCAGTAAGCCAGAACTGATGAAGGTAGAACAGTGGAACTGAAGTAGAGCAGGTGAGAAGTGGTTTGCATGGATGTGCCAGTAGGATATCTTTCACAATCTTGCATGATTTCTCTGTGATATTCAACTTGTTGAAATCAACTCGGGGGTTGTTGTTGCCAAGCGTGACATGGTAGTTCTTGGGAGTGTTGTCATCCAAGGTGAGTAATGGAAGAGGTTGTTCTGCGACGTTCTCAGTGTGTTCAGCCATGTTTATCTGAAAAGTATCACCATAAACCAAACATCCAAATTTGTTATGTGTTAGCACAGTTTAGAGTTTGGATACAGATATCTACTTGAAACAATTAAGCACAAATGCGTCATTTAGTAATGAGTCAAATAATGCATATGGCAAATAAGCACAACATGACATGCACAGTTCACAACTACATCACATTACACAACAATAATGAATCACACCAATGAAACTTTATTGACAAAGTGACTTTCTCGAAAAAATTCCACATAACTGCCATTTATCGAGATTTCTTACTTTTCGGAAAAAAATTGATGTTATCGAAAAAAATGCTTTTAACAACTTATCGAGAAACTGGTGAACCATTATCGAGAAAGTGTCATCTTCGAGAAAAATTGACTTTTATCGAGAAAAGTTGTCGAGATCTTTCCTATATAAGTTTTTGCGATAAAACATTAAGTTATCGAGAAACCATATAAAATTAATTTCGATAAACCTATATTTCGAGAAATTGAAGATTTCGAAAAAATGGAGTTCCCAGAAAGATTTCGATAAATGAAAATTTATCGAGAAAGTGATTTCTCGAAAAATTTCCTCAGAATATCGAGAAATTTTATTTTATCGAGAAACCATAGTTTGCGATAAAACTTTCGAGAATCTGATGATTTCGAAAGATTTTAGCTCAAAGAAGGATTTCGACAAAACAAATTTCGAAACAAACTGAGTAGACCAATTTTATCGAGAACTTGAGTTTCTCGATAATTTTTGAAAGATTTCGATAAAACACAGATTTCTCGAAAACATTCTTATACAAGAATATAATCGAATGATCATGAGATTACACCTACGTATTCTTCACAAATCACGTTTCCACTGATATTGGCCTGTCACCAAGGTAGATTAACCATTCTTTAGGCAAACACAAAGATTTCGATATTAAATCATGACCATGAATTCCGATAACATGAAGAATTTTGAGACAACTGAGTATCATGGGTACTAGCAAATCACAACGGCCATTAATGACACATATCACATAATATAACACATGAGTCATGATAATCTCGATAAAATTCTCGAACGAGGTAAACAAGGTATATCGAGAATCATGAACAAGGGTGAAAAACATCCTAGCAAGATAGAAAATGCACATTAGAGACCAAAGAAGCAAATCCCACCACAAAACACAACCCAATAATCACAGAAGTTCATAAACCCATTTCGACCCAATTTAAAGAATTCGAAAAAACAAGGAAACATGATGGAATGTGGTAATGTCCGATGAGCATGTGTTAGAAACAATCATAGCACCTAAACCCTATCAAGAATTACACACCACAGCATGTTAATAGCATTTTTCGAAAAACCTAACCCTAGTTCTCGACATCAAGAAATCACAAGATCGAACCGTTGAAAGACCAATTAATCAAGAACCTATGTTTGTAATGCACTAGTGATAACATAGGAACTTACAATTTAAAGATCAAGGTTGTGGTTAGCTCGAATGATTTTGAACCGTGGGTTTAAGAAAAGGGTTTTAGGGGTTTAGTAGTTTTGAAATTGTGGTGTTTTGGTTTGTTTTATTTATTTTGAAAAAGGTTTGATTTTAGTCACTTTTAGTCCTTATACTTTTATAAGAAACAAGTTAGTGTCCTAAAGTTTCTTGCAAACCATAAGTACCATTAAGATATGCCTAACTTATGAAGATAAAGTAACAAATGAGACAAAGTGACGTAAAAGAAATCGTCCACACATTCTGAAGAACCGTAAAATACGAGAAACATGCAAGTATACCAATTAAAATTTGGTAAAAGATTTAAGCGTGACTCCCCCTCAACACTTGTAAAGTATGAACAAGGTGTTCAATGGAAGCGATATACTTGCATTTTTTTTTTTTTTTTTTTTAAGTAAAATATGGAAAATCTTTTTGTGTTTTGATTAGTTTATAGGAAAGAAAGAAAAAACAAACTATTATACAAAAGATAGTAGTGATGTTTGACGATCAGTGGTATTTTAAAAACTTTTCCAGATCCTCTCGTGTCAAACATCTCATACCAATTTGGTGGACTAGACTAGCAAATCTGGATGGTGCCAGAGATTTGGTAAGTAAGTCTGCCAATTGGTACTCAGTTCCAACAAAATAAAGTTCAACTGTACCCCTTTCCACATGCTCTTTGATGAAATGATATCGGAGATCGATGTGTTTGGATTTGCAATGATGCACAGTGTTGCAGGAGATAGCAATCGCACTCTTTGAATCACAGTAGATAGGAATCTTGTTGAATAGGTAACCATAATCTTTAAGTTGTGATCTCATCCAAATAACTTGAGCGCAACAAGCAGACATGGCTACGTATTCAGATTCTGTAGACGACAGTGAAGTGCAGTCCTGCTTCTTAGATTGCTATGACACAAGTTTGTCTCCGAGAAACTGTAATCCACCAGATGTACTTTTGCGTGTGTCTAAACATCCTGCATGATCAGCATCTGAAAAAGCAATTAGTTCAAAACCAGAATCCTTCGGATACCAGATCCCCAAGTTAATGGTTCCCTTTATGTATCGAAGGATTCTCTTGACCTCACTGAGGTGTTTTTCAGTTGGTCTGGACTGATAGCGAGAGCACATGTAGACAGCAAATACTATATCAGGTCTACTAGATGTGAGATACATGAGGGACCCAATCATACTTCGGTATTTGGTAGGGTCAACAAGAGTCCCATGTAAATCAGCATCTAGTTTTGTGGTATAGCCCATTGCTGTATTAAAAGTATCACAAGACATCATTCCATGTTTCTTAAGAATTTCGAGAGCATATTTGGACTGATTTATAAAAATACCACGGGGTGATTGATGAACTTGTAATCCTAGAAAGAACGTAAGTTCACCCATCATGGACATTTCAAAATTATCTTTCATTAATTTTGCAAAATCATTAGAGTAACTTCGTTTTGTTGAGGCAAAAATGATGTCATCGACATATATTTGAACAACAAGTAAGTCCTCCCCGTAGGTTTTTGTAAACAGTGTTGGATCCACCGATCCTTTAAAAAATTTATTGGCCAGTAAGAAAGTGGATAGTTTGTCATACCACGCCCGTGGGGCTTGCTTGAGTCCGTAGAGAGCCTTTTTGAGTCGGTAGACGTGATTAGGACGCTCAGGATCAACGAAGCCTTCAGGTTGGCTGACATAAACTTCTTCACGGAGTTCTCCTTTCAGAAACGCAGTTTTCACATCCATTTGGTAAACCACCATATTCCTATGAGCAGCATAAGCCAAAAAGATCCGAACAGCTTCATGTCGTGCCACTGGAGCAAAGGATTCAGCAAAGTCTAGACCTTCAAGTTGAGAGTATCCTTTCGCTACCAGACGTGATTTGTTGCGTATGACTGTCCCTTCTGCATCAAGCTTATTCTTCCAGATCCATTTTAACCCGATGACAAAGACTCCGTCAGGTCTTTCAACTAATTCCCAGACTTCTAATCTTATGAATTGCTGAAATTCCTCTTGCATAGATTCAATCCAGTTGTCATAAGTCATTGCATCTTTAATGTTCTTGGGTTCTTCATGACAAACTGTGAGTGCGTAGATGCAAGTTTCTCCATCTGTGTGAAGTCGTTGTCTTGTCATAACAGGTGCATCTGGATGGCCAATAATATGAACTAGTGGATGGTCACGAGTCCATTTATGTGTTGAAGGGTGTAGTTGATACGTATCTCGCATGTTGGCAGGATCCAAGTTGCGTGTTGACGACTCAGCTATATCAGGAACTGTAGTAGCTGGTGCAAACGGATTAATGAACGCATCAGGATCATGCTCTACGGATTGTGGAACTGATTGTGGTGTTGGATCTTCAGCTGGATGGCAGGGAGTAGAACCAGTTTGTTCTGCTGTTGATGGTGATTCAATTGAAGGACCGTCTCTTTCAACACTTGTAGAAGTTTGTTGAGGTGAGTCTGGTACTGGAATGTGATCAGGTTGAGCAGCGGAATTAGTTGAGACCTCAGTAGGACGGTATTCAATTGTGTCATCAAATAGTGGAGCAAACAAGGTTTCTAATTCTTTGCGGTTAAGTGGTAAAGGTTCAGCTGAAGATGCCGGAGAGTTAAGATGGTTGAATTCGGGTCCTAAGCTGTGTTGCTCAGAAGCCATTTGGGTGAGTTCATCGAAATTAGCGTGAATGGTTTCTTGAATTTCTCTTGTACGACGATTCCATATCTGAAAACCTTTGGAATTTTCACAATATCCAACGAACACTCCGATGTCAGCCTTAGCTTTGAGTTTACCTAAATCATCACGATCATTTTTCGGATAGCAAAGTGCTCCAAATACATGAAAGTAATCGATGTTCGGTTTCCTTTTGTGAACAATTTGATATGGTGTTTTGCGATGACGTTTTGTGATCATGCAACGGTTTTGAGTATAACATGCGGTTGAAACAGCTTCTGCCCATAAGTTCTAGCAGCTTCCACTAACGTCCTGTTGCGTCTTTCAACCACACCATTCTGTTCTGGGCTTCTAGGTATAGACGTTTGATGTTCAATTCCCACTTTCTCATAGTAAGACCGAAGTGTCTGATTCTTGAATTCAGTTCCATTGTCAGTTCTGACGATTCGTACCGTGTTGCGAAGCTGAATTTGAATTTTGGTGAGAAAGGTGATGATCATCGAAGGAGCTTGATCTTTACTTCGTAGAAAATAAACCCAAGTCCATCTGGAGAAGTCATCCACAATCACTAGTATGTAGCGTTTACCGTTGATACTTTGAACACGCATCGGTCCACACAAATCCATATGAAGCAGTTGTAAAACATGATTCGTACTTTGCTCAGGTTTTGAAGGAAAATGAGCTCGAGTACTTTTTCCTTGTTCACAGGCTGGACATAAGTGATCTTTGGTAAAACGGAATCTTGGAAATCCATCGACAAGTTTATAACGAGCAAGGTCAGTCATGGTTCTGAAATTCAAGTGCGAAAGACGTTTGTGCCATAACCAAGATTTAGTCAATTCAGCTTTGGAGAGAAGACATATTGGAGATGTTGCAATCATATCTGACATTGAGATTGTATAAAGATTGGAGCCGCGTGAGCCAGACATTAGATCGTTTCCTTGTAAGTCACGAACAAAGCAAGTTTTCTCACGAAATGCAACTTCTAGATCCCCATCACAGAATTGACCAACAGAGAAAAGGTTGTGTCCAAGGCCTTCCACATAGTAAACACGACTGATTTCAATGTTCCCGCTGATAAAGTCACCATATCCCATGATAAGTGCGTAATGATCATTCCCGAATCTGACAGTGCCAATGAACTTTGAGACAAAGTTTTTCAACAGTTTAAGATTGCCTGTCATATGTCGGGTGCATCCGCTATCAACAATCCAGAGAACAATCTGTACCACCTGCATCACCAGAAGAAGACACGGGTGGAACAGAAGTAAGGGTGGAACCCAAGGACAATGCGGGTTCCTGTTGGTTAGTAACACATGCAGTTAACAATTTAGGAATCCATTTAAAATCTGGTTTGTATTGTAACCAACGTTGCCAGTTCCAACTAGTTTTTGCTTTCTTAATGTTAAATGCACTAGTAGTTGGCTCAGTCCTAGATTTGTTCTCGGCACCTATGGGGGTAACTGGGACATCATTAGAAACCGTAGAAGACGGCTTTCCTAAGTTAGACTTAGAGGCATGAGTGGGCCTAAAAGGAATGCGTGTCCTACGTTTCTTATGACGATTGAGAAGAGAATTAGCTACACATTTTGTATGATCACCAGATGATACGTTTTTACGACAAAACACACAAGATGCATTAATATTCAAAACATTCAAAGGTTTATCATTCGTTACATTTAGATTTTGATTACAATTTGCCAGATTAGAATCTAAATCTGATGCAACATGAGTTTTATTCAAATTCCTAAGTTGGTCTTCTACTTCTTGAGCTTCTAGGTGTCCTCTCTTACGTTGCAAGATCCTATTCTTCTTTTTACTTTTTCGCTTGGGTCTGCTAACGCTAGAAGTGGAGACTAGTCCTGTAGAAGTGGAGTTATCAACATTAGTGTTTTGAACAACCTTTCCTTTATCAGTTGTGTTTAATTGATACATTCCTGGTGCTATCACCGTGGTGTCAACCATTTTTCCTTTTTGAAGTAGCTTAACTTTCTCTTTCAAATCAATGATGATGTGATTTTTGTCCTGAATTTCAGACTCAAGTAAACCATTGCAATATTTGATGTCGTCGCGGTTTTGTTGCCATTCGGCGTTTTCAATTTTTAAATCCGCAATTTCTTTCTCGTATTTGAAACATCGACCTTTTAAAGACTCGTTGTTTTTGCAAATCTGACAAGAGTTTGAAACATTTTGACTTTGAAACTTCAATTCCCTTTCAAGACTTTTAGCTTGACACCATTCAAGCCTTTGATTGAGTTGACAAATTTCTTTTGAAAATTGTTTTGTCACATCATCATTTTTAATTCTCAACTTTTCATTTTCCAGTTTAAGTGTCTCAATTTCCTCATTCAACAAGATATTATCAACACAATGATCATGCTTAAGCATAGAAGTACCAGAATTATAGAGATCATTCATGATAACAGACAAAATATCAGCACAGAGAACTTGTTCCAAGAGTCGATCAGCATCATTTTTTAAAACTCTATTTCTTTGCTTTTGAACCAAAATGTCATTTTCAGTTGCATTGAAAACGTTTATCATATTTTTGACCTCCTTTTGAAGTTCCTGATCCCAACGTGTAGCACATAGACGGAGGTGTTGAACAATTGGCTTCATTTGTTTTTGAAAAATATCTCTCTTTTCTCGCTCGTAAGCGGATTGAAAAGTTTCAATTTTAATTTCAGAATTACGTTCAATTGTTTCCTCCAAAATTTCGATGTCTTCCATAAAAGTTTTGAAATAATTTAAGACACGACACGTTTTCGGTAAAGGTGTAAGTTCACCGGATGATGGTAAAGGACCATTTATTTGTGCTACAGTTTGGACAGGGACTGCATTGTGAGATGAAACATATGACTCTTCGATAAACCATGATTTTGCAGGTAAATCCTTTTGAGTAACAAAAGATTTAGAAAGAGGTGGAGCTTTTGAATAGTCATATGGTGTCCAGTGTTGAACATAACTCATTTTTGATCGACTCTCGTCTTCCAGTTCTTCTTCTTCCTCAGTATCAAAAACAACAGCACGCACAATTGTATTATCAAACATGTGATCAATACTGTAAACCTTAGGATTTTCTTTGAAAGCTTTATGAAGAAACATTGATTTAAAATCACAAAGTGCAAATCCTTTATCGGGTCTCGGTTTTAGAGCAAACTTTTGAATTGTTGTGACAGAGTTCCCGTGTTTGTAAACGATGTGACGATATTCTTTGAGTTGTTTTTCAAGATCAACAATATCACCAAGTAAATCATCAATATACTTCCTTTTTCGTGTTTTATGTGCACAAAACTCCTTTTTGCAATTTGACAATTCTGTTTCAGTTTTTGAAAGGTCTCGTTGAAGACGGTCAACTTGCATTTTTAATTCACACTTCTCACTTTCAAGTTTCGAAATCAACTTTCCGTTTGACTCAATTAAATCTTGCATTTTTCGTTGAAGATCTTGTTCTTTGTTGTAAGAATCTTGAAAAGCTTTTTCAAAACTTTTTGCGTGTTTAATCGTTTCTGCTTGATTAGAAAGCTGAATTTTATAACACTCAATGTCTCTTGCAAATGACGCATTTTGTTCTTTTAAAACTTTGTTTTTCTCGTTGCATTTAATTATTTGCAATTGTTGAGCATCCAGTTGTTTAGATAACAATATGAGGTCAGGGTCTGGATCAAATGATGGTTCATGTTGTTCTAAATTATCATGTTTATCATTCTCAATTGGATCATCAAATGAAACAACTGTGTCATCATCAAATATGACAACTGTGCTTATTTGTTCATCTTTTTGAGAGGATGAAGATGATGTAGGTGGAACAACTTGCGCCATATCTGATTCATAAGCAGAAGGTGAGACTATTTCATTAATAAAGCATGCATTGAGGTCATGTACCTGAGACAAGCCGTCAGTGTCATACACTGGACCTGAATCATTGAGCTTAAGTTCCTGCATGTTGGCCATAAGCATCACAGCAGCATTGGCTTCCAGATCTTCCATGTCATCATCGTTGTTCACATTTGCCATGAAGTTGTTGTCCTGTTCAGGGAAATGTCCATCTTTTTCATCTTGAAGAGCCATGAGTAATGCCTGCTTGTGAAACTTACTACCCCGAGTTCTTGGTTTGGGACATGCTGTAGCTATATGACCTTGTTCATTGCAATTGTAGCACCAAACTGCATTCCCTGAGCTGGAGTTCCTTGTAGCAACTGAGTCAGACCTTTGTTGAGGAGATGCTGAGTTGTTTCTGAACCCAGTATTGTTACTAAACCTTTGACCATTCCCATAATTTCCTGAAGAGCTTCCTGAACCAGATCGACCATAGCTACGATTCTGAATTTCCACTCTTCCATCATTAACAACAGCTTGATTTCTTGTGTTTGAAGATGAACATTGACGGTTGTTTGTTTTGTTGGAGAATTTGCTGAAAGCACGAGCAATAAGAGCAAGTCCCTGATTCAACGTATTAAAGTCATCGTCGTCATCATCATTGGAGTTGGAGTAGTACACAGCATCATTGTTGTTTGACGGAACAAGTTGAGTAGAAGAATCTTGTGGAGATGAATCATAGGGGACCATTTGGTTCGAGTAGGAAGTTTTTGGATAACTGAAGTAGTTTTGCTCTTGAACATATGCATGATTTGACATTGGTGGTGGAGCATAGGGAGATTGAGCTACGAGAGCCAAAGAATTTGGTGTTGATGTTGGTGTGTATCCTCCTCGTAGAGCTCTATCTTTTTCCACTTCAGGTTCATGGTGTTTCAGAAAATCATACAACAACCCATATGGAGCATCATGAAGATTCTTCGTTTGACGAACGAATGTCACATATTTATGCCAATCAGGGCCAAGACTACCCACAAATTTGGAGTTCACAGCGATCCTTGGTACAGTGATTTTGTGACGTTCCAGATCATTAACCACATTTGTGAAACGATGATAGTAGGATTCAAGTGACTCTCCAGGTTCAATTGTGATGTCAGTGTATTCCATGTAAAGCTTGGATTCCATGTCATCTTTGTTCAATTGAGTGCCTTCCATGAGGAGATGAACGTGTTCCCACATTGCTTTGGCTGTTTTCTGAGCATCGACACTGCGATAGATCGGATTGGGTATACCTTGAAGTATGTAAGCCATGGCATACTGATCAGCTTCACGATGTAGTTTCTGTTCTTCAGTGAGTGCAGTTTCTGGAAGGGGTCTATCACCAGGAGGACATGGAGGATCAGCATTAGGATCACCAGCTTCAAATCTTGTTGGCCACTCAAATGGTCCTTCAAGTATCACTTGCTTTAAGAATTGCCCATGAGGTTTCTTAAGTTCAAGAAAGCGTAAGAATCGACTTGACCATTGCACATAGTTACCAGGTGTTAGCATTGGAGGTGTCTCAAGTGATCCTGCCTCATGTCGGGATTGTTGAGTTGTAATAACTTCACACATTCTATCAAACCAGTGAGGTTGTTTGGAGGAAAACTGAGTGTTTTGTAGTGGCACTTGATATGGTAGTTGTTGAGGAATGAGCTGTTGTTGCATCATTAGGTAATGTTGTTGTGGATTGTATTTAGGAGGTTGTTGATTCATCTGGTGCGGAAGGTAATGTTGTTGCTGATACTGCTGAGGTTGTTGTTGCTGAGGTGTTTGTTGTTGAACATGAGGAAAGTAGTGATTCGGTGGCTGAGACATCTTAGAACACTTGTGTAGAAATGGATCTTGTGGAAAGTGTAGAATAAACCAATTATCGAGAAAATAAGCCCAACTTCAAATGAGATTTCGATAATATGTTTTCGAAACTTGGCAGATTTTCGAGAAACTTGGCAGATTATCGAGAAAAGATTTCGAAAAAATTTTCAGTTTTATCGAGAAATAAGATTGCGATACTGAAGCAGGTTTATCGAAAAAAATAAGATTTCGATAACTAAGCAAGTTTATCGAAAAATAAGATTTCGATAACTAAATAATTTTCTCGATAACTTTTCGAAAAAATGAAAGATTTCTCGAAAAGTCACAAAGATTGCGAAACTTAGTTTTCGAAATTATACAATTTCGAAAACTTTCCCAAAAGTCGAAGTACTTAACTTTCTTATACAAGAAAGAAAATACCGAGTCCACACAAACGAAGTCGAGGTAGTGCACTTTGAGAGGATCTCGAAATAGGCAATTACTAGGTTCTCGATAACTTGTAGAATTTTGTTTTTCAAAGAAAGCAATCCTAAAACTCGTTTTTATTTCAAGATTCTTGTACTTTTGTGTATAAAATGAGTAGATCTTAAAGAAAGTAGACAACTTTAAGAAAAATTTCAAATTTTTAAAATTTTCGATAAAAGTACAATGAAGCAAAAAATTCGAATTTTATTGTAAAAGTTTGGAACTTTATGGTTTGTTTTGATTTTAAACACAAGTTTGTAAGCAAAGATGTGAGAAAAACCAAGAAACAAAACAAAAGTTTAAAATTTCACAAGAAATTCGATAAAAAAAATGAATTTATAAGAAAGAAATCAATGAAAACAAGAACTACACCTTCCTCTAGCGAATGATACCACTTGTTAGGTCACCATTTAGTAAACACAAGTATAATGATAAGAGAAATGAGGTGAGAATGAGAGTGGGATGATTATGAGAAATTTGAGAAAGTGAAATGCAAGAGTTTCCTTAATGTTTTCAAATAACCAACCAAGTTTACAAATGCCTAAGACTAGTATTTATAGGAAAGGAGCTAGGGCAACATTCCTACTCCTTCCCTTTACATGAAACGTATGGGCTTGAGGCCCATGGACCTCATTCTTAAGCCTAGTAAACTTAATACAAAATGTAAATGGAAGTAAATAATAACTAAGCAACCTAGCATTATTACAAATGACCGAGACTTCATAAAATAGTAAAACTATGGTTCCAACACTTCTAAATCAAAGTATCAAAGCCTGGCTCTGATACCACTTGATGGATCTAAAACACCTTGATATGTGTTAGAATGATACTTTGAGTTATATCACTAAGTATGCGAAATCTACTTAGTAATACTTAGAAGTTTGTATGTGAATGAAACAGTTGTATATGAATGAGAAGAATGTACGTATCAAACGGTTAGCTCCAATATTATTAATAATAATAATACGAGTGATCTTTGTATCACTAGGGTTACAACCTTGAAGCTCTAAGAAAAACGTATATCTAACCTTAACCTAGGACCTCCTTTTATAGCACAAGGAGTCCTCTTCTACAAGATACGTATAATGATAATAGAATAAGATATACACAAGATCTATTCTATATTTATCTTTACAAGTTTCCTAACAGTTATCCTAACAGCAGTGGTAATAATATGTACTAGCAGTGGTAACGAGTTTCCACTACTAGTGCATTCTTCAGCAGTTGTAATCTTCATACTTAGCCGTGGTAACTGTTAATATAATTCCCAACACCTACTTTGATATGATTTTTTTCCCACTAGCTTGAGACAGTACCAGGAGATTACATATTTCCAACTACAAATCAAAGTAGGCATTGCTTTACCCGATATGTGGAGTATCACCAGTGAGTCCTCTTTATGATTCCATCTGCTAAGCCCTTATGTCTGGTAAAAAACAATGCAATATGCTTTTTACGCTTTAAACCCATGAGAAAATAGTAAGTTTTGCCGGCTGGGTAATGGGCCAATTTTAATACTGGTCCAAATGGTCCTGGCAGGTCTTTGTTTACACAACAAGCAGTCAAGATGCCAAATTTGTCGATCAGTGTTTTCGTCTATGAAACGTCTTTTTGGGTTACGTGTTGCAGAGGCTACAAACATGTTACCCTTATAGCGACTATGTAAGGCTTTTCAACAGAATCATTAAGGTACATTTTCCATACTTTTACTTGCTTAGAAATAATAATTAGGCTTCTTAAAAAATAAGGGGCACCAACGAGTTGAGGGGATCCATCAATTTTTGTTATACAAGAATAGAACTGCTATTTTGACAGAAAATTATGAGGTTTTAAACTAATTAGTATAATATTCACAAAGCTGAATGGTATATGCATACATTTATTATACAAAGTTCTGAGATTTTTAAAATTATATTTACAATCGTGGTATTTAAACAACAACATTGTAAATAGAACGTTGTTGAGCTCTTTCAGTATAAATTCATTATACAAAGTTTAGACCAACCATATGGCGTAATTAGCTTGATGTGGAGTTCTGTGTTTTAGCTTATTGTGAGAAACAGTATTTTGGAGTGACTTATGGTTACCTTGAATATCCTTGCATTGGAATTTTATATTTCATAATGTCTAAGCTTTTAGCTATTCTAATTTGGCCCAGAAATGCACTTTTCAGGTGTGAACCTCATATACCCCTCACTATCTATGAGGACGCTTTCGTAGTGACATTGTTGGTGTCTTTTTTGTGGGCAATGAAACAGCAGCGGTTTACAGGTCGTCAAAATAAAGACGGTAAGAAAGCTGACTAGATTCTTGAGTTTTTAGATTTTCATTATGTGTTTGAGGAATTTTTTATGACTAATCTATCTATGGTTTGATGATTTTCTTTTAACTTTCAGGTTTACAAGTTGTGTTCAAGAAATTACCTAGGTATTCTCCTTTTACGTCGTTTCCATATGTCTGGGATACATGCTCTTTTTGAGATTCACCGTTTGTAGGAGAATGTTAATCTTATCGTTTTGCCTGCTCCATTTATCTTAATCGTAAGATGTCTATTTTATATATGGATTTTAGTCCAAATTTATAGATTGTGAAAGGGGATTAAGGGGCCAATTGTATTAGCTTACAAACAATACAACAGAAGGATAGCTATGATCTGAGTTGCAAACAATACAACCGAAGGATAGCTAAATTTATGTTTTCGAAAACATAAATTCAGCAACCAAACACCCGTTTACAAAGCATTTTCATCATATCTTTATATAGAGTTTTAATCTTTAGTCGTGGGTTTGCTTAATTAAACTTTTACAAGTGTGGTTTTAGATGTTATTAATTGAAGTTTGCTCACGGTGATTCATAGTGTGCCCACCAGGCTACACTTTTTTGCTTATCTACTTATTTATTAGTGTATGCTGTTAATTTGCATTTAGTAAACATTTTGTTGTAAAGAACTAGATATAGGTGCTTACGATGAACAATTAATAATGGGTACATTTGCTTATTTGGTGTAATCCAGAAGAAAGAAAAATATATTACTGCTGGAAGTCGTCTTCTTCATCAGAGAAAGGTGTTTGTTTATGTTCTTTGTTAAGGGATATTTGAGTTTTAATTTCTTATTAATGGATACAAATATACAGTTCAGTTTGTTACCTCATTGATGTGGTATGCATTAAAAGCTACACTAATCTAATGAACATTGATTTAGTATCACACGTTCTTATAAAATCTGTCTGATGTTTTCGTTTCAAGTGTGGCCACATTTTTTGTTGTTCGTCAAATGCAAAAAGGGTCAGTGGTAAGTGCAATGAAACTCACGCTACAGGTATGTATGTGGTGCGCTTCAATATTAATCATAGCATCTTTGTAGCATTCAGGTTGCTTATAATGTTTTTCGTTTGTCTTTGTTTTGTAGTCACCTTGTTGTTGCTGAAAATTTGACGGCGGACCACTGTCATCAGAACCCCTTTATAACTGTAAGACCTATTTGAGATTACTCGCCTGCTAAAATTTTTAACATGCGACTGAGATTTGTGTGCCCTGTGGCTATCTACAAGATGATAGAAACCAGAAAATGACAGCAAAATAAAAAAGGTTCTGTGGTAGTGTGGTACAAGTTGAAACATGTTAGGCTAAGTTGACTAGCAACACTTTCAAACCAATAATTTTCGGTATTGTATTCTGTAATAAACTATCTTTACAGATTTACTAATTTTTGTAAAGTTAATTCATGCCTTTTGTTCTGTTCACTAAAGTTGAGTGCATAGTATCAGTTATTGATTTCATTTTTTAGGCTCAAGTCGAGTTCAGATTGTCAAATATAATGTAGCGACCTCAAAATACATTACAAGTTGAACTCGAGTATATCATTTTTATGGATCCGAAAGGCTCCACTATATACTGACTGGATCCTATTTATTGATGAATATTGTTAGGCTTACATGCCGACGTACATAGAAGGTTTTTCCCAACATTCGTAGCAGAAAGGTACTTTTAGTATTTATAATTTGCATACTATTGATACCTTAAATGTTATATTCAGGTTGTGATACGCAGGATTGCACCCTCGCAATAGGTTTTACCTCTCAAGGGATCTTGAGAAGCTTGCAATCCCCGCCAGGCAGTGTACCTGATCGTTGTAGTATAGTATAATGACAAGTACCGGAGGATTGATCGTTCAACTCAGGAATAGTGTTCGCTAGGATTAGAAAGCCTACTAAACTAGGTCTATAGGTTTGGGATGATTCTTTTTGTATTTTTTATATTTTATGAAAGCAAGTAAAATCTCGTGTTTTGAAGGAGTGGGCAGAATTAGTTGCTAGTCAACTAACCCGAATAACTAAAGATGCAATTAAAATAAAATAAAAAGAAATGAAAATAAACTAATGTGATTATTTGGTGAAAACAATAATGAGAAAAAATGTGTTTACTTAGATTTCATTACTCTCTAGATATCTTTTACCAGTTGATTAGCTTGTTACAATTGCATTGATGACAGGTTATATTCCTTAATACTAGTCGTAGGGCCGTGTACAATATTCCCTAACTCTATAACATGGGACCACTAGAATTCACTTATGCATTAAATACAACCAAAAATCGTAGTACACATCCTATCATGTTTCTTAAGACGTTCAAGCAAGTTACCAATGGAAGTCTGTGATTGGCTCCAAACGGTCAACCTAAATTGACCAGGGGATGGTCAACAAGGTCAAACAGCCTAGAGTCAATGCTCCGCGGAATATAGTGGTTCCCCGGGTCGTTATGTCCCGACGAGGTGTGGATGGTAATCAAAACGGGTTTTTGATCGGGTGAATTTGGATAGGAAATGGGTACTAAGGGTTTTGAATGATTACACTAAGGAAATACGAATGAAAACGATTTAAACAAACTATATTAACGATAACGTGAAACCTAATTAACCTAAAACGTAATCTAAAAATTTAAAATCAGAATTTGCTTATAAATAAGCAGAAAAATAAGCCAAACGGCTTAAATAGAAGCTATCACTTTATTTATGTTTTTGGTTTTTCTTATTTTACAAACTACTTTTACTTACGTAACCTAAATTTTTAAAAACGTAAAAGTTGATTTAAATAAAACGCGAGCTAAAATTAAAATAAACGCGAGTGCGCGAAATAAAAAGCGAAATTTATGCTACGCAAACCCTACGGACGTGAAAATAATATTTTTATGATCCTAACGATAAAAGAAAATTTTAGAAAAAAGAAAATTATTTTTTTGACTTTTTAGCTAATTAATATTACATTAAAAATTAAGAAAATATAAAATAAACCTAGAAAAATGAAATTATAACTTTGAAAAATCTAAAGTATTATAAAATTAATTTTAAAACAGAAAATATATTTATTACACTATTTATCTATTTATTATTAATTATATACTAATTATTAATTACTTAAACTATTTTTGATTTACTATAAATACTAAATAAACAAATAAAAATCTGAAACTTGGTGGATAATTCTAAAATGTAATTAGCAACTTATGAAAAATAAAATCTACTGAAAAAGAAATCACAATAAGCAGAATAGGGCAATAAGCAATTGCAAATAAGCACTTATAAATAAGCACTTAGCAAGAAAAGTTACCACAGGCTCAAAACCAGTTCAAACAACTTCAATGAGCTTAAACCAACTTAGATCACCCAAATAAGTACTCAGAATAAGCAAAATCAAGCACACAAGCAAAATCCAAAAGCTAAAAACCAAGCAGTCCACTGGGCTGCATTGGAGGCCAAAATAAGCTAGGGCAAAAGCTCCTAGGCCCAAGGTAAGCCTGGAATCCACTAGCCAGCTGTATGGGCTTCTCAAAGAACCAAGTTATATCTCGTGGGGCCCACAGGTGAGCTCAGAAAGAGCTTGTGAAATTAGCTTGTGAGGAACTGAGGTGGTTGGGTACACAGTCAAGCTCAAGAGCTCAAAAGCTTATAAGAAACATAGAGAAGCTAAAATTCAGTGCACAAGCTCACATAACACCTAAAACAACTAGGCAAGCACAAATGAGCAATTTTCACAAGCTTATACAAGCTTATGCTTACCAACAGTTGAGGCTTTATGGTATTGAATGAATTTTGAAAAGCTTTTTGCATAAGTGGCTACATAAGCTAAAATCAAAGCAATCATGAGTTACCACAAACTTAAATTAACACAAATGAGCATGAAAACAACAAGCAAGCAAGCTTAATCAGGCTGGAACAAGAAAAATCACAAAAGCTCAGCTTAACTGAGCTATATCAGCAGCAACAGTGGGGGTTTTGCAGCCCTCTGTGGGGCCCACACTGAAGCTTGGGGATCTGAGTTTATGCTGGAACCAATAAGCTTGACCACTGAGCATTCCACAAAACCCAAGAACACAAGCTGGGACCCACAATTGGACTTTTGAGAAGCTTGTGAAAGTGAGCTTGTGGGACTGTCTGTTTGTGCAGGGCAACTTTGGTCCACTGAGGACTTTTCAAGGGGTGAATTAAGCTAGTAAAACATAAGCTTATGGTCTAAAAATTGATTCTACATGTCAACAAGCTATCAAGGAACAAGAATCAACAGAGATTAATCATTTCCTATCTACATTGAACCCTAGAAATCACCAAGAAAAACTGTCCATATTGACAGTCATGACATTTGACTTTTTGAGGAAAACACAAAGTTTGACTTACATGAACTTGGGACCTTAATTTAATGAAAAAACAAGTTATAAGGGACTGTAACAAAGCTAGATTAGGCTAAACCTTAAGATTATAAGCTACTGTGATGATGTATGGGCTCAAAATCTCCCAACAGTTAACTGTTGGGGAGAATGGGTGGTGATTTTGACTATTTGTGTTTGAACAACCAATTTAATGACTTGCATGACCTGTTTTATCCTAGTGTAACATGTGTAAACAACTAACAACAACAGAAGTAGGCTTGAACTAAGGTAAACCACCAAATCCAAACACCCCTTAAAGAGTGACTGCCATGTGATTTTCAAATCAAATGAACATTTTAACCCACCAAAGTAAAAGGCAGGCACTCAATAAGATGTAAAATGACAAATCCAGCAGAAAGATCACCAAGATAAGCAGTTAAAACAAGTAACTATAAATAAGCAATTAAATCTAAAATATGACAGTGAAATTAGATATTAATCCAAATGCTAAAGAAAACTACAGAAGCTACACTAAATTATCTCCAACTAGCAACTAGAAACATACATAAGCAAAGAAAATTAATAATAAGCACTTAAGAACATTGCTACAGTAATAAGCTAGAAATTAAGAAATTTCCTTACAATTAATCCAAGCTTAGAAACCAATGATCCACAAACTCAATACCTAGCCTAACTCCCCCCATGAGGAACTAAACCATGCATCCACAGCTTCATTCTCTTCTTCTTTTGCACTTTTTATTTTTCAACTATTTTCTCCTATTTTTGGTATTTTTCATGAAACTGAATGAAAACTGATTTTCAAGCTTTGGAAACTTGAAGAAGCTTATCAGTGATTAAAATGAACTTAGAGAGTTAACAAACAACATCCTACAACAACTTCAATCAAATTAAGATTTTCAACATGAATTGGCATAAACTGAAATTCAAAAGGGGACTTGGAATTATAATCAAAATCAGTTAAAATTACATTTAAAATACTGATTACAATATTTCTCGACTTAAAAATACAATTAAATTGAGAACTACATTAAAACATTTAAATTAAACTAAAACTACCACTAATTAACTAACTGTCTGCTCCCTGCTCCTTTTCTCTTTTTTATATTAATCAATTAGGGTTTACAGAACCCACTTGTCACTTCCCAGCAGTAAGATTGACCATTGGATGAAAGAGACTCGATCTTGACCGTTTAAACTTTTTGCCGCCAAATCCTTTTTGGCATTTTCCCTTTTGATAATTGATGCCAGGGTAAAGTTTGGAGGGTAGTGTTTGTTTGGTGAGTAGGAGGGGGGTGGGATGTTGAGTGTTGCAGGGGAAGTATAGGGGTTATGATGGGGGGTCTTGGCTGGTAGCAGGGAAGTGGGGAGGTGATGAGGTGGAGGTGGTCAAAGGGAGGGTTGACTGGGGGGTTTTATTAAAAACGGGATGGAGTAAATATATTTGTGGAGTGGGCTTAGGGTTAAATGGGCTTGGGGGGTGGATTGGGTAGTGTTTGTTTTGGATCAGGTTTTTGGATTTGGAATTATAAATATCAAGGATCCATTTGGTAAGTAACAAATCACAAGGACCATATATGTAATAACCTGAAAGTTGAGGGCTGCAAATGTAATATTTCCAAGGGTTCTTACAACGATTGTTTTTACCAAATTAAATAACCCAGGGACCACTTTTGTAATTTTCCATAACTCCAAGGACCAAAATTGCCAAATTGTGAAACTCAGGGACCAAACATGTAAATTTTCCAAATCTTTTACCCAAGGGCCATAATTGTCAACTTTTGATTTTTCAAAGACTTTTGTTGACTTTTCAATCCAAAAATATTTCCCAGGGACCAAATCTGCCAAAATCTGAAACTCCAGGGACCAAACTGTAAATTCTCAAAACTTTTTCAATTTTACACCAAAGGACTAAATATGATAATTTATGATTTCAAAATGACCTTTGGTGATAATTTTCCATATTTTGAATGACCAGGGACTAGTTTTGTCATTTTCTGAAAGTTGGGGGACTGAAACTGCCAATTTTGCAAACTTTGTACGTTTTTCATTTGTTTTTACTCGTTTTGCATCTAAAACATATAAAACACAATTTTGAAATATTTTTGGTATTTTGATGCATTTCTGAGTGTTTTTGTATGTTTTGCAGTTCCGATTTGACCAAAAATGATGAGTGTTTGAGCACTCATCAATCCCCCACACTAAACTATTGCTAGTCCCTAGCAATAAACTGTTTTGAAAACTTGATGGATTTTAAACTCTTTACCAAAAGCCATCACTTCATGAGTAGCCAGGTGTGAGAACTGTGGTACACCTGATAACCGTGTGATTTTGAGCAAACCACCAGCTGTCAACGGATTTGATTAGTCTTTACCAAAAGCCGTTTGCTTCTGGACTAGCCAACTCTTGATGGACAAGTCAACATCTTGGTGAGCTGATTACCAATTCTGGTTTTTCCACTGCCTTTACCACAAGCCATAATCTTGCGGGCTAGCCAACTCATTCGCTTTATGGGATATGGCGAGTTGAGGTACCATACAATTTTGGGCAAATTGCAAGCCATAAACGGATTTGATATATCTTTACCAAGAGCCGTTTGCTCTTGGATTAGCCAATCCCTTTTGTCGGTTAGACAAGGCGGACTGATAACCACAAAAATTTTGAACTCAAGTGAAAAAAAATTTTAAAATTTTTGCCAAAAACGGGGGTACTATATAGTAAAATGTGATAAAATTCGCTAGAATAGCGAAATACCCCCCACACTTAGAATGAATATTGTCATCAATATTCAAAGTCCCGGCTATTATGCCGACTCTTTGAACGTAAAAGGGCAACATTACAAGCTAAGCGTGGAAAACACCATTTTTTTTCACTTTATTTGTAACCACAGTGGGGGTAACGCCCCCACACTTAGGGTGAAAACCCTATAAGCATGCTACTGTTTTTGTTTACCGAGTCGCTAGCTTGACTTGACCCCGAATTGATTGGTCCTTGGGGAAGCATGATGTGGAAGAAGCAATCTCAATCGGACTTTCATTCAAGATGTTTGGACAAACATATGAAGCACGTGAAAGTTCCACACCGATGAGATAAGTATCCGGCTCAAGATAATGATACATGAAAATGCCGGGATCAAAGATGGTATCTTCATTCCCGAAGGAGTGAAGAACAAGAGAAGTCACCCTGTAGGTGAAGAAAAGGAAGAAAACCATAATAAAAATCATGATAAGATTTTCTTCCTCAAGGGCAGGCTCATTAGCCTGAGTTTGGATTTCAAAGGTTAGGCTCATAAATGTCCCGCCGGGCTATCAAACTCCGGAGGAGTCATGATATGATGAGTGAGTTCACCGGAGAACTCCTCATGAAGAGAATTATTCACAAGATGTGAATCTGTGAATTCATGTTCCAGAATAGACTCATCACAATCCTCATTCTGAATATCAAAGAGTGGATTATCAGAAATCAACGTGAATTCAGATTCGAATTCAAACAGAGGATTGGTGAGAGTAGTATTGAATGCTTCGGGAACAAAATGATTAACATTCTCAATTGGACAGTTGGGATCAGAAGTGAGTGACGGATCATGATATAGGAGACTTTCAATTTCTCCCAGATCGGCTTCAAAGTCGAGGAGACCATCATCACTTTCCAATGAAAGTGGATTGATGTGAGTAAGTTCATCGGCGAACTCCTCAAGAAGAGGATCAGCATCAGAATGTGGAACTGATGCCTCAATATACTCGATGTCTCCATGAGATGTACAATCATCATTAAAATATGAGAAAGTCTCAAAATGATCGTCTAAACACTCAAGAGGGGAAGGAATATCACACATATGATCAAAAGTTCCCTGTGACTCTCTCGAAATTGGGACAAGGATCTCAACACTAGACTTTACTAATTCGTCCGATTCCTTATTAGGAACAGTGCTAAGATGCTCATCCCCCATGTTCAGAGAGTGAGTGTGAACTTCGGGTGTGATAACAACAGGCTGAGGGAGTGGAGAGGAGCTAGCATTCATGGATTGTACAAGTTCCATTTGATCTTCTGCTAGTAATTTCTCCGTCTCATTATTATCTCCCTGATTTTCAATGGGAGGAATCACAAATGATGAATCTGACGAACCCTTAAAAAATTGAGAAATATCAAGGGTAACTTCATCATCATCATCATCGTCGAGAAGAGCAGCACGTCGAAATATGGCACGTGTTTTAGCTGCTTGTTCTAAGACTAGCAATTCTTCCTTGCTCAATTCGTTTCAAGCATCTCGTTCTTCAGCAAGTAATTCTGCCATGGATTTCTCACGAGAGCTTTGAAACGATGAAGTAGCCAACTCCTCCTTAAGTTCTTTCAATATCTCAAGAGCCTCTAGTAAAAGGTCTTGCTTAGTATCATGAGGAGTTGCTTGGGTTATTTGGTACTGTGGAGGTGGGTCTGAAAACGAATAGTCGTAATTGTTACAAGGAAATGGATTCCTTGTTTGACAATCCGAGCTAGAGTGTGGACCTCCACAGTAATCACAACAGTGAAACTGATGTGACTGTGGGTTATAAGTGCTTGAGTTATAATTCTTATCAGAAAACTGCTCATAGACAAGCGTGTTTCCCGATTGACAATCAGAACTGTAATGTGAACCACCACAGTAAAACTGCTGAGTCTCATGGTGTGGTAACTGGTGGAATGAATCAGTCGTGTCATGGTAGGAATAGGGATTCTGGTTATAGACAGACCCGTTTCCTGATTCTACCATGCCACAACTGGGGCAATTGCCACCATTATAAGGATTACCACACCACTGGCAGATCAGAAAGTGTGGATGAGACATAGAAAGAATCAAAAGGTTTGGGAGGGTAAGGAATAAAGAATCAAAAGGGTAGGAAGGCAAAGGTGAATATTTTTGGGTTTTTGGAAAGACATTTTGTACAAATAAGAAAGAAAATGTTTTTGTGTTTTTTGTGTTCGTTGAAAAATGATTTTAAAATGTTTTCGTGAACGGTTTTGTTTTGATAATAAGAAAATATGAACAAAGGAAGGATAAATGTACAATGGAACGAATTCCAAAATCACTAATCAGAAAAACCGTTTAGAATAGCGCGCACACCTCCCCGGCAGCGGCGCCAAAATTTGATTGGCTCCAAACGGTCAACCTAAATTGACCAGGTGATGGTCAACAAGGTCAAACAGCCTAGAGGCAATGCTCCGCGGAATATAGTGGTTCCCCGGGTCGTTATGTCCCGACGAGGTGTGGATGGTAATCAACACGGGTTTGTGATCGGGTGAATTTGGACAGGAAAGGGGTACTAAGGGTTTTGAATGATTACACTAAGGAAATACGAATGAAAACGATTTAAACAAACTATATTAACAATAACGTGAAACCAAATTAGCCTAAAACGTAATCTAAAAATTTAAAATCAGAATTTGCTTAAAAATAAGCAGAAAAATAAGCCAAACGGCTTAAATAGAAGCTATCACTTTATTTATGTTTTTGATTTTTCTTATTTTACAAACTACTTTTACTTACGTAACCTAAATTTTTAAAAACGTAAAAGTTGATTTAAATAAAACGCGAGTTAAAATTAAAATAAACGCGAGTGCGCGAAATAAAAAGTGAAATTTATGCTACGCAAACCCTACAGACGTGAAAATAATATTTTTATGATCCTAACGATAAAAGAAAATTTTAGAAGAAAGAAAATTATTTTTTTGACTTTTTAATTATTTATTATTAATTAAAAACTATTTTTAACTATTTAATATTACATTAAAAATTAAGAAAATATAAAATAAACCTAGAAAAATAAAATTATAACTTTGAAAAATCTAAAATATTATAAAATTAATTTTAAAACCGAAAATATATTTATTACACTATTTATCTATTTATTATTAATTATATACTAATTATTAATTACTTAAACTATTTTTGATTTACTATAAATACTAAATAAACAAATAAAAATCTGAAGCTTGGTGGATAATTCTAAAATGTAATTAGGAACTTATGAAAAATAAAATATACTGAAAAAGAAATCACAATAAGCAGAATGGGGCAATAAGCAATTGCAAATAAGCACTTATAAATAAGCACTTAGCAAGAAAAGTTACCATAGGCTCAAAACCAGTTCAAACAACTTCAATGAGCTTAAAACAACTTAGATCACCCAAATAAGTACTCAGAATAAGCAAAATCAAGCACACAAGCAAAATCCAAAAGCTAAAAACCAAGCAGTCCACTGGGCTGCATTGGAGGCCAAAATAAGCTAGGGCAAAAGCTCCCAGGCCCAAGGTAAGCCTGGAATCCACTAGCAAGCTGTATGGGCTTCTCAAAGAACCAAGTTATATCTTGCAGGGCCCACAGGTGAGCTCAGAAAGAGCTTGTGAAATTAGCTTGTGAGGAACTGAGGTGGTTGGGTACACAGTCAAGCTCAAGAGCTCAAAAGCTTATAAGAAACATAGACAAGCTAAAATTCAGTGCACAAGCTCACATAACACCTAAAACAACTAGGCAAGCACAAATGAGCAATTTTCACAAGCTTATGCTTACCAACAGTTAAGGCTTTAAGTTATTGAATGAATTTTGAAAAGCTTTTTGCATAAGTGGCTACATAAGCTAAAATCAAAGCAATCATGAGTTACCACAAACTTAAATTAACACAAATGAGCATGAAAACAACAAGCAAGCAAGCTTAATCAGGCTGGAACAAGAAAAATCACAAAAGCTCAGCTTAACTGAGCTATATCAGCAGCAACAATGGGGGTTTTGCAGCCCTCTGTGGGGCCCACACTGAAGCTTGGGGATCTGAGTTTAAGCTGGAACCAATAAGCTTGACCACTGAGCATTCCACAAAACCTAAGAACACAAGCTGGGACCCACAATTGGTCTTTTGAGAAGCTTGTGAAAGTGAGCTTGTGGGACTGTCTGTTTGTGCAGGGCAACTTTGGTCCACTGAGGACTTTTCAAGGGGTGAATTAAGCTAGTAAAACATAAGCTTATGGTCTAAAAATTGATTCTACATGTCAACAAGCTATCAAGGAACAAGAATCAACAGAGATTAATCATTTCCTATCTACATTGAACCCTAGAAATCACCAAGAAAAACTGTCCATATTGACAGTCATGACATTTGACTTTTTGAGGAAAACACAAAGTTTGACTTACATGAACTTGGGACCTTAATTTAATGAACAAACAAGTTATAAGGGACTGTAACAAAGCTAGATTAGGCTAAACCTTAAGATTATAAGCTACTGTGATGATGTATGGGCTCAAAATCTCCCAACAGTTAACTGTTGGGGAGAATGGGTGGTGATTTTGACTATTTGTGTTTGAACAACCAATTTAATGACTTGCTTGACCTGTTTTATCCTAGTGTAACATGTGTAAACAACTAACAACAACAGAAGTAGGCTTGAACTAAGGTAAACCACCAAATCCAAACACCCCTTAAAGAGTGACTGCCATGTGATTTTCAAATCAAATGAACATTTTAACCCACCAAAGTAAAAGGCAGACACTCAATAAGATGTAAAATGACAAATCCAGCAGAAAGATCACCAAGATAAGCAGTTAAAACAAGTAACTATAAATAAGCAATTAAATCTAAAATATGACAGTAAAATTAGATACTAATCCAAATGCTAAAGAAAACTACAGAAGCTACACTAAATTATCTCCAACTAGCAACTAGAAACATACATAAGCAAAGAAAATTAATAATAAGCACTTAAGAACATTGCTACAGTAATAAGCTAGAAATTAAGAAATTTGCTTACAATTAATCCAAGCTTAGAAACCAATGATCCACAAACTCAATACCTAGCCTAACTCCCCCCATGAGGAACTAAACCATGCATCCATAGCTTCATTCTCTTCTTCTTTTGCACTTTTTATTTTTCAACTATTTTCTCCTATTTTTGGTATTTTTCTTGAAACAGAATGAAAACTGATTTTCAAGCTTTGGAAACTTGAAGAAGCTTATCAGTGATTAAAATGAACTCAGAGAGTTAACAAACAACACCCTACAACAACTTCAATCAAATTAAGATTTTCAACATGAATTGGCATAAACTGAAATTCAAAAGGGGACTTGGAATTATAATCAAAATCAGTTAAAATTAAATTTAAAATACTGATTACAATATTTCTTGACTTAAAAATACAATTAAATTGAGAACTACATTAAAACATTTAAATTAAACTAAAACTACCACTAATTAACTAACTGTCTGCTCCCTGCTCCTCTTCTCTTTTTTATATTGATCAATTAGGGTTTACAGAACCCACTTGTCACTTCCCAGCAGTAAGATTGACCATTGGATGAAAGAGACTCGATCTTGACCATTTAAACTTTTTGCCGCCAAATCCTTTTTGGCATTTTCCCTTTTGATAATTGATGCCAGGGTAAAGTTTGGAGGGTAGTGTTTGTTTGGTGTGTAGGAGGGGGTGGGATATTGAGTGTTGCAGGGGAAGTATAGGGGTTATGATGGGGGGTCTTGGCTGGTAGCAGGGAAGTGGGGAGGTGATGAGGTGGAGGTAGTCAAAGGGAGGGTTGACTGGGGGGTTTTATTAAAAACGGGAGGGAGTAAATATATTTGTGGAGTGGGCTTAGGGTTAAATGGGCTTGGGGGGTGGATTGGTAGTGTTTCTTTTGGATCAGGTTTTTGGATTTGGAATTATAAATATCCAGGGTCCATTTGGTAATTAACAAATCACAAGGACCATATATGTAATATCCTGAAAGTTGAGGGCTGCAAATGTAATATTTCCAAGGGTTCTTACAATGATTGTTTTTACCAAATTAAATAACCCAGGGACCACTTTTGTAAGTTTCCATAACTCCAGGGACCAAACATGTAAATTTTCCAAATCTTTTACCAGAGGGCCATAATTGTCAACTTTTGATTTTTCAAAGACTTTGTTGACTTTTCAATCCAAAAATATTTCCCAGGGACCAAATCTGCCAAAATCCGAAACTCCAGGGACCAAACTGTAAATTCTCAAAACTTTTTCAATTTTTCACCAAAGGACTAAATATGACAATTTATGATTTCAAGATGACCTTTGGTGATAATTTTCCATATTTTGAATGACCAGGGACTAGTTTTGTCATTTTATGAAAGTTGGGGGACTGAAACTGCCAATTTTGCAAACTTTGTACGTTTTTCATTTGTTTTTACTCGTTTTGCATCTAAAACATATAAAACACAATTTTGAAATATTTTTGGTATTTTGATGCATTTCTGAGTGTTTTTGTATGTTTTGCAGTTCTGATTTGACCAAAAATGATGAGTGTTTGAGCACTCATCAGTCTGCCAGTTTTCTTAAGCCTGACATCGAATACAATCATCCACAACAATTATAAACAAACCAACAACCAATAATCAACATCTAGGTTTCACTACATCTAAGCAAACACAATAAAATCCTAGCCTAGCATGTTAAAAGAAGGACACGCATAAGATGGAATCACACAACACATAGACATATCGTATGATTATTGGAAAACTTATCTTCAATTAAGCATGGATGGAACAAGGGTTGAAACCCTTATTTTTATAGAAAATTCGTCTAGGGTTTAAGCTCTCCAAAGTTCTCCTAATATTCCATACTAATGAATGAAAATTAGAAAACTATATATAGATTTTACACCTTGACGGCGTCACGTTATAGCTTGTGACGCCGTCAACTCGCCGCCAAATTAAGGGTCGTATTGCCTAGATCCAGTCTTGACGCCGTCATGTAGAAATTGAGCTCTGGGCCGTCACTTGCAAAATGACCCTGACGGCCTTGGTGACGCCGTCAGGCATTTTATACTTGAAAGAGTTCTGGGCCGTCATGTGTATTCTGCATATCCTCCTCTTTTTCCAAGCTTGACGCCATCATGTGTGAAGTCTTGACATCATCAGGTACTGTTCCCAGCAAGGATTTTGAGACTTTGCCGTTTTCTTCACTTTTATGCTCTAAAAACGTCCAAAATGCTTCCTTTTCCAGATTTCTTTTCAAAAGTACCTAAAATGACAAAAGGAACGATTTAGGGCAGTAATTGATCAAATAATCACGAATCCGGGCATAAATGACCCCTTAAAAGCGATACACTTTTCGCCTTATCAAATACCCTTACACTTGAGATTTGCTTGTCCTCAAGCAAATGCGCTTTTATTCAAATCAAAATACAAGTTAGGGGTCATCTAACACTAATATAAAAGTAATTACAACAAATAATCGTTCCACTAAAAACCAAAAACAAGCACGGAGG
This sequence comes from Artemisia argyi, assembly GCA_030686995.1. NCBI lineage: Eukaryota > Viridiplantae > Streptophyta > Magnoliopsida > Asterales > Asteraceae > Artemisia > Artemisia argyi. The sequence continues at coordinate 108,965,584 of CM060704.1, read as the reverse complement.
TCATACACTAGCACCTCACAAATAGTGTTTTGATACTCACATCTCTCGGGTGTAATAAAGTATATATCACAATATGGAAATGGAAAACATCTCTCACTACCTGTCATAGAAAATAGATTACAATAGGCTTGGGAAAGGATCAAACCTCTACCACTTGGCGTAAGCACCTAGGATAAACTATCAAAGAGGTTTTTTAAAGGGTTATAACGTTAGGTGTAGGGATATGGAAAACATGGTTTTGTTGGATAAAGGCAATATTTACTGGTGGCGAGTTAATCATCTTGGTTAATTACATGTACAATTTGGCGTTGCTAAGCCAAGACTCGACTCGACTTAAGCTAATCAAAATCTAACAAACTATGAAACAAACATAAAATGAAATGGGATGGTAGTCCGTATTTTTTTTTTTTTCATACACTCTTGCCCTACCATCCAAAACAATACATCATAGGGAATTTGCATTCCCCTTACACTTGAATTTTTACATACCTTACACTAAACTACTCTAATGACTCGAATCAAGATAATCAAAACACTTAGAGTAGTTTTAAATATTAACACACATACGGGGGTAATAAATTGATGTCTTCCCCATTACTCCATATTACTAGTACTTTACCCATAAGTCCCAATCGTCCCAAAACAATATGTACAAGATATGACTTAACTTAGCAACCATGTAATCAATTAGATAATTAACTAAGGGTTTAAACATGTAACAATAATGCACTAAAGATGAGTGCATACAAGGAAGGCTAAGGCGATTTGGTTGCACATTTGGGTGGATTGTCAACAAATTATATCTTTAAGTAAGATGCTTAAAGTTAGAAAAGAAAAGATAGGCTCGGAGGGGTGTACTAGGGGTTTCGTGTACTAAAAATGAGTACAACGCTAAGGTGCGGGAAAAAATTAATTGACTTCCCTAGTCAAGTAATATGACTTAAATGGTCAAGTAATTATGATACGGGTTTAAACACAAGGGTGATCCTAATGCCTCTTATCATGTAGTAAATCCTAACCACATGAATGGAGTCTCACTAGCGGTCTTGGGATGCATCACTAACGCAAGTTCTAGAATTTAAATACTACCGGTACACTCATAAGCACTAATAATGAATGCTTTTCCTATCAAATCTAAAGGCGAACCTCACATATTTGGGTGGAATTTTTTTTTAAGTGGTACGGTTTTGTGCTAGTCATACAAATCCTATCCATGAGACGCTTGTTAAGGCTAAAGTTTCACTCCTAAATGTTGTAAAAAATTTTAAATTTGGTGCTAAAATTGCCTTAGCATGTATTTCTCTTAGTTTTATTACACACCTACTATCAAACAAACAAACTCAAGTGCAATTATATCCTATAAGGTATCATCATTTACCCTCCCCTTACACTTAGGATGAACATTGTCCCCAATGTTCAATTAAAGGATGTAAAAGTAAAGCAGGTAAAAGAATGAAAACAAATACTCCCCTGATTCGTTCGGTGTAGATAGTGTGTTAACAAGGTTAGATCTTCCTCCAAGAAAATGAACTTTGAAAGCTTCCTTCCAGAAATATAAATCATCTTCTTGTCATATATAACCTGTTAAACCTGAGAAAACAATCAAGGCAAACCTCGCGTAAAATCGACGGCAATCTATATATATAAAAAAAATCCTAGAAAACAAATTGAGATATAATGCTTGTGGAATGAATGTTTGCAGATTTCCTGGAGTTTATAAAACTAAAGAATCAAAAAAAACTTTAAGACTCCGGTTTAAACAAAACTCGCAAAATTTTTCAGAATTTTAGTACCTGACACCGTCAGAATGTTCCTGGAAAAATCTTATGTTAAGTTTCCGGAAAATTTCTGGAAAAACTTATGCCTTATTTCCTGGAAAATCCTACAAAACATCATTATTACTCGATACAAGCATTTGACTCTAACAAATACTAATATACATGCTCATTTAATATTGTAGTGAATCATGCTCATTTTCGTTCTTAGAAACAAATTTGGATTTCCCTTACACTTAGCTTTTGCAAAATACCTTTATACGTAATTAAGACGAAGTTAAAAACAAAATAAAGCATTTTCACAATTTACTTCGAAACATGATTTACCAACAATAAAAATAAGACACGCATACGGAAACAAATGATTTACCAAAACATGGGTTACCTCCCAAGAAGCGCTTTTCTTTATTTACGAGTCTTGTAGCTAGACTCAAGGTCACGGGCAATTACGTGACCTCGTCATTGGTCACATTCTCTAGGTCATCCTCAATCTTAGTTTTGTATTCCGGACCTAGTTGCAAACATTCCTTGTAGAAACCGAATATTCTACTCATGACATAGTCTACTCCTCTACGTCTATCCTTATCATTCCTATAGTAAACCGCTTGCTTGTGTTGCTTTTCAAGGTTTGATAGAAGATGGAATTGTTCAATCTTATAGGGCATTTGGTAAGCTATTTCATCGTTCTCATCCTTGAATCTAACTATCCCTATGGACGGGTCATAATTCATCTAAGAGGCCTCAACAAATGGCTTTCCGAATACTACTTAACTTAAACAACCATCTATTACCGGACGAATATCCTCTACAATCACAAAATCGGTAACATAAGGGAAGTTTCCTACAAAGACATGTAACCCTTTCACTCTTCCCACAAAATTACTCATCTAACTCGTGTTGGGCATCATCCTATACCCAAGTTGCTTCTTCATTACCCAATTATAATAGGTCCTTGTCAAAATGTTTATGGGAGATCTAAGATCTATGTAGGCTTTGCACACATGCATATGCCCAATATTGCATGGTATGTTGATGTTAGAGGGATCACCCGCTTTGATGAGTGGTGAATCAAGGACGTATGGTATCTCGGGGTCATCGAATAGATCCTTATGGTATTCCCGTTCATCCTTGGTGGGTAACTTATCAAAGTATTCCTCTACATTTTCTACTTCCTCTAACTTTTCTTCCATTATATCCTGAACTTCCTTAATCTCATCCTTAGGTCCAATTTCTATTCCGACTTCATCCTTGTCACTTTCTTCTATATTCTTATCTATTGGCTTAATGGTGACAACATTGACAAAATGGACGTGTTTGGATGATGAGGGGTCCTTAATTTTGATTCCGCTACTCGTGTCCCTAGTGTCCTTCCTAGGTGTAGTTAGCACTTGGTTGTTGAGGGCTTTCAACAAGTTGTCAATTTTATTGGTCATCTCCGTTTGTTGTGGATTGAATTCGGCTTCAAACTTAGCTATGCGAGCTTCTTGAGATGCCATAAACTTGGACATCAATCCTTCAAGATTATTTGTACTACCATAGTTATTGGAAGGATTATTGTTGAAAGTACGGTTAGAGGGTGGACCGTTCGGTTGGTAACGATTAGGTAGATTGGAAGAATTGTTTTAGGGCATGTTTTGGTTTTGTTTCCACCTAAGGTTCGGGTGATTTTTCCAAGAAGGATTGTAGGAATCACCGTAAGGGTTTTGCTCGGGTTTGGAAGTGTACCACTTGTCTCCCGCTTCGTCGGTATGCGAGGATACGTAATCCGTGAAAGCTTGTCCGGGGAGTTCCACGCAATCACGAGTGTCATGGGGACCACTACATAATTCGCATGAAGAAGTGATTTTGTTCACTTGGCTTGAAGGCTTAGGAGCTTCGTAGGATTTCATGAGAAACTTGACTTGGTCCTCAAGTTCCATGATCCTACGGTTGGGAGTGCTAGAATTGTTTGAAGGCAAAGATATTGCCTTGACCGTTTTGTTCAAATCACGGGGATCATTCCAACTTTCGTTGTCATAGAGAGCAAGATCTTCTATGAGTTCCCATGATTCTTCCGCACTTAGATCACGTTGCTTGCCACCGGCCGATTGGTCAATGGTTCGCCTTGTGGAGAGATCGATATGGTCATAGAAGATTTGGACTTGGAGCCAAAGATATATGCCATGACGAGGGAATTTTTGGAGTAAGTCCTTGAAACGAGTCCATGCTTCATAGACACTTTCACCTTGACGTTGTTGGAACATCAAGATGTCATTTGTAAGCTTGGTAGTTCTCCCCGGTGGGAAAAGTTGAGCAAGGAAACGAGAAGTGAGATCATCCCAAGAGGTGATGGATCCCGCGGGTAAACGTTCAAGCCATTGACTAGCTTGGTCACGTAGAGAGAATTGGAATAGACGTAATCGGGTCGTCTCTTTAGTTGCAACATCAAGGTCTATGGAATCTACGATTTTTAGGAAATCCTTGAGATATTGATTAGGATTTTCGGAACGAAGTCCATGGAATGCATATCCGCTTTGCACCAACCGGATGGTGTCGGATCGCAAGGGAGACACATTGGCTCCTTGAATGAGCTCAATGGTGTTCCGATAGCCTTGGTGGCTAGGACGGGAATACTCTCCAAAAGTTCGGGGTCTAGGAGGTTGGTTTGGTTGTGGTAGGTTTTGTTGGTGTTTTTTTTGTGGTGGGTTGATGGGTTCAAAGATATTACCACCTTCCATGATGTCGGATGTTAATGGTTATGAACAAAGGAACGAAGAAATGAGATAGACTAAAGAAACCTAAAAATAAAAATAAAAATCTTATGATGCGTGGGAATTGCACCAGGCTTTACCTCTCGAGGGATCTCGAGAAGCTTACAACCCCCACCAGGCAGTGTACCTGATCGTCGTAGTATAGTATAGTGACAAGTACCGGGGGATTGATCGTTCAGCTAGGAATAGTGTCGCTAGGATTAGAAAACCTAAATACTAGTTCTAGAGATGAGGGATGATTCTTTTTTTATTTTTATAATTTTTAGAAAGCAAGTAAATATCTCGGGTTTGAAGGATTTGGGCGGAATTAGTTGCTAGTCAACTAACCCAATACTAAGATGCACTCAAAATAAAATACTAAAAATGAAAATAAAACTATATTAAACTAAGGTTGTGAGCAATAAGTGGAGAAATGTGTTTACTTAGATTTCACTTCTCCCTAGATATCTTTTACATGTTAATTACTTGTTATAGTCGCGTGGATGACGGATTGTATTCCTTAATACCATTCATGGGGTGGCGTACTTACTTCCCCAATCCTATGAGTGCCTACTTCACTCCTATGTCGAGCCTGCAAGAAGCTCCTAACATGGGATCATTAGAATTTACTCATGCATTAAATACAACCAATAAAACCTAGTACACATCGGTTCATGTTTCCTAAGACGTTCAAGCATGTTACCATTTGGAGATCTGCCAGTTTTCTTAAGCCTAACATTGAAATCATTCATCCAATGCAACCATAAACAAGTAATCAACACATAATCAACATCTAGGTTTCATTAGATCTAAGCAAACACAAGATAAATCTAGCCTAGCATGGTGGAATTAAGACAAGAACAAGATATAGACAACCAACACATAGACATATTGATTGAATTAAAAGAACACTTATCTCAATAGCACAAGTAAGCATTCAAGGGTTGAAAACCCTTGAAAAGCTGTAAAATTCGTATATGGTTCGGCCTTAGGGTTTCTCCAAACTTGTTCCTCTCTTATGAATGAAAATTAGAAAACTATATATAGATAATAGAGTCTGACGGCGTCAAGAACAAATGGGTGACGCCGTCATCTCGCCAATGTTCTGAAAGGCTCAAGGCGCACTAAGGCGCAAAGGGGGTCAAAGAGCCTCGAGTCGAGGCGCAAACCGAGGCGCGGGATTCATAAATATGAGGCGCACTATACATTTAGGTTTTTTTATAACATATGTGACAACTTATGCAACTTAAATAACACAAAAATATCAATATTTAATGCATAATGCCACTTAATAGTTATTACATTGCATTTAAACCCAAAATATTAAGCAGACAACATATCAAAATCCATGAACTACCCTAAATTTCTGAATATACATTACAATATATGAGTTTATGACTTATAAAATTTAACAAATTACCATGTATCAAACTATCAACTATCAACAACAAAAAAACTATGTTTGTTTGGTAACACTTAACACTAAAGAAACAACATTTGTATCTGTTAATAAGTTAGTATTCTTAGACATTGGATTACAAAAAAAACATAGTTCTTTGTTGATTGTGTGTTTTAGTTATTTTCTAAAATATTAGGGTTATTAGATACTTTATAACTTAAAGGGACAAATGTATATAACATGTAAGCCCAAATTGTATCTTACTATTAAGAAAAAAAGGTAAAAACCCCGTTACATCTTCTAGGCGCACAAATCCCCAAGGCGCTAAAGCGCAAAAATCCCCAAAGCGCTGCGATTTTTATTGGATTTATGCATGTCATGAGCCTTGATCTAAAAAAATCCCAAAGGCTGGAGCCTCGTGGGATTTAGGGAGTAGGCGTGCCTTAGGCGCGATTTTTAAAACTATGCATCTCGCCGCCAAAATAATCCTCGGACTGCCTTGATCTACATTTGACGCCGTCATGTATTCCATATTTGCAGGCCGTCACGCATTTAACTCTTGACGCTCTACTTCGTGACGCCTTCATTTCTGTACTGGGTCGTCATGATCTTTACTCTTGATGCCATCAGGAAAGTACTCTTGACGCCGTCACACACTGTTCCCAGCATGGAAAATTAAGTCTTTGGCGTTTTCTTCACTTTTATGCTCCAAAAACGTCCGAATTGCTTCATTTTCCAGATTTCACTCCCAAAGTACCTAAAATCACAAAAGGAACGATTTAGGGCAATATTTGATCAAATAAATTCAATTCCAGGCTTAAATGACCCCCTAAAAATGGATCATTTTTTGCCTCATCATATACCCTTACACTTGAGATTTGCTTGTCCTCAAGCAAATACGCTTTTATTCTAATCAAAATACAAGCTAGGGGTCATTTAACACTAATATAAAAGTAATTACAACAAATAATCGTTCCACTAAAGACCAAAGACAAGCACGGAGGTCATATACTAGCACCTCACAAATAGTGTTTAGATACTCACATCTCTCTGGTGTAATAAAGTATAAATTAAAATATGGAAACGGAAGATATCTCTCACTACCTGTCATAGCAAAATAGATTACCATAGGCTTGGGAAAGGATCAAACCTCCACCACATGGCGTAAGCACCTAGGATAAACTATCAAAGAGGTCTTTAAAAAGGGTTGTAACGTTACGTGTAGGGATATGAAATACACGGTTTTGTTGGCTATAGGCAGTCTTTACTGGTGGCGAGTTAAAAATCTTGGTTAATTACATGTACAATGTGGCGTTGCTAAGCCAAGACTTGACTCGACTTAAGCTAATGAATGAAAAATAACAAAAATATAAAATGAACATAGAATAAAAAGAGATGGTAGTCCGTATGTTTTTCTCTTTTTTTTTTTTCTTTTTTTTTTTTTGCATATACTCTTACCCTACCATCCGAAATAGTACATCATAGGGAATGAACATTCCCCTTACACTTGAATTTTTACATACTTTACAATAAACTAATCTAATGACTCGAATTAAGAAAATCAAAACACTTGGAGTACTTTTAAGATTAACGCACATATGGGGGTAATAATATGATGTTCTTCCCCATTACTCCATAAATAAGTACTTTACCCATGAGTCCCAATCGTCCCAAAACAATATGTACAAGGATATGACTCGACTTAGCAACCATGTAATCAATTAGATAATTAACTTAGGGTTTAACAAATAACAATAATGCACTAAAAATGAGCGCATACACGGAAGGCTAAGGCGATTTGGTTGTACATTTAAGTGGGGTGTAACAAATTCTTCCTTTAAGTAAAATGCTTAAAGTTAGAAATGAAAAGATAGGCTCGGAGGGGTGTACTAGGGGTTTCGTGTACTAAAAATGAGTACAACGCTAAGGGTGTGGGAAAAATTAGTTGACTTAACTAGCCAAGTAATATGACTTAAATGGTCAAGTAATTATGATACGGGTTTAACACAAGGGTGATCCTAGTGCCTCTTATCATGTAGTAAATCCTACTATACGAATGTAGTCTGTCACAACCCACAATTTCAGGTCATTTTTCCAAAATTCGATATTCTACTATTCACAAATTACTATTCATCGATCACTATTCATCGTTTTACTATTCATCGTTTTTGAGGTCAATTTGACATTCCGAGACTTATTCAGAAATTTTACTATTCACTTGACACTATTCATTTCCGAGAGAAAACCACTATTCACGTGCATTACTCATGTCATCGTAAATTTAGTTTACGAGTGTTCAAATTCGCGTAACCGTATTGGTTCAGGAGCGAATTCATGCATTATTGTCAGGGACATTTCATACGGACTAGAAATAGTCGACATATCATCATTAGGGCACTTGCATACTATTCCACTCGTAGGATAACTAAATTAATACTTTGGGTATTATTAACGATTTACGTACGTTTATTTTAAATAAACGCTAATACGCGAACTATAAAAGTGTCTAACATGTCCGACACTCCCGACTATGATCCCAATACATTTTTATACTCATTTTTACAATATAAAAACTATAATATTAATTTACCCGGTATTTTGGAAATTTAACCATTACGTATCGTACGTTTAACTTAATAACGCCGGTTTTCACCAAAATTAAACGATAATCACCCTAACTCTCCGTACTTGTACCCGACTTATTTTTACAACTTTTATAACTCTATTACGTCCCAAATAACTTCAACAAAACTTATTTCTAACAAACCCGGTACCCGATTAAACCTTAAACCTAAACCTAACCTAACTACACTTAACTACTAATACTAATTTTCCAAATTAATCACAAAACATATCCCCCCTTTTTACTCCTTAGAACCGGCCAACCCCCCCCCCCCCCCCCCCTAAAGTCTTCAAACTTTAATACCTCACCAACACTCTTAAATGTACACCAAACTTTTGTCCCAAGTATATATTAAACTTTTCATCCACTTTATTACTAAAAATCACTTTTACTTACAACTAGCAAAGCTTTTTCTCTCTTTTCTCTTGAGTGTGGATCGACCTAGGTGGTCAAGGAGCAAGAAACAACAAATTTTACAAGATCTTGATATAAACTAGTTTGTGTAATCATCCTTGTTAGAGTTTTGAAATAAAAACTCAAGGATTAGTAGGCTTTTTATCATCTAAACTCTCTAAACCATCAAGTAAGTAAACAAACTCATTTTTATGATTTTTACAAGTTATTATTATGTTTATATAATTTTCTTACAAGATCTTATACATGCATCATCTTGTACCACTCCATTTTTGTATATATTAACTTTGAAGCCCTAGAAATGGAAACATATGAAACTCTTGTTAGACCTAGTGGATTGATGATGTTTAAGGACCCATGACACCCTAAGAAGGTGTATGGTAGGATTAGATTAGCCTTGTGGTGTTTGAAAGTGATTTGATGGAGGATGGAACTAGTTTAGAGACTTGAAAATGGTTTTTGAAACTTTTGATATACCTACTGTCCCTATTTTAAATTCGTGGGAAAATCAGTAGATGGTGACTAAGTTTTGACCAAAGATTTAGAAAATACATTCAAAAACGAAACTTTAGGCGAAAGAACGGATTAAAACGAGTTTATAACGAAGGAGATATGATTTTTGCAAATTTAACGACGAAAACTACTTTTCCAAAAACTGCTTGCTGATTGGCAGAATACGACGGGTATTTTGAGGCATTAAACGTAACCTAGAGAAGCCGAGTTGTCAAAAATATACTAGTATATACAAAGACGAATCCGTGGACATAAAGAACAAGGAAAACGAGCCTAAAACGACAAAGTTATACCCATTCTAACATCGTCAAACTATATATATATATATATATATATATATGGACACAAATAAAAATAATAACGTACGCGCTAAACGTTATATTTTCTAGTACATATTACTAAGGATTATTTTCTTATCAAACGAATACGTATGACCCGAGAGAATACTTATACGACTTAACGATGTATTTCAAGGTTTTCAATACAAGGAATTTAACGCTAACACTTTTTAACGAGATAGTACGACAAGTTATATACTCCTATATAAGGACTTATTTTCCTAAGTATGGAATCTATTTTACTACGACGATAACTAGTATTTTCAAATTACGAGTGGTATGAGTATCATGTGCATGTGCATTCATTTCATTACGGCTTGATCTAAGTTAGATCATGGTTATTCATTTAGGTTGCTGCTAGTACTCGCGCCTCATTGTCCCGACTACTTTTACCTCATTGCACCATCTTTGTACCATCACTTCGAGGTGAGTTCTCATAGCCCCGTTTTAATTCTATATTTTGATTTCAAATCCCACGGGGGAGAATACATTGCATTACTTGTTTTTGTGTACATGCCTAAGTATAAAATTCATACATTGCTTAAGTTGCCTAATTACCACGTCTTGACAAGTCCCTTTTTATTATCATGGACCGTTAATTTCTAGTACTAAGCGAGAGTGAGTGGATAGATCTATCGAGGGTGACGCCTCCATTCGTGTTTGGGTTGCTCCAAATGGAACGAATGCATTTCATGTCTTTATTATTAGAGTGTCTGGTAAACACTCATTGGGGCCAAGTATCGTCTAGCTTCGGGGTCATGAGCTTAAGAGCCAATGTATATACTTTCCGGACATCCTATTTCTTGGCATTACTTATGGCATTTGTACACTAGATTTTACTTATAAACCTATGATTATTCACCAACTTTATGTTGACCGTTTTTCGCAATGTATTTCTCAGGTAACTTTGTCGTTTGATTGTATTAAACTTGTTTCCGTAAACTTTTCCAACTTTGGGACCTATGTCTTTATAACTTTGAATCTTTTGAATGAATCAAACGACGTATTTTTAAAACGACACTTTAGGTCGTTCAATATATCCTGGTTGTGTGCTATGATCCGTTACACCCTCAGGTATTCCATTCCGCTGCCATTCAGGTATTTTGGGGGTGTGACATAGTCTCACTAGCGGTCTCGGGATGCATCACTAACGCAAGTTCTAGAATCTAAATGCTACCGGTACACTCATAAGCACTAATAGTAAATGCTTTTCCTATCAAATCTAAAGGCGAACCTCACATATTTGGGTGGAAAATTTTTCTGAAAGTACGGTTATGTGCTAGTCATACAATCTCCTATCCATGAGACGCTTGCTATGGCTAAAGTTTCACTCCAAAATGTTGTAAAAAGTTTTAAATTTGGCGCTAAAATTGCACTAACAAGTATTTCTCATAGTTTTATTACACATCTACCATTAAACAAACAAACTCAAGCGAAAGTGTATCTGTAAGGTATCATCATTTTACCCTCCCCTTACACTTAAGATGAACATTGTCCCCAATGTTCAAGTAAAGAATGTAAAAGTGAAAAGTAAAAAGAATGAAATCAAATACTCCCCTGATTCGCTCGGTATGGATAATAAGGTGGCCAGGTTAAATCTTCCTCCAAGAAAATGAACAATCAAAGCTTCCCTACCAGAAAAATAATCATCTTCTTGTCATACATAACCTGTAAATCCTGAGAAAACAGACAAAGCAACCTTGCATAAAATCGGCGGCAATCTACATAAGTTACTAAATCCTAAAAAACAAAGTAAGATATAATGCTTGTGGAATGAAGTTTGCAGATTTCCTGGAGATTATAAAACTTAATAATTCAACAAAAACTTTAAGACTCCGTTAGAAAAACAAAACTGGTAAAATTTCCAGATTTTTACACGTGACGCCGTCAAGAGCAAGCTCATGACGCCGTCAGAAGTGACCTGCAGAAATTCTTATGTTAAGTTTCTGGAAAATTTCTGGAAAAACTTGGTCCTACTTCCTGGAAAATCCTGCAAAACTTCATTATGACTCGATACAAGCATTTGACTCTAACAAATACGAATATACATGTTCACTTAATATTGTGGAGAATCATGATCTGTTTGTTTCTTAAAAACATATTTGGGGTTTCCCCTTACACTTATCTTTTGCAAAAATACCTTTTGGTGAAGTTAAGACTAGGCCAAAACAACAAAGTAAAGTACTTCCACTATTTAGTTTAGAAACATGATCTACCAACAATAAAAATAAAGCATGCATACGGAAGCAAATAACAAACAAACAAACAAACAAATAAAAACACACAAAGCATGGGTTGCCTCCCAAGAAGCGCTTTTCTTTATTTACGAGTCTTGTAGCTAGACTCAAGGTCATGGGTTACTACGTGATACGGGTGAGTTCCTCATTGAGGACATCTTTGGGATCAAACTTAGGTTTCAACTTCCTATCGGTTTTCTTAGTACGGTATGTCCTTTCAAACTTTTCTCCATCCGGATCATACAAAGTCATCCTCATATGCCATGATCCGTCACCTTCTTTAGGTGGCTTGTCCCACCTCCATTTACACTTGTCTCCCTCTCTTTTCCACTTATTCATCTCTATATTAATAGGCATTACGCTCAAGAACTCAATCATCTTCCTAAAGACTAAGGGGTCCTCAAAAGGATCAAGCTCTTCATCTCTAGCTATGAGTTGTTCCACCGAATGTGTCTTTTCAATGAAATCTTTTTCTAGGTAGAATGGGCGTTGAGGTCCTATAAAGTTCCTTTCTATCCAAGGTCCATATCTAGATGGTCTCCTATTCATCTCTACCCAATGTGGCGTCGGTTCATCATCACAATCATAACTATGCTTCTTAACATCGTACACCAACCAAGTATCGCCTTCACCTACCGCTATCTTAGACTCCTTACAATCTATCATGGCGCTAGCGGTTGCTAAAAATCCTCTTCCTACCAACAATGGGCATGTAGTGTCACTAACCATGTCTAGGACATGAAAATCCGCTAAGATAGTTAACTTTCCTACGTGAACAACTACATCCTTAATCATTCCAACCGGGTGGGCAATACTTCCATCCGCTAGACCTATCAAAACCTCCGTTTCCTCTGGCTTTCCTAGCTTAAGAGTGGTGAATAGGGATAAGGGAATCAAGTTGAGGCTTGACCCTAAATCGGCTAGTGTGTCGAAAGCTTCGGATCTTCCTATCTTACAAGGCAAAACAAATATACCCGGATCATCAAGCTTTTTAGGCAACTTGTTTTGAACGAAGGCGGTCCCATTCTTGCATAGTTTAAACTTCTCATACTTTTCTAGGAGGGCACTATAGTAGGGAGCACGGGCTAAGACATCAATAACGGGGCATTCAAGGTGAAGTTCCTTGAATTCATCATCAAGGTCTTGCGTAGGAGGTGTTTCAACTATACTTTTGACCGGTTTTATATCGGGTGTTTTACTTGATTGGTCCTTTTGAAGAATTTGGTTTTGTTTGAAACACGTGCTCGTTGATTTAACTGAGTAGTATTGTGGACACGAAGTGGGTGACGAAACTGATGATATGGAATTAACGTTTAGTTTCGGATTCTTGACCGTGTCACTTGGGAGTGCTCCCATTTCTCGGTCATTGAGAACTTTCAACAATACGTCAATTTTGGTGGTCATCTCGCTTTGCTTTTGTTTGAAATCGGCTTCAAACTTAGATATGCGAGCTTCTTGAGATGCCATGAACTGACATCAATCCTTCAAGATTGTTGGTACTACCATAGTTGTTAGAAGGATTGTTGTTGAAAGTACGGTTGGAGGGTGGACCGTTTGGTTGATAACGATTAGGCGGATTGGAAGAATTGGCTTGATTTTGTTTCCACCTAAGGTTTGGTTGATTTTTCCAAGAGGGGTTGTAGGAGTCACCGTAAGGGTTTGGCTCAGGTTTGAAAGTGTACCACTTATCTCCCGCTTCGTCAGTACGCGTGGATGCGTAGTCCGCAAAAGCTGTTCCGGGGAGTTCCACACAATCACGAGTGTCATGGGGACCACTACATAATTCGCATGAAGAAGTGATTTTATTCACTTGGCTTGAAGGCTTAGGAGCTTCGTAGGATTTCATGAGAAACTTGACTTGGTCCTCAAGTTCCATGATCTTACTGTCGGGAGTGCTAGAGTTTTTCGAAGGCAAAGATATTGCCTTGACCGTTTTGTTCAAATCACGGGGATCATTCCAACTTTCGTTGTCATAGAGAGCAAGATCTTCTATGAGTTCCCATGATTGTTCCGCACTTAGATCACGTAGCTTACCACCGGCCGAAAACTTGATGCGTGGGAATTGCACCAGGCTTTACCTCTCGAGGGATCTCGAGAAGCTTACAACCCCCACCAGGCAGTGTACCTGATCGTTGTAGTATAGTATAGTGACAAGTACTGGGGGATTGATCGTTCAGCTAGGAATAGTGTCGCTAGGATTAGAAAACCTAAATACTAGTTCTAGAGATGAGGGATGATTCTTTTTGTATTTTTATAATTTTTAGAAAGCAAGTAAATATCTCGGGTTTGAAGGATTTGGGCGGAATTAGTTGCTAGTCAACTAACCCAATACTAAGATGCACTCAAAATAAAATACTAAAAATGAAAATAAAACTATATTAAACTAAGGTTGTGAGCAATAAGTGGAGAAATGTGTTTACTTAGATTTCACTACTCCCTAGATATCTTTTACATGTTAATTACTTGTTATAGTTGCGTGGATGACGGATTATATTCCTTAATAGCATTCATGGGGTGGCGTACTTACTTCCCCAATCCTATGAGTGCCTACTTCACTCCTATGTCGAGCCTGCAAGAAGCTCTTAACATGGGATAATTTGAATTTACTCATGCATTAAATACAACCAATAAAACCTAGTACACATCGGTTCATGTTTCCTAAGACGTTCAAGCATGTTACCATTTGGATATCTGCCAGTTTTCTTAAGCCTAACATTGAAATCATTTATCCAATGCTACCATAAACAAGTAATCAACACATAATCAACATCTAGGATTCATTAGATCTAAGCAAACACAAGATAAATCTAGCCTAGCATGGTGGAATTAAGACAAGAACAAGATATAGACAACCAACACATAGACATATTGATTGAATTAAAAGAATACTTATCTCAATAGCACAAGTAAGCATTCAAGGGTTGAAAACCCTTGAAAAGCTGTAAAATTCGTATATGGTTCGGCCTTAGGGTTTCTCCAAACTTGTTCCTCTCTTATGAATGAAAATTAGAAAACTATATATAGATAATAAAGTCTGACAGCGTCAAGAACAAATGGGTGACGCCGTCATCTCGCCGCCAAAATAATCCTCAGACTGCCTTGATCTACATCTGACGCCGTCATGTATTCCATATTTGCAGGCCGTCACGCATTTAACTCTTGACGCTCTACTTCGGGACGCCTTCATTTCTGTACTGGGTCGTCATGATCTTTACTCTTGACGCCGTCAGGAAAGTACTCTTGACGCCGTCACACACTGTTCCCAGCATGGAAAATTAAGTCTTTGGCGTTTTCTTCACTTTTATGCTCCAAAAACGTCCGAATTGCTTCCTTTTCCAGATTTCACTCCCAAAGTACCAAAAATCACAAAGGGAACGATTTAGGGCAATATTTGATCAAATAAATTCAATTCCGGGCTTAAATGACCCCCTAAAAATGGATCATTTTTCGCCTCATCATCTTACTAGAAAGGAATCTAGCAAGTAGACCTAATAAAAAGAAATTCTAACCAAGACATTAACTATTTCCCGGGCTGCGGTGCCAAAAACTTGATACGCGAGATTTCACCCTCGCAACAGGTTTTACCTCTCAAGGGATCTTGAGAAGCTTACAATCCCCGCCAGACAGTGTACCTGATCGTTGTAGTATAGTATAGTGACAAGTACCGGGGGATTGATCAATCAACTCAGGAATAGTGTTCGCTAGGATTAGAAAGCCTACTAAACTAGGTCTAGAGGTGAGGGATGATTTTTTTTGTATTTTTTATATTTTATGAAAGCAAGTAAAATCTCGGGTTTCGAAGGAGTCGGCGGAATTAGTTGCTAGTCAACTAACCCAAATAACTAAAGATGCAATCAAAATAAAATAAAAAGAAATGAAAATAAACTAATGTGATTTTGTGGTTTAAACAATAATGAGAAAAGATGTGTTTACTTAGATTTCATTACTCCCTAGATATCTTTTACCGGTTGATTAGCTTGTTATAATTGCATGGATGACGGGTTATATTCATTAATACTAGTCGTAGGGCCGTGTACAATATTCCCTAACTCTATAAGCTCCTACTTCACTTTTATGTCTAGCCGACTAAAAGCTCCTAACATGGGATCACTAGAATTCACTTCTACATTAAATACAACCATAAATTGTAGTACACCTCCGATCATGTTTCTTAAGACGTTCAAGCAAGTTACCAATGGAAGTCTGCTAGTTTTCTTAAGCCTAACATCGAATACAATCACCCACAACAATTATAAACAAACCATCAACCAATAATCAATATCTAGGTTTCACTACATCTAAGCAAACACAATAAAAACCTAGCCTAGCATGTTAAAAGAAGGACAAGCATAAGATGGAATCACACAACACATAGACATATCATATGATTATTGAAAAACTTATCTTCAATTAAGCATGGATGGAACAAGGGTTGAAACCCTTATTTTTATAGAAAATTCGTCTAGGGTTTAAGCTCTCTAAAGTTCTCCTAATATTCCACACTAATGAATGAAAATTAGAAAACTATATATAGATTTTACACCTTGACGGCGTCACGTTATAGCTTGTGACGCCGTCAACTCGCTGCTAAAATAAGGGTCGTATTGCCTAGATCTAGTCTTGATGTCGTCGTGTAGAAATTGAGCTCTGGGCCGTCACTTGCAAAATGACCCTGATGGCCTTGGTGACGCCGTCAGGAATTTTATACTTGAAATAGTTCTGGGCCGTCATGTGTATTCTTCATATCCACCTCTTTTGCCAAGCTTGACGCCGTCATGTGTGAAGTCTTGACGTCATCAGGTACTGTTCCCAGCAAGGATTTTGAGACTTTGCCATTTTCTTCACTTTTATGCTCCAAAAACGTCCAAAATGCTTCCTTTTCCAGATTTCTTCTCAAAAGTACCAAAAATAACAAAAGGAACGATTTAGGGCAGTAATTGATCAAATAGTCACGAATTCGGGCTTAAATGACCTCTTAAAAGCGGTACACTTTTCGCCTTATCAAAATACCCTTACACTTGAGATTTGCTTGTCCTCAAGCAAATGCGCTTTTATTCTAATCAAAATACAAGTTAGGGGTCATTTAACACTAATATAAAAGTAATTACAACAAATAATTGTTCCACTAAAAACCAAAAACAAGCACGAAGGTCATACACTAGCACCTCACAAATAGTGTTTAGATACTCACATCTCTCGGGTGTAATAAAGTATGTATCACAATATGGAAATGGAAAATATCTCTTACTGCCTGTCATAGCAAATAGATTACCATAGGCTTGGGAAAGGATCAAACCTCCACCACTTGGCGTAAGCACCTAGGATAAACTATCAAAGAGGTCTTTTAAAGGGTTATAACGTTAGGTTTAGGGATATGGAAAACACGGTTTTGTTGGATAAAGGCAATATTTACTGGATAAGCACACTGAAATACGCTTTAAGGAGGAAATAAGCAAATCCAATATTGCAAAGCCAATCAGACCACACAGGCAGCTTGCAGGGCTTGTTTGAGCTTATCAAATAAGCTCAAGATGCCAAATTAAGCCTGGAATAAGCAAGCCTAGTGTGGGAACTTCTCAAAAAGCCCAAAAATTTACTGTGGGACCTACTGAAGAGCTCATAATGAGGTTGTGAAATGAGCACCTTCACACTGATTACTCAGTGTAAGGTGTTCAATGATGGATATATGTGAACATAAATTAAGCTAATAAATAAGCAGTAAATGGCACCAACAACATATGAACAAGCAGATGGCAATAAGGACTATCTAAAACAACCCAAAATTTCAAACAATGGAGCAATATAGAACAAGAAACAAGCTTGAGAAAAAGGCTTTTAAACACAACTCCCCTGGTGCAGGGGAGTGTAGTTGAAATCAGGCCAAAACAAGGGAACAAATAAGTAATTAAGAAAAATACTAAAAATAAGCAAAAATAAGCATTACAAAGCTGAGCTTCTAAATTTTATTCTCCCAAAAGCCCATAAGCTAAAAGTTAAAATTAAGATCATGAAAATCCTTACAAAAAAAAGGAAAACTGACTAACTATGCAAATTGACTTTTATTAATAAACACCTAATTTGACTTTTTTGAACTTTGGATGCTTCTTGATTAGCGCGTGTGTGTGTGAGATGTGTGATAAAGAGGGAACTAGTAGTGTGTATGGGTGTGGACAACTGTCCCCCACTATTAACGTGTTTTTATTTATTATTATTATTATTATTATTATTATTATTATTATTATTATTATTATTATTATTATTATTATTGTTGTTGTTGTTGTTGTTGTTGTTGTTGTTGTTGTTGTTGTTGTTGTTGTAAAAGTTGTTATGTAAAAAAAAGTTGTTTTGTAAAAAAGCTGTTATGTATGTATCATTTGTAAAAAAAAAAATTGTAAAAAAATTATACCTTTTTTTATTTATTTTTAAAAAAGTCTCATTTGTAAAAAGTTATTAAAATATTTTGTTAAAAAATAGTTATAAAAGTATTTGTAATGTATTTTGTAAAAGTATTTTGTTAAAAAAAATTAGTTGTAAAAGTATTTTGTTAAAAAAAAATGAGTTGTAAAAGTATTTTGTTAAAAAAAGTGTGTTATAAAATTTGTTATGTATTTTCAGGTTTTCGGTACTGAGTGGGTGCAAAATATAGCTCGGGAGCTAGGTTTTGTCATTGTTAAAAATAGAACAAAATCAGAAAATGGTTAGATATACGAAGTCAATTATAGGTGTTCAAAGGGTGGGAATTATGAACCTCAAGGTAGTGGAAAACGGAAAACCAAAACATCTAAAACCAATTGTCCATTCAGATTAGTTGGGAAATATCATCAAACACAAAATTATTGGATTTTGAGGGTGAAGGATTATAGGCATAATCATGATATGGTATAGTCGTTGCATGGTTTGCCTTATGCATTGCGATTAAAGGATGATGAGTTCGGTGTGCTCAAAGAATTGATGGAATATAGAGTACGACCACGTAATATACTTTCAACAATACAAGGTCGTAATCCGGATAACGTGTCTAGCATTAGAACTATATATAACGCACAAAATAAGATCTAGAGAGCCAGAGTAGGTGATAGAACTCCAATTCAAGTTCTTTACTCGTATTTGATGGATTCAGGGTATACATATTACCCGAGGATAAATGAGCATAACGAGCTTGAGGAGCTATTTTTTATTCACTCCACGTCGTATGCTCTATGGTGTACATTCCCTGAAATCATGCTAATGGAATCCACATACAATACCACGATGTTTAAATTGCCGTTGTTGGAAATTGTCGGATTCACCTAAACAAATAAAACATTTTCAATGGTGTATAGCTTTTTAAACAGTGAAAAAGAGCATAATTTTCAATGGGTATTGCAACGTGTGAAGGATTTCATAGACGAAAGATATTAACCACGTGTTATCATCACTGACATAGATTTAGCGTTGGGTGGGGCATGCAGAGAAAAATTACCTAACCCTCACAAATTACTCTGTCAATGGCGTATAGAGCAAAATCTGCTTCAGTATTGCATAAATAAATGTAGTGGGTTAGATGAGTATAAGTCCATTAAACACAGATGGGATTGGATGGTTAAAGCTCCGTCATTCAAAATGTTCCGGCAACATTATCAACGCCTACAACAGCGATTGGTCAACCATGCGGGTATTTAATTATTAATTCATTGTATTTTATTATTTAAAAAATAAGCACCCAAATGACCTTTTATTAATTCATTATCTTTTGCAGATATCGCTGAGTGTCTGAATAACTGGCTCACAAATTACTCACATATGTTTGTCTCGTATATTACCGACCAATATCGCTCCTACGGCCAGACAACAACGAGTAGAGTTGAGGCTCACCACGCATTGTTGAAATTATATTTGGGCAGCACACAGTCCAACTTAGACAGGTTGTTGAGTTCGATCGATAAGATTCTCATTGCGAAAGAAAATGCGATAAAAGAGAGTTTTAATAGAAGCATCAAAGAGAAACTAAATAAGTGTAATATACTACTATTTCAAGAATTGTGGTATAAAGTTTCCAAACATGCTTTTAACCTCATGTACAAAGAACTCCACCTGTTGATCACCGTAGAAGACTGTAGCCATAAGTTGCGCATAATTTTTTGACTACCATGCTTTCACGAGATGCAATACTATGTATATCATGGTAAGTACATTAAATTTATAACTATCAAGTTGTTTTCCCCATTAATATCAGTAATTTATACAAGTCACTTTTAATGAATTCAGGACGCCCCATTCCACTGGATGAAATTGATATTTTTTGGAGAACCCTATCTATTCCGTTGCCTGTTATCAGTAGGCCACCGCCTGAAGATGTCTCTTCCAGCGAACCTGATGATGATGATGATGATGATGATGATACTTCGTTTCAAAATGACGTACGACAATTCAAGAATATTTTTAGCATAGCAACGTCGTTTGTCAAGAAAAATATGTTAACGAAGTTAAGAGAGATATACCAGCCTGAATCTATTGAAACACGTGAACCTGCTATTCAGAAAAATACCCGTGGACGTCCGAGCGCAAAGGACAAAAAGGGCAAGGCTACAAAAGTCCCGGACTTGAATGAAGTCCCAGACTTGAATGAAGTCCCGAACTTGAATGAAGTACCAACCGTAGATCACCGAAGAAGCACAACTTCAAGATCTACACAAGTTCCGAACTTCAACAAAGAACATACAAGACATAGTTCTTACACGGGTCCTAGTGTTCAACAAAAAATAGGACGCAGGTTTTATGTTGGAGATGCAGAAAGCGAATACTTTATGGACCAGATTCCAGTGATTTTCCATCCATACATAATAAGTGTATATAATGTGGTAGGTGATGGAAATTTTGGGTTTCAGTGCATTGCCCACGGTATTTGTGAAGATCAAAATAGGTGGCGCGCAGTCAGATATATGTTATTACAAGAGTTAGTCCTACATAGGGAGGTTTACACAAGTATGTGGTCGGAATCTGGCTTTGACGGTATTTGCTATTCACTAAACTGGTTCGGTAATGGATCTGCACCGATAGATCGCTATATGGAGATGTCAGACACGGGGTTGGTTATTGCATCACGGATTAACCGACCAGTTGTATTGATATCCCGGCAGGGTTGGAACACCTGTTTTCCGCTTTTTTTTGTCCTAACTTCTCACAAAGAACCGACCCCCTTGTGATAGCCCATGTGGGGCCAGACCGATGATGTCACTACGTTTGTCTGACGCTAGACAATGATTTTCCACTTTCGCATCTCCACCCACAATGGAGGAGGC
This sequence comes from Artemisia argyi, assembly GCA_030686995.1. Lineage (NCBI taxonomy): Eukaryota > Viridiplantae > Streptophyta > Magnoliopsida > Asterales > Asteraceae > Artemisia > Artemisia argyi. Next base: position 108,944,275 of record CM060704.1, on the reverse strand, counting down.
ACACATCTCAAGATGCATCGCAATGGGAAACATTATATTCCCATCGACTAAACTTGTTATAAATAATTATACAGACAAACCAATGTAAATGATTACTGATTTATGTTGTAAATAATAGAGATACCCACAAAACATAGTGCATGATTACTGATTTGTATTGTAAATAATTATACCGATAAAACATTGTAAATGATTATTGATTTATGTTATAGAGTATGTTGTTTGAGAAACCTTTGAACTCAAATGTTTATTTATGTAATTCGAATGATTTTTTTATTATTGCAGAAACCTGTAAATTAGTAATAACATTGTTGATTGATGTTGTAAATTATTGTGCAAATTCTTTGGTCAGGTGGAATGCAGAAATCCTTTCTTTTGTCGATGTGAGAGAGGATTCATTATAGAAAGGATATCCCGTACAAAAGATACTTATGGGATACTGTATTATGCATGTCCTTTATCAAAGGTAAATAATCATACGTTTGCTTAGTTATGTAAATATGTATTTGTTTATTTATGTAAATAATCATATGTTTGCTTAGTTATGTAAATAATTTGTTTGTTAAGAATACATTTCTTATAATGTTCTTAACATGTAACAGCCAGGCACAAAGGACTATGGGTGTCGATACTTCATGTGGAGGGATGAATTTCAAAGGACGTACTTTAATCAAGCCTCTTCTTCAATGCAGTGCTCAAACTGGTTGCGAAAGATAATAAGATTGACCAGCTTGAAGCAAGAAACAAGCAGTTGATGACAAGAATAAAGACGCTAGAGATGGAGTTAGAATTGGCAAGGAATCCTGAGGATCACGCTTGTCAGTCTGGTGCAAGGCTCCATGATATTTTAAATGAAATGAATAATCTACATATATCGTAGATGTTGTTGTTTTTAAATAATGTGTTAACGTTGTTGTTTAATTTAATAATAACAGTTGTTGTTGTAGTTATTTAATGTGGTAATATTTAACGTGTTATTGTTGTTGTTGTTAATTAAATAAAAACACATTAGACATTATTTTTCTATTAAACATTATACAAACAAAATAATTATAAGTTTAATTCAACCTAAAAAAAATGACGCCGTCGTCCACTGTAGTTGCACTGTAGCCATTTCCTGCCAAAATTACGGCCCACCTCCAGGGCCAGTTTTGGCCTGCTTTTCCGGCCTCTTTTTGCAGAATCCAGCCCGTTTATGCTATAATAATACTCCCGAAGCTTCGACAGCTTCATTCATCCACCAAACCTGCTCCACATCCAGTCCTCCCAAGAAAAAATCACTTTCATCCGGTGGTGAGGCTGTGGTGGTCGGTTAGGGGTCATGATCGTCTTGATTCAGGTAATGATTGGGGAACTGGAAGACAGGTACGAAAATTAAAAAGCTATGTACTATGATTATTGTTGGAGTTTTTTTGATTTTATTGTGTTGATTATTGATATGATTTGTGGGTTTTTAATGATTTGTGAAAGTATGTTATAAAATTTGTTATGTATTTTCAGGTTTTCGGTACTGAGTGGGTGCAAAATATAGCTCGGGAGCTAGGTTTTGTCATTGTTAAAAATAGAATAAAATCAGAAAATGGTCAGATGTACAAAGTCAATTATAGGTGTTCAAAGGGTGGGAATTATGAACCTCAAGGTAGTGGAAAACGGAAAACCAAAACATCTAAAACCAATTGTCCATTCAGATTAGTTGGGAAATATCATCAAACACAAAATTATTGGATTTTGAGGGTGAAGGATTATAGGCATAATCATGATATGGTATAGTCGTTGCATGGTTTGCCTTATGCATTGCGATTAAAGGATGATGAGTTCGGTGTGGTCAAAGAATTGATGGAATATAGAGTACGACCACGTAATATACTTTCGACAATACAAGGTCGTAATCCGGATAACGTGTCTAGCGTTAGAACTATATATAACGCACAAAATAAGATCCAGAGAGACAGGGTAGGTGATAGAACTCCAATTCAAGTTCTTTACTCGTATTTGATGGATTCAGGGTATACATATTACCCGAGGGTAAATGAGCATAACGAGCTTGAGGAGCTATTTTTTATTCACCCCACGTCGTATGTTCTATGGTGTACATTCCCTGAAATCATGCTAATGGAATCCACACACAATACCACGATGTTTAAATTGCCGTTGTTGGAAATTGTCGGATTCACACAAATAAAACATTTTCAATGGTGTATAGCTTTTTAAACAGTGAAAAAGAGCATAATTTTCAATGGGTATTGCAACGTGTGAAGGATTTCATAGACGAAAGATATTACCCACGTGTTATCATCACTGACAGAGATTTAGCGTTGGGTGGGGCATGCAGAGCAAAATTTCCTAACCCTCACAAATTACTCTGTAGATGGCGTATAGAGCAAAATCTGCTTCAGTATTGCATAAATAAATGTAGTGGGTTAGATGAGTATGAGTCCATTAAACACAGATGGGATTGGATGGTTAAAGCTCCGACATTCGAAATGTTTCGGCAACATTATCAACGCCTACAACAGCGATTGGTCAACCATGCGGGTATTTAATTATTAATTCATTGTATTTTATTATTTAAAAAATAAGCACCCAAATGACCTTTTATTAATTCATTATTTTTTGCAGATATCGCTGAGTATCTGAATAACTGGCTCACAAATTACTCACATATGTTTGTCTCGTATATTACCGACCAATATCGCTCCTACGGCCAGACAACAACGAGCAGAGTTGAAGCTCACCACGCATTGTTGAAATTATATTTGGGCTGCACACAGTCCAACTTAGACAGGTTGTTGAGTTCGATCGATAAGATTCTCATTGCGAAAGAAAATGCGATAAAAGAGAGTTTTATTAGAAGCATCAACGAGAAACTAAATAAGTGTAATATACTACTATTTCAAGAATTGTGGTATAAAGTTTCCAAACATGCTTTTAACCTCATGTACAAAGAACTTCACCTGTTGATCACCGTAGAAGACTGTAGCCATAGGTTGCGGATAATTTTTGGACTACCATGCTTTCACGAGATGCAATACTATGTATATCATGCTAAGTACATTAAATTTATAACTATCAAGTTGTTTTCCCCAATAATATCAGTAATTTATACAAGTCACTTTTAATGAATTCAGGACGCCCCATTCCACTGGATGAAATTGATATTTTTTGGAGAACCCTATCTGTTCCGTGGCCTGTTATCAATAGGCCACTGCCTAAAGATGGCTCTTCCAGCGAACCTGATGATGATGATACTTCGTTTCAAAATGACGTGCGACAATTCAAGAATATTTTTAGCATAGCAACGCCGTTTGTCAAGAAAAATATGTTAACGAAGTTAAGAGAGATATACCAGCCTGAATCTATTGAAACACGTGAACCTGCTATTCAGAAAAATACCCGTGGACGTCCGAGCGCAAAGGACAAGAAGGGTAAGACTACAAAAGTCCCGGACTTGAATGAAGTCCCAGACTTGAATGAAGTCCCGAACTTGAATGAAGTACAAACCGTAGATCACCGAAGAAGCACAACTTCAAGATCTACACAAGTCCCGAACTTCAACAAAGAACATGCAAGACATAGTTCTTACACGGGTCCTAGTGTTCAATAGAAAATAGGACGCAGGTTTTATGTTGGAGATGCAGAAAGCGAATGCTTTATGGACCAGATTCCAATGATTTTCCATCCATACATAATAAGTGTATATAATGTGGTAGGTGATGGAAATTGTGGGTTTCAATGCGTTGCCCACGGTATTTGTGATGACCAAAATAGGTGGCGCGCAGTCAGATATATGTTATTGCAAGAGTTAGACCTACATAGGGAGGTTTACACAAGTATGTGTTCGGAATCTGGCTTTGACGGTATTTGCTATTCACTAAACTGGTTCGGTAATGGATCTGCACCGATAGATCGCTATATGGAGATGTCAGACACGGGGTTGGTTATTGCATCACGGATTAACCGACCAGTTGTATTGATATCCCGGCAGGGTTGGAACATCTGTTTTCCGCTTTTTTTGTCCTAACTTCTCACAAAGAACCGACCCCCTTGTGATAGCCCATGTGGGGCCAGACCGATGACGTCACTACGTTTGTCTGACGCTAGACAACGATTTTCCACTTTCACATCTCCACCCACAATGGAGGAGGCACACATCTCAAGATGCATCGCAATGGGATACATTATATTCCCATCGACTAAACTTGTTATAAATAATTATACAGACAAACCAATGTAAATGATTACTGATTTATGTTGTAAATAATAGAGATACCCACAAAACATAGTGAATGATTACTGATTTGTATTGTAAATAATTATACCGACAAAACATTGTAAATGATTATTGATTTATGTTATAGAGTATGTTGTTTGAGAAACCTTTGAACTCAAATGTTTATTTATGTAATTCGAATGATTTTTTTATTATTGCAGAAACCTTTAAATTAGTAATAACATTGTTGATTGATGTTGTAAATTATTATGCAAATTCTTTGGTCAGGTGGAACGCATAAATCCTTTCTTTTGTCGATGTGAGAGAGGATTCATTATAGAAAGGATATCCCGTACAAAAGATACTTATGGGATACCGTATTATGCATGTCCTTTATCAAAGGTAAATAATCATACGTTTGCTTAGTTATGTAAATATGTATTTGTTTATTTATGTAAATAATCATATGTTTGCTTTGTTATGTAAACAATTTGTTTGTTAAGAATACATTTCTTATAATGTTCTTAACATGTAACAGCCAGTCACAAAGGACTATGGGTGTCGATACTTCATGTGGAGGGATGAATTTCAAAGGACGTACTTTAATCAAACCTCTTCTTCAATGCAGTGCTCAAACTGGTTGCGAAAGATAATAAGATTGACCAGCTTGAAGCAAGAAAAAGCAGTTGATGACAAGAATAAGGATGCTAGAGATGGAGTTAGAATTGGCAAGGAATCCTGAGGATCACGCTTGTCAGTCGGGTGCAAGGCTCCATGATATTTTAAATGAAATGATTAATCTTCATATGTCGTAGATGTTGTTGTTTTTAAATAATGTGTTAACGTTGTTGTTTAATTTAATAATAACAGTTGTTGTTGTAGTTATTTAATGTGGTAATATTTAACGTGTTATTGTTGTTGTTGTTAATTAAATAAAAACACATTAGACATTATTTTTCTATTAAACATTATACAAACAAAATAATTATAAGTTTAATTAAACCTAAAAAAAAATGACGCCGTCGTGCACTGTAGTTGCATTGTAGCCATTTCCTGCCAAAATTATGGCCCACCTCCAGGGCCAGTTTTGGCCTGCTTTTCCGGCCTCTTTTTGCAGAATCCAGCCCGTTTATGCTATAATAATACTCCCGAAGCTTCGACAGCTTCATTCATCCACCAAACCTGCTCCACATCCAGTCCTCCCAAGAAAAAATCAATTCCATCCGGTGGTGAGGCTGCGGTGGTCGGTTAGGGGTCATGATCGTCTTGATTCAGGTAATGATTAGGGAACTGGAAGACAAGTACGAAAATCAAAAAGCTATGTACTATGATTATTGTTGGAGTTTTTTGATTTTATTGTGTTGATTATTGATATGATTTGTGGGTTTTTGATGATTTATGAAAATATATGAATCTAGGGGTTTCATTATGATTTTGGGATTGACTTTTGTTATAAATATCTTTGGTAGATTTGGTGCCTACCATGTGTTTGATGACTTGCTTGAGAATATTGCATTTGTCGTCAGCTTTCTAACTTTGAGATTTACATCATTATAAGTTATAGTAAGAAAGTTTGTGGTTGTTATGAGATGAAGCACTTATTAAGCTACATAGTTAATTTCATCTTATATTTGTTAATTAAAACGTGTCTAACTTTGATACTCATGATTTCTATTGGTGGGTGGGTCTAATGTGAACACCGTTTATGCCGTTGACAACAATAATAATGACAGTTTTTTTTACGCCGTTGACAACAAGATGTTTGTAGTGGTCAATTAGTTCACTGCGAAAATTTCTTTTTGTTCCTAATTTGTATGGTCAGGTCATGTACCTATGTTGCTAATTTGTGGTAATCTCGGTTTTCAGGTTACCCAAATGAATATGATGGGAAGTATCACGAATTCAAGCACTTGATAACAATGAGGAGGTGAGTATTTGAAATTTGTGATAATATTTAAAAATTTGATGATTCGGAAGGATTTACGATATCCTGAGAGTTGACAATTTTCTGATTTCTTAGGATGATGCCAATACTTAACATGATGATGACAATTGGGAATCTAAATCAGAGGACGACAGAACATGGGTGACTGAAATAGGTATTTAAATGCAAAATATTGTGGCTTTGGATTTTTGATGAGTTTAGACAAGGATGTTAATAGTAGTTCGAAAGGAGTAGTGATTAAATAAGGGAATGTTATATGAAGTAAACTAAAGCAATAGTTGACTGACCCGTATCCCAAAATGCTTAATGGCATTTTCTTTCTGCTAATACTTAAGATCTGTAGAATAAGAAAAAATGGTTTACACATTTAGACGTTATCAGTTAAATATTTGCCGTTTATGATATTCTTTGCATAGCATGAGACAGCATCGTCCGTATACTCGAGGCAAGAAAACTTAATAATTAGTAGCATACAGAGTTTAATGTTGATTTTAATTAGTAGCATTCATGGTGTAGCAAAAGTAAGAATACCATAATATGACGATGTTGTCTCATGCTATGCAAAGAATTATCATAAACGGCAAATATTTGACTGAAGGTAGTGACCCACGGTTCTTACAACTAATTCAGAACAGCGAGGTAGTGACCCATTGGATAGGCAAGAAAACTTAATAATTAGTAGCATCGTTTGTAAATATTCGGGCCAGATTTACCATTGGATAGGTGTACTTTCTCCACCTCAAAGTAGTGACCCATGGTTCATGCAGCTATATATCTTTGATACGGACAATGAAGTGGCGAATCGTTTGTAGCATTTTCAAGATAGCAATACAAGGTTACGGCCTGATATTCTACCCAATCTCATTCAAGTACTGGACGAGTGCAATGAGTTGGTTCGGCTATTCAGAACAGTGAGGGACAAACTTACAGAAGCTGAAGTGCTTGAATTCAAGGTTAAGCTGTTTGGTGTAGCAGGCCAGCGCCTTCCATGTAGCTCCCATCGTTAAACCAGCAGGCGTATAACGACACAGGTCAATCAGCAATGCATCAGTCACAAGGTTCGAATGTTTTTTGTTGTTGTTATCCTTATTTTCATTTGGTTAACAACATTTGGACCTTTGGTTCCAGTTCGTTAGTTTCTTCACCAGCAAACAGGCGTTCTCCACGCATCTGAAACAATAGACCAAGGCAGGTTTCACAAGGTTCTTTCCTCTTATTCGTTATAAATGAAAAATGTTCATCTTCTATTTTATTGAGCAGGATGTTTAACATGTCCAAACGGGGTGTGCGAGACACATCACTTTTTTAGTTAGGATCCAAACAGGTCGTATTTAGATAACCAAAAAATACTTTTTGTAAGTATTATTACTCTTGTAAAATTTATGTATAAAAATGATTTTGGAGATTGTATGCATAAAAATGATTTTGGCGGGTGGGCCTGTTTTTTTGCCCGAACAATTAGTACATGATAATCAGTGATTGGGTCAATTAGTAATTGTGGGGCTAAATAGACAATATTCAAGAAGATATATGGAACTTCACACTAATGCCTACTGATGGATCTAAAACACCTTGATCTGTGTTAGAATGATACTTTGAGTTATATCACTAAGTATGCGGAATCTACTTAGTAATACTTAGAAGTTTGTATGTGCATGAAAAAGTTGTATATGAATGAAAAGAATGTATGTATCAAACGGTTAGCTCCAATATTATTAATAATAATAATACGAATGATCTTTGTATCACTAGGGTTACAACCTTGAAGCTCTAAGAAAAACGTATATCTAACCTTAACCTAGGACCTCCTTTTATAGCACAAGGAGTCCTCTTCTACAAGATACGTAAAATGATAATAGAATAAGATATATACAAGATCTATTCTATATTTATCTTTACAAGTTTCCTAATAGTTATCCTAACAGCAGTGGTAATAATATGTACTAGCAGTGGTAATGAGTTTCCACTGCTAGTGCATTCTTCAGCAGTTGTAATCTTCATACTTAGCCGTGGTAACTGTTAATATAATTCCCAACAATCCTCCCCTAAACTTATGATTAACATGTAAATCAATAAGTTTCTTCAAGTAGTCAGCATATGTGAGGATATGGGAATTCTTCCAAACACTTATCTTCTTTTTCTTAACTCCTTATCAGCCCTCACACTTTGATCATAAATTCTCTGTAACAAATCTTCTGTGACTTCACTTCTTTCCCAACATCTGAGCTTAACTGACATCATAACAGTAAGAACACCAGCTCTCAATGGATATTCCTTCTCAGCTAACATAATCACATCAACTCCATCTTGAGTAGAAACATGATGTATAACACTTGAATCATAGAATTTCCGCAGAGTATTCATATTATGAGCTTCAAATCTCCAATATCTGTCACTAGGGTCAGGTTCATATAATCTTCTGAAGTGAACCCACAACTCTTGAGCTTTGACATCAACAAGTTCATCTTTCTTGAACTGATCTTGAATAATCCTCCACAGAGTATCCAAATATTCTCTATCACAAGATCTAACAACATCTTCAAAATCTCTACAAATACTTGTGACATTACCAGTTCTGATAATCTTCCATGCTACACCTGTAGGACCGTAGAACAACCTATTTCACATATGATTCTTGCCTAAACCTAGAGAGAGAAAGTAAGTAGAGAGAGAGAGTGGATGGGATCTCCTAGTGTGTGTAAATGAAAGACAATGTTATTACCTAAGAGAACCAACCTCAAAATGAGGCCTTACATGTGTATTTATACTTGTAGTCTAGGGCTTCACATATCTTTGACCATATTACATAACTAGCCCTTAGACTTTATACAAGCATGAATAATACACATAAAAATAAACTAGCATTTACTAACTATTACATTGATATATTTAACTAACTATTTGACTCAATAAAGATCGTCACTTTTAATCCTAACAATCTCCCCCTAAGGGACGATCATTGAGATCTCACTTTGATTTCATAAATGATCAACACTTCTAATGCTAACAATCTCCCCCTAAGGGTGATCATTGAGATCTCTCTTTTGAGACTTTGATCTTTGATCTTTGAAGCTTGTTCTCTTGAACTTTGAGTCCTTGTGTAATAGTTTTGCTAGTTTCTTTGTTCCAATCATGCTTTGTGATCTTTCTTGCCTTTGATCAATATCTTTACTCTGTTGTCTTTACGTCTTTTCCAACATGCTCATACTTTGTTTGGCTTTGAATCTTTGTGAAGTTCTCTTCTCTTTGACTCTAATCTTTGTTTCTTTAGTTTGAAGATTCTTTGACTTTGACTTAGAAACATTCTGAACTTTGCTTTGCTTTGATCTTTGAAGAGAGCTTTGCAGGGTATGAGCATGTGGATTTTTGAGTGATGGTAACGGTCTTTCTCCGAGGAACATTTATGAGTACCTGCATAAAACAGTTAGCAATAAATCAACCGGTACTTATAGGTTCGGAATTAGAGATCGTCAACAGCATAGTGTGAAGACTCCTTCTAACCCTTACCAAGGCCGTTCCTGAACCAGATACCCTTGAAAGGGCTTACTAGATCCACCGAAGTACGTCAATGATTCAGGTGAGTTGTTGGAGATCACCCTACAACTGTAGACCATTTGAGACATAGTAACCATCATGATAGATAAGGCAAGATCCGTAGATCTCATAAAGACTCTTACAACTTGTGTCCTTTTTGGCGAACACAAGTGTATTCATAGGAAGTGTATCCTAAGAGATCTTTTTAATGAATCTCATGGCTCTAGACTCGATAAGTGAATAATTTGGTTTTCCTATGCGGAGACTAGGGAGGGGTCTCCTGCTTCAATATCAACCATCTCTAAGAGATAAGTCGATAGATTACACTGGTTCCCCGTGAGAATGAAACAAGTACCTTTTGAGAGATACTCGAGTGGCAAGAAGGTTTAGTGCAGTGCGTCACTGGATCCATGACGTCTTTATCTTCAATACCAGTGTCACCTTAGTAACAACCAGTAGCATATGAGTTGAACCCGGTTTCTGCCCTAAGGTTGAACATTTGGAGGGCTATTTCTTTTCACCCTTTCATTTGCTTTTCCTTTTAATTCTTCAACCCCTTCTTTCTCCTTTCATTATTTTCTCCTTTTTTCAAATCATACCTAAGGACTTCTAATTCTAATCTATTGGAATTGTCCTTGGGTAGATCCCTCCGGCTCTGGCGGATCATAGGACGGTTTTTCCTAACCTTAATCACCTTATAACTCCATGACTATCCTATAATTGCCATGAAACCATTTATGAAAATCTCTCAAAGTGTTTATGATAAAAAAAACATACTTTGTTAACACTTCGAGAGTTTTGCATTTCATTTGAAGGACTCCCCCTTCACATGTGCTCATGGATTTTTAAGAAATTTGCACATGCGTGAGGAGTTTGCGCTTTTGAATTGATTCACTTTCAATGAACACAACCGATTCGAGACACGCTTACATCACTAGTTAGACTAGCTTGAAGTTATTACCCGGCCTGGTCATATCCACAGAAAGTTTCTCGAAACGGTACATTTCTACTAAGACAAATCCTTTTCGAGACACGCTTACGTGGCTAGTTAAAGAGTTCCATTGTCAGCTTTTAGGTGACAACTAGCTCTAGTAACTAACTTGATGTTATTACCCGTCGAGGATATGTATTTTCGATTACTAACTTTTGTTGTTTCGTCAATTCTTAGGTCATTTCTGAGTCGAGCTTTTTTGAGATTCAAGACGATCACATTTTAATCATGTCTTCTCCCCCTCAAAAATAGCATATCCATGGTATTTTTTATACCAATTGATTAAAACCTTTGTTTTTGGATAGCTTATGGAGAGAAACGGATGTTTGATAATTACGAATAAGTTTCCTTTAAGCATGATCATTTTGGAACATTATTTTATTACTTCCCCTCAAAATTAGAACATTTTGATTAAATTAAAGCTTTTAAGGATTTGAGGGAGTAATATCTTGAGCTAAAAAGTTTTGATAAACTTTTTGAAACATTTTCCAACATTTTGCTCAAAAAAAAATTAAGAAGACTTTGATAAGATTTTTGGAGAGAAGTCTTCTTATCTTTCAGGATTGTGGCACATAAATGTACAACAGGGTCCTTTTTTTGAAAATCGCGGGTTATACACTGTTATGTGTGCATAAGCCATATCATCAGCGGCGATCTGCTTCTTGTCTTCCTCTGTGTAATCTGCTTCTGTTTGTGCACGCACGAATGGTTGAGTAGGAGGTGTTGTATTTGGATCACCTTCGATTTGAACTTGTCTTGGCTGAAATGGACCTTTTTCAATGGATTTGATCATTAATTTACCATGAGGCTTTGTTTTGATGTAACGAAGCATGCGGCTTGTCCATGGAAGATATCCACCTTTTTCAAGCATTGGAGGTCGGTTTTCGGCACCGGCAGCATGAATGTCTTGTTGAGTTGCCATGATTTGAATTCAAAGTGAAACGTTGTTCTGAGGATCTTTTGAAAGATAACAAAGGTTGTTGTTGAAGATTAGATGTTTTGGTGAAGATGAAAGTTCGTTCTCGGTTGATCTGATTGATTTCGTAATTTCCCGCCAAAAATTGAGTATGAAAATTTTCTTTCTCAAAATTTGAAAATCACTATAAAATCCAATTCTAAGGTTACTAGAAAAATTTGAGTTTTAAAAATTTTGACGCCAAATTTTACCGAAAAAATTTGAATTTTGGCCTAAAAATTTGAATTTTCGGCCGAAAGTTTCAATGTTATACCAAACTTTGAATCTCGCGTAAAAATTGAACGTTTAGTCTCGTGTAAAAAATAAATTTTACTCAAATTTTCCCGCCAAAAAACTTGATAATTCTTGAAAGTTCTAACTCGGTAACCTCAGAAAATGCAAACTCGGTATATCCTTGAAAGTTGTCTAACTCGATATGTCCATTAAAATCCAAACTCGGTTTGTCTTAGAAGTTTGTCAAACTCGGTAAGATTATCAAACTCGATAAGATTCTTAAACTCGGTAAAGTGATCAAACTCGATAAGATTCTAAAAATTTGGGCAGAGTTTCCCTTAGTTAGTTGCCACAAAGAACCTAACTCGATAAACGATTAGGTAAAAGGCTAACTCGCCAATAAGTAACTTAACTCGATAAAAACTGAAGCTAACTCGCTAGAACCCAAACTTAACTCGGTAAGTCAGAAAAGTTCTAACTCGACAGACTTTCCTATCTCGATAGAAAATGATCCAAACTCGATAGAACTGATCTTAACTCGATAGACTAGATCCTAACTCGATAGAATTGATCCAAACTCGATAGAACTGATCCTAACTCGATAGACTAGATCCTAACTCGATAGAATTGATCCAAACTCGATATGTAGGCGATGAACAGTAACCTAAATCTTAAAAAATCACTTTTATACCAAGTTTTTTCAACCAAATCAAACCTAAAACAACCTATATTATCCCTAGGCGATTGATACCACTTGTAAGACCGTAGAACAACCTATTTCACATATGATTCTTGCCTAAACCTAGAGAGAGAAAGTAAGTAGAGAGAGAGAGTGGATGGGATCTCCTAGTGTGTGTAAATGAAAGACAATGTTATTACCTAAGAGAACCAACCTCAAAATGAGGCCTTACATGTGTATTTATACTTGTAGTCTAGGGCTTCACATATCTTTGACCATATTACATAACTAGCCCTTAGACTTTATACAAGCATGAATAATACACATAAACTTAATAAACTAGCATTTACTAACTATTACATTGATATATTTAACTAACTATTTGACTCAATAAAGATCGTCACTTTTAATCCTAACAATCTCCCCCTAAGGGACGATCATTGAGATCTCACTTTGATTTCATAAATGATCAACACTTCTAATGCTAACAACACCAAAATCATCAGAATAGATTTCCCAACCAACTACTGGACATCTTGCTTGTAAAGGTTCTACATTTAGCACTTCAGTTTCAATAAGCACCATATTTGTAACTTGTTCTTCAGTCAACTTGCTGACACCTTCTTTTGCTTGAGATAATTCCTGAGTCTTCAATTTCTTAGCATCTTTGGGTTCAAGACTCACTCCTAACCTTTTTGACATCATAAATTTAGGTTCTTTATCAATAGGGATGCAATGACTATCCTGTCTTTTAACCCTATAATAAATTCCTTCAATTTGATCATGTGTCATTCCTTTAAATTGTGCCATCTTCCAATTTCCAACATCACAACAATAGGTCTTCCTCTCAGCAATAATTTGTGCCTTTGTAGGTTGTCTTGGTTTCTTTTGACCCTTTCTTACTGTGCCAATGATATCATCAAGTGCCTATTGATTCTTCATCTGAATGAAGCCCTTCAATTGAGCAGACCTTTGATCTTCATTTATAGTTGTATTAGCAATGAGTTCTACTACCTTCTTCCTAATCACTGGATCATTTGCAATTAAGAACTCAATCTCTTCTTCTGTAGGCACATAAGTGAACATTGGTGGTTTCTCATGTAGTATGGTTGGTGGAACAATAGAAAGTGGTTCTTCCATCACTGTTTCCAATTTATCCAACATCTTAGCTTCCATGAATCTTGTAATCTGTTCCTCCTCTTGCTTTTTCTTCTTTTCAATTTCAGCTGCTTCTAATTCCTTTGCCAATTTTGCATCATAATCTATCTGAGCTTGTTCTTTCTTTGAAATCTTCTTTGATTGTAACTCAGATGATTCATCAACAACATGAACTTTTCCTTTTTCCAATCTTTTTCTTTGAAATTATGCATCAGCAACATCTACTACATCTATATCTGTTTCCACCGTGACTTTATGAGTTTCAACTGCTTCAGCAAAAATTTCTTTTGATCCCACAGCTTCATCTTCCTTTTCTTGAACATTATCAAAATCATCAAGCTCAGCAAAATCTTGTTCAAAATTTAGTCTCCTCCCCTTAAACTCTGCTTCAGTTCTAATCCTCCCCTGTTTGGGAGAATTCCCCAAATCTTCACTAAAGTAGGCTGAGTCATCATCATGATGAGGTGAAGTGGAATATCTGTGCTTCTTTAGGCTCTCAACTTCATCGTATAACCTCTTAATCTCTGCCTTCATCTGGTTAAGCTCTGTGGCATGTTGTTGCTTAGTCATTGCCAGATCTTTCTCCAGAGCTTGAACCTGTTTGACTAATTTGGAACATAATTCCATCAATTCATTTGGTTGCACACTACCCTCAACACTTACAACTGTGTGACCTGTTGGGAGAGGTGAATCATAGGGCATTGATTTAGGCTCTTCTCTAGTTGGACTAGAATGAAGCCTTGAACAACCACTGCTTGTTCCTAAACCTAAAGGTTCAGCAACATGCAATGTTGTAATGAGAGAAGTTGGCTGTTTTTGCCTTCTCTCATATGTGTGAGTTACTGCAGGGGTATGTTGAATAGGTGGAACTACAATAGTGGGTGTGTGATGGGATACAACTGGGATGGTTGCATCTTCACCCTGTACCTGTGAAATCTTTGAAAGCATTTCAGGAAAAAGTGGTTTAACCTCCCCATTTCAAAGTTCTAAAGCCTTACACATATTTCAAAAAACTTTGGGCTAAAGACAGGGGGTTTGATAAACTCTTTTGTGGGTTTGCAGTTGAAATTCATTTAACACTGCTTGCACAAACCTTGGATACATCAAAAATTTATATGAACTCTTTACATTGCCTTTCATATTATTGAAAATAAACTTTGAAAAATTGAAAGTCCTATCAGTAGCCAAGCAAACCAAAGGGTAAGCAATGGTTGATGCAAATTGTTCATAAGAAGTTTTCTTAGGACTTAGACAATGTAAAAGAGTATGTATTAAAAATCTCCAATGGGGACAAAAACATCCTTTTCTGAAAGTAACTTTTTGATAAGATGTATCATACCCCATGGAAGCAATATTTTTGAAAATATCTGAATTGCGTAATGTGATGATACCATTGAGATCATCCAATTGGAGAACTCTCCTCAAAGATGAATCAGTAACATCAATAGTTACCCCATCCACTGTGGCTCTAAGAGCTTCCACAGTTTCTTGTGTGTCTCTCTGTTCAATAGTTATGGACTCCACAGTGTTCCAGAACTGTTTGATATGAGAAACAAAGATTGTGGGATTAACAGTTAAAGCATACCTTATATGGGTTGTATTGAGAAAATCCACAATCTGATGGAAAACAGGGCCACTCTTTTTGTTTGACTTTTGTAAATAGGCCACTTGGTTGTGCTCCTCAGTAAAGTTAAGAATCGCCATAATTTTGTGAGAGAAAGATAAAAGTGTTAGTAATCGAGAATAAGAATCAAGCCGTATGATGATGAATTTATACTAATAGGGTTTTAAGGAGTATGCGTAATGTGAATTATCTTAGGAAAGAATTTATCTTTGGAAAAAGAATATATTAAAATTGGTAAGTGGATAATTCACAAAAGTTACCCTATTAATAAGGAAACACGGTTATTTTACAACGGCTAGTTAAAAATAAGATTACTGACACAACAGTTGTAACGACTAGTTCACCAGTGGTAAAAATTACTCTTGCAGTGGTAACTGTGAACTAGCAGTGGTAAATTTTCACAAAATATCAAAGAGCAGTGGTAAGTAAAACATGTAAAATAAACTGCTCTACTTATAGTTTTTAGTAAACTATCAGCTATAAACAGATTTGATATGTCTTTACCATAAGCCGTTTGCTATGGACTAGCTAACTCTTCATCACATGGAATATGGTGAGTTGATGACCATATAGTTTTGGGTAAACTATCAACCATAAACGGATCTGATAAGTCTTTACCAGTAGCCGTTTGCTCTGGACTAGTTGATTCTTATGTTGATTAGACATGGTGAATCAATAACCATTTGTTGTGTGTCTGAGATACACACCTTATAACTCCAATTACTCAAACAATATTGGTTTGTATTCTGCATAAGTAAGAAACACCAAACATAACCAATATAATTTAACCCAAAGTAACTTTTTGACCAAGTTACTATTCATAAAAATATCTCTCCAAAGTCAACCCAATATCCAAATTTACTCCTCCAACCTACCAAAACAGATAAGAGTAAATAACCTTCATTAATTATCCTTCGACATTGACTTTGCTTATAAAAGGGGACTCAAAACACATAATTCTTCATCAAAACTTATCTCCAATATCACAAACCCTAAACATCATCATGAGTTGGTTTTCTTTAATCTACATCTCATCTGATGACACATCAGATGATCAAATCAACTATTGTTCTGATTCAGAAGAACTCTCAGCTGGATGGAGTGGATATTTTCCTTCAAGTGCTGCAACAGCTACATCCTCCAACATGACGCCTAACAAGAAGATTTCAGCTGCTCCTGCTCCATCTCTAGAATTTTACTCAAGCTCTTCCTCTGATGATGATGATCCAACCTATACCCTGTCCAAGGAGCTTCTAAAAGCCCTCACTACATCTCTTGAGTCAGCCATAGTCAACATGAAGTGGCCTGCAATTGAAAAGCCTTCAAGATTGCCAAAGCCACCCAAGCAAGGGTTGGGCCTTGCTTGTCCAAGAAAGCAAATTTCTTTCGATGACAAGAGAAAGAAAGCTTCTAAGGGCAAGCATGACTATGAGGGTAAAGGGAAGATTCCCATGGAGTAGCTAGTCTGAAAGTTTAGGTGTTAGGTTACGAATCCTTGTGTTTCGTGATGTTATGTTTGTGTTTTGACTCTCTGAATGGATGTACTTTGTTATTGTTTGTTGAAATAATGAAAGTACTTTTATCTTCTTCTTTTGTCACTGAGAGAGCAAATTTTTCCACTGTTTGTACCATGATTTCCACTGTGCTTACATTCCTCTGCATACAAGTTAGTAGAAAACCATACAAACATATACAGACAATATTAGTACCTAAAAACTATCCTGCAACACTGAAAATTATTAGACATCAAAAATTTATGGGTTTAACATTCTGATACCTGTTACCAAGTACTGAAACCTACCCACATCAAGCCCTTTTGTTAATAAATCAGCATAGTTGTCATCAGTATGAATTTTGACAACTTTAATAAGCTTTTTCTCATAACAATCTCTAATAAAATGATGTCTAATTTCAATGTGTTTAGTTTTAATATGTTGCACATTATTTTTAATAATGCATATGGTACTACTATTGTCTATATAGATAATGGTGTTCATGAAATTGTACCCATAATCCAACAATTGATTTTGAAGCCATAAGATCTGAGCGCAACAGCTAGCAGCAGCTACATATTTTGCTTTAGTGGTTGAAGTAGCCACCATTGTTTGTTTCTTACATTGTCATGACACCAATCTACATCCAAGAAATTGACATCCACCTGTAGTTGACCTTTTATCCAAACTTGCACCAGCATAATCACTATCTGAGTATGTGATCAATTCAATAGGGGATTCTCTTGGATACCACAATCCTAGATTAGGATATGTCTTCAAATACCTGAAAATCTTCTCTACTGCTGTCATATGTGATGTCTTTGGAGTAACTTGAAATCTTGCACAAGCACATACAGCAAACATAATGTCTGGTCTTGATGAAGTGAGATACATCAGGGAACCAATCATAGATCTGTAAGTGTGCACATCAACATCTGCTCCACTAGCATTCTTCAACAATAGATGAGTAGTCTTATCAGCAGGGGTATTTGAAGGTTTTGCATCAGAAAATTTGAACTTCCTTATAATCTCAGCTACATATTTGTCTTGACTGATAAAGATGCCATCTTTCCTTTGCTGTACTTGCAGTCCCAAAAAGAAAGTAAGTTCTCCCTTGGAACTCATTTGGAATTCATCCTTCATCAACTTTTCAAACTCTTTGCACATCTCTTGTCTAGTAGATCCGAAGATGATATCATCAACATAGACTTGAACAAGTAGAATATCACCTTTGTCTTTCTTGATGAACAAAGTTTGATCAATCTTTCCTCTATGAAACCCATTATTCAACAGATTAGTAGCTAAGGTTTCATACCACTTCCTTAGAGCTTGATGTAAGCCATAAAGAGCCTTAACAACTTTATACACTTTATTAGGGTGTTGAGGATCTTCAAAGCCTGGAGGTTGAGAGACATAGACCTCCTCATCAATCTTTTCATACAGGAAGGCACTCTTAACATCCATTTGATAGACAATAAAGCCCATAAAGGATGCATAGGCTAGAAACAATCTAATAGCCTCAATCCTTGCAACAGCAGCAAAAACTTCTTCATAGTCAATACCCTCCTCTTGAGTGTATCCTTGAGCAACTAATCTAGCTTTGTTCCTGATAACAATACCTCTTTCATCTTTCTTGTTTCTGAAAACCCGCTTAGTACCAATCACCTTCATTCCATCAGGCAAATCACAAAGAACCCAAACCTTCTGAAGTTTGAATTGCAACAATTCCTCTTGTATTGCCTCAACCCAGCTAGATTCTTCTAAATCCTTATAAACATTTTTAGGCTCCACTTGTGATAGAAAACAGAAAAACAAACATTCATTCTTGTTCTTGTGCTTCTTGGACTCATAAACTTTACTAATGAACCCATGAGCATCATCTTTCTTTGTCTGCCTTCTTGTCTTGACACCTGATTGTAACTAACCAATAACATTTTCAAGTGGATGCACTTTGTGAATTGAACTCTGTGATGTGCTTGGAATATCAAATGTTGTTGGCATGTTAGAGATCTCTACATCATCACTGGGTGATTCCTGAGTTGAATTTTCCACATTTGGACCATCAGTGGAAACTTCTGTTGTAGCAGTGGGAATTGAATTACCACTGCTAGCAGGAATTTCTTTATTCAAAACATCAAAATTCACAACATTTGCATCACTATCCTTTTCAGAATTCTTTGAAGGTTGTGAGTCTTCATTATTGTCAGCAAAGTCCCAAAGTGGCATAACAATTTGATCTTTATCATCTTCATCATCTTTGCAAGATTCATCCTCATCAATGAATTCTTCTGATTCTTCAAGACTATTCCCTCCTGTACCTGAGGTAATGGGTACATAATTCATTGTATTTGATAATGTCTCAAGATCAAATAACCATTCTAGTCCTGAACCTGCTATGTTAGTTTTATTTTCAAGAAACTCAACATGCAAATTCTCTTCAATCTTCTTTGTTCTTAAGTTATAGACTCTAAAAGCCTTGCTAACCATAGAATATCCAACAAAGAAGCCTTCATCTGACTTTTCTTCAAACTTTCCCAGATGATCAATGGTATTGAGAATTGTGACATGACATCCAAATGGCCTCATAAAATCCAAAGTTGGGGGTCTTCCTCTGAATAGCTCATAAGGTGTCTTGTTCTTTGTTTTCACCACTAAAACCCTACTCTGTATATAACAAGCAGTGTTAACTGCTTCAGCCCAAAAAGTCACTGGTAGCTTAGAATCAGCTAACATGGTTCTAGCAGCCTCAATTAGTGTTCTGTTTCTTCTTTCAGCAACTCCATTTTGTTGAGGAGCTCTTGCAACACTAAATTCTCTCTTAATACCTTTGTCTCTGCAGAAATCATCCATAACTTTGTTTTTAAACTATGTCTCATTGTCATACCTGATGATCTTGATCTTCTAATCAACTAGGTTTTCAACTTCAGTAATGAATGTCTTAAGGATGCCAGTGGTTTCATCCTTGGTTCTTAAAAAGAAAACCCATGTAAATCTACTAAAGTTATCAGTTACAACAAGACAATACTTCTTCAAATTTATGCTGCTCACTGATGTAGGGCCAAACAAGTCCATATGCAGCATGTAAAGTGGATGATCAATTGAATTATATGCTTTGGTCTTGCATGAAGCTCTGTGTTGCTTGCCTTTAAGACAGGCAACACATGTTTGGTCATTTTCAAATCTCTTCTCTGGTAAACCTCTGACTAGACCATCTTTCACAATCTTGTTAATGGTCTTGAAATTAACATGACCAAGTCTTTTGTGCTAAAGCATGGATTCATCCAATGTGGCTTTTGCAAGCAAACAAGTAACATCATTTTAGCCACTATATTTTTCATGTCTATGCCATATAGATTGCCTTTTCTAGGGATTTTAAGCAAAATATCACTTTCATCAGGGAGCTTATAATCATTAGATAAGATATAGCATTCATCTTCTGTGAATAGAACTCTATGTTTCTTGTCACACATCTGTGACACACTGAAGAGATTGTACTTGAGTTCTTTCACATAATACACATTCTCAAAGTCCAAGTTTCCAGCCTTGATTGTTCCTTTGCCAGAAACTTTGCCACCAATACCACCTCCAAAGCTGACAAATTGTCCATCATAAGGTTTGAAATCCGAAAGATAGGACTTATTGCCAGTCATGTGCCTGGAACATCCACTGTCTGAATATCCTTGATCTTCTTTAGGTTTTGAATGTTCCTGCACATAAAATAAAGGAATTAGTTCCTTTTGGGGACCTAAGCCACAAATGACTTAGATATGCCTCGTGTATCAATATAATTATATCTGTCAAAGGTCATTGATACATGATGGATCTAAACACCTTGAACTTGTGTTAGATTGATACTTTGAGTTATATCACTAAGTATGCGGAATCTACTTAGTAACACTTAGAAGTTTAATTGTTAGTAAGACAGTTGTATATGAACAATGTATGTAAACAAACTATTAGCTCCAATATTATTAAGATAATAATACGAGTGATCTTGATATCACTAGGGTTACACCTTGAAGCTCTAGAAACGTATATGAGAGTTATCACAACTGATAACCTAGGATCTCCTTTTATAGCACAAGGAGTCCTCTTCTACAAGATAAGTATAATGCTAATAGAATAAGATATACACAAGATCTATTCTATATTTATCTAGACGCATTTCCTAACAGTTATCTAATAAGCAGTGGTAATATATGTTCTTGCAGTGGTAATGAGTTTCCACTGCAAGCACAATCTTCTGCAGTTGTAACATCTTCACTTAGCCGTGGTAACTGTTAGTATAATTCCCAACAATCCTCCCCTAACTTATGATTAATACATAAATCAATAAGTTTCCTCAAGTATGCAGCAAACATAAGGATATGGGAATTCTTCCAAACACTTATCTTCTTCTTAACTCTTTATCAGCTCTCACACTTTGATCATAAATCCTTTGTAGCAAATCATCTATAAGTTCAGTTCTTTCCCAACACCTAAGCTTCACAGTTCTCATCACATCCAATACACCAGCTCTCAATGGATATTCTTTCTCAGCCAGCATAAAGACATCAACTCCATCTTGAGTAGAAACATGATGCACAGAACTTGAATCATAGGATTTCCACAAGGTTCTTTGATCATGAGCTTCAAATCTCCAATATCTATCACTTGGGTCAGGTTCATATAATCTTCTGAAGTAAACCCATAACTCCTTAGCTTTGACATCAACAAGTTCATCCTTCTTTGACTGATCTTGAACAATCCTCCACAAAGTATCCAAATCTTCTCTATCACAAGATCTAACAATATCTTCAAAATCTCTGCAAATACTTGTGACACTTCCAGTTCTGATGATCTTCCAAGCTACACCAAAACTATCAGAGAAGATCTCCCAACCAACTACTGGATATTTTGTTTCTAGAGGTTCAATATTAAGAACATCAGTCTCTATGAACAACATGTTTGTAACTTGCTCTTCTGTCAACTTGCTAGGACCCTCTTCTGCTTGAGATGACTTCTGAGTCTTCAACTTCTTTGCATCTTTTGATTCAAGACTCACTCCAGTCCTTTTTGTCTTCATTGTTATTGGTTCTTGATCCATTGTAATGAATTTACTATCTTGTCTTTTGATTCTGTAGTAAATACCTTCAATTTGATCATGTGACATTCCTTTGAATTAAGCCATCTTCATATTTCCAACATGGCAACAAAAAGTCTTCATCTCAGCAATAATCTGTGCCTTAGTAGGTTTTCTTGGTTTCTTTCGGCCTTTTCTAACATCCCCAATGATTTCATCAAGAGCCTGCTGATTCTTCATCTGAATGAATTCTTTAAGTTGAGCAGACCTTTGTTCTTCATTCAAGGTTGTATTAGCAATTAATTCAATAGCCTTCTTCCTGACTATTTGATCATTATTAACCAAGTAATCAATCTCATCTTCTGTAGGCACATAAGTGAACAATGGAGGTTTCTCATGAATAATAGTTGGTGAAACACTTTAAATAGGTTCTGCCATAATAGCTTCAAGTTTATCCAACATCTTAGCTTCCATAAAACTAGCAACTTCATATTCTTCAAGCTTTCTCTTTCTTTCTTCCTCTTTAGCTTGTTGTTGCTCTGCCAATCTTGCATCAAAGTTGATCTGAGCTTGTTCTTTGTTAGAGATCTTTCTTGTTTGCTCTTGATCTGAAGCAATCATAATAGCTTTTCCTTTAACTGATCTTATTCTGGTAGCTTCTTCCTCTGCAGTGGTAATTTCTTGAGTAGCAGTGGGAACTTTTTCACTTGCAGTAGTAATTGGTTGATCAGTGGAAACATGTTCTGCTTCAGTGGAAATTGGTTGAGCAGTTCCAACTAAATCATCAAAGTTAAAACCAGCATCAGCATCCATATCTTCATCAAAATCCAATTTCCTCCCCTCAATCTCAGCTACATCATCTTTTGCTTTAGCATTATCAGAATCATTGAGCTCAGCAAAGTCTTTTTCAAAATTTTTACTCCTCCCCTTAAGCTCTGCATCTATTTTCCTCCCCTGTTTGGATGAATCTCCCAAAACTTTAGTAGAACTTGCAGAAAACTCATCTGAAGGTGAAGATGATGATGATACAACCTGAGGTCTTTGCTTCTTGAGATTCTCAACTTCAATCTGTAATCTTTGAATCTCAGCCTTCAATTGATTCAGCTCTGTGGCATGTTGTTCTTTGGTCTGTGCCAGATCTTTCTCCAGAGCTTGAACCTGCTTGACTAATTTGGTACAAATGTCCATCAATTCAGTTTGTTGCACACTACCTTCATCACTTCCAACTGTGTAACCTGCTGGGAGAGGTGAATCATGAGGCATTGATTCAGGCTCTTCCCTAGTTGGACTAGGATTAAGCCTTGAACCACCACTGCTTGTTCCTAAACCAAAAGGCACAGCAACATGCAATGTTGAGATGAGAGGAGTTGGCTATTTAGACCTTCTCTCATAAGTGTGAGTTACAGCAGGGGTATGTTGAATATTTGGAACAACAATAGTGGGTATGTTTTGAGATGCAACTGGGATTGGTGCATCCTCACCCTGTACTTGAGCAATTTTATCAAGCATTTGAGGTAAAAGTGGATGAACCTCCCCATTCCAAAGATCTGAAGCCTTAGACATGTTTTGAAAAACTTTTGGCTTAAGAGTGGAAGGTTCATAAATTCTATTGTGAGGTTGCAGTTGAAACTCATTTAACACTGCTTGCACAAACCTTGGATACATCAAAAATTTATATTGACTCTTTACATTGCCTTTCATATTATTGAAAATGAACTTTGAAAAATTGAAAGTCCTATCAGTTGCCAAACAAACCAAAGGATAAGCCATGGTTGATGCAAATTGTTCATAAGATGTTTTCTTAGGACTTAGGCAATGCAAAAGAGTATGAATCAAAAATCTCCAATGGGGACAAAAACATCCTTTTCTGAAAGTAACTTTTTGTTCAGATGTATCATACCCCATTAAAGCAATGTTAGTGAAAATTTCTGAATTAAGTAATGTGATGATACCATTGAGATCATCCAATTGGAGAATTCTCCTCAAGGATGACTCAGTAACATCAATAGTTACCCCATCAACTGTGGCTCTTAGAGCATCCACAGATTCATGTGTGTCTCCCTGTTCAAGAGTTATGGACTCCACAGTGTTCCAGAACTGTTTGATATGAGAGACATAGATTGTGGGATTAATAGTTAAGGCATACCTTATATGAGTTGTGTTTAGAAAATCTACAATCTGATGAAAAACAGGGCCACTCTTCTCGTTTGACTTTTGTAGATAGGCCACTTGGTTGTGCTCTTCAACAAATTTTAGAATCGCCATGATATTTGTGAAAAAGAGAATAAAAGTGTTAGTAATCAAGATAAAAAGCAAGTCGTATGATGATCAATTTATTCTAATAGGGTTTGAGGAGGTGCGCAATGTGAATTATCTTTAGAAAGAATTATCTTTAGAAAAAGAATAATTTATAATAAGTAAGTAGATAATTCACAAAAGATTTTACCCTATTAATAAGGAATGACAGTTATTTTTTACAACGGCTAGTAAAAATTGGATTAGTGACACAATAGTTGTAACGGCTAGTTCATCAGTGGAAAAATTACTCTTGCAGTGGTAACTAATGAATTAGCAGTGGTAAAATTTTCACAACATATCAAAGAGCAGTGGTGAATAAGACATGTAAATTACTACTCTTATCATAGTTTTTAGCAAACTACCAGCTATCAACGGATTTGATATGTCTTTACCATGAGCCGTTTGCTTATGGACTAGCCAACTCTTGATCACTTGGATGTATGGTCAGTTGATGACCTAGGTTTTGGTAAACTATCAACCATAAACGGATTTGATAAGTCTTTACCAATAGCCGTTTGCTCTAGACTAGTTGATTCTTATGTGGATTAGACATGGTGAATCAATAACCATTTGTTGTGTGTCTATGATACACACCTTATAACTCCAATGATATGGGTTGTATTTTGCAACACAAAGTAACTCTCAACTTAACCCATAAAAATTAACCCAAAGTAACTTTTTAACCAAGTTACTATTCAAAAATATCTTCCAAAAGTCAACCTGATTAGAACCAAATTTACTCCTCTAACCTACCAAAACAGGTAAGAGTAAATATTCTTCATTAATTAGAATTCAACCTTGACTTTTCCTATAAAAGGGGGCTCAAAACCTTTATCTCTCATCAAAAATTTTCTTCAATAACATAAACCCTTAATCAACACCATGAGCTGGTTTCCTTTAATCTACATATCCTCAGATGATTCAAGTGATGAGGAAATCAGCTATTGTTCAAACTCAGAGGAGTATTCTACAGGTTGGAGTGATTACTTTCCACCAAGTGCAACCACATCCACAGCATCCAACAGGACATCCAAAAAGATTGAAGCTTCATCTGCTCCATCCTTGGAGTTCTATTCCAGTTCTTCCTCTGATGATTCTGATGATCCCACCTTCAACCTTTCCAAAGAGCTTCCAAAGGCCCTCACCACAGCATTGACAACTGCAATAAACAACATGAAGTGGCCAACTGGTGACAAGCCTACTCAAGCACCAAGGCCTCCCAAGCAAGTTCTAGGACTTGCTTGTCCAAGGAAACAACTCTCTTTTGATGACAAGAGAAAGAAAATTTCCAAAGGCAAGCATCAGTATGAGTGAAAAGGAAAGAAACCTATGGAGTAGGTGTTAGATTGTAGGTTCATGTCTTATGTGATGGTTTTCTGTTATGGGGATAATGTTTTTCTTGATGGTTGTGATGTACTCTTCTTTAATGATCAATAAAAGTACTCTTTTGTTCTTGCTATTATCACCAATCTTTCCACTGTTGTATGTTAATTACCACTGTGCACTTGATAACTATGCATACAAGTTAGTAGAAAACCATACATACCATACAAACAATATTAGTACCTAAAAAGTATCCTGCAACACTAAAAAGTATTAGACATCAATGACTTATGGATTAAGCATTCCAATACCTGTTACCAAGTATTGAAACCTACCCACATCAAGCCCTTTTGTTAATAAATCAGCATAATTGTCATCAGTATGAATTTTGACAACATTAATAAGCTTTTTCTCAAAACAATCTCTAATAAAGTGATGTCTAATTTCAATATGTTTAGTTTTAGTGTGTTGCACAGGATTTTTACTAATGCATATGGTACTACTATTATCTATATAGATAATGGTGTTCATGAAATTGTACCCATAATCCAATAATTGATTCTGAAGCCAAAGGATCTGAGCACAACAACTAGCAGCTGCAACATATTCTGCTTCAGTGGTTGAAGTAGCAACCATAGTTTGCTTCTTGCACTGCCATGACACCAATCTACATCCAAGAAATTGACATCCTCCAGTAGTTGATCTTCTATCCAAACTTGCACCAGCGTAGTCACTATCTGAGTATGTGATCAATTCCATAGGAGAGTCTCTTGGATACCATAATCCTAGATTAGGATAAGTCTTCAAGTACCTAAAAATCTTTTCCACTGCTGTCATATGTGATGTCTTTGGAGTTACTTGAAATCTTGCACAAGCACAAACAGCAAACATAATGTCTGGCCTTGATGAAGTAAGATACATCAAAGAACCAATCATAGATCTGTAAGTGTGAACATCAACATTAGCACTACTAGCATTCTTCAACAATAAGTGAGTGGTCTTGTCAGCAGGGGTATTTGAAGATTTTGCATCAAAAAACTTGAACTTCTTAATGATCTCAGCCACATATTTGTCTTGACTGATAAAGATGCCTTCTTTACTCTGTTGTACTTGCAGCCCCAAAAAGAATGTAAGTTCTCCCATAGAATTCATTTGAAATTCATCTTTCATTAGCTTCTCAAACTCTTTGCACATCTCTTGTTTAGTAGACCCAAAGATAATACTATCAACATATACTTGCACAAGTAGGATATCACCCTTGTCTTTCTTGATGAACAAAGTTTGATCAATCTTGCCTCTATGAAACCCATTATTCAACAAATAATTAGCTAAGGTTTCATACCACTTCCTTGGAGCCTGATGTAAGCCATAAAGAGCCTTAACCACTTTATACACTTTATTTGGGTGTTGAGGATCTTCAAAGCCTAGAGGTTGAGAGACATATACCTCCTCATCAATAGTTCCATACAGAAAGGCACTCTTAACATCCATTTGATAGACTGTAAAGCCCATAA
Organism: Artemisia argyi; assembly: GCA_030686995.1. Lineage (NCBI taxonomy): Eukaryota > Viridiplantae > Streptophyta > Magnoliopsida > Asterales > Asteraceae > Artemisia > Artemisia argyi. Next base: position 108,917,255 of record CM060704.1, on the reverse strand, counting down.
ATGATGCAGAGGCTAAAAACAATCTAATAGCCTCAATCCTTGCAACAGGAGCAAACACTTCTTCATAATCAATACCCTCCTCTTGAGTGTATCCTTGAGCAACCAATCTAGCTTTGTTCCTGATAACAATACCTCTTTCATCTTTCTTGTTTCTGAAAACCCATTTAGTACCAATGACCTTCATACCATCAGGCAAGTCACAAAGAACCCAAACCTTTTGAAGTTTAAACTGCAGCAACTCATCTTGCATAGCTTCAACCCAGCTAGATTCTCCTAGAGCCATATACACATTCTTAGGCTCCACTTGTCAGAGAAAACAGAAAAACAAACACTCATTCTTCTTACTATGTTTCTTGGACTCATACACTTCACTTATGAACCCATGAATATCATCTTTCTTTGTCTGTCTTCTAGTCTTCACACCTGATTGAAATTCACCAATAATATTACCAAGTGGATGCACTTTGTGAATTGAAGACTGTGATGTGTTAGGAATATCATATGTTGTAGGCATGTTTGAGATCTCTACATCATCACTTGGTGATTCCTGAGAAGTATGTTCCACATTTGGGCTTACAGTGGAAACTTCTGGTGTAGCAGTGGGAATTGAGTTACCACTGCTAGTAGGAATATCTTTAGGAACACCAAAATTCACACCATCTGCATCACTTGTCTTTTCAGAATTATCACCAAAGTCCCAAAGTGGCATAACAATTTGATCTTCATCATCTTTGCAAACTTCATCTTCATCAATGAATTCTTCTGAATCTTCAAGATCTTTGTCTCCAGTGCTTGAAGTAAGAGGTATATAATTCATTGTATTTGATAATGTTTCAAGATCAAATAGCCAATCTGGTCCTGAACCTGCCATGTTTACTTTATTTTCAAGAAATTGAACATGCAAGTTCTCTTCAATCTTCTTTGTTCTTAAGTTATAGACTCTAAAAGCCTTGCTAACCATAAAGTATCCAACAAAGAAGCCTTCATCTGACGTTTCTTCAAATTTACCCAGATGACCAATGGTATTGAGAATGGTAACATGACACCCAAAAGGCATCATAAACTCCAAAGTAGGAGGTCTTCCTCTGAACAACTCATAAGGTGTCTTGTTCTTTGTTTTGACCACTAAAACCCTATTCTGAATGTAACAAGCAGTGTTAACTGCTTCTGCCCAAAAAGTCACTGGAAGCTTGGAATCAGCTAACATGGTTCTAGCAGCCTCAATTAGTGTTCTGTTTCTTCTTTCTGCAACTCCATTTTGCTGAGGAGTTCTTGCAACACTAAATTATCTTTTAATACCTTTGTCTCTGCAGAAATCATCCATAACTTTATTCTTGAACTCTGTCCCATTGTCACACCTGATGATCTTGATTTTCTTTTCAAATTGATTTTCAACTTGAGTGATGAATGTCTTAAGGATGCCAGTGGTTTCATCCTTGGTACTTAAAAAGAAAACCCATGTGAATCTACTGAAATCATCAGTCACAACAAGACAATACTTCTTCAAATTGATGATGCTCACAGAAGTAGGACCAAACAAGTCCATATGCAGCACAAAGAGTGGATGATTTATAGAATTGAATGCTTTGGTCTTGCATGAAGCTCTGTGTTGCTTTCCTTTGAGACAGGCAACACAAGTTTGGTCATTTTCAAATCTTTTCTCTGGTAAACCTCTGACAAGTCCATCTTACACAATCTTGTTGATGGTCTTGAAATTAACATGACCCAATCTTTTATGCCAAAGCATTGATTCATCAAAAGTGGCTTTAGCAAGCAAGCAAGTAACATCATTATTAGCCACTATGTTCTTCATGTCAATGCTATACAGATTACCTTTTCTAGGGATTTTAAGCAAAATGTCACATTCATCAGGAAGCTTATAATCCTTAGATGAGATATAGCATTCATCTTCTGTGAAAAGAACTTTATTCTTCTTGTCACACATTTGTGACACACTAAAAAGGTTGTACTTGAGTTCTTTCACATACTGGACATCTTCAAAATCAATGTTTCCAGCCTTGATTGTTCCTTTGCCAGAAACTTTGCCACCAATTCCTCCTCTAAAGCTGACAAATTGTCCATCATAAGGTTGACAGTCTGAAAGATAGGACTTATTGCCAGTCAAGTGCCTGGAACATCCACTGTCTGAGTATCCTTGATCATTAGTAGTCTTTGAATGCCCCTGCACACAAAATAAAGGAATTAGTTCCTTTTGGGGACCCAAGCCACAAATGACTTGGATCTGCCTCGTGTATCAATATAATTGTATCTATCAAAGGTCATTGATACACCATTGGGATGGTTTGAGGTAATGGTTCCTTTTGGTTTCCATTCCCAACGTGCTGAGGCCTTAACAGCATTTCCCATATTTACCCTCTTCTTGTTAACAGACCTACCAGTGGTAACCTTTGGCCTTGCAGTGGGAATTGCTGGCTTAGCAGTGGAAACTGCTGGCTTAGAGATTTTGGGTACCCACTTCTGATTATTGTTAACTTTCTTTTCAAAATTAGTCTTTTTCCCTGTTTGATTAGATTTAACAAAATTTGTGACAGGGAACTTAGGGTAACCCTTGTTTTTATTACTGGCAGTGGCAATTGCTTGTCTAGCAGTGGAAACTACTGGTCTAGCAGTGGAAATTGGTTTAATGCCAGAATGAAGCAAAACAGGCCTGAGAATCATCTTGCTAAGTGGATTTGGGTGAGTTAAGTTATTAGCATTATGTCCATTCACCCTAGTATTCCTAAACACTTCCCTTCTACCCAAGTGGTAGGTACAGCTATTAGCCAAATGGTCAAAGCTACCACATATATGACAGGGTTTGTTATTAAACACAAAGTCACTACCAAATTGCCTAGACTTAACATGATTCCAACTCCTCATATTACCCCTAGGAGTTGGTGACCTACTTCTGTACATCTCGGCATATCTAGTAGTGGGCCTAGTGAAATTTGGTTGTGACCTAGACTTCTCTTTGACTACATCAGGAATACTTCTTTTGACCTCTACTTTAACATTCTCAGGAACACTTGGCTTAGACTAAACATTCAAATTTTCATCTTTAAGAGATGAGTCACTAGCACTATCAAATACATCAACCTCAACCTGAACCTTTTCAATTTCAACTGGTTTGACAAACTTTGGTCCATAGGTCATAGTTGGTTCCTGGAATTCTTCTAAACCTGTGTGAGCTAAGTCAATGCCAGGAGGTGATGGAACACCTCTTAGAGGTGGTGGAACAGTTTTGTATCCAACTCCTGATTTGGCTTTGTTCACAACTTGGGCTTCCCAAATCTTGTCAATACACTTGGATTGGTGATCCAGTGTTTGTTTAGTAATCATAATATTCTCACTAGCCATTTTAACTTTTTCTAGTTCTTCTCTAAGAACCTTATTAACAGCAACCTGATAATCTAAGTCTCTTCTTAATACAACAATATCATCATTGAACTTAGATTCATTTGCCCTATAATGCTCTAATTGTGTTTCTAAAACTCCTAGGCCTCTTTTATGATTAGATAAGTTATAATTAGTATGAGTTAACTCTATCAGTTGTTCATCATATTGTGCTTTAATTATCTCATACTCTTTTAAGGCCTTACAAGATTTAGAACAAGCATTAATAGTTTGTACCTCAGAGTCAGAAAAAGCCATTAATGCAAGCTCTGTAGCAACCATTGCAGACTCTGAATCATCTTCCTCTTCCTTGGTCATAAAGCTCCAATCAAAGCTCACTCCATCAATGGCCAATAGCCCCTTTGGCTCATCAGTAGTAGGTTCCTTCTTCTTGTCCTGCTTGTACCAAGTTGACCTATTGTCAGACTTCCTTGGCTTCCTGCACTCCCTGGAAAAGTGCCCCTTCTTATGACAATTATAGCACTCCACCTTCTTTTTGTCAAAACCTACTGTTTCATTGCCACTGATGTTGATCTTTCTACCAGTCTTCTTCCAAAACTTCTTTGTCCTTAAGCTTAGTAATGCCACTTGCCATTTAATGTCCATCTCCTCCATATCATCCTCATCAATTTGATCCAAATCCTCATGATTGAGAATTGAACCACCCACTTGACTTGATATAAAGGCGTAAAAAGTAGTATTACTAAGCCCTGCAATCTGTCTCTTTTAGGTACCAGTGGAAATACTTCCACTACTAGTGGAAACAACAATGTTAGCACTGTCATCATCACTATCACTTTCTTCATCTGAACTATCATCAATAGATGATGATATGAGTGCTACACTTCCTGAACTTGAACTTATTTTACCAGCTTTCTTCAATCTTTGTTCAATAACCTTGAAGTTATTGTACAAATCATTAAGTTTCATGGTCTCCAGATCTGGCTTATCTTCCCACACAGCAACATTGGTTCCAAACTCAGAGGGTAAGCTTTTTAAGAACTTGAGATTTAGGTCTTCCTTTTCCACCTCTATCCCAAAAACAGTGAGTTGAGTAACAATCTTTTGTAGCCTTGTGAAGATGCTATCAAGAGATTCATTACTTGTTGAACCAAACTTCTCATAAGTCTGCTTCAGCGAGGTCTTTTGAGTCTTCTTGGTGGAATCATTACCACCAAAAACTTCACAGATCTCATTAAAAAGAGTCTTTGCAGTCTTGTACTTGCTGAATGCAAGAACTTGGTCTCTGGGAAGTGTCATCAGCAACAAACCTCTTGCCTTGAGATCATTCTTCAACTGAAGTCTTTCATCATTAGTAACAGGTCCAGTGTTGACCTTAATTACTTCCTTGCCACCAACCATCTCTGAAGTAGAACTTGGTTTGAAAGAATTTCCAACCATAATAATCTCCCAGAGTGTGTAGTCTTGGACCATAAAGAATTGTTCAATCATTAGCCTCCACATCTCAAAGTCATTCAACTTAAGCTTTTGAAGCTTAGCAGCAATGTTTGAGTTACTTGTTTCTGTCTCCATTGATTCTTTTGAGTGAACTAGAGTCTTCTAAATCAAAGTATCAAAGCCTGGCTCTGATACCACTTGATGGATCTAAACACCTTGAACTTGTGTTAGATTGATACTTTGAGTTATATCACTAAGTATGCGGAATCTACTTAGTAACACTTAGAAGTTTAATTGTGAGTAAGACAGTTGTATATGAACAATGTATGTAAACAAACTATTAGCTCCAATATTATTAATGATAATAATACGAGTGATCTTGATATCACTAGGGTTACACCTTGAAGCTCTAGAAACGTATATGAGAGTTATCACAACTGATAACCTAGGATCTCCTTTTATAGCACAAGGAGTCCTCTTCTACAAGATAAGTATAATGCTAATAGAATAAGATCTACACAAGATCTATTCTATATTTATCTAGACGCGTTTCCTAACAGTTATCTAATAAGCAGTGGTAATATATGTTCTTGCAGTGGTAATGAGTTTCCACTGCAAGCACAATCTTCTGCAGTTGTAACATCTTCACTTAGCCGTGGTAACTGTTAGTATAATTCCCAACAATACACCATTGGGATTGTTTGAGGTGATAGATCCTTTTGGTTTCCGTTCCCAACGTGCTGAGGCCTTAACAGCATTTCCCATATTTACCCTTTTGTTGTTTACAGAACCACCAGTGGAAATTTTTGGCCTTGTAGTGGTAACTGCTGGCTTAGCAGTGGCAACTGTTGGTTTTGAAATTTAGGTACCCACTTGTGGTTATAGTAAACTTTCTTTTCAAAATAGGTCTTTTTCCCTGTTTGTGCAGATTTAACAAAAGTTGTAATAGGTTTTGCACTCTTAACAGGGGACTTAGGTAAACTCTGTTTATATTTCTGGCAGTGGCAACTGCTGGTTTTGCAGTGGAAAGAGTTTTGATGCCAGAATTTAACAAAACAGACCTGGGAATCATCTTGCTTAATGGATTTGGGTGAGTAAAGTTATTAGCATTGTTTCCATTCACCCTGGTATTCCCAAAAACTTCCCTTCTACCCATGTGATAGTTACAATTATAATGAAGATGTTCAAAACTACTATATATGTAACAAGGTTTGTTGTTAAACACAAAGTCACTACCAAATTGTCTAGATTTAACATGATTCTAACTCCTCTTGTTCCCCCTAGGAGTTGTTGACCTACTTCTGTACATCTCAGCGTATCTAGTAGTGGGCCTAGGATTATTAGTTTGTGTTCTAGGCTTCTCTTTGACAACTTCAGGAATACTCTTTTTAACTTCCACATGAACACTCTCTGGAACACTAGTTTTAGACTCAACATTCAAACATTCATCTTTAAGAGATGAGTCACTAGCACTATCAAATGTATCCACCTCAACCTGAACCCTCTCACTAGCAACTTCTTTAACAAATTTTGGGCCATAGGTCATGGTTGGTTCCTGAAACTCTTCTAACCCGTGTGTGCTAAGTCAATACCAGGAGGTGATGGAATACCTCTTAGGGGTGGTGGAACTGTTTTATATCCTACTCCTGATTTGGCTTTATTTACTACTTGGGCCTCAAAAATTTTGTCAATACACTTGGATTGATGATCTAGTGTATTACAAGTTATCTGAATATTTTCATTGGCCTTTTTAACCTTCTCTAACTCTTCCCTGAAGGCCTTATTCACAGCAACCTTATAATCTAAGTCTCTTTTTAAAACAGCAATATCATCATTGAACTTAAATTCATTGGCTCTATAATGCTCTAATTGTGCTTCTAAAATAGCAAGACCTCTTTTATGATTTGCTAAGTTATATTAGTTTGATTTAACTCTAGCAATTATTCATCATATTGTTCTTTAAGTTTCTCATAATCTTTTAAGGCCTTACAAGTTTTAGAACAAGCATTATTAATTTGTATCTCAGAGTTAGAAAAAGCCATAAGTGCAAGCTCAGTAGCAATCATTGCAGACTCTGAACCATCTTCTTCATCCTCAGCCATATAGCTCCAATCATAGCTCACTCCATCAATGGCCAATAGCACCTTTGGTTCTTCAGTTGTAGGTTCTTTCTTCTTGTCCAGCTTATACCAAGTTGACCTGTTATCAGGCTTGTTTGGTTACTTGCATTCCCTGGTAAAGTGCCCCTTCTTATGACAGTTGTAGCACTTCACCTTCTTTTTATCAAAACCTACAGTTTCATTGCCATTAATGGTGATCTTCCTACCAGTGTTCTTCCAGAACTTCTTTGCCTTTAAGCTTAGCAATGCAACTTGCCATTTAATGTCTATCTCTTCCATGTCATCCTCATCAATTTGATCCAAGTCTTCATGTGTCAAAATTGAACCATTCATTTGACTTGAATGAAAGGCATAAAAAGTAGAATAACTAAGACCAGCAATCTGTCTTTTTGAACTAGCAATGGAAACACCTCCACTGCCAGTGGAAACAAAAATGTTAGCATCATCATCATCATCACTATCACTCTCTTCATCAGAACTATCATCAACAGATGATGATATGAGTGCTAAATTCCCTGATCCTGAACTTAGTTTGCCAGCCTTCTTCAACCTCTGTTCAATAACCTTAAAGTTATTGTACAAATCATTAAGCTTCATAGTCTCCAATTCTGGCTTGTCTTTCCATACTGCAACATTTGTACCAAACTCAGAGGGTAAACTTCTTAAGAACTTTAGATTGAGGTCTTCCCTTTCCACCTCAATTCCAAACACTGTGAGTTGAGTAACAATCTTTTGAAGCCTTGTGAAGATGTTGTCAATAGATTCATTACTTGTTGAACCAAAGTTTTCATAAGTCTGTTTCAACAAGGTCTTCTGTGTCTTCTTGGTGGAATCATTACCACCAAAAACATTGCAGATCTCCTCAAATAAAGTTTGTGCAATTTTGTACTTGCTGAAAGCTAGAATTTGATCTCTGGGAAGTGTTATCAACACCAAGCTACTGGCCTTCAGATCATTCTTCATCTGAAGTCTTTCATCATTTGTGACTGGTCTAGTGTTGGTCTTTAGTACTACCTTGCCATCAATTGTCTCTGAGGTAGTACCAGGTTTGAAAGAATTTCCAAACATAATGATCTCCCAAAGTGCATAGTCTTGCACCATAAAGAATTGTTCGATCATTAGCCTCCACATCTCATAGTCATTCAACTTAAGCTTGGGAAGCTTAACAGCAATGTTGGACTGACAAGTTTCTATCTCCATTGAATCTTCTGAGTGAACTTGGGGTCTTCTAAATCAAAGTATCAAAGGCTGGCTCTGATACCACTTGATGATCTAAAACACCTTGATCTGTGTTAGAATGATACTTTGAGTTATATCACTCAGTATGCGGAATCTACTTAGTAATACTTAGAAGTTTGTATGTGAATGAAACAGTTGTATATGAATGAGAAGAATGTATGTATCAAACGGTTAGCTCCAATATTATTAATAATAATAATACGAGTGATCTTTGTATCACTAGGGTTACAACCTTGAAGCTCTAAGAAAAACGTATATCTAACCTTAACCTAGGACCTCCTTTTATAGCACAAGGAGTCCTCTTCTACAAGATACGTATAATGATAATAGAATAAGATATACGCAAGATCTATTCTATATTTATCTTTACAAGTTTCCTAACAGTTATCCTAACAGCAGTGGTAATAATATGTACTAGCAGTGGTAATGAGTTTCCACTGCTAGTGCATTCTTCAGCAGTTGTAATCTTCATACTTAGCCGTGGTAACTGTTAATATAATTCCCAACACCTACTTTGATATAATTTTTTTTCCCACCAGCTTGAGACAGTACCAGGAGATTACAGATTTCCAACTACAAATCAAAGAAGGCATTGCTTAACCCGATATGTGGAGTATCACCGACGAGTCTTCTTTATGATTCCATCTGCTAAGCCCTTGATGAGTGCTTAATCACTCATCCTTTTTAGGCCTTATTTCAGACCAAAAATACCAAATACTAACCAAAAATGTCAAGAGAATGCATGTTTTTGTATTTGTGTATGTGCAGGTACGGATATGTGATAAATGAACAAAAACAAGACAAAACCGACAAAAACGAGCACGAGAATGGAAAAAGGTCAAAAGCTGAAGCCGGGGAAGTCAAATGGTCTAAGTCCAAGCTCAAATAGTCAAATTCAACCTCAGAGATTCAGAAAATACCAAGTTTAGTCCCTGGACAAAGTTTTGAAGATATGGCAAATTAAGTCCCTGCAGTTTCAGAGTTGGCAAATATGGTCCTTTAATGAATATTTGAAGAAAAGTCAATGTTGACCCTTCATGAAATCAGAAATGACATAAAATACCCTTGGTACAAAATTACAAAATTGATCCCTGGATTTTCAGAGTTTACACAATAGGTCCTTGTGATATTTTAGTAATACTACTCCTAAATCAAACCAGATCCACTTAAACACTTAATCCAAATTCTATTCATCCAATACTGCTGGCCCATAAGAAACCAAAGCCCAATCCACCTTTAAGTTATAACTCGGTCCACCCTTTAACCCTCGGTCAACCCCTCAGTCAACATCCCAAAATAATAAATCCCATTCCATATTCCCGCCCCCTAAATTTACCACAACCCAGAAAAACCACTATTCACCGAACCCTAATTCACCTTTCACCCAAAATTACCTCGTACTATAACAATTACCCAATCATTACATCTTCTAGAAGGTGTCAGTAAGGGTCAGGGCATGTCAGGACGCGTGGACCAATAGGAATGCACACGGAGGATCAATCACATCCTATCAATCAATCAAACGGTGGAGATTGAAACTTGGGGAACAAGGGTGATCAAACGGCTTGCAAAGGATTCAAAGGAACACAACAAGCACACCACTCACCAGGATTGATGATGTAGAATTTCTAGGACCTTCCCCAATTCGTGTATAAATACCCCCTCCCCCTAGTCATTTGAGGGTGATCTTTTTATGTAATGTTCTTCTGTTAAATTCACTTTGTAATGTTTTTTTTTATTAATTAATGAAAATTTTAGTTCTGCTTTAATTCAAGTTTTCTTATTATCATTTAAATTTCTTTACTGCTTAATTATTTATTATTGTTTTAGTTTATAGCTTAAGCCTTAAATCTTTTACTGCTTACCAACTTATTCTAGCTTCTGTTATCAGCTTTTAGAATCAAAAGAAAAAAAAATTAAAAAAAAAAATTAAAAAAAAAAATTATATAAATACATTTCAATTTAGTTTTTACAATTGAATTTAGTTTCATTTAACTTGTTTTAATTTTTACAAACTTAATTCAATACTGTTTTATAAGTTATTCTAAAAAATCAAAAAGTCAAAGGTGGTCAACTATTGTCAGCTTATTCAATAAGCTAGCTTATCCAGGGAGAAAAGGCAGCCAAGGAGGTCCACTTGGCCTGTCAAAAGACAGGCAAGCTTAGTGAACCCCCTCTGTTTGAGCTGAGGGGGAGTTGCTTTGTAAGTTCATTCCAATTTACTGTTTCATCTATTGTTTTTTATATAAGTTTAGATCTGTTCTTATTGTATTGAATTCCGCTCATTATTGCTTATTACTTATCTGATATTGATTGTTGCTTGTTGATTAGTGGTTTTTGATAATTTTGAGTTTGTTATTATCTATTGGTACTGTTTCATTGCTTCATCTCTTAAATCTATGAATATGTTTGGATTTGAGTTCATTATCTGTAGTTGTGTGTTGATTTAAACTTGTTGATTCATTATCTGAGGTTGAGTTTGGTTGGCATTATATTGGAGTTGAGTGTGATCAGTTGTGACAGTTAGTTACTATGAGGGTGTCATATTCTAGTATTTGTGTTTCTCTGTCGTGTTTGAGATCTGAGGATTAACATCAGCTTGGCATATTAGAATAATATAGAGTGAGATTGGTGATTTGGAACTACTTTTAGAATATTGCTGTTTTGACAGTCACCATAAGGGTGTGTTTGGATAAATCAAGTTTGCTGATATTAGGTTGTTTTAGAGGATGTTTTCTGGTTTAGTTTAGTTACTAAGGTTAAATTTTAAGTAGTCATTTAATCAAAAGTCAAAATCACTTTTATCTCTTTATAATTTCTTATCTGTCAAAGTAGTAGGCTGCATAATCATTATAATAGCAATATTAGTTATAAGTTTAGTTTATTTAACTTGTAGATTAGGTTATTATAACATTCTCAGTGAGATTTAAGCTTTTAAAAGTCAAATTAGTCAATTCATCTTTGAAAGCAAAAAGTCAAAAAGTTTTTCAAACTGAGTTTGGTCTGAATTTCATGAGCTTGCATAGTTCTAAATTTTAATTCAAAATCAATTTGGAAAGCTGTTTTGTGAATTTTGACAGGTGTTTTACAAGTACCAAAAAGAAATTTGAGTTTTGAAAATCATTTGCTCATTGAAAAAGCTTATTGAAGTTGCTTGTCTGGTTTAACCTTTCCCCTGCACCACAGGTTTTTTCTGACTTTCTAAGGTTCTTTTAGGTCATTGGATTGTATCTAGTATCTGTCTTATTGGTAGTTTAGTATTCTCAGCTGGTTAGTAAGTATTTTGAACCCATAAGTTTGCTTGTCTCAGCTTATCTGCTCACCTAAAGAGCTTATTCAAGTTGGGACATTGAATCCTTGGTCTGCAATTAGGTTGAGGGCTGCTAGTGCTATATTCTGATCATATTCTGAGTTTTGTTGTTCATTTGAGTTCCTTTGTGACTCAGGTTGCTTTTCTAGTTGATATTTCGCTTTTTGCTTATTCTGCTTAGCTTTTTGCTTATTTTCCTTTGACTTATTGAACTGTTTGAGCTTTAATCTGTGTTGCTGAGTTCACTTTTGATCTAAATTCTGTTCCAACAAGCTTATTAGAGTCTTAAAACCATTGGGTCAAAGTTTTGGTCAAACTGGTCAAACAGTGCTTATAAATAAGCACTTTGAATAAGCTGTTTTCGGTCATTAAGCACTTCCAATGCTTATTTTTCAAATTTTATATTTTTCCTAGTTTCAAAATATTATTTTAGATTTTCCCTAAAATTTTCATATTTTTCTGAGTTGATTTACTATTTTTCCTATTTAATTTTATTTTTAATCATTTTTAATTACTTTTTAATTATTAAAAAATCCAAAAAAATCAGAAAAACCCCAGAAAAATCCAAAAAACATTAGAAAATTATTTTTAGTTATTTTAGAATTTTAGAAATTTATTTTGCATTTTTCTCACTTTATTTACATTTTCTTTTATTTTTTAATTAGTTTAATTAGTTTTTAATTCATACAAAATAAATAAAAAGTCAAAAAAATATTTTTCTTTTTCTCAAAATTTTCTTTTATCATTTTTAATTTTTGAAAATTATTTCCAAGTCCGTAGGAGTAGCGTAGCTTAAAAGTCGCGTTTTATTTCGTACGTTAACGTTTATTTCACGTTTTAGTTTACGGTTTTCGATTTTACGTTACGTTTCTAGTTGCCTTACTTGATTTACGTGCTTAGTTGGTTATTTGTGCTTCATTTACTTATTCATTAGTATAATCTCATCAAAATCACTTTTTACCGTTTTCACGATACGTTTCACGAAACGGGAATTCGAAATTCCATTCATCCTTCACACGGACTACGACCTCGGGTTATCCGTATTTCTTTGCGGATCTCTTGAGTAATACTATACTTATACTATAACTTGATTTTCAACAAATCAAAATTTTGGCGCCGTTGCCGGGGAAGGTTGAAGTGAATTTTTCGTTTTCGTTTTTCGAAATTGTGTTTTGAAAACCTTCCTTGTACATATTTTCGATAAAAACTATAAAAATTGAAAAATCAAAAACATTTTTCCTAAAGTGTTTTCAAAAATACCAAAAAAATAATAAAGTTACAGCCTCGACTCGACCGAAAGGAAGGGCGTTGTAAACCAAATAAGTCTTCTCAATATATAACAACGCGTGAAATTAGTTGCTAGACGGATTACTTTAATTCTACGACCGAATAAGCGGAAAATACGAAAGCTTTGACATTAAATTGCAAGCTGAAGAGAGATCCATTCTTCTCTCCCGTTCCGTCGCGAGTAGATTAAGGGAAACGGTTTACAATTAACGTAACGTTAGAAAAAGAAAAAAACAAAAGTATAAGTTTTTAAATTTTGCTTTATAAAAAACAAAAATACAAAAAGATTTTCCTTTTCAAATTTGTTTTTCCTTTTATTTTTCAAAAATTTGATTATTGTGGTGTATGAACACACTTTCTACGTCTAAACGACTTGTTTCACCACTTTCAAATCCGGAAAGTTTGTTTAGTCACACACACCGAGTTCAATTTCCTAATACGGAGGAAATGAACCCGAACGAACAACACTTGGGACCCCCGCCGATGGGTGGTATCCAAAACAATGTAATCCCTCCGATGGGACCACAACCGGTTTACGATCAACGTACTATGCAAGAATTGCTCCAGTGTCCCACCGAGGGATACGGGGATGCAATTGTTTTACCACCAATCCTTTCCGATAATTTTGAACTTAAAACTGGATTGATTCAACTTGTCACGTCAAAACAATTTCACGGTTTTGAGAGGGACGATCCTCACGCACATATCCGATGGTTTAATAAGCTAACTTCGACTTTGAAATTTAAGGATGTCCCTCACGATGCTATCAAATTGATGTTGTTCCCATTTTCACTCGAGGGTTCAGCCCGGATTTGGCTCGAAAAAGAACCCCCTCGATCAATTCACACATGGGAAGAACTCGTCTCGAAATTTGTTAATCATTTCTTTCCACCGTCTAAAACGACTAATCTTAAGAATGATATAACTAATTTTCAACAACGTTTTGATGAGAACTTTGGTGAGGGTTAGGAACGCTTTAAGGATCTTCTTCAAAAATGTCCTCACCATGGTTTCTCCGAGTTACACCAAATCGACACGTTTTATAACGCTTTGACGCAAAACGATCAAGATTCTTTAAACGCAGCCGCCGGTGGCAATATCTTGAATCGTACGCCTAGGGATATTTTAACGATCATTGAGAACAAATCTAAGGTTCCGACTTCTCGTAACAAACCGAATGTTTCGAAATTGACTTCTTTTACTCCTCCTTCACCTTCGTCGGTCCAATCATCGGAATTGGCCGAACTTACCGACGCTATCCGTTGTATGATGAAAGAGTTTAAGTCGCAGAACCAAAAACCTGAGCCCGTTAAAGCCGTTAATGAAAAATGTGTGATTTGTGGTGGACCCCATCCGTATTATGATTGTCAAGCCACCGATGGCCAAGTTTATAATGCTAACGTAGCAGCCGTAAACTACAATCAAAACCAAGATTTTCGTGCTAACCAAACAAGTCCACCTGGGTTTCCACCCGTACAAACTAATCAAAACCGTTATCCTCAAACTAACCAAGGTTATCAAAACCAAGGTTACAATCAAAACCGTGGAACGAATTATCAAGTCCCTCCACCACAACAAGTTTATCAACCACCGCAACCTTCTCCTGAGCTTGCTAATTACATGAAAACGAACGATGTTAACATTCGAGCAATGCAAAATCAAATCAACAACATGAGGGTTGAACTTAAGAAGGAGATCGACACAACCATGACTCGACAAACGAATGAGCTTAAGCAAATGATGAGCAGTTTTATGCAGATGAATCAAGCCTCGACGTCTGGTTCTCTTCCGAGCAACACAATTGCTAACTCGAGGGGCGAGATTAACGCAATTACGACACGTAGTGGTGCTATATATGAACCCACGGTTCCGACTACCTCTTCTTCTCCTCCTCCTAAGGTAGTGGACCGTGAGACCGAGGCGACAAAGGACCCGGTACCTCCGATTAATAACGGAGATACTGAAAACGTCCAACCTCCAGTTGTTCAAACGTCTAAAGAAAAGGAAAAAGTTGTTTTTGAAAATAATATGAAATACAAGTCAAAATTGCCATATCCATCACGATTTAATGATGAAGAGCTCCGTGAAAAATCTAAAAAACAAATGGAAAAGTTTCTCGATATTTTTTAAAAATAGCACTTTGATATAAGCTTCATGGATGCTCTTGTTTATATGCCAAAGTTTGCCTCAACGTTTAAAAATCTCATAAGTAATAAAGAGAAATTGCTTGAATTAGCCGAAACGCCGATAAATGCTCAATGTTCCGCGATTCTTCTCAAGAAGCTTCCCGAAAAGCTTGGTGAGTCGGGAAAGTTTCTCATTCCTTGTTCATTGAAAGATCAAGAAGTTTGTAATGCCCTGGCCGATTCGGGTGCGAGTATTAACCTCATGCCATTATCAATCTACGAACAACTTGGAATGGGGGCTCTTAAACAGACAAGAATGACTTTGGAGCTTGCTAATCAATCGATCACTCATCCAGTTGGAATTGTTGAGGACGTTTTTGTTCGTGTGAATTCGTGTACTTTTCTGGCAGATTTCGTTGTTGTCAATTTTGAAGCTGATCCGAGAGTTCCTCTAATACTAGGGCGACCGTTTTTACGAACCGCTAAAGCACTAGTAGACCATTTTGAGGATACTCTAACTTTACGACATGATGACGATATTATGATTTTTAAAGCCGATGCTTCGAAATTAAAGAAGTACTCTGTCAAAAGTGTTGATGTTCACGATTATTCCTTTGATGATTTTGTGAAAACTTTCGTCTCCGACTCTTCCCCATCATTTCCTCCGACTAAGGAATATGATTCTCTTTGGGAAGAGGTCAATGAATTTCTTGCTATCGAAACGATTCCGATTTTTGAGACTGATGACTCTTACATTGATTCGGAGGGGGATATTATTTTTCTTAACAATTTGTTGAACGATGAATCGTCAATCCCTCCGGATAAAGTTAAGACGACGATTGAGCTTAAGATTGACGATCCTCTGGAGCCCGAGCTCGAGGAATTTTTACCAGACTTTGAGAGTTTCTCCTTTGATACGACTGAGGAGATGAGTGGCAATCCCACTTACCGTCTTAAGTTTTCTGATACGACTTATGAAGCTTTTCATTTCGATCACTCGGAAGAGACGAGTCGTGGCAGTACCACTTCTCATGCGTTTATCTCTCTTCCGGAGTATAAGTCATTTCGTTTTGATGAATCTGAATGTGAAATTGAAAATTTTTCTAATCTTGAGTATGAAAGTTTCAGTTTTGATCTTGAAATTGATCATGATCCGGGTGGTGTTCTTAAAAATGAGAATTTGAATGAAAAGTTTATCCCATCCCTCCCACCCGAAAAAGTTTTTAACATGAGCTTGAATGATAAAACTAATAATTCCACAATTATGAAGTTTTCTTTTGATAATGATGAGTTTTTCGAGAAAGTTATCATGACCTTCTTGCCATTTGTCACATTTGGTGTGATTTCTCTTATACGTCACTCCGTTGGGAGTGAGGATGTTGTTTTTGACCCTGGTATCATTTTTAAAAGTTTTCACTATTAAAATACCATTGGTTATCTCATCGGGATTGAACTTTCTCATAATTCATATGTTTATCCAAATATTTTGAATGAAAGCCTGATGGAGATTATTTTCCATCTGCTCTCCCCAAGGACGAATTAATTCGGGGATCGAGTCAAGCTCATGTTACTCGGAAATCAAAAACAAGCGCTTCGTGGGAGGCACCCCATGCTTATCCATTTTCATTTTCTTTATTTTCTATTTCTTTAGTAACGTGACGTGAGGGGGGCGACCCTTTTCAAACTCGTGTTTTGTGGTTGTTGTTGTTTATGTCCAGGAATTTCCCCGAAGTTTGAGGACTCTCGTGCTCGTGGTTTGTCGTTCTCTCCACTCGATTCTCATTCTTCGATGCTCTTTCAGAAATTCACCATATCCAAAATCTTATCGACTAATGTTTATCTCTTGGCATACTTAATAAACGGCCTTAGATTTTATGTAGACTTACCTTTACCCTTAAAACATTGAGGACAATGTTTCACTTTAGTCTGGGGGGGTGAATCTTCGATTCGATTTGACCTGTACCATCGTCTGAGCTGTTAACTTACGCAACTCCGTTTTCCACCAAAAATTTTAATTTTTATCACCGCTTTATAATCTAAAAAAAAAAAAAAATGAAATAATATATATGATATGAAGTAATAAGATTTGACACCTTGTTTTGACTTTCCTAATGGCGAGAGTAGAAATAAATGTTTCGACTTGACCGGGCGTGTTGAGCCCTAGCTCGTCTCCCTTAACCAAAATAATCAAAAGATTATGGCTAAACATCCGCGGATCTCATTATTTGGGATTTTAAATTTGCGGAGATCGAGGAATGATAGAGTTTATTTAGAAGTTTCGTGCTATACACGGATCGCATTACTGGGATTTAAAAAACTCACGAGAGGTACTTGTGGCCTCCTTGTTCCCATAAGCTTGCACACCAATAATAATAGATCTCTAGGATTAATTAAGGGTATACGGTTTGGGCAATACTTTGTTTTTTCTCGTTCCCAACAAAATCTCTGCATATGGGGGTTTGGTACACATAAAGGTACTGCCAGTGTTACGGTGAAATAGACTATTGCATCTTGCCGGTTCGCAGCCGATGTTGTGATCTTAGTAAAGGCCGTAGGACTCGGGGTTTGGCATATGATTATGAATATCAATAATAATAGTCCAAAGCCAAATAAAAAGGCAGAGGAATCCAAAGCTACAAAAAGCGGCGGATATGAATCTAAAGTCATAATAAAGCTCTTACATCATGGCGGCTCATAAAGCATTGATTGTAAAAGAAATAAAGGACTAAGGACCAAAGTATTATTAAAGTGCTTATGATTATGCAAAAATGCCAAGCTTCGACTCCGGGGGTTTCACTAATAAAAAGCTTCCGTTTCGGGTATCAAACATGGTATGTGTCGGTCATAAATAAAAAGGGGGACCTTCACAAATCGTGTTAAATCAGAGACCTTCATGTGGACCCGATTTCTGTATGCAGGGGTTTTCGAGGGAAAGTTTGGAAACTACTTAGCGTTCAAATTTTGTGCTCTTATCGGACTAATAACTATCGAAATGAGAAAATATGAAGCAATTCATTTCTCACAAATTAAAATCTTGAGATACAAAACTTAGGACCTGGGAACAAGAGGTAATACACAAGTAACTTTTGTGGGTAGTGTTAGCATCTAACTTTTGAATAAACAATGATCTCGATTTTACGCTTAGTCTGGGAGCTTGTGAAAAATCAAGGATGACGATTTTTATCCGTACGGTCTCTTCTCTGTGAGAAGTGTTTCTACTCGTTGACCCTGAAAATTATCAACAGATAAGAATTGATAATGAAAGTCAAAGCAAACCGTCACATATATAAATGAAAAAGTACAAAAATAGTAGTTGTAGTTGTTATTCATGAAAATCGGAAAACGGAGCATTTTTTAGAATAAATGATTTTACTATCTCTCTTGAACATCATTGCTACTTTACAACGTCACATATATAAATGAAAAAGTACAAAAATAGTACTGTTTCATCTATTGTTTTTTTATATAAGTTTAGATCTGTTCTTATTGTATTGAATTCTGCTCATTATTGCTTATTATTTATCTGATATTGATTGTTGCTTGTTGATTAGTGGTTTTTGATAATTTTGAGTTTGTTATTATCTATTGGTACTGTTTCATTGCTTCATCTCTTAAATCTGTGAATCTGTTTGGATTTGAGTTCATTATCTGTAGTTGTGTGTTGATTTAAACTTGTTGATTCATTATCTGAAGTTGAGTTTGGTTGGCATTATATTGGAGTTGAGTGTGATCAGTTGTGACAGTTAGTTACTAAGAGGGTGTTTTGATCAGTTTGGATTGCTGTCATATTCTAGTATTTGTGTTTCTCTATCGTGTTTGAGATCTGAGGATTAACATCAGCTTGGCATATTAGAATAATATAGAGTGAGTTTGGTGATTTGGAAGTACTTTTAAAATATTGCTGTTTTGACAGTCACCATAAGGGTGTGTTTGGATAAATCAAGTTTGCTGATATTAGGTTTTTTTAGAGGATGTTTTCTGGTTTAGTTTAGTTACTAAGGTTAAATTTTAAGTAGTTATTTAATCAAAAGTCAAAGTCACTTTTATCTCTTTATAATTTCGTATCTGTCAAAGTAGTAGGCTGCATAATCATTATAATAGCAATATTAGTTATAAGTTTAGTTTATTTAACTTGTAGATTAGGTTATTATAACATTCTCAGTGAGATTTAAGCTTTTAAAAGTCAAATTAGTCAATTCATCTTTGAAAGCAAAAAGTCAAAAAGTTTTTCAAACTGAGTTTGGTCTGAATTTCATGAGCTTGCGTAGTTCTAAATTTTAATTCAAAATCAATTTGGAAAGCTGTTTTGTGAATTTTGACAGGTGTTTTACAAGTACCAAAAAGAAATTTGAGTTTTGAAAATCATTTGCTCATTGAAAAAGCTTATTGAAGTTGCTTGTCTGGTTTAACCTTTCCCCTGCACCACAGGTTTTGTCTGACTTTCTAAGGTTCTTTTAGGTCATTGGATTGTATCTAGTATCTGTCTTATTGGTAGTTTAGTATTCTCAGCTGGTTAGTAAGTATTTTGAACCCATAAGTTTGCTTGTCTCAGCTTATCTGCTCACCTAAAGAGCTTATTCAAGTTGGGACATTGAATCCTTGGTCCGCAATTAGGTTGAGGGCTGCAAGTGCTATATTCTGATCATATTCTGAGTTTTGTTGTTCATTTGAGTTCCTTTGTGACTCAGATTGCTTTTCTAGTTGATATTTTGCTTTTTGCTTATTCTGCCTAGCTTTTTGCTTAATTTCCTTTGAATTATTGAACTGTTTGAGCTTTAATCTGTGTTGTTGAGTTCACTTTTGATCTAAATTCTGTTCCAACAAGCTTATTAGAGTCTTAAAACCATTGGGTCAAAGTTTTGGTCAAACTGGTCAAACAGTGCTTATAAATAAGCACTTTGAATAAGCTGTTTTGGGTCATTAAGCACTTCCAGTGCTTATTTTTCAAATTTTATATTTTTCCTAGTTTCAAAATATTATTTTAGATTTTCCCTGAAATTTTCAAATTTTTCTGAGTTGATTTGCTATGTTTCCTATTTAATTTTCATTTTTAATCATTTTTAATTACTTTTTAATTATTAAAAAATCCAAAAAAATCAGAAAAACCCCAGAAAAATCCAAAAAAATATTAGAAAATTATTTTTAGTTATTTTAGAATTTTAGAAATTTATTTTGCATTTTTCTCACTTTATTTACATTTTCCTATAGGTTTGGTTTAGTGATTCGAGGCCTAATCTAGCTAGCAAGCGTTTTGTGTATATCTCTACTTGATTGAATTAAGGAATTAAACCTATGATCTCACCAGCGAAAGCTAACTTATAGCGCGTTTTCTCAGGTAATTAAGTGATAACTTGCGATGCTTGGTTTGGAAGGCTTGGTACGACATTCTGGTTTAAGGATCTATTCTCAAACTCTCATATTTGATTGTGGACCTATGTTTAACTTATTTTGGGCCTTACTTTGGATATTTTGAGATGAATGTAAACTCTAAAAACCCTGGTTGGTTTTGTTTTTACTTATGTTTACTTTATCTGGTTCTTTTATGACTTGCGATGGATACCAATCCACGTAGCACCCCGAAAGCTTGATTAGTCTTCCACTATACCAAATTTTGGGGGTGTTACAGATTGGTATCAGAGCCAAGGTTATAGAGAACTAGGTAGTAAAAACCTAAACTATAACCGATTTTTATAGAAAATGGTCCTCGACCAATGCCTGCCAGCCCGCCAACCAAAGCATCTTAGATTATGATTGAGGTATTATGAAATAATGATATGATATGAGATTTTAAGATGATTTGGGAATTATGGATACGTTGATTATATGATATGATGGGGTTTGGAAACTTATATGATTTATTTGTTTTGCAAATGTTTTAGTAATGTGGTATTTGAAAAATCTTTCTTGAAATTATATGATTGAGATATGTGATTATTTTAGTACGATATTTTGAGTTTCGCGGTTTAGTTGTTTCGAAACACTTACACCTACCCTACGCCGTTGTCACAGACCATGGCCTCCTATACGTTTGATGTTACTGAGGATCTTCTTGCTGATCCACACCACCCAGCACAGATCACCATGGCTCCTGATGATCCTTACAGGATTGCCATGCATTCAGCTACTTCATCACCGACAGCAGTTACTCCCACACCACCTGCTTCACCTACTTCTCAGGGACCCTCATCTTCTTTGGGGCTTCCTGGTACTTCGAGACAGCTTACACTCCATCAAGCTTTAGCTCGTGTGGCTCCACGTTTTGCCCACCGAGCTACGGCACGTATGTCTGTGCGCCCTTCATCACCACCCATGCACTTTGATGCTCACACACATCTGTTAGATGCACCACCCACATCATTCCATTGTCGTCCTAGATCTCCTACCCTATCACCTCATGGTTCACCTGTTCGGAGACGATGATTGATGGAGTACCCCTCAGATGAGGAGGAGGAGTACGAGGGTGAGGAGGAGGCTGATGACGCTCAGGAGGGTGAGCAGAGGGATGATGATCCACATGAAAGTGAGGAGGAGGATGATCCTCAAGAGGAGGAGATGCCTGACGATGATGGTTTGCCAGCTCACAGCCCGGTACATTCAGCTCATTCTGCAGAGCCCGATTCTCCGATACATCAGCTAAAGCCAGTTTCGCCTGATCGTCCATTTTTATTTGATTCCCCACCTGGCAGTCCCATGGCGTCGGACGCGCCATCTGAGATATCTGCTGAGCCTGCAGATCTTGGTGAGACTGGTAGGATTTGGGCTCGGCTTACCTCATAGGGCGAGAAGATCTCGCAGTTGGCAGATCAGATTGATAGAGTGACTGTTGAGTTTATTGGTGAGTTGAGGGTGGATATGGTTACTATTGTGAGGAGGACTACAGAGATTAGGAGAGGTATGATGGAGTTACATGAGCAAATAGAGAGTCTACAGAGAGGGCTCATTACGGCTCGCGAGGCAGATCGCAAGCTGTGGCAGAGGAACACGGAGTTGGAGGAGGAGGTTGCAGACCTCAAGAGGGATAGTGATACTCACATTGTTGAGCTGGGATCGTTATGGAGAGAGTTGGATGGTTTGAGATCTCAGTTGAGGAGTATACTCTAGCATAGTGGCTAGATAGTTTTGGATTATGTTGTTATATTGCTTTCTAAACCAGGGAGTGTTTGGTTAGAAAAGCTAGTTATCCTATCTTTTGTGTATTTCAGTTGTATGTTCGTCTCGTTTGGAACGATCAGTATCCTTTATGTCTTTTGGTAGTGGAAACGATGTACTGATCGCTATTTGTATGGATGACGGTTATTTTTGCATGATGTTATGTGGTTTTGGATGTTTATGGAAATTGCGCTCCTATTTGTTTGATTGATGTCTTGTGGTGTATTGTTGATATTCTAACGATCTTGGCTTCATATATCCAATTCTTGTTGAGCATATGATAAATACTATCAGAGACTTATAAACCTTGTATTGTGTTTCAGATCAATGGCCCCACGACGAAACCTTCTCAGAGCTACCCGAACTGGTCATGCAGTGACCACCCCTGGTCGCCTAGGACGCTGTCCTGCACGAAATGTTGAGACCCCTACTCCCGACAACCTGGACAACACCAATCGCAATGACAGGAATCGAAATGTTGATGTTCAGGGAGACAATGGTCATATTTGATGCGTGGAATCGCGCTCTCGTAAAAGGTTTTACCTCTCAAGGGATCTTGAGAAGCTTGCAATCCATACCAGGCAGTGTACCTGTTCGTTGTAGTATAGTATAGTGACAAGTACCGGGGGATTGATCGTTCAACTCAAAGAATATTGTTCGCTAGGGTTAAAACTCACTAAAACTAGGTATAGAAGTGAGGGATGATTCTTTTTGAATTTTTATATTTTATGGAAAGCAAGTAAAAATCTCGGGTTTTGGAAGGAGTGGGCGGAATTAGTTGCTAATCAACAAACCCAAATAACTAAAGATGCAATCAAAATAAAATAAAATAAACTTAAACTAATTTGTGGTGTAAACAATAATGAGAGAAAATTGTGTTTACTTAGATTTCACTACTCCCTAGCTATCTTTTACAGGTTGATTAGTTTGTTACAATTGTATGGATGACGGGTTATATTCCTTAATACCATTCGTAGGGCCGTGTACGATCTTCCCTAACTCTATAAGCTTCTACCTCTTCCTATGTCGTGCCGACTACTAGCTCATAACATGGCCTCATTAGTAGTTACCTACGCATTAATACAACCAAAATATCATAGTACACCTCCGATCATGTTTCTTAAGACGTTCAAGAAAGTTACCAATTGGAAGTCTGCCAGTTTTCTTAAGCCTTACATCGAATTCATTCATCCACAACAATTATAAACACACAACCAACCCATAATCAATATCTAAGTTTCATTGCATCTAAGCAAACACAAGGAAAACCTAGCCTAGCATGTTAAAGAGAAGACAAGCATAAGATATAATCAAACAACACATAGACATATTGAATGATTTGGTAAAGGACTTATCATCAATTAAGCATGCAAGAAACAAAGGGTTGAAACCCTTAAAAAAGCTGTAAAATTCGTCTAGGGTTTACTCCCTTCAAAGTTGCACACAATGAATGAAAAATAGAAAACTATATATAGATTTTGTCTCCTGACGGCGTCAAGAGTAATGTGTGACGCCGTCAACTCGCCGCCAAAATACACTCGTATTGCCTAGATCCACTTCTGACGCCGTCACTCTTTATGTGTTCTGGGTCATCACTCTTTGCAATAACTCTTGATGGCCTTGACAATTTTATACGTGACGCCGTCACGACCCTTTCACAAAACATTCTGGCGCGTCACGTGTAATTGATTTATCCACCCTTTTGTCAACTCATGACACCGTCACTAGCACCATGTGACGCCGTCAAGTGCAATTTCCAGCATGCTTTTGAGACTTTGTCATTTTATTCACTTTTTCAATCCAAAAACGTCCAAAATGCTTCCTTTTGTAAAATTCCTCTCAAAAGTACCTAAAATGATAAAAGGAACGATTTAGGCCAATATTTGATCAATAATCTCGACTTTGGCCTTAAATGACCCCCCAAAAGCGGTACACTTTTCGCTTCATCAAATACCGTTACACTTGAGGTTTACTTGTCCTCAAGCAAATGCGCTTTTATTCTAATCAAAATACAAGTTAGGGGTCATTTTACACTAATATAAAAGTAATTACAACAAATAATTGTTCCACTTCAACCAAAAACAAGCACGGAAATTATACACTAGCAACTCACAAATAGTGTTTAGATACTCATATCTCTCGGGAGTAATAAAGGTATATATCACAATATGGAAATGGAAAACATCTCTCACTACCTGTCATAGCAAATAGATTACCATAGGCTTGGGAAAGGATCAAACCTCCACCACTTTGGCGTAAGCACCTAGGATAAACTATCAAAGAGGTCTTTTAAAGGGTTATAACGTTAGGTGTAGGGATATGATAAACACTGTTTTGTTGGATATAGGCAATATTTACTGGTGGCGAGTTAATCATCTTGGTCAATTACATGTACAATGTGGCATTGCTAAGCCCAGACTCGACTCGACTTAAGCTAATCATAACTAACAAAACATAAAATAAACATAAAAGGAAACGGTATGGTAGTCCGTATGTTTTTTCTCTTTTTCTTTTTCTTGATTTTTCGATTTTTTTTTTTTTTTTTTTTTTTTTTTTTTTTTTGGCATACACTCTTACCCTACCATCCAAAATAATACATCATAGGGGATTTTCATTCCCCATACACTTGAACTTTTACATACTTTACAATCAACTATTCTAATGACTCGAATTAAGATAATTAGAACACTTGGAGTACTTTTTAAGATTAACGCACATATGGGGGTAATATATGATGTTCATCCCCATTACTCCATAACTCTAGTACTTTACCCACGAGTCCCAATCGTCCCAAAACAATATGTACAAGATATGACTTGACTTAGCAACCATGTAATCAATTAGACAATTAATTAAGGGTTTAAACAAATAACAATAATGCACTAAAGATGAGTGCATACAAGGAAGGCTAAGGCGATTTGGGTGTACATTTGGGGTGGATTGTAAACAAATTCTACCTTTAAGTAGTATGCTTAATGTTAGAAATGAAAAAGGTAGGCTCGGAGAGGTGTACTAGGGGTATCGTGTACTAAAAATGAGTACAATGCAAAGGTGTGGGAAAAATTAATTGACTTTACTAGTCAAGGTAATTGACTTAAATGGTCAAGTAATTATGATACGGGTTTAACACAATGGTGATCCTAATGCCTCTTATCATGTTGTAAATCCTAACTACACGAATGTAGTCTCACTAGCGGTCTCGGGATGCATCACTAACGCAAGTTTTAGAATCTAAATACTACCAGTACACTCATAAGCACTAATAATGAATGCTTTTCCTAACAAATCTAAAGGCGAACCTCACATATTTGGGTGGAAAACTTTTTTGAGTGGTACGGTTTTTTGTGCTAGTCATACAACTCCTATCAATGAGACGTTTATTAAGGCTAAAGCTTCACTCTTAAATGTTGTAAAAAAATTTAAATTTGGTGCTAAAATTGCCCTAACAAGTATTTCTCTT
Organism: Artemisia argyi; assembly: GCA_030686995.1. Lineage (NCBI taxonomy): Eukaryota > Viridiplantae > Streptophyta > Magnoliopsida > Asterales > Asteraceae > Artemisia > Artemisia argyi. The sequence continues at coordinate 108,891,773 of CM060704.1, read as the reverse complement.
AGTTTTATTACACACCTACTATTGAACAAACAAACTCAAGCGCAATTGTATTCTCTAAAGTATCATCATTTACCCTCCCCTTACATTTAAGCTGAACATTGTCCCTAATGTTCAATAAAAAGATGTAAAAGTAAATAAGGTAAAAGAATGAAAACAAATACTCCCCTGATTCGTTCGATGTGGATAAATGGGTAACAAGGTTAAATCCTCCTCCAAGAAAATGAATGTTGAAAGCTTCCCTCTAGAAATATAAATCATCTTCTTGTCCAATATAACCTGTTAAACGACAAAGTCTCAAAAGCATCTTGGACGTTTTTGGACCGAAAAAGCGAAGAAAACGACAAAGTCTCAAAAGCATGCTGGATATTGTACTTGACGGCGTTCCATGGTGCTAGTGATGGCGTCATGAGTTGTCAAAAGGTTGGATAAATCAATTACATGTGACGCGCCAGAATGTTTTGTGAAGGGGTCGTGACGGCGTCACATATAAAATTGTCAAGGCCATCAAGAGTTATTGCAAAGAGTGACGGCGTCAGAAGTGGATCTTTGCAATACGAGTTTATTTTGGCAGCGAATTGACGGCATCACACATTACTCTTGACGCCGTCAGAAGACAAAATCTATATATAGTTTTCTACTTTTCATTCATTGTGTGCAACTTTGAAGGGAGTAAACCCTAGAAGTATTTTACAGCTTTTTCAAGGGTTTCAACCCTTTGTTTCTTACATGCTTAATTGAAGATAAGTCCTTTACCAAATCATTCAATATGTCTATGTGTTGTTTGATTATATCTTATGCTTGTTTTCTCATTAACATGCTAGGCTAGGTTTTCCTAGTGTTTGCTTAGATCTAATGAAACTTAGATATTGATTATGGGTTGGTTGTTTGTTTACAATTGTTGTGGATGAATGAATTCGATGTTAGGCTTAAGAAAACTAGCAGACTTCCAATTGGTAACTTGCTTGAACGTCTTAAGAAACATGATCACAGGTGTACTACGATATTTTGGTTGTATTTAATGCGTAGGTAACTACTAATGAGGCCATGTTAGGAGCTAGTAGTCGGCTCGACATAGGAAGATGTAGAAGCTTATAGAGTTAGGGAAGATCATACACGGCCCTACGAATGGTATTAAGGAATATAACCCGTCATCCATGCAATTGTAACAAACTAATCAACTTGTAAAAGACAGCTAGGGAGTAGTGAAATCTAAGTAAACACAATTTTCTCTCATTATTGTTTAAACCACAAATTAGTTTAAGTTTATTTTATTTTATTTTGATTGCATCTTTAGTTATTTGGGTTAGTTGATTAGCAACTAATTCCGCCCACTCTTTCCAAAACCCGAGATTTTTACTTGCTTTCCATAAAATATAAAAATACAAAGAGAATCATCCCTCACTTCTAGACCTAGTTTTAGTGAGTTTTAACCCTAGCGAACACTATTCTTTGAGTTGAACGATCAATCCCCCGGTACTTGTCACTATACTATACTACAACGAACAGGTACACTGCCTGGTGGGGATTGCAAGCTTCTCAAGATCCCTTGAGAGGTAAAACCTTTTGCGAGGGCTCAATTCCACGCATCAACCTCCAACCAAACTCTGCGACTAAAAAAGTCCTTTGCTCACCTCCTAACCTAAAGTAAAGAGTAGTACCCATCACATCATTTCTTGCCTCCACCAAATCAAAGTGGAAAGTAGCAAAGAATTCACGCACCAATTCGTTATAAATTGGTTCCCTCACTCTAAACAATCTCTCCCATTGAGGACCGGTGAATGCATCCGTTTGGAAACATTGGAGAAAGGCTTGCTCGAGGCCTTGATTCCTCAAGAAATTCCAATCAATCACTGCCACTATCAATCTGGTGGTAGAGCACTTCGGCGTATTTGGCGGTGGAGGCATCATCCTCAAACATACTCCAACTAAGGACTGTGTCACCCAAGCTTGTGTAGATCGTTTATAGCTCATCTAGGGTTAACAATAATAAAGACAACAATCATGCACAGCGGAATAAGTAAAACATCTTTATTATTGAACAAGGTTTTTACTTCACCATCTCTAACAACTAAACTACTTAACATGTTCTACCTTGATCAAGTAGAACACGTTATCTATACTAAAACACTAAACCCTAGGCGTTTATCTTCTACGCCTAGGTTACACACACACCTTTACTAGACGTCTACATTGTGGAAGACTTGAATAATATCCTACACCCTTGATCTCTTTATATTAAGAGATATTAGGGTTTACAAAATACTACGAAGGACTAATAAATAAAACTTCTTTTGCAAGCAAGTCCTTCCCCATCTTTTGTAGAATTCCTTCTTGTCACTTCAAGCCCTTCATGTTTCATTCTTCTTGTTTTGTATCATCAAATCAATAAATATAATTCCCATTTATCTTCCCCTATTTGATGATGACAAAACAAACACCTTCTTGTACGAACTTCCCTAGACGAAGTAGAAAAGTTGAGATAACTAAATCTCGCCATGAATGAAACAATCTTGTCTTCCCCTTAAGCCATGTCATGCCACTCTAACATCTCTTCCAACATCTCTTCCCCTTTTTGTTATCAACAAATAGGGAACGTATGCAAATAACGATCTTGACCACCACAAACCAATACCACACTCCTAATCAAAGCCTTCCAATGTTTCAAATTGCCCACCATGAAGAACACCAAAATGCTTACTAAAAATGAATCCAAAACAATAGAAACTCCAACTAGCAGTAGTAATAATGATCAACAGTAGTAAAAATCAAACACTTCCCCTTGAGTGGTGCATGAACATCAAATGATTAAACACATAATAAGATACTTCCCCTGAAACCAATGTGTTAATCATCTTCATGAATCTTCAATTCTGTAAGCTCCTTGTAATGATCACTGATGAAGAAAATCAAGTATAACGAATTTGATGAAGAAGTATAATAACCCAAACTCGTGCCTTATATCTTGTACTAACCATGTGACTCCAAACTCATACCAAGAACCAAAAATATGAGTAGACCGCAACCTCTTGACGAAATCCTCAACTAATATGAGACACTGAGCACTACAATGTAACTCCTTAAAGTGATAGAAAATGTGTCATTAAGCACCTTTAGTTTGTAGATAATACACCAATTTGCTAGATTCATCAAGTCTTTGTCACAACTTTAACGCACAAACAAGTTACCTCCTACTATAAGGTATGATAAGAACACGTATCCAAGAAACTCCACTTCAACTTCAAATAAGTGATAAACAATCTTCTTCGTAATCAATTATTCCAATATGAACAAATACGAGCCTGTTAAAACCTTTAAGAACATAAACTTCTTCCTGTGTGTGTGAACCAAATAACCTGTGTGTGTAAACTAATCTCCATAAACCAATTAATCAACCAAGTCGAACCAAACTTGAAGCTTCTTCCCCTTAAAAAAATAAATCTTTGATAAATCAAAGCTTTCAAGTAATCTTTAATGTCGACACAAAACTACTCTTCAACAGCAGTAGACACAATATATCGGACAACGCTAGCAGTAGAAATAAATAACTAGCAGTAGAATCATACTCGTAGCAGCAGCACAATATTGAAAACGTATAGCAGTATGTAGCTTATCTGCTTGTCCACTCATGATTCACAAATAATAATGAATACGACAGATCATAGAAACCATGAAACCATGTGCAAACCACCGACACCAACTTATGAAGTACGAGGTTAAACTTATGAATCTTCAATTGATAAATGATAAGCCCTTTGCATCAATTACAGTAACCCCACTCGTCAAATCCACAAGTATAAATTCCACATATAATATTATTCACCGACCCATGTGTGAACATAAATAATACATTACCGATTGCAAAAGACGGCAAATCATCAACATATAACCGACCCACTTCTAACTCAGTACGAATCTTAATATTAATCGCCAATCATCTTAGTGAGAAAGCAATATTAGTAGCTAACTGAATCGAGAATATATCCCACTTAATTTAGCCAAACCTTCACCAACCCACGATCTCCATTTATTGAGCAAGAATAATAAGTACACCAACAGTAACACAAACCAATCATTGAGCAATAAATCAACTTGTGCCTTTTTAATGAGTAACCGACCATGTTCTTGAAAACTCAAATTCGACCAATTTAATCTTTGAATGTGGCACATGAAATCTGATCTTTGACTTTAGCAAATATTAGTACTCCATAATATAATAATACTAGATCAGTACGAGATATTTAACAAAGGGATGTGTTAACCGGACCCTCCCTACCATGGGGGATCAACCTACTTTAGTCAAAATGTATAAGTTTTAATGCAGACAGTACAGGCGGCGGCAGCATGTCTTCCACAAACCCTCCCTATAAGGGGGGGGGGGGGGGGGGGTGTCCGGTTAACTCATGCCTTAACAAATCTTCAGTCAATAAACGACAACCATGTGCGAAGATACAATAATCAATCTTTGTTTTGTACGAGAACATAACCACTGATTGATCCCCTTAATTAAATAGTACGAGGTATAATATTCACTGACCTATTAATTAAGAAGAGAAGTACGAGGATACCTTCTTTGTTGTATTTAATCGCCATACAGAAAAAAATGATACCCTTAAAAATCAACCCTCGACCTCTTTTTCTTCATAACAAAACTTCGACTATCAAAAACCTTGTAAAATCGCTAGATCACAAGCTAACCTACCTCTGATACCAATTGTGTAGATCGTTTATAGCTCATCTAGGGTTAAAAATATTAAAGACAACAATCATGCACATCGGAATAAGTAAAACATCTTTATTATTGAACAAGGTTTTTACTTCACCATCTCTAACAACTAAACTACTTAACATGTTCTACCTTGATCAAGTAGAACACGTTATCTATACTAAAACACTAAACCCTAGGCGTTTATCTTCTACGCCTAGGTTACACACACACCTTTACTAGACGTCTACATTGTGGAAGACTTGAATAATATCCTACACCCTTGATCTCTTTATATAGAGAGATATTAGGGTTTACAAAATACTACGAAGGACTAATAAATAAAACTTCTTTTGCAAGCAAGTCCTTCCCCATCTTTTGTAGAATTCCTTCTTGTCACTTCAAGCCCTTCATGTTTCATTCTTCTTGTTTTGTATCATCAAATCAATAAATATAATTCCCAACAAAGCTCTCACGTTGAGCTCTTGAGGAACTCCCCTGGTTTTGTCTAGAACGCTTGCTCATTTTTCCACATGGAGATTGGCGATAAGAAATGCAGGAATTGATCTTGGGGGTTCGGAGTGAGAGTATCAGGTGGATATTGTTTGTGGGGTATGTGGTGAATGTTATGGAAAGAGGGCTAATATTGCTGAAAATGCGAGGTGACGGCGTCAAGAGTAAATTCTGATGCCGTCAGATGCCCAGATCATGAGTAATTCGTGACATTTCCTATTTGAGTCCCTGTACTTTTATCAATAGCTTATCAAGGTCATAAACTATGATAGCTATTCTCACTAGTGGAGTCCACCAGGGTCAAATGTTTTGTTACTGTCACGAGGTGTGGTATGGTTTTGGACAGGGCTGGTTACAATCTCGTTCAGGTCGCAATCTCCATATTGGTAAATAGTGGTAAGGGAAGGAGTTGTTCCATAGAAGTTTTTGAAGTTGAAGTGTGTTTGAGGTGCACCCTTTTCACACCAGGTTTAAAACCAAAGGAACGTTTCTTAGCTTCGTGCAAATTAGGGAGCGTGACTTGCAAGCTTCCAACGAAGATGTTGTGAATTTGCAAGTTCTTTTCTTCTTGAGGAAGCTCATGGAAGTAAGGGGAATTTGAAGGTGAATCACTCGGGGAAGTTTCTCCATTATCCCTTCTTTCACATACCAAAGGGGTTGGGAGTTCAAAGATTTTTTCGATTTTCCTCGGTGTGGATTTTTCCTTAATTCTTGATATAAACTTATCAGCCAAGTCCATAAAAGCATTTCTAGTGCTTTCCATACGAGTTTCTAAGTGTTGAATCTGCCTCTCCCGATGATTCATAAAAGTTATCATTATCCCTTCGAACTCCTCCTATCGTGAATGTTCAGGAAAAGTATGTTTGCTAATTTGATATGTGGGAATCGCACCAGGCTTTACCTCTCGAGGGATCTCGAGTAGCTTACAACCCCCACCAGACAGTGTACCTGATCATTGTAGTATAGTATAGTGACAAGTACTGGGGGATTGATCGTTCAACTCAGGAATAGTGCCTCTAGGATTAGAAAGCCTAAAAACTAGGTCTAGAGGTGAGGGATGATTCTTTTTGTATTTTTATATTTTTATAAAAGCAATTAAAATCTCGGGTTTTGGATGAGTGGGCGGAATTAGTTGCTAGCCAACTAACCCAAATAACTAAAGATGCAATAAAAATAAAATAACAAAAATGAAATGGAACTAATTATACTAGTGGTTTAAACAATGATGAGGAAAGTTGTATTTACTTAGGTTTCATTACTCCCTAGATATCTTTTACAGGTTGATAGCTTGTTACAATTGCATGGATGACGGGTCATATTCCTTAATACTAGTCGTAGGGCCGTGTACAATATTCCCTAACTCTATAGGATCCTAGTTCACTCCTATGTGGAGCCGTTAGAAGCTCCTAACATGGGATCATTAGAATTCTCCTACGCATTGAATACAACCAAATATCGTAGTACACCTCCGATCATGTTTTTAAGACATTCAAGCAAGTTACCAATGGAAGTTTGTCAGTTTTCTTAAGCCTAACATCGAATACAATCATCTGTAACAACTATAAACAAACAATCAATGCATAATTAACATCTAGGTTTCACAACATCTAAGCAAACACAAAGGAAATCTAGCCTAGCATGTTAAATTGAAGACAAGCGTAAGATATATTCAAACAACACATAGACATATTGAATGAATTGAAAGAGTACTTATCTTTAATTGAACATAAAAGTTTCAAAGGGTTGAAACCCTTGAAAAGGCTGGAAAATTCGACCTAGGGTTTTCCTCAAAGTTGCACCCTCAAAGTTACACACTAATGAATGAAATTTCGAAAACTATATATAGATTACAATGGGTGACGGCGTCATGTGTTGGGTTGTGACACCATCAACTCGCCGCCATAATAAAAATTGTATTGCCTAGATCTGATATTGACGCCGTCATGTATGAAATAGTTCTGGGCCGTCACTAATACATGGACCATGACGGCCTTGGGTGACGCCGTCATGTCCAATGCACAAAACTCTCTGGATCGTCACGTGTATTTCCTACATCCACCTCTTTTGTTACTCTTGACGCCGTCATTAAGGAAGTTGTGACGCCGTTAGGTACTGTTCCCAGCATGGAAAATTAAGACTTTGCCGTTTTCTTCACTTTTATGCTCCAAAAACGTCCAAAATGCTTCCTTTTCCAGATTTCTCTCCAAAAGTACCTAAAATGACAAAAAGAACGATTTAGGGCAATATTTGATGAAATAATCTCGAATTCGGGCTTAAATGACCCCCTAAAAATGGTTCATTTTTTGCCTCATCAAATACCCTTACACTTGAGATGTGCTTGTCCTCAAGCAAATGCGCTTTTATTCTAATCAAAATACAAGTTAGGGGTCATTTAACACTAATATAAAAGTAATTACAACAAACAATCGTTCCACTAAAAACCAATGACAAGCACGGAGGTCATATACTAGCACCTCATAAATAGTGTTTAGATACTCACATCTCTCGGGTGTAATAAAGTATATATATCACAATAAGGAAATGGAAAACATCTCTCACTACCTGTCATAGCAAAATAGATTACCATAGGCTTGGGAAAGGATCAAACCTCCACCACTTGGCGTAAGCACCTAGGATAAACTATCAAAGAGGTCTTTCAATGGGTTATAACGTGTCACACCCCCAAAATCGGGTCCAGCGGAAGCATACATGAAGCTGGGGTGCAACTCAATTGGTATTACAACACAAGTTCAAAAATGGTTTTCACTTCAATCATTTAGAAGAAAATAGTTTAATCAAAATTGTTAAATCTACATTGTTAAAAGTAGTGCGGAAGTAGGCCATTAAAATAATTAGAACGGTCCCCAAATGAATAATCAGAGTCTTCTATGACCATGCCATACCCTGCCAAAACCTCCTGTAGCGTGCCATAGGTTAAAACCTGAAAATACATGCTAAAGTGTCAACACGAGGTTGGTGAGTTCATAGAGTTTGTGAAAAGTATTGTTACGCATATGAATGAAGATTTCCCAGCAAAGGCATCGTAAATCCACTCAGCTACAAGTCCCGCCATAAGAGACTTGTAACCTGTGTATTTACGACCCACTGCCAAATATGATATAGTTTTGTTTGTGTAAACAATTGTAATAAGATTGATGTAAGAGCATCGTAATTCATAAGTAATTTTCGTATGTACAATAGCCAAAAGTATAAATTAAGGTGACAATATGTCAAAAATGCTACATTGGCTCTTAAGCTCATGACCCCGAAGCTAGACTTTGTAATGGCCCCACCAGAGTGTTTACCAGACACTCAATTCGTTAAGACATGAAATGCATTCGTCCGTTTGGAGCAACCCAAACACGAATGGAGGCGTCACCCTCGATAGATCTATCCACTCACTCTCGCTTAGCTAGAATTAACGGTCCATGATAATAAAGGGGACTTAACTTGGTAAATAAGTAAACTTAAGCAATGTATGGAATTTGTAATACTTTGGCATTGTACAAAAATAATTCAAGCAGTGTATTCTTCCCCATAAGTAATTCCAATCGTATAAAACATAGAACAAGTATTTCAACCATTCAGTAATGTTTGAGAAAATGAATTGCGTTCAAGTAAAACAAGCATTGAATTTAAATAGTAATGAGCATGTATCTTCCCCCAAAACAGTTGTAAAACACGTAAAAGTAGGGGTTATGAACTCACCTGGTGCGATAGCTATGATGACAAAAGTGAATACACTGAAATGAGGCACGATCTCTAACCGCAACCTAATATGAATGGTATAATCTAATGTAAGAAATGAAATGATGCTACACATGCAAATACGTATGTTATCGATACCACTCGTTAGTTTTGAAAATAGCGTTTATCGTCGAAAAATATATTTTTGACGTCTCGTTAGTTAATAATCACTTTCCATGTAATTATGTTGAAACGGTACTCCACGATCCTTGTTTGGCGTTCTATCGGCAAATATAAGGTTTTCGTCGCAAATAGCATTTTCGTTACTTGAAAACATGCCCAATATGGCCTCATAAAACTAGTCGCGAAATATTGTACGTTAAGTGTTAATGGTCAAGCTCGGCGTTTTTGAAAACCTTGTAACAATATTTTGAAGTCGTGTTATTTAACTTTTGGCTATACGGGTCTTGATCGATGAGAAAATCGACTCTTATTGTTGTTAATTGAAAATATTATGTTCAACACTTAGAAAATTTCATTGTAGTAAAAGCTGTCAAAATATATATAGTTTATCGGGTATATAGATGAGGTCGTAGTTTATTCGTTACGAGTCCAATGATCAAACGGCCAATTGATTTGAAAAGCTTGCTGGGAGATCTTGATTTCATAAAACTACGGCTCGGACTCAAACTGATCCGATCATAAAGAAAAACAGCCGAGAAAATGGTGTTTCGCCAAGACAGCTTATGTTGAAAAATTGTAATAGAAAAGCTGATGGAAATATATACATATCGTCTAAGTTCAAACGCTTGTATCTTTTTCGTTATAAGCTCGTTTTCTACGTTCTTTATATCCCCGGAATCGTGGGATGACATACTAGTATATTTTTGATAAGTCGGGACGGCTAGATCAAGTTTTTGGCCTCGAAACAGTCCATAAAAATCGTGGGACAGCAAGTAATTTTTCAGAAAATAGTTTTCGTTGTTAAAATTGAAAATAGCATATCTTTTTCGTCGTAACTCGGATTTTAGTGATTCAAGTGGCCACGGTTTCGTTTTTGAAAGTGTTTTCTGAATATCTAACCCAACGTTACCCGGAAACCCCTGAGTTTTCTGAAATTGGCGATTTGGGACAGAACCTATATTTGAAAGTATTTTTCGTTGTTAACATTCGGAAAATCATAACTCCTTCGTTATTAACTCGTTTTTATCCCCGTTTTCGGCCATAGTTTCGTCTCGGAATGTATTTTCTAAATCTTTGGTCAAATATTACCCACCACCTACTGAGTTGGCCACGTTTTCAAAATAAGGACAGCCACTTTTCTATTAGTGCCAAAAATGAGTTTTCTAGTTTGTAACTTGTTCAAGGCTTAACCAAACCACTTTCAATCACCACAAAACTAGTCTAATCCTACCATACACCTTCTTAGGGTGTCATGGGTTCCTAAACATCATAAACCAAGTGGATCTAACAAGGATCTAACAATAATCACTTTCTAGGGTTCAAAGTTTGGTATGTTTAAAATAAAGTGGTATAAGTAACATATGCATGTAGATCTAGTATAAAAACCATATGGATCTTGTATAAACTTGGAAAAATTATAAAAATGAGTTTGTTATACTTACTTGAAGGATGGTGTGATTAGATGATGAAAACCTATTTAATCTTTGTGGTTTTTATTTCAAAACCCAAACTAGATTATTACTAGGACTTGATAAACACCTTGATCTTGAAAAATTTGTGTTTTCTTCCTTGTTGTTTTTGTGTGTTGGCCGGCCACCAAGAGAGAAAGAAGGAAGAGAGAATTTTGTTTTCTTGAACTTGAAACTATGTGTAAAAATGAGATACAAAAGATTAAATACTAGACAAGATTTGGAGTGTAATTAATATGGGTTGGTAAATTGCAACTCTTGGCTAGGAGGAGGGGGGCAAGGTAGCACCAATTAGGGAAAAGGTGGAAGAGTTTTGTGGGCTAAGTAATACTTGTGTCTAGTTGTTGGATGGCCTAGTGTATTTTGTGTATACTTTGGGTGTTATCGGGTACCGAGTTAACTAAAAATAAATGTTAACGTGGTGAAATAAAATACGACGAAATTGTAAAAGTTGTAAAATAATATTCCTGATGAGATTCGGGTGTTGAAATAATTATCGAATTGAAATAACGCAAACCGACGGAGTTATAAGCTTCGACCGTAAAATGTAGTAATTGATTTAAAAACACCGGGTAAATTAATAATATAATTTTTTTATATCATTATAATAAGTATGAACATATGTTAGGATCGTAGTCGGGAGTATTGGGTATACGTTCGTAGTAAAAACTGAGTGGTAACGTTAATTACAAATTAAGCATACATATATAGAAATAATGCATATCCGTGTAGTCCTAAAGTACTGATGAGGTGTAGACTAATCCAGTCTATATGAAATGTCATTAATGAATGATGCATGAATTCGCCGCTAAACCTAACTGGTTACGCGAATATGAAGACTCGTAAACTAAATTTTACGACGACATGAGTAATGCACATGAATAGTGGTTTTCTCTCGGAACTGAATAGTGTCAAGTGAATAGTAAAATTTCTGAATGTTTCTCGAAATGTCAAATTGACCTCAAAAACGATGAATAGTGATCGATGAATAGTAAATGGTGAATAGTAACTTGTGAATAGTAAATTGTCGAAGTTTAGAAAATGACCAGAAATTACGAGTTGTGACAGTCTCCCCTTCTAACAGGAACTTCGTCCCGAAGTTCAGTTTGTGTTGGTCTCTAGAGAGGTATTGGTGAAAAGACGATGATATGTATTGTGTAAGCTACTGAGCTCTATGGGAGTTCAAGTCTGACGGCCATTAGGCCTACTCTGTCTGTCATATTAAATGGTCCAGTGTATATCGGGTTTAACTTCCCAAATTTTTGTGAATGGTATCATGCCTTTCCTAGGCAGAACTTTCAACATAATCATGCCACGAACTTGAAATTCTAGTGGTTTACCGCTTATCGAACTTGTAATTGATTCTTGATTTGTAGGAAATTCCTGGTTATTTCATGAATGCTTACGGGACTAGTGAGTTGGGCTTTTCCAAGTTTTGATCCGTCAATGGATGTTGGCACTTCGACCATAGAGTGCTTCGAATGGTGTAGTCTCTAAGCTCGTGTGGTAACTATGGTTGCAACTGAATTTGATTTATGGCAAATGGTTAATCCAACCATTTCTAGTGTCAATCACACCCGATTTGGGCATATCTCCCTATGTTTGAATCAATCTCAAATTCTGACCATTGGTCTACAGATGATAGTTGGTGTAGTTCCAAAGAGATCTTAATGAAATTGTTAGGAGTTGAGGTGAATCAAATTCCTTTATTAGGAATAATTGAAATGGGTATCATGAATCTTGTTTTGAAGGCTTACAAGGTTAGGTCCGTCAAGGGTGTTGTTGAAAATAATAGATTAGGATAAGGTTGTGATCCTCCGAAGGAATGTCATGAATTGAGTCTTTCTCCACCTACGATGCTTAGTCTCCATTACTAAGATTTTCCCCAAGGTCTATGTCGTCAACTCACAAAATCCTAAATGTATAAGTGATGTAATATAGTGATTGATTTTCAAAGTTTGTGTTGAGATTGTGTTTTGTTCATAAACCTTCCCTGAATAAATAAATTTACAACTTTAAGCAAACGGCTTTCTAAGTAACATTTTTCTTAATGTTTCAAAATTTAATAGTTATGCAAGATAGGACAGTTTTTCAACATAAGGTGGATAATACGGTTTACCAAAGATCGATGTTTAAAATTTCCTAAGATTCAATAGTTTTGTAAAAGATTAACCAAAAGGAATTTGGTTGTCAAAATAAGTGCCTCAGAAAGTATTTCTTACAAGATATATGTTTTGTGTAATGGTAGTTTGGAGAAAAATCCATTTAAAAGTGAAAGTAGTAAGAGGATAAAATAGCCTGATAGGTATGTCTGCAAAAATGCATAGATGTCTAACATGTTTGAATAATGTCTATTGGCGCGGACATGTTCAATTGAAGGTTCGGTAGTCTTGGTTAGGAGGTTGGATGTATCCCTATAGTGTTGCTTAGTGAGCATTCGCATCGAAACTAATCTTGTAATTCAGTCAAGCCAGTACTTTCTAGATGATGGAATTGTGGCAATCAGGCCAGGGATAGTGATTCGAATGGTTTTGTGGTATCCTGAGATTTCTGTTGAGTTTTGAATGATCTTAATGTACCGAGGGATTATCCTCATAGAAGGTATGGAAAGTCTTTCCTAGGGAGGTCATTGATAATATCCACTTATCAATATAGGGAGTAGTGAGGGATGAGTGACATCGGAATCTATAGAGTGTTAGCTAATTCCTTATATATATATGGGGGTGGGGAAAGGAAATGATAGTGATGGTGAGAAGGGAAGAGACGGTGACAACTGCAGCATAATGAGATTGTGATATAAGAAAATACTGTGATGCAAGAGTATTGTGCATAAATATGAAAGTTCAATGAAATAAAATGACTAGTTGACAAGCTTCCAATCGGTGGTTCACGAAGTGATGAAAAGTAGGAATGTTATGACAACGAGAGTATACACACACGTAAATGAAGCATTTGGAAAATGAGTTGAGAATTTATTCCGGACAAAATTTTATTATAACCATTCTTAGTGTTGCAAAATTCATCTCTGAGTCAGACATAGGTGGTCAGCCTATATCTCACTATCCCGGGTTGAATATAGATGACCAGTCTATATTCCACCGAGGTTCCATGAATTTTGAAATACTCAGTTCAGTTATACTAATACCATGTCCTTCCCAGTACCAAGACGTTCAGAAAGACTAAGGCAGGTGACCAAACTCGAGGTCGAATGATGAAACTATGCAGGGAGAAACATAACAGGGTGACATATATGATACGTGAACATGCTCATATGAAAGACAATGATAGAAATCAACTAGAATAAGTGAGTATAATATACCAGATAATGAGACACAAATCTCATCACCTAAGTCAGCAACAAACCACAAGTGAGGCATCATCTTGGCAGGCAGGCACGTGACGGTCATAGGGTTAAGTTTTTCGTAAAAGTAGCTATAGTCTAGGTTTTAAAAACACTTAGTTCGCTATAGCCAGAGCTCTGATACCAATCTGTCACACCCCCAAAATCGGGTCCAGCGGAAGCATACATGAAGCTGGGGTGCAACTCAATTGGTATTACAACACAAGTTCAAAAATGGTTTTCACTTCAATCATTTAGAAGAAACTAGTTTAATCAAAATTGTTAAATCTACATTGTTAAAAGTAGTGCGGAAGTAGGCCATTAAAATAATTAGAACGGTCCCCAAATGAATAATCAGAGTCTTCTATGACCATGCCATACCCTGCCAAAACCTCCTGTAGCGTGCCATAGGTTAAAACCTGAAAATACATGCTAAAGTGTCAACACGAGGTTGGTGAGTTCATAGAGTTTGTGAAAAGTATTGTTACGCATATGAATGAAGATTTCCCAGCAAAGGCATCGTAAATCCACTCAGCTACAAGTCCCGCCATAAGAGACTTGTAACCTGTGTATTTACGACCCACTGCCAAATATGATATAGTTTTGTTTGTGTAAACAATTGTAATAAGATTGATGTAAGAGCATCGTAATTCATAAGTAATTTTCGTATGTACAATAGCCAAAAGTATAAATTAAGGTGACAATATGTCAAAAATGCTACATTGGCTCTTAAGCTCATGACCCCGAAGCTAGACTTTGTAATGGCCCCACCAGAGTGTTTACCAGACACTCAATTCGTTAAGACATGAAATGCATTCGTCCGTTTGGAGCAACCCAAACACGAATGGAGGCGTCACCCTCGATAGATCTATCCACTCACTCTCGCTTAGCTAGAATTAACGGTCCATGATAATAAAGGGGACTTAACTTGGTAAATAAGTAAACTTAAGCAATGTATGGAATTTGTAATACTTTGGCATTGTACAAAAATAATTCAAGCAGTGTATTCTTCCCCATAAGTAATTCCAATCGTATAAAACATAGAACAAGTATTTCAACCATTCAGTAATGTTTGAGAAAATGAATTGCGTTCAAGTAAAACAAGCATTGAATTTAAATAGTAATGAGCATGTATCTTCCCCCAAAACAGTTGTAAAACACGTAAAAGTAGGGGTTATGAACTCACCTGGTGCGATAGCTATGATGACAAAAGTGAATACACTGAAATGAGGCACGATCTCTAACCGCAACCTAATATGAATGGTATAATCTAATGTAAGAAATGAAATGATGCTACACATGCAAATACGTATGTTATCGATACCACTCGTTAGTTTTGAAAATAGCGTTTATCGTCGAAAAATATATTTTTGACGTCTCGTTAGTTAATAATCACTTTCCATGTAATTATGTTGAAACGGTACTCCACGATCCTTGTTTGGCGTTCTATCGGCAAATATAAGGTTTTCGTCGCAAATAGCATTTTCGTTACTTGAAAACATGCCCAATATGGCCTCATAAAACTAGTCGCGAAATATTGTACGTTAAGTGTTAATGGTCAAGCTCGGCGTTTTTGAAAACCTTGTAACAATATTTTGAAGTCGTGTTATTTAACTTTTGGCTATACGGGTCTTGATCGATGAGAAAATCGACTCTTATTGTTGTTAATTGAAAATATTATGTTCAACACTTAGAAAATTTCATTGTAGTAAAAGCTGTCAAAATATATATAGTTTATCGGGTATATAGATGAGGTCGTAGTTTATTCGTTACGAGTCCAATGATCAAACGGCCAATTGATTTGAAAAGCTTGCTGGGAGATCTTGATTTCATAAAACTACGGCTCGGACTCAAACTGATCCGATCATAAAGAAAAACAGCCGAGAAAATGGTGTTTCGCCAAGACAGCTTATGTTGAAAAATTGTAATAGAAAAGCTGATGGAAATATATACATATCGTCTAAGTTCAAACGCTTGTATCTTTTTCGTTATAAGCTCGTTTTCTACGTTCTTTATATCCCCGGAATCGTGGGATGACATACTAGTATATTTTTGATAAGTCGGGACGGCTAGATCAAGTTTTTGGCCTCGAAACAGTCCATAAAAATCGTGGGACAGCAAGTAATTTTTCAGAAAATAGTTTTCGTTGTTAAAATTGAAAATAGCATATCTTTTTCGTCGTAACTCGGATTTTAGTGATTCAAGTGGCCACGGTTTCGTTTTTGAAAGTGTTTTCTGAATATCTAACCCAACGTTACCCGGAAACCCCTGAGTTTTCTGAAATTGGCGATTTGGGACAGAACCTATATTTGAAAGTATTTTTCGTTGTTAACATTCGGAAAATCATAACTCCTTCGTTATTAACTCGTTTTTATCCCCGTTTTCGGCCATAGTTTCGTCTCGGAATGTATTTTCTAAATCTTTGGTCAAATATTACCCACCACCTACTGAGTTGGCCACGTTTTCAAAATAAGGACAGCCACTTTTCTATTAGTGCCAAAAATGAGTTTTCTAGTTTGTAACTTGTTCAAGGCTTAACCAAACCACTTTCAATCACCACAAAACTAGTCTAATCCTACCATACACCTTCTTAGGGTGTCATGGGTTCCTAAACATCATAAACCAAGTGGATCTAACAAGGATCTAACAATAATCACTTTCTAGGGTTCAAAGTTTGGTATGTTTAAAATAAAGTGGTATAAGTAACATATGCATGTAGATCTAGTATAAAAACCATATGGATCTTGTATAAACTTGGAAAAATTATAAAAATGAGTTTGTTATACTTACTTGAAGGATGGTGTGATTAGATGATGAAAACCTATTTAATCTTTGTGGTTTTTATTTCAAAACCCAAACTAGATTATTACTAGGACTTGATAAACACCTTGATCTTGAAAAATTTGTGTTTTCTTCCTTGTTGTTTTTGTGTGTTGGCCGGCCACCAAGAGAGAAAGAAGGAAGAGAGAATTTTGTTTTCTTGAACTTGAAACTATGTGTAAAAATGAGATACAAAAGATTAAATACTAGACAAGATTTGGAGTGTAATTAATATGGGTTGGTAAATTGCAACTCTTGGCTAGGAGGAGGGGGGCAAGGTAGCACCAATTAGGGAAAAGGTGGAAGAGTTTTGTGGGCTAATTAATACTTGTGTCTAGTTGTTGGATGGCCTAGTGTATTTTGTGTATACTTTGGGTGTTATCGGGTACCGAGTTAACTAAAAATAAATGTTAACGTGGTGAAATAAAATACGACGAAATTGTAAAAGTTGTAAAATAATATTCCTGATGAGATTCGGGTGTTGAAATAATTATCGAATTGAAATAACGCAAACCGACGGAGTTATAAGCTTCGACCGTAAAATGTAGTAATTGATTTAAAAACACCGGGTAAATTAATAATATAATTTTTTTATATCATTATAATAAGTATGAACATATGTTAGGATCGTAGTCGGGAGTATTGGGTATACGTTCGTAGTAAAAACTGAGTGGTAACGTTAATTACAAATTAAGCATACATATATAGAAATAATGCATATCCGTGTAGTCCTAAAGTACTGATGAGGTGTAGACTAATCCAGTCTATATGAAATGTCATTAATGAATGATGCATGAATTCGCCGCTAAACCTATCTGGTTACGCGAATATGAAGACTCGTAAACTAAATTTTACGACGACATGAGTAATGCACATGAATAGTGGTTTTCTCTCGGAAATGAATAGTGTCAAGTGAATAGTAAAATTTCTGAATGTTTCTCGAAATGTCAAATTGACCTCAAAAACGATAAATAGTGATCGATGAATAGTAAATGGTGAATAGTAACTTGTGAATAGTAAATTGTCGAAGTTTAGAAAATGACCAGAAATTACGAGTTGTGACATAACGTTAGGTGTAGGGATATGGAAAACACGGTTTTGTTGGATAAAGGTAATATTTACTGGTGGCGAGTTAATCATCTTGGTTAATTACATGTACAATATGGCGTTGCTAAGCCAAGACTAGACTCGATTTAAACTAATAAATCAAAAATTCAAAAAACATAAAATAAACATAGAATGAAACGGGATGGTAGTCCGTATGTTTTTTCTCTTTCTTTTTATAGTTTTTTCTTTTTCTTAATTTTTTCGATTTTTTTTCCGCATACACTCTTACCCTACCATCGAAAATAATACATCATAGGGAATGTACATTTCCCTTACACTTGAATTTTTACATACTTTACAATAAACTAATCTAATGACTCGAATCAAGATAATCCAAACACTTGGAGTACTTTTAAGATTAACGCACAAACGGGGGTAATATATGATGTTCTTCCCCATTACTCCATAACACAAGTATTTTACCCATGAGTCCCAATCGTCCTAAAACAATATGTACAAGATATGACTCGACTTAGCAACCATGTAATCAATTAGATAATTAACTAAGGGTTTAAACATGTAACAATAATGCACTAAAGATGAGTGCATACACGGAAGGCTAAGGCGATTTGGGTGTACATTTGGGTGAGTTGTAACAAATTCTTCCTTTAAGTAAGATGCTTAAAGTTAGAAACAAAAAGAAAGGCTCGGAGGAGTGTACTAGGGGTTTTGCGTACTAAAAATGAGTACAACGCTAAGGTGTGGGAAAAATTAATTGACTTTACTAGCCAAGTAATATGACTTAAATTGTCAAGTAATTATAATACGAGTTCAACACAAGGGTGATCCTAATGCCTCTTATCATGTAGTAAATCCTACTACAGGAATGTAGTCTCACTAGCGGTCTCGGGATGCATCACTAACGCAAGTTCTAGAATCTAAATGCTACTGGTACACTCATAAGCACTAATAATGAATGCTTTTCCTATCAAATCTAAAGGAGAACCTCACATATTTGGGTGGAAAATTTTTCTGAATAGTACGGTTTTGTGGTAGTCATACAACTCCTATCCATGAGACGCTTGCTAAGGCTAAAGTTTTACTCCTAAATGTTGTAAAAATTTTTAAATTTGGCTCTAAAATTACACTAACAAGTATTTCTCTTAGTTTTTTTACACACTACCATCAAAAAAACAAACTCAAGTGCAATTGTATCCTATAAGGTATCATCATTTACCCTCCCCTTACACTTAGGATGAACATTGTCCCCAATGTTCAATTAAAGGATGTAAAAGTAAAATAGGTAAAAGAATTAAAGCAAATACTCCCCTGATTCGTTCGGTGTGGATAGTGTATCAACAAGGTTAGATCTTCCTCCAAGAAAATGAACATTCAAAGCTTCCCTTCCAGAAAAATAAATCATCTTCTTGTCATACATAACCTGTTAAACCTGAGAAATCAAACAAGGCAACCTCGCATAAAATCGGCGGCAATCTATATATACTAATAAGTCCTAGAAAACAAATTAAGATATAATGCTTGTGGAATGAATGTTTGCAGATTTCCTGGAGTTTATAAAACTAAAGAATTAACAAAAACTTTAAGACTCCGTTAGAAAAACAAAACTCGCAAAATTTCAAGAATTTTACACATGACGCCGTCAGGAGTTAACTCCTAACGCCGTTAGAAGTGACCTGCAGAAATCTTTACGTTAAGTTTCTGGAAAATTTCTGGAAAAACTTATGTCCTACTTCCTGGAGAGTCCTGCAAAACATCATTATGACTCGATACAAGCATTTGACTCTAACAAATACTAATACACATGTTCATTTAATATTGTGGAGAATCATGATCAATTTTGTTTTTAAAAACAAATTTGGGGTTTCCCCTTACACTTAGCTTTTGCAAAATACCTTTATATGAAGTTAAGACGAAGTTAAACAACAAAATAAAGCATTTTCACAATTTTATTTTGAAACATGATCTACCAACAATAAAAATAAAATATGCATACGGAAGCAAATAAAATCAAACAATTAAAAATCAAACAAATAAAAACACACAAAACATGGGTTGGGTTGCCTCCCAATAAGCGCTTGTTTTTGTTCGAGTCGCGAGCCTGACTCTACCCTTATTTAACAGATAAAGGGGAGGTTTTCCCTACACTTAGGATTAAGTGCGGGTGAAAGTAGCAATACATACCACCTCGGTGGATGTATGCCTCATGAGGAAAGAGTGGTGGATGAATTATATGCTCAAAGGAGTGTGCTCCTTTCATCATAACCTTACCAAGTTCACTTTGGTCAATGGGTGAGTTGAAGTTTTCTCCTTAAAAGGGATCATGTTCTATCAACTTTGAGAGAATCCTAGTTGGGAATCCATCTTGACCTTATAAACCTGGTTTAAACCCATAATATTTCTTGTGATCAATCATGAATGGGTGATGTAAGCCTGTAAGGTTATGTTCCACTCCTATATTGGCTTCCTCTCTACATGGCTTAAAGTGTACTACCTTTATCCCAAGACTACCCGGACTATATGGTTTGATGGGTTGATTGGGACCTTTTTCAATTCCTAAATTCACATCTAAAGATGGAAGATTAGGTAACGGCTTTGGTTGAGGCTCCGGTTCATCAAAACTAGGAACTTCCTTAGAACTAAAAGAAAGGTCATCAATACAAGTGTTAAAACCTATATTCTCTAGTTGTACTTGGTCCAAGGGTTCTACCTCTATTGGGGTTCCTATAGTCTCTTCTCCTTCTTCCGGGTAAGTCACGGGCGGTGTGTGTGCCTCAAATGATGGTAGGACTTGTGGGGTACTTAGTGAACTTATTTTATTAACTTCATCATTCCTTGTGTCAGGATCACCTATATCCTCAACATGTGTTTGATTATAATCCAACCCTAACATTTTCCCAAGTATCTCAAGTGCTTCTCTAGGCATCTCAACTTTTATATCCGAATCATAAGGATCATCCTCAATATTCTGACTGCTATATTCAAATTGCCCAAAAGATTCATCATCATCGATCATAAAACCTAGGTCTTTTTGATCAATGTGATCATGTTCGGCTAAATCCTCCATCACATCAAGGTCACCTATGTATTCATCCTATATTATGGTAGTGCCTAACCATGACATGCAGCTAGGTGGCTCATACGAAACTATCCTAGGTGAAGGCTCATATGGTGCATAGGTTTCACTAAGTGAGGCATTTTGAGGGGTTGATGGAGCTCCTAAGGTGAATTCTTTAAAAGTCTTATGCACTTGGCCTCTTTTCTCAAGGTACTCAATAAAATCAATATAAGATCCTGTCCTCCTCATTTCATTCCTCCATCTTGGTATATCCAAACTGGTGTAATTATATTTTTTCTGGTAAAACTCTAGTGTCAGACTTGGTGGATTCACGTTCTCCGTAATGGTGAACGGAAGAGTCAATGGAAAGGTTTTTACGAACAAAGAAACGAAGAAATGAGATAGACTAAAGAAAACCGAAAAAATAAAAATAAAACCTTACTAGAAAGGAATCTAGCAAGTAGACCTAATAAAAAGAAATCCTAACCTAGACAATAACTATTTCCCCGGGATGCAGCGCCAAAAACTTGATATGTGGGAATCGCACCAGGCTTTACCTCTCGAGGGATCTCGAGAAGCTTACAACCCCCACCAGGAAGTATACCTGATCGTTGTAGTATAGTATAGTGAGAAGTACTGAGGGATTGATCGTTCAACTCAGGAATAGTGTTGCTAGGATTAGAAAGCCTAAAAACTAGGTCTAGAGGTGAGGGATGATTCTTTTTGTATTTTTATATTTTTATAAAAGCAATTAAAATCTCGGGTTTTGGAAGAGTGGGCGGAATTAGTTGCTAGCCAACTAACCTAAATAACTAAAGATGCAATCAAAATAAAATAACAAAAATGAAATGGAACTAATTATACTAGTGGTGTAAACAATGATGAGGAAAGTTGTGTTTACTTAGGTTTCATTACTCCCTAGATATCTTTTACAGGTTGATAGCTTGTTACAATTGCATGGATGACGGGCCATATTCCTTAATACTAGCCGTAGGGCCGTGTACAATATTCCCTAACTATATAGGATCCTACTTCACTCCTATGTCGAGCCGTTAGAAGCTCCTAACATGGGATCATTATAATTCTCCTACGCATTAAATACAACCAAATATCGTAGTACACCTCCGATCATGTTTCTTAAGACGTTCAAGCAAGTTACCAATGGAAGTCTGCCAGTTTTCCTAAGCCTAACATCGAATACAATCATCCGTAACAACTATAAACAAACAATCAACCCATAATTAACATCTAGGTTTCACTACATCTAAGCAAACACAAAGGAAATCTAGCCTAGCATGTTAAATTGAAGACAAGCGTAAGATATATTCAAACAACACATGGACATATTGAATGAATTGAAAGAGTACTTATCTTTAATTGAACATGAAAGTTTCAAAGGGTTGAAACCCTTGAAAAGGCTGTAAAATTCGACCTAGGGTTTTCCTCTAAGTTGCACCCTCAAAGTTACACACTAATGAATGAAATTTGGAAAACTATATATAGATTACAATGGGTGACGACATCATGTGTTGGGTTGTGACGCCGTCAACTCGCCGCCATAATAAAAATCGTATTGCCTCGATCTGATTTTGACACCGTCATGTATGAAATAGTTCTGGGCCGTCACTAATAGTTGGACCATGATGGCCTTGGGTGACGCCGTCATGTCCAATGCACAAAACTCTCTGGATAGTCACGTGTATTTCCCACATCCACCTCTTTTGTTACTCTTGATGCCGTCATTAAGGAAGTTGTGACACCGTCAGGTACTGTTCCCAGTAAGGAAAATTAAGACTTTGCCGTTTTCTTCACTTTTATGCTCCAAAAATGCTTCCTTTTCTAGATTTCTCTCTAAAAGTACCTAAAATGACAAAAGGAACGATTTAGGGCAATATTTGATCAAATAATCTCGAATTCGGGCTTAAATGACCCCCTAAAAATGGTTCATTTTTCGCCTCATCATAATTGCACTCACATGTCTATCGGGACTTACTTCGGCTTTAGCTGCAGGCATTTCAATTTTCATTAATTCCTTAACCTGCTTTTCAATGTTCTCCAATAACTGTTCTTGGGTTGCATTTACGTAATTTGACTCCCTTCTTCCAAGAACACCGGATCCTCCCATCCTTCTTCTTCGTATTGTGCTAAATCTTCAATAACCTCCCAGCACTTATCAATGCTAAGTCTGCTTAGTCTACCATTGGCAGCGTAATCTATGGCTTTTCTCGTTTGATGATTAACCGTATCATAAAAGATTTGAATTTGGAGCCAAGGATCTATGCCATGATGGGGGACTTTTTGGAGTAAGTCCTTGAAACGAGTCCATGCTTCATAGAGAGTTTCACCTTGATGTTGTTGGAACATCAAGATGTCATTTCTAAGCTTAGTAGTTCTCCCCGGTGGGAAAAATTGAGCAAGGAAACAAGTTGTGAGATCATCCCAAGCGGTGATGGATCCCACGGGTAAACGCTCAAGCCATTGACTAGCTTGGTCACGTAGAGAGAATTGGAAGAGACGCAATCGGTTCATCGCTCGAGTTTCAACATCAAGGTTTATGGAATTTACGATTTTGACGAAATCCTTGAGATGTTGATTAGGATCTTTGCAACGAAGTCCATGGAATGCACATCCGCTTTGCACCAACCATATGGTGTCGGATCGCAAAGGAGACACATTGGCTCCTTGAATGAGCTCAATGGTGTTTCGATAGCCTTGGTGGCTAGGACGGGAGTATTCTCCTAAAGTTCGGGGTCTAGGAGGTTGGTTTGGTTGTGGTGGGTTTTGTGGGTCATTTTGTTGTGGTGGGTTGATGGGATCAAAGAGATTACCACCTTCCCTGATGGCCGATGGCAAAGGTTACGAACAAAGGAACGAAGAAAAAGATAGACTAAAGAAACCTTTAAAAATAAAATAAAAATCTTACTAGAAAGGAATCTAGCAAGTAGACCTAATAAAAAGAATTTTTAACCTAGACAATAACTATTCCCCGGGCTGCGGTGCCAAAAAGTTAATGCGCCCTCGTAAAAGGTTTTACCTCTCAAGGGATCTTGAGAAGCTTGCAATCCCCACCAGGCAGTGTACCTATTCGTTGTAGTATAGTATAGTGACAAGTACCAGGGGATTGATCGTTCAACTCAAAGAATAGTGTTCACTAGGGTTAAAACTCACTAAAACTAGGTCTAGAGGTGAGGGATGATTCTTTTTGTATTTTTATATTTTTATAAAAGCAATTAAAATCTCGGGTTTTGGAAGAGTGGGCGGAATTAGTTGCTAGCCAACTAACCTAAATAACTAAAGATGCAATCAAAATAAAATAACAAAAATGAAATGGAACTAATTATACTAGTGGTGTAAACAATGATGAGGAAAGTTGTGTTTACTTAGGTTTCATTACTCCCTAGATATCTTTTACAGGTTGATAGCTTGTTACAATTGCATGGATGACGGGCCATATTCCTTAATACTAGCCGTAGGGCCGTGTACAATATTCCCTAACTATATAGGATCCTACTTCACTCCTATGTCGAGCCGTTAGAAGCTCCTAACATGGGATCATTATAATTCTCCTACGCATTAAATACAACCAAATATCGTAGTACACCTCCGATCATGTTTCTTAAGACGTTCAAGCAAGTTACCAATGGAAGTCTGCCAGTTTTCCTAAGCCTAACATCGAATACAATCATCCGTAACAACTATAAACAAACAATCAACCCATAATTAACATCTAGGTTTCACTACATCTAAGCAAACACAAAGGAAATCTAGCCTAGCATGTTAAATTGAAGACAAGCGTAAGATATATTCAAACAACACATGGACATATTGAATGAATTGAAAGAGTACTTATCTTTAATTGAACATGAAAGTTTCAAAGGGTTGAAACCCTTGAAAAGGCTGTAAAATTCGACCTAGGGTTTTCCTCTAAGTTGCACCCTCAAAGTTACACACTAATGAATGAAATTTGGAAAACTATATATAGATTACAATGGGTGACGACATCATGTGTTGGGTTGTGACGCCGTCAACTCGCCGCCATAATAAAAATCGTATTGCCTCGATCTGATTTTGACACCGTCATGTATGAAATAGTTCTGGGCCGTCACTAATAGTTGGACCATGATGGCCTTGGGTGACGCCGTCATGTCCAATGCACAAAACTCTCTGGATAGTCACGTGTATTTCCCACATCCACCTCTTTTGTTACTCTTGATGCCGTCATTAAGGAAGTTGTGACACCGTCAGGTACTGTTCCCAGTAAGGAAAATTAAGACTTTGCCGTTTTCTTCACTTTTATGCTCCAAAAATGCTTCCTTTTCTAGATTTCTCTCTAAAAGTACCTAAAATGACAAAAGGAACGATTTAGGGCAATATTTGATCAAATAATCTCGAATTCGGGCTTAAATGACCCCCTAAAAATGGTTCATTTTTCGCCTCATCATAATTGCACTCACATGTCTATCGGGACTTACTTCGGCTTTAGCTGCAGGCATTTCAATTTTCATTAATTCCTTAACCTGCTTTTCAATGTTCTCCAATAACTGTTCTTGGGTTGCATTTACGTAATTTGACTCCCTTCTTCCAAGAACACCGGATCCTCCCATCCTTCTTCTTCGTATTGTGCTAAATCTTCAATAACCTCCCAGCACTTATCAATGCTAAGTCTGCTTAGTCTACCATTGGCAGCGTAATCTATGGCTTTTCTCGTTTGATGATTAACCGTATCATAAAAGATTTGAATTTGGAGCCAAGGATCTATGCCATGATGGGGGACTTTTTGGAGTAAGTCCTTGAAACGAGTCCATGCTTCATAGAGAGTTTCACCTTGATGTTGTTGGAACATCAAGATGTCATTTCTAAGCTTAGTAGTTCTCCCCGGTGGGAAAAATTGAGCAAGGAAACAAGTTGTGAGATCATCCCAAGCGGTGATGGATCCCACGGGTAAACGCTCAAGCCATTGACTAGCTTGGTCACGTAGAGAGAATTGGAAGAGACGCAATCGGTTCATCGCTCGAGTTTCAACATCAAGGTTTATGGAATTTACGATTTTGACGAAATCCTTGAGATGTTGATTAGGATCTTTGCAACGAAGTCCATGGAATGCACATCCGCTTTGCACCAACCATATGGTGTCGGATCGCAAAGGAGACACATTGGCTCCTTGAATGAGCTCAATGGTGTTTCGATAGCCTTGGTGGCTAGGACGGGAGTATTCTCCTAAAGTTCGGGGTCTAGGAGGTTGGTTTGGTTGTGGTGGGTTTTGTGGGTCATTTTGTTGTGGTGGGTTGATGGGATCAAAGAGATTACCACCTTCCCTGATGGCCGATGGCAAAGGTTACGAACAAAGGAACGAAGAAAAAGATAGACTAAAGAAACCTTTAAAAATAAAATAAAAATCTTACTAGAAAGGAATCTAGCAAGTAGACCTAATAAAAAGAATTTTTAACCTAGACAATAACTATTCCCCGGGCTGCGGTGCCAAAAAGTTAATGCGCCCTCGTAAAAGGTTTTACCTCTCAAGGGATCTTGAGAAGCTTGCAATCCCCACCAGGCAGTGTACCTATTCGTTGTAGTATAGTATAGTGACAAGTACCAGGGGATTGATCGTTCAACTCAAAGAATAGTGTTCACTAGGGTTAAAACTCACTAAAACTAGGTCTAGAGGTGAGGGATGATTCTTTTTGTATTTTTATGTTTTAAAGAAAGCAAATAAAAATCTCGGCTTTAAAAGGAGTAGGTGGAATTAGTTGCTAGTCAACTAACCCAAATCACTAAAGATGCAATCAAAATAAAATAAAATAAACTTAAATTAAATTGTGGTGTAAACAATAATCAGAGAAAATTCTGTTTACTTAGATTTCAGTACTCCCTAGCTATCTTTTACAAGTTGATTAGTTTGTTACAATTGCATGGATGATGAGTTATATTCCTTAATACAATTCGTAGGGACGTCTACGATCTTCCCTAACATTATAAGCTTCTACCTCTTCCTATGTCGAGCCGACTACTAGCTCCTAACATGGCCTCATTAGTAGTTACCTACGCATTAAATACAACCAAAATATCGTAGTACACCTCCGATCATGTTTCTTAAGACGTTCAAGCAATTTACCAATTGGAAGTCTGCCAGTTTTCTTAAGCCTAACATCGAATTCATTCATCCACAACAATTATAAACAAACAACCAACCCATAATCAATATCAAAGTTTCATTACATCTAAGCAAACACAAGGAAAACCTAGCCTAGAATGTTAAAGAGAAGACAAGCATAAGATATAATCAAACAACACATAGACATACTGAATGATTTGGTAAAGGACTTATCTTCAATTAAGCATGTAAGAAACAAAGGGTTGAAACCTTGGAAAAAGCTGTAAAATTCGTCTAGGGTTTACTCCCTTCAAAGTTGCACACAATGAATGAAAACTAGAAAACTATATATAGATTTTGTCTCCTAACGGCGTCAAGAGTAATGTGTGACGCCATCAACTCGCCGCCAAAATAAACTCGTATTGCCTAGATCCACTTCTGACACCGTCACTCTTTATGGGTTCTGGGCCGTCACTCTTTGCAATAACTCTTGATGGCCTTGAGAATTTTATACGTGACGCCGTCACGACCCCTTCACAAAACATTCTGGTGTGTCACGTGTAATTGATTTATCCACCCTTTTTTCAACTCATGACGCCGTCACTAGCACCATGTGACGCCGTCAAGTGCAATTTCTAGCATGCTTTTGAGACTTTGTCGCTTTCTTCACTTTTTCGCTCCAAAAACGTCCAAAATGCTTCCTTTTGTAAAATTCCTCTCAAAAGTACCTAAAATGACAAAAGGAATGATTTAGGGCAATATTTGATCAAATAATCTCGACTTTGGTCTTAAATGACCCCCCTAAAGCGGTACACTTTTCGCTTCATCAATATTCGACCGAATGCACCTACTGTAGATCTAGCTATGATCAATCAACTTGTGGAATAACGTGTTGCTGAACTACTAGCTGAATCGAATCACTCCAACAACTCAGCTGGAACCTTTCCACCGGCGCGTACTAATGGATGCAACTACAAGGAGTTTCGAATCTGTGGACCCATTGAGTTTGGTGGAACTGAAGGAGTGGTCTACTTGGTTAGGTGGATAGAGAAAACTGAGTCAGTGTTAACTGTCAGCAAATGTGCGAAGAATGCGAAGGTAAAGTTTGCTTCTTTTACTTTTAAGGATGAAGCATTAACTTGGTGGAACAATTATCGTAATTCGATTGGGAGTAAAGTGGCCTATGCCATGACTTGGGAGCAGTTCAAGTCCTTGCTGACTCAGACTTACTGCCCAAGGAATGAGGTTAAGAAATTGTAGATTGAGTTTTGGAATCACAAAGTGAAGGGTACTGACATGGCGACTTATAATCGTCGTTACCAAGAGTTAGCCTTGCTTTGCCCAGATATGGTTCAGACTGAAATTCAGAAGATTGAGCGGTATACCGATGGGTTACCTGTGGCTACAAGGAACGGTGTGATTACTGCTAGGCCTGCTAACATTCATGAGGCTATCACGTACGTTCAACAATTGATGGACTCATTGGAACTGGAAGATGCTGAAAAGGAAAAGAATGGAAAGAGGAAGAGAGACCACCACTCTAAGGGTAATGATCACCGAAACAAGCGACAAGCAGTTGCCAAGGTTTATGCTATTGGGGATGGAGATAAGAAAAATCACAATGGAGATTCGCCCAAGTGTGGCCGTTGTTATAAAAATCATTCTGGATGATGTACTGTGATGTGTAAGAACTGCTCAAAGATTGGGCACATAGCTAAGGATTGTAGAGCTCAACCACTTGCTAAGGTACAAGCTACTCCTGAAACTATGAGTAAGGCGAATGTCACTTTTTTTGGATGTGGGAAGAAGGGACACTATAGGAATGAGTTCAGGGAATCGTGGAACCGAGGTAACCAAGGATCGGGTGGTAATGGGTACAATCATGGAAACCGAGGAGCTGGAGAAAACCGTGGACGACAGGACAATGAGAACCAACGCGTGGAAGTAGGAGCTGCTCATGGGAGAGTGTATGCAATTGGAAATGAGAGAGGAGATGACCTGGACGTCGTTACTGGTACGTTCCTTCCCAATAATCGTTATGCTTCCATACTATTTGATACTGGTGCCGATAGGAGTTTTGTGTCCACTACTTTTGTGCCCCTGCTAGAAAAACCCCCGATGGCCTTAGGAATTGGTTATGATGTAGAGTTAGCTAACGGAAATATAGAAAGGATTAAAACAATCATCCGCGGTTGCACGTTAAATTTCTTGAATCACCCTTTCAACATAGATCTTCTACCCGTCACGTTAGGAAGTTTCGATGTCATCATTGGTATGGGTTGGTTGTCTAAGTATCGTGCTCACATTCTTTGCGACGAGAAAATTGTGCATGTGGCTTATGGCAAGGAGATTTTAAATATACAAGGCGATCGAAATGGTTTGAATAGACCATCCAGATTAGCAGTCATTTCTTGCACTAAGCTACCAAAGCTAATGGAAAAAGGATGTTCCCTTTTCTTAGCTCAAATTTCTGAGACAGGAGGGAAGGAGAAGAAAGAATGGTGCATTGGAGATGTGCCTATAGTTCGTGACTTTTCGGATCTATTCCCAGATGATTTTCCGGGAATCCCGCCCACTAGACAAGTGGAATTTCAAATCGAGTTGATACCTGGTGCTGCACCTGTAGCACGGGCACCCTATCGACTCGCAGCGACTGAATTAGACGAGTTGTCGAAAAAATTGGCAGAGTTAGCAGAAAAGGGGTTTATATGGCCAAGTTCGTCACCTTGGGGAGCCCCAGTTTTATTTGTGAAAAAGAAGGATGGATCTTTTCGCATGTGCATCGACTACCGAGAGCTGAACAAGTTAACTGTGAAGAATAGATACCCGTTACCAAGGATCGATGACTTGTTCGATCAGCTTTAAGGATCAAGCGTATATTCGAAGATCGATATGAGATCGAGGTATCATCAACTTAGAGTACGCGAGGAAGATATTCCGAAAACGGCTTTCAGAACCCGTTACGGGCATTACGAGTTCCAATTGATGCCGTTTGGGTAGACTAACGCACCGGCGGTATTCATGGATGTCATGAATCGGGTGTGTAAGCCTTACTTGGACAACTTTGTGATCGTGTTTATCGACAATATTCTGATTTATTTGAAAAGTAAGAAGGAGCATGAGGTGCATCTAAGACTCATCTTAGAATTGCTCAGGCAGGAGAAGCTATATGCTATGTTTTCCAAATGTGAGTTTTGGATTCCGACGGTACAATTCTTGGGTCACGTGATTGATAGTCAAGGAGTTCATGTAGATCCCGCTAAGATTGAAGCCATTAAAGATTGGGCCGCTCCGACGACCCCAACTGAAGTTCGTTAATTTTTGGGATTAGCTGGTTACTATCAAAGATTCATTGAGGGATGTTCGAAAATAGCGAAGCCGTTGACCAAATTGACTCAGAAGAAAGTTAAATACGAATGGGGAGATAAGGAAGAGGAAGCATTTCAATTACATAAGGAGATGTTGTGTAGTGCTCCTATCTTGGCATTGCTTGAAGGTAGTGAAGATTTTGTCGTTTACTGTGACACTTCTCATAAAGGTTTGGGAGCTGTTCTAATGCAACGAGAGAAGGTGATAGCTTATGCTTCCCGACAGCTCAAGATGCACGAGAAGAACTACACCACCCATGACTTGGAGTTAGGTGCTGTGGTTTTCGCCTTGAGGATATGGAGACATTATCTATATGGAGCCAAGTGTGTTGTGTACACTGACCATAAAAGTCTACAACATATTTTGAATCAAAAAGAGCTAAACATGAGACAGAGACGTCGGATTGAGCTACTAAGTGATTATGATTGCGAAATCTGCTATCATCCTAGTATAGCAAACGTCGTTGTTGATGCTCTTAGTCGAAAGGAGAGAATACCATCGTTACAAGTTAGGTCATTAGGAATGAATATCGTATCGCCGTTACCATATCAAATATTAGAAGCTTAAACGGACGCGTTGAAGGCAGAAAACCGACCTGCTAAGAATATCTTTGGGATGGCAGAAAATGAGAATGGATTTGTTAAGCGTTCTGATGGAATATTATGTTTTAGAGACCGAAGTTGGGTAGAGGAATTCATGAATTGATTAAGTATGAGTCGCATAAGGCAATGTATTCTATTCATCCTGGGTCTGACAAGATGTACCAGGATCTGAAGAAATTGTGTTGGTGGCTAAACACGAAGGCAGATATAGCATTGTACGTCAGCAAGTGTTTGGCATGTTCAAAGGTAAAGGCAGAACACCAGAGACCATCAGGGTTGTTGATGCAACCAGAACTCCCAGTTTGGAAGTGGGAGCGGATTACAATGGATTCTATTACCAAATTACCGAGGACAGCTAGCGGTTGTGACGCTATCTGGGTAATTGTCGATCGATTGACTAAGTCTGCTCATTTTTTAGCGATTAGCGAAGATGATAGTATCGAAAAACTTGCTAGGCTGTATGTGAAGGAAATAATTTCTCGTCATGGTGTTCCAATATCGATTATTTTGGATCGCGACAGTCGTTTCATATCAGCTTTGTGGCAATCACCCCGAACCGCTTTGGGGACGAGACTGGATATGAGCACTGCTTATCATCCCCAAACCGACGGTCAGAGTGAGGGAACTATTCACACTTTGGAGGATATGCTTCGTGCCTGTATAATTGATTTTGGTAAAGGCTGGGAGAAATATCTACCTCTTGCGGAATTCTCTTATAACAACAGCTACCATACTAATATTAAAGCCGCACCATTTGAAGCTTTATATGGTCGTAAATGTCGTTCTCCGATTGGTTGGGCTGAGGTTGAAGACAGCCAACTCACAGGCCCCGAGCTTATTTTGGAAACCACTGAGAAAGTGACTCAAATTCGTGATCGGTTGCAAGCAGCTCATGATAGACAGAAAAGTTACGCCGATCAGAGACGTAAACCTCTTGAGTTCTGGGTAGGAGACAAACTGATGCTGGAAGTCTCGCCTTGGAAAGGAGTGATACATTTTGGGAAACGTGGGAAGCTCAACCCCCGCTACATTGGACCATTCCAAATTCTGGAGAGAATTGGGCCCGTAGCTTATCGGTTGGAGCTACCACAGGAATTGAGTAAGGTTCACGATGTGTTTCATGTGAGTAATTTGAAGAAGTGTCTTTCGGATGAAACACCGGTTATACCGATGAAATATTTTCGAGTTGATGAGAGTTTGAACTTCGTGGAAGAGCCTATCGAAATTATGGAATGAGAAATTAAGCAACTCAAGCGCAGTCGTATTCCACTCATTAAGGTTCGTTCGAATTCTCGTCATGGACCAGAATTTACGTGGGAACGTGAGGATGAGTTTCGGAAGAGATATCCTAAGCTTTTTACTTCGTAGATGGGAAGTTCCGAGTGAAACCCGGACGGGTTTCTTCTGAGTTTGGGAGGATGTGACAATTGGCAATTTAGGAAGACTTTTAAAACCCACATTACGTTAAAGTTTGATTATAATTAAATATTTGGATTTTTATTCGCAACGAAATTGTGAAATTTAAACCGATGTTTTAAATTATGAAGTTTATGTGAAATTGAATTTGAATTGTTGATTTGTTATGAAATTTTTATCGTGAATCATTGTTGAGACATCTTTTGGGCACTACGTCGACTCCGGCACTAGGAAAACCTAACGAATTCAAAAACTTTTGGATAACGGTCGCATCTATACATTAAACGAATGTTTTAATATTTAAAAGTTTCGGGAAAGTGTATTTGGAAATTAATGGCGACGTGTACGAATATTTTTGGTGACATTTAATACTTTTGTGAGCGAGTAATCGTGTTACGGGAAAAACCGATTAACAATATTACATAATAATCTAAGTTTTGTGGCTTATAATGTTTTGGGTTTTGGATTCTGCTGCTGAAGAATCAAACTGCTGCTAAGATGAAAACTGCAGCTAAGGTTAATGATTATGCTAATATACATTCAATGTATTGCTATGGGAAAGTACTGCTGGTGAATCTACTGCTGAAGAGATATGCATGTACACGAGTGGATAATTATAGAATAGATTGTGTGTATATTTTATACGTCTAGAATATTCTTATCTTGTGTAGAAAGGTATTGTAAACTGTCACAACTCGTAATTTCAGGTCATTTTCCAAATCCCGACAATTTTACTATTCAACGGTTACTATTCACCGTTTACTATTCACCGGTCACTATTCATCATTTTACTATTCATCGTTTTCGGAGTCAGTTTGTGATTCCGAGAAGCGTTCAAAAATTTTACTATTCATGTGACACTATTCATTTCCGGAGGGAAATCACTATTCACGATTGCCGTTCATTTCATCGTAAACTGAGTTTACGAGTCTTCAAATTCGCGTAACCAATGTGGTTTCGCTGTGAATTCATGCATCATTCATTAATGACACTTCATATAGACTGGAGCAGTCTACATATTATCATCACATTACTTACTACACGGATATGCATTATTTCTATTTACGTATGCTTAATTTGTAATTAACGTTACCACTCAGTTTTTACTACTAAAGTATACCCAATACTCCCGACTATGATCCTAACATATTTTCACAGTTATTATAATGATATAAAAATTATATTATTAATTTACCCGGTGTTTTGAAATCAATTACTATATTTCACGGTCGGAGCTTATAACTCCGTCGGTTTGCGTTATTTCAACACGATAATTATTTTAACACCCGATTATCATCAGGAATAATATTTTACAACTTCGTCATATTTTATTTCATCGCGTCATGATTTATTTTTAGTTAACTCGGTACCCGGTATCACCTAAACTACACAATATCTATCAATAATACACCAAAAGTCTTTTAATTACTTACACACTCATACAAACCATCACCTCCCATACTCATTTCCCTTAAAAAGGGGATCTTGCCCCCTTTTTCTAAATA
Source organism: Artemisia argyi (assembly GCA_030686995.1). Taxonomy (NCBI): domain Eukaryota; kingdom Viridiplantae; phylum Streptophyta; class Magnoliopsida; order Asterales; family Asteraceae; genus Artemisia; species Artemisia argyi. The sequence continues at coordinate 108,857,953 of CM060704.1, read as the reverse complement.
TATATACATCTACACTTCATATTTCATTTCATTCTTATCAACTAGCCAAAAAAAAAAATCTCATCTCTTTCTCTCCTCTCTTCATATAATCGGCTAAGCCAAGAACACAAGGAGGAATCCATCATTTTTTCAAGATCAAGTGCTTAAACAAGTTCTAGTAGTGATCTAGCTTAGGTTTTGAAATAAAAACCTCAAGATTATTAAGTTTTCTTGCTCAAAAATCATCAAATCTTCAAGTAAGTTACCAACAATCTTTCTTACTCTTTTAAACATCTACTTCATATATTTTCTTGATCTAGTAACAAAAACATGCAAATATACTATGATCCATACCACTTATTGTTTATTTTTGTTTATAAACATAGATCTACAATTTTTACTAGCAATCTCATTAGATCCACTAAGATTGGTGATGTTTAGGAACCCATGACACCCTAAGAAGGTGTATGGTAGGATTGGGTACTTGTGGAGTTGATTTGAGATAGTTTGGGTAAGTTGTGAACAAGCCTTGAACTAGAAAAGTTAATTTTTACCAACTATATAAAGGTTCTGTCCATTTTTGTAAAATCTGGAAAGATCAGTGGGTTTTGGGTAACTTTGGATCAAAGATTTAGAAAATACATTCCGAAACGAAACTATGGCCGAAAACGGGGATAAAATCCGAGTTACGACGAAAAAGATATGTTATTTTCAATTTTAACGACGAAAACTATTTTCTGAAAAATACCTTGCTGTCCCACGATTTTCATGGACTGTTTCGAGGCCTAAAACTTGATCTAGCCATCCCGACTTATCAAAAATACATTAGTATACTTGATTACCTTCGCGGGGATATAAAGAACATAGAAAACGGGCTTATAACGAAAAAGATACAAGTGTTTGAAATCCGACGATACATATACTTTTCCATCAGCTTTTGTATTACCATTTTTGCCGCAAAACTGTCTTTGCGAGACACCACTTTCACGGCTGTTTTTCCTTATGATCGGATTAGTTTGAGTCCGAACCGTAGTTAAGTAAAATCAAGTACTCCTCGCCTACTTTTCAAATCATTTGGCCGTTCGTTGAATAGACTTATAACGAATAAACTACGACCTCATCTATTTACCCGATAAACTACATATTTTGACAGCTTTTGCTATAATGAAATTTTCTAAGTGTTGAACATACTACTTTCAAGTAACAACAATAAGAGTCGATTTTCTCATCGATCGAGACCCGTATCGCCAAAAGTTAAATGACACGACTTCAAGATATTGTTTCAAGGTTTTCAAAAATGTCGAGTTTTATCACTAACCATTAACGTACAACATTTCGCGACTTGTTTTGCGAGGCCATTTTGGGCATATTTTCAAGTAACGAAAATGCTATTTTTGCGACGAAAACCTTATATTTGCCGATAGAACATCAAACAAGGATCGTGGAGTACCGTTTCAACCTATTTCCATGAAAAGTGGTTATTAACCTAACGATACGTCAAAAACGTATTTGTCGACGATAAACGTTATTTTCAAAACTAATGAGTGGTATCGATAACATACGTATTTGCATGTGTAGCGACATTTCATTTCTTACATTAGACTATCATTCATATTAGGTTGCGATTAGAGATCGTGCCTCATTTCTGTGTGTTCATTGTTGTCATCGTAGCTATTGCACCAGGTGAGTTCATAACCCCTACTTTTACTTGTTTTACAACTGTTTTGGGGGAAGATACATGCTCCTTACTATTTGAATTCAATGCTCGTTTTACTAAAACGCATTACTCGCTTTACATAGTTGATTACTCAAATATTTTCAGCTTTATCTAAATACTTGTTGATTATCCGAGTACAATATTATTCACTTGCTACCTACTTGCTATTTACTCATGGACATGAGTGCATAAATTTAAACTATTTACTGATTGCCAAATATTGCCTAAGTTAAGGACCGGTAGCTACAATATCCTAGGTATGTTTGATAACCTAGAAGTTCTTGGGTATGTTTGATTACCTACAATATCCTAGGTATGTTTGATTACCTAGAAGTTCTTGGGTATGTTTGATTACCTACAATATCCTAGGTATGTTTGATTACCTAGAAGTTCTTGGGTATGTTTGATTACCTACAATATCCTAGGTATGTTTGATTACCTAGAAGTTCTTGGGTATGTTTGATTACCTACAATATCCTAGGTATGTTTGATTACCTAGAAGTTCTTGGGAGCGTAACCTCCTGCATATAGCTAGAAAACCTTTTCGGTGCCTTGAACTTAGTGCAATCAATATTCTTTCCTAAACTGGTGCTATGAAACTTTGTTTGTTAAACTATTTATGCGTTTTGCTGTGGAAACATTCTTTCAAGCACACATGTATTACTCATACTATATTTGACAGTGGATTTACGATGCCTTTGCGGGAAAATACTTGTTTACTGGAAACACTTGTTTACGGAAAATACTTGTTTATTAAACCTATGAACTCACCAGCTTTATGCTGACGTTTTAGCATGTATTTTCAGGTTTTAAGCAATGGCACGCTACTGGAGGTTTTGGCAGGGCATGGCATGGTCATAGAAGACTCTGATATTCTTATGGGGGGACCGTTTTAAACTATTTTACAGGCCTACTTCCGCACTATTTTTAAAAAAATGTAAATTCAACATTTTGATTTAGTTATTTTATTCTAAATGATTCAAGTGAAAACCCGTTTTGAACCTGTGTTGTAATACCAATTGAGTTACACCCCAGCTGCTTGTATGCTTCCGCTGGACCCGATTTCTGGGGGTGTGACAGATTGGTATCAGAGCTTTGGCTATAGCGAACTAAGTGTTTTTAAAACCTAGACTATAGCTACTTTTACGAAAACTTAACTCTATGACCGTCACGTGCCTGCCTGCCAAGCTGAAGCCTCATTTGTGGTTTGTTGCTGACTTAGGTAATGAGATTTGTGTCTCATTATCTGATATACTATATTTATTTACCATAGTTGATTACTATAACTGTCTTTCATATAAACATGTTCATGTATCATATATTTCACCGCGTTATGTTTTTCCTTGCATAGTTTCATCATTTGACCTCTAGTTTTGGTCACTTGCTTTTGTCTTTCAGAACGTCTTGGTATTTGTGAAGGACATAGTCTTAGTATAATTGAGCTGAGTATTTCAAAATTCATGGAACCTCGGTGGAAGATAGACTGGTCATCTATATTCAACCCGGGATAGTGAGATATAGGCTGACCACCTATGTCTGGCTCAGAGATGAATTTTGCAACACTGAGAATGGTTATAATAAAATTTTGTCTGGATTGAATCCCCTACTCAATTTCCAAATGTTTCATTCATGTGTGTGTATACTCTCGTTGTTGGAACCTTCATACTTTCATCACTTCGTAAACCACCGATTGGAAGCATGTCAGCTAGTCATTTATTTCATGAACTTTCATATTTATGCACAATACACTCATATCACAATATTTTCTTTTGTCACAATCTCATTTTGTGCAGTTGTCATAGTCTCTTCCCTTCTCACCATCACTATCATTTCTTTTCCCCACCCCCATATATACAAAGAATTAGGTGATACTCTATAGATTCCGATGTCACTCATCCCTCACTACACCCTATATTGATAAGTGGATATTATCAATGACCTCCCTAGGAAAGATCTTCCATACCTTCTATGAAGATGATCCCTCGGTACCTTAAGATCATTCATAACTCAACAGAAATGTCAGGATATCACAAAACAATTCGAACCACTATCACTGGCCTGATCGCCAAAATTCCACTATCTGGAAAGTATTGGCTTGACTAAATTACAAGATTCATTTCGATACGAGTGCTCACTAAGCAACACCATAGAGATAAATCCAACCTTTTAACCGAGACTATAGATTGAACATGTCCTCACCAATAGACTTTATTCAAACATGTTATACACCTATGCATTTGTGCAGACATACATACCTGGCTATTTTATCCTCTTAATACTTTCACTTTTAAATGGATTTTCTCCAAACTACCGTTATACAAAACATATATCTTGTAAGAAATACTTTTCTGATGCACTTATTTTGACAAGCAAATTCCTTTTGGCTAATCTTTTACAAAACTATTGAATGTTACAAAATTTTAAACATCGATCTTTGGTAAACCATATTATCCACCTTATGTTGAAAATTTTCCTATATTGTATAACTACTGAATTTTGAAACATCAAGAAGGATGTTACCTAAAAAGCCGTTTGCTTAAACTTATAAAATTCATTTATTCGGGAAAGGTTTATGAACAAAACACAATCTCAAAACAAACTTTAAAAATCAATCACTATATTACCTCACTTATACATTTAGGATTTAGTGATTCGATGACATAAAACTTGGGGAAAACCTTAGTAATGGAGACTAAGCATCGTAGGTGGAGAAAGACTCAATTCACGACATCCTGTGGAGGATCACAACCTTATCCTAATCTACCATTTTCAACAACACCCTTTTACGGATTTAACCCTGTAAGTCTTTCAAAACAAGATTCATGATACCCATTCCAATTATTCCTAATAAAGGAATTTGATTCACCTCAACTCCTAGCGATTTCATTAAGATCTCTTTGGAACCACACCACCTATCATCTGTAGACCAATGGTCAGAATTTGTGATTGATTCAAACCTAGGGAGATATGCCCAAATCGGGTGTGAATAACACTAGAAATGGTTGGATTAACCATTTACCATAAACCAAATTCAGTTGCAACCATAGTTATCGCGCGAGCGTAGAGACTACACCATCTGAGGCACTCTATGGTTGAAGTGCCAACATCCATTGACGAACCAAAATTTTGGAAAAGCCCAACTCACTAGTCCCGTAAGCATTCATGAAATAACCAGGAATTTCCTACAAATCAAATAGTCAATTACAAGTTCGATAAGCGGTAAACCACAAGAATTTCAAGTTCGTGGCATGATTATGTTGAAAGTTCTGCCTAGGAAAGGCATAATACCATTCAGAAAACTTCATAAAGTTAAACTCGATATACACTGAACCATTCACGAATTCTGACAGAGTAGGCCTAGTGGCCGTCAGACTTGAACCTTGTTAGAGCTCAGTAGCTTACACGATTATATCATCATCCTTTAACCAATACCACTCTAGAGACCAACACAAACTGAACTTCGGGACGAAGTTCCTTTTAAGGGGGTGAGAATGTCACAACTCGTAATTTCAGGTCATTTTCCAAATCCCGACAATTTTACTATTCAACGGTTACTATTCACCGTTTACTATTCACCGGTCACTATTCATCATTTTACTATTCATCGTTTTCGGAGTCAGTTTGTGATTCCGAGAAGCGTTCAAAAATTTTACTATTCATGTGACACTATTCATTTCCGGAGGGAAATCACTATTCACGATTGCCGTTCATTTCATCGTAAACTGAGTTTACGAGTCTTCAAATTCGCGTAACCAATGTGGTTTCGCTGTGAATTCATGCATCATTCATTAATGACACTTCATATAGACTGGAGCAGTCTACATATTATCATCACATTACTTACTACACGGATATGCATTATTTCTATTTACGTATGCTTAATTTGTAATTAACGTTACCACTCAGTTTTTACTACTAAAGTATACCCAATACTCCCGACTATGATCCTAACATATTTTCACAGTTATTATAATGATATAAAAATTATATTATTAATTTACCCGGTGTTTTGAAATCAATTACTATATTTCACGGTCGGAGCTTATAACTCCGTCGGTTTGCGTTATTTCAACACGATAATTATTTTAACACCCGATTATCATCAGGAATAATATTTTACAACTTTTACAACTTCGTCATATTTTATTTCATCGCGTCATGATTTATTTTTAGTTAACTCGGTACCCGGTATCACCTAAACTACACAATATCTATCAATAATACACCAAAAGTCTTTTAATTACTTACACACTCATACAAACCATCACCTCCCATACTCATTTCCCTTAAAAAGGGGATCTTGCCCCCTTTTTCTAAATATATATACATCTACACTTCATATTTCATTTCATTCTTATCAACTAGCCAAAAAAAAAAAATCTCATCTCTTTCTCTCCTCTCTTCATATAATCGGCTAAGCCAAGAACACAAGGAGGAATCCATCATTTTTTCAAGATCAAGTGCTTAAACAAGTTCTAGTAGTGATCTAGCTTAGGTTTTGAAATAAAAACCTCAAGATTATTAAGTTTTCTTGCTCAAAAATCATCAAATCTTCAAGTAAGTTACCAACAATCTTTCTTACTCTTTTAAACATCTACTTCATATATTTTCTTGATCTAGTAACAAAAACATGCAAATATACTATGATCCATACCACTTATTGTTTATTTTTGTTTATAAACATAGATCTACAATTTTTACTAGCAATCTCATTAGATCCACTAAGATTGGTGATGTTTAGGAACCCATGACACCCTAAGAAGGTGTATGGTAGGATTGGGTACTTGTGGAGTTGATTTGAGATAGTTTGGGTAAGTTGTGAACAAGCCTTGAACTAGAAAAGTTAATTTTTACCAACTATATAAAGGTTCTGTCCATTTTTGTAAAATCTGGAAAGATCAGTGGGTTTTGGGTAACTTTGGATCAAAGATTTAGAAAATACATTCCGAAACGAAACTATGGCCGAAAACGGGGATAAAATCCGAGTTACGACGAAAAAGATATGTTATTTTCAATTTTAACGACGAAAACTATTTTCTGAAAAATACCTTGCTGTCCCACGATTTTCATGGACTGTTTCGAGGCCTAAAACTTGATCTAGCCATCCCGACTTATCAAAAATACATTAGTATACTTGATTACCTTCGCGGGGATATAAAGAACATAGAAAACGGGCTTATAACGAAAAAGATACAAGTGTTTGAAATCCGACGATACATATACTTTTCCATCAGCTTTTGTATTACCATTTTTGCCGCAAAACTGTCTTTGCGAGACACCACTTTCACGGCTGTTTTTCCTTATGATCGGATTAGTTTGAGTCCGAACCGTAGTTAAGTAAAATCAAGTACTCCTCGCCTACTTTTCAAATCATTTGGCCGTTCGTTGAATAGACTTATAACGAATAAACTACGACCTCATCTATTTACCCGATAAACTACATATTTTGACAGCTTTTGCTATAATGAAATTTTCTAAGTGTTGAACATACTACTTTCAAGTAACAACAATAAGAGTCGATTTTCTCATCGATCGAGACCCGTATCGCCAAAAGTTAAATGACACGACTTCAAGATATTGTTTCAAGGTTTTCAAAAATGTCGAGTTTTATCACTAACCATTAACGTACAACATTTCGCGACTTGTTTTGCGAGGCCATTTTGGGCATATTTTCAAGTAACGAAAATGCTATTTTTGCGACGAAAACCTTATATTTGCCGATAGAACATCAAACAAGGATCGTGGAGTACCGTTTCAACCTATTTCCATGAAAAGTGGTTATTAACCTAACGATACGTCAAAAACGTATTTGTCGACGATAAACGTTATTTTCAAAACTAATGAGTGGTATCGATAACATACGTATTTGCATGTGTAGCGACATTTCATTTCTTACATTAGACTATCATTCATATTAGGTTGCGATTAGAGATCGTGCCTCATTTCTGTGTGTTCATTGTTGTCATCGTAGCTATTGCACCAGGTGAGTTCATAACCCCTACTTTTACTTGTTTTACAACTGTTTTGGGGGAAGATACATGCTCCTTACTATTTGAATTCAATGCTCGTTTTACTAAAACGCATTACTCGCTTTACATAGTTGATTACTCAAATATTTTCAGCTTTATCTAAATACTTGTTGATTATCCGAGTACAATATTATTCACTTGCTACCTACTTGCTATTTACTCATGGACATGAGTGCATAAATTTAAACTATTTACTGATTGCCAAATATTGCCTAAGTTAAGGACCGGTAGCTACAATATCCTAGGTATGTTTGATAACCTAGAAGTTCTTGGGTATGTTTGATTACCTACAATATCCTAGGTATGTTTGATTACCTAGAAGTTCTTGGGTATGTTTGATTACCTACAATATCCTAGGTATGTTTGATTACCTAGAAGTTCTTGGGTATGTTTGATTACCTACAATATCCTAGGTATGTTTGATTACCTAGAAGTTCTTGGGTATGTTTGATTACCTACAATATCCTAGGTATGTTTGATTACCTAGAAGTTCTTGGGAGCGTAACCTCCTGCATATAGCTAGAAAACCTTTTCGGTGCCTTGAACTTAGTGCAATCAATATTCTTTCCTAAACTGGTGCTATGAAACTTTGTTTGTTAAACTATTTATGCGTTTTGCTGTGGAAACATTCTTTCAAGCACACATGTATTACTCATACTATATTTGACAGTGGATTTACGATGCCTTTGCGGGAAAATACTTGTTTACTGGAAACACTTGTTTACGGAAAATACTTGTTTATTAAACCTATGAACTCACCAGCTTTATGCTGACGTTTTAGCATGTATTTTCAGGTTTTAAGCAATGGCACGCTACTGGAGGTTTTGGCAGGGCATGGCATGGTCATAGAAGACTCTGATATTCTTATGGGGGGACCGTTTTAAACTATTTTACAGGCCTACTTCCGCACTATTTTTAAAAAAATGTAAATTCAACATTTTGATTTAGTTATTTTATTCTAAATGATTCAAGTGAAAACCCGTTTTGAACCTGTGTTGTAATACCAATTGAGTTACACCCCAGCTGCTTGTATGCTTCCGCTGGACCCGATTTCTGGGGGTGTGACATAAACCTAGTAGGACTCCTTGGCCTATAAAAGGAGGATCCTAGGGTTAGATTGAGGACGTATTGTTTAGTTTTCATTTACACTTCAAGGTTGTAAAACCCTAGCATTGTCGAGTGCTCGTATTATTAATATATTGAAGTGTTGATAGTGAATTATTATTCTTCTTAAGTTAAGCTTTAATATTCCGCATTTTAGCTTAAGTGTTAAATCAAGTCAACTTCTATATAAGATTGTTTGCTCAACTGTGATCAACAAGTGGTATCAGAGCTTGTGATCTAGAAGTTGAAATCAAGAATAATTTGTTCCTTACAAGTTTGCAGTTCCTAATCAATTATTGAAGATGGGTGACGACACATATATGGTGACTGCTTCAAAGGTTCCAATGCTCAACCCTTGAGATTATGAGCTATGGAAGATGAGAATAAGACAGTACATTCGCATGATTGACTTCAACATGTGGAACGTGACCATCAATGGTGACTCTTTACCAACGAAGGGTCCTGATGGAAAAGATATACCTATCAATTCTGCTGAAGAGAACTCAGTGAGAAAGATGTAGATCAAGGCACACAGTATTCTCTTGATAGGAATACCTAATGAATTTCAGTTGGATTTTGAGGGATGTGAGACTGTAAAAGCCTTGATGGATGCTGTGGAATTCAGGTTTGGAGGGAATGATGCTACTATGGAGTCAAGGAAAAACATGTTGAAGCATAAGTTTGAGAACTTTTCTGCTGCAAGTGGAGAAAAGATTGATGGCGCATACAACAGGCTTAATCAACTTGTTAGTCACTTAAAGCTTGTTGGTTATGTGGTTCCTCAAGAAAATGTAAACCTCAAGTTTCTTAGAAGTCTTGCACCTGAATGGAGTATGCATACAGTTGTTTGGAGGAATAAGCCTGATTTTGAAACTATGAAGATGGAAAGCCTCTACAACAATCCGAAGGTGTATGAACCAAAGTTGACTTCTTCATCTACTACATCTTCTAGTACACAAAATCTTGCCTTTTTATCTTCAAAGTCAAAAGAATCTCAAGAATCCCACTCTACTACTTATGGGGTATCTGCTGCTGATTAATTTGCTGCTAGTTCTAATGATAAAAATTCCATCAGTGATATTGCTTTGTGTGCATTCTTGGCTGATCTGACAACCAACATAAGGTCACAGGTTATCAATCAAGATATGGATCATATTCATCCTGATGATCTTGAAGAAATTGATCTTAAATGGCAGATGGCCATGTTGACCTTGAGGGCAAGAAAATTCTTGAAGAGGACTGGGAGAGAAGTCAAGTACAGGGCTAAAGAAAATTTAGGTTTTGACAAGTCAAAGATAGAGTGCTACAATTGCAACAGGAAGGGTCATTTTGCCAGGGAATGTAGAGCTCCAAAGAAGAATGCTGAAGCTCCAAAGAAGACCACTGAAGAATCAAAGAATACCACTACTGCATTGGTATCTTGTGATGGGCTAGGAGAATATGATTGGAGTGATATCGCTAATGAAGAACCAAATTATTCTCTGGTGGCTCAAGTCAAGCCTAAAGTGCATAACTTTGCACTTATGCCCTAGGCATCATCATCTTCTGGATCAGACTCTGAGGTATCTAATGATTCTGATATATCTGTGTGTTCTTTTAAATCATGTGCTGACACTGTAGAAGAACTTAAGTCTAGGAATGAGAGTCTAATTAGAGAAGTTGAACACCTAAAACTTGATAACTTAGGTTACAAAGTAGGTATTCAAAATGTTGAAAGAAGACTAGAATATCTCAAACAGTGTGAGTTAGAATATGTAGATAGAATTAACCAACAGGATGTTGAGATTTTTAAGAAAAATAGTGAAATTGAATTTCTTAAGAAAAAGATAGAGATGCAGCTCTTGCTGATAAGGATAAACATATAGTAAGAGAAAATAAACAACAGTTTGCTTCTGATTTGGTTAATAAATCTATTGAGAGTACCTTGATGAGGAAAGGAATTGGAATAGGCTACAATGAGGTTGCTCCTCCTGTTAAGAGTGCTTATGCTCCAGCAGGAAAAGAACTATCTTTCATTAGTGAGTTAGACATAGAAAAACCTATAGGTGAATCTAGTACAAATGTCTTAGAAACACCTAAGGTTAAGGTTAGAAAATTTCCTGAGGCTCCTATTGTGGAAGACTGGTATTCAGATAGTAATGAGGAACAGGTTGAACAAAAACAAAGAGTGAAAAAGGAAGAAATTCCTACAAAAGTTGAACCTAAAATTGAACAGGCTAAGTTTGTGAGACCTGTGTTGTGTAAGGGTATATCTAGGAAAATGGTAGAATACAATGAGGTTCCTAGAGATCAGATGAATGGATTTTATAATAAGCCTAGAGGTAATCAGAGAAACTTTATAACCTAGTTTCAAACAAATTAGGTAGTGAGTTTCAATTAAAGAAGAAGGCTTGTTATAAGTGTGGTAGTTTTGAACATTTGATAAATAGTTGTAAAGACCACCAAAAGCCTGTTTGGAATCAATACTCTAGGGTGAATCATAAATATGTTTCTAAAAATACCCACCCTTATCCTAACAGAAACATGATTCCAAGGGCTGTGTTGTTAAGATCTGGTGCAACTAGATCTATTTTTGCTGCTAAATCAAATGGTGATTTTAAAACCACAACTGGTTCTATTGCTGGCTCTACTGCTAGTAAGCACTCTGCTGCTAGTAGGCACTCTGCTGCTAGTAAGCAATCTGCTACTAGTACAAAACTTTCTACTTCTGGGCCAAAAGTTTTATCAAATACAGTTGTTGGAAATCATTTTTATGCTGTTAAGGCCTCAGCTTGCTGGGTTTGAAAACCAAAATCATCTGTTTCAAACAATGTTTCCAAAAACAGCAGTGCATCAAGTGATTTAAAGAAATTTAATTATGTTGATGCACAAGGCAGATCCAAGTCACTAATGGCTTGGGTCCCTAAGAGAAACTAATTTCTCTATTTTCATGTGCAGGGTAATCTACAGGATGAGCTAAAAGACATGGTTATCGTTGATAGTGGATGCTCTGGACATATGACAGGTGATGAGTCTCAACTTGAAGACTTTGAGCCTTTTGAAGGTGGTTATGTTGCTTTTGGGAATGATCCAAAAGGTGGAAAGATTATTGGCAGAGGAACACTAAGAACAGGGAATTTGGATTTTGAAAAAGTGTTTCTTGTGAAAGGGCTTAAGTTTAACCTCTTTAGTGTCTCACACATGTGTGACAAAAAGAACTTTGTTCTTTTTACAGACACTGAATGTATGATCCTTTCTCCTGATTTTCAGTTGCCAGATGATGAATTTGTGCTATTGAAAGTCCCTAGAACTGAAAATATATACAATGATCATATAATGAACATTCTTCTCAAAAGAGCTTTAACTTTCCTAATTGCAAAGGCCACTATTGATGAGTCCAAATTATGGCATAGAAGACTTGGACATCTGAACTACAAGACCATGAACAAGTTGGTGAAAGGAAATCTTGTGAGAGGGATGCCTACAAAGATGTTTGAAAATTATGAAACTTGTGTTGCCTGTCAAAAGGGTAAACAGCACAGAGTTTCATTCAAGTCCAAGATAGTGAACACAATTACTGAGCCCTTACATTTACTTCACATGGACTTATTTGGGCCTGTTGTTGTGAATAGTTTGAACAAGAAGTCATATTGCCTAGTTGTCACAGATGACTTTAGCAGGTTTACTTGGGTGTTCTTTCTAGCTACTAAAGATGAAACTCCAAAAATACTCAAGGCATTCATTACAAGAGTTGAAAACCTGCACAACCACAAAGAGAAAATAATCAGATGTGACAATGGTGCTGAGTTCAAGAATAGTGTGATGAATCAATTCTGTGTGGGAAAGGGTATTCTAAGACAATATAGTGTTGCAAGAACTCACAACAGAATGGTGTAGCAAAGAGAAGAAATAGGGCACTGATTGAGGCTGCAAGAACAATGTTATCTGACTCTAAACTACCTATACCTTTTTGGGCTGAAGCTGTAAACACTGCATGTTTTGTGCAAAACAGAAGTAAGGTAGTTAAGACTCACAACAAGACTCCATAAGAGTTATTTCATGGAAAGAAACCAATGATTGATTTTCTCAAACCATTTGAATGTCTTGTTACTATTTTGAACACTAAGGATCAGTTAGGCAAGTTTGAGGAAAAAGCTGATGAAGGATACTTGGTTGGTTACTCTGTGAATAGTAAAGCTTTCAGGGTATACAATAAGAGAACCAAACATGTAGAGGAGAATTTGCATATCAAGTTTAGTGAGAACACATCTAATGTTGAAGGGAAAGGACCAGAATGGTTGTTTAATGTTGATATTCTTGCCAAAACAATGAATTATGTATCAGTTATTGCTAGTGTTGACACTAACAAACCTCAATAAGATTTTGTTTTAGTAGAGAAATTGAAGATTGGTCCAACTTTACTACCCTTTCAGAAAGATCAAAGTTCACAGGAAGATGTTGTTGCTTAAGAGAAACCTAAGGAAACTGAATAAGGTATTGAAATATCTGTTGATGCAGAAAAGGTAACAAATGAAGCTCCCAAAGTGGTTGTTGATGTCTCTCCTACACGGCCAGAAGACTCTTCTGCTGACTCAGAAGACTCTACTGCTAGGCCAAAACAAACAACTACTGCTTCAATCAATTCTACTGCCAAGCCTACTAACTCTACTTCTTCACCAAAGTTTCCTTCTTTAGACACTCAGGGTAGGTCTTTTGCTGATCCAAACTATCCTGATGATCCAAATATGCCTCCTCTAGAGGATATCTATTATGATACAGATGATGAAGCTTTTGATGGCAAAATTGTTTGGAGCTAATGCAGACATTACTAATTTGGAACTCAACATTCCTGTTAGTCCCACTACTACCACAAGAGTTCACAAGAATCATCCCAAAGAACAATTTCTTAGTGATCCAACATCATCTGTTCAAACAAGAAGAATGACTAAAGAGCTGAAAGACCTACAACATCAAAGTTTCTTTGCAAGATCTCTGCATCAAAGAAACAGTCACAAAGATCTACAAAATTGCTTGTTTGCCTGTTTTCTATCTCAAATTGAACCCAAGAATACTTACAAAGCCTTACAAGAAGCAAGTTGGGTGGAAGCAATGCAAGATGAGCTTCTGCAATTCAAACTACAAGAAGTATGGACTTTGGTTGATTTGCCAAATGGGAAAAGAGTGATTGGAACTAAATGGGTTTTCAGATGCAAAAGAGATGAAAGAGGCATAGTCATTAGAAACAAGGCAAGGTTAGTAGCACAAGGATACACTCAACAAGAAGGCCTTGACTATGATGAAGTATTTGCACCAGTGGCAAGAATAGAAGCCATTAGACTATTCTTGGCTTATGCTTCATATAAAGATTTTGTGGTGTATCAGATGGATGTAAAAAGTGCTTTTCTGTATGGGACCATTACAGAAGAAGTTTATGTGTCTCAACCACCTGGTTTTGAGGACCCTAACTATCCTGAGAAAGTTTACAAGGTGAATAGAGCAATCTATGGTTTACATCAAGCTTCCAGAGCTTGGTATGATACCTTGTCAACATATTTGTTAGATTCTGGGTTTAGTAGAGGAAAGATTGACAAGACTTTTTTTCTCAAAAGACAAAAGGATGATATTTTTCTAGTACAAATCTATGTTTATGACATCATCTTTGGTTCTACAAACAAAGCTATGTGTGTTGATTTTGAGAAGCTTATAAAAGATAAGTTTGCTATGAGTTCAATGGGGTACAATTTGTACAGACGGAAGATGGCATATTTATTAGTCAGGATAAGTATGTCAATGACATTTTGAAGAAATTTGGATTTGAAGATGCTAAGCCTGCAAAGACAACCACGGAATCCAACAAACCTTTGTTGAAGGATGAAAATGGAAAAGAAGTAGATGTTCACTTGTACAGATCAATGATTGGTTCATTGATGTACCTTACAGCTTCAAGGCCTGATATTATGTTTGCTGTATGTGCCTGTGCAAGATTCCAAGTATATCCCAAAGAATCACATCTCAATGCAGTGAAGAGAATTTTTAGGTATCAAAGGCAACAACCCAAATTGGGCCTTTGGTATCCTAAAGATTCACCTTTTGATTTGGTAGCATACTCAGACAGTGACTATGCTGGAGCTTACTTGGATAGAATGTCTACAACAGGAGGTTGTCAATTTCTTGGAAACAGATTGGTGTCATGGCAATGCAAGAAACAAACAGTGGTTGCAAATTCTTCAACTGAAGCTGAGTATGTTGCTGCTTCAAGTTGTTGTGGACAAGTGCTTTGGATGCAAAATCAACTACTGGATTATGGGTACAATTTCATGAACACCAAAATTCATATTGATAACAACAGCACACTTTGCATAATTAAAAATGTTGTTTTTCATTCTAAAACAAAACATATTGAGATAAGGCATCATTTTATAAGAGATTGTTATGAAAAGAAGTTAATTCAAATTGTTAAGATTCATACCGATAACAATGTTCCTGATCTACTCACTAAACATTTTGATGTGGGGAGGTTTCAATTTTTAATTGCAAACATTGGTATGATCAATCTTTGAAAAACTTATCTCTTTATGTGTTTGTAAAGTTTTGTAAAGAAACTATGCTGCTTGTTAAGTTGTTTTTGTTGCTTCTTAAGAAGCATGTTGTTAGTTGGAATGTACTCTACTGCTATATGTTATTCTATTGCTGAATATCACTAGTACATTTGCAACATATGTTGGTATGTTTTGTGGTTTTTGGACTAACATTTTGCAGGAAAAAGTATAAGTGATGATTGTTGCTGTTTATTCACAAGTCATTTATCATTCATAAAAGTCAAAGATTACAAAACAAAGTGTTTCAACTACAAATCACTTCCCAAGACAACAAAATATTGCTACATCAATAGATAAAATCAAAAGACAACAATCAACAACTACATCAATGCCTAGGGCATGGAAGCCCAATCACCAATTCTCTTTCTTTTGGCAGAGGAGGGTTTGCTTTTCTTGTTCTGGATCCTGGCCTTTACCTTGATGATTGTGGTCTTTCAGGAGTAGCAGGAGGATTGTTCTAAGGCTCATCCTCATATGATGATGTGCAAAGAAAAGGGGAAACAAGTTCCATTAGAGATGGAGGTCTGATTGGAATCCAGGCTGGGTCCTCTGATGATTCTGATTAAGATGGAGATTTGGGGGGAATAACTTCCTTACCCCTTGATGTGCTTGGTGTCTAATTCAAGTTCAATAGATCCTTAAACACTGGAAGATCATGTTTTCTCTTCCGTGCTTGCTCCTTTGTCCTACATCCATCATGGGGAGGACGAAATTGTGGCACATAGGTTGGGAGAGGTGTTTCATCCTCTGATGATGAATCCGAGGAGATGTTGATTATTTCAGGAGTGGATTTCATGATAATTGTGATTCGATTTGGTTGATTGGTGTTTTTGGATGCTATTAGGGTTTGCGTGTGCTAAATTAGGGGAAGATTAGTTCCTTTTTATAGGGATCAAGGCGTTTATTGAGCATTTATTGTTGAAGATTGTTTGACTTTTTGACCAAGCTTGACTTGTCAACTCTGCTACTGGCCAAATCTCTCTGCCGCTAGTTATTTCACTCTGCTGCTAGTTTTGCTGATATCCTGGTTGTGCTGCTATGGTTGAAAGTGTGAGGGTGGATTGTGCAACTTCTCCAATCAAGTTTAAAACCTAATTGACATTCACAATTGGTTTTTACGCGTTCCAAATTGAAGTTCTCTCAAACCCTAACACACTCTTATTCTCAAAGTCACAAATCCCCAATTCCTCAAAACCCTAATTCATGGATTGTACACGTACCTGGGCTGAATATCACAATAATGTTGCTTTACTGGATGAAGAGTTGGTTCCTGAAGGTTTCACGGATATGGCTAAATTCTTGAATGCTACTTCTCTTAGGTATGCATTAACTGTGAATCCTACTATATAAGTTTCCTACATCAAACAGTTTTGGCTTACTGCTAAAGTCAAAACTAGGAATGGGGAAAAATATGTCAAATCCATGGTAGATGGTCAACAAGTGTGTGTAACTGAATCTTCTATAAGAGAAATTCTTCTCTTAGATGATGAAACAGAGACCACGTGTCTTGCTAACTCTGCCATTTTTGAAGGTTTAGATGATTTGGGATATGAGGGCCATCATACCAATTTAAATTTTCAAAAAGGGCTCCTCTGTTCTCAATACAAATTTTTGGTACACAATCTTCTTCATTAATTGAGTTCTAAAACTTCTGGGTGGAATGAGTTTAGTGCTACCATAGCATCTGCTATGATATGCCTAAGCAAAAGACATCCATTTAATTTTTCAAATATGATTTTGAAGGGGATTGCAAAAAGCATCAAAGTGTCTGGTTCTTAGTTACGTTATCCAAGATTTATACAGCTCTTTGTAGAAACACAAATTTCCAAAGTATGAACACATAGAGCCACTTATGATTCTCCAAAGTTGGTTCCAAAAATGTTTACTTTCTTGCTTAAAAATGGAAAAGGATTTTCAGGCACACATAAATCTCTTACACCTTATATGGTGCAAATTGTGCAAAACATTCACGGTGAAGAATTAGGAACTCTCACTGATTCCCATCACACACCCAATTTTACTGTATCTGTCACTCAACCCAAAATACTCTACACCTGTAAGAAAGCCACAAAGAACACTGAGCTACCTCAGGCTGGTGTTAGTATGTCTGTACCAGATGAGGCTGTCCTAGGTGATGAAGGGGACATGTTGGTGAGGGCTGTCACTACTGCTTCTAGCTTAGCAACAGAGCAGGACAGTGATAACATAACTAAGACCCAAACCAAGGCAATATCTAGTGAAGAGGGTTCTGATGAATCTGATTCCAATGATGGTAACCTGATGCGTAGGGATTGCACCAGGCTTAACCTCTCAAGGGATCTCGAGAAGCTTACAACCCCCACCAGGCAGTGTACCTGATCGATGTAGTATAGTATAATGACAAGTACCGGGGGATTGATCGTTCAGCTAGGAATAGTGTCGCTAGGATTAGAAAACCTAAAGACTAGGTCTAGAGATGAGGGATGATTCTTTTTCTATTTTTATATTTTTTTAGAAAGCAAATTAAAATCTCGGGTTTGAAGGATTTGGGCGGAATTAGTTGCTAGTCAACTAACCCAATACTAAAGATGCAATCAAAATAAAATATTAGAAATGAAAATAAACTAAATTAAACTAAAGTTGTGAGCAATATGTGGGAGAAATGTATTTACTTAGATTTCACTACTCCCTAGATATCTTTTACACGTTAATTACTTGTTATAGTTGCGTGGATGACGGATTGTATTCCTTAATACCATTCATGGGGTGGCATACTTACTTCCCCAATCCTATGAGTGCCTACTTCACTCCTATGTCGATCCGGCTAAGAAGCTCCTAACATGGGATCAGTAGAATTTACTCATGCATTAAATACAACCAATAAAACCTAGTACACATCGGTTCATGTTTCCTAAGACGTTCAAGCATGTTGCACAATGGAGATCTGCCAGTTTTCTTAAGCCTAACATTGAAATCATTCATCCAATACAACCATAAACAAGTAATCAACACATAATTAACATCTAGGTTTCATTAGATCCAAGCATGTTGAAATCAAGACAAGCACAAGATATAGACAACCAACACATAGACATATTGATTGAATTAAAGAGAAGACTTATCTCAATAGCACATGAAATGATTCAAGGGGTGAAAACCCTTGAAAATACTGTAAAATACGAGCTAGGGTTCACAAAGTTCGGCCCTATGGTTTCTCCACACAAGTTCCTCTCTAATGAATTAAAAATAGAAAACTATATATAGAGTTTAAAAGGTAACGGCGTCAAGAACAAATGTCTGACGCCGTCATCTCGCCGCCAAATAGTTCCTCGGACTGCCAAGATCTGGGTATAACGCCGTCATGTAGTCTCCTTATGCAGGCCGTCACAAAATTAACTCTTGACGCCCTTCTTGTGACGCCGTCAGATTTGCACTGGGTCGTCACCACTTTTACTCTTGACGCCGTCATGGTTTTCCTCTTGATGCCGTCAGGTACTGTTCTCAGAATGGAAAATTAAGTCTTTGGCGTTTTCTTCACTTTTATGCTCCAAAAACGTCTGAATTGCTTCCTTTTCCAGATTTCACTCCCAAAGTACCTAAAATCCCAAAAGGAACGATTTAGGGTAATATTTGATCAAATAAATTCAATTCCGGGCTTAAATGACCCCGTAAAAGTGGTTCATTTTTTGCCTCATCATATACCCTTACACTTGAGATTTGCTTGTCCTCAAGCAAATGCGCTTTTATTCTAATCAAAATACAAGTTAGGGGTCATTTGACACTAATATAAAAGTAATTACAACAAATAATCGTTCCACTAAAGACCAAAGACAAGCACGGAGGTCATATACTAGCACCTCACAAATAGTGTTTAGATACTCACATCTCTCGGGTGTAATAAAGTATAAATTACAATATGGAAACGGAAAATATCTCTCACTACCTGTCATAGCAAAATAGATTACCATAGGCTTGGGAAAGGATCAAACCTCCACCACATGGCGTAAGCACCTAGGATAAACTATCAAAGAGGTCTTTTAAAGAGTTGTAACGTTAGGTGTAGGGATATGAAATACACGGTTTTGTTGGATATAGGCAGTCTTTACTGGTGGCGAGTTAACAATCTTGGTTAATTACATGTACAATATGGCGTTGCTAAGCCAAGACTAGACTCGACTTAAGCTAATAAAGGAAAAATAACAAAAACATAAAATGAACATAGAATAAAAAGGGATGGTAGTCCGTATGTTTTTCTTTTTTCTTTTTCAATTTTTTTTTATTTATTTTTTATTTTTGCATACACTCTTACCCTACCATCCAAAATACTACATCTTAGGGAATGAAAATTCCCCTTAAACTTGAATTTTTACATACTTTACAATAAACTAATCTAATGACTCGAATTAAGAAAATCAAAACACTTGGAGTACTTTTAAGATTAACGTACATATGGGGGTAATAAATGATGTTCTTCCTCATTACTCCATAAAATTAGTACTTTACCCATGAGTCCCAATCGTCCCAAAACAATATGTACAAGGATATGACTCGACTTAGCAACCATGTAATCAATTAGATAATTAACTTAGGGTTTAACAAATAACAATAATGCACTAAAGATGAGTGCATACACAGAAGGCTAAGGCGATTTGGGTGTACATTTAAGTGGGGTGTAACAAATTCTTCCTTTAAGTAAGATGCTTAAAGTGAGAAACGAAAAGATAGGCTCGGAGGGGTGTACTAGGGGTTTCGTGTACTAAAAATGAGTACAACGCTAAGGTGTGGGAAAAATTAGTTGACTTAACTAGCCAAGTAATATGACTTAAATGGTCAAGTAATTATGATACGGGTTTAACAGAAGGGTGATCCTAATGCCTCTTATCATGTAGTAAATCCTACTACACGAATGTAGTCTCACTAGCGGTCTCGAGATGCATCACTAACGCAAGTTCTAGAATCTAAATGCTACCGGTACACTCATAAGCACTAATAGTAAATGCTTTTCCTATCAAATCTAAAGGCGAACCTCACATATTTAGGTGGAAATTTTTTCTGAATGATACGGTTATGTGTTAGTCATACAATCTCCTATCCATAAGACTCTTGCTAAGGCTAAAGTTTCACTCCTAAATGTTGTAAAAAATTTTAAATTTGGCGCTAAAATTGCACTAACAAGTATTTCTCATAGTTTTATTACACATCTACCATCAAACAAACAAACTCAAGCGAAAGTGTATCTGTAAGGTATCATCATTTTACCCTCCCCTTACACTTAAGATGAACATTGTCCCCAATGTTCAAGTAAAGAATGTAAAAGTTAAATAAGTAAAAAGAATGAAATCAAATACTCCCCTGATTCGCTCGTTATGGATAATAAGGTGGCCAGGTTAGATCTTCCTCCAAGAAAATGAACAATCAAATCTTCCCTTCCAGAAAAATAAATCATCTTCTTGTCATACATAACCTGTAAATCATGAGAAAACAGACAAGGCAACCTCGCATAAAATCGGCGGCAATCTACATATGTTACTAAATCCTAGAAAACAAAATAAGATATAATGCTTGTGGAATGATGTTTGCAGATTTCCTGGAGATTATAAAACTAATAATTCAATAAAAACTTTAAGACTCCGTTAGAAAAACAAAACTGGTAAAATCTCCAGATTTTTACACGTGCGCCGTGAAGAGTAAACTCGTGACGCCGTCAGAAGTGACCTGCAGAAATTCTTATGTTAAGTTTCCGGAAAATTTCTGGAAAAACTTGGTCTTACTTCCTGGAAAATCTTGCAAAACATCATTATGACTCGATACAAGCATTTGACACTAACAAATACGAATATACATGTTCATTTAATATTGTGGAGAATCATGATCGGTTTGTTTCTTAAAAACATATTTGGGGTTTCCCCTTGGGTGAAGTTAAGACTAGGCCAAACAACAAAGTAAAGTATTTCCACTATTTAGTTTTGAAACATGATCTACCAAAAATAAAAATAAAGCATGCATACGGAAGCAAATAACAAACAAACAAAAATAAAAATCACACACAATCATAGGTTGCCTCCCAAGAAGCGCTTTTCTTTATTTACGAGTCTTGTAGCTAGACTCAAGGTCATGGGTTACTACGTGATACGGGTGAGTTCCTCATTGAGGACATCTTTTAGCTTCCTATCGGTTTTCTTAGTGCGGTATGACCTTTCAAACTTTTCTCCATCCGGATCATACAAAGTCATCTTCATATGTCATGATCCGTCACCTTCTTTAGGTGGCTTGTCCACCTCCATTTACACTTGTTTCCCTCTCTTTTCCACTTATTCATCTCTATATTAATAGGCATTACGCTTAAGAACTCAATCATCTTCCTAAAGACTAAGGGGTCCTCAAAAGGATCTAGCTCTTCATCTCTAGCTATGAGTTGTTCCACCGAATGTGTCTTTTCGATGAAATCTTTTTCTAGATAGAATGGGCGTTGATGTCCTATAAAGTTCCTTTCTATCCAAGGTCCATATCTAGACAGTATCCTATTCATCTCTACCCAATGTGGTGTCGGTTCATCATCACAATCATAGCTATGTTTCTTAACATCGTATACCGACCAAGTGTCGCCTTCACCTACCGCTATCTTAGACTCCTTACAATTTATCATGGCGCTAGCGGTTGCTAAAAATCCTCTTCCTACCAATAATGGGCATGTAGTGTCACTAACCATGTCTAGGACGTGAAAATCCGCTAAGATAGTTAACTTTCCTACGTGAACAACTACATCCTTAATCATTCCAACCGGGTGGGCAATACTTCCATCCGCTAGACCTATCAATACCTCCGTCTCCTCTAACTTTCCTAGTTTAAGAGTGGCGAAAAGGGATAAGGGAATCAAGTTGAGGCTTGACCCTAAATCAGCTAGTGTGTCGAAAGCTTCGGATCTTCCTGTCTTACAAGGCAAAACAAATATACCCAGATCATCAAGCTTTTTAGGAAACTTGTTTTGAACGAAGGCGGTCCCATTTTTACCTAGTTTAAACTTTTCATACTTTTCTAGAAGGGAACTATAGTAGGGAGCACGGGTTAAGACATCAATGACGGGGCGTTCAAGGTGAAGTTCCTAGAATTCATCGTCAAGGTCTTGCGTAGGAGGTGTTTCAACTATGCTTTTGACCGGTTTTATATCGGATGTTTTATTCGATTGGTCCTTTTGAAGAATTTGGTTTTGTTTGAAACACGTGATCATAGATTTAACCGAGTAGTATTGTGGACAAGAAGTGGGTGACGAAACTGATGATATGGAATTAACGTTTAGTTTCAGGTTCTTGACCGTGTCGCTCGGGAGTGCTCCCATTTCTCGGTCATTGAGAACTTTCAACAATGCGTCAATTTTGGTGGTCATCTCGCTTTGCTTTTGTTTGAAATCGGCTTCAAACATAGATATGCGAGCTTCTTGAGATGCCATAAACTTGGACATCAATCCTTCAAGATTGTTGGTACTACCATAGTTGTTAGAAGGATTGTTGTTGAAAGTACGGTTGGAGGGTGGACCGTTTGGTTGGTAACGATTAGGCGGATTGGAAGAATTGGCTTGATTTTGTTTCCACCTAAGGTTTGGGTGATTTTTCCGAGAGGGGTTGTATGAATCACCGTAAGGGTTTGGCTCGGGTTTGAAAGTGTACCACTTATCTCCCGCTTCATCGGTACGCGAGGATGCGTAGTCCGCAAAAGCTGTTCCGGGGAGTTCCACATAATCACGAGTCTCATGGGGACCACTACATAATTCACATGAAGAAGTGATTTTGTTCACTTGGCTTGAAGGCTTAGGAGCTTCGTAATATTTCATGAGAAACTTGACTTGGTCCTCAAGTTCCATGATCCTTCGGTCGGGAGTGCTAGAGTTGTTCGAAGGCAAAGATATTGCCTTGACCGTTTTGTTCAAATCACGGGGATCATTCCAACTTTCGTTGTCATAGAGAGCAAGATCTACAATGAGTTCCCATGATTGTTCCGCACTTAGATCACGTAGCATACCACCGGCTGATTGGTCAATGGCTCGCCTTGTGGAGAGATCGATATGGTCATAAAAGATTTGGACTTGGAGCCAAAGATCTATGCCATGATGAGGTACTTTTTGGAGTATGTCCTTGAATCGAGTCCATGCTTCGTAGACGGGTTGTCTCTCTAGTTGCAACATCTAGGTCTATGGAATCTACGATTTTAAGGAAGTCCTTGAGATGTTGATTAGGATCTTCGGAACGAAGTCCATGGAATGCACATCCGCTTTGCACCAACCGGATGGTGTCGGATCGCAAGGGGGTCACATTGGCTCCGGTGAGCTCAATAGTGTTTCGATAGCCTTGGTGGCTAGGTCGGGAATACTCTCCTAAGGTTCGGGGCCTAAGAGGTTCTAGTGGTGGGTTTTGTTGCGGTGGGATGACGGGTTCAAAGATGTTCCCATCGTCCATGATGTCGGGTGGTGAAGAGTTACGAACAAAAACACGAAGAAATAAGATAGACTAAAGAGAACCTAAAAATTAAAAATAAAATCTTACTAGAAAGGAATCTAGCAAGTAGACCTAGTAAAAAGAGATTCTAACCTAGACAATAACTATTCCCCGGGCTGCAGCGCCAAAAACTTGATGGGTAGGGATTGCACCAGGCTTTACCTCTCAAGGGATCTCGAGAAGCTTACAACCCCCACCAGGCAGTGTACCTGATCGATGTAGTATAGTATAATGACAAGTACCGAGGGATTGATCGTTTAGCTAGGAATAGTGTCGCTAGGATTAGAAAACCTAAAGACTAGGTCTAGAGATGAGGGATGATTCTTTTTGTATTTTTATATTTTTTTAGAAAGCAAATTAAAATCTTGGGTTTGAAGGATTTGGGCGGAATTAGTTGCTAGTCAACTAACCCAATACTAAAGATGCAATCAAAATAAAATATTAGAAATGAAAATAAACTAAATTAAACTAAAGTTGTGAGCAATATGTGGGAGAAATGTATTTACTTAGATTTCACTACTCCCTAGATATCTTTTACACGTTAATTACTTGTTATAGTTGCGTGGATGATGGATTGTATACCTTAATACCATTCATGGGGTGGCGTACTTACTTCCCCAGTCCTATGAGTGCCTACTTCACTCCTATGTCGAGCCGGCTAAGAAGCTCCTAACATGGGATCATTAGAATTTACTCATGCATTAAATACAACCAATAAAACCTAGTACACATCGGTTCATGTTTCCCTAAGACGTTCAAGCATGTTACACAATGGAGATCTGCCAGTTTTCTTAAGCCTAACATTGAAATCATTCATCCAATACAACCATAAACAAGTAATCAACACATAATTAACATCTAGGTTTCATTAGATCCAAGCAAACACAAGATAGATCTAGCCTAGCATGTTGAAATCAAGACAAGCACAAGATATAGACAACCAACACATAGACATATTGATTGAATTAAAGAGAAGACTTATCTCAATAGCACATGAAAGGATTCAAGGGGTGAAAACCCGTGAAAATACTGTAAAATACGAGCTATGGTTCACAAAGTTCGGCCCTAGGGTTTCTTCACACAACTTCCTCTCTAATGAATGAAAAATAGAAAACTATATATAGAGTTTAGAAGGTGACGACGTCAAGAACAAATGTCTGACGCCGTTATCTCGCCGCCAAATAGTTCCTCGGACTGCCTAGATCTGGGTCTGACGCCGTCATGTAGTCTCCTTATGCAGGCCGTCACAAAATTAACTCTTGACGCCCTTCTTGTGACGCCGTCAGGTTTGCACTGGGTCGCACCACTTTTACTCTTGACGCCGTCATGGTTTTCCTCTTGACGCCGTTAGGTACTGTTCTCAGCATGGAAAATTAAGTCTTTGGCGTTTTCTTCACTTTTATGCTCCAAAAACGTCCGAATTGCTTCCTTTTCCAGATTTCACTCCCAAAGTACCTAAAATCACAAAAGGAACAATTTAGGGTAATATTTGATCAAATAAATTCAATTCCGGGCTTAAATGACCCCCTAAAAGTTGTTCATTTGTTGCCTCAATTATCAAACTAGGTTTGATGTTGGGTTAAGTCCCAAGATTCACCTCTCGGACCAGGTAACACAGGTCGAAGTGATGAGGACAGATCAGTGACACATGAATTGATGGATAATACTGTACAAAATGACAATGTCAATCATTCACCTCTCGGACCAGGTTACATAGGTCGAAGTGATGAGACTAGTATGCAACTTATTCAGAAATTGATGGTTACTTATACCAAATTTGGAGCTTAAATGTGATACATTAGAGGAGAAGGTTCTTGGTCTTTCTACCATTTCTAATGCTCAAGCTAGAAAGATCAAAAGATTGCAAAGGAAGATCAAGAACTAAAGAAAATCAAGATCTTCAACCTCCTTCAAAAGATTAAAGAAAGTGGGCACTTCACAAGTTGTTAGTTCTCCTGAACACTCTGTTCCTTTAGAATAGGATGCTTCCAAACAGGGGAGGAATGAGGAGCAGGATGATGTATTAGGTTCAGTGGAGGCAAATTTGATGAAGGTTGATGGTGCTTAAGATGTGGATATTGGAATGGTTTCAGGGGAGGTTCCAATAACTATTGATATGGAGGTGGAAAGTCCTCAAGATATGGATGGTTTTGTGATTGCTGATAAGCAGGGTAATGAGGTTGTAATGGAAGAATTGGCTACTGCTCAAGAAAAAGTGGTGGAGAAACTCAAGACTTTGGGGCCTGAGCAATTAGTAAAGGCAACAAGACTTTGGGGCCTGCTAATGCACAAGGTTCTACTGCTGGATCTAGTGACAAAGCTGCTGCTGAGGTAATGGTATTGCTAAGTAAGAAGACAACAGATGTTCTATCCAAATCACCTTCACAACAAACATCACAGCAAATTCAACCACTACCACAACAATCAACAACCACAATCACATCATCATTACCAAGAATACCTCAGAAAGGATTAGTAATCAGAGAACCTGTTGCTCAACAAAAGAAGATTGCTTCAGCATCTCCTACTGATAAAGGAAAGGGCAAGCTAGTTGAAGATTCAAAGATAATGTTTAAGGGGATTGATTACTCTCAGGTTCCTTTTCATTTTTGGCCTAAAGAACTGCAAATTGAACATGATGCAGTTGTTGCAATAAAAGAACAAGAGTTGATTGATATGGAAGAGCAACAGTTGATTCAAGAAGAAAAGGAAAAGGTTGAAAAAGAAACTGAAGATTTGAAGAGGTATGAGGAGTGGGTTGAGGAAAAGATAAGAATGGATGCTGATATAGAACTCTCCAAGTTAGTTAAACTTGAAGAACAAGAAGTTCCACAATTTGATGTTCAAGCTTGGATGAAAGAGTTTACAGCAAAGAAAAGAAAAGAGGATGTTGCTGCTAGAAGAAAGAAGAAAATTCTCAGGGGACCAACTCCACTTCAACAAAGAAGAGAGCAAGAGAGATACATAAAGAATATGAAGGGCTGGAAATTGGTACAGTTGAAACCTAAGTCTGATCAAGAGGTGTTTAATTTGTATCAACAAGCTAGAAAAGAAATGGATACCTTCTATCCTATGGGTTGTGCAGAAGATCTAGAACACTTTGCTCAAATGAACAAGAAGTTGGTACCTGACAAAGTTGCTGAGGCAGAGCATGTACAGGCGACATAAGTTAAAATTCCTCCTAGCCAAAGTGTTAAAAGAAAAAGTGTTGGTCACAAGAACTTTGCTAGGAAGAAGAAAAAGATCTCTGATGAAAGCAGTAGAGATGTGGATAAAGCAGAAGAAGTTGAAAAAGAGCAAACTCTGGCTGTTTGGTCTGAATTAGAAGAACCAGAGGTTATCAAAGAAAAGCCTTTAGCTGCAAAACATCCTATCATCTCATATACTTTCAAGATAAGAGGTGGAAGTGAAGGATATTGGGAATTCATGAGATCAAATCATGAAGTTCAAGGCTTTAAGGAAATTTCACAGATATTTAATAAGATGGATAGGGATGATATGATTGCTATATGGGGATTATATAAAGAAAAGTATGATGGAAAGAAGATGGATACTGTTCTTGATATTAATCTTGCATTTGAAAGTGTATTGTATCGCATCTTGAAGAATATGTTTGATCCTCAACCTGGTGATAGTGAATGGAAAGAGATTGGATGCAACAAGGTACATAAATGGTTTTTGTATCAATCTTATGGGGTTCATGAATTAAGAACTGGTGCAGTTACTTTGTTTTTGTTGGTAGAGAAAGACTATCCTAGTCTAAATAAGTGTCCTAAGATACTTAGGCAGATGGTTAGACATGGATTTCTCAAGTGTCAACAACAGCATATGTTTGACAATCAAGCTTACAAATTAATACAGAAGTATGAAAAGATCTTGGATCCAACTATTTGAAGAAGCTTTCAAAGAAATTAGAAGATGTAAGTGTTTGGAAGCATCCTCCTGGTGTTTAATTGAGCTTTGAAGAAACTTAATTATTTAGAAATAAATATTATGTTTAGGGGAGGATTGTTGGGTTTTGGATTCTGCTGCTGAAGAGTCAAACTGCTGCTAAGATGAAAACTGCTGCTAAGGTTAATGATTCTACTGCTATACATTCAAAGTGCTGCTATGGGAAAGTACTGCTGGTGAATCTACTGCTGAAGAGATATGCATGTACATGAGTGGATAATTATAGAATAGATTATGTGTATATTTTATACATCTAGAATATTCTTATCTTGTGTAGAAAGGTATTGTAAACCTAGTAGGACTCCTTGGCCTATAAAAGGAGGATCCTAGGGTTAGATTAAGGACGTATTGTTTAGTTTTCATTTACACTTCAAGGTTGTAAAACCATAGCATTGTCGAGTGCTCGTATTATTAATATATTGAAGTGTTGATAGTGAATTATTATTCTTCTTAAGTTAAGTTTTAATATTGCGCGTTTTAGCTTAAGTGTTAACTCAAGGCAACTTCTATATAAGATCATTTTCTCAACTGGGATCAACATAATGGAAAAAGAAAACTAGAGGGACCATAAGTGTAAAATCAGGTATTAATACCCCTAACCCTAACCCTTTCACCCTCATAATTTCATCTCCCCACACCCTCTCTTCTCCCTCTTGTCGCTGCCCCACCTGCAACTCTAGTAACCTCACTACCGCTGGTCACCACCATACACCGCCACCACCAAAACACTCTCCACACCCTTCTCCTTCGAGTGTTGTACCACACCCGCCCCAAAAAGAAAACACCCCACCAGTTTTCTTGATTTACCGCCGTGTACACAGCACCACACCACCACACCACCACTCACTTCTTGTTCTTATTGGATTTAAAGGTGAGAAATGCATTTTTACGTGTCGGGTTTGACAAATCCGAGTCAAACCCGGTTTAAATCGTTGATTTGGGATTGGATTTACAAGATTTAAAAGGGTTTTGTTGTATCCTTGTGGTGTCGACTCACAACAAATTTTGTGCTCGGTTTTGATTTGTGGAGATCGATTGGGTTGATGTTTGTGGCTCGGTGGAGCTAGGCCGAGACCCTCATGGTCTCGGTGTCGTGATTATTGGCTTGTTTGAGCTTAACGTGACCTCAAGGGTCTGTTTGGTTGTGGTCTTGGCTCGTTGGAGCTTAACGCGATCTCAAGGGTTCGTTTAGTTGTTGTTTTGGGCTCGGATGAGCGTCCGTTTGGTATGGTTTGGTGCTCGGGTTGAGCCTAACCGAGACCCTCTTGCTCTCGGGGTTGGGTCTTGTGACTCGCAAAGTGAACCGAGACCCAAGTGGGTTATCCAGCTCGTGTTTGGCTCAATGTTTTGACCCGATTATTATTACTATTGTGGATCTACTTGTTGTTGTGATGTTATTGTTGTTGTTGTTGTGTTTACTTTTCGGCCGAGAGGTGTAGAAAAGCCGAGACATGGTGGTCTCGGCAATGGACTTTTATATTTTGTGAAGTTGTTGTCAAGGAATAATTTGGGACCGATTGTGAGACGGTCATTTAGTTTGACGGAAATAGGTTAGTCGAGTGCCGTAGTCGGACCCTATTGTTGTAGTTTGTGATATGGGATGAATGACGAAGTTGTGGTATTGACGATATTGCTTTGGACTCATGGTTGTGCAAGTTGGAGTCATGTTGACTTTCTAGTCAATAGTTGACTTCGGCAAAGGCCTTAACATTTGGATTTGGACAATGAGCCGAGAGTGATGACTCGGATATGTGACTCATCTTTTATAACTCGATACAAATTATAATTAAACAAACAAATAAAAACTCGTAATAACTTATATTATCGATATAAACATTTATATAAATATATAAATGTGTAAACGTATATATATTTACATAAGTGCGTATATAATAAATAGGTGATCACGAGTAATAAAAATAATGAGGTTGACGATATGTATTAGACTATGAAAATAGTATAATAAATGTCGGGAACTTTATTATAATTAAACTATTATAAATAGAAATAAAAATATAACGTGAAATGTCTTACGAAATAAAATAAACTTTTGGGAAATAAAACGAAAACTTACGAGTTATATGAGATTGAGAGCACTTGAATCCAAGTGGGCCATTTTATTAATTGTTGACTTTTGGCTTTATCACGGATGTGTGACATTAATAGATTCGTTTCATATAACTATATAACTTATTTAATCGACGGATTAAATGGGACCTATTTAGTTATATAAAAAGGGTTTATTAACGGGTATTGTATCCTACGATGCCTTTAGGCTGTGGTAGGAGTACGGGATAATAAGCTACTAAATATCTTGTGAGGTTTACCAAATAGACGAATTTGGTAAGTTTGACGATATATTTAGGAAACTTATTAAACTTTAAAACATACCATATAGAAATCTACGTGCTATGTGATTTAGGATTTGGTATGATCTTGGAATAATATATAAAGTAAATAAGTTGTAGAGGAATAGCGAGTTGACGGACTTGGTAAACTTCGTTGATTTATTTAAATAATATATTAGGCTAATATCAGACCTGTAGATTGTTATTATTATTATTTCCGTTGATGTGTTTCCTGGCTTGTGTTGAGTCGACCTTCCACCCACGACGCCGTCACTAATACCTTGTGACGCCGTCAAAGGCAATTTCCAGCATGCTTTTGAGACTTTGTCGTTTTCTTCACTTTTTCGCTCCAAAAAAGTCCAAAATGCTTCCTTTTGTAAAATTCCTCTCAAAAGTACCTAAAATGACAAAAGGAACGATTTAGGGCAATATTTAATCAAATAATCTCGACTTTGGCCTTAAATGACCACCCAAGAGCGGTACACTTTCGCTTCATCAAATACCCTTACACTTGAGATTTGCTTGTCCTCAAGCAAATGCGCTTTTATTCTAATCAAAATACTAGTTAGGGGTCATTTAACACTAAGATAAAAGTAATTACAACAAATAATCATTCCACTTTAACCAAAAATAAGCACGGAAATTATAGACTAGCACCTCACAAATAGTGTGACATCTCTCGGGTGTAAAAAAGTATATATCATAATATGGAAATGGAAAACATCTCTCACTACCTGTCATAGCAAATAGATTACCATAGGCTTGGGAAAGGATCAAACCTCCACCACTTTGGGTAAGCACCTAGGATAAACTATCAAAGAGGTCTTTTAAAGGGTTATAACGTTAGGTGTAGGTACAGGATAAACACCGTTTCGTTGGATAAAGGCAATATTTACTGGTGGCGAGTTAATAATCTTGGTTAATTACATGTATAATATGGTGTTGCTAAACCAAGACTCGACTCGAATTAAGCTAATCATAAACTAATCAAAAACATAAAACAAACATAGAATGAAACGGGATGGTAGTCCGTATATTTTTTTCTTTTTCTTGATTTTTTCGATTTTTATTTTACCCTACCATCCAAAATAATACATCATAGGGAATTTGCATTCCCCTTACACTTGAACTTTTACATACTTTACAATCAACTATTCTAATGACTCGAATTAAGATAATCAAAACTCTTGGAGTACTTTTTAAGATTAACGCACATATGGGGGTAATATATGATGTTCTTCCCCATTACTCCATAACACAAGTACTTTACCCATGAGTCCCAATCGTCCCAAAACAATATGTACAAGATATGACTCGACTTAGCAACCATGTAATCAATTAGACAATTAACTAAGGGTTTAAACAAATAACAATAATGCACTAAAGATGAGTGCATACACGGAAGGCTAAGGCGATTTGGTTGTACATTTAGGGTGGGTTGTAAACAAATTCTTCCTTTAAGTAAAATGCTTAAAGTTAGAAATAAAAAGATAGGCTCGGAGGGGTGTACTAGGGGTATCGTTTACTAGAAATGAGTACATCGCAAAAGTGTGGGAAAATTAATTGACTTTACTAGTCACGTAATTATGACTTTATTGGTCAAGTAATTATGATATGGGTTTAACCCAAGGGTTATCCTAATGCCTCTTATCATGTAGTAAATCTTAACTACACGAATGTAGTCTCACTAGCGGTCACGGGATGCATCACTAATGCAAGTTCTAGAATCTAAGTACTACCGGTACACTCATAAGCACTAATAATAAATGCTTTTCCAAACAAATCTAAAGGCGAACCTCAAACAAATCTATCCATGAGACGCTCATTAAGGCTAAAGCTTCACTCCTAAATGTTGTAAAAAAATTTAAATTTGGCGCTAAAATTGCACTAACAAGTATTTCTCTTAGTTTTATTACACACCTACTATTGAACAAACAAACTCAAGCGTAATTGTATCCTCTAAAGTATCATCATTTACCCTCCACTTACACTTAGGCTGAACATTGTCCCCAATGTTCAATAAAAATATGTAAAAGTAAATAAGGTAAAAGGATGAAACAAATACTCCCCTGATTCGTTCGGTGTGGATAAATCGTTAACATGGTTAAATCCTCCTCCAAGAGAATGAATGTTGAAAGCTTCCCTTCCGAAATAATAAATCATCTTCTTGTCCAATATAACCTGTTAAACCTGAGAAAACAATCATGGCAACCTCGCGTAAAATTGGCGGCAATCTATATATATAAGGATATAATGCTTGTCGAATGAATGTTTGCAGATTTCCTGGAATTTATAAAACTAAAGAATTAACAAAAACTTTAAGACTCCATTAGAAAAACAAAACTTGTAAAATTTCCAAAATTTTACACCTGACGCCGTCAGGTGTTAATCTTGACATCGTCTGAGTGTTCTGACAGAAATCTCATGTTAAGTTTCTAGAAAATTTCTGGAAAAACTTATGCCTTAATTCCTGGAATTTCCAGCAAAACATCATTATGACTCGATACAAGCATTTGACTCAAACAAATACTAATATACATGTTCATTTAATATTGTTGTGGTTCATGTCCAGTTTCCGTTCTTAAAAACAAATTTAGGTTTCCCATACACTAAAATTTTGCGAAATACCTTTCATGAAGTTAAGACAAACAACAAAGTAAAGCATTTTCATAATTTAGTATGAAACATGAGCCACAAACAATAAAAATAAAGCATGTATACGGAAACAAATAAAATCAAACAATCAAACAATCAAACAAATAAAACATGGGTTGCCTCCTAAGAAATGCTTTTCTTTATTTACGAGTCTTGTAGCTAGACTCAAGGTCATGGGCTATCCTATATGTGTGAGCTCCTCGTCGAGAACATCTTTGGGATCAAACTAAGGTTTCAATTTCCTATCGGTTTTCTTGGTACGGTATGACTTCTCAAACTTTTCTCCATCCGGATCATACATAATCATCTTCATATGTCATGATCCGTCACCTTCCCTAGGTGGCTTGTCCCAATTCCATTTACATTTATCCCCTTCCCTTTTCCACTTGTTCATTCCTAAATTGATAGGCATCACTCCTAGGAATTCAATCATTTTCCTAAAGACTATGGGATCCTCAAAAGGGTTTAGTTCTTCATCCCTAGATATGAGTTGTTCCACCGAATGTGTTTTGTTTAAAAACTCCTCTTCTAAGTAAAATGGGCGTTGAGGTCCTATGAAGTCTCCATTAACCCAAGGTCCATACCTAGATGGTCTCCTATTCACATCTACGCAATTAGGTGTTGGTTTCTCATTAGTATCATAGGCATGTTTCTTAACATCATAGACCGACCAAGTTTCTCCTTCTCCTACTGCTATCTTAGACTCCTTACAATCAATCATCGCACTTACGGTAGCTAAGAATCCTCTTCCTATTAATAACGGGCATGTAGTGTCACTAACCATATCAAGGACGTGGAAGTCGGCTAACATTGTCAATCTTCCTATATGCACTAACACGTCCTTCACTATCCCAACCGGATATGCTACACTTCCATCCTTGAGTCCTATGATTACCTCTGTTTCATCTAACTTTCCTGGCTTAAGAGTGGTGTATAGAGATAATGGAAGCAAATTTAGGCTTGACCCAAGATCGGCTAGTGTGTCAAAAGCCTCAGAATTTCCAATCTTACAAGGTAACACGAATATGCCCGGGTCATCTAATTTCTTAGGCAACTTATTTTGAATGAAGGCGGTCCCATTCTTACCCAACTTAAGTTTCTCTACATATTTTTCTAAAAGGGCATTGTAATATGGAGCACGGGCTAAGACATCAATGACGGGACGCTCAAGGTGAAGTTCCTTGAATTCTTCACCAAGGTCTTGTGTAGGAAGTGTTTCAACTATGCTATTGACCGAATTAATGATGGGCGTTACATTCAATTGGTTCTTTTGAAAGATTTAGGTTTGTTTGAAACACATGTTCATGACATTGACCGAATAGTATTGTGGACAAGAAGTGGGAGACGAAACATATGATATAGCATTAATGTTTAGTTTTGGATTCTTGACCGTGTTGCTCGGGAGTGCTCCCACTTCTCGGTCATTGAGAACTTTCAACAATGTGTCAATCTTATTGGTCATCTCACTTTGCTTTTGTTTAAAATCGGCTTCAAACTTGGCTAAACGAGTTTTTTGAGATGCCATAAATTTGGACATCAATCCCTTAAGATTATTGGTACTACCATAGTTGTTTGAAGGATTGTTGTGGAAAGTACGATTAGAGGGTGGACCGTTTGGTTGGAATCGATTAGGTGGAGTGGAAGAAATGTTTTGGGGCAAGCTTGGGTTTTGTTTCCACCTAAGGTTCGAGTGATTTTTCCAAGAGGGGTTGTATGAGTCACCGTAAGGATTTTTCTCGGGTTTGAAAGTGTACCACTTGTCTCCTGCTCCGTCGGTACGCGAGGATGCGTAGTCCGCGAAAGCTTGTTCGAGGAGTTCCATGCAATCACGAGTGTCGTGGGGACCACTACATAATTCGCACGAAGAAGTAATTTTGTTCACTTGGATTGAAGGTTTAGGAGCTTCGTAGGATTTCATGAGAAACTTGACTTGTTCTTCAAGTTCCATGATCCTATGGTCGGGAGTGCTTGAATTGTTCGAAGGCAAAGATATTGCCTTGACTGTTTTGTTCAAATCACGGGGATCATTCCAACATTCATTGTCATAGAGAGCAAGATCTTTTATGAGTTCCCATGATTCTTCCGCACTTAGATCACGAAGCTTGCCACCGGCCGATTGATCAATGGTTCGCCTTGTGGAGAGATCGACATGGTCATAGAAAATTTGGACTTTTTGGAGTAACTCCTTGAAACGAGTCCATGCTTCATAGAGAGTTTCACCTTGACGTTCTTGGAACATCAAGATGTCATTTCTAAGCTTAGTAGTTCTCCCCGGTGGGAAAAATTGAGCAAGGAAACGAGTTGTGAGATCATCCCAAGAGGTGATGGATCCCGCGGGTAAACGCTCAAGCCATTGACTAGCTTGGTCATGTAGAGAGAATTGGAAGAGACGTAATCGGGTCGTTTCTCGAGTTACAACATCAAGGTCTATGGAATCTACAATTTTGAGGAAATCCTTGAGATGTTGATTAGGATCTTCTGAACGAAGTCCATGGAATGCACATCTGCTTTGCACCAACCGGATGGTGTCGGATCGCAAGGGGGATACATTGGCTTCTTGAGTGAGCTCAATGGTGTTTCGATAGCCTTGGTGGCTAGGACGGGAGTACTCTCCTAAGGTTCGGGGTCTAGGAGGTTGGTTTGCTATCGGTGTGTTTTATGGGTGGCTTTGTTGTGGTGGGTTGATGGGATCAAAGAGATTACCACCTTCCATGATGGTGGATGTCAAAGGTTACAAACAAAAAATGAAGAAATAAGATAGACTAAAGAAACTTATAAAAATAAAATAAAAATCTTACTAGAAAGGAATCTAGCAAGTAGACTTAATAAAAAGAGATTCTAACCTAGACAATAACTATTTCCCCGGGCTGCGGCGCCAAAAACTTGATGCATGGAATTGCGCCCTCGCAAAAGGTTTTACCCCTCAAGGGATCTTGAGAAGCTTGCAATCCCCACCAGGCAGTGTACTTGTTCGTTATAGTATAGTATAGTGACAAGTACTGGGGGATTGACCGTTCAACTCTTGGAATAGTGTTCGCTAGGGTTAAAATTCTACTAAACTAGGTCTAAGGGTGAGGGATGATTCTTTTTGTATTTTTATATTTAAATCAAAGCAAGTAAAATCTCGGGTTTTGAAGGAGTGGGCAGAATTAGTTGCTAGTCAACTAACCCAATTAACTAAAGGTGCAATCAAAATAAAATAAAATAAACTTAAACTAAATTGTGGTGTAAACAATAATGAGAGAAAGTGTGTTTACTTAGATTTCATTACTCCCTAGATATCTTTTACCAGTTAATTAGCTTCTTACAATTGCATGGATGACGGGTTATATTCCTTAATACTAGTCGTTGGGCCGTGTACGATCTTCCCTAACTCTATTGGCTTTCTACTTCATTCTAGGTCGAGATGACTTCTAGCTCCTAATGTAGTATCACTAGCAGTTGCCTACGCATTAAATACAACCAATAAATCGTAGTACACCTCCGATCATGTTTCTTAAGACGTTCATGCAAGTTACCAATGGGAAGTCTGCCATTTTTCTTAAGCCTAACATCGAATTCATTCATCCACAACAGTTATAAACAAACCATCAACCAATAATTAACATCTAGGTTTCATTACCTCTAAGCAAACATGAAAGAAACCTAGGCTAGCATGTTAAAGAGAAGACAAGCGTAAGATATAATCAAACAACACGTAGACATATTGAATGATTTAATAAAGTACTTATCTTCAATTGAACATGGAAGAAACAAAGGGTTGAAACCCTTTAAAAAGTTGGAAAATTCGTCTAGGGTTTTATTCTCTCAAAGTTGCACACAATGAATGAAAACTAGAAAACTATATATAGATTTTACAATCTGACGGCGTCAAGAGTTAAGTTTGACGCCGTCAACTCGCCACCAAATTAAACTCGTATTGCCTAGATCAACTTCTGACGCCGCCACTCTATATGGGTTCTGGGCCGTCACTCTTTACAATTACTCTTGATGGCCTTGGAATATTTGTCCATGACGCCGTCAGACCCCCTTCACAAAACATTCTGGCGCGTCACGTGTATTTAATTTATCCACCCTTTTGTCAACTCATGACGCCGTCACTAATACCTTGTGACGCCGACAAAGGCAATTTCCAACATGCTTTTGAGACTTTGTCGTTTTCTGCACTTTTTCGCTCAAAAAACGTCCAAAATGCTTCCTTTTGTAAAATTCCTCTCAAAAGTACATAAAATGACAAAAGGAACGATTTAGGGCATTATTTGATCAAATAATCTCGACTTTGGCCTTAAATGACCCCCCAAAAGCGGTACACTTTTCGCTTCATCAAGTATATCTCATCGGTGTGAAACTTTCACGTAGTTCAATGTTTGTCCGAACATCTTGAATGAAAGTCCGATGGAGATTGTCTATTCCACTTGCTTCCCCAAGAACCAATGAATTCGGGGTCGAGTCAAGCTAGTGACTCGGTAAACAAAAACATTAGCATCACATGGGTTCTCAACCATGTCTATGTCTTCTTTCTCTGTTCTAACACCTAAGTGTGGGGAGTTGCCCTACTGTTGTTTGCCTTGTTGTATGTTTGCTCATGTTTTCAGGTATCCCTTGGACTGTAATGATTGACTCCTTTTGCTAATGATTATCTAGGGATATCTTATAAAATCCTTTTGTGAAAAAAGATTTCCTTTGTACATTTAGGTAGTAATGTTGCCTTTTTATGTTCAAAGAGTCGGCATAATAGCCGGGACTTTGAATATTGAGGACAATATTCAATTCAAAGTGTGGGGGGGGGGGGGATTCTAGCGAATTTGATCACATTGTACCTTCTTGTGCCCTAGTACCCCCGTTTTTGGCTAAAATTTAAAAAAATTTCGATAAGAAGAAGTGCTTTGCACACAAAAAAATGAAAAAAATATGAAAATAGAAAAGAAAAATGGAAAAAGTGTTTAGTCTTGATTATGTTAGAACAAGGTGAATCCTGACTCTGCCAGAGTGTAGATCTTGCCGCTTCCTTAACTATTAGGCTAAGTTTTTATGATTTGTGCAAATGAAAATGCTAAGCGTAGAGTAGTTGGTTCTCTTTAGAGCTTACATAAGTAATCTATGGCTTTTTCTCCCAGTAGCTCCTAATCTGAATTAAATTCATGCTGTTTTTAAACTTTTGACCATTTAAAATTGTTTTGTTATGTAAACAAGTTTTTATGCAACGTTAATATAGAGTACTAGTTCAAAGTTTTATTTAAATTTTGGAAGAAGCATACTTTCCTAAAATCTGAATAAAGTTGCAAAATGAAGCAAGTAAAATTGCTGAATAATGTGAAAGTTAAGTATGTTATATGAAAAAAATGATGATGAAAAGAAAAGAAAAAAATGAAAAAATGAGAAAAATTGATATAAAAAAGATGTATTGAATAGAATTAGAATAAATAAATAAAACTTGCTTTTTCTTATATCTAAATCAGAAGTTGAACTAGTATTCGTTAATTTTGTCAAAAAGATTAAATGGACAGTTATAGATTGTTGAAGTCAAGGACCCCGAAATCTCCGATACTATTCTCGAGGGTGTAAAAACCTAGCCTCCTAAGCCTCGGCTAAAAGGACAAGCTGAGAAGAAAGTCGCAACATGGAGTGATCTCACCTTAGAATCTTTAATCTCTAAATGATCGTTTGCTGTTATCTTTTTATGTTTTAATTTTAACTTACCGAGGAATATCAAAAATCTTTGAATCAAAATCTCGCCAATTCCGGTACTAGTCTCCGTGGGGTGTCAAAAGCCTGGTTACCTAAAACCAACTGGTTTGGGATGTGCCGAGAAGAAAGCCGTTACATGGAAAAGGCCATTTTTTATTCTTAAATTTCTGAGGTTCTCGATGAGTTAAAATTGGACTTGAATAAATAATAGCCATAATGAGTGTCGATTTTTGTGGTCAAACTTTTGAAAATGAGCACATACACCTTAAACTTGATATTGCGAGAGTAAAAAGTTAAGACTTGTCTTACATAGATTACTAATATATTTACTTCCATTTACATTTTGTATTAAGTTTACTAGGCTTAAGAATGAGGTCCATGGGCCTCAAGCCCATACGTTTCATGTAAAGGGAAGGAGTAGGAATGTTACCCTAGCTCCTTTCCTATAAATACTAGTCTTAGGCATTTGTAAACTTGGTTGGTTATTTGAAAACATTAAGGAAACTCTTGCATTTCACTTTCTCAAATTTCTCATAATCATCCCACTCTCATTCTCACCTCATTTCTCTTATCATTATACTTGTGTTTACTAAATGGTGACCTAACAAGTGGTATCATTCGCTAGAGGAAGGTGTAGTTCTTGTTTTCATTGATTTCTTTCTTATAAATTCGTTTTTTTTTTTTATCGAATTTCTTGTGAAATTTTAAACTTTTGTTTTGTTTCTTGGTTTTTCTCACATCTTTGCTTACAAACTTGTGTTTAAAATCAAAACAAACCATAAAGTTCCAAACTTTTACAATAAAATTCGAATTTTTTGCTTCATTGTACTTTTATCGAAAATTTTAAAAATTTGAAATTTTTCTTAAAGTTGTCTACTTTCTTTAAGATCTACTCATTTTATACACAAAAGTACAAGAATCTTGAAATAAAAACGAGTTTTAGGATTGCTTTCTTTGAAAAACAAAATTCTACAAGTTATCGAGAACCTAGTAATTGCCTATTTCGAGATCCTCTCAAAGTGCACTACCTCGACTTCGTTTGTGTGGACTCGGTATTTTCTTTCTTGTATAAGAAAGTTAAGTACTTCGACTTTTGGGAAAGTTTTCGAAATTGTATAATTTCGAAAACTAAGTTTCGCAATCTTTGTGACTTTTCGAGAAATCTTTCATTTTTTCGAAAAGTTATCGAGAAAATTATTTAGTTATCGAAATCCTATTTTTCGATAAACTTGCTTAGTTATCGAAATCTTATTTTTTTCGATAAACCTGCTTCAGTATCGCAATCTTATTTCTCGATAAAACTGAAAATTTTTTCGAAATCTTTTCTCGATAATCTGCCAAGTTTCTCGAAAATCTGCCAAGTTTCGAAAACATATTATCGAAATCTCATTTGAAGTTGGGCTTATTTTCTCGATAATTGGTTTATTCTACACTTTCCACAAGATCCATTTCTACACAAGTGTTCTAAGATGTCTCAGCCA
The DNA here is from genome assembly GCA_030686995.1 of Artemisia argyi. Classification (NCBI taxonomy): domain Eukaryota; kingdom Viridiplantae; phylum Streptophyta; class Magnoliopsida; order Asterales; family Asteraceae; genus Artemisia; species Artemisia argyi. Next base: position 108,817,955 of record CM060704.1, on the reverse strand, counting down.
CCGAATCACTACTTTCCTCATGTTCAACAACAAACACCTCAGCAACAACAACCTCAGCAGTATCAGCAACAACATTACCTTCCGCACCAGATGAATCAACAACCTCCTAAATACAATCCACAACAACATTACCTAATGATGCAACAACAGCTCATTCCTCAACAACTACCATATCAAGTGCCACTACAAAACACTCAGTTTTCCTCCAAACAACCTCACTGGTTTGACAGAATGTGTGAAGTTATTACAACTCAACAATCCCGACATGAGGCAGGATCACTTGAGACACCTCCAATGCTAACACCTGGTAACTATGTGCAATGGTCAAGTCGATTCTTACGCTTTCTTGAACTTAAGAAACCTCATGGGCACTTCTTAAAGCAAGTGATACTTGAAGGACCATTTGAGTGGCCAACAAGATTTGAAGCTGGTGATCCTAATGCTGATCCTCCACGTCCTCCTGGTGATAGACCCCTTCCAGAAACTGCACTCACTGAAGAACAGAAACTACATCGTGAAGCTGATCAGTATGCAATGGCTTATATACTTCAAGGTATACCCAATCCGATCTATCGCAGTGTCGATGCTCAGAAAACAGCCAAAGCAATGTGGGAACACGTTCATCTCCTCATGGAAGGCACTCAATTGAACAAAGATGACATGGAATCCAAGCTTTACATGGAATACACTGACATCACAATTGAACCTGGAGAGTCACTTGAATCCTACTATCATCGTTTCACAAATGTGGTTAATGATCTGGAACGTCACAAAATCACTGTACCAAGGATCGCTGTGAACTCCAAATTTGTGGGTAGTCTTGGCCCTGATTGGCATAAATATGTGACATTTGTTCGTCAAACGAAGAATCTTCATGATGCTCCATATGGGTTGTTGTATGATTTTCTGAAACACCATGAACCTGAAGTGGAAAAAGATAGAGCTCTACGAGGAGGATACACACCAACATCAACACCAAATTCTTTGGCTCTCGTAGCTCAATCTCCCTATGCTCCACCACCAATGTCAAATCATGCATATGTTCAAGAGCAAAACTACTTCAGTTATCCACAAACTTCCTACTCGAACCAAATGGTCCCCTATGATTCATCTCCACAAGATTCTTCTACTTAACTTGTTCCGTCAAACAACAATGATGTTGTGTACTACTCCAACTCCAATGATGATGACGACGATGACTTTAATACGTTGAATCAGGGACTTGCTCTTATTGCTCGTGCTTTCAGCAAATTCTCCAACAAAACAAACAACCGTCAACGTTCATCTTCAAACACAAGAAATCAAGCTGTTGTTAATGATGGAAGAGTGGAAATTCAGAATCGTAGCTATGGTCGATCTGGTTCAGGAAGCTCTTCAGGAAATTATGGGAATGGTCAAAGGTTTAGTAACAATACTGGGTTCAGAAACAACTCAGCATCTCCTCAACAAAGGTCTGACTCAGTTGCTACAAGGAACTCCAGCTCAGGGAATGCAGTTTGGTGCTACAATTGCAATGAACAAGGTCATATAGCTACAGCATGTCCCAAACCAAGAACTCGGGGTAGTAAGTTTCACAAGCAGGCATTACTCATGGCTCTTCAAGATGAAAAAGATGGACATTTCCCTGAACAGGACAACAACTTCATGGCAAATGTGAACAACGACGATGACATGGAAGATCTGGAAGCCAATGCTGCTGTGATGCTTATGGCCAACATGCAGGAACTTAAGCTCAATGATTCAGGTCCAGTGTATGACACTGACGGCTTGTCTTAGGTACATGACCTCAATGCATGCTTTATTAATGAAATAGTCTCACCTTCTGCTTATGAATCAGATATGGCGCAAGTTGTTCCATCTACATCATCTTCATCCCTCAAAAAGATGAACAAATAAGCACAGTTGTCATATTTGATGATGACACAGTTGTTTCATTTGATGATCCAATTGAGAATGATAAACATGATAATTTAGAACAACATGAACCATCATTTGGTCCAGACCCTGACCTCATATTGTTATCTAAACAACTGGATGCTCAACAATTGCAAATAATTAAATGCAATGAGAAAAACAAAGTTTTAAAAGAACAAAATGCGTCATTTGCAAGAGACATTGAGTGTTATAAAATTCAGCTTTCTAATCAAGCAGAAAAGATTAAACACGCAAAAAGTTTTGAAAAAGCTTTTCAAGATTCTTACAACAAAGAACAAGATCTTCAACGAAAAATGCAAGATTTAATTGAGTCAAACGGAAAGTTGATTTCGAAACTTGAAAGTGAGAAGTGTGAATTGAAAATGCAAGTTGACCGTCTTCAAAGAGACCTTTCAAAAACTGAAACAGAATTGTCAAATTGCAAAAAGGAGTTTTGTGCACATAAAACACGAAAAAGGAAGTATATTGATGATTTACTTGGTGATATTGTTGATCTTGAAAAACAACTCAAAGAATTTCGTCACATTGTTTACAAACACGGGAACTCTGTCACAACAATTCAAAAGTTTGCTCTAAAACCGAGACCCGATAAAGGATTTGCACTTTGTGATTTTAAATCAATGTTTCTTCATAAAGCTTTCAAAGAAAATCCTAAGGTTTACAGTATTGATCACATGTTTGATAATACAATTGTGCGTGCTGTTGTTTTTGATACTGAGGAAGAAGAAGAACTGGAAGACGAGAGTCGATCAAAAATGAGTTATGTTCAACACTGGACACCATATGACTATTCAAAAGCTCCACCTCTTTCTAAATCTTTTGTTACTCAAAAGGATTTACCTGCAAAATCATGGTTTATCGAAGAGTCATATGTTTCATCTCACAATGCAGTCCCTGTCCAAACTGTAGCACAAATAAATGGTCCTTTACCATCATCCGGTGAACTTACACCTTTACCGAAAACGTGTCGTGTCTTAAATTATTTCAAAACTTTTATGGAAGACATCGAAATTTTGGAGGAAACAATTGAACGTAATTCTGAAATTAAAATTGAAACTTTTCAATCCGCTTACGAGCGAGAAAAGAGAGATATTTTTCAAAAACAAATGAAGCCAATTGTTCAACACCTCCGTCTATGTGCTACACGTTGGGATCAGGAACTTCAAAAGGAGGTCAAAAATATGATAAACGTTTTCAATGCAACTGAAAATGACATTTTGGTTCAAAAGCAAAGAAATAGAGTTTTAAAAAATGATGCTGATCGACTCTTGGAACAAGTTCTCTGTGCTGATATTTTGTCTGTTATCATGAATGATCTCTATAATTCTGGTACTTCTATGCTTAAGCATGATCATTGTGTTGATAATATCTTGTTGAATGAGGAAATTGAGACACTTAAACTGGAAAATGAAAAGTTGAGAATTAAAAATGATGATGTGACAAAACAATTTTCAAAAGAAATTTGTCAACTCAATCAAAGGCTTGAATGGTGTCAAGCTAAAAGTCTTGAAAGGGAATTGAAGTTTCAAAGTCAAAATGTTTCAAACTCTTGTCAGATTTGCAAAAACAACGAGTCTTTAAAAGGTCGATGTTTCAAATACGAGAAAGAAATTGCGGATTTAAAAATTGAAAACGCCGAATGGCAACAAAACCGCGACGACATCAAATATTGCAATGGTTTACTTGAGTCTGAAATTCAGGACAAAAATCACATCATCATTGATTTAAAAGAGAAAGTTAAGCTACTTCAAAAAGGAAAAATGGTTGACACCACGGTGATAGCACCAGGAATGTATCAATTAAACACAACTGATAAAGGAAAGGTTGTTCAAAACACTAATGTTGATAACTCCACTTCTACAGGACTAGTCTCCACTTCTAGCGTTAGCAGACCCAAGCGAAAAAGTAAAAAGAAGAATAGGATCTTGCAACGTAAGAGAGGACACCTAGAAGCTCAAGAAGTAGAAGACCAACTTAGGAATTTGAATAAAACTCATGTTGCATCAGATTTAGATTCTAATCTGGCAAATTGTAATCAAAATCTAAATGTAACGAATGATAAACCTTTGAATGTTTTGAATATTAATGCATCTTGTGTGTTTTGTCGTAAAAACGTATCATCTGGTGATCATACAAAATGTGTAGCTAATTCTCTTCTCAATCGTCATAAGAAACGTAGGACACGCATTCCTTTTAGGCCCACTCATGCCTCTAAGTCTAACTTAGGAAAGCCGTCTTCTACGGTTTCTAATGATGTCCCAGTTACCCCCATAGGTGCCGAGAACAAATCTAGGACTGAGCCAACTACTAGTGCATTTAACATTAAGAAAGCAAAAACTAGTTGGAACTGGCAACGTTGGTTACAATACAAACCAGATTTTAAATGGATTCCTAAATTGTTAACTACATGTGTTACTAACCAACAGGAACCCGCATTGTCCTTGGGTTCCACCTTTACTTCTGTTCCACCCGTGTCTTCTTCTGGTGATGCAGGTGGTACAGATTGTTCTCCGGATTGTTGATAGCGGATGCACCCGACATATGACAGGCAATCTTAAACTGTTGAAAAACTTTGTCTCAAAGTTCATTGGCACTGTCAGATTCGGGAATGATCATTACGCACTTATCATGGGATATGGTGACTTTATCAGCGGGAACATTGAAATCAGTTGTGTTTACTATGTGGAAGGCCTTGGACACAACCTTTTCTCTGTTGGTCAATTCTGTGATGGGGATCTAGAAGTTGCATTTCGTGAGAAAACTTGCTTTGTTCGTGACTTACAAGGAAACGATCTAATGTCTGGCTCACGCGGCTCCAATCTTTATACAATCTCAATGTCAGATATGATTGCAACATCTCCGATATGTCTTCTCTCCAAAGCTGAATCGACTAAATCTTGGTTATGGCACAAACGTCTTTCGCACTTGAATTTCAGAACCATGACTGACCTTGCTCGTTATAAACTTGTCGATGGATTTCCAAGATTCCGTTTTACCAAAGATCACTTATGTCCAGCCTGTGAACAAGGAAAAAGTACTCGAGCTCATTTTCCTTCAAAACCTGAGCAAAGTACGAATCATGTTTTACAACTGCTTCATATGGATTTGTGTGGACCGATGCGTGTTCAAAGTATCAACGGTAAACGCTACATACTAGTAATTGTGGATGACTTCTCCAGTTGGACTTGGGTTTATTTTCTACGAAGTAAAGATCAAGCTCCTTCGATGATCATCACCTTTCTCACCAAAATTCAAATTCAGCTTCGCAACACGGTACGAATCGTCAGAACTGACAATGGAACTGAATTCAAGAATCAGACACTTCGGTCTTACTATGAGAAAGTGGGAATTGAACATCAAACGTCTATACCTAGAAGCCCAGAACAGAATGGTGTGGTTGAAAGACGCAACAGGACGTTAGTGGAAGATGCTAGAACTATGTTGATTAATGCTCAATTACCAGATTACTTATGGGCAGAAGCTGTTTCAACCGCATGTTATACTCAAAACCGTTGCATGATCACAAAACGCCATCGCAAAACACCATATCAAATTGTTCACAAAAGGAAACCGAACATCGATTACTTTCATGTATTTGGAGCACTTTGCTATCCGAAAAATGATCGTGATGATTTAGGTAAACTCAAAGCTAAGGCTGACATCGGAGTGTTCGTTGGATATTTTGAAAATTCCAAAGGTTTTCGGATATGGAATCGTCGTACAAGAGAAATTCAAGAAACCATTCACGCTAATTTCGATGAACTCACCCAAATGGCTTCTGAGCAACACAGCTTAGGACCCGAATTCAACCGTCTTAACTCTCCGGCATCTTCAGCTGAACCTTTACCACTTAACCGCAAAGAATTAGAAACCTTGTTTGCTCCACTATTTGATGACACAATTGAATACCGTCCTACTGAGGTCTCACCTAATTCCGCTGCTCAACCTGATCACATTCCAGTACCAGACTCACCTCAACAAACTTCTACAAGTGTTGAAAAAGACGGTCCTTCAATTGAATCACCATCAACAGCAGAACAAACTGGTTCTACTCCCTGCCATCCAGCTGAAGATCCAACACCACAATCAGTTCCACAATCCGCAGAGCATGATCCTGATGCGTTCATTAATCCGTTTGCACCAGCTACTACAGTTCCTGATATAGCTGAGTCGTCAACACGCAACTTGGATCCTGCCAACATGCGAGATACGTATCAACTACACCCTTCAACACATAAATGGACTCGTGACCATCCACTAGTTCATATTATTGGCCATCCCGATGCACCTGTTATGACAAGACAACGACTTCACACAGATGGAGAAACTTGCATCTACGCACTCACAGTTTGTCATGAAGAACCCAAGAACATTAAAGATGCAATGACTTATGACAACTGGATTGAATCTATGCAAGAGGAATTTCAGCAATTCATAAGATTAGAAGTCTGGGAATTAGTTGAAAGACCTGACGGAGTCTTTGTCATCGGGTTAAAATGGATCTGGAAGAATAAGCTTGATGCAGAAGGGACAGTCATACGCAACAAATCACGTCTGGTAGCGAAAGGATACTCTCAACTTGAAGGTCTAGACTTTGCTGAATCCTTTGCTCCAGTGGCACGACATGAAGCTGTTCGGATCTTTTTGGCTTATGCTGCTCATAGCAATATGGTGGTTTACCAAATGGATGTGAAAACTGCGTTTCTGAATGGAGAACTCCGTGAAGAAGTTTATGTCAGCCAACCTGAAGGCTTCGTTGATCCTGAGCGTCCTAATCACGTCTACCGACTCAAAAAGGCTCTCTACGGACTCAAGCAAGCCCCACGGGCGTGGTATGACAAACTATCCACTTTCTAACTGGCCAATAAATTTTTTAAAGGATCGGTGGATCCAACACTGTTTACAAAAACCTACGGGGAGGACTTACTTGTTGTTCAAATATATGTCGATGACATCATTTTTGCCTCAACAAAACGAAGTTACTCTAATGATTTTGCAAAATTAATGAAAGATAATTTTGAAATGTCCATGATGGGTGAACTTACGTTCTTTCTAGGATTACAAGTTCATCAATCACCCCGTGGTATTTTTATAAATCAGTCCAAATATGCTCTCGAAATTCTTAAGAAACATGGAATGATGTCTTGTGATACTTTTAATACACCAATGGGCTATACCACAAAACTAGATGCTGATTTACATGGGACTCCTGTTGACCCTACCAAATACCGAAGTATGATTGGGTCCCTCATGTATCTCACATCTAGTAGACCTGATATAGTATTTGCTGTCTACATGTGCTCTCGCTATCAGTCCAGACCAACTGAAAAACACCTCAGTGAGATCAAGAGAATCCTTCGATACATAAAGGGAACCATTAACTTGGGGATCTGGTATCCGAAGGATTCTGGTTTTGAACTAATTGCTTTTTCAGATGCTGATCATGCAGGATGTTTAGACACACGCAAAAGTACATCTGGTGGATTACAGTTTCTCGGAGACAAACTTGTGTCATGGCAATCTAAGAAGCAGGACTGCACTTCACTGTCGTCTACAGAATCTGAATACGTAGCCATGTCTGCTTGTTGCGCTCAAGTCATTTGGATGAGATCACAACTTAAAGATTATGGTTACCTATTCAACAAGATTCCTATCTACTGTGATTCAAATAGTGCGATTGCTATCTCCTGCAACACTGTGCATCATTGCAAATCCAAACACATCGATCTCCGATATCATTTCATCAAAGAGCATGTGGAAAGGGGTACAGTTGAACTTTATTTTGTTGGAACTGAGTACCAATTGGCAGACTTACTTACCAAATCTCTGGCACCATCCAGATTTGCTAGTCTAGTCCACCAAATTGGTATGAGATGTTTGACACCAGAGGATCTGGAAAAGTTTTTAAAATACCACTGATCGTCAAACATCACTACTATCTTTTGTATAATAGTTTGTTTTTTCTTTCTTTCCTATAAACTAATCAAAACACAAAAAGATTTTCCATATTTCACTTTCAAAAAAAAAAAAAAAAAAAAAATGCAAGTATATCGCTTCCATTCAACACCTTGTTCATACTTTACAAGTGTTGAGGGGGAGTCACGCTTAAATCTTTTACCAATTTTAATTGGTATACTTGCATGTTTCTCGTATTTTACGGTTCTTCAGAATGTGTGGACGATTTCTTTTACGTCACTTTGTCTCATTTGTTACTTTATCTTCATAAGTTAGGCATATCTTAATGGTACTTATGGTTTGCAAGAAACTTTAGGACACTAAATTGTTTCTTATAAAAGTATAAGGACTAAAAGTGACTAAAATCAAACCTTTTTCAAAATAAATAAAACAAACCGTACAAACCAAAACACCACAATTTCAAAACTACTAAACCCCTAAAACCCTTTTCTTAAACCCACGGTTCAAAATCATTCGAGCTAACCACAACCTTGATCTTTAAATTGTAAGTTCCTATGTTATCACTAGTGCATTACAAACATAGGTTCTTGATTAATTGGTCTTTCAACGGTTCGATCTTGTGATTTCTTGATGTCGAGAACTAGGGTTAGGTTTTTCGAAAAATGCTATTAACATGCTGTGGTGTGTAATTCTTGATAGGGTTTAGGTGCTATGATTGTTTCTAACACATGCTCATCGGACATTACCACATTCCATCATGTTTCCTTGTTTTTTCGAATTCTTTAAATTGGGTCGAAATGGGTTTATGAACTTCTGTGATTATTGGGTTGTGTTTTGTGGTGGGATTTGCTTCTTTGGTCTCTAATGTGCATTTTCTATCTTGCTAGGATGTTTTTCACCCTTGTTCATGATTCTTGATATACCTTGTTTACCTCGTTCGAGAATTTTATCGAGATTATCATGACTCATGTGTTATATTATGTGATATGTGTCATTAATGGCCGTTGTGATTTGCTAGTACCCATGATACTCAGTTGTCTCAAAATTCTTCATGTTATCGGAATTCATGGTCATGATTTAATATCGAAATCTCTGTGTTTGCCTAAAGAATGGTTAATCTACCTTGGTGACAGGCCAATATCAGTGGAAACGTGATTTGTGAAGAATACGTAGGTGTAATCTCATGATCATTCGATTATATTCTTGTATAAGAATGTTTTCGAGAAATCTGTGTTTTATCGAAATCTTTCAAAAATTATCGAGAAACTCAAGTTCTCGATAAAATTGGTCTACCTAGTTTGTTTCGAAATTTGTTTTGTCGAAATCCTTCTTTGAGCTAAAATCTTTCGAAATCATCAGATTCTCGAAAGTTTTATCGCAAACTATGGTTTCTCGATAAAATAAAATTTCTCGATATTCTGAGGAAATTTTTCGAGAAATCACTTTCTCGATAAATTTTCATTTATCGAAATCTTTCTGGGAACTCCATTTTTTCGAAATCTTCAATTTCTCGAAATATAGGTTTATCGAAATTAATTTTATATGGTTTCTCGATAACTTAATGTTTTATCACAAAAACTTATATAGGAAAGATCTCGACAACTTTTCTCGATAAAAGTCAATTTTTCTCGAAGATGACACTTTATCGATAATGGTTCACCAGTTTCTCGATAAGTTATTAAAAGCATTTTTTTCGATAACATCAATTTTTTTCCGAAAAGTAAGAAATCTCGATAAATGGCAGTTATGTGGAATTTTTTCGAGAAAGTCACTTTCTCAATAAAGTTTCATTGGTGTGATTCATTATTGTTGTGTAATGTGATGTAGTTGTGCACTGTGCATGTCATGTTGTGCTTATTTGCCATATGCATTATTTGACTCATTACTAAATGACGCATTTGTGCTTAATTGTTTCAAGTAGATATCTGTATCCAAACTCTAAACTGTGCTAACACATAACAAATTTGGATGTTTGGTTTATGGTGATACTTTTCAGATAAACATGGCTGAACACACTGAGAACGTCGCAGAACAACCTCTTCCATTACTCACCTTGGATGACATCACTCCCGAGAACTACCATGTCACGCTTGGCAACAACAACCCCCGAGTTGATTTCAACAAGTTGAATATCACAGAGAAATCATGCAAGATTGTGAAAGATATCCTACTGGCACATCCATGCAAACCACTTCTCACCTGCTCTACTTCAGTTCCACTGTTCTACCTTCATCAGTTCTGGCTTACTGCTCAGGCCAACTTGGATAATGAGTCTTTCACTGTTACCTTAGATGGCCAAGATTACTCTGTAGATCATGACGTTCTTCGAACAGCCCTTCTCATGCCACAAACTGACAACGAATTTGCTCCGATACTACCTGACTTGGAACTTCTTGACTTCTTCATTGAATTAGGATATGAGGTTGATGATGATGAACCTCTAATCAAGCTTTCCAAATTTAATGTCAAGTATATCCCTCAGCCTTGGAGAACATTCTGTTTGTTGGTTGTTAGATCTACATCTGGAAGGAAAAGTGGTCATGAACATCCAAGGCTCGAACACCTGCAAACATTCTGGGGAATGGTGACTCTGACACCGATTGACTTTGCAGTTCCTATCATGAATGATATCGTCTACAGTATTCAGACCGACCGTGTGAAGACTATGATACCATTCACAAGATTCACCAAGCTTATCATTGAACATCTCTGCAAAAGTTCTCCAGAATTCATCAAGAGGATGGCTGATCCTAATGAGCCGAAGCACCTCTTCGAGGACGACTTCACCACCTTATTCATCAAATCGACCACTTCCTCTACCAAGATCAAAGGAATGAGGATTCCCGAATACCTTCTGAATGACAACATTAAGAAAAGGGCGAACTTCAAGTTGTATGATCTGGCTTACAAAGGGGAACTGGAAGAAGCAACAATAAAGACTCATAGCAAAGGAAGTGTAAAGTCTGGGAGTACCACGAGCACCACTGGATCACCTCATACAAGATCTAAGTCTGCTACAATGGCAAAACCCAATACTACTACCACACCTAAACCTACATCCAAACCTAAACCTGCTACCAAACCAAAGAAGAAGGCAACTCCTGAATACTTTATTCGGGATGAACCTACTCCTCCACCTTCTGACACCGAGTCCGAGTTTGATACTGAATCTGATGAAGAAGAACCAGACTATGAACTGAGATACAGAGCACCTGATGAAGGATTTCCTGCAACAGAGATTGCCGTACAACAAAGTCTTGAAACTTATGAAGAAGAGACAAGGAGAAGAAAAGGAGTCACTATCAATGAGCCGAATGATGATGAAGACGAACCAATCGTTGAACCGTTGGTCGATAAACGCAAACTCAAGAGTATAGTTGTCTACACTAGAGATGAAGAAAAGCGGCTTAGGAAAGAACAGAGGAAAGCAAGTCTTGAAAGCCGACTTCTATCACACCCTCCAACACCACCACCTATCGATCAGTCAGAACATGTAGGGGCTACAAGCAGTATGGTTCCTCCAACAACGTCAGAATCAGCTCCACAACCTGATGACAACGTTAAGGATACAGACAAGACTGAAGATGTCCACATGACTGAGACTGCTACTTTAGAGGAGAATGTTGGCGGTCAAGAGAACTTAGCTTCGGATCAGGAACATGAATATCTTATTACTCCAGAGTTTCTTGCACGAGAAGCAGAGGAAGCAGAGGAACGTCGTCGAAAGGAAAACGAAGAGAAGAACGCGTTCGACACCAACATGTTTCTTAAGTCATCTTCTCAGCAGACTTCCTCAGCACAACCTCCACCTCCACAAGACTCTCCACCAAAGGATCCGACTCCTCCCGCATCTTCTTCAGACTCTCACAACGAGTCTTCGTCCGAATCATCACCAGAGCACTCATCACCCACACCTTCTGAAACCGCATCGAAACAGCATTCGATCAATGAACCAAAACAACAAGTTGATCTTCAGGAGCAAGTGAACAAACTAACCGACATGGTTACCAAACTTACTAAACAAGTTGAGGAATTCCAGGATTCTACGCAGCTGATCGACAAGTTCTTGAAATCTGATTACGAAGGCTTTATCAGAACTGCAACACATGATTTTCTCACTGAAAATCTGGTTGAGATGATCACTCCTACCATTGCAGACCTTCTCAAACCAATCAATGACAACTTGGATCACAGAATCAGGAGTGTTACGAAGAAAATGTTGTCTACTACACCATTCACGCTTCACACCGCTAAACCTTCTACTGTGACTCCACCTGTCCCTGAACTGTCCTTCAACGAAATGCTTGCCAAAATCTTCGACAATGTTGCCTCCAAAACCACACAAACTGCTGAAGAAAAAGCACTTCATGAGGCTATGGCGGCTTACATATCAAAGGAGTCATGCAAAGCTGCTGCTGGAACCCGTAAACGGACTAGAAAAGATGACGATCCTGACCCAAACTCCAAAGGCAAGAAACCTAAGTCTGGAACAGGTCCCTCATCCTCTCTACAGCCACAAAAGGACTCCACTCCTCCTGGAACTCAACAACAACCATCAGCTACTGGTAAAGGTCAAACCGAAGATGAAGAAATGTTCATGGAACAAACTGATGACTTCCAAGATCAACATGACACCGATTACCGTGCTCCACCTACTCATGATTCTCATGCTGGTCCATCATCACCGTCCAAAGCCAAAGACAAAGATGTTACATCCAAGTCTAAGAAATCCAAGAAGAAAACACGTCATTCATGGCTCGACAATGATGACAATCCTCAGAATGATTGGCTGACAGAAATGGTCCAAGCTCAACCTCCTCTGGAAGAAGAAGAACCTCTTCCTGGTAACACTCTTCAGTTCACCCAGGTCATTATGAAGGATCTTCACATCAACAAACTCACAAAGGCGGAGCTTAGGAGAATCAATAGGGATGCACAAGAATTTCTCAAGAAAAGATCTGGAAACAAAGTCGAATACGAATATCACATGCAGAATATAGCTAGTGCAATGTCTGCCGACTATGACTGGTTAAATCCTGAAGTGAATATTGATCTAAGTTCCAAGAATCATGAAAAACCTTACTTCACCGACTGGACCAAACCATTACCATTGAAAGGATTTCCAGACAAACCGAAGATACCTTACAGCTTCTTCTTCAACAAAGATCTTCGTAACATCCAGCTCACTCAAGAGATATCCAAGAAGAAATATGCTTCCTCACTCACAATCTCAGTACCAGCCGCAAGATACGAAATTCCAGCCATTGAAGAAACCACTCGTATTTTCAGCAACTCCATCGTAGCTTACGACAGAGATGCTCTACATGGAATTCAACATTGGCCAGATCGTCGTCGTCTCGGTTATACCAGCAGATTAGGAGAAACATCATTGGAAAATGTGAAGCAGAAATCTAAGATCATCGCTATCTTGGAGATTCAGCAGTCAAAACGGTTTAACTACATTTTCATGCGTGAAATTGTTGTTAAACGACAAGATGAAAAGAAGTACAAGTTCTCCGAAGCCGATTTTCCCAACCTTAATCTCAATGACATTGAAGATATGTATCTTGAAAAGGTTCAGAGTAGAATGCGCGGATTCGATAGAGACGTTCAGTACAACTTCATGGCATCGTTACTTCTTTACATCCGACGACTGATTGTTCAAGAAAGAGTGGAAGATCTTTAGCTTGGAGTGGAAAGTTACCAACAAAAGATCAATTTGACAAAACCACAATTCTACTTTGATGGTCTCTATGAAACACCACAGTTTACTCTCATCCAAGAACCGTTTGGTTTCACATACATCAACAGCAAAAAGCTACAAAGCTTCATGAGGTTCGATGCGGTACATAAATTCTGTGATGTTACACTCAAGTTTGTTCGTGATGGGCTTGTCAAAAGGTTGAATGATTATAGACGTAAGATAGCTAAGGGGGAACAACCTAGATGGAAATCCAGCTCCAGAAGACAAGTTTGTAACTTTGTCTTAAAGATTGAAGAAAGGTTATTTCGACGGGAACAGATCAGACGACTGGAAAGCTACATCGGTGCCAGACCATCGTTTCCTGTCAGAAACTTCGAAAGACCAGAACCTAAGTTCACTAACTTCAATGCTCCACTTCCAGACGAAGAATAACTTGGTACATTTGGTCATTTTTTTTCATTATCAATTGTTTCATTGATTGAATCATTTTTCCATAATGGCTTGTGCACACATTTCAGTGCACAACCCGATCTTGTAAAGAAAGGACCCTGAGGTACGCATCAGTGCCTCAATCCTAAACATAAGGAGCGAAGGCTTCTTACTTTTGAGTAGAATTAATCAAACATTTATAATTTTTCATAATTCTGCTCAAAAGGACAAGTATTTCACCTCAATAAGACCTAATCACTTGTTGAGGGGGAGCACTTGTCAAAACAAAATACTTTGCTCAAAATCAAAAGTTCTTTGTGAATCTCCCCGTAAGACTCAAAAGGCATATTTTAATCTAAAATTTTGTCAAAAACATCATTTTATATGCTATTTTTGAGGGGGAGAAAATGAAAAAGTGATTAAAATATATGTAGTCAAAGCTTTAAGTTGTATCATGTGCGAGCTAGACTCAGTATTAACCCAGGAATTGACGAGATAATACAAGTTAGTAACATCGAAAGGACTTATCCTCGACGGGTAATAACATCAAGTTAGTTACTAGAGCTAGTAGTCACCTAAAAGCTGACTATGTATCTCTTTAACTAGCCACGTAAGTTTGTCTCGAAAAGGATTAGTCTTAGTAGAAATGTACCGTCTCGAGAAACTTTCTGTGGACTTGACCAGGCCGGGTAATAACTTCAAGCTAGTTTAACTAGTGATGTAAGCGTGTCTCGAATCCGTCTATTTCACGGAAAGTGGATCAATTCAAAAGTGCTTGCTCCTCCCGCATGTGCAAATTTATTAAACACTTATGAGCACATGTGCAGGGGGAGCCCTTCAAAAGTGTACGCAAAACTCTCAAAGTGTTAACCAAAATATTTGATTATCACAAACACTTTGAGAGATTTTCAATCAAAGGTTTCTTGGCTACTGTCGGAGTTATAAGGTGATTAAGATAGGAATATCCGTCCTATGATCCGCCAGAGCCGGAGGGATCTACCCAAGGACATCTCCCATAGTTAGAATTAGAAGTCCTTAGGTATGATACGAAAAAAGGAGAAATGAATGAAAGGGAAAGAAGGAGTTGAAGAATTAAAAAGAAAAGTAAAGTAAAGGGTGTAAAGAAATAGCCCTCCATATGTTCAACCTTAGGGCAGACACCGGGTTCAATACGTATGCTACTGGTTGTTGCAAAAGACAACACCGGTATTGAAGATTAAGCCGTCATGGACCCAGTGACGCAATGCACTAAACCTTCTTAACCACTCAAGTTCTCTTAAAAGAGCTTGTTTCATTCTCACGGGGATCCCGCGTAACCTATCGACCTATCTCTTAGAGACGGTTGATATTGAAGCAGGAGACACCTCCCCAGTCTCCGCATAGGAAACCTAGGCGTGCACTTATAGAGTCTAGAGCCTTGAGATACATCAAAGATCTCTTAGGAACACTTAGTACTTCTACAACTGGTGTTCTTCATCAATGGGCATCAGTTGTAAACTATCGAGTCCTTCGCAGATCTTAGCAATCTGCCAAGAACGTTTATGAGAGGATTACGTAAGTATTTCTCAATGATTGAACGGAAATCCTGCCAGGGTCAACATCAAACAGCCCTGACAGCAGGTCACTTCGGTAATCCCACAAGGGTTACGCCTAGTGTTTGCGGTGGTTCCATTACAGTCTACAGTCGTGGAGTGATCCCCAGCGACTCACCCAGTCATTGAGCTACCTAGTAGGTCTCGTAAGCTCCTTCGGGAGTATCTGATATGGGAACGGCCTGGATAAGGATTAGAAGGAGTCTTCACACTATGCTGTTGATGAGCTCTAATTCCTTATCTGTAAGTACCGGTGATTTATTGCTAACTGTCTACTCGCAGGTACCTCACTTCCATGATGACGGATTCCACATGCTCATACATGCATCTTGCAATCATCAAAAGCTCCCTCAAAGATCAAAGCAACACAAAGTTCAAAGTAAGATTCTACGCCAAAAAGAAGAATCTACAAAGTATAAAGACCAAAGATCTTTAGTGAAAGAAAGGGACTACGTGCATGTATAAGTCAGAATTCAAAAGATGTATGAGCATGTTGGAATGGCGGACAACCACCACAGACGCAGGAGTGACGAACGGCAGATTACTTCATAACATAATCACTACAACATCATCAAAGAACAAAGACAAAGAGCAAAGTATATCCATCATTATTCTAATCATTTCTGAAGACGTCTAAAGCTATGAAAGTCAAAGATTAAGACGAAAACGTCAAGCAACCATGATGACCGACCCTTAGGGGGAGATTGTTGGAACCATAGTTTTACTATTTTATGAAGTCTCGGTCATTTGTAATAATGCTAGGTTGCTTAGTTATTATTTACTTCCATTTACATTTTGTATTAAGTTTACTAGGCTTAAGAATGAGGTCCATGGGCCTCAAGCCCATACGTTTCATGTAAAGGGAAGGAGTAGGAATGTTACCCTAGCTCCTTTCCTATAAATACTAGTCTTAGGCATTTGTAAACTTGGTTGGTTATTTGAAAACATTAAGGAAACTCTTGCATTTCACTTTCTCAAATTTCTCATAATCATCCCACTCTCATTCTCACCTCATTTCTCTTATCATTATACTTGTGTTTACTAAATGGTGACCTAACAACTAGTGTTAGCATTTTACAAAAAATTTTGCACAAGGGTTTTTAACTTAGTTGGGAGTATAAAAAGAGGATGATATTTACTATTCCCTGGAGACACCCAGTTTGTGTGAATCCCGTTCCATAATGCCATTTTTGTTAATCAAGCATGTTGAATATTTTCCTGTTCTAAGTATAAGTATATTGTATTTAATAAAAGCCAAAACGGGTTGATCTTGGTAAATTGGTATCCTTTCATTACTTTATATGATTAGGATTGCTAGGGACTAGCAATAGTTTAGTGGGGGGATTGATGAGTGTCTAAATACTCATCATTTCTGTCCCATTTAAATTACAAAAACAGTTAAAAACATACAGATACACTATATTATACTGCAAATATCCTCGGATTGTGTTTTTATATGTTTCAGGTACAAAAGGATTGAAAACAGATGAAAAATGAGCAAAGTTTGCATAATTGGCAGAATTAGTCCCTAAACTTTCAAGAATTGTCAGAAATTGTCACACCCCCATGATCAGGTCCAGCGGAAGCATACGTGTAGCTGGGATGTAACTCAATTGGTATTACAACACAGGTTCAAAACTGGTTTTCACTTGAATTATTTAGAATAAAATAGCTTAATCAAAAATTTTGAATTTACATTTTTAATAGTAGTGCGGAAGTAGGCCCTTAAAATAGTTTAAAACGGTCCCCAAGTGAATATCAGAGTCCTCTATGACCATGCCATGCCCTGCCAAAACCTCCAGTAGCGTGCCATTGCTTAAAACCTGAAAATACAAGCTAAAGAGTGTCAACACGAGGTTGGTGAGTTCATAAGTTTGTATTAAAACAATAGTGTTGTGTGTTCAATAGAGAGTTTTGTGACCATTGTGTGGCTCACAATGTCATAAAAATAAAGTTTACCTTAAAGTAAAATTTGAAGAGTGGACCATGAGTAGAGTATGTGATCATTACAACGAATACAATGCCACATAGAAAAATAGTCTATTACGCTAGCGCTAAGTTCATGCAACCGAAGCTATAACAGTGTGCATGCTCAAAGAGCATGTAATCATATATAGGGCCCGGCAAGTGTTTATCCCAGCCACTTGTGTTTCGACATGGTATACGTTCGTTTGCCTATCCGGTCAAACCGAACGGGGGCGTTACCCCCAATAGATCTATTTATAACATTCGCGCTTCCCAGCAGGAATTGACGGTTCATGAGTTTGGGCATAATGGGACATAACAGGGCTTAGGCTAATCCGCGTAATAGTGTAAATAAAGCATAAGTTTCAGTGTGGTCCATAAAAGTGTTTGCATAAAAGCAATAGTTCATAAAGTGTGTTGCATAAAAGCAAAAGTTCATAAAGTGTGTTGCATAAAAGCAATAGTTCATAAAGTGTGTTGCATAAAAGCAAAAGTTCATAAAGTGTGTTGCATAAAAGCAAAAGTTCATAAAGTGTGTTGCATGTTTATAAAGCATTTGTGTATGTGAGAAAATAATCAAGTATGCAACCAATATACACATAGGTGCATTTGAATAAACAATCAAGCCTTCAAAGAAACAGTAGTGTTTAAGTAAACAATTGCGCATTCAAGCATTTAGTTTAGTCAAAAACGAGCATGTATTCTCCCCCAAAACAGTTATAAAAACAGGTAAATGTAGGGGGTATGAACTCACCTGGTGCGATAGCTATGATGACAAAAGTGGATACACTGAAATGAGGCACGATCTCTAATCGCAACCTAATATGAATGATAGTTTCTAATGTAAGAAATGAAATGATGCTACACATGCAAGTACGTATGTTATCGATACCACTCGTTAGTTTTGGAAATAACGCTTATCGTCGAAAAATACATTTTTGACGTCTCGTTAAGTTAATAACCACTTTTCAGGTAAATATGTTGAAATGGTACTCCACGATCCTTGTTTGGCGTTCTATCGGCAAATATAAGGTTTTCGTCGCAAAAATAACATTTTCCTTACTTGGAAAATATTCCCAAAATGGTCTCGCAAAACAAGTCGTGAAATGTTGTACGTTAAGGGTTAGTGGTCAAGCTCGGCGTTTTTGAAAACCTTGTAACAATATCTTGAAGTCGTGTTATTTAACTTTTGGCTATACGGGTCTTGATCGATGAGAGAATCGACTCTTATTGTTGTTATTTGAAAATATTATGTTCGACACTTAGAAAATTTCATTATAGCAAAAGCTGTCAAAATATATATAGTTTATCAGGTATATAGATGAGGTCGTAGTTTATTCGTTACGAGTCCAATGTTCAAACGGCCAATTGATTTGAAAAGCTTGCTGGGAGATCTTGATTTCATAAAACTACGGCTCAGACTCAAACTGATCCGATCATAAAGAAAAACAGCCGAGAAAGTGATGTCTTGCAAAGACAGTTTTGCGGCAAAAATAATAGTAGAAAAGCTGATGGAAAATTTTATATATCGTCGGATTTCAAACATTTGTATCTTTTTCGTTATAAGCTCGTTTTCTACGTTCTTTATATCCCCGCGAAGGTAATCAAGTATACTTTAGGTTTCTCAAGGTCTCGGCTAGTCTAGATATCATTAAATCTCAGTTTTCCTAGCTAGAAAAATCGGGACAGATTCAATATTTTCAGAAAATATAGTTTTCGTCATTAATCTTGAAAATAGCATATCTTTTTCGTCGTAACTCGGATTTTATCCCCGTTTTCGGCCATAGTTTCGTCTCGGAATGTATTTTCTAAATCTTTGGTCCAAAGTTACACCCTAGACCCTGAGTTTCCCACGTTTTACAAAAATGGACAGTAGCTTTATATAGTTTGCAAAAATCAACTTTTCTAGTTTGTAACTTGTTCAAGGCTTAACCAAACTATCTCAAATCAACTTCACAAATACCCAATCCTACCATACACCTTCTTAGGGTGTCATGGGTTCCTAAACATCATCAATCTTGGTGGATCTCATGAGATTACTAGTAAAAATTATAGATCTATATTTATAAGGAAAAAAAATGAGTAATAAGTGGTATGGATCTTACATACTTGCATGTTTTACCAATATATTTTGAAAATACATAAAAATATAAAGTAAATAAAAGTATGAAAAGATCAAAAGTATTCTTGAAGCTTACTTGAAGTTTTGATGATTTTTGAGCAAGAAAACTTAATAATCTTGAGGTTTATATTTCAAAACCTTAACTAGATTAGTACTATGACTTGATAAACACCTTGATCTTGAAAAGTTTATGGTTTCTTCCATGTTCTTGATGGTGGATCGAATGGTGTATATGAGTGGGAGGTGATTAACTTTTTTTTTTTTTTTTTTTTTGTAATGACCAATGAGTAACTAGTTCATGGGAATATATATATAGTTAGATATAGTCAATGGTCAAAAATATCTCTTGGTTTGGTCCTTGTGATTGCCGAAATTAAGGAAAGAAGGTGGCAAAGGGTCTTGGTCTAGCACACAATATTAATTAGTTGTCTCATCATATATTTAAAAGGTTAGATTTTGTAGATTTGTAGTGTTTTTCTAATACAACATAGGGGGGCTAGGGGGGGGGGGGGCACAAAGGAGTAAAACAAGGAAAGTTTTGTGGCTAATAAATTTTCTTGTCTAAGTGTTGGAAGTATTGGTGTATTTGTGTATACTTTGGGTGTTATCGGGTACCGAGTTATCTTGAAATAAATGTTAAGGTGGTGAAATAAAATACGACGAAGTTGTAAAAGTCGTAAGATTATATTCCTGATGATAATCGGGTGTTGAATAATTATTGAATTGAAATAACGCAAACCGACGGAGTAATAAGCTCCGACCGAAAAATGTAGCCATTGTTTAGAAAACGTCGGGTAAAATAATAATATAATTTTTATATTATTATAATGAGTATAAAAATATGTTAGGACCATAGTCGGGAGTATTGGGTATAAGTTGGTAGTAAAACTGAGTGGTATCGTTAGTTACAAATTAAGCATACGTATCTAGAATTAATGCATATCCGTGTAGGTTCTCAAGTGATGATGATAATGTGTAAACTATTCCAGTCTATATGAAGTGTCATTAATGAATGATGCATGAATTCGCAGCTAAACCTAACTGGTTACGCGAATTTGAAGACTCGTAAACTCAGTTTACGAAATGACGAACGATGATCATGAATAGTGATTTTCCTTCGGGAATGAATGGTGTCACATGAATAGTAAAATTTTTGAATGTTTCTCGGAATCACAAACTGACTCCGAAATGATGAATAGTAAAATGATGAATAGTGACCGGTGAATAGTAATCGATGAATAGTAACTGATGAATAGTGAATAGGAGAAATGTCCTGAAAATGCGGGTTGTTATAGTCTCACCCCCTTAAAAGGAACTTCGTCCCGAAGTTCAGTTTGTGTTGGTCTCTAGAGTGGTATTGGTGAAAAGATGATGATTCTTATCGTGTAAGCTATTGAGCTCTAACAAGGTTCAAGTCTGACGGCCACTAGGCCTACTCTGTCAGAAATAGTAAATGGTTCAGTGTGTATCGGGTTTGACTTTCTGAAGTTTTCTGAATGGTATCATGCCTTTCCTAGGCAGAACGTTCAACATAATCCTGCCACGAACTTGAAATTCTAATGGTTTGCAACCTATCGAATTTGTAACTGATTCTTGATTTGTAGGAAATTCCTGGTTATTTCATGAATGCTTACGGGACAAGTGAGTTGGGTTTTTCCAAATTTCAATCCGTCAATGGATGTTGGCACTTCGGCCATAGAGTGCTTCAAATGGTGTAGTCTCTACACTCGTGTGGTAACTAAGGTTGCAACTGAATTTGATTTATGGCAAATGGTTAATCCAACCATTTCTAGTGTCAATCACACCCGATTTGGGCATATCTCCCTATGTTTGAATCAACCTCAAATTCCGACCATTGGTCTGAAGATAATAGGTGGTGTGGTTCCAAAGGAATCTTAATGAAATCGCTAGGAGTTCGAGGTGAATCAAATTCCTCTATTAGGAATAATTGAAATGGATATCATGAATCTTGTTTTGAAAGACTTACAAGGTTAAGTCCGTCAAAGGGTGTTGTTGAAAATAATAGATTAGGATAAGGTTGCGATCCTCCGCAGGATGTCATGAATTGAGTCTCTCTCCACCTACGATGCTTAGTCTCCATATATGTCATCAAATCACAAACTCCTAAAAGTATAAGAGATGTAATATAGCGATTGATTTTCAAAGTTTGTGTTGAGATTGTGTGTTTTGTTCATAGACCTTCACTGAATAAATGAATTTACAAATTTAAGCAAACGGCTTTCCAAGTAACATTTTTCTCGATGTTTCAAAATTTTAGTAGTTATGCAAGATAGGACTATTTTCAACATAAAGTGGATAGTATGGTTTATCAAAGATTGATGTTTAAAATTTCCTAACATTCAATAGTTTTGTGAAAGGTTAACCAAAAGGAATTTGCTTGTCAAAATAAGTGCCTCAGAAAAGTATTTCTTACAAGATATATGTTTTGTATAATGATAGTTTGGAGAAAAATCCATTTAAAAGTAAAAGTATTAAGAGGATAAAATAGTCGGGTAGGTATGTCTGCACAAATGCATAGATGTCTAACATGTTTGGATAATGTCTATTGGTGAGGACATGTTCAATTGAAGGTTCTATAGTCTTGGTTAGGAGGTTGGATGTATCTCTATAGTGTTGCTTAGTGAGCATTCGCATCGAAACTAATCTTGTAATTCAATCAAGCCAATACTTTCCAGATGGTGGAATTGTGGCAATCAGGCCAGTGATAGTGGTTCGAATGGTTTTGTGGTATCCTAAGATTTCTGTTGAGTTTTGAATGGTTTCATTGTACCGAGGGATCCTCCTTATAGATGGTATGGAAAGTCTTTCCTAGGGAGGTCTTTGATAATATCCACTTATCAATATAGGGAGTAGTGAGGGATGAGTGACATCGGAGTCTATAGAGTGTTAGCTAATTCCTTATATATATATATATATATATATATATATATATATATATATATATGGGGATGGGGAAAGGAAATGATAGTGATGGTGAGAAAGGATAAGATTGTGACAACTACGACAAAATGAGATTGTGATAAAAGAAAATACTGTGATATAAGTGTATCGTGCATAGACGTAAATGTTCATGAGATGAAATGACCAGTTGGCGTGCTTCCAATCGGTGGTTAACGAGATGGTGAAAAGTATGGATGTTCTACCAACGAGTGTTTACACACACGTAAATGAAACATTTGGAAATTGAGTAGAGAATTCAATCCAGACAGAATTTTATTATAACCATTCTCAGTATTGCAAAATTCATTTCTGAGTCAGACATAGGTGGTCAGCCTATATCTCACTATCCCGGGTTGAATATAGATAACCAGTCTATATTCCACCGAGGTTCCATGAATTTTGAAATACTCAGCTCAGTTATACTAAGACTATGTCCTTCCCAAATACCAAGACGTTCTGAAAGACAAAAGCAAGTGACCAAACTCGAGGTCAATTTATGAAACTATGCAAGGAACAACATAACGTGGTGACATATATGATACGTGAACATGCGTATATGAAAGAAAATTATAGTAATCAACTATAATAAATGCATATAATATATCAGATAATGAGATACAAATCTCATCACCTATGTCAGCAACTAACCACAAATGAGGCTTCAGCTTGGCAGGCAGGCACGTGACGGTCATAGGGTTATGTTTTCGTGAAAGTAGCTATAGTCTAGGTTTTAAAAACACTTAGTTCGCTATAGCCAAAGCTCTGATACCAATCTGTCACACCCCCATGATCAGGTCCAGCGGAAGCATACGTGTAGCTGGGATGTAACTCAATTGGTATTACAACACAGGTTCAAAACTGGTTTTCACTTGAATTATTTAGAATAAAATAGCTTAATCAAAAATGTTGAATTTACATTTTTAATAGTAGTGCGGAAGTAGGCCCTTAAAATAGTTTAAAACGGTCCCCAAGTGAATATCAGAGTCCTCTATGACCATGCCATGCCCTGCCAAAACCTCCAGTAGCGTGCCATTGCTTAAAACCTGAAAATACATGCTAAAGAGTGTCAACACGAGGTTGGTGAGTTCATAAGTTTGTATTAAAACAATAGTGTTGTGTGTTCAATAGAGAGTTTTGTGACCATTGTGTGGCTCACAATGTCATAAAAATAAAGTTTACCTTAAAGTAAAATTTGAAGAGTGGACCATGAGTAGAGTATGTGATCATTACAACGAATACAATGCCACATAGAAAAATAGTCTATTACGCTAGCGCTAAGTTCATGCAACCGAAGCTATAACAGTGTGCATGCTCAAAGAGCATGTAATCATATATAGGGCCCGGCAAGTGTTTATCCCAGCCACTTGTGTTTCGACATGGTATACGTTCGTTTGCCTATCCGGTCAAACCGAACGGGGGCGTTACCCCCAATAGATCTATTTATAACATTCGCGCTTCCCAGCAGGAATTGACGGTTCATGAGTTTGGGCATAATGGGACATAACAGGGCTTAGGCTAATCCGCGTAATAGTGTAAATAAAGCATAAGTTTCAGTGTGGTCCATAAAAGTGTTTGCATAAAAGCAATAGTTCATAAAGTGTGTTGCATAAAAGCAATAGTTCATAAAGTGTGTTGCATAAAAGCAAAAGTTCATAAAGTGTGTTGCATAAAAGCAAAAGTTCATAAAGTGTGTTGCATGTTTATAAAGCATTTGTGTATGTGAGAAAATAATCAAGTATGCAACCAATATACACATAGGTGCATTTGAATAAACAATCAAGCCTTCAAAGAAACAGTAGTGTTTAAGTAAACAATTGCGCATTCAAGCATTTAGTTTAGTCAAAAACGAGCATGTATTCTCCCCCAAAACAGTTATAAAAACAGGTAAATGTAGGGGGTATGAACTCACCTGGTGCGATAGCTATGATGACAAAAGTGGATACACTGAAATGAGGCACGATCTCTAATCACAACCTAATATGAATGATAGTTTCTAATGTAAGAAATGAAATGATGCTACACATGCAAGTACGTATGTTATCGATACCACTCGTTAGTTTTGGAAATAACGCTTATCGTCGAAAAATACATTTTTGACGTCTCGTTAAGTTAATAACCACTTTTCAGGTAAATATGTTGAAATGGTACTCCACGATCCTTGTTTGGCGTTCTATCGGCAAATATAAGGTTTTCGTCGCAAAAATAACATTTTCCTTACTTGGAAAATATTCCCAAAATGGTCTCGCAAAACAAGTCGTGAAATGTTGTACGTTAAGGGTTAGTGGTCAAGCTCGGCGTTTTTGAAAACCTTGTAACAATATCTTGAAGTCGTGTTATTTAACTTTTGGCTATACGGGTCTTGATCGATGAGAGAATCGACTCTTATTGTTGTTATTTGAAAATATTATGTTCGACACTTAGAAAATTTCATTATAGCAAAAGCTGTCAAAATATATATAGTTTATCAGGTATATAGATGAGGTCGTAGTTTATTCGTTATGAGTCCAATGTTCAAACGGCCAATTGATTTGAAAAGCTTGCTGGGAGATCTTGATTTCATAAAACTACGGCTCGGACTCAAACTGATCCGATCATAAAGAAAAACAGCCGAGAAACTGATGTCTTGCAAAGACAGTTTTGCGGCAAAAATAATAGTAGAAAAGCTGATGGAAAATTTTATATATCGTCGGATTTCAAACATTTGTATCTTTTTCGTTATAAGCTCGTTTTCTACGTTCTTTATATCCCCGCGAAGGTAATCAAGTATACTTTAGGTTTCTCAAGGTCTCGGCTAGTCTAGATATCATTAAATCTCAGTTTTCCTAGCTAGAAAAATCGGGACAGATTCAATATTTTCAGAAAATATAGTTTTCGTCATTAATCTTGAAAATAGCATATCTTTTTCGTCGTAACTCGGATTTTATCCCCGTTTTCGGCCATAGTTTCGTCTCGGAATGTATTTTCTAAATCTTTGGTCCAAAGTTACACCCTAGACCCTGAGTTTCCCACGTTTTACAAAAATGGACAGTAGCTTTATATAGTTTGCAAAAATCAACTTTTCTAGTTTGTAACTTGTTCAAGGCTTAACCAAACTATCTCAAATCAACTTCACAAATACCCAATCCTACCATACACCTTCTTAGGGTGTCATGGGTTCCTAAACATCATCAATCTTGGTGGATCTCATGAGATTACTAGTAAAAATTATAGATCTATATTTATAAGGAAAAAAAAAATGAGTAATAAGTGGTATGGATCTTACATACTTGCATGTTTTACCAATATATTTTGAAAATACATAAAAATATAAAGTAAATAAAAGTATGAAAAGATCAAAAGTATTCTTGAAGCTTACTTGAAGTTTTGATGATTTTTGAGCAAGAAAACTTAATAATCTTGAGGTTTATATTTCAAAACCTTAACTAGATTAGTACTATGACTTGATAAACACCTTGATCTTGAAAAGTTTATGGTTTCTTCCTTGTTCTTGATGGTGGATCGAATGGTGTATATGAGTGGGAGGTGATTAACTTTTTTTTTTTTTGTAATGACCAATGAGTAACTAGTTCATGGGAATATATATATAGTTAGATATAGTCAATGGTCAAAAATATCTCTTGGTTTGGTCCTTGTGATTGCCGAAATTAAGGAAAGAAGGTGGCAAAGGGTCTTGGTCTAGCACACAATATTAATTAGTTGTCTCATCATATATTTAAAAGGTTAGATTTTGTAGATTTGTAGTATTTTTCTAATACAACATAGGGGGGCTAGGGGGGGGGGGGGGGGGCACAAAGGAGTAAAACAAGGAAAGTTTTGTGGCTAATAAATTTTCTTGTCTAAGTGTTGGAAGTATTGGTGTATTTGTGTATACTTTGGGTGTTATCGGGTACCGAGTTATCTTGAAATAAATGTTAAGGTGGTGAAATAAAATACGACGAAGTTGTAAAAGTCGTAAGATTATATTCCTGATGATAATCGGGTGTTGAATAATTATTGAATTGAAATAACGCAAACCGACGGAGTAATAAGCTCCGACCGAAAAATGTAGCCATTGTTTAGAAAACGTCGGGTAAAATAATAATATAATTTTTATATTATTATAATGAGTATAAAAATATGTTAGGACCATAGTCGGGAGTATTGGGTATACGTTGGTAGTAAAACTGAGTGGTATCGTTAGTTACAAATTAAGCATACGTATCTAGAATTAATGCATATCCGTGTAGGTTCTCAAGTGATGATGATAATGTGTAAACTATTCCAGTCTATATGAAGTGTCATTAATGAATGATGCATAAATTCGCAGCTAAACCTAACTGGTTACGCGAATTTGAAGACTCGTAAACTCAGTTTACGAAATGACGAACGATGATCATGAATAGTGATTTTCCTTCGGGAATGAATGGTGTCACATGAATAGTAAAATTTTTGAACGTTTCTCGGAATCACAAACTGACTCCGAAATGATGAATAGTAAAATGATGAATAGTGACCGGTGAATAGTAATCGATGAATAGTAACTGATGAATAGTGAATAGGAGAAATGTCCCGAAAATGCGGGTTGTTACAAAAATGGTCCCTGGAAGAATTATTTTGAAGAAAAGTCAACAACGGTCCCCCAGGAATCAAGGAATGAAAAATTTTACGCTTGAATTTCAAGTTTGCAAAAATGGCAAAATAGGCCCCTCAAGTTTCAAACTTGACAGATTATACCTCTGGATGTTTAAAATTGGGAAAATAACATTTATGATCCTTGGGTTATTCAAACTTGGCAAAATAAATCCTTTTGACAACTTTGGGAAGTTGGCATAACAGCCCCCTAAATTTTCAGCCATTTTTACATTTGGTCCTTGGGCTTGAATTCCTTACAAACAAAATGGACCTTAGTTATTTATTAAACCCAACAACACATCCTTTTAATACAACCCTTTCCACCCAATGACCAAGCCCACCCTTTCCATATCCTAAGCCCAAAACCAAAACCCAATCCCAAAACCCACGTTTAATATTACCAAGGTCAAACCCCTGGTCAACCTCTTATTCCCCTTCCTCCTTCCACCTCCTGCTACTCCCTCCACCTGTCTCCCCTACTCCCACACCTAGCCAAACAATAACTAAACCCAAACACCTGGGTTTAATCCAGGGGTCACCACGTTTTATAACACCACTTCCACCTGCAACTTGACACCACCACCTCCTAGACCACCCGTACTCACCCTACTTGTCCCCTCCACCTCTACAACCAACCAATAACCATTTAATGCTCAGAAACTGCCCCAACCTACCCCATGGGACTTTCGGCGCCAAAAACTAATTTGAAGGCCAAGATTGTTTTGATTGATCCAAAGGCTCAAAATACAAGTGGGAAACATTCAGAGGGACACCTGGAACTCTTATAATCATCTATAAAAGAGAAGAGAATGAGAAAGAAGAAAGTAGTAGTTAATTAGTGTAGTTTTAGTTGAACAAGTCGTTTTAGTGTAATTTCATTTCCCAGTTGTATTTCTTAGTTAAATAAGCTTGTAATATGTTTTACTAGTGTAAAATCAACTTTATATCATCTCAATTTCATGTCCTCAGTTCAATTTCAGTTTTTAACAATTTTCCTTTAAAACCTCAAAATTCACATATAATTGTTAAAAGATGTTATTTGGTTATGCTTTAAGCTCATTTAGGCTCATGTATAAGCTTTCTTAAGTTTCTAAGGTGTTCAAATAAGTTGTACTCCTAAATCTCATAATTACTAAAAATATAAGAAAAATCAATGAAAAATAAAAAATCAGTGTATATGAAGATTGAATCAAGGAGCAGGGTAAATTAAGGATTTCCCTAGTTTAGAACTCTATGGGGAGTGAATCGCTTGTGTGTTTGAGCCCTGGATACCTTGGACTTGCTCAGGATCAATTAGGAGCAAATTTGTCAATTTTTGCTTATCACTGTTTCAGTGCTTATTTTGTGCTTATCTGTGCTCTTTAAGGTTAATCTAGTTGATTTAAGTTGACTTGATGTTATTATGATCTCAGTTATTCATTTAATCTGGTATTGCTCAAGTTTGTTTTATTATACTGCCTAAATTAGCTTAAAATGCCTGTTCTAGTTACTGTTGTTATTAGATGCATTTTAATGATTATTTAGCTTCAAATTAGTTTGCTTAATCTGTTTTAAGGTTAAAAACAGTAGGTTATAGTTAAAAAAATCATAGTTGTAATGTAAACTAGTAGATAAAGGACTATTTGGATTTGCATGCAAATCTATGTTCAGGCTTGTTATTGGTATTAGTTTTGGTTCAAACAAGTTGTTTTAGTTCATATTATCTCAGTTCAATCATAAAAACCAAGGTTCCTTTGTGAAATAGTCAAAAATCTCTTTAATCCATCATATTATAGTCACTTTTAGTTTTCTTGGTTTCTCAATCATGCATACAATTTCATTAGTAGTTATTATTGCTTAATTTAGTTTAATTACACCTATTTACATCATATTAAGTCAGTAGGAAGCATCAGAATCTCAATAAGGTCAAACTAAGTCTCAATTACAAAAAGTCAAAAATTGCATACCTTGGTAGAAATCACTTTTTGTTAGGATTTTTCTTGATCTCAATAATAGGAGTTAGCTTTTTAGCTTTGTTGACTCTTAATCTTTGGAAGCTCAGCTTTATTATGAATATTTTTGCTTATTTGACCCTTGCTTTTGGCCTGCTTCATATAGACCTCCCCTGCACCAAATAAAGCAGGCTACCTGCCTCATTTTCACAAGCTTATTAAGAGCTCCTTAGTGGGTCCCACTTTAAGCTTTTTGGCTTTTTGGGAAGGTCAATAGATGAACTTGTAGGATCAGTGCTTATTTCATATCCTTAAGCCTATTTGATAAGCTCAGTCAAGACCTGTAGTTAGCCCTTGTGGCCTGCTTTAGTTCTCAGTTTGGTTTGGATTTGCTTATTGTGCTTATAAGCTTATTCATTTGTGCTCATTAGTCCTTTTTAGCTTACTTGTGTTAATATCGGTGCCTTATAGCTTATTTAGCCTTTAATGTTCAGTTGGTAGCTTATTTAGATAGCTTTTCAGTTTCAAAATCCTTGTTAAAGCTTATTTTGCTTAACCGTTGAGCTAATAAGCTCAAACAAAGCTTATTTTAAAGTTTTAAAAAGTTTTCCTTTATTAAAGTTTGTTAAAATCAGTGTTAAGTAGTTCTGTAAAGTTAAAATTGAAAAGAAAAATAAAAAGAGAAAAGTGCCAATGGTGGGCCTCTTGGTCACTAAGTGCAAAACCAAACGGAACCTATGCACCATCTGGGCTGGGTGTATCTTAGTGTTTTATTTTCCCTTGGTTATTTATATAGTAATGTTTGTCCCATTTAGCTTATTAATCTTAAATAGCTTATTATTCAGCTTATTTATAAGCATTTTAGCTTTGTTATATTTTTCCTAGTTTCCTGATATAATAAAGTAATTTTAGAAAAAGTTTTGTAATTTTCACTGTTCATCTAGTAATTATTATAATTTAAATTATTTTAAATAATTAATATATAGTTTTTAATTAATAATAATTAAATAAATAGTCTAAAAAATAATTTTCTTTTTCCAATAATTTTCTTTTATCATTTGGATTCCAAAAATATAATTTTCACATCCGTGGGATTTATATTGGACAGAATTCACGTTTTATTTTGTACGTTAACGTAATTTTAAATATAACGTACGCGTTTTTAATTTTTAAACGTTTTTAAGTAATTTGGTTTCCATTAATTGTTGTTATAGCTTATTTAAGTTATTTTCATTTAAATTCCTTAGTATTAATCATTAACACCTTTTTCCTGTTCAAAATCACCCGATCACAGATTCGTTGTATTACAATTGCACGCCTCGTTGGGATTTAACGACCCGAGGAAATACTGTATTCCACGAAGCATTGGCCTGAGTTATTTGACTTTACTTAACCACATCCGTGGTTGACTTTAAGTTGACCATTTCGAGACCGATCAATACTTGCATCACATTCAATTAAAACAAAATAAAAAAAGTTCCTTACGCGTTTCTAGGTGCACATGTAACCGTTTTTCTCGAATTTTCTGGTTTTCTTCTTTTTCTCTGTACATCAAAGCTCTAGCTTGTGTGTCTAATGGAATATGTTGCGTTGGCAGCCAAATTGAAGGGACTGAGAAGAAGTCAGTTGCCCCTTTCGAAGATCTTTAATTTGAGATTAAAGATTCTGGTACTACTCCAACATCTAGTGATGAAAGAGCACATGGTATCATTAGGAGTAGAAAAAATTAAATGAAATTTGAGCGTAAAAATCTGTAAAAGATAGACTTATCCTTCAAGTCTCTAACTTTGAAACGTGTTTGCAGTTCGACTTCGTTTCTCATAGCACCAGTATGTATGATCGTTGCCATAACATGTTGTCAGATGTTTCTGCCCCTCAACATCCGTCAAACGAAATCAAAATCCGCGGGATATACACCTGCAAATGTAATTTGGTTTACTATAAGGTTTAATTTACGAAAAGCATGCATCAACATGCCCCTGAGCCATATCCCTGAAGCATACCCTTGAAGACCATACAAATAAATGAAATATCCGTAGAATGGTAGAAGTAACTAACATGTTTGATGTAATTGCCATATCCGAGTCCAGGAGAGGTCCAACCCCTCAAATCAGTGTGAATCACAAATGAAGAGGAGTCAATCCATTGCTCAATTTGGCCTTATACAAATACAAAATATATAAGATTCACGCATAAGTAGCATTATACCTTTACAACCCACTCTATTTACACCACTTTTTACATCTAATAATTTTAATAAATCAATCTATTTCCTTTAAACAGACTTATGTTGATCGAAAAATAATACTTGTAAGTGCTTATTTACTCTACATTTAGCACGTACATAAACAGTTTCATGTAAATCATTGATACAACCCTTCTACAATAATCAAAATAAATGGATAATCATGTTCAGGATTGCTACTTCTTTAAATTAAGCAAGCACCAGACTTTCTTCAAAAATAAATATCAGAGATATATGGTGGCGCGCCTGAATATACCTTGACCCACTGATAGTGAACTTTGACCAAAAAGAAGTGTAAGCAACGATAGCTAAATATACCCATAATACCTAGACCCTTTTCGGTTATATATATACCCATAATACCAACTGATGGCTGAATAGAAACAAATACGTGAGGCTTGGAAGACACCGTGAGATTTTGACCTGTTGACAATAGAAAGAATCGAACATGTGGCTGTCGTTGGAGCATTAACACCAACAGGCGCCGCAAATGAAGTTTGACGTCCAGCGGTATTAAATACATCAGTCGGCCCTTCAGATGGAGGATATTGAATGGCGACATTTTGAGCGACACCGATATCAGCAGCAAACACATCAGGCACCAGACAACTCGCTACAACACAAAAAAAATAACGACAGCCAAAAGTCCAAAACCTCTTAACAGAGCTGAATAATGAAGTGGAAATATACTTACAGATATAGTTACTACCTTGTACGCCAACAGTGGTGGGAATGTATGGTATGCCGTGTTGCATTGAGCTTTCACGACCGCTCGCAGGACCTTTCAAAAGCCTGAACCACGTACGAGATGTATATTTTTAGTTTATAACCGATATATTAAATAATCCCAAACACCTTCATAGGATTCAAACCCAAACGACTATCAAATTCCCTATAAACTAAAAATACCACACCCGGGGATCGGTAGCCATATATTTATTTAGAAAAACAAATTTCAAGTCTAATCCCCCAATCAAACACATGCATCAGCTAATTCACAGCATCTTACAAAAACCTTAATCACGTTTGTGTATAATTCTTAATTAACGTAATTCCACATAATTTTGAGATTCAAGAAAACGATAAAAGATTTGGATATTCAAGAAAACGATCAAAGATTCGCATACCTCAACATTTCCTAGATACTCGCGGTCCATCTGATGCATTTTTAAAACACGCCGAGCGTATAGAAGTCAGGTACAGTTGGCGGAATTTAAGAACAGGTGAAACAAAAAACCTTTAATTAAGATAGCTACGCACCAATAAAAATCAAGATCTTAAACTTGAATTAATTCATAACATGTCATAAGACCAAAATAAAAATCTTCAAACATACACCAATCAACAACACCAAAAATCTGTAAAAAAAAAATAAAACTTCTAATTATGCAGTTGCCGGTTTACTTTGTTTAACTCCAATAAATTTGAATCTGTTCGAATTTAGTGTTTATAAACTTACAAATCGAATTAGGTATCTCATGTTTTGAAGATATGACTGCTTATTCCAGTTAAGTTTTGTCATCCTTAGTTGTAGCAACCCACTAATTTCCCTACTGACTTTCCCACTATCTCCCCATAGGTTAGCTAAGCCTAACTAACTTAACTTAGGCCCTCAATAAGCACTATCTAGGTTAGATATGCCGATAGCTATTTCTTGAGTGATATTTTTGCTTTACTATATCACTATTACTTATATGACCTCTAGACAAGCTCACGTATCCACCTATGCTAACCACCACTATGTTTACATCATGTAAACATCCCGGTATGTCAATTCTAGGTTTTAAACACATTTTCAGTAAGTAAACTATCAATCTAATACACTATACTCATCAGAAAACCCTAATTGCACCTATGTGTTTACGGTTATCTTTAAAACCCTAATTGCTTATCTAAACTAGTTTGAAAGTGTTCAAAGCTTAGGTATGAGCTACATTAGCAACTATAGGATATCTTAGACTCACTAGACCCTAGTACAACTCCCTAGAACTAAGGTACAAGTCTCATAAGCAAAAAAACCTAACTAGGTCATAACTTCCCGGAAACAAGGTTAAACCTTCCCAAATCTTTACCATAAGCTACCACGTACCACTTAATATAAGCCTCCTAGGACTTAATATTAGTCACAAAACACTCATAGGACCCTAATCTAGGCATTAAACCCTAAGCTAAACCTAAATCTCTCACTAGACAAAACTAGGTAAAAACCAAACCATAACTAGTTCTAACCTAAACCTAAGCACCTCAAGCACCTTAAGCAAGCACCCTAGCACTTTGTACACCTTCTAGGCATAAGCTACCAACCACTTAGGTAGCACACAAGTAGGTGCATCACCTACTTGTGTACCATTTCAGCCGCGGCAAAACACATACCACAAACACTTCCCTACAGCCCCTACCTAGTTCTAGCCCACCATAGTCACCATATAGTGCCTCCTCATCAACCCCTAGCTGCTCTCACTCAGCCCCCCCCCCCCCCCCCCGACACCTAGCAGCCTAATTTGACACATATACCACTCGATACCGTATAAATACCTCCCAAACTCTCACCATTTCGAATCAAAACTCCCCTCTCTTCTTTACCTCACCTATTCTGTAGTACTAAGTCCCTAAGACCCTTAGAAGTCGAGCACAATAGCCCTAGTCCTTGTCGAGTTCTATATTTGGCCAAGAAGCGGGAGACACGTGGTACACTTTCAAAACCGAGCCAAACCCTTACGATGATTCCTACAACCCCTCTTGGAAAAATCACCCGAACCTTAGGTGGAAACAAAACCAAAACATGCCCCAAAACAATTCTTCCAATCTACCTAATCATTACCAACGAAACGGTCCACCCTCTCTGTCCACCCTCTCACCGTACTTTCAACAACAATCCTTCCAATAACTATGGTAGTACCAATGTTAGGAATACAATTATTCCTATAGAATACTCGGTCACCTAATTGATGTAATAGCATTTTAGTTAGCTCGTAGTTAGTTTATATATTAGTTAGTTAGTATAAGTATAAGTAACACCGTGGAAGAAGGACAGGTCTTTACCCACTGTATACCTAATCCACAGCCCGGGTGTGGGCGTTTGTAGTGTAAGTATAAATACCCCTCTCCACATGTGGAGAGGGTTGGACCTTTACTTAATCTCAATCTAACATTCTCTTTTCTCTCAAGGTTCCACTCTCCCTCTCCTTCTTTTAATTCCAACGCCACACACAAACCACAAGGAATCATGTTTCCAACTTAATTAGTATTCTACAATTGGTATCAAGAGTCAAGGTTTCATCTTAAGGCCTTGTAGAATTGGATTTGATGTGGTTTTGTGTAGTTTTGTGAGTTTGGTGTAACTTTCTTGTAAACCATCTTTGTTTGATCTTTCTAGTGTTGTTTAACATGTTAGTGATGTACTTTTATGTTCATTGGTGTTTGTAGAACATTGTGTTTTAGTTAGTGTTACCATATCTTTAATCTATTTGAAGTTTGGATTTTATTTTGGGCGGATTTCTATGTTGCGGTTAAGTCTACTGTTCCATTGCTTGCCTATGTTTAGTTTCTGATATCTGTGGTTAGTTTGACTGCGATTACTATTTTGGGAATACAAACAAATCGCAAGGAAAGTGACAGTTTTGGATTTTTGTCTCTGCGATTAGCTCATGCGGTTAAGTCATCTGCGGCTAGTTCATTGCGTTTAGGTTCTGCGGTTAAGTGCTCTGCGTTTAGCTCACTGTGATTAGCTTTCTGCGGTTAAGTGGTTTGCGACTAGTTCTTTGCGGTTAACTTTACTTGCGGTTTGAATAGTCTGCGGTTTGCTTTATTTGCGGTTAGATTACTCTGCGGTTTGCTACACTCTGCGGTTAGTGTCTTGCGGTCATAGTTCATTGTGGTTAACCTATCTGCGATT
This sequence comes from Artemisia argyi, assembly GCA_030686995.1. NCBI lineage: Eukaryota > Viridiplantae > Streptophyta > Magnoliopsida > Asterales > Asteraceae > Artemisia > Artemisia argyi. The sequence goes on along the minus strand of CM060704.1, from coordinate 108,782,649 downwards.
CTTAATTCCCGCGGTTAGGTCTATTTGCGGTTTACTATCTCTGCGACTTGTGCACCTTATTGCGAGTATCTCCTATTCTGCGGTGTGGTAGTTTCTACTTTGTGATGTCGACATCCTCTGATGACATTCAAGCTGCTGGGTCCGACACCCGACCTCCGATGTTGGACAGAACTGACTATGAATCATGGGCACAAAGGATTCATCTCTATTGTCTAGGTAAGGAAAATGGAGTCAACATTTTGAAGTCCATCGATGAGGGACCCTTTCAAATGGCTTCTACTAGAGACACGGTCGCAGCAACTGATCAACAACCGGCTGTAATTGGTCCTGATAGACCTCGCACTTACAATGAACTGTCAGATGAAGAAAAGAAACGCTATGATGCCGACATCAGAGCATCGAATATTGTCATTCAAGGGCTTCCCAAAGATGTCTACAAACTTATCAACTACAACACTAAAGCCAAGGCTGTCTGGGATAATGTGAAAATGCTTCTTGCAGGGTCTGAGTTAACTAAAGAAGATCGAGAGTCTCAGCTATATGATGAATTTGCGCATTTCAAAAGAACCCAGGTGAAAGCATCACTGACTATTATGTCAGATTTCACAAGTTGGTCAATGATATGAGAGCCATCAAGTTGACAATGCCCAATATACAGCTTAATTCCAAATTCGTGAATAACATGGCACCAGAATGGGATAGGTTTGTCACAGCTGTTAAGCTCAACAAAGGTCTCAGGCATACCAATCATGAACAACTCTATGCATATCTCCAACAACATGAGAAACATGCGGCTTATGATCGGTTAATGCGAGAAAAGCTCAATCCGTCAACATCAAATGAATCTCTTGCTTTTGTCTCTAATGTTCAACAACTTAACCAAACTTCAAATGATCAATCTCAACCATCACAACCATCTTCCAGGTCTACCCCAACCAATGGTCAATCATCAACTCCCTTACCATCTGCTTTGAATACACAACTTGATTCTGGGTATTCTCACACTGACATGATGATTGATAATCCCTCCAACCAAGTTTCTCTATTGGTCCAACAGTTCAGGGCTGCACTTCCATCTACTAATAACCAACTTAGGACCTCGTCTAATCCACAAAATCAGGCAGTCATTGAGGATGGTAGAGTAGTGGTGCAGAATGTGCAGGGAAGACAAAATTTCAATCAAAGAAATGCTGATAGAGATAATGGGCAGTACAGAGTTGGCAATGCTCTTCAAGTACAAGCTAAGCAGCCTAAGTGTTATAACTGCGGAGGGTTGGGTCATATAGCTAGGAATTGCACTCGCCCAAAACGTCCTCAAAACTCTGAGTACTTCAAGGACAAGATGTTGCTGATGCAGGCGCAAGAGAATGGGACGGTGTTGGATGAAGAAGCTCTGCTCTTTCTGGCTGGTAATGATGGGAACACCTTTGATGCTGATGTGGATGATCAGCCTGTTCAGGACATGGCTCTAAATGACCCGAATATCTTTTAAGTTGAAGAGTGTGATGCATTTGACTCAGACGTAGATGACGAACCTACTGCTCAAACCATTTTCATGGCTAATCTGTCTACAGCTGCATCCTCTCCACAGCATCCTGACTCATCCATCACATCTGCTATCTCTGAGGTACCAACATCTCTTAATCCTGATCTGAATAATCCTACAAGTTTGCAGGGGGTGTGTGACTCGGTACAACTCAAGAATATTGTCAACACAAACGTCACTGATATGGGATATACCAATAATATCCCATATGAAATGTATGTGGATGACAATGGACGGTCTATTGTACCAAGTGACATGCCGTCTGTTGACTCTAGTGAACATGAGGTACATGAGCACACAATATACAATCCTGATGATTCCTTGCTTACTAGAATTAACACCCTTAAGGATCAAGTAAATATTTATGAGCAGCGTGCAAAATTTGAGCTGAATGAATGTGAGCAGAAAATGGAATGGCAAATGCGTACTTACATATCTGAAAACAATTACAAACAAGAAACATTGAAAAGGGAGTTAGTTTCTTTAAAAAACCAATTGGATCATGCAGTCAAACAAAAACAAGAGTTTCAAAAAGGTTTGACTTCAATCAAACTTGAATACAAAGATAAAGAAACTAAACTTCTAAATGATTTCTCAAAACTCAAAATGTTGAAAAATAAATTGGAAGATAAGTTGTACACACAGGGCCAAACCATTCAATCTGCTCAAATGATGCAAAACCATAGGAAACTAAGTGATGAATTTAGTGAACAGGATGCCTCTAAGCCCAAAGCAAGATGCCTTAGAATTGATTTAGGTGCACAACCTGCATTATATGATGCAAACACTATTCTTGAACCTAACCATGCCCCTCCTGATATGAGATCCTATGACGAAATTGATGAGGCGGAGGATAGATCTAGGGCAAAACTTGATGAACGATTAAAGGATCCTAAGTGCATAGCTAAGAATATTGTGTTTCACTATGATTATGCAAATGACAATCACTCTGCCATTTTTGTTCCTCAAAAGAGAATTCTTCCTGACAAAGTGTTTTGGAATATAGACATTGAGAAAATGCAAGCTGAAAGAGTTGTAGGTAACACACGCACTATCTTTAGAATTGCTGACCCAACCATCTATCCCCTGAACACACCCAGGCACCTCGTACCATTTACTCTTCTGATGAGTGTCTAAATACTCATCATTTTATACCAATCTGAACCGCCAAAACATCCAAAAACACTCAAATATGCATCAAAATACTTAAAATATCTTAGAAGTATGTTTTATATGTTTCAAATGCAAAATATGCAAAAACAGATGAAAAACGTACAAAGTTTGCATAATTGGCAGTTTCAGTCCCTCAAGTTTCAAAAGTTGTCAAAACTAGTCCCTGGTAATTCTAAAAACTTGAAAAAGTCATCAAAGGTCCTTTTTAATCACAAAGTTACATATTTAGCCCTTTGGTGCAAAGTTTCACAAAATTACAAGTTTAGTCCCTCTACTTTAGAAAATTGACATAAATGGTTCCTGGGATGTTAAAAACTTTGAGAAAATCAATTTTGGTCCTTGTACTTATAATCTTTTGCAGGAATGGTCCTTGGTTGAAGTTTGAGAGTTTTACATAAAAGGTCCCTGAAGTTTGAGAGTTTTGCATAAAAGGTCCCTGGAAGTTTAAAAATGGAAATTATGCATTTATGGTCCTCGGGGTATTCAAGAATGGCATGAATGGTCCTTTTTATAAACTTGGAAAATTGCTAAAACCCCACCCTCAACTTTCAGCAAATTACAATTTTGGTCCTTGTGTAAATTTCTAAACCAAACGGATCCTTATTATTAATATAAACCCAAAACTACACCCCAAATCCAATCCACTATCCTAATTTACCCAGCCCACACACCCCTGGCCCAACAAACAAACCAGCCCACCCTTTAATATTTAAACGGGGTCAAACGGTCAACCCCCTCCAAAACCATACCACCACCACTATTTATCCCTTCCACCACACCACTGCAATACCAAAACCACTCCACCTCTCTGGTTTCACCACCCCAACTTGCCCCACCTTTCACACCACGTCCCCTCCACCTCCACAACATCCCAAGTAGCATTAATTGCTCCCAAACCGCCTCACGTTACCTGTAAGACTTTTGGCGCCAAAAGTAAGTTTGAAGGCTGAGATCATTTCTTCACATCCAATGGTCAAGATTAGTGATGGGATTTGTTTAGTGGGCACCAAGGAACTCAGAGGGTATAAAAAGAGAAGAGGAAGAAGAGGAATAAGCACTTTTGGGCTAGCCATTGGTCACGTAGTGTAGTTTTTAGAAGCTTTCTTTAAATTAATTGTCTTTCAATAGTTTAAATGTTGTAGTAATCCTTAAAATAGTGTAATGGAACTTAATTTACAGTTTAATTGCAAGTTATCTTTACAATTCAAGATTTCAAATTTGTACCTTTAAATTTCCAGGTCATGTAGCTTTCTTGTTGATTATTGTTGTTTGATGGATTCAATAAGCCATATAAGCTCCTGACAAAAGCTTTAAAGCTTTTAGAAACCCCTTAACTCAGCTTAGTCTTTAAAATTCAAAAATCACAAAAATAATAAAGAAAATAGAAAATAAAATAAAAAATATGTGTTCATGATGAATTATGCTTGAAGCAATGGAGTTGTGGAATGTTTATGGTTTAGAAGCTCATTTGGGAGCTATAGGAATTGTCTTGATCCCTTGTTCCTCAGTTCTCATCAAATTCCATTTTGTAAGCTTCTTCATTCAATTTTGCAATTTACTGTTCTTGTTAATTATATGCTTAAATTTCTATGTTTTCATGTTTATTAGTTGTTGTTTAGTGCTATTTAAGTTTAATATTAGTTGTGTGTTCATTAGAGTCACTTGTGCTAAAAATTGAATTCACACTGTGTAAAGTGCAAATTTGACAAATATGTGTTTTCTGCTTGTGTGCTTAAAGTTTCTTTTGCTCATTTGGTCTTATATTATGATAATATTAAGTTTGGGATCAGGTTCATTGGCAGATTCATTGATTACTTTGAAATTCATGTGACAAGTGAAGTACAAAGGACTGTTTGGATTTGTTATGATTTAGGACTATGAGGTTGTTCTGTTGGTAATTTCTGTTCATGCATGATCCATTAAGCCATTTGAGGAATTGACACTCCTTTAAGCTCAGTGGTGATGTTTTAAATAGTCAAATTCACTTTCAATCCAATCTCAGATTTCACTGTAGGTTGCATGTTATTCTGTGTTCTTGTTAATGATTGTTGTTGTTTATTGTTGTAACCTGTCACTTAGGTCTTATTAAGAGTTATATTAGTCATTAAGATTCCAGCTAGAACACTTAAAGTCAAAATGATCTCATGATCTCAATTCAGTTAACACTGAGTTAGTTTAAGGATCATGAATCTTGCAAACCAGTATAATACTTATTTATATAGCTTAATTTTATCTTCTTACAGCTTAATATTACATACTTGATCAATAGATTAGGTTATAAATTCGTATAAGTCAACAATATAGTTTATAGCAAAAAGTCAATTTTTAATATTAGCAGAAAATCCAAAAGTTCCAAGATTTGTTTTAATTTTTGTGCTTAGCTTTAGACCCTGAAACTTTTTGGAGTTATAGACCCTCAGCTAGTCTTTAGGAATCAGCTGAGTTTCTATTTTTGGGATTTTTCTTGAGCTTATTTCAGCTGCTCAAAGTATCAGACCTTGTCCCAACACCCTCTTTTCAATAGCCTCTCCTACCTTCCCTAGTGGACCCCACTAGGTGAGTTTTGTCTTTTTGGAAAGCCAACCACCTCAGCTTGCTACTCCAATGCTTATTTTGTGCTCTTGAGCTTGTTTAGTAAGCTTAAGTTGGCCAAATAGTTGACTGCAAGGGGTGTTTGGGACTGCATGTATCTGGAATTAGCTTATGGGATTAATCCAGGGTACATGCTTGTTTAAACTTGTTCATAAAACTTGTACATATTCTATTTTGCCTTTTATTTCAAATGTGAAGCTTATACTAGGCTTTTACAAGCCTCAACTCCATCCAAGTCAAGCCTTTGGCTTGACTGTCTAAACCATAAGCTTACATATTGTGTACTTGGCCAATCCAGTGCACCAATCTTGTTTATATATGTCCATCACACTTGCATACACATACTTTTACCTTTTGTTTTCACTATATAAATTTTTCCAAGCTTTTGTGACCCCTTGACTTGACTGTGTGCTTGATCAACTTAACTGATAAGCCATAGCCCACAAATCTGCTTATTTCTTTGTTTATAAACTTTTGTTTTCTTCAAATATGTATAAAATCTGTATATATACTAGTTCCATAAAAAGGAAAAGCCAAAAAGATGCTTTAAAGCTAAGTGATAGCTTCTATTTAGAAGGCTTATTGCTTATTTGCCTATTTTAATGAACTGAGGAGAAAATAAGCTCACTCAGAGCTTATTTGTAAAATATAATAAGATTTCCTTTGTTAAAATTAGTTATATATAGTTATTAAATAGTTTTGTAATTTTTCTTAATGCTTAATCATAGCTTCTGTATGGCCTGTTTGCTTATAAGCATCCCTGCACCAGTGTCCACAAGGACTTTTCATAAGCTCCTCAAAAGCTCACCTGTGGGTCACACAGTGTGAGCTTGGATTTTTTGGAAAGCTCTTCTGCCAAACTTAAAGGCTCAAGGGTTAATTACTTATTTCTAGCTTATTTATTAGGGCTGCAGGCAGCTTGTTCTTTGTCCCATACCACCCAATTAACTGGGTGACTCAGTATACTCAGCTACTTTCCAAAGCTTCTCAAATGCTTATTAGTGGACCTTAGAGTTGGCTTTTTGGCTTATTGGGAAGCCACCCAGGTGAACTTGATTGCTCAAGTTTCATTTTTGACTACTGAGCTTATTTGTGGGTCCCACTCAGGCCTGCAGTTGGCCTCGTGGAGTGTTTGGTATTCAGTTTTGCTTGGTTGAGCTTATTTGAGCTTGTAGCTTATTCCCTTAGCTTATTAAGTTAGTTTAGCTTATTTTAGGTATAACTTAGTAGTTTATAGCTTAGTTAACCTTTGGTATTTTGTTTGTAGCTTTTAGCTTATCAAAATTCCAAGTTTGGCTTTTTTAGCCTAACTGTTAAGCAAATAAGCTCATACAGAGCTTATTTGGCTTTTCTAAAAAATTTTCCCTTTTTAAAGTTTCTTATTTTAGCTTAATAAATAGGTTTGTAAAGTAAAAAAAAATAAAAAATAAAAAAATGAAAAAATGGGTGTGTGTGGGAGTCGAACCTGGGACCTCTAGGCTAGTAACATGCATAATACACACACCCCTTCCACTTGCTCTGGGGCACCAGTTCCGTTATACCTTGCATACAAGGTATACTTAAGGTAGTTTTGGCCTGTTTGGCTTATGTGGACTGTTTGGCTTATTCCAGCTTATTGGAATAAGCTGATGACCCCATTTTATTTTTCCTAGCTTCTTCATAATATAATATACTTTCTGTAATTTTTTCACATTTTTTACTGTTCATATACTATTTTAAATAATTAATATAGTTTAAATACCTTTTAGTAAATAATTAGTAAGTAATTTTTAAAACAGCTTATTTATAATTTTTATAAACTTTTATATTTTTTATGGATTCCTGTGATGGTTAAGTATATTTATAAAAAGTTTCATAATTTTATAAATCAGTTTAGTATGTATAATAATTAATTTAGTTTAATTAGTTTAATTAAGTTTAAATAGTTTTTAATTAAGTTTGCGTATTTCTGTATATAACATATAGTTTTTATACTTTTCTTAGCTTCTTATAAGTATTTTAGAATTATGTAAAAAGTTTCAGATTTTAGTTTGCTTATTTAGTATTTATAATAAATCAATAATAGTATTTAGTAATTAGATAATAGGAAATAATTAATAATAAATACATAAATTGTGCAATAAATATATTTTCAGTTTTAAAATTCATTTTATAGTATTTTAAACTTTTCTAAGTTTTTATTTTATTTTTCTAAGCATTTTTTAGATTTTTCTTATTTTTAGGTAATTATTAAATATTAAATAAATAGTTTTTAATTAATAGTAATTACATAAGTACTTATAAAAATCATTTTAATTCATAAATAATTTTCTTATATTATTAGGATCACAAAAATATAAATTTCACATTTGTGGGATTTGTATTGATCAGTTCTCAGTTTTATTTTAGTACGTAAACGTTTAATTTAATTTAAACGTACATTTTTGTTACTTTTAACATTTTTAGGTTTTATTAAATAAATTTGTAGTTAATAAATAAATATTTTAAGTTTATTTAATTTGCATTTAAGCCACTAAGGCATGCAAATCCATCTTTTGTTATAATTCCCACTTTATTTTTGTACGTTTACGTTTATTTTAAACTAAACGTACGTTTGTAAATCCTTTTATATTTTAGGGTTTCTGATTGTACGTTTTTACTGAAATAGCTGTGACAAGAGCTATTTACTATTCACATTCCTAGTGTTAGTCAGTCAGATTCCTGTTTTTATATTTAACTTCACCAGATCACAGATTCGTTGTATTACAGATTTCACACCTCGTTGGGACTTAACGACCTAGGAATATTCTATACTCCCATGTTCATAATTGCTTTTCCTCCCAGGCTGTCTGACTTTTAGTACTGACCATTCACAAGTGGTTGGGAAATAAAGTTGGTTGGTTTGGGAGGAATCATCTTCCCACACAGTGTAACACTCTAATTGGGTTGTATGTTCTAGGTCAATTGTTTAATGACTTTGAGAAAACCTGTAAATTAAGAGTTACACCTACAGGGATTACAGAAGGGGAAAGGGGTTTTGAGCAAACAAAACAGTGTTACCTAACTGAAGTTATGCCATTTTTTAAACTTCTCAAAGAACATTTTGAGGGCCTTAAAAACACCATTAATGATGATGTAACTCAAATGAAAAAGGTTTTTGATGAAGAGGAAAGTGAGGGTAACCAATTAGCTATTGATCTCAAATACAGTGAAATTGACAGGAAAAACATTCTCATTATGAATGAAAATTTGATTGCAAATTGCATTGCAAAAGATGTGTTTTATACTGTTACAGACTCAACATTATCTGCTCGACAATTTTATGAAATGTCGGTTACTTTGAATGTCTTCCAGAATCGTGTAATTGAGCTTGAGGGGGAGAATTACAAACTTACTGAAAAAATTCAAAACGACGACCATGATAACATGGTCAGGAATTTCTCAAAACTAGAAGTTGATAATCTGAACCTACAATTAAAATATCAACATCTAGAAGAAATCATTAAAATATCAAATGCCAAGACATCTTCGGATGCTCCTGAGTTTGACACATGTTTTGAATTAGCCAAAAAGGATGAAGTAATTCAAGCTCACTCAAACACGATTCAGAAATTGAAGGTCCAAATTGCACAGCTAAAGTCGAACAAAAGCGACGAGACCAATACCAATTACCAGAAGTTGATAGATTCTCAAAAATTTCAGAAACAAGTCATTATAAATGAACTACAACATGAAAATGAGTGGCTTCGTGCTGAAATGTCAAACGCTAAACAACGTTACAAAGAATTATTTGAGTCTATTAAAATAACACGTGACCAAAACAATGAAAGAGTCACTTCTTTGTTAAACGAAATTGAGAATCTAAAGACTATGGTGAAGGGTAAAATGCCCGTCGTTTCATGTGATCATGCAATTTCCAATGTACATGCTTGTAAGAAATATACGTGCGATGCTGTGAATGTCTCTCTTCCCCTTAGGAACAATAAGTTAGTTCATAACAACTATCTTAGAAATCTTAAGGATTGTCTAGCCATACTCAGGGAAACCATTGAAGATGAGAGGATACCTAAACCACATGATGATGTTATTGTTGGTGCTTGCTTCCTCACTAATAGAGCCCAGGAACTATTAGAATATGCTATAGGATCATGCCCCAAGAATGATAACAAGTAAGATAGGTCATTTGCGTCGCACTCTAACAGTGGCAACAAACATGTTACATTAGATTATCCCCAAACCATGTCACAATCCACCATCATGATCACCGGTAAACAAGTAGCAACTAATCATACTAATATTCCTGTCATTGCTTCTACAGGAGTAAAAGGTGTATCTAATGCTAGCAAGTCACAGCCTAGGTGCAATACAAAGAATGATAGGGCTTTGCCGGCTAAGAGTACACTTATGAAGGACGTAGAAGAATCATCTAGGAATAATAAAGTTATGCTTAATGAAAGGAATCGAGTTGATTTAAACATTTGTGTTAACAATGATGTAATTAATTCGAATTCTGGTGCTATTTGTAAGACTTGTAACAAATGCTTATTTTATGGTAATCATGATGCTTGTGTTGTGTCCTTTCTAAAATCCACTATGAAATCTCCAGTTATGAATGTCTCGAGGGTTAAACGGGTAAAACAAGTATGGAATAAAACTGGAAAAGTGTTCACTAATATTGGTTATCAATGGAGATGTACTGGAAGGAAATTCACCCTAAGGGAAAAGTGCCCAATGACTAGGATCACTAACTCCAAAGTTGTGCCTATTAAGAAGTGGAGACCTACTGGTAGAATGTTCCCAATAGAAGCACTTAGTACCACTCCTAGTTCTAATGCATCAAAATGTGAAAATTCCAGTGAGATATCTGTAACATATGATAATCCAATATTTGTGTGTGCTAACCAAATGGACCCCAACTGTTTGTGGGGCTCCAGCTTTTTCAGTTTCCATGATTGTCTGGTTTTAAATGCAGGTCGTACAAATCGTCCTTTGGTATTTGGACTCAGGCTGCTCAAAACATATGACTGGAGATCGCTCGCGGCTTAAGAATTTCGTGGAAAAGTTTATTGGTACGGTTAGATTTGGGAATGACCATTTTGGATCTATAATGGGTTATGGTGATTATGTCTTTGGAGACAGTGTGATATCCAGAGTTTACTACGTGAAAGGACTTGGGCACAATCTATTTTCTGTTGGTCAATTCTGTGATTCTGATCTTGAAGTTGCTTTCAGAAAACACACCTATTTTGTTAGAGAATTAGATGGTGTTGATCTCCTCAAGGGGAGTCGGGGCACTAATCTCTATACCATCTCTATCGAAGACATGCTACGGTCCTCTCCAATTTGCTTACTTTCTAAAGCCTCCAAGAACAAATCATGGTTGTGGCATCGTCGTTTAAACCATTTGAACTTCGGTACCATCAATGAACTCACACGTAAAGATCTTGTTCGAGGCTTGCCCAAACTTAAGTATGAAAAAGACCATTTGTGTTCCGCATGTCAAATGGGCAAAAGCAAAAAGCACACACATAAACCCAAGACTGTCAATTCCATCATGGAAATTCTACACACTCTTCACATGGATCTTTGTGAACCAATGAGGATTCAAAGTATCAATGGAAAGAAATATGTGCTTGTTATTGTTGATGATTACTCTCGATTCACGTGGGTAAAGTTTCTACGGTCAAAAGATGAAGCTCCGGAAACCATCATCAAACTCATCGAGATGTTGCAAGTTCGCCTCAACAAAACATTTAGATTCATTCGTACTGACAATGGAACGGAGTTTGTGAACAAACAACTTACTCAATTTTATAAAGGTGTCGGCATCAGTCATCAAAAGAGCATTCCACATACTCCTCAACAAAATGGAGTTGTTGAAAGACGCAATCACACCTTAGTTGAAGCCGCAAGGACTATGCTAATCTTCTCCAAAGCTCCTATGTTTCTTTGGGCTTAGGCAATTGCCACCGCATGTTACACACAGAACCGATCCTTAATATATCCTCTCTACTGCAAGACTCCATATGAACTGGTTCATGGCAGAAAACCAGACCTTTCGTTTCTTAGAGTATTTGGTGCACTGTGCTATCCAACTAATGACAGTGAAGACCTTGGGAAACTCAGAGCGAAAGGGGTACCGCATCTACAACAAACGTACCAGAGACATAATGGAAACGATCCACGTTACTTTCGATGAGCTGACTGAGCAACCGGTTCCTGGACAATCAAGTTCTGGACCCGTACCTAACCTTTTGTCCCCTGGACCAATAAGCTCCAGGCTTGTACAGAATCCCACTCCTGCTGCTCCTTTTGTACCTCCTACAAGTGAAGATTGGAAGAAACTGTTTGACCCAATGTTTGATGAATACTTTGAACCTCAACAGATGGATGCTCCTGAAGCTACTGTAACAATTCGCAATTTCAGGTTAATTACTATTCCCGGAAAATTTCACTATTCACTTTTACTATTCATTTTTCCCGAAATTTTCCCGAAATTTGATTTTTGTTTCTTGGCCTCGAGTGATAAATCATTTCCATGGCAAATTAAAAGTTTGACATTCATAAGCTCATTTTCGTGAAAGTTAATAAGGAATTACACATTTTAGGGTAAAACGTCATTAAAAAATTCTACGCACAACGAAACTCGACCGCGTTAAGTGACCCCGCATCAGAAAAATGTTTGACACACTCATGATTTATTTGAGAATTAATCATGACTGAGAAAAACATGACCAAAATAAGCCTCGACCGTGAAAAAACTGGAATTTTCAGTTTTAAGCCTTTTTACTCAGCCGTAACCTTAGCCTATACCTGCACCGCGTTTCTAATACAATTTGAGTTTTCAACTTATTAGAAAAAGTCAACATATTTTTCCCTCCTCCTTTGACCAAAAATCATTCATTGATTTTTAGGCTTATGGTTTGATGTCTAAAAGACATTTAATACCAACCGACACTAGACTGAGCCCAGTCTAAATATTATAAGTCATTTTAAATCATTTTTATCTTATTAGAAAAGTAACATTTTACTTTTCTCAATTTTACGCAATATTCGTACGTTTTACGTATTACGCGTTTTAGACCCGTGTTTCCAGTTTTAGCAGGGTTTTAGAACCCCAATGGAACCTACCACTCATTTTATATTTTATTATGGAGTATTTTGACAAGTTTAATCATTCTTCCAAGTTTCGTATTTTTACGATACCCGGTTTTACGTTTTGTGACGTAACAACTTACGGTCAGCATTTTACGGAGTCGAAACTAGCTCCATAAGCTTGGATAATATCATCAAAAGTTGACACTTGCTCCCCAAGCTTGGCAAACCGCCTCTAGGGGGGGGGATTCACACTTGTGGCATGATCTCATGCATTGAGCCCTTAGATTTCATCCATGTGTTATACTTGGTGAGCAAGTGTTGACTAGTCATGAGTTCTAACCTCCTCATTAGCATATAAATACCCCTCATCCCCTCCTTATTGTACGCCACACATAACACACACATTCATCTCCTCCTTAGCTCATTTACTTCTAATTCTATGCAAGAATCATGTGCTACAACAACATAGAAACACTAGTTTGGTTTTGATTCATCAAACTACTTCCAAACCCTAGAAACTTTGGTGATTTCTCTTGAGTTTGAATCCACTCAAGTCACCTCAACCTTCATCATCTCTCTTTCAAGAATACAAGTGTAGAAAGATTGCTTGAAGTGAAGTAGGGTGAAGCTAAAGTCTATCAAAGTCCGTACCTTACATGTTACTTACCTTTCTTGTAGAAAGCCAAAAGTTGTAAGCAAACTCTAATACACTTCCTTGCTTAAATATCATATTCATGCTATTTACAAATCATTCATGCTATATATTGTCTTGTTATCATGTCCATGATGTATAAAAATGAGTAAAACAAGTTATGATATATATATGTTAACTTATGATCTTTAAACAAGTAAACTAGTGACTTTTATGGAGAACCACGACCAAAATAGTATAACTATGATATTTGAAACTTACTTACTGTTAAATAGGACTTAACAAGGAAAACATAGCAATTTGAATCACCCAAAACGAGTACCCGAGTCAAAAGTTATGACCGTTTGAAGTTAGCAAAACCAAAACGCCGAAACTGCCGATACCTACTGTTTTGCATTCTGCCATTTTGAAAGTCACCCTTCTGGTCCGATTCATCAAAAAGTTAAAACATGAAAGTTGTCCGGAACGACGTTTCCGTTCAGGGACCAAGAAGCTCGAGCCCTGAAAATGCTTTCCGAGTGATATTTTCTTCAAATTCTTAACAACCCAATTTTAGACCAAAGTCATTATATAAAGGTTATGGTTTATAAAGACCAAGAGGTCTTATGACCTAGATTCAAGACCACAACCATGGCTAGAGCCAAGTTTGAGTCTCAAGACCATGGAACAATGACCAAAGGTCATGGCAAAGCCATGGCTAAAGACCATATAAACATACCAAGGCGAAAACATGAGCTAACGACCATATAAACTTACCAAGACAAATACATGAACTAGAGAAGTTGGCGATAACTTGAACATACAATTTGGATCTACTTCATCTAAAAGAACCATGAGATACAAGTTAAAAGAAACTTACCATAATAACAATCTTCATGTAAAGATAAACTTTCCTAAGTTTATTCAAATATCGGACATGTAACTTTTCGGATCAAAACTTATATACATATATATTTTATCAACTACTACAATAGTAGGGAGCCTCATGTGAGGAGTTCATTATGTAAGCCGTCGAGATGAGTTGTGGATTTACGAATTAAAGTGTCCTGGCTTCTCGAACGTTTACTAACATGACTTCTGAATTATGTCGGCCCGAACGGTAGTAAACGATATATAAAACATACATGTTTCATGAATCATTTCTTTCAAAGACTTACACTATACATTGTACCACATCATGGACTAAGTGCAAGACATATATTGTCATGTTTATGTTTCCTTAGACATTATTCCAAACCTAAGTTGCAACAATTATTCTAGGTTGCTCGTAGAAGTTCTTACGGCATATCCATCATTCTCATTATACATCATCCAACTCAAGGTGAGTTCATAGCCCCACTTTCCATTACTTAATTGTTTTACAAACCCTTGGGGGGGAATACATGCTATTTTTAACCAAGCAGAATGTTTTTAAATTGTATGCTTACCTGATTGTTTTATTATCACTAAGTACCATCCTTGCCAAACCGAGATCCCTTATTATGAACCATTTAATCACTAGAAATAGTGAGCGCGAATATTGTGAATAGGCCTATTGGGATTGACGAATCCCATTTGTATTGACTAAGTTCAAACAAATGCATTAATATTTGAGACATTAGGTATGACGGCAAAGTACCTACCGGGATAACTCCGCCGATTGATATTGGTACCCGTTAACGTTTTGGTGTCATAAGCTTAGTATTTGATAATAACTGTTCCGGGCGTATAACAACGTGGCCCATATTTGTTTTCCAAACATTGGTGTGAGTCTATAGCTCACACTACCAACATATTGTGTTCAAACATTAAACAAACTCTATGAATATCACTCAACCTTTGTGTTGACCTCTCAAGCATGTATTTCGGGTTCATGACGATCAAGGATGGCACGGAAGGGCACGGATACTCAAGAGGGCTATAAATTTTATTATCATTCAAAACTCATTTAATGTAAATTGTAAACATGGAACCATTTGGGATCTCATTTTGTAATCTCTGATATTTATATAATTTGAATGATAAATCTTTTAAAACGACTCAATTGGAGTTCGTTTTCTATTATTGTGACTATTGTGCCGTCGAGTAACACCCAGTTTGAATTCCGCTGCATCCATGAATTGGGGGTGTTACAGCTACAGTGGTTCAACAACTAGCTGGGGTAGTGAATGTCCCAGTCGATAATGACGGGCTATCCACATCGTTGTCATGGGATCCTGAAGCCCCCACCATCAGTCGATCAGTTACCACTTCTAATGTTCAACCTTCACTTGTACAACGAGTAGCCACTGTAGATAATTCGTCTGAAGTAAATGCTTTTGCTCCACCTGATAATGAGCCATTTGTTAACATCTTTGCCCCAGAATCGTCAAATGATGCCACATCCTCCGATGAATCTAACACGGCTACCTCAGTTCCCTATCCTCAACCCCATGAATACCTTAGGAAATGGACCAATGATCACCCTATTGACAACATTATTGGAAACCCTTCGCGTCCAGTATCTACCCGTAAGCAACTTGCAACCGACGC
This sequence comes from Artemisia argyi, assembly GCA_030686995.1. Lineage (NCBI taxonomy): Eukaryota > Viridiplantae > Streptophyta > Magnoliopsida > Asterales > Asteraceae > Artemisia > Artemisia argyi. The sequence continues at coordinate 108,767,098 of CM060704.1, read as the reverse complement.
ATTGTGGTGTTTCTTCAATTCCGTCCTCTCTAAAGTTGAACCAAAAAATGTCAAGGATGCAATGTCTAAACACTCATGGTTCACTGCAATGGTGGACGAGATTCATGAGTTTGACCGACTGGATGTGTGGGAACTAGTACCACCTCCTGATTGTGCTATGATCATTGCTCTCAAATGGATATTTAAGGTTTAACTTGATGAGCATGGAGATGTATTGAAAAACAAGGCTAGGCTTGTGGCAAAAGGATATCGACAAGAAGAAGGTATAGACTTTGAAGAATCCTTCGCACCTATTGCTAGAATTGAAGCCATAACAATATTTCTCACAAATGCTGCAAGTCAAAACATGGTGGTTTATCAAATGGATGTCAAGACTGCATTCTTAAATGGCGATCTAAAAGAGGTGGTGTATGTAACTCAACCTGAAGGTTTTGTGGATCCAGAATGCCCTAATCATGTGTATCGATTGAAAAAGGCTCTCTATGGGCTAAAGCAAGCACCTAGAGCGTGGTATGACACCTTGTCTAAATTTCTTCTGGCTAACAAATTCTCCAAAGGCGTTGTTGATCCTACGCTCTTTACCAGAAAAATGGGCAAAAACCTTCTTCATGTACAAATCTACGTTGATGACATCATATTTGCCTCCTCTGATCCCAAAGAATGTGATCGTTTCTCCCAAGAGATGAGTTCTGAATTCCAGATGTCTATGATGGGTCAAATGTCTTTCTTTCTAGGATTGCAAATTTCTCAAAATCCTAATGGCATCTTCATCAATCAATCCAAGTATGCCAATGAAATTCTGAAGAAATTTGGATTCGATTCAAGTGACTCTGTTGATACTCCTATGATTGAAAGATCAAAACTAGACGAAGATGATGTTGGAATCCCGGTCGAACAAACCAAGTATCGAAGCATGATTGGTTCCTTAATGTATCTTACTACCAGCAGACCAGATCTTCTATTTGCTGTTTGCATGTGTGCTCGGTATCAATCCAAACCCACCAAGAAACATCTGGAAGCTGTCAAGAGAGTCTTTCGGTATCTTAAGGGTACAATCCACATGGGCCTATGGTACCCCAAGGACACTTCTATGGCTCTGACAGCATACTCTGATGCTGACCATGCGGGATGTCAAGACACTCGTCGCAGTACATCTGGGGGTGCTCAGTTTTTGGGTAATAAGCTAGTCAGTTGGTCGTCAAAGAAACAAATGAGTACCTCTATCTCCTCAACAGAAGCTGAATACATTGCCATGTCCTCATGCTGTGCTCAGAGCTTATGGATGCGATCTTAACTTTCAGCCTATGGCTTCGTATGCAACAAGATTCCCATGTACTGTGACAACAAAAGTGCAATTGCACTCTGCTGCAACATTGTCCAGCATTCAAGGACCAAGCACATTGACATTCGACATCACTTCATCAGGGAGCAAGTTGAGAAAGGAATTGTGGAACTTTACTTCGTGAGGACTGAGTTCCAGCTAGCTGATATCTTCACCAAAGCACTTTCTAGGGACCGATTCCATTTCATTCTCCCACGCCTTGGTATGAAGAGTCTCACGCCTGAGGATCTCATTAGTCTTCAGGAAGATCAGGAGGAATAAAGGGGTTGCTTTACATATCCTCTGTACATAGTATTAAATCAAAAAGAAAATAGAAAAGTAGAAAACAACAAAAACCCATAAAAATCTGAAAAACTACAAAAATGCAAAAATATTCTTCTAATGACATGTCTCTTGTGTAATCAATATTATGTACGTTTCTAGAAATGTCATTTAATAATGACACGGAATCATACATATGCTTGGGCAAGAGTTTTTCGGTTTCAAATAAAGTTATTTTTTCTAAAACATGTCGTTTCTCAAAACATTCTTCAAAAATATGGCTTGTAGTCATTCCAGGCTGCAACCCGGACTTCAAAATAATGGCTTGCTATTACTTCAGATAGCAACCCGTTTTTCAAAATGAGGAAAACACGTCGCCAAAAAGACGGTTGTTCCTTGTACCGGGTGAAGTTCACCTGGGCATGGATTACTTTATATCCACGTTTCCTCGATCTAATGTACGCTTCAGTGAATTATTTCTTGATAAAGAAGTGAAGTCTTCTTTTTATCGCCACATACTTTCCCTTCTATGATTTTTCCGGAAAGTATTTGTACAAAACTTGGTGGTACCATGAGATTTTGTTTGGAAATCAATTTGAACTCAAAATTTTGATAAATTTTTTCACTCAATCAATGACATCACTTATTTATGTTTTAACATCCGTCATTGATTGAGGGGGAGAGTGATTTCTCAAAATTTTATGTATCATCAAAACTCTCCACACTTTGTACAAAATAAGCAATAATACATTTTCTGATGGTTATGTGTCAAAATGAGAAATTTTCAAAGAGTTTTCGTTAAAACTTCAAATCTTTTGTAAACTCTTCAAATCTGACACATAACAACCTCCCTCACAGATTGAGGGGGAGCAAGAAAAAGTTCCTTTTATCAGAAAATATTAAAATTGACCGCATTTCTCTCCCAAAAGCTTTCTAACTTATTTAAATCATATGAGATCCAAATCTCAAAAGATTTGAAATTTTTGATCGGGGGAGAGAATGTGATTTAAATATGAAATCTGATATTCAAATGTGATCTTTTGGACTCAATAAATGTGCTCCCACATATGTGCTAAACTCTTTCGAATATCGATGCACATATTGAGGGGGAGCAAAAGGCGTTTGTGGAAGTTATACCAAAGACCGACCATTTATCTTTATGCATGTAGTTATAAGGTTGGTTAAGGTTAGGTATGAGTTCCCATGATCCACTAGAACCGAAAGGATCTTCCCAGGGACAATCCTCTAGATAGATTAGAAGTCCTTAGGAATGATTAATAAAAAGGAGTAAAGTGAGAAAGGGAAGAGTGCGGACTGAGATAGAGCTAGGACTGGAACAAACCCAACAAGGTTCTAGTGGTGAAGTCTCGGTAAGCACTGAAGAGGTTGAAGAATGAAAAAGAAATGTAATGAGAAAGGGTGAAAGGAAATAGCCCTCCATATATTCAACCTTAGGGCAGAAACTGGGTTCAATGCATAATCTACTGGCGGTTACTAAGATAACACCGGTATTGAAGACAAGACGTCATGGACCCAGTGACGCACTGCACTAAACTTCCCAACCACTCAAGTTCTCTTAAAAGAGCTTGTTTCATTCTCACGGGGAAGCCTGTGCAATGTATCGACCGCTCATTGCGAGCTATGTTGATACCTAAAATAGGAGACGCCTCCCCAGTCTCCAGGATCGGATCAAAACGCACTATTGAGTCTAGAGCCAAGAGATCATCCATAAATCTCGTTAGGACACGCTTCCAAATATGCTTATTGTTTCACACAATGTGGAAAATAAGATAAAATATTTAGAGTCCTACGCATTATCCTTGTGGTATTGCTAGAACATCCGAGTGATATGAAAATATTCACAATGAGGATGGAAATCCTTCTAGAGCAAACATCTTTCAAGCTCTTGGTAGGTGACATGTGTGATCCATCTTGGATCGATGATCAAGTGACAACTGGAAAGCAACAATGGTGCGATTCAAAAATTGAATCAAACTTGTTCCAGGATATGGATTGACGGATACTTTTGCTAAAACCCTTCAATGTGCTCACAAACTAATTTTTCAAGCACATTGATTGTGCATAATCTTTCAAACAAAAGTCTTTTTGATGAAAGTGTGATTCAAAGTATAAAACTCTCGTCGTGTCTCAAAAATGTTTATCATATGACACGCGAGTGATTTCTATAAATCAAGTTTTCATCAATCCGTGAATATCAATTCACCGATTCACTCTATCGTGTTGTCTGCTTTGAGACGTTCCGGTATGAGAACATGCTTAGTATGAAGATTCCAAAGTGGATTCTTTGGAAAATTCATTACTACAAGCTGGAAATTCCTGTCAAGGAGAGTCTTCTTTAAAAGAGACTCTACCTGATCACAGGTCGGTCTTCACAAAACCGGAGGGTAGTCTGTCCTCGCAGAACGAATGACAAAGCTATGTTCGTTCTCTATCTTTATTGCTAACTGTTTCATTTTAGGGACACATATAAAGATGGCGTTGATGTCTCCAGTTTCCAGCTGAATCGGGTCAATCCATACCTCATGCTCACACATCCTCCACACTATCAATGAAGATAAGAGACTTGCTACAACAAATATTAAGAGACTACCAACAACGCTTCTGCAACTCTGATGAAAAAGTCTCCTGATCCACAACTCTAATGCAATGTCCCCAGATACAGAAGGGTGTGAGCATGATGGTCCTTAAGTCACTACATCACATGAAGGCAATACTACTATGGATGAGCTTGGAGATTTACTTTGGCTGATGATCTCAAAGAAGCTCAAAGATCGCACATCACAAAGGAATCCAAATCACAAGTTCGTTGCTTGAAGTACAAAGTGCGCTAAAAAGTGAAGAATCATAACCTACGAGCTACAAAGACTAAAGAATGCTTGAAGATCAAAGAGCTTAATTTCCAAGGTGACCTCGCTTAGGGGGAGATTGTTAGGAATACAATTATTCCTATAGAAGACTCAGTCACCTAATTGATGTAATAGCATTTTAGTTAGCTCGTAGTTAGTTTATATATTAGTTAGTTAGTATAAGTATAAGTAACACCGTGGAAGAAGGACGGTTCTTTACCCACTGTATACCTAATCAACAGCCCGGGTGTGGCCGTTTGTAGTTTAAGTATAAATACCCCTTTCCACATGTGGAGAGGGTTGGACCTTCACTTAATCTCAATCTAACATTCTCTTTTCTCTCAAGGTTCTACTCTCCCTCTCCTTCTTTTAATTCCAACGCCACACACAAACCACAAGGAATCATGTTTCCAACTTAATTAGTATTCTACAACCAATAATCTTGAAGGATTGATGTCCAAATTTATGGCATCTCAAGAAGCTCGCATAGCTATGCTTGAAACCGAATTCAATCAACAAGAAACGGAGATGACCAATAAGATTGACAACTTGTTGAAAGCCCTCAACAACCAAGTGCTAACTACACCTTGGAAGGACACTAGGAACACTAGTATCGGAACCCAAATTAAGGACCCCTCATCATCCAAACACGTCCACTTTGTCAATGTCGTCACTATTAAGCCAATAGCTAAGAATATAGAAGAAACTGACAAGGATGAAGTTGGAATAGAAACCGGGACTAGGGACGAGATTAAGGAAGTTGAGGATAATAAGGGAGAAAAGTTAGAGGAAGTAGAAAACGTAGAAGAGTACTTTGATAAGTTACCCACCAAGGAAGAACGGGAATATCACAAGGATTTATTCGATGACCTCGAGACACCATACATCCTTGGTTCACCCCTTATTAAAGTAGGCAATCCCTCTAACATCAACATACCGTGCAACATTGGGCATATGCATGTGTGGAAAGCTTACATCGATCTTAGATCTCCTATAAACATCATGACTAGGACCTATTATAATTGGGTAATGAAGAAGCAACTTGGATATAAGATGATGCCCAACACGAATTGGATGAGCAACTTTCTAGGAAGAGTGAAAGGATTGCATGTCTTTGTAGGAAACTTCACTTATGTTACCGAATTTGTGATAGTAGAGGATACTCGTCCAGTAATAGATGGTTGCCTAAGTCAAGTAGTGTTTGGAAAACCGTTTATTGAGTCCTCTAAGATGAGTTATGACCCGTCCCTAGGCATAGTTAGATTTAAGGAAGAGAATGATGAGATTGCTTACCAAATGCCCTATAAGATTGAACAATACCGCCTTCTATCAAACGTAGAAAAGGAACACAAGCAAGCGGTTTATTATAGGAATGATGAGGATAGACATAGAGGAGTAGATTATGTCATGAATAGAATACTTGGTTTCTATAAGGAATGTTTAAAACTAGGCCCGGAATACAAAACTAAGATTGGAGATGACCTAGAGAATGAGACCAATGATGAGGTCACGTAATTGACCATGACCTTGAGTCTAGCTACAAGACTCGTAAATAAAGAAAAGCGCTTCTTGGGAGGCAACCCATGTTTTGTGTGATTTTTTTATTTGATTGTTATTTGCTTCCGTATGCATGCTTTATTTTTATTGTTGGTAGATCATGTTTCAAACTAAAATTGTGAACATGCTTTATTTTGTTGTTTAACTTCGTCTTAACTTCATATAAAGGTATTTTGCAAAAGCTAAGTGTAAGGGGAAACCCCAAATTTTTTTCTAAGAATGAAATTGATCATGATTCGCCACAATACTAAATGAACATGTATATTAGTATTTGTTAGAGTCAAATGCTTGTATCGAGTGATAATGATGTTTTTTAGGATTTTCTAGGAAGTAGGACATAAGTTTTTCCTGAAATTTTCCGGAAACTTTTTGTAAAGATTTCTGCAGGTCACTTCTGACGGCGTTAGGAGTTAACTCCTGACGGCGTCATGTGTAAAATTCTGGAAATTTTGTGAGTTTTGTTTTTCTAACGGAGTCTTAAATTTTTTGTTAATTCTTTAGTTTTATAAACTCCAGGAAATCTGCAAACATTCATTCCACAAGCATTATATCTTAAATTTTTTTCTAGGATTTGTTAGTATATATAGATTGTTAGGAATACGTTTATTCATATGAAGACTCGGTCACCCCGAGTGTAGTTTAGCATATTGTAGCTCGTAGTATTTATCATAATAGTTAGACCGTAGTTTAGTATTAGTTAGTATTTGTGGAGTCGGGTCGGGTCTTTACCCACTGTCAGCTCGCTCCACAGCCCGTTTCAGGGGGCGTTTGTTTGTAAGTATAAATACCCCTTCACTAGCTTGGAAGGGGTTGGACCTTTCACTTCAATCTAACATTTCACTAGTGTTGTAAACTGATCTAGGCTTGTCTAGGATGAACAATAACAAAGAACAATAGCATGCACAGCGGAATAATAAGAACAATCTTTGTTATTGCCTAACAACGTTTCATCATCATCTTTATACAATGACTACTACAAGCCCCAATATTACCTGATCAATGGTAAGACGGTTACATCAATAGAATCAAACTAATGATCTTGGGGCTAAACACAAATCAAAAAGTCTAGGCATTTTCATGAACTATACGCCCTAGACACACACACACTTTCCTGTATTTTACATCTTGTACGTACACCTAAACCAATTCCCTGAATCTCTTTATATAATAGAGATACTAGGGTTACAAAATACTACAAAGGACTATAATGTAAAAACTTCTTTGTAAAGCAAGTCCTTTGTCTTTTGCATTCTTCACTTTCATCATAAGTCCTTCATCTTTCATATTTTGTCAATATCAACTCAAGTATAAATCCCAACAATCTTCCCCTAGATGATATGACAAAACCAAGTAATCACGAACTTACCCTGAAGCTAATATATATGAAAGATAAACGAACTTTCCCTTAAACCATGCTATATCACCAAGGCTCTTCAAGTTGCAGCTTCAATGTTAAGATTCTTCCCCTCTTTGTCATCATCAAATAGGGGACAAACGTAAGCAACCTTGACCTTCACAACCACGAACCACTATCATACTTACAATCTAGTCTTCCAATGTCTCAAATTACCGACAATTAAGAACACCAAAAAGCTTACTATAAATGAATGCAGGACAATAGAATCCCAAACTATCAGTAATAATAACAACAAGTAGTTGTAAAAATCTTCACCTCGATGTAGCATATAAATGGTTAATCCATTGAACACTTTAAGCTTCCCCTGAAACCCATATGTTAACCATTTCTTGAATGTAGACTCTATGTAATGATCACTGATGAAGAAAACTAAGTATTACCAACTTGATGCTGAAGTAGAACAACCCAAACTTGTGCCTTATATCTTGTACTAAAACTGACTTTGAACGTATACTTAACGTATAGGGAGATCGCAATCTCTTGACAATAAACACTGAGCACAATAACGTAACTCCTTCAAGTGTTCGTCAATTCGTAGTCACTTGAACGCACGAACAAGTTATCTTCAAAGCGTCACACCAACTTTGAGATATGATAAAATAAAAATCTGAATATGTCCACTTCATCATCAAATAGATGATAAAAACCTTTCTTCATAATCAATTGAACAATATAAAAATGAGCCTTTGTAATCTGTTAAGAACCAATAAACCAAAAACCAAAATTCTTCTGTGTGTGTTGGAACCAACCAATAAACCGTTAACCAAACAGCTTCACTTTGACTTGACGCGCAGCAGCAGTACTAACTGAATGAATCATCATCAGACCAAAACTTTGAGCAATATAAATCAACTTGTGCCTTTTAATGAGTAACCTACCCATGTGAGAAAATAGCAAGTAATTGCACAACGACAATATTTCTCTTGTACTAACAATATTCAGCCCATCATGCGTATAGACACGTACCAGCCCACATTCAAACTCATATGTAATCCATCTAAATCAAAAACCTTAAACCATAGTAGCATAGATATTACAACGAGCAGCAGTAAGCAACTTTAATATACACCAATTCCAAATCACATGCACTACTAACGTTTAATATTAAGGAATTGAAGACCATTGATCAATTGATATATTAAATAACCTATCACCGTCCCACTATATATGTTCAATTGATTAAATAATCATTGATCAATTGATTAACATGTAGTACGAGGTAATTTTTTTTTATCAATCAATCTTCCACATCTTTGCCCATAATGGTGCCATGTAATCATAATAATCATTCCTTAAAATCACATGACGCAACTGATTATGTAATCAGACATTATCCTTCCCAACTTGTCATTAAACTCCAGATCACCACTATTAACGAACAAACAAGCTGCTCTACATACCGTCTAAAGCAATTATGAGCAGTTCAAAAATAAAGGTAGCAGTGGAAACGAAGCACTGGCAGTGGAAATTTGAAACGAGCGGTGGAAACGAGTGAGGCAGCAGTGGAAACGTTTTAAGTGTAGCGGTGGGAACTTGATATCAATAGCAGTATTAACATGTATCATGACCAGTTGACAAATAAAATTATCGTGATAGCTCAACATCAACAAGACTCAATAATATCCAAAGAAAGAATAGTATACCAGAACCTTATTAAGTCGCATCCTCCAGTAACTTTACTTCTACAAAAGTAACTTCTTTAACAAACATGTGTAGGTCTACTCCATGACCAGTAACCCTACTTCATAACAAACGTACCCTTACTCCAGTAATAGCAGTAGATGTATCTTTACTCTCAGAGTAGTAGACTTACTCCTTGTTCCTTAATTATATCGTGAATATCCCAATAACAGTAACCTATCGTGAGTAGCCATATACTTGTTCCAGTACTCCTATGCTTTAGTACCCTCGATATCAACATATAATCACAAGTAAGCTTATTCTCAATAACCAATAACGTTATTCTCATCAGTTCCAGTACCTTTCTTGAATCAACACCACAAATTCCATTTGATCACTCAACCTTCTACACATCAGATTCATCATACTTACTAGGGTTCATCGTTAAAATAATTTAACTCACCAAGACTAGTAAGTGTGACACCCTCCGGCGACTAAGGATCAGAAGGATTCATCTCACAAAAATGCATGTACAATAATAAAAGAATAAACTTTTCAGAGAAACCCTAGAATAAACGATTGAAAAGTAACCATGCTCCTTCCTCCCATCAATTGAATTAATTGAAGGAAATCGATTTAGTTATGTATAGGGAGAGTGGAAATTGCTTGTCAGATTCATATTAGGGATTCACCACACATAGAAAACAATTAACTTGAAACCCTTAAAAATCGACCATAAATTTATCCAAAGTTGATTCTTTTCATGAATCATTGACACCAAACAACATATATCTAACTTCCATGATGAATGATAACACATAACTACGAATTCAGAAGGTTGAAAATCATAAAAACCCTAAAAATTCAAAATAGGATACCTTTCTCTGTAGCAGTTTTTGACACCTAATATCTTACGCATAGAGGCTCCAATAAAAGATCCCTCCAGTGAAAACTTAGCTTGATATACTGAGAATCTCCAGTAAAAATTTCAGCCCGATCCAACGGTTAACGAAGGAGATATCGCGCCTTGAAAACTGACCTGCAATGAGTTACGAAAATTGAACCAAATTCAAATTTTTCTTATTCTTTTCTTCGTTCTTCTACACACCAAACCTTGTAAGATCCCTAAATCACAAGCCAACCTGGGCTCTGATACCACTTGTTGTAAACTGATCTAGGCTTGTCTAGGATGAACAATAACAAACAACAATAGAATGCACAACGGAATAATAAGAACAATCTTTGTTATTGCCTAACAAGGTTTCATCATCATCTTTATACAATGACTACTACAAAGCCCCAATCTTACCTGATCATGTAAGACGGTTACATCAATAGAATCAAACTAATGATCTTAGGGCTAAACACAAATCAACAAGTCTAGGCGTTTTCATGAACTATACGCCCTAGACACACACACACTTTCCTGTATTTTACATCTTGTACGTACACCTAAACCAATTCCCTGTATCTCTTTATATAATAGAGATACTAGGGTTACAAAATACTACAAAGGACTACAATGTAAAAACTTCTTTGTAAAGCAAGTCCCTTGTCTTTTGCATTCTTCACTTTCATCATAAGTCCTTCATCTTTGATATTTTGTCAATATCAACTCAAGTATAAATCCCAACAATTCAGCTACATATTCTGCTACAGTATAGCAGTGGGAATATAGAACAAGCAGTGGTAATTTCCTGAGCGCAGCAGTGGTAAAATAGAACGAGCAGTGGTAATATATGTATCACTAGGGTTACACCTTGAAGCTCTAGAAAAACGTATATCTAACCTTTAACCTAGGACCTCCTTTTATAGCACAAGGAGTCCTCTTCTACAAGATAAGTATAACTCTAATAGAATAAGATATACACAAGATCTATTCTATATTTATCTCTACATGTTCCCTAACAATTATCTAAACAGCAGCGGTAATATATGTACTTGCAGTGGTAATGAGTTTCCACTACAAGTGCATTCTTCAACAGTTGTAATATCTTCACTAGCCGTGGTAACTGTTAGTATAATTCCCAACAACTTGTTTCTCTCAAAGGCTCCCAACTTCATCTCTTTCTCTCTCTAACTTCTCACTAGAAAACATTACCTAAAATCATCCTAAACACTAAACCATCCATGTTCTTACATTAGAGTATATTACAATTGGTATCAATAGACATGGTTCAATCCTAGGATTAGTGATATGCTCGAATTTATAGCTTGGTTGTGTGTAGTTGGATGATTCGAATTGGTTTAGAGGTTTTCTCACTTCATTGATCTCATTAGGTGTTTTTATTGGAATTCTTCTTGTACTTTCTTGCTTAGGAGTAGTGTAGACACCTTGTATTGCCTTTGGTTTTATCATTTCATCATCCTAGTGACTGTGGATGAATTTCGTGGTGTATTTCTTGGCAGCGAGTTGTCAATTCCATTTAGAGAGTTGACAGAATTTCTAGCGAGTTGGGAGCAGAGGTTTGGCGCTTTGCTATTTTGGGATATAATGCCAAATCGCTAGACAGTGACATTTTTGTCTTACTGTTCCAGCGAGTTGAGGTTACTGTTGTTAGCGAGTTGATGATTGGTAGTTAGTTGGTGTAGTTAGCGGTTTGACAAGTCTCAGCGGGTTGAAGTTATTCCAGCGAGTTGATCATGGTAGAGGTTTGATCAGTCTCAGCGAGTTGGTACTCTCCAGCGTGTTGATCTTTTCTAGCGAGTTGAATTGTTTTTGTGGCGAGTTGTTCTATTTCAGAGAGTTGGCTCCTTTTTCTTGGCGAGTTGGTCTAGCTTGCGGTTACTTGTGAAGTGGTGTTAGCGACTTAGTCCTGTTACATTAGTGAAACTTGTGCACTGTTGCGACTTCAGTTGTTACTACTATTTCTACAGTAACTTGACGTTGTAAGGCTAATCTTACGACTTGAATTGTTATTTGTGGAGCGGTTGTAATTTGACTTGTCGCAACAAAACACGAAATACACTTATGTTTAAAACTTGGTACTAAGACTTACTCACTTTCCACAGCATGGCAAGCACTTCTTCTGATGACATTCAAGCTGCAGGGTCGGATACTCGTCTTCTAATGCTGGATAGGACCGACTATGAATCATGGGCACAAAGGATTCGTCTTTACTGTTTAGGAAAGGAAAACGGGGTTAACATTTTGAAATCCATCGATGAAGGACCTTTTCAAATGGGTGTCACTAGAGACACGATTGCAGCTACCGATGATCAACCTGCTGTAGTTGGTCCTGACAGACCTCGCACCTATGATGAGTTATCTGAGGAAGAAAAGAAAAGCTATGATGCCGACATCAGAGCATCGAACATTGTCATTCAGGGTCTTCCTAAAGATGTCTACAAACTTATCAACTACAACACAGAAGCCAAAGCAGTTTGGGATAATGTGAAAATGCTTCTTGCAGGGTCTGAGTTAACCAAAGAAGATCGTGAGTCTCAGCTATATGATGAATTTGAGCACTTCAAAATGAATCCAGGTGAAAGCATCACTGACTATTATGTCAGATTTCACAAGCTGGTCAATGATATGAGAATCATCTAGATGACAATGCCCAACATTTAGCTTAACTCCAAATTCGTGAACAACGTGGCACCTGAATGGGATAGGTTTGTTACGGCTGTTAAACTCAACAAAGGTTTCAGGGATACCAATCATGAACAAATCTATGCATATCTGCAACAACATGAGAAGCATGCTGCTTATGATCGGTTAATGCGGGAAAAACTCAATCCTTTAACTACAAATGACTCTCTTGCTTTAGTCTCGAATGTTCAGCAGCTTAATCAATCATTAATTGATCCACCTCAACCACAACATCCTTCATCCAGGTCCACTAATACAACTGATCAAGCATCAACCCCTTCACCATCTGCCTTAAACACCCATCTGGACTCTGGGTACTCCCACACTGACATGATGATTGATAATCTCTCCAACCAAGTTTCATTGTTGGTTCAACAATTCAGGGCAGCTCTTCCATCTACTAATAACCAACTTCGGACTTCATCTAATCCTCGTAATCAGGCAGTCATAGTGGATGGTAGAGTTGTGGTGCAAAATGTGCAAGGAAGACAGAATTTGAATCAAAGAAATGCTGGTATAGGGAATGGGACTTATAGAGTCGGTAATGCTCTTCAAGGACAAGGCAGGAAACCTAAGTGCTACAACTGTGGAGGAATGGGTCACATAGCTAGGAATTGCACTCAACCAAAGCGTCCACAAAACTCTGAGTATTTCAAAGACAAGATGTTGCTAACGCAGGCACAAGAAAATGGGACTGTTTTGGATGAAGAAGCCTTACTCTATATGGCTGGTGATGACGGGAATACATTTGATGCTGATGTAGATGACCAACCGGTTCAAGACTTAGCACTCAATGACTTGAACATCTTCCAAGTTGAAGACTGTGATGCATTTGACTCTGATGTTGATGACGAACCCACAGCTCAAACCATCTTCATGGCTAATCTGTCTGCAGCTGTTTCCTCTCCACATCAGTCTGGCTCTCTCATCACATCTGCTATTTCTAAGGTACCAACTTCACTTAATCTGAGTAACCCTACCAATCCACAGAAGGTGTGTGACTTTGTACAACTCAAGGATATTGACAACACATATACCGTTGATATGGGAAATACCAATACTATCCCATATGAAAGGTATGTGAATGACAATGCACTTCCAGTTGTACCGAGTGATACACCATCTGTTGATTTTCGTGAACATGAGCTGCATGAGCACACTATATACAACCCTGATGATTCCTTGTCCACTAGATTTAACATCCTTAAGGATCAGGTGACTATATACGAACAGCGTGCTAAATTTGAGCTTAATGAACGTGAGCAGAAAATGGAATGACAAATGCGTGCTTACATATCTGAAAATAATTCCAAACAAGAAACATTGAAAAGGGAGTTATTGTCTTTAAAAAAACAATTGGATCAAACTGTTAAATAAAAATAGGAGATTCAAAAGGGGTTAACCTCGCTCAAACACGATTACAAAGATAAAGAAACACAACTTCTAAATGATTTCTCTAATCTTAGAATGTTGAAAAATAAACTGGAAGAAAAGTTGTACACGCAAGGCCAAACCATCCAATCTGCTCAAATGATGCAGAATCATAGGAAATTAAGAGATGAGTTTAGTGAACAGGATGCCTCTAAACCAAAGGCCAACTTCCTTAGAAATGGTATAGGTGCTCAACCTGCGTTATATGATGCAAACATTATGTTTGAGCCTAATGATGCCCCTCCTGATGTGAGATCCTATGACGAGATTGATGAAATGGAAGATAGAACTAGGGAAAAACTAGCTGAGCAATTAAAGGATCCCCTGTGCATTGCGAATAATATTGTCTTTCACTATGATTATACTGATGATAATCATTCAGCTATTTTTGTCCCTCAAAATAAAATCCTTCCTGAGAAAGTTTTTTGGAATATTGACATAGAGAAAATGAAAGGTGAAAGACTTGTGGGTAACACACGTACTATTTTTAGGATTGCTGACCCAACTATTTATCCTCTGAACACGCCAAAGCACCTTGTACCATTTACTCTTCCCACACAGTGTAATACTCTAATTGGATTATATGTACTAGGTCAACTGTTTAATGATTTTGAGAAAACATGTAAAAAGAGAATTACAACAATGGGGATTACTGAAGGGGAAAGAGGATTTGAGCAAACAAAACGGTGTTACCTAACTGAAGTCATGCCATTTTTCGATCTTCTCAAAGAACACTTTGTGGGTCTTAAAAAGACAATTAATAATGATGTAACTGAAATGAAAAAAGGTCTTCAAAGATGTGGAAAATGAGGGTAAACAGTTGGCAATTGATCTCAAATATAGTGAAATTCACAGGAAAAACATTCTCATTATGAATGAAAATTTGATTGCTAATTGCATTGCTCAAGATGTTTTCTACACCGTCACCGACTCTGCATTATCTGCTCGACAATTTCATGAAATGTCGGTTACGTTAATTGTCTTTCAGAACCGCGTGATTAAGCTTGAGGGGGAGAATTTCAAATTACATCAAAAAATTCTAAACGACGACCATGATAACATGGTCAGGCATTTCTCAAAACTAGAAGTTGATAATCTTAACTTACAATTACAATATCAACATCTAGAAGAAAGCATAAAAATCTCAAATGCCAAGACATCTTCGGATGCTCCGGAATTTGACACATGTTTTGAATTATCCGAAAAGGATGAAGTAATTCAAGCTCACTCAAACATGATTCGGAAATTGAGGGCCCAAATTGCACAATTAAATTCGAACATGGGCAACGTGACCAATACTAGTTACCAAATGTCACTAGATTCTCAAAACTTTCATAAACAAGACATCATTAACGTATTACAACATGAAAATGAGTGGCTTCGTGCTGAAATGTCAAATGCTAAACAACGTTACAAAGAGTTATTTGAGTCTATTAAAATAACACGTGACCAAAACAATGAAAGAGTCACTTCTTTGTTAAACGAAATTGAGAATGTAAAGACTATGGTGAAAAGTAAAATGCTCGTGGTTTCAAGTGACCATGCGATTTCCAATGTTCATGTTTGTAAGAAATATGCGTGTGATGCCTTGAATGTTTCTCTTCCCCTTAGGAACAATAAGTTAGTTCATGGAAACTATCTTAGACATCTTAAGGATTGCCTGGTCATACTTAGAGAAACCATTGAAGATGATAGGATGCCTAAACCACTGGATGATGTTATCGTCGGTGCATGCTTCCTCACTAATAGAGCCTAGGAATTATTAGAATACGTTATTGGCTCATGCCCCAAGAATGATAACAAGTTGGATAGGTCATTTGCATCGCACTCTAACGTTGGCAACAAACATATTACTTTTGATTACCCCCAAACAATGTCATACTCCAACACCATGATCACCGGTAAACAAGTAGCGACTAAGCATACTAATGTTCCCATCATTGCTTCTACAGGAGTAAACGGTGTATCTAAAGCTAGCAAGTCACAGCCTAGGTGCAACACAAAGAATGATAGGGCTTTGCCGGCTAAGAGTGCACTTATGAAGGAAGTAGAAGAATCCTTTAGGAACAATAAAGTTATGTTTAATGAAAGGAATCGAGTTGACTCAAACATTTGTGTTAACAATGATGTAATTAATTCGAATTCTGGTGCTATTTGTAAGACTTGTAACGAATGTTTATTTCTTGGTAATCATGATGCTTGTGTTGTGTCCTTTTTAAATCCACTATACAATCTTCGGCTATGAATGTTTCGAGTGCTAATAATGTTAGGCATGTCTGGAATAAAACAGGAAAGGTATTCACTAATGTTGGTTATCAATGGAGGCCTACTGGAAGGAAATTCACCCTAGGAGAAAAGTGCCCCTTGACTAGGATCACTAACTCCAAAGTAGTACCAATTAAGAAATGGAGACCAACTGGTAGAAGGTTCCCAGTAGAAGCACTTAGTACCACTCCTAGTTCTAGTGCATCAACTTTTAAAAATACCAGCAGTATCTCCATGGCTTATGATAATCTAATGTTTGTATGTGCTAACCAAACGGACCCCAATTGCTTGTGGGGCTCCAGCTTTTTCAGTTATCCACCATTGTCAAGTTTCAAATGCAGGTCGTACAAATCATCCTTTGGTATTTGGACTCAGGCTGCTCAAAACAAATGACTGGGGATCGCTCGCGGCTCAAGAATTTCATGGAAAAGTTCATTCGTACAGTTAGATTCGGGAACGACCATTTTGGTGCTATAATGGGTTATGGTGATTACGTCTTTGGAGACAATGTGATATCCAGAGTATACTACGTGGAGGGACTTGGACATAATCTATTCTCTGTTGGTCAATTCTGTGATTCTGATCTTGAAGTTGCCTTCAGAAAACACACATGTTTTGTTAGAGAATTAGATGGTGTAGATCTTCTCAAAGGCAGTCGGGGCACTAATCTTTATACCATCTCAATTGAAGACATGTTGCGGTCCTCTCCTATTTGCTTGCTCTCAAAAGCCTCTAAGAACAAATCATGGATGTGGCATCATCGTTTAAACCATTTGAACTTCGGTACCATCAATGAGCTCACACGAAAGGATCTCGTTCGAGGTTTGCCCAGACTTAAGTATGAAAAGGATCATCTTTGCTCCGCGTGTCAAATGGGCAAGAGCAAAAAGTACACCCATAAACCCAAAACTGTCAATTCCATAATGGAAGTCCTACACACTCTTCACATGGATCTTTGTGGACCAATGAGGGTTCAAAGTATCAACGGAAAGAAATATGTGCTAGTTATTGTTGATGACTACTCTCGCTTCACATGGGTAAAGTTTTTACGATCAAAGGATGAAACTCTGGAGATCATCATCAGACTAATCAAGCAATTGCAAGTTAAACTCAACAAAACAGTTAGGTTCTTTCGCACTGACAATGGAACGGAGTTCGTCAACAAACTACTTACTCAATTTTATGAAAGTGTCGGCATTAGTCATCAAAATAGCATTCCACGTACTCCACAACAAAATGGAGTTATTGAAAGGCGTAACCCCACCTTAGTTGAAGCTGCTAGGACTATGCTCATCTTCTCTAAAGCTCCTACGTTCCTTTGGGCAGAGGCTATTGCAACTGCTTGCTACACACAGAATCGATCCTTGATACATCCTCTCCACTGCAAGACTCCATATGAACTGGTTCATGGCAGAAAACCAGACCTTTCGTTTCTTCGAGTATTTGGCGCATTGTGTTATCTAATGTTGCAAAAATCGTGAATTGGTCCTGAGGCGGTCGAGGGCCGAGTTGCATTTTTTAGCCGATTAATCGGCCCAAAACCTTGTAATCGCCGATTAATCGGCCGACTTCCTTGTAAATGTCTCCAAGTTCCAGGGCCTTGTAGCTTGGAATCGGTGATTACAAGGCCTTGTAGGCCATTTTTTGCAACATTGGTGTTATCCAACAAATGACAGTGAAGATCTTGGGAAACTTGATGAGTGCTCAAACACTCATCATTTTTGTCGTATTTAAACTGCCAAAACATCCGAAAACGCTCAGAAATGCATCAAAATACTTAAAATATCCCAGGGATTGTATTTTATACGTTTCTAATGCAAAATGAGCAAAAACAATAAAAAACGAACAAAGATTACACAATTGGCAGTTTTAGTCCCCCGACTTTCAAAAATTTACAAAACTGGTCCCTACGCATTTGTTTTGAAAGTAAAATCAACCTAAGGCATTTAGAAATCAAAATTTATCAAAAATTGTCCTTAGGCAAAAACTTTGGAAAATTTACGCTTTTGGTCCCTGCAGTTTGGTAAATTGACAGAATCAGTCCCTGGGAATTTATAAAAGTGGGAAATGTCTTTTATGGCCCTTGTGTTATTGAAATATTTCAACATCAGTCCCTTGGAATACTTTGGGTGATTGGCAACTTTGGTCCTCAAAAAAATCAGATTTTGCAAAAATGGTCCTTGTGCTTTGTTAAGTTAACAAACAAACGGACCCTTTTGTAACTCTAACTAAACCAAAATCAAGCCCAATCCAAACAACCACCCCAAGCCCATTTTATTCATAGCCCACCCACTACCCTTTTTTATTAAAAATAAAACAAACCGTTTAACAATCCCTCACCCCTAACCTTTTCTTCCCCGCCATTACCAGACAACACAGCCCCCATCCACCTCTGCTACCCCAACACTATTGTCCCCTCCACACACTCCCAACACCTACTAACCACCCTACCCCACTCACCTCCCAAGTCAACTCCCAACAACATTATTACCTTTCCCCCCCTCCTCCCACCTTATATTACCCCTAGGTCTGCTAAGTGAAGCTGTGGTCTAATCAAGCTAAGAAGTGCTTTCCAAGGAACAAAAGCAACAAAAGGGCAGACAAGCAGAGACAAAAGAGAAAAGGAAAAAGACAGCCTGGTTCATTGTTTTTCAATTTTTATTGTATTTCTTTAAGTATAAGTAGTTAATCTTGTAAGCCAGAAAAGGCTAAGTAGAAAAAAAAGTTAGTTAGTAAGTAAAAAATTAGTTAAGTAGTCAAGTTGTTTATGTAATTCAGTTAATGTAAACCTTTCTCAGTATCAATGCAAATTAGTTTTCTTTAAATTCCAATTCATTTACTTTCAGTTGCATAATCTCTTTGATCTCACTCAAAATGGTTATTGTTGTTTTAAGGATTGTATAAACCCACATTTGCTCTCAGTAATCACCAAGAAAACAACACACAAACAGATGGTTAAATAAGAAAAAAAAAATATAAAGAGAGAAAATCAGAAAAGTGTTGATACAAGAATGAAAAAAAAAATGGAGAAGAAGCAAGCAGCTAGTAGCAGATATGGAAATGGAGAATTGGTTTAGAGCCTGGGGGGGCATATAGGTTGTGTTCCATTTATCTTGGTTCTAGTTCTTGATGTTCTGTGGCTTGGCTCAGTTTGTAAGCTTTCTCTAATTTTTTGGCTCAATATAGTTTGATAGCTTTAATAGTTATTTCAAGGTTTATTTCTGCTTATGTATGCCTAGTATAAGTTAGAATTTTAGTTACTAGATTGTTTATTTGTTTGCTGTGTGAAACATTCAAATCAGTGTGCTAGTTAAGGGTGTTTGGATTGGTGTGGTTAACCCAGTTATAGTGATTGTTGTTTGCTAAAACTGCCTCAGACCAGTTACTTAGGTTTAGTGTAGTTCATTACTAGTCTTAGATTGATAGAAATAAGCTAGAAGTCAAAAATTTTAAACTATAGCCACAACAGCTTAACTGTTGTGACTTACCTTGCCCAATCTCTTCAAATCACTTCAAAAGTAGTTTAGGTTGCTTGAATTAGTTTCATTAAGTTATAATAAATCAAATTGAAGGAGCTGTGATCAATTAAATCTCATCCAAGTCAAAGGTTTAAAGAACTTCTTCAAAAGTCAAAGTTGCAAACCAATTTTTGGGCAGATTTCAAAGCACCCTCAGATCTTTGTTATTGATTGGAAATTCAAAAATTTTATTGATTTGAGAACTCACCCAGGTTGTTAACCAACTTCAAAAATAAAATTGAGGTTTGAAAAAGGTTTTGAGTACACAATTTGAGTGAGAATTGGCCTGTTTGACTGAGAACTCCCCTGCATCAGTTTTGTTGAGAAAATTGAACTAAACATAGAGTACCCCATTCTGGTTGCATGTACTTGTTCTTTGTCAAATTTGAAGGCCTTTCAGGTGGATTTTAGGTTTGTGCTCTCAGTATTATCTTAGATTGCTTGCTAGGTCATGTGAATCTGCCCCTAACTTGCCCTTTTGGACTCCATAACTGCTGATACATCAGCAGATAAGTGAGCTTGTTGATTTTTTATTTGTGTTCCTTCTTAGTCCTAGGTTGTGCATTTGTAGAAGTTAACTTGTTTAGTGTAATTTAGGATTGTGATTGTTTACTTGTGCCTCTAAATCAATTTCTTTGTGCTATTTGAGCATACTGCTTATTCACTCTTATTTTGAGAATTTCATCACTGTTGTAGCCACAAGCTTGTGTAAGCTAGTAATTTTTGTAATTTAAGCTTAATTCACTGATTGGTAGATTTATTGTGACTTATACATTGAAAACCAATGCTTGTCACAGCTCTTTTGAGCTTTTAGTCCCTGAGTTTAACTGTGTGGTTCCTAATTCAGTGACTCACAGACCCATCTTCCAAGCCCCCCACCAAGCTCAATTTTTGAGCTTATCCCTTGGTTTTTGGCATTTTGAAGAGCCCTCATGGCAAGCTTCTGGGTTCAACCTTTGATTTGGACCCTGGGTCAACCATGTGGGCCCCACAACAGGCTGCAATTGTGCCATTGAGGCCTGGTTGGTTCTGAGTAGTTTTTCAGCATTGCTTATTTTGGTGTTTTAAGCTTATTCAGTAGCTTTTGTTGTTGACTTGACTTGTTTGTAGTACATTGAGCTTGTTCCTAGTCATTTGTTTCTTTATCTCTTGGCTTTTAGCTTATTTGTTAACACCTTAAGCTCAATTTCCATTTCAAGTCCATAATCCAATAAGCTGTTAAGCTTTTTGTCACTCAAGCCACTTGTTTTCTAATCCCAACCAAAGTCCCTTTGTAAAAAGTGCTTGAAATCAGTTGTAATTTAGATTGGAAAAAGAAAATTCAGAAAAAGACAAAAAAATTAGAAGTGATAGCTTCTATTTAAGCTATCTTAGCTTATTTTCTGCTTATTCATAAGCAAAAGTTATTTTTAAATTTTTTTTAGGCTTCTGGTTTCATAAAAGATTTTTAGGAATTTTTTCAGATTTTTCTGGAATCATTTAGTATTTTTTATAATTTAGTTTAATTTAAATTAGTTAATTAAATAGTTTTTAATTAGTAATAATTAATTTAAAGTTAGGAAAAATAGTTTTTCTGTTTTAAAATTAGTTTTATATTATTTTAGATTTTTCTAAATTTTATTTTCATTTTTCTAGTTAATTTTCATAATTATTAGTAATTTAGGGTAATTTAGTTAATTAAAAAGTAATTATTAAATAGTAATTAATTAATAGTAATTAATTAAATAGTGTAAAAATTATTTTTCTTTTTCTAAAAATTTTCTTAAGTCATTAGGATTATAAAAATATCATTTTCACGTTCGTAGGACTTTGTTTACTCCCGTTTCACTTTTTTATTTGCGCGTTCGCGTTTATTTGTAATTAAAACGCGCGTTTTTAGGTTAAATTGTGTTTTTAAATCATCTGATCATCAGTAATTGTTAGTTAAGTGTTCATAAGTCATTTTCCATCATTATCTTGTAGTGTAACCATAATAATCAAATTCCTGATCTTCCTGATTAATCACCCGATCCTTTAAAACGTTCACAAATACAATTGCACGCCTCGTCGAGACTTCACGACCCGGGGATTCCCTAAACTCCTTGGTTAGTTGGTTTTTGACGTTTGACTTGGTTGACCATTATCTGGTGAACTTAGTTGACCGTTAAGAACCAATCAAAATTTGGCGCCGCTGCCGGGGAGGCTGCTGCGTATCTGCACACGTTCTTTAAGATTAGTGATTTTTCACACATCACTGTATAAACTCACCCACTTTTTGTAAATCTTAATCATAAAACAAAAACGTCATTAACACTTTTCCTAAAGTGTTAACAACACCAAAAAAATAAAAAACAAACAAAACAGATCGTTACGTTTTCTATATCGGGTTTCTTTTAAGGTGATTCTTAAAGAAATACGATTTTGGTAAACGAAACGATACCAAAAATATTGTCCAAAAGTTTTTTTCACCCATTCACAAAAAAACCCAAAAACATTCGTCTTTTCTTGTGAATAATTCTACATAAAAATAAACCGTCGCAAACCAAGACTGAACACCTACTAACTGGGGGTGTGAACAAATAAGTTCCCAAATCAAAAAGATTAAAACTTGCCTTTGTATCCATGTAGGTGGTGTACCTTTCTTAAAGAAGCCACTTACTTGCGATTATTGGTTTAAGTTCACTGTGGTTTTGCCTCGACTTTGTTTTGATTGATTTTTGGTTACTAGTGTATGCGCACCCGCTCTTCTAGGTCTACTAGCCCATTACGTGAGCTTGTACGAAAACCTAGAAGACCTCGTAGACGTTCCGCACCAACGGTCGGATCTGAGATCCGTACTGTTTCCACTCCAGCTGTCACCATGGCGGAAGACCGCCCTATGTGTGAGCTTCTCCAAGCACCCATTGAGGGTTACGGAGACGCTATTGTTGTCCCAACCATCGTGGCTGATAGTTTTGAGCTCAAAACCGGGTTACTTAATCTTGTAACCTCAAGTCAGTTTTACGGTTTTGAGAGGGACGATCCTCATGCTCATATTCGATGGTTCAATAAAATCACATCGACCATCAAGTACAAGAATGTCCCGTGTGAAGCAATTAAGCTTCTTCTCTTCCCATTCTCCCTCGAGGGTCAAGCCCGGATTTGGCTTGAGAAACAACCCCCTCGATCTATTGAGACATGGGAGGATCTGGTAAAAAAGTTTGTGAATGAATTCTTCCCACCTTCTAAGACCACGAGTCTTAAAAACGAGATCACCAAGTTCACTCAGAAATATGATGAATCATTTGGTGAAGCGTGGGACCGTTTCAAAGAATTACTTCGCAAGTGTCCACATCATGGTTTCTCCGAGTTGATGCAACTCGATACTTTCTACAATGGCGTGAGCCAAGTTGATCAGGATTCTCTCAATGCCTCCGCGGGAGGTAACTTTTTGAGTAGAACCACCAAAGAAGCCTTAGCAATCATCGAGAACAAGTCTAAGGTCCGCTCTACACGAAGCAAGCCGGTTGTTTCACAAATTAGTGCGGGTCCTTCCACTTCATCTCCTTCGAGTCAGTCTAGCACCGATGCTAAGATTGACAAGCTTACTGAGGCTATTCAAGCTTTGGTTCTCGTCCAGACTAAGAAAGTCTCATTTCCACAACATCCTCCACCTGCTAAGGTTAAGAAAGTGGAAGTCTGTGTAACTTGTGGTGGGCCGCATGCCTACTACAATTGCACAGCTACTGATGGTTCTCCGTTTGAAGCTCATGCTGTAGTCGGGTCATCTAATCAAGGAGGCAATCAATATCGCCCTCCTATGGACCCGAACTACCGTCCTAATCATTATCCTGGACCTCCTGGTTTTCATCAAAACCAAAATGTCCAAAATCGTGGCCAGAATCAAAACAGAGGAAACCAAGGTTTTCAAAACCAAGGTAACTTCAATCAAGGTCATGGTTTTCAGAATAAAAACCAAAGTTTTCAAAATCAGGGTTTCCAACAACAAAATCAAGGAAACTTTAATCGAAACCAAGGTCAGGGTAATTTCAATCCCGGGTATTTTCATGGAAACAACAACCCTAATCAGGGTAATTTTCAAAATCAAGGCCCCAATCAGAACAATCGTGCTCAAAATTTTAACAACCAAAATCAAGCCATTGTTCCTACTGGGCCTTCATCCGACGAGTTGTTAAAACAATTCATGAAGTCCCAAGAAGAAATGAACAAGTTGTTGATCAGCCAGATTTCTGAAATTAAGAAGTCTTTAAATGAACGACCCTCGGGCTCAGGAACACTTCCGAGCAATACGATCGCTAACCCGAGGGGCGATGCTAAGGCGATCACAACTAGAAGTGGTGCTTCTTATGATGAACCCGCGATTCCTACTACCTCTTCTTCCTCTCCTCCAAAGGTAGTGAATCGTGAACCTGAGGTGACAAAGGACAAGGTGCAAATTCCTAGCCCACGAAGTACCGCACACGTCCAACCTCAGGATATTCCAGAAACCAGATGCAAGCCTGGAGTTGTCTTTGAACCACCTGAAACTCCAGTGGACAACCCTAAATCCAAAACTTCTATCCCCTATCCATCACGTCTCAATGAACAAAAGCTCCGCGAAAAAGCTAGTCACCAAATGGATAAATTTTTCCAAATCTTTCAAGATTTGCACTTTGACATTAGCTTCGCGGATGCTATTCTCTTGATGCCCAAGTTTGCATCAACAATCAAGAATCTGTTAAGTAATAAGGAAAAACTCTTTGAAATGGCAAGAACTCCATTGAATGAGCACTGCTCAGCAGTGCTCTTGAAAAAGCTTCCTGAAAAGCTTGGAGACCCCGGAAAGTTTCTCATTCCTTGTATTTTTCCGGGTATGGTTGAATGCTTCGCCTTGGCCGATCTTGGTGCTAGCATTAACCTGATGCCATATTCTGTGTGGAAGAAATTATCCCTTCCCGAACTTACTCCCACGTGCATGACATTAGAGCTTGCCGATCGATCGATTTCTCGTCCACTTGGCATAGCCGAGGACGTATTCGTTAAAGTGGGAAAGTTCCATTTTCCAGCAGATTTTGTGATTGTTGACTTTGATGCCGATTCAAGGGTCCCTCTCATTCTTGGAAGGGGATTCCTTAGAACTGGGCGCGCTCTTATCGATGTATTTGAGCATGAGATCACATTGCGTGTTGGAACTGAAGCAATCACCTTTAACCTTGATCAAACATCGAGGTACTCCTCCAATTATGACTCTGAATCGGTAAACCGAATAGATGTCATCGATGTTGCGGCTGAGGAGTACGCTCAAGAGGTTTTAGGTTTCGTTGATGATTCTACGAGTGAAAATTTCACTCCGTCTTCTTACCCCATCATTGCTAATTCTGATCCTTCCCTCACTCCGTTTGAGGGAAGTGACTTCATCTTAGAAGAGATTGAGTCCTTTCTTAAAAGTGATTCGATTCCCGATGGAATCGATAACCAAGAGATTGACCCAGAGAGGGATATTCTTCTCCTTGAGAAATTGTTAAACGAAGATCCCTCTCCTCGTCCCGTTCTACCACAACAACTTCATAATCAGGAAATCAAATATGTTGAGAAAACTGATGATTTTCCTGAGGTCGAGCTTAAGGACTTGCCGCCTCATCTTGAATACGCATTTCTTGAGGGTGATGATAAATTACCCGTCATAATTGCTAAGGATTTAAGTGATGAGGAAAAGGCTGCTTTAATAAAGGTTTTGAAGTCACATAAACAAGCAATTGCTTGGCGTCTCTCCGACATAAAGGGCATTGACCCTGAATTTTGTACACATAAGATTTTAATGGAGGACGACTTCAAACCGGCAGTCCAACAACAAAGAAGGGTAAATCCAAAAATTCATGAGGTGATCAAACAAGAAGTTTTAAAACTCCTTGATGCCGGATTGATTTACCCTATCTCGGACAGTCCTTGGGTGAGCCCAATTCACTGCGTTCCAAAAAAGGGTGGCATTACTGTTGTCACAAATGAGGAAAATGAGTTGATTCCAACTCGCTTGGTTACGGGGTGGCGTGTCTGTATTGATTATCGCAAGTTAAATGACGCCACCCGTAAGGATCATTTTCCTCTACCCTTTATGGATCAGATGCTCGAGAGATTAGCGGGGAATGAGTACTATTGCTTCCTCGATGGTTTCTCGGGTTACTTTCAGATTCCCATTGATCCGCAAGATCAAGAAAAGACCACGTTCACGTGCCCCTATGGAACTTTTGCGTATAAACGTATGCCATTTGGCTTATGTAATGCTCCGGGCACGTTTCAGCGATGTATGATGGCCATATTTTCCGACATGATCGGGAAAACTATGGAGGTCTTCATGGACGATTTTTCGGTCATTGGGGATTCGTTTCAAACATGTCTCTCCCATTTAGACAACATGCTTAAACGTTGTGAAGACACAAGGTTATGTCTAAATTGGGAGAAAAGTCACTTTATGGTCAAAGAGGGCATTGTCCTCGGCCATAAAATTTCAAAGAGTGGGATTGAGGTCGACAAAGCCAAAGTTGATGTCATAGCAAAATTACCTCATCCCACTACCGTCAAAGGTGTTAGGAGCTTTTTGGGTCATGCCGGTTTTTACCGTAGGTTCATTCAAGATTTTTCTAAAATCGCCCGGCCTATGACCCATCTCCTCGAGAAGGATGCTCCTTTTATCTTCTCTCCCGAGTGCATCGAAGCCTTCGAAACATTAAAGAAAAGGCTTACCGAGGCACCGATTCTTGTTGCCCCCGATTGGGACTTGCCCTTTGAGCTCATGTGTGATGCGAGTGATTATGCTATTGGGGCAGTCTTGGGGCAACGTAAAACAAAACACTTTCAGCCTATACACTATGCAAGCAAAACGATGACCGAGGCTCAAAGTCATTACACCACCACTGAAAAAGAATTATTAGCTGTGGTGTATGCTTTTGAAAAATTCCGGCCATACTTGATCCTAACCAAAAGCATAGTGTATACGGATCACTCGGCTTTGAAGTACCTCTTTGCAAAACAAGATGCAAAGCCGAGACTACTCCGTTGGGTTCTCCTCCTTCAAGAATTTGATATCATAATTCGTGATAAAAAAGGAGCTGAGAACCTAGCTGCTGATCATCTCTCCCGATTGGAGAACCCCCATCAAGATGTCTTCGAGAAGAAGGAAATTAATGAAACCTTCCCTCTCGAGACACTCAATGCGGTTGCCTTTCGTGGAGATTCTATTACCCCATGGTTTGCCGATTTCGCAAACTACCATGCGGGTAATTTTGTGGTGAAAGGGATGTCGTCCCAACAGAAGAATAAATTCTTCAAGGATGTCAAACATTATTTCTGGGACGACCCCTACTTGTTTAAAATCTGTGCGGATCAAGTCATCCGGCGGTGTGTTTATGGCCAAGAAGCCTCTGAAATTCTAAAGGCTTGCCATGCTGGTCCCACGGGGGGCCACCATAATCCAAATTACACCGCCAAAAAGGTGTTTGATTCCGGGTTCTACTGGCCCACAATTTACAAGGATGCCCAAGAATTAGTCAAATCCTGTGACGCGTGTCAACGTCACGGGAATATTTCACAAAAGAATGAAATGCCACAAAATGCAATCCAAGTTTGTGAAATCTTTGACATCTGGGGCATCGATTTTATGGGGCCATTTCCATCATCTCACGGAAATAAGTACATACTCGTGGCTGTTGACTATTTGTCAAAATGGGTTGAAGCCAAAGCTTTACCCACTAATGATGCCCGAGTAGTCGTGAAATTCTTGAAAGCTCTTTTTGCTCGATTTGGAACTCCACGTGCTATAATTAGCGATCGTGGTACGCATTTTTGCAATGACAAATTCGACAAAGTCATGCAAAAGTATGGTGTAACTCACCGTCTCTCTACTGCGTACCACCCTCAAACAAGTGGACAAGTAGAAGTTTCCAATCGGGGCATAAAGAGAATATTGGAAAGAACTGTAGGTGAGAATCGTGCATCGTGGTCGGATAAGTTAGATGATGCACTTTGGGCTTTCCGTACGGCGTATAAAACACCCATTGGGTGCACGCCATACAAGCTTGTGTACGGGAAAGCGTGCCATCTACCGATCGAGCTTGAGCATAAAGCCTATTGGGCCCTCAAGCATGCCAATTTTGACCTAAAAACGGCGGGTGATCACAGGAAAGTTCAACTGAATGAATTAAATGAACTTCGTGATCAAGCTTACGAGAATTCTTTGATCTATAAGGAAAAGACAAAGAAGATTCATGACTCAAAAATCAAGAACCGCGTTTTCAACGTTGGTGACCGAGTCCTTCTTTTCAATTCTAGACTCAAGATCTTCTCGGGAAAGCTTAAAACCCGATGGACTGGTCCATTCACTATCGCAAAAGTTTACCCTTATGGCACCGTCGAATTATCTCAAAATGACGGTCCTAATTTCAAAGTGAATGGACATCGGCTGAAACACTACTTTGGAGAGGACATACCATCCATGGTTGTCCCGGATCTCCAAACTTTCCCCAAGGACAATTAAATTCGGGGATAGAGTCAAGCTAACGACTCAATGACCAAAAATTAGCAACACATATGGGTTTTCACCCGTATCTCTGATTTTCTTTCTACTTTCTACCACCCTAGTGTGGGGGAATGGCCAACCCCCGCTATTTGAAAAATGTATATATGTATATAAGTTCAATCAAAAAAAAAAAAAAAAAAAAAAAAAAAAAAAAAAAAAAAAAGTGTGATTGTATGTACAGATTAATAAAGTGAAAAATACAAAACGATTTCCCACAGTTAGTTTTTAATATTATCTTTTTACGTTCAAGGATTCGGCATAATAGCCGGGACTTTGAATATTGAGGACAATATTCAATTCTAAGTGTGGGGGAGGGGAAAATTCTAGCGAATTTTATCACATTATATCCTAGAATCCCCGTTTTTGGCCTAAAATTTTAAAAATTTTTCACTTTATTTCAAAATTTTTGTGGTAATCAGTCCACCTTGTCTAAACGACAAAAGGGATTGGCTAGTCCAGGAGCAAACGGCTCTTGGTAAAGACATCTCAAATCCGTTGACGGCTGGCAATTTGCCCAAAATTGTATGGTTCATCAACTCCCCCGCATCCTTATAAGCAAATGAGTTGGCTAGCCCACAAGATTATGGCTTGTGGTAAAGGCCGTGGAAAAACCATAATTGGTAATCAGCTCACCAAGATGTTGACTAGGTCCATCAAGATGCTGGCTAGTCCAGGAGCAAACGGCTCCTGGTAAAGACTTATCAAATCCGTTGAAAGCTGGTGGTTTGCTCAAAATCACACGGTTATCAGGTGTGCCACAGTTCTTACACCTGGCTACTCCAGAAGTGATGGCTTTTGGTAAAGAGTTTAAAATCCATCAAGTTTTCCAAAAATATTGCTAGGGACTAGCAATAGTTTAGTGTGGGGGATTGATGAGTGCTCAAACACTCATCATTTTTGTCGTATTTAAACTGCCAAAACATCCGAAAACGCTCAGAAATGCATCAAAATACTTAAAATATCCCAGGGATTGTATTTTATACGTTTCTAATGCAAAATGAGCAAAAACAATAAAAAACGAACAAAGATTACACAATTGGCAGTTTTAGTCCCCCGACTTTCAAAAATTTACAAAACTGGTCCCTACGCATTTGTTTTGAAAGTAAAATCAACCTAAGGCATTTAGAAATCAAAATTTATCAAAAATTGTCCTTAGGCAAAAACTTTGGAAAATTTACGCTTTTGGTCCCTGCAGTTTGGTAAATTGACAGAATCAGTCCCTGGGAATTTATAAAAGTGGGAAATGTCTTTTATGGCCCTTGTGTTATTGAAATATTTCAACATCAGTCCCTTGGAATACTTTGGGTGATTGGCAACTTTGGTCCTCAAAAAAATCAGATTTTGCAAAAATGGTCCTTGTGCTTTGTTAAGTTAACAAACAAACGGACCCTTTTGTAACTCTAACTAAACCAAAATCAAGCCCAATCCAAACAACCACCCCAAGCCCATTTTATTCATAGCCCACCCACTACCCTTTTTTATTAAAAATAAAACAAACCGTTTAACAATCCCTCACCCCTAACCTTTTCTTCCCCGCCATTACCAGACAACACAGCCCCCATCCACCTCTGCTACCCCAACACTATTGTCCCCTCCACACACTCCCAACACCTACTAACCACCCTACCCCACTCACCTCCCAAGTTAACTCCCAACAACATTATTACCTTTCCCCCCCTCCTCCCACCTTATATTACCCCTAGGTCTGCTAAGTGAAGCTGTGGTCTAATCAAGCTAAGAAGTGCTTTCCAAGGAACAAAAGCAACAAAAGGGCAGACAAGCAGAGACAAAAGAGAAAAGGAAAAAGACAGCCTGGTTCATTGTTTTTCAATTTTTATTGTATTTCTTTAAGTATAAGTAGTTAATCTTGTAAGCCAGAAAAGGCTAAGTAGAAAAAAAAGTTAGTTAGTAAGTAAAAAATTAGTTAAGTAGTCAAGTTGTTTATGTAATTCAGTTAATGTAAACCTTTCTCAGTATCAATGCAAATTAGTTTTCTTTAAATTCCAATTCATTTACTTTCAGTTGCATAATCTCTTTGATCTCACTCAAAATGGTTATTGTTGTTTTAAGGATTGTATAAACCCACATTTGCTCTCAGTAATCACCAAGAAAACAACACACAAACAGATGGTTAAATAAGAAAAAAAAAATATAAAGAGAGAAAATCAGAAAAGTGTTGATACAAGAATGAAAATAAAAATGGAGAAGAAGCAAGCAGCTAGTAGCAGATATGGAAATGGAGAATTGGTTTAGAGCCTGGGGGGGCATATAGGTTGTGTTCCATTTATCTTGGTTCTAGTTCTTGATGTTCTGTGGCTTGGCTCAGTTTGTAAGCTTTCTCTAATTTTTTGGCTCAATATAGTTTGATAGCTTTAATAGTTATTTCAAGGTTTATTTCTGCTTATGTATGCCTAGTATAAGTTAGAATTTTAGTTACTAGATTGTTTATTTGTTTGCTGTGTGAAACATTCAAATCAGTGTGCTAGTTAAGGGTGTTTGGATTGGTGTGGTTAACCCAGTTATAGTGATTGTTGTTTGCTAAAACTGCCTCAGACCAGTTACTTAGGTTTAGTGTAGTTCATTACTAGTCTTAGATTGATAGAAATAAGCTAGAAGTCAAAAATTTTAAACTATAGCCACAACAGCTTAACTGTTGTGACTTACCTTGCCCAATCTCTTCAAATCACTTCAAAAGTAGTTTAGGTTGCTTGAATTAGTTTCATTAAGTTATAATAAATCAAATTGAAGGAGCTGTGATCAATTAAATCTCATCCAAGTCAAAGGTTTAAAGAACTTCTTCAAAAGTCAAAGTTGCAAACCAATTTTTGGGCAGATTTCAAAGCACCCTCAGATCTTTGTTATTGATTGGAAATTCAAAAATTTTATTGATTTGAGAACTCACCCAGGTTGTTAACCAACTTCAAAAATAAAATTGAGGTTTGAAAAAGGTTTTGAGTACACAATTTGAGTGAGAATTGGCCTGTTTGACTGAGAACTCCCCTGCATCAGTTTTGTTGAGAAAATTGAACTAAACATAGAGTACCCCATTCTGGTTGCATGTACTTGTTCTTTGTCAAATTTGAAGGCCTTTCAGGTGGATTTTAGGTTTGTGCTCTCAGTATTATCTTAGATTGCTTGCTAGGTCATGTGAATCTGCCCCTAACTTGCCCTTTTGGACTCCATAACTGCTGATACATCAGCAGATAAGTGAGCTTGTTGATTTTTTATTTGTGTTCCTTCTTAGTCCTAGGTTGTGCATTTGTAGAAGTTAACTTGTTTAGTGTAATTTAGGATTGTGATTGTTTACTTGTGCCTCTAAATCAATTTCTTTGTGCTATTTGAGCATACTGCTTATTCACTCTTATTTTGAGAATTTCATCACTGTTGTAGCCACAAGCTTGTGTAAGCTAGTAATTTTTGTAATTTAAGCTTAATTCACTGATTGGTAGATTTATTGTGACTTATACATTGAAAACCAATGCTTGTCACAGCTCTTTTGAGCTTTTAGTCCCTGAGTTTAACTGTGTGGTTCCTAATTCAGTGACTCACAGACCCATCTTCCAAGCCCCCCACCAAGCTCAATTTTTGAGCTTATCCCTTGGTTTTTGGCATTTTGAAGAGCCCTCATGGCAAGCTTCTGGGTTCAACCTTTGATTTGGACCCTGGGTCAACCATGTGGGCCCCACAACAGGCTGCAATTGTGCCATTGAGGCCTGGTTGGTTCTGAGTAGTTTTTCAGCATTGCTTATTTTGGTGTTTTAAGCTTATTCAGTAGCTTTTGTTGTTGACTTGACTTGTTTGTAGTACATTGAGCTTGTTCCTAGTCATTTGTTTCTTTATCTCTTGGCTTTTAGCTTATTTGTTAACACCTTAAGCTCAATTTCCATTTCAAGTCCATAATCCAATAAGCTGTTAAGCTTTTTGTCACTCAAGCCACTTGTTTTCTAATCCCAACCAAAGTCCCTTTGTAAAAAGTGCTTGAAATCAGTTGTAATTTAGATTGGAAAAAGAAAATTCAGAAAAAGACAAAAAAATTAGAAGTGATAGCTTCTATTTAAGCTATCTTAGCTTATTTTCTGCTTATTCATAAGCAAAAGTTATTTTTAAATTTTTTTTAGGCTTCTGGTTTCATAAAAGATTTTTAGGAATTTTTTCAGATTTTTCTGGAATCATTTAGTATTTTTTATAATTTAGTTTAATTTAAATTAGTTAATTAAATAGTTTTTAATTAGTAATAATTAATTTAAAGTTAGGAAAAATAGTTTTTCTGTTTTAAAATTAGTTTTATATTATTTTAGATTTTTCTAAATTTTATTTTCATTTTTCTAGTTAATTTTCATAATTATTAGTAATTTAGGGTAATTTAGTTAATTAAAAAGTAATTATTAAATAGTAATTAATTAATAGTAATTAATTAAATAGTGTAAAAATTATTTTTCTTTTTCTAAAAATTTTCTTAAGTCATTAGGATTATAAAAATATCATTTTCACGTTCGTAGGACTTTGTTTACTCCCGTTTCACTTTTTTATTTGCGCGTTCGCGTTTATTTGTAATTAAAACGCGCGTTTTTAGGTTAAATTGTGTTTTTAAATCATCTGATCATCAGTAATTGTTAGTTAAGTGTTCATAAGTCATTTTCCATCATTATCTTGTAGTGTAACCATAATAATCAAATTCCTGATCTTCCTGATTAATCACCCGATCCTTTAAAACGTTCACAAATACAATTGCACGCCTCGTCGAGACTTCACGACCCGGGGATTCCCTAAACTCCTTGGTTAGTTGGTTTTTGACGTTTGACTTGGTTGACCATTATCTGGTGAACTTAGTTGACCGTTAAGAACCAATCAAAACTCATGGCCAAGGCCGACATTGGCTTCTTCGTTGGCTATGCTCCAGAATGAAAGGGGTACCGAATCTACATCAAACGTACCAGAGACATAACGGAAACAATCCACGTTACATTCGATGAGCTGACTGAGCAACCGGCTCTTGGACAATCAAGTTCTGGACCCATACCTAACCTTTTATCTCCTGGACCTATAAGCTCCGGGCTTATACAGAATCCCACTCCTGCTATTCCTTTTGTGCCTCCTATAAGTGAACATTGGAAGAAACTGTTTGACCTAATGTTTGATGAATACTTTGAACCTCAAAACGTGGCTGCTTCTGAAGCTCCTGTCATTCCACAACTAGCTGGTGTAGCAAATGTCCCATAAGATAAAGCAGGACCATCCACTTCATTGTCATGGGATCCAGAAGCCCCCACCATCAGTCATTCAGTCACCACATCTAATGTTCAATCTTCATCAGTACAACGAGTAGCAGCTGTGGATAATTCTCTCGAAGTAAATCCTTTCGCTCCACCTGATGATGAGCCGTTTGTTAACACCTTTGCTCCTGAATCCTCTAATGATGTAACTTCCTCAGAAGAATCTAACACGGCGACCTCAATTCACTATCCTCAACCCCATGAGCATCTCAGGAAATAGACAAATGATCACCCAATTGACAACATCATTGGAAACCCTTCTCGTCCGGTATCAACATGTAAACAACTTGCAACTGACACCTTGTGGTGCTTCTTCAATTCTGTCCTATCCAAAGCTGAGCCAAAGGATTTCAAAGATGCAATGTCTAAACACTCATGGTTCACTGCTATGGTAGACGAGATTCATGAGTTTGATCGACTTGAAGTATGGGAATTAGTACCACCTCCCGATTGTGCTATGCTCATTGCTCTCAAGTGGATATTTAAAGTAAAGCTTGATGAGCATGGAGATGTATTAAAGAACAAGGCAAGGCTTGTAGCAAAAGGATACCGTCAAGAAGAAGGAATAGACTTTTAAGAATCCTTCGCACCTGTTGCTAGAATTGAAGCCATAAGAATATTTCTCGCAAATGCTGCCAGTCCGAATATGGTAGTATATCAAATGGACGTTAAAACTGCATTATTAAATGGCGATCTAAAGGAGGTGGTGTATGTTAGTCAACCTGAAGGATTCGTGGATCCTGAATGTCCTAACCATGTCTATCGTTTGAGGAAGGCGCTTTATGGGCTTAAGCAAGCTCCTAGGGAATGGTATGATACCTTGTCAAGATTCCTTCTTGCTAACAAGTTTTCCAAAGGTGCTGTTGATCCTACACTCTTTACCAGAAAAACGGGCAAAAACATGATGGGTCAAATGTCATTCTTTCTAGGCTTGCAAATATCTCAAAACCCCAACGGCATGTTCATCAATCAATCCAAGTATGCTAATGAAATTTTAAAGAAATTTGGATTCGAATCCTGTGACTTAGTTGATACTCCCATGATCGAAAGATCAAAACTAGATGAAGACGATGTTGGGATCCCGGTCGACCAAACCAAGTATCGAAGCATGATTGGTTCCTTGATGTATCTCACTGCTAGTAGACCGGATCTTCTGTTTGCCATTTGCATGTGTGCTCGGTATCAATCCAAACCTACCAAGAAGCACTTGGAAGTAGTCAAGAGGGTCTTTCGGTATCTTAAAGGAACAATGCACATGGGTCTATGGTATCCCAAGGACACTACTATGGCGCTCACGGCTTATTCTGACGCTGACCATGCGGGATGTCAAGACACTCGTCGAAGTACATCTGGGGGTGCACAGTTTTTGGGTAATAAGCTAGTTAGTTGGTCTTCAAAGAAACAAATGAGTACATCGATCTCCTCCACAGAGGTTGAATACATCGCTATGTCCTCATGCTGTGCTCAGATCCTATGGATGAGAGCTCAACTTTCGGACTAAGGCTTTGTGTACAACAAGATTCCCATGTACTGTGACAACAAAAGTGCAATTGCACTCTGTTGCAACAATGTCCAGCACTCAAGAGCTAAGCACATTGATATTCGACATCACTTCATCAGGGAGCAAGTTGAGAAAGGAATTGTGGAACTTTACATCGTGAGGACTGAGTTCCAGCTAGCTGATATCTTCACCAAAGCGCTTCCTAGGGAACGATTTCAATTCATTCTCCCTCGTCTTGGTATGAAGAGTCTCATGCCTGAGGATCTCATAAGTCTTCAGGAAAATCAGGAGGAGTAAAGGGGTTGCTTCACACATCCTTTGTACATAGTTTAAAACAAAAAGAAAATAGAAAAATATAAAACCTATAAAAAACCATAAAAATCTGAAAAATCATAAAATCCAAAAACATTCTTCTTACGACATGTCTCTTGTGTAATCAATATTATGTACGTTTCTAGAAATGTCATTCAATAACGACACGGAAACATACATATGCTTGAGCAAGAGTTTTTCATTTTAACTTCAAATAATGTTTTTTTTAAAACATGTCATTTCTAAAAATATTCTTCCAAAATGATTTGCTATTACTTCAGATAGCAACCCGGTCTTATTATTGGGGAAAGTTCGTCGCCAAAAAGACGACTGTTCCTAACAAAGGCGTGAATTACTTAATATTCGTGCCTTTCCGATCTGATGTACGCTTAAGTGCATCATTCCTGGTAAAAGAAGAGAAGTCTTCTTTACATCTCAAATACTTTTCCTTCAATGATTCTTCGGGAAAGTATTTGCTCCAAACTTGGTGGTACCATGGTTTTTGAAGATCAAAAAACTTGAAAAGTTGTTTAAAATTTGCCACTCAATCGATGCTAAAATATTAATCTTTTGTGCAAAATGTTTAATTGAAAATGCGTCATCGATTGAGGGGCAGAATGATTTCAAAAACTATATATCATCAAAACAAGATCTTTGTGCATAAATACAGTGTATTAAGTGTGATTGTTATGTGTTAGTATATGAATTTTTCATGAGTTTCTCGCTAAACTCGAAATCATTTATAAACTCATAATCTGTAACACATAACATACTCCCTCAAGTTTTGAGGGGGAGCTAAAATTTCGTCTCAAAATCAGTCATTCTTAAATCTGACACATCTTTCTCCCAAAATCTTTAAACTTATTTAAATCACTTGGGATCACAAATATGAAAAACTGATTAAAATATGAAAAACTGATTAAAATGTGATGTTTTGAACTCAAATTTATGCTCTCCCGTATATGCTAAACTTTTTTATATCAAAGCACATATTGAGGGGGAGCAAATGACTTGTGGAAAAGGATCCTTGCATTTTAAGAGATCGAGACTCAAATTTGACTCATGAATTGACGAAACACAATTGTCTTGAATCGAAAGGACTAGTTCTAGACGGGTAATAACTTCAAGCTGGTTTAACCAGTGATGTAAACGTGTCTTGAATGCCCGGTCATATTCACTTAAGGAGGATCAATTCAAAAAAAAGTGCAACTCTTCCCGACATGTGCAAATTTTCAAATCAAAACATATGAGCACATGTTAAGGGGGAACATTTGAAAATGACAAAACTCTAAATTTATTAACAAAATGTGTTTCTCAATCATAAACACGTTGAGAGAATTTTCAATGATTTGGTGTATGGCAACATAGGATAGTCATGAAGTTATAAGGTGACTAAGGTTTGGAAAACCGTCCTATGATCCGCCAGAGCCGGAGGGATCTACCCATGGACAATACCAAATAGATGATATTAGAAAGTCCATAGGTATGATTATGAAAAAAGGAGAAATGTGATAATGGAGAAAGAAGGGGTTGAAGAATTAAAAAGAAATGAAATGAGAAAGGGTGAAAAGAAATAGCCCTCCAATTATTCAACCTTAGGGCAGAGACCGGGTTAAATTCATAATCTACTGATGGTTGCTAAGGCGACATCGGTATTGAAGACAAGACGTCATGGACCGAGTGACGCACTGCACTAAACCTTCTAGCCACTCAAGTTCTCTTAAAAGAACTTGTTTAATTCTCACGGGGAACCGGTGTAATCTATCAACTTATTTCTTAGAGATGGTTGATATTGAAGCAGGAGACCTCTCCCTAATCTCCGCATAGGAAAACCAAATGCACTCATTGAGTCTAGAGCCTCGAGATGCATAAAAAGATCTCATAGGAACATGTGCTACTTTTACCCTGGCTGTTCAATATTAAGGACACCAGTGGTAAACTTATGAGTCCTACGCAGATCTTAGCAATCTGCCAGAACATTTATGAGGGACGTTGCTATTGTAACTCCCAGTGATTGAATGGAAATTCCTGCCAGGGTCAGCATCAAGCAGCCCTGAAAGTAGGTCACTTAGGTAATTCCTTGTGGATTACGCTTAGTGGTCGCGATGGTTACAAACGGTCAACAGTCTTGGAGTGATCTCCAGCGACTCACCCATTCGTTGATCTACTTAGGTAGTTCATGTAAATCCTCTCAGGGTTTACAGATTGGGAACGGTCTTGGTAAGGATTAGAAGGAGTCTTCACACTATGCTATTGACAATCACTAATTCCAAACCTATAAGTACCGGATGATTTGTTGCTAACTGTCTACTTGCAGGAATTTCTGACGATTGCAGTTGATTGCTAAAAAGATGCTAATCCATCAACACATGCTCACACTTCGACATCACAATCTTAGAAATCATGATCATTGATTGGGCCTCTTATATGCTTCCACAACTCTGATGCAGAAGATCATGACCCTGAAAAGTGTGAGCATGCCAACACAAAGATGTTCATATCACATGGAGATGTTACTGCTCTAAGATGACCCTCAGACACTCATTTGGATGATGAAGTTGAAGCTATTTCCAAAAGATCATCCATCACATTGAAGGTGTCATCTAGAGTCTACCACATGATGCACAAAGATCTCAACAATGAAGAATCAAAAGGGTACGAGCTACAAAGATGTCGTCAAAGACTTGAATGCTATGATTCAATATTTATTTTCCGGGCTGACCTCACTTAGAGGGAGATTGTTAGGAATACGTTTATTCATATGAAGACTCGGTCACCCCGAGTGTAGTTTAGCATATTATAGCTCGTAGAATTTATCATAATAGTTAGACCGTAGTTTAGTATTAGTTAGTATTTGTGGAGTCGGGTCGGGTCTTTACCCACTGTCAGCTCGCTCCACAGCCCGTTTCAGGGGGCGTTTGTTTGTAAGTATAAATACCCCTTCACTAGCTTGGAAGGGGTTGGACCTTTCACTTCAATATAACATTTCACTAGTTTCTCTCAAAGGCTCCCAACTTCATCTCTTTCTCTCTCTAACTTCTCACTAGAAAACATTACCTAAAATCATCCTAAACACTATACCATCCGTGTTCTTACATTATAGTATATTACATAGATTGCTGCCAATTTTATGCGAGGTTGCCTTGTTTGTTTTCACAGGTTTAACAAGTTATATATGACAAGCAGATGATTTATTTTCTGGAAGGGAAGCTTTGAATGTTCATTTTCATGGAGGAAGATCTAACCTTGTTGATACACTATCCACACCGAACGAATTAGGGGAGTATTTGTTTTCATTCTTTTACCTATTTTACTTTTACATCCTTTAATTGAACATTGGGGACAATGTTCATCCTAAGTGTAAGGGCAGGGTAAATGATGATACCTTATAGGATACTATTGCCCTTGACTTTGTTTGTTCGATGGTAGGTGTGTAATAAAACTAAGAGAAATACTTGTTAGTGTAATTTTAGCGCCAAATTTAAATTTTTTTACAACATTTAGGAATGAAATTTTAGCCTTAGCAAGCATCTCATGGATAGGAGTTGAATGACTAGCACAAAACCGTACCATTCAGAAAAATTTTCCACCCAAATATGTGAGGTTCGCCTTTAGATTTGATAGGAAAAGCATTCATTATTAGTGCTTATGAGTGTACCGGTAGCATTTAGATTCTAGAACTTGCGTTAGTGATGCATCCCAAGACCGCTAGTGAGACTACATTCGTGTAGTAGGATTTACTACATGATAAGAGGCATTAGGATTACCCTTGTGCTAAACCCGTATCATAATTACTTGACCATTTAAGTCATATTACTTGGCTAGTAAAGTCAACTAATCTGTCCCACACCTTAGCGTTGTATTAAATTTTAGTACACGAAACCCCTAGTACACCCCTCCGAGCCTATCTTTTCGTTTCTAACTTTAAGCATTTTACCTAAAGGAAGAATTTGTTACAACCCACCCGAAATGTGCAACCAAATCGCCTTAGCCTTCCGTGTATGCACTCATCTTTAGTGTATTATTGTTATATGTTTAAACCCTTAGTTAATTATCTAATTGATTACATGGTTGCTAAGTCGAGTCATATCTTGTACATATTGTTTTGGGACGATTGGGACTCATGGGTAAAGTACTTATGTTATGGAGTAATGGGGAAGAACATCATATATTACCCCCATATGTGCGTTAATCTTAAAAGTACTCCAAGTGTTTTGATTATCTTGATTCGAGTCATTAGAATAGTTTATTGTAAAGTATGTAAAAATTCAAGTGTAAGGGGAATGTACATTCCCTATGATGTATTATTTTGGATGGTAGGGGTAAGAGTGTATGCAAATAAAAAAAAAATTAAAAAAAAAAAAAAATCAGAAAAATTAAGAAAAGGAAAAAAAATAGAAAAAAAAAGAAAATAGAAAAAACATACAGACTACCATCCCGTTTCATTCTATGTTTATTTATTTATTTTTTTTTTTTGATTTTTGATTCATTAGCTTAAGTCGAGTCTAGTCTTGGCTTAGCAGCGCCATATTGTACATGTAATTAACCAAGATGATTAACTCGCCACCAGTAAATATTGCCTTTATCCAACAAAACCGTGTATTCCATATCCCTACACCTAACGTTATAACCCTTTGAAAGACCTCTTTAATAGTTTATCCTAGGTGCTTACGCCAAGTGGTGGAGGTTTGATCCTTTCCCAAGCCTATGGTAATCTATTTTGCTATGACAGGTAGTGAGAGATGTTTTCCATTTCCTTATTGTGATATATACTTTATTAAACCCGAGAGATGTTAGTATCTATACTTTATTTGTGAGGTGCTAGTGTATGACCTCCGTGCTTGTCTTTTGTCTTTAGTGGAATGATTATTTGTTGTAATAACTTTTATATTAGTGTTAAATTAACCCTAACTTGTATTTTGATTAGAATAAAAGCGCATTTGCTTGAGGACAAGCAAATCTCAAGTGTAAGGGTATTTGATGAGGCAAAAAGTGAACCACTTTTAAGGGGTCATTTAAGCCCGGATTCGTGATTATTTGACCAAATATTGCCCTAAATCGTTCCTTTTGTCATTTTAGATACTTTTGGAGAGAAATCTGGAAAAGGAAGCATTTTGGATGTTTTTGGAGCATAAAAGAGAAGAAAACGACAAAGTCTCAATTTTCCTTGATGGGTACAGTACCTGACGGCGTCAAGATCTTCTACATGACGGCGTCAAGAGTTACAAAAGAGGTGGATGTGGAAAATACACGTGACGATCCATAGAGTTTTTGTGCATAGGAGATGACGGCGTCACCCAAGGCCGTCATGGTCCAAGTGTTAGTGACGGCCCAGAAGAAAATCACACATGACGGCGTCACAAGTGGATCTAGGCAATACGATTTCATTATGGCGGCGAGTTGACGGCGTCACAACTTAATACATGACACCGTCACAAGTTGTAATCTATATATAGTTTTCTAAATTTCATTCATTAGTCCACAACTTTGAGGGAAAAACCCTAGGTCGAATTTTCCAGCTTTTTCAAGGGTTTCAACCCTTTGAATCTTTCATGTTCAATTGGAGATAAGTACTCTTTAAAATCAATCAATATGTCTATGTGTTGTTTGATTATATCTTACGCTTGTCTTTTATTTAACATGCCAGGCTAGATTTCCTTTGTGTGTGCTTAGATGTAGTGAAACCTAGATGTTGATTATGGGTTGATTGTTTGTTTATAGTTGTTACAGATGATATTATTCGATGTTAGGCTTAAGAAAACTGGCAGACTTCCATTGGTCACTTGCTTGAATGTCTTAAGAAACATGATCGGAGGTGTATTACGATTTTTGGTTGTATTTAATGCATAGGAGAATTCTAATGATCCCATATTAGGAGCTTTTAACGGCTCGACATAGGAATATTGTACACGGCCCTACGACTAGTATTAAGGAATATGACCCGTCATCCATGCAATTGTAACAAGCTATCAACCTGTAAAAGATATCCAGGGAGTAATGAAACCTAAGTAAACACAGTTTTCAACATTATTGTCACCACCACACTAGTATAATTAGTTTTGTTTTCATTTCTGTTATTTATTTTGATTGCATCTTAGATAAATTGGGTTAGTTGGCTAGCAACGAATTCCGCCCACTCTTCCAAAACCTGACATTTTATTTTCTTTTATAAAATATAAAAACACAAAAAGAATCATCCCTCACCTCTAGACTTAATTTAGTAGACTTTCTAATCCTAGCGACACTATTCCTGAGTTGAATGATCAATCCCCTGGTACTTGTCACTATACTATACTACAACGATCAGGTACACTGCCTGATGGGGTTGTAAGCTTCTCGGGAGGTAAAACCTGGTGCGATCCCCACGTATCATAATGTATACTTCTTCTTCTTCTTTTTCTTGGATTCTATCATGATTCCCTTTCCTTTATCTTTTGGATCCAACTTTTCAGTAGATTGAGAAGAAGATTGTAAAACTTGAGATTGTTCAACTCCAGGAATACTAATACCTCTTGGTCTTGACATGTTGAGAATAATATTAGCAATGGTCTCATCATCACTAGCACTATGTTCTTCTTGCTGAATAGGATTTGAAGGACCAACATCTTCATCAAAATTCAGAGTTCTTGGTGTAATAAGATTTTGCCTAGCAGTACCTTGAACACCTGTACTTTGAGCATCAGTACCTTCCAAATCTATTTATTCTTTATCTCCACTCTTAACATCAGCAGCAACATTATCCTGTTCAAAGTTAGCTTGCTTAGCTTCGTCACTTTTTATTTCAGCAGTATCTTGATGAGCAATGTCTTCAAAGAGTGATGTATCCTCATAATGCATCATATTAGCTTCTTCATTTTGATCTTTATGAGGTTCAACATCTTCATTCAGATTCTCACTATGCAAATTCCTCCCCAACGTGAATGAAGAGTGCTTCTTTTGCTTCTTTCTCTTAGACTTAGAGACCTTCTTAGTGTGCTGACCACTCTTTTTCTGATGCTTTACCCATAACCTGTGATGTTTAACAAGTGGCCAAATAGATCTATGCAACCTCTTGAATTTAGCTTTCAACTTCAATAGTTGTGCAGCTAGATCAACATTCTCCTTCTTAATTCCCTTGTCAAGGCATAATTATCTATTTCTCCCTCATCTCTTCCAGATGTTTGAGACCCATATGTGGAAGTATAATCATTGGGAGATGGTGGTGGAATCACATCTTGATCTGAATCATCATGTGCAACACTTTGCAAAGAAGCAGTACCTTCCCTTGAATCAGTGTGTTGAGAAGATTCATGAGCTGGTGATTGAGTATGGTTTGAACCTGAATGCTCAGTATCACTAGGTGAATGAGCTTCATCTCTAACAACTTGTGCTACTTCCAAAATATGAGCAGTTAAAGGTGTATTGCTCCCAGAAAACATAACACTCTTTTTAGCCATGAATGTAAACACCTTTGAAGGAAGTAGAACAGCAGGTAAAAAGCTTGGATGTTTAGGAAGATTCTCAAGCTATTTTTTCAAGCACAATTGAACAAATCTAGGGTACATCAAAAACGGTGAACCATTATTGATATG
The DNA here is from genome assembly GCA_030686995.1 of Artemisia argyi. NCBI lineage: Eukaryota > Viridiplantae > Streptophyta > Magnoliopsida > Asterales > Asteraceae > Artemisia > Artemisia argyi. The sequence continues at coordinate 108,724,041 of CM060704.1, read as the reverse complement.
ATATAGCATACCATCAAAGATCATGTGTGAGAAGTTAAAGGGTCTATTGGTAGCTAATCCTACTAATGCAGAGGCTATGCTTAGACCAAACTTATTCCAAGCAGTACTTTTAGGACTCAGGCAATGAAGTAAGACATGAATAAGATACTTCCAATGAGGACTAAATAAAGGCTTCTGAAAAGTAATTTTAGTGAGATCATCTTCATAACCTATATCTCTGAGTGTACCCCATAGAATTTGTCTATCAAAGCAAATAGTACCTTCTTCATCATGAAACAATAAATCTGCCCTTATTGTAGCCTTAGTGATTCGAATTGGCCTACCAGCAACCATAGCTTGAATAAAAGATTCATCATCTTCATCATCTTGAAAAGAAGACTCAGCAGTAGCCCAAAATTCTTGAATCCATGGTCCAATAATGTCAGGACTAACCAGAAGAGCATAGTTGATTGACGACCCAGTTAAGAAATCAATGATTGCATGAAAATCGACATTCAACGCCGTCTTGTCCAAATTGGCGATCATATTATGCTTACTTCAGGTTGGACGAGTAGCCATTGATTGTTTATGGATGAATATGTTCGTCGGCGGTGGATTTGTTGAAGATTGAATGAATGAAAGGGAATAAAGATGAAAGTAAAATGAATGGAAGAGATTAACGCATCAATATATGGGTAAGATTTAAAAAATCACGGCCCAATTAATGATTTTACCGTTATTTTTGGCATTTATCCCCTCCGTAGCAAGTTTGTTACTTTTTATCCCTTATTTTTTACCGTTGAACAGTATCCGACAAAAGAGCAGTACTTTCCATCTAATACTAAGTAGTACTTTCATTGAGTACAAAGCAGTACTTTCCACAAACAGATACATCAAAGTATGTCTTCAAAATAACTGTGTTGCCTCCCCTCAAACAAAGCATATACTTTCAAAAAGCCTTGAAGAAATTATTCTAAACCTAACTAAATCCTCCCCTTAATTAAATGTAGCTTAATAGTTGATCATACCAATACTTACCACTAAATGGTTGAATCTTGAAACATCAATTCCCTTTGTGAGTAAATCAGCTACATTATCATCTGTGTGGACTTTGATCACATTAATAAGCCTGTGCTCATAACAATCACGAATAAAGTGATGTCTAATCTGAATGTGCTTGGTCTTGGAATGATAAACAGGATTCTTCATAATGCAAATTGTAATCTCATTGTCAATGTTGACAGGAGTATTCTTACAATTGAATCCATAATCCAAGAGTTGATTCTGCAACCAAAGTACTTGTCCACAACAACTTGCAGCAGCAACATATTCTGCTTCAGTGGATGATGTTGCTGCAATTGTTTGTTTCTTACATTGCCATGAAACTAATCTCCTTCCAAGATATTGACATCCTCCAGTGGTTGATCTTCTATCATAATTATCACCTGCATAATCACTGTCTGAAAAAGCTTCCAAGTGAAAAGGTGAATCCCTAGGATACCAGAATCCTAACTTAGGTTGTTGCCTGAGATACCTAAAAATCCTCTTGACTACATTCATATGAGAAACCCTGGGTTTGACTTGATGTCTTGCACATAAACATATAGCAAATGTGATGTCAGGTCAAGATGCAGTTAAGTACATAAGGCAACCAATCATTGATCTGTAAAGTTTAACATCCACATCTTCTCCATCTTCATCTTTTCCTAATGCTTTAGTAGCATCAATAGGTATGGAGGCTGGCTTGACAGTGGTGAAGTTAAACCTTTTAAGAATGTCAGTGACATACTTATCTTGACTAATGAAGATTCCACTACTTGATTGTTTAACTTAAAGCCCCAAAAAGAAAGTTAATTCACCCATGGAACGCATTTGAAACTCTTGTTGCATGAGATCTTAAAATTCATTCATCATTGACTGTTTTGTGGCTCCAAAAATGATGTCATCCACATTTACTTGAACAAGCATAATATCCTTTTTGTCTCTCTTGATAAACAAACTCTTATCAATTGCACCTCTCCTGTAACCATGTTGCAATAGAAAAGTGGAGAGTCTTTCATACCAAGCACTAGGAGTTTGATAGAGGTCATACAGAGCCTTGATAACTTTATAGACTTTGTTTGGATGTGCAGGATCCTCAAAACCAGGGGGTTGTTTAACATAAACTTCTTTTGTAATGGTGCCATAAAGAAAGGCTCTTTTGACATCCATTTGATAAACATGAAATCCCATATAAGATGCAAAAGCAAGAAATAACCTTATAGCTTCAATTCTTGCTACAGGAGCAAACACTTCGTCATAGTCCACTCCTTCTTCTTGTCTATATCCTTGTGCAATCATTCGTGCTTTGTTCTTGATGACATTCCCTCTTTCATCTCTCTTAATCCTAAAAACCCATCTTATACCAATTAATCTCTTTCCATCTGGTAAATCACATAATACCCAAACCTCTTGAAGCTTGAACTGTAAAAGTTCTTCTTGCATGGCTTCAACCAAACTCTCCTCAGCTAATGCTTGAGATACCTTCTTATGTTCTACTTGAGATAGAAAGCAAGCAAATAGGCACATTTGTTGATCTTTATGATTCACCCTGTTTTGTTTATAAACTGATTGATGCCAAACCACCTAACTTAAATTAACCAAAGAATGGTCAACTAAGTCAAATAGCCTAGATCAATGCTCCGGGTAATATAATGTATCACCGGGTCTTTAAATCCCGTTGAGGTGTGAAATGTAACTTTAGCGTGTTCGTAATCGGGTGTTATTCACAGAAAAGGGTTTGTTGTGAAAATTATTTGGAAATTATTAACAAATATAGCTTAGGAAAGCTATGTGGTTGATTACGGGAATTTGGAGTACGAAGATTTGAGCTAAACCTAAAAACGTACGTTTTAATTAAAAAAACGTATTCAGACGAATAAAACAAAAAGTACAACTGATAGACTGGGAGGGTTAAAAGTGTAAAATTGGTATTTTTACAATTCTATTAATTAAAGAAAATTTTAATTAAATTAAAAACTATTTTTATATTATTTAATTATTTATTATTAATTAATTACTAATTATCTATTTATTACTAATTAAATTAATTAGAATTATTAAAAATACTAAAAAGGCTTAGAAAATTAAGAAAATTTTTACAAATCTAATTAACCATTACAGGAATCCTAAAAAATTATAAAAAGTTAATTCTAAGTATTTTTAAGCTAATTAATTAATTATTATTCTAATTACTTATTAATTACTAATTAAACTAATTATAAAAAATAGAAAATGAACAGTAAAAATTCTAGAAAAATTTATAAAAATGTTTTAACTAAATTAAAAGCTAGAAAAATTATAAAAACTAGGTCATACTATATAAAATCTAATTATTCTATTTAATTGATTAATATTAATTAAAACTAAATTAAACTAAAATTAATTAGAAAAACCACTAAAAGACAAAATAAAAATCTGGAAAAATTTATAAAATTATTTTAACCTAAAATAGAATTTCTAAAAATATAAAAGTGATATATTACTTAGAAATAAATTAAAAAGAAAAATAAATTGATAACTCCTATTAAATAGAAGCTCTCACTAATATTAATGTTGGGATTCTTGATTTGATGTGACAAAATAAATAAAAGAATGAAAACAAGAGGGACTTAATGTGACAAAGGATGAAACTTCAAGAACAAGAAAAAGATTACTACGGATCGTTTTATTATTTAGAATATATCCTTTGTAAACCTAATCCTCTATTATATAAAGAGGATACAGGTTGTAGGTTTTTATTATGTCTTTCACAATGTAGTCGACTAGAAAAGTGTGTGTGTGTGTCTAGGGCGTGGTTCATTGTAAACGCCTAGACTAGAGTTGGTTAGAGTTAGTTTGTGTTCGTATTCCTCCAAGGTCTGAGGGTTCTTAGATCCCTATTACACTTAGGTAATACGTTGTATTCTGATCAAATACATATTGGAGGTGATTGTGGAAAAATCTTGTTGTCGATAACTTTGATTTATTCTATTCCGCTGCATATTGTTATTATCATTGTTATTGTTTGCCCTAGATCCTATGAGGTCTAAACAACCTCGAGCTACAACGATCTAACAGGTGGTATCAGAGCGGGTTGCTCGTGATATCTAGGGTTCATCAAGGTTTTTATTGTCGACAAAAGCTGCTGTATGAAAAAGGTACAATCGGTTTTTTTTTTTTTTTTTTTTTTTTATAAGGGTATCGATATTAATAAATCTGGTCTGTCGCCTTGCGCACGATTTGAAGAAAGATTGGTTAATTTTTGAGGTTTGTCGTCTACTGCATAATGTTTTCCTATATTCTCTATGGCGACAAAGATATAAAGACAGCTTGTATTAATGTGGTTTGACGTCTGCACATGGGACAGTAATATGGTTGATGATTATGTAAACCTCGTACAATTAATGATGCTGATTCAACATAAAAGATTCGTATTATTGATTAATCTATTGTGGGGTAAATTATCATGGGTCTGACGTACAAGCACATGGGTCGGTATTGGAAGATTAGTTTGTTGTTTCCTTGCTCAGAATGGTAAATACTATTGATCGATTTCAATAGTGGGTTGGAGCAAATTTATTCACAATATTTTCCTTGTACTGCAATTAATTCGTGAGTAATAGTTCATCATAATAGGTACTGTTTGATGTTAACTATGCTAAGCTTATTTGAAGATTTTTATATTGCTGCTACAAGGATATTATTCTGCTGCTTCACACTGCTGCTTGAGTATTTTGACTCTACTGCTACAAAGTTCAATCTACTGCTAGTCATGTTTACTCTGCTGCTTGACACTACTGCTGTGTATTACACTCTACTGCTGTTGGGTATTACTCTGCTGGTTGTTATATAGTGCAAACTGCTGCTGTGTTATTTGTACTACTGCTGTGCTTATTTGGTTCGATATAGTAGCATGATTTACGAGTAGTAAGGGGAAGTATATGGTTTTTGGTTTACACACACAAGAAGGAGTTTGGTTTATTTGTTCTTAAAGGTTTCAAAGGCTCGTTCTTATTACTTAATTGATTACGAAGAAAGGTGAATATCATTTATTTGATGTTGTAGTTGAGTTTCACAGGTTTGTGTTCTTATCATATCTCAAAGTGGGTGTTACACTTTGAAGATAACTTGTCTGTTTTAAAAGGTGGTGACAACAGCTTGATAAATCTAGTTTTCATAGGTCAAGGGGAGGATGGACGAAGACCTAGTTAACTATCACTTGAAGGAGTTACGTTATTGTGCTCAGTGTCTCATTGAAGATGAGGATTTTGTCAAGAGATTGCGGTCTACTTATATATTCAGTTTTGGGTATAAGTTTGGAGTCACGTGGTTTGTACAAGACATAAGACACAAGTTTGGGTTATTCTACTTCTTCATCAAATTCGTCATACTCAGTTTTCTTCATCAGTAATCATTATATAAAGCCTACAGATTTGAAGAATCATTTTATGTACATGCATCACTCGAGGGGAAGTTTCTACGGTTTATTCATTCTCTATTTGTTGATAACAAAAAGGGGAAGAAATATTGTGGTGGCATGGCATGGATTAAGGGGAAGACATACTTGTTTCATTCAGGGAGATGTCTACATCTCAACCTCTCTACTTCGTCTAGGGAAGTTCGTACACGACTTTGTTTGTTTTGTCATCATCAAATAGGGGAAGATTGTTGGGATTCTTGATTTGATGTGACAAAATAAATAAAAGAATGAAAACAAGAGGGACTTAATGTGACAAAGGATGAAACTTCAAGAACAAGAAAAAGATTACTACGGATCTTTTTATTATTTAGAATATATCCTTTGTAAACCTAATCCTCTATTATATAAAGAGGATACAGGTTGTAGGTTTTTATTATGTCTTTCACAATGTAGTCGACTAGAAAAGTGTGTGTGTGTGTCTAGGGCGTGGTTCATATTAAACGCCTAGACTAGAGTTGGTTAGAGTTAGTTTGTGTTCGTATTCCTCCAAGGTCTGAGGGTTCTTAGATCCCTATTACACTTAGGTAATACGTTGTATTCTGATCAAATACATATTGGAGGTGATTGTGGAAAAATCTTGTTGTCGATAACTTTGATTTATTCTATTCCGCTGCATATTGTTATTATCATTGTTATTGTTTGCCCTAGATCCTATGAGGTCTAAACAACCTCGAGCTACAACGATCTAACAATTAAAATTGGTTTTTTGGTTTTTTTTCTTTTTCTAAACTAATTATAAACTAAAAACAACTATTTTTAACAAAGACACTTTTGTTTTAACCCAAGGAATAAGCAATTGAAATGCTTATTACACCCACAGTTGACTTTTGTTGACTGTGGAGTGTTTTTAGCTCAAATGGTGAGATGTGGGGTCCACAATGATATTTGTTGGTTTCACTAAGTCCAATGAACAATAATAAGCAAATATCAAACAACAAGATGGCCTGAATAAGCCAAAAAGCCCAAATAAGCACTTTGCTTATTGGTTTATTGATGCAGTTATGGGACAGAGTTTAGGGCCAAAAACAGGTGGGGTCCACTATCCTAGGGGTCAAACAAAGAGTCAACCCTTGTTCCTGGGTTGGAGGGGGGTTGAATGATGCAAATTAGGGGCTGTGGGACCCACTGGGTCAGTCACAAAAGGCCACCAAAGTTGGGTGGATGGTTTAGGTCTGCTGAGACAAGGCAAGAGCTTGCCCTGCAGCTCACTTTGAGGCCTGATGGGACCCACTAAAAAAAATCCATAAAATCTGATTAAATTCTCAAAAATCAACAAAGTGGTAAATATTGAGCTTGTAAAATCTTAGACCCTAGAACCTAGTACCAAACAAGTTACAAACCTCAAAAATTTGATCAAAATCATCTGAGACAGATTTTGACTTTTAAAGATTTTGATCTACTTTGACTTTTATGAACTTTGGAAGGATCTAATTAATTCAAATCATGTTTGTAAGTTAAATTGGACCTGAATTATGTTAAATCACAAACTTATCTAATGAAATGAAAAGATTTGGGACTCAAAAACCACCACAGTTAATTGTGGTGGTGGAATTTTGGTAAATCTGACTTTTGCAAACTTTTGTACCAAGTTACTTGTTCCCCTGAGCCTTTATACACCCATACAACTGATAGAAACAAATAGATGCACAGTTACACAGCTAGAACACACCATACAAGTTACAACCAAACACCCCTTTAAAAACAGTTAATGAAGAGATTTTGAGTTAAAGCAACATAAACTACAACCTACTGATGTAAACTAAGATAATCGACAATAACTAAGTATATGAGAAAGCAACAAACAACTAAACTAAATAAGAGAATGAAAATCAAAGGTGAAGCTTACATAAGCTTTCCAAGCTAACTGATTAAGAACCAAGGGACCAAATTAACCAATCCTATGCCCTCCCATGAGGTACCTAACCCACAGCCATCCTTGATTTACTGTGCTCCTTGCTCATTCATTAAGTGATCACCATTTTTTATTTATTTTTGATTTTTTCTTTGTTTTTTAGTGAATATTTAGAAATATGTTAAGAGTTGATCACACAAGTTTGTTAAGTTAATAAAACCTTGTTTCTGAGTTTGTAATAGCTTGTGAATTCACTAAACTCAAATTAGAAGCTTTAGTTAGAACTTGATACTTTGAAATGAGACTTTGAAAAAGTGAAAATGAGAATTAACTTAGAACCAAACTTTCATTGATAATAAAAGGTGTAATACATTGAAAATAAACTGAAAATACATTAAAACTAAAAAAATTACACACTAAGAGCTTCTATGAGCTTATCAATATATACCGACCTCAAAATCTAGCCCTAAGTCTACCACATGGCTACTTTTTGAAAACTGAAAGCCCCACATGCTTTGCCTTGACCCTCTGACCAAATCCCCATCGTTCAATTAGGCTAAGATGATCTGAGCCCTAGATTGCCATTTTGGCGCCAAAATTATGTCGGGCAATTCTGAGTGGTGTTGGTGAGGGGTTTGGTGATGCATTTATGGTGGTGGAGTTGTTAGGTTTGGGCAGTAATTGTGGAGGCTAAAAGGTGGAAAAAGGTGAGGAGGGGGGGGGGGGGCAAGAGGCCTGGTTTTGCGCTGGCTTGTTGGGGGAGAAGACGGGTCAACGCAAGTTTGACCGGGGGGAGTTATTTAAAACGGTTTTGGAATTTCGGGCTAAGGTGGTGATGGGCTTGGTGGGCTGTGGTAACTGGATCAGGTATTAGCTTTGGGTTAAGATAGTAAAGGGTCCGGTTTGGCTAGTGTAATAATCAAGGACCATTGCCCACTTTCCAAAGCTCTCCAAAGGATCAATGTTGCCAAGTACCAATAATCCAAGGACCAAATTTGCATTTTTCCGCTTTTTCAAAATTTCAAAAATCCCAGGGACCACTTTTGCCATTTTTGGATTTTCAGGGACTAAATATGTAATTTTGGAAAACTTGCAACCCAAATGTAATATTTTGTGAAATTGACTTTCAAAACCTTGGGTTGACTTTTTCTTTCAAAATAAATGCATAGGGACTAAAATTGACAAGTTTTGAAACTTGGGGGACTGAAACTGCCAATACTGCAAACTTTGTACGTTTTTTCTTTGTTTTTGCACATTTTGCTTTTAAAACACATAAAACACAATCCCTGGGATAATTTAAGTATTTTGATATCTTTTTGATTGTTTTTGTGCGTTTTGGCAGTTTAAATATATCAAAAACGATGAGTGTTTGAGCACTCATCAATCCCCCACACTGAACTATTGCTAGTCCCTAGCAATCTTTTTAGAAAACTTGATGGATTTTAAACTCTTTACCAAAAGCCATCACTTCTGGAGTAGCCAGGTGTAAGAACTGTGGCACACCTGATAACCGTGTGATTTTGAGCAAACCACCAGCTTCCAACGGATTTGTTAAGTCTTTACCAAGAGCCGTTTGCTCCTGGACTAGCCAACATCTTGATGGACAACGTCAACATCTTGGTGAGCTGATTACCAATTATGGATTTTCCACGGCCTTTACCACAAGCCATAATCTTGCGGGCTAGCCAACTCATTTGTTTTCGGGGAGTTGATGAACCATACAATTTTGGGCAAATTGCCAGCCGTCAACGGATTTGATTTATCTTTACCAAGAGCCGTTTGCTCCTGGATTAGCCAATCCCTTTTGTCGCTTAGACAAGGCGGACTGATTACCACAAAAATTTTGAAATAAAGTGAAAAATTTTGAAAATTTTAGCCAAAAACGGGGGTACTTGAAAGATATTTTGATAAAATTTTGGCCAAAAACGGGGGTACTTGAAAGATATTTTGATAAAATTCGTTAGAATTTCCCCCCCACACTTAGAAATGAATATTGTCCTCAATATTCAAAGTCCCGGCTATTATGCCGAAGCTATGAACGTAAAAAGCCAAGATTCGAATCTAACTGCGGAAATACCAATTTTCACTTTATTTCTATATATATACAACTTTTTTTTTTTTTTTTTTTTTTTTTTTTTTTTTTTTTTACTTATATACATATATACATTTTTTCAAACAGCGGGGGGTTGGCCATTCCCCCACACTCGATGGTAGAAAATAGAAAGAATCAGAGATACAGGTGAAAACCCGTATTGTTGCTAGTTTTTGATCATCGAGTCGCTAGCTTGACTCTATCCCCGAATTCAATTGTCCTTGGGGAAAGTTTGGAGATCCGGGACGACCATGGATGGTACGTCCTCTCCAAAGTAGTGCTTTAACCGATGTCCGTTCACTTTGAAGTTAGGACCGTCACTTTGAGATAATTCGACGGTACCATAAGGATAAACTTTTGTAATAGTGAACGGACCAGTCCATCGGGTTTTGAGCTTTCCCGAGAAGATCTTGAGTCTAGAGTTGAAAAGAAGGACTCGATCACCAACGTTAAAAACGCGGTTTTTGATTTTTGAGTCATGAATCTTCTTTATCTTTTGTTTATAGATCAAAGAGTTCTCGTAAGCTTGATCACGAAGTTCGTTTAATTCATTGAGTTGAACTTTTCTGTGATCACCCGCTGTTCTGAGGTCGAAATTGGCATGCTTGAGGGCCTAATAGGCCTTGTGCTCAAGCTCGATCGGAAGATGGCACGCTTTCCCGTACACAAGTTTATAAGGCGTACACCCAATGGGTGTTTTGTAAGCCGTACGGAAAGCCCAAAGTGCATCATCTAATTTGTCCGACCACGATGCACGATTCTCACCTACAGTTCTTTCCAAGATTCTTTTAATGCCCCGATTGGACACTTCGACTTGTCCACTCGTTTGAGGGTGGTACGCAGTAGAAAGACGGTGAGTCACACCGTACTTTTGCATGACTTTGTCAAACTTGTCATTACAGAAGTGCGTACCACGATCACTAATAATAGCACGTGGAGTTCCGAATCGGGCAAAAAGAGCTTTTAAAAATTTCACAACTACTCGGGCATCATTTGTAGGTAAAGCTTTCGCTTCAACCCATTTTGACAAGTAGTCAACTGCCACGAGTATGTATTTATTGCCGTGAGAGGATGGAAATGGCCCCATAAAGTCGATGCCCCAGATATCAAAGATTTCACAAACTTGAATTGCATTCTGAGGCATTTCATTCTTTTGTGAAATATTCCCATGACGCTGACAAGCGTCACAGGACTTGACTAAATCTTGGGCATCCTTGTAGATCGAGGGCCAATAAAAGCCAGAATCAAACACCTTTTTGGCGGTGTAGTTGGGATTGTGGTGGCCCCCCGTGGGACCAGCATGGCAAGCCTTTAAAATTTCATTGGCTTCCTGACCATACACACACCGCCGGATGACTTGATCCGCGCATATCTTGAACAAGTAGGGGTCGTTCCAAAAGTAATGTTTTACGTCTTTGAAAAATTTATTTTTTTGTTGGGACGACATCCCTTTCACAATGAAGTTACCCGCAAGATAGTTTGCAAAGTCGGCAAACCATGGGGTAATCGAGTCTCCACGAAATGAAACCACATTGAGGGTCTCGAGAGGAAATGTTTCATTTATTTCCTTTTTCTCGAAAGCATTTTGGTGAGGGTTCTCAAGACGGGAGAGATGATCAGCAGCTAGGTTCTCAGCTCCTTTTTTATCACGAATTATGATATCAAATTCCTGAAGGAGGAGAACCCATCGGAGGAGTCTCGGCTTTGCATCTTGTTTTGCAAATAGATACTTCAAAGCCGAATGATCCGTATACACTATGCTTTTAGTCAGAATCAGGTATGGCCGGAATTTTTCAAAAGCATACACCACAGCTAATAATTCTTTTTCAGTGGTGGTGTAATGACTTTGAGCCTCGGTCATAGTCTTGCTGGCATAGTGTATAGGCTGAAAATGTTTTGTTTTGCGTTGCCCCAAGACTGCCCCTATAGCATAATCACTAGCATCACACATGAGCTCGAAGGGCAAGTCCCAATCGGGGGCAACAAGAATCGGTGCCTCGGTAAGCCTTTTCTTTAATGTTTCAAAGGCTTCGATGCACTCAGGGGAGAAGATAAAAGGAGCATCCTTCTCGAGGAGATGGGTCATAGGCCGGGCGATTTTAGAAAAATCTTGAATAAACCTACGGTAAAAACCGGCGTGACCCAAAAAGCTCCTAACACCTTTCACAGTCGTGGGATGAGGCAATTTTGCAATGACGTCCACTTTGGCACGGTCAACCTCCATCCCATTTTTTGAAATTTTATGGCCGAGGACAATGCCCTCTTTGACCATAAAGTGACTCTTCTCCCAATTTAGACATAACTTTGTGTCTTCACAACGTTTTAGCATGCTGTCTAAATGGGAGAGACATGATTTAAACGAATCCCCAATGACCGAGAAATCGTCCATAAAGACCTCCATACTTTTCCCGATCATGTCGGAAAAAATGGCCATCATACATCTTTGAAACGTGCCCGGAGCATTACATAGGCCAAATGGCATACGTTTATATGCGAAGGTTCCATAGGGGCATGTAAAAGTGGTCTTTTCTTGGTCTTGCGGGTCAATGGGAATCTGAAAGTAACCCGAGAAACCATCGAGGAAGTCATAGTACTCATTCCCCGCTAATCTCTCGAGCATCTGATCCATAAAGGGCAGAGGAAAATGATCCTTACGGGTGGCGTCATTCAATTTACGATAATCAATGCAGACGCGCCAACCCGTAACCAAACGAGTTGGAATTAACTCATTTTCCTCGTTTGTGACAACAGTAATGCCACCTTTTTTTGGAACACAGTGAACTGGGCTGACCCAAGGACTGTCCGAGATAGGGTAAATCAATCCGGCATCAAGAAGTTTTAAAACCTCTTGTTTGATAACCTCGTGAATTTTTGGATTCACCCTTCTTTGATGTTGGACCGCAGGTTTGAAGTCATCCTCCATTAATATCTTGTGAGTACAAAACTCAGGGTCGATGCCCTTGATATCGGAGAGACGCCAAGCAATTGCTCGTTTATGAGACTTCAAAACCTGTATAAGAGCAGCCTTTTCCTCAACACTTAAGTCTTTAGCAATTATGACGGGCAATTTATCATCACCCTCCAGAAATGCATATTTAAGATGAGGCGGCAAGTCCTTAAGTTCAACCGCGGGAAAGTCATTAGTTTTCTCAACATTTTTGACTTCCTCCTTATGAAGTGTTTGTGGTAGAACATGAAGATGAGAGGGATCTTTGTTTAATAACTTTTCAAGCGTGAGAATATCCCCCTCGAGGTCAATCTCTTGGTTATCGATTCCATCGGGAGTCGAATCACTGTTGAGATAGGCCTCAATTTCTTCTAAGATGAAGTCACTTCCCTCAAACGGAGTGAGGGAAGGAGAAGAATTGGCAATAATGGGGTGAGAAGATGGAGTGAAGTTTTCACTCGGAGAATCATCGACAAAACCTAGAACCTCTTGAGCGTACTCCTCAGACGCGACATCAATGACATCAATTCGGTTAACCGTTTCGGCGTCATAATTAGAGGAGTACCTCGAAGTTTGATCGAGGTTAAAGGTTACAGCTTCATTACCAACACGAAGAGTTATTTCCTCTTCGTGCACATCAATTAACGCACGACCCGTCCTTAAGAATCCTCTCCCAAGAATGAGAGGAACTCGTGGGTCATCATCGAACTTAACAACAACGAAGTCAGCGGGGAAATGGAACTTTCCTACTTTCACGAATACATCTTCGGCAATGTCGAGAGGATGAGAGATTGAACGGTCGGCAAGCTCGAGAGTCATGCACGTAGGAGTAAGTTGGGGAAGAGAGAGTTTCTCCCACACTGAGTAAGGCATCAGGTTGATGCTAGCGCCAAGATCAGCTAAGCCGAATCATTCAACCATCCCAGGGAAAACACATGGAATGAGAAATCTCCCAGGGTCTCCAAGCTTCTTCGGAAGCTTCTTTAAGATAACTGCTGAGCAGTTTTCGTTCAATGGAGTCTTTGCCATTTTGTACAATTTTACCTTGTTGCTTAACAAGTTCATGATCATTGATGCGAATTTGGGCATCAGGATGATAGCATCCGCAAGGCTAACGTCAAAATGCAAATCTTGAAAGATTTGATAAAACTTATCCATTTGGAGACTAGCCTTTTCGCGGAGCTTTTGCTCATTAAGTCTTGACGGGTATGGTAGTGAAGGTTTGGATTTAGGGATCTCTCCAGGAGTTGTTGATGGTTCAAATACAACTCCCGGTTTTGGTACAAGTCCAGATTTTGGTACAATTTCTGGAACAACCTGAGGGTGGACGTGTGCGGTACTTCGTGGGCTAGTAAATTTCACCTTGTCCGTGGTTGCCTCAGGCTCAATTTCAACTTCCTCGGGATAAAGAGGAGGAGGAATAGGAGGACTAGGAGGAACTGGCGGCTCTTCATAAGCTTTACCACTTCGTGTAGTAATAGCTTTGAGTTCACCCTTGGGGTTAACAACTGTATTAGCCGGGAGACCTCCTGATGTAGAGGGTGGAGTGAGATGATTCATAAGACTGGCAAGCATATTTTCAATCTTGCCTTGATTTTGATCAATTTTGTTGTTTGTTTGCATCAACTCACTCTTCAGCTCTTGACCCTGTTTGGTTATTGATGATTGGAAATCATTTTTCAAATTTGAGATTTGATTTTGCATTGCCCTCATTTTGGTCTCATTAACTTTGATGTAGTTATTGAGCTCGTTTGGGAGGGGATCTTGATAATTTGGAGCTGAATACCCTTGATTACCCCTTTGGGGTGGGTACTGATTGACGGGGGCAGGATTTTGATTTTGCAAATTAGGCCCCCTTGGTGGATTAGGATTAAACCTATTTGGATTTTGAGGAAAACCGGGTGGTCCACCCTGATTGCTAGCCCGGTAATTTGGTTCCACTTGAGGACGGTATTGGTTACCTCCTTGGTTGGAATTGCCGGCTATTGCATTTACTTCGAATGGATTGCCTTCAGTGGCAGTGCAATTATAATATGAATGTGGACCACCACAAGTGACACAAACTTCTATCTTTTTTATTTCAGCTTGTGGAGAAGGAGAAGAATCTTTCTTGCTTTGGGCGAGAACAAATGCATGGACAGCTTCCATGAGTTTGTCAAGTCTAGCATCGGTGCTAGACTGAGCCACGGGTGATGAGGAAGAAGTAACAACATCCCTTTGGGAAACAACCGATCTGCTTCGGGGAATGCGAACCTTAGATTTATTCTCAATGATTTCTAAAGCTTCCTTTGTGGTGCGATTCAAGAAGTTACCTCCAGCGGAGGCATTTAGAGAGTCTTGATCGGATTGGCTTACACCATTGTAGAAAGTATCAAGTGTCATGAGATCAGAGAAACCGTGGTGAGGGCATTTTCGGAGCAATTCCTTGTAACGATCCCATGCCTCACTAAAGGATTCATCAAATTTCTGCGTGAATTTCATGATCTCGTTCTTGAGACTCGTGGTTTTGGAAGGAGGAAAGAATTCATTCACGAACTTTTTCACAAGATCTTCCCATGTCTCAATAGATCGTGGAGGTTGTTTTTCAAGCCAAATCCGGGCTTGTCCCTCCAGGGAGAATGGGAAGAGAAGAAGTTTGATTGCATCACAGGGGACATCTTTGCATTTGATGGTGTATGTGATTTTATTGAACCATCGAATGTGATCTTGAGGATCGTCCCTCTCATAACCGTAGAATTGACGTGATGTGGCCAGATTTATTAATCCTGTTTTAAGCTCAAAATTATCGGCCATGATTGTTGGAACAACGATAGCATCTCCGTAACCCTCGACAGGTGCTTGGAGAAGCTCGTTCATAGTGGGTTCAGCCGCCATGATGACAGCTGGAGGTGGAACAGTACGGATCTTAGACCCGACTGTTGGTGCAGAACGTCTACGAGGTCTTCGAGGTCTCTGAACCAGCTCACGTAATGGGCTAGTGGACCTTGAAGAACGAGTGCGCATGCACTAGGGATAAAAACTTTTTGGACAATATTTTTGTTATCGTCCCGTAATCCAGACTCGTTCCTCTTCAAGAATCACCTTAAAAGAAAACCGAATCAGAAAACGTTACGATAAGTTTTGTTGTTTTTTACTTTTTTTGGTGTTTTAACACTTTAGGAAAAGTGTCAATGACATTTTTATGTGTTTTGATTTTGAAAATATTCACAAGTGGTGGTATTTGTACAATGAGTGAGGTGAGATAACACTAATCTCGAAAAACGCTACAGAAACGCGCACACCTCCCCGGCAGCGGCGCCATAAATTGATTGATGCCAAACCACCTAACTTAAATTAACCAAAGAATGGTCAACTAAGTCAAATAGCCTAGATCAATGCTCCGGGTAATATAATGTATCACCGGGTCGTTAAATCCCGTTGAGGTGTGAAATGTAACTTTAGCGTGTTCGTAATCGGGTGTTATTCACAGAAAAGGGTTTGTTGTGAAAATTATTTGGAAATTATTAACAAATATAGCTTAGGAAAGCTATGTGGTTGATTACGGGAATTTGGAGTACGAAGATTTGAGCTAAACCTAAAAACGTACGTTTTAATTAAAAAAACGTGTGGAAAACTAGAAGGGGGGGTTGAATAGTTTTACGTCTTTTTAATTTTATTATGAAAACTTAGTTTAGTTTTAAAACCTTGTTTGCTTTTAAAACTTTGATTCAATCTTATGTGAACTCAAATCTTTGAACAATATGAACAAGTATATCTAAGTATGAACAATAATAATAATGTAAGCTAAGTATGTGAAATCAACACATGCATAATATAAACAATTATAGCTATATACGAGAGATAAGTACGTAATCGTTTATTTTATAATCCTTAGTTATATTTTGTATAAAACCTATACTTGATCGAAATGATCAATTATATGTATGTAACCTTTTTAGTTTGATTGTAAAAACTTTGTTTTGTGAATGAAACTTTCGTTTGATCTTTAAGTAAAATCAATACTAGCACTATATGAGCAACTATATATATACGTCTACGTCTACAAATGTAATAACGATATAAGCAAGATAATAAGTAAGATATGGAAAGATCTAACCGCGAGACAAAGGATTTATAGTGGTTCGGCTACAAGGACACCTTCCTTGCCCTACTCCACTCCTCGAGTCACCTACTCGAGAGTTTTCTTCACTATGTCAACAAGCTCCTTATGGCGGAGAAACCTTACACACCAATATACACACCACTTACACACCAATCTTCACACCAATCTACACACCAATCTACACACCAATCTTCACACCAATCTACACACCAATCTACACACCAATCTTCACACCAATCTACACACCAATCAACTTCTTCAAATCTATCTACTTCACAACTAACTACTCCACACCTATCTTCTTCACACCAATCTAGTTCCTAACTTATCTTCTTCACACCAAATATCTTCACTACAATCTACTAGCCAACCACACAATCTATATTCCTATCACAACTATCTACAATCAAATATTAACAACACACTACACAAAGATATATGTAAATATTCTTGATGATGCACCAATCAACTTGGATGTGGAGGTCACAACAAGTTGTAATACTTCTTGTCTTGGAGGATAGAAGTATTCTTCTCTTGCACTTGAGAGGATGAAGTAAGAATCACTTTGAAACAAAGGATTATGTATTTATGATCAAAGGATTTGGAGAATAGAAATGAGATCTAGAACAGAAAGTTTTGGGGTGCAAAAGGTGAGGAAAAAATCCAGGTTTAAGGTGGTATTTATAGGCAAAAGAATCTGACAGAGGAGCGTGGCCGGTCCCCTTAATTCATGGCCGGCCCCCTTAAAATTAAGGGGACCGCCCTTTATAATTAAGGGGGCCGCCCAGCTGAAACGGCCAGATTCTTTGGCTTTTAGTGGGGAAAGTTTATTTGGTGAAAAACTAACTGTTTTTGGTTAAAATTTTGAATTCATATATTTAGTATGAATAAAACATTTTTCTTTATTACCAAAAGTGTTTTTCAAAAATATATAATATGTTTATATAATTAAATAAACTTTGCATTAGTTAATTAAATACCCCTTTGATCATAAATTACGCTAAACACTTTGTTTGTTCATACCTTAAGTGATATGGATGCTAAAGTGAATATTTACGACTAAATACTTGTTTACGTCATAATTTGTAGTTCAATGAGTTTACGTTTTGTGATTATCAAAACATAGAGATATCGATATATGTTAATAATGTTTTTAGGCATTATTTATATCAACAATCTCCCCCTTTTTGATGATTACAAAACCTAAACTCATTAAGTCTAAAAATTAATTTTTAGACAAGTACTTAGTGAGTTTATATTCACTTCTCCCCCTTTTTGTAGATTCAAAAAGGTTATGCCGACTAGCTTCATGAATGAAGTTAGACGGGTAGAAAGCTCCCCCTTGATGTGTGCTCCCCCTCGTTCAAGGGCACCAAGGAATCGAGATATGGAATTCTCGCAAGAAAAATATTAGAAGCACAAGCATATATAGAAGAATGTGCAATATACAAATAACAGGCATAGCAAACAAATATTAAGGATACATAACAATTAATTCAAAGAGATTATGTTAAAGATCCTAATTTGCCAAAGAGAACCATCGGACTTGCTTGTAACAAGGGGTTGGTTGATTCGTATTTGAAAGTGAAAATCATAAGCATATGGTATGCTTAGATGGTTGATGATGGAGTGTTTGGAATAAGGATGGTTGAGTTAGGGTAAGGTTGTTGGATTAATGGAGGTATATGTTTGGGTCATGAATGTTGGAGAGTTTGGTTGTGGAGAGTTTGTAGCGGAAGAGGTTAATAAAGGTTTTGGATGTTGTTCAAGTGAGGGTATTGGATGTGATCTAGTGAGAAGATATTCAATTCAAGTGAAGTGTTCATTGAATGCAATCGTTTTTAGGAGAAAGATGCAACAAGGTTAATTGTTGACATGCTTCTCAAGTTGATTTATGTTGTGTGGTGATGAGGGTGATCAAGATGAAGGTGGATCCAAATTGCGTTGAGCAAGATGTAAGGCTAAAAGAGCACTAAGCTCATGGGCTTCTTTTAGCGCCTCAACGAACTTCAAGTGTTCGGAGGAAGGTGATGGTGGTGGAGCATGATAGTTGTCTTGGGTGAGGGTTTGAACATGCAACATAGGAATGGCATGTGAGGTTGTAGGATGTGGTGGTGGTACTCTTGGTGGTGGAGACATGGTTGAGCTTGGGTAGTCATGAAAACATGAAATGGGTGGAAGAGGTTCTCCAAGAGTGAGTGGTGTTTTTGTTGAATGAGCAACATGTAAAGTATTGATTGAGAGATTTGGATTGTTGTTTTGGGATTGAGCATGCTCATCATAAGAAGAAGCATGAATGAGGGAATGAGTGGGTGATAGGTTGTGAGATGAGTCATTATTGTGGGTTTGAGGTTAGGTAGTTGGTTGACTTGCAACAACATCGCTTGAGTTGTGAAAAGATTATGAGGTTTGAGTGTAATGTAGAAGGATATGGGTGAGTAAAGGTTTTTGACATGTAATGTTGGTGAGAAGGAGAGTGAGGTGTTAGGTAAGTAATGTTTGAAAACATAGGAGGAATTTGGTGTTGGATGTTTGACAACATCATTTGGTTTGACGGAATTTTAAAGGAAGTTAGGTTTTCTTCTCCAAACAAGTTTCTTGGTGGTTTTGGTTTAATGGGAGAGGAAATGATGAGATGAGTGGAGATTTAGAGGAATGAGAGTGTTTATAATGTAGGATAGGTGGGATCAAGGATGGATAAACTTTGATGGAAGGTTTAGGAAAGAATAGGTTTGTGAATTTTGGGAAGTGTATGATGAAATGGGCTAAAAAGTAGAAAAGGGAAACAACACTTTCGATCATCAGATGGCCGGTCCCCTTAATTGGAGGCCGGTCCCCTTAATAATTAAGGGGTCCGCCTTATGATTTAAGGGGGCCGCCCATCTGGTGATTCCCAGATTGCCAGAAAAGGGTTTTTGGTAGTGAATTGCAGAAAAGTTGTGTTTTTGGTTTCAAACAAGTCCAACTCTTTGAAGCAATTAAACATACACTAATTATGTAGGCAATTATGTAGCTAAAGCATGTTAACCAAAGAGATTAAGTAATCAAGCAATTTCATCTAGCATGCAAACATACTCATCTAACAAGCAAAATATAAGTGCTAGGAAACAATAAGCAACATCAAGTATTTCATAACTACATAACTAGGAGGATTAATCCTAATGTGTATTATGATAGCATGGGTTTCTAGACTTGTTACAAACGAAGTCTTAATGGATAAACCATGGCCCTCTTGATTTGATTTAGTTCACTTATAAGTGTCATTTATATAAATATAGATGACAAATATGAGATCACCATGCATGATTTAAAGAGACGTTTTTAGCATTATTCAACAATGTTTGAAAGTAGGTTTTCATGTAGATATGAGAGTTAATTGAATAAAATACATTCGGTTTTACTTCAAAATGTGTTGATGAAAGGTAAATAAAATTTTCTCAATCTTTGGTTTTGATCAAAACAAAATTGTGGATATTTATTGTGAAAACATCTTATTTAAAAGTGGGATAGTTATTTGAAAAACTATTTTCCAAAATGTGAGGTTTTTGCATATTTTTAAAGATATTAGATTTTTGACAACAAATATCATTAATCATATATTTTAAAAGATGTTTGTTATAGATCTCATGCTCAAGAGGATTGGTTAAGCCTACTATTATCTCATGCTATCGTTTCTATATATCCTATGATCCTAAAGGAAGTGATGACGAAAATTAATATGTAGGATGCGAGAGTGTTGAATGGGGTATAACCTAACATCTATAGTTCCTTTGATTTCGCACGCTTATCTGACTTAATGCCATAGTCTACAAGAGCTTGTTTCATCCATACTTTTCTTACGCGAGGAATCTAATCCTACTTCTATATTAACGATTTATCCACTTAACTCATTTCACTTCATCACCATGAGTTTCCTAATAGTGGATATAGAAGATTTCCATTTTCTATTTTGTTCGGCAATGAACAATTTTATCTTATTCCTAGGAAAGTCAACCAATGATGTTTCTAGGTTATAAGAATATAAGCAATTTTGTACTAAGCATTAATCTAACTAATCATTTATCTAAGCATGCAAATTATAGTGATGAACTTAAAAGAAACGTGTACCTTTTAGTCTTCAATGGAATATCTTCAAGCACTTCAAGTGACCATGTTGACTTATAGAAGTCATTAGTAGATGATATTCCAACTTCTTCCAAGATTGACAACTTAGCCACTTGGTCCCCATTGTCTCATTGGTCCAAAGTTGTTTGGTCCAAACATATTTAACATTTGGCTAGGATGCATGTATGGTGGTAATATTTCCCAAGGATTGTAACTTGGTAGATAATTCCACATTTGATTTCTAGTGTTATTGTAATTTTGTCTATTTTGATTTCTTCTAGGTTGAGGTGTTTTAGATCTTGGATGATGATTGTTAGGTTTAGAAAATCCGGTTTTGACTTTTAATGATGGTTTATAAAAACTTTTTACTTCCACATCACTTGCAATAGGTATTTTTCTATCTTCTCTAAGTATATACTTAGGTTTTGACTCTAATGGTTTTTGTTTACTAGATTCACATTCAAACTTTATATTTTTATTTTCACTAGTTGAAACATTAGTTGAGGTTAATCCTAGACCGGTTTTGTCTCCCGAAGTTTCTTGAACACTTATTATTTTCTTAAGTGGGTTACTACTATTTTTAAACTTGTCAAATTTGAAAATTTCATCTTTAAGTTTTTCGTTTTCATTTTTAACCTCTATGCATGTTTTACATTCTATAAGAACTTCTTTTCCTTTTTCCAAATGTTGTAGTCTAATTTTTAATTCGAGTACTTCATTTTCTAATAGATTGTTAATATGTTTTAGTGACTTATTTTTAGCTATAACTTTTTGACCTAATTTGCGTAACCTATTATATTCACTATCTAGGTCTTTTTCGTCTAATGATAAATTTTCGTCACTAAAGTATTTGGTTTCGGAACGTACCTCGCTTGATGTCTTAGCCATAAGACATTTCTCCTCATTTGTGATTTCTTTCTCATCGTCATCGCTATCATTCCAAGCTCCTCCAACAAACGCCTTTTGATTTTGATTTCTTGACATCATTGGGCATTTTCCGATGAGATGATTTGGATCACCACATTTGAAGCACTTCCTATCACTTTTGCCATTTTTGTCATCTTTATTTCTTTGGTTTGCTTTCCTTTCATTATACGGTTGTCTAACCAATCTTCCTCGCCATTTGAGGAATTTCTTGAAGTCTCTTACGGCCGTCGCATATTCTTCGTCATCACTTTCGGAGGTTGAGCTATCCTCGTTACTAGATTCCTTCCTAGCTTTCAACGCAATTGACTTGCTTTGCTCTCTTTTTCCATTGACCATCTCGGAGTCTTTCTTTATTATTGCTTCGTAGACTTTCAGGTTGCCGATCAACTCATCAAGTTGAAGAGTTGACAAGTTCTTCGATTCTTCAATCGCCGTAACTTTAGCTCGCCATTTTGGATGAAGAGCCCTAAGAAATTTCCTAACAAAATTCTTACTAGAAAAATTCTCATCAAGTGCTTTTAAACTTGTGATAATAGTGTTAAATCTAGCAAAAGCATTATCTATTGATTCCTCCTCCGGAATCGTAAATTGTTCATATTGTTGAACAAGAAGATCTATTTTGTTATCTTTAACTTGACTATTACCTTGGTGAGTGATTAGTAAAGAATCCCAAATCTCTTTTGCGGTTTTACACATAAAAATTCTTTCATATTCTTTGCGTGGTAACGCATTATAAATAACCATTTTAGCTTCACTATTTTTTGATAGTTTCTTTTTCAAATCATCATTTTGTTTTTCAAAAGATACAATTTCATCCTTTTTAGTTTCAAAATTATATTGAATAGGAGGAAAATCACCAAAGGTAATAACATGCCAAAGATCTAGATCCTTTGATTTCACATAAGTTTCGAATCGATTTTTCCAATATAAAAATCCATCACTTTCAAATAGTGGTGGTCTTTGCATAGATTGCCCTTCTAAATATTTTTCAGATTCCATAGATCGTTACAAGTTTTAAAATACAATATATTTTAAAAATCTTGCTAGACGTGGCTCTGGTACCAATTGTGGAAAACTAGAAGGGGGGGTTGAATAGTTTTACGTCTTTTTAATTTTATTATGAAAACTTAGTTTAGTTTTAAAACCTTGTTTGCTTTTAAAACTTTGATTCAATCTTATGTGAACTCAAATCTTTGAACAATATGAACAAGTATATCTAAGTATGAACAATAATAATAATGTAAGCTAAGTATGTGAAATCAACACATGCATAATATAAACAATTATAGCTATATACGAGAGATAAGTACGTAATCGTTTATTTTATAATCCTTAGTTATATTTTGTATAAAACCTATACTTGATCGAAATGATCAATTATATGTATGTAACCTTTTTAGTTTGATTGTAAAAACTTTGTTTTGTGAATGAAACTTTCGTTTGATCTTTAAGTAAAATCAATACTAGCACTATATGAGCAACTATATATATACGTCTACGTCTACAAATGTAATAACGATATAAGCAAGATAATAAGTAAGATATGGAAAGATCTAACCGCGAGACAAAGGATTTATAGTGGTTCGGCTACAAGGACACCTTCCTTGCCCTACTCCACTCCTCGAGTCACCTACTCGAGAGTTTTCTTCACTATGTCAACAAGCTCCTTATGGCGGAGAAACCTTACACACCAATATACACACCACTTACACACCAATCTTCACACCAATCTACACACCAATCTACACACCAATCTTCACACCAATCTACACACCAATCTACACACCAATCTTCACACCAATCTACACACCAATCAACTTCTTCAAATCTATCTACTTCACAACTAACTACTCCACACCTATCTTCTTCACACCAATCTAGTTCCTAACTTATCTTCTTCACACCAAATATCTTCACTACAATCTACTAGCCAACCACACAATCTATATTCCTATCACAACTATCTACAATCAAATATTCACAACACACTACACAAAGATATATGTAAATATTCTTGATGATGCACCAATCAACTTGGATGTGGAGGTCACAACAAGTTGTAATACTTCTTGTCTTGGAGGATAGAAGTATTCTTCTCTTGCACTTGAGAGGATGAAGTAAGAATCACTTTGAAACAAAGGATTATGTATTTATGATCAAAGGATTTGGAGAATAGAAATGAGATCTAGAACAGAAAGTTTTGGGGTGCAAAAGGTGAGGAAAAAATCCAGGTTTAAGGTGGTATTTATAGGCAAAAGAATCTGACAGAGGAGCGTGGCCGGTCCCCTTAATTCATGGCCGGCCCCCTTAAAATTAAGGGGACCGCCCTTTATAATTAAGGGGGCCGCCCAGCTGAAACGGCCAGATTCTTTGGCTTTTAGTGGGGAAAGTTTATTTGGTGAAAAACTAACTGTTTTTGGTTAAAATTTTGAATTCATATATTTAGTATAAATAAAACATTTTTCTTTATTACCAAAAGTGTTTTTCAAAAATATATAATATGTTTATATAATTAAATAAACTTTGCATTAGTTAATTAAATACCCCTTTGATCATAAATTACACTAAACACTTTGTTTGTTCATACCTTAAGTGATATGGATGCTAAAGTGAATATTTACGACTAAATACTTGTTTACGTCATAATTTGTAGTTCAATGAGTTTACGTTTTGGGATTATCAAAACATAGAGATATCGATATATGTTAATAATGTTTTTTAGGCATTATTTATATCAACAAAACGTATTCAGACGAATAAAACAAAAAGTACAACTGATAGACTGGGAGGGTTAAAAGTGTAAAATTGGTATTTTTACAATCCTATTAATTAAAGAAAATTTTAATTAAATTAAAAACTATTTTTATATTATTTAATTATTTATTATTAATTAATTACTAATTATCTATTTATTACTAATTAAATTAATTAGAATTATTAAAAATACTAAAAAGGCTTAGAAAATTAAGAAAATTTTTACAAATCTAATTAACCATTACAGGAATCCTAAAAAATTATAAAAAGTTAATTCTAAGTATTTTTAAGCTAATTAATTAATTATTATTCTAATTACTTATTAATTACTAATTAAACTAATTATAAAAAATAGAAAATGAACAGTAAAAATTCTAGAAAAATTTATAAAAATGTTTTAACTAAATTAAAAGCTAGAAAAATTATAAAAACTAGGTTATACTATATAAAATCTAATTATGCTATTTAATTGATTAATATTAATTAAAACTAAATTAAACTAAAATTAATTAGAAAAACCACTAAAAGACAAAATAAAAATCTGGAAAAATTTATAAAATTATTTTAACCTAAAATAGAATTTCTAAAAATATAAAAGTGATATATTACTTAGAAATAAATTAAAAAGAAAAATAAATTGATAACTCCTATTAAATAGAAGCTATCACTAATATTAAAATTGGTTTTTTGGTTTTTTTTCTTTTTCTAAACTAATTATAAACTAAAAACAACTATTTTTAACAAAGACACTTTTGTTTTAACCCAAGGAATAAGTAATTGAAATGCTTATTACACCCACAGTTGACTTTTGTTGACTGTGGAGTGTTTTTAGCTCAAATGGTGAGATGTGGGGTCCACAATGATATTTGTTGGTTTCACTGAGTCCAATGAACAATAATAAGCAAATATCAAACAACAAGATGGCCTGAATAAGCCAAAAAGCCCAAATAAGCACTTTGCTTATTGGTTTACTGATGCAGTTATGGGACAGAGTTTAGGGCCAAAAACAGGTGGGGTCCACTATCCTAGGGGTCAAACAAAGAGTCAACCCTTGTTCCTGGGTAGGAGGGGGTTGAATGATGCAAATTAGGGGCTGTGGGACCCACTGGGTCAGTCACAAAAGGCCACCAAAGTTGGGTGGATGGTTTAGGTCTGCTGAGACAGGGCAAGAGCCTGCCCTGCAGCTCACTTTGAGGCCTGATGGGACCCACTAAAAAAAATACATAAAATCTGATTAAATTCTCAAAAATCAACAAAGTGGTAAATATTGAGCTTGTAAAATCTTAGACCCTAGAACCTAGTACCAAACAAGTTACAAACCACAAAAGTTTGATCAAAATCCACTGAGACAAATTTTGACTTTTAAAGATTTTGATGTACTTTGACTTTTATGAACTTTGGAAGGATCTAATTAATTCAAATCATGTTTGTAAGTTAAATTGGACCTGAATTATGTTAAATCACAAACTTATCTAATGAAATGAAAAGATTTGGGACTCAAAAACCACCACAGTTAACTGTGGTGGTGGAATTTTGGTAAATCTGACTTTTGCAAACTTTTGTACCAAGTTACTTGTTCCCCTGAGCCTTTATACACCCATACAACTGATAGAAACAAATAGATGCACAGTTACACAGCTAGAACACACCATACAAGTTACAACCAAACACCCCTTTAAAAACAGTTAATGAAGAGATTTTGAGTTAAAGCAACATAAACTACAACCTACTGATGTAAACTAAGATAATAGACAATAACTAAGTATATGAGAAAGCAACAAACAACTAAACTAAATAAGAGAATGAAAATCAAAGGTGAAGCTTACATAAGCTTTCCAAGCTAACTGATTAAGAACCAAGGGACCAAATTAACCAATCCTATGCCCTCCTATGAGGTACCAAACCCACAGCCATCCTTGATTTACTGTGCTCCTTGCTCATTCATTAAGTGATCACCATTTTTTATTTATTTTTGATTTTCTCTTTGTTTTTTAGTGAATATTTAGAAATAAGTTAAGAGTTGATCACACAAGTTTGTTAAGTTAATAAAACCTTGTTTCTGAGTTTGTAATAGCTTGTGAATTCACTAAACTCGAATTAGAAGCTTTAGTTAGAACTTGATACTTTGAAATGAGACTTTGAAAAAGTGAAAATGAGAATTAACTTAGAACCAAACTTTCATTGATAATAAAAGGTGTAATACATTGAAAATAAACTGAAAATACATTAAAACTAAAAAAATTACACACTAAGAGCTTCTATGAGCTTATCAATATATATCGACCTCAAAATCTAGCCCTAAGTCTTCCACATGGCTACTTTTTGAAAACTGAGAGCCCCACATGCTTTGCCTTGACCCTCTGACCAAATCCCCATCGTTCAATTAGGCTAAGATGATCTGAGCCCTAGATTGCCATTTTGGCGCCAAAATTATGTCGGGCAATTCTGAGTGGTGTTGGTGAGGGGTTTGGTGATGCATTTATGGTGGTGGAGTTGTTAGGTTTGGGCAGTAATTGTGGAGGCTAAAAGGTGGAAAAAGGTGAGGAGGGGGGGGGGGGCAAGAGGCCTGGTTTTGCGCTGGCTTGTTGGGGGAGAAGACGAGTCAACGCAAGTTTAACCGGGGGGAGTTATTTAAAACGGTTTTGGAATTTTGGGCTAAGGTGGTGATGGGCTTGGTGGGCTGTGGTAACTGGATCAGGTATTAGCTTTGGGTTAAGATATTAAAGGGTCCGGTTTGGCTAGTGTAATAATCAAGGACCATTTTTGCAATTCTATCAAACTTCAAGGGCTGAAGTTGCCCACTTTCCAAAGCTCTCCAAAGGATCAATGTTGCCAAGTACCAATAATCCAAGGACCAAATTTGCATTTTTCCGCTTTTTCAAAATTTCAAAAATCCCAGGGACCACTTTTGCCATTTTTTGATTTTCAGGGACTAAATATGTAATTTTGGAAAACTTGCAACCCAAATGTAATATTTTGTGAAATTGACTTTCAAAACCTTGGGTTGACTTTTTCTTTCAAAATAAATGCATAGGGACTAAAATTGACAAGTTTTGAAACTTGGGGGACTAAAACTGCCAATACTGCAAACTTTGTACGTTTTTTCTTTGTTTTTGCACATTTTGCTTTTAAAACACATAAAACACAATCCCTGGGATAATTTAAGTATTTTGATATCTTTTTGATTGTTTTTGTGCGTTTTGGCAGTTTAAATATATCAAAAACGATGAGTGTTAGAGCACTCATCATAAACAAAGCTAAGTAAAGCAGTATGTTGCTTAGAAAGACCTTTAGCTTTTGTTCTTGTGATCACTCCTGAAGTGGAAGGTACAATGACTTGACTAGCAGGATGATCTTTTTGAACTCTTAATGTAGGAGTTGGTGGAACTTCAAGATCATCTTCCAAATTTGTGAAATTAGGATCTTTATGGGAATTTGAGAAAATGCCTTCAGCATTAAGCTCATCATTAATGTCTTCTAACTCAAGCATGTTTGGATCATTTAAATCATCAGGATTAGAATCATCAGCATTGATCCAATTTGATGTACCGAAGACATTGGAAGTAGTGTCAACGGGTTCAGCAGTACTTTAATCCAAAGTACTGTGAGAGTCATATGTGAATTTAGCGTTTTGCTTTTCTGCTTCATAAGCTCTCCTTTGATCATCTTCATAGGATTTTGCAATGGTTTCTTGAAAAAGCATTCTATTAAGTTCACCTTGAATAGCTTGGTCTCATCAGATAAGATGGAATCTGGTTGAACAGTACTTTTCTCCTTTCCAATAGTTATGGGATCTTCATCAGTGTTGGGTTTGAAACTGCTGCTAAGTGAAACTGCTGCTATGAATGAAACTGCTGCTAGTAGAAATGATTCTGCTGCTAATGTCAAAGTGCTGCTGAGGATAAATGCTGCTGACAGAATCTACTGCTGAAGGGATAAGAAGGTATACAGTTTAGATAAACATAGAATAGATTGTGTAAATATTATATTTATCTAGAATATTCTTATCGTGTGGAGAAAGGTATTGTAAACCTGGTAGGATTCCTTAGTCTATAAAAGGAGGATCCTAGGGTTAGTTTATGTACGTATTATTATTCACTTCAAGGTTGTAAAACCCTAGCATTGTTGAGTGCTCGTATTAATAATATTGAAGTGTTGAAAGAGAATCATTATTCTTCTTAAGTTAAGCTTTTACATTTCGCATATTAGCTTAAGTGTTTAATCAAGTTAACTTCTATACAAGATCGTTTAAGCTCAACTGGGATCAACAAGTGGTATCAGAGCTTGTGATCTAGAAGTTATTATCAAGAAGATTTTGTTTCTTAAAAGTCTGCTGTTCCAAATCTATTGCTAAGATGGGTGATGAAACACATACGGTGACTGCTTCAAGGGTGCCCATGCTAAATCCTTCTGAGTATGAGATATGGAAGAGAAGAATCAGACAGTACATTCGCATGATTGATTTCAACATGTGGAATGTGATTGTTAATGGTGACTCTGTACCAGAGAAGAGTGCTGATGGGAAGGAGATACCAATTAAGTCTGCTGAAGCTAACGCAGTAAGGAAGATGGAAATCAAAGCACACAGTATTCTCTTAATGGGAATACCTAATGAATTCCAAATGGACTTTGATGACTGTGAATCTGGAAAAGAATTGATGGATGCTGTTGAATTCAGGTTTGGAGGGAATGATGCTACTAAGAAATCCAGGAAAAACATGCTGAAGCATCAGTTTGAGAATTTTACTTATGAAGGTGGAGAGAAGATAATTGACACATACAACAGGCTAAACCAACTTGTTAGTCATCTAAAGCTTGTTGGCTATGTGGTTCCACAAGAAGATGTAAACCTAAAGTTTCTAAGAAGTCTTGCACCTGAATGGAGTATGCACACAGTTGTGTGGAGGAATAAGCCTGATTTTGAAACTATGAAGTTGGAGAGTCTCTACAACAATTTAAGAGCGTATGAATCAGAACTATCTACCTCTTCTACTTCATCTTCTGGTACTCAAAATCTTGCCTTTGTATCCTCTAAAGGAAAAGGATTTCAAGAATCTCACTCTGCTGCTCATTCTACTGCTTATGGAGTATCTGCTGCTGATGGATCTGCTGCTAGTTCAAATGATAAGATTTCTACCAATGATATTGCTTTGTGTGCATTCTTGGCTGAGCTTACAACTACTATAAGGTCACATGTCATTAATCAAGACTTGGATCATATTGATCCTGATGATCTTGAAGAAATTGATCTTAAATGGCAAATGGCTATGTTGACCTTGAGGGCAAGAAAGTTTTTGAAGAAGACTGGAAGAGAAGTCAAGTATAAAGCTAAGGACAGTCCAGGCTTTGACAAATCAAAGATAGAGTGTTACAATTGCAACAGGAAAGGACATTTTGCCAGGGAGTGTAGAGCTCCAATGAAGAATGCTGATGTTACAAAGAAGGTTGCTGAATAATCAAAGACTGCACTGGTATCTTGTGATGGACTGGGAGATTATGATTGGAGTGATATGGCTGCCTATGGTTCATCATCAGGCTCTGACTCTGAGGTATCCCATGATTCAGACTTATCTGTGTGTTCTTTTAAATCTTGTTCTAACACTATAGAAGAACTTAAGTCTAGGAATGAGAGTTTAAATAGAGAAATTGAACACCTAAAACTTGATAACTTAGGTTACAAAGTAGGTATTCAAAATGTTGAAAGAAGGTTAGAATATCTCAAAGAGTGTGAGAAGGAATATGTAGATCAACTTAACCTCAGAGATATAGAAATTTTTAAGAAAAACAGTGAAGTAGAAGTTCTTAAAAATAAGTTAGAAGAAGCAGAAAAAGAAAAAGAAAAAGCTCTTGCTGATAAAGATAAACATGTAGTAAGAGTACAAAAACAACAATATGCTTCTGATTTGGTTCATAAATCTATAGAGAATACCTTGATGAGAAAAGGTAGTGGAATTGGGTATAATGAAGTGGCTCCTCCAGCCAAAAGTGCTTTTGCTCCACCAGGAAAAGAACTATCCTTCATTAGTGAGCTAAATATTGAAAAACGTGTAGGTGAATGTAGCACAAGTATTAAAGAAACACCTAAGGTTGAGGTTAGAAAATTTCCTGAAGCTCCTACTATAGAAGATTGGTATTCTGATAGTGATAGTGATGAGGAACAGGTTAAACCAGAACAAGGTGTGAAAAAGGAAGAAATTCCTACAATGTTTAAACCTAAAGTGGAACAGGTTAAGTTTGTCAAACCTGTGTTAGGAAATAACATCTCTAGGAAAATGGTAGAGTACAGTGAGGTACCTAGAGAACAGATAGAAAAGTTCAATAATAAGCCTAGGGGTAACTAGAGAAACTTCAACAACCTAGTTTCACACAGATTAGGTAATCAGTTTCAATTACAAAAGAAGGCTTGTTATAAGTGTGGTAGCTTTGACCACTTGATTGTTAGATGTCCTGAACACCAAAAGCCTGTTTGGAATCAATACACTAGGGTGAATCACAAATATGTAACTAAACAAACTCACCCACATCCTAATAGGAATATGGTTCCAAGAGCTGTTTTATTGAGATCTGGTGCAACTAGATCTATTTATGCTGCTAAAACAAATTGTGCTTTCAAAACCACAACTGGTTCTTCTACTGGCTCTACTGCTAGTAAGCATTCTACTGCTAGTATGCACTCTGCTGCTAACAAGCAATCTGCTGCTAGTACAAAACTTTCTACTTCTGGGCCAAAAGTTTTAACAAATACAGTTGTTGGTAATCACTTTTATGTTGTTAAGGCCTCAGCTTGCTGGACTTGGAAACCAAAAACTATTGGTTCAAATTCTGTTTCCAAGAATAGTAGTGCATCAAGTGATTTAAAGAAATTTGATTATGTTGATGCACGGGGCAGATCTAAGTCAGTAATGGCTTGGGTCGTCAAGAGGAACTAATGTCTTTACTTTACATGTGCAGGTCAATCTACTGGATGAGCTTAAGGATAGGGTTATTGTTGACAGTGGATGTTCTGGACACATGACAGGAGATGAGTCTCAACTTGAAGACTTTGAGGCTTTTGATGGTGGTTATGTTGCTTTTGGGAATGATCCAAAAGGGGGAAAGATTGTTGGAAGAGGAACTCTAAGAACTGGAAATTTGGACTTTGAGAAGGTGTTTCTTGTGAAAGGACTTAAGTTTAACCTTTTTAGTGTTTCACAAATGTGTGACAAAAAGAATTTTGTCCTTTTTACAGACACTGAGTGTATGATCCTTTCTCCTGACTATCAGTTGCCAGATGACAAATCTGTGCTTTTGAAGGTCCCTAGAAATGAGAATATATACAGTGACCATATTAAGAACATTGTTCCTAAGAGGGCTTTGACTTGTCTAATTGCAAAGGCCACTGTTGATGAGTCCAAATTATGGCATAGGAGATTGGGACATCTGAACTACAAGACCATGAACAAATTGGTAAAAGGAAACCTTGTCAGAGGAATGCCTACAAAGACTTTTGAAAATTGTGAAACTTGTGTTGCCTGTCAAAAGGGTAAACAACACAGAGTTTCATTCAAGTCCAAGACTGTGAACACAAATACTGAGCCATTACACTTACTACACATGGATTTATTTGGGCCTGTATTTGTAAAAAGCTTGAACAAGAAGTCATATTGTCTTGTTGTCACTGATGACTTTAGCAGGTTTACTTGGGTATTCTTTCTAGCCACCAAAGATGAAACTCCAGAAATACTCAAGTCATTTATTACAAGAGTTGAAAACCTGCACAATCACAAGGTGAAGATAATCAGATGTGACAATGGTACTGAGTTCAAGAACAGTGTGATGAATCAATTCTGTGTGGGGAAAGGAATTCTTAGACAGTATAGTGTAGCAAGAACTCCACAACAGAATGGTGTTGCAGAAAGAAGAAACAGGACACTAATTGAGGCTACAATAACAATGTTATCTAATTCAAAACTACCTATACCTTTTTGGGCTGAAGCTGTGAACACTGCATGCTTTGTGCAGAACAGAAGTAAGGTAGTGAAGCCTCACAATAAGACTCCATATGAGTTATTTCATGGAAAGAAGCCACTGATTGATTTTCTCAAACCATTTGGATGTCCTGTTACAATTTTAAACACTAAGGATTAGCTAGGCAAATTTGATGAAAAAGCTGATGAAGGAAATTTGGTTGGTTACTCTGTGATTAGTAAAGCTTTCAGGGTATACAATAAGAGAACCAAACATGTAGAGGAGACTTTGCATATCAAGTTTTCTGAGAATACATCTAATCCTGAAGGAAGAGGACCAGAATGGTTGTTTAATGTTGATATGCTTACCAAAACAATGAATTATGTACCAGTTATTGCCAGTATTGACACTAACCAACCACAAGAAGAATTTGTTTTGGTTGAGAAACTAAAGGTTGGTCCTACTTTACTACCCTTTCAGACTGATATAAGTCCTACAGAAGATGATGATCCTCAAGAGAAACCTAAGGAAGTTGAAGAAGGTATTGAAATACCCATTGAAGCAGAAAAAGAAACTAATAAAGTTCCCAAAGTAGTTGTTGATGTCTCTCCTACAAAGCCAGAAGACTCTGCTGCTGACTCAGAAGACTCTACCACTGGGCCAAAAGATACAACTACTGCTCCACCAAATTCTGCTGTCAAGCCTACTAACTCTACTGCTACTTCAATGTTTCCTAATTTGGACACTCAGGGTAGATTTATTGATGATTCTATCTATCCTGATGATCCAAATATGCCTGATCTTGAGAATATTTATTATGACACAGATGATGATGCACTTGATGGTAAGTTATTTGGAGCTGATGCAGACATTACTAATTTGGAACTCAATATTCCTGTTAGTCCCACACCTACCACAAGAGTACAAAAGGATCATCCCAAAGACCAAATTTTGAGTGATCCACAATCATCTATTCAAACTAGGCAGATGACTAAAGCACTGAAAGATCTTCAACATCAAAGTTTCTTTGCCAGATCTCTGCATCAAAGAAATAGTCATAAAGATCTTCAGAATTGCCTGTTTGCATGTTTTCTTACTCAAATTGAACCCAAAAACACTTACAAAGCCCTACAAGAAGCAAGTTGGGTGGAAGCAATGCAAGATGAGCTTCTACAATTTAAGCTACAAGAAGTTTGGACTTTGGTTGATCTGCCAAATGGAAAAAGAGCGATTGGCACTAAATGGGTTTTCAGATGCAAAAGAGATGAGAGAGGAATAGTCATAAGGAATAAGGCAAGGTTAGTAGCACAGGGATACACACAACAATAAGGTCTTGATTATGATGATGTAATTGCTCCAGTGGAAAGAATAGAAGCAATTAGATTATTCTTGGCTTATGCTTCATACAAAGATTTTGTAGTGTATCAAATGGATGTAAAGAGTGCTTTTCTGTATGGGACCATTACAGAAGAGGTTTATGTATCTCAACCACCAGGCTTTGAAGACCCTGATCATCCTGATAAAGTTTACAAGGTAAATAGAGCAATGTATGGCTTACATCAAGCTCCTAGAGCTTGGTATGACACTTTGTCAACATACTTGCTAAAGTCTGGGTTTAGTAGAGGAAAGATTGATAAAACTCTGTTTCTCAAAAGACAAAAGGATGATATTTTGCTGGTTCAAATCTATGTTGATGACATCATCTTTGGGTCTACAAACAAAGCTATGTGTGTTAGTTTTGAGAAGCTTATGAAGGACAAGTTTGCTATAAGTTCTATGGGAGAACTCACTTTCTTCTTAGGTCTGCAAGTTACACAGAAAGACAATGGTATATTTATTAGTCAGGATAAGTATGTCAATGATATTTTAAAGAAGTTTGGCTTTGAAGATGCTAAGCCTGCCAAGACTACCATGGAAACCAACAAACCATTGCTAAAAGATGAATATGGAAAGGAAGTGGATATTCACTTGTACAGGTCTATGATTGGCTCATTGATGTATCTCACAGCATCAAGGCCTGATATCATGTTTGTTGTGTGTGCCTGTGCAAGATTTCAAGTGTGTCCCAAGGAATCACATCTCAATGCAATAAAGAGAATTTTTAGATATCTGAGGCATCAACCAAAATTGGGCCTTTGGTATCCTAAGGATTCACCTTTTGATTTGGTTTCATATTCAGATAGTGACTATGCTGGAGCTTCTTTGAATAGAAAGTCTACTACAGGGGGTTGTCAATTTCTAGGAAACAGATTGGTGTCATGGCAATGCAAGAAGCAAACAGTGGTGGCAAATTCTACAACTGAAGTTGAGTATGTGGCTGCTTCAAGTTGTTGTGGACAAGTTCTATGGATGCAGAATCAATTATTGGATTATGGGTACAATTTCATGAATACCAAAATTCATATTGATAACAACAGCACACTTTGCATAATTAAAAATCCTGTTTTTCATTCTAAAATAAAACATATTGATATAAGACATCACTTTATCAGGGATTTCTATGAAAAGAAGTTGATCCAAATTGTTAAAGTTCATACTGACAACAATGTTGCTGATCTTCTCACTAAACATTTTGATGTGGGGAGGTTTCAATTTTTAATTGCAAACATTGGTATGATAAATCTTTGAAAAACTTATCTCTTTGTTTTTGTACAAGTATGTAAAGGCATTGTGCTGCTTGTTACTCTGCTGCTTATCTTAATACATATGTTTGTTTGCTTTGTGGTGTTTGGTCTAAATATTGTGCAGGAATAAGTCTAAATGATGATTTGCAACAACAATATTATGATTACAAAGAAGAACATCTGTCATTCATCATTTATCAAGTACAGAGGTTCCTACATCAAAAGAGAAATTACAAAGACTACTGCAGAAACCACAAAAGAGGGCAACAAATTAAGATGAAATTAAAGACTACAAGCACTACTTCCTAGGGCATGGAAGTCCAAGAACAATTTTTATTTCCTTAGAAAGAGGAGGATTTGTCTTCTTTGTCTTGGTAGATTTCTTTGGTCGTGGCCTTGATGCCTGAGGCCTCTCAGGAGTGGACAGTGGTTCATTTGGAGGCTCATCCTCATCTGATGAAGTGTAGATGAACGGGGAAACAAGCTCCTTTGGAGATGGTTGCCTGACAGGGATCCAGGCTGGGTCTTCTGATGATTCTGAAGTCGATGGAGATTTTGGGGACATCACATCTTTACCCCTGGAAGTGCTTGGGGTTTGATTCAAATGAAGAAGATCTTTGAACACAGAGAGATCATGCTTTCTCTTTTTGGCTTGCTATTTTGTTCTACAACCATCATGAGGAGGACGGAAGGGAGGCACATATGTTTCAAAAGGGGTTTCATCTTCCGATGATGAATCAGATGAGATATTGATGATTTCGGGTGTAGATTTCATTATGATTTGATTGGATTTGGGTAATTGGATGTTTTGATTTTGTTGATTGGCGTTTTGATTGCGATTAGGGTTTGATAGTGATGATTTAGGGAAAATATTTAGTCTATTTTTATAGGGATTACGGAATATCATCACATTAATTGCTGAGGATTCTTGACTTTTTGACCAAGCTTATGTTGTCAACTCTACTGCTGGATTATTTCACTCTGCTGCTAGTTATATAATTTTGCTGCTAGTGTTATTGTGCTGCTATGGTTGAAAGTGTGAGGGTGGGATGTGTAACTTCTTCAATCAGTTTAAAACCTAATTGATCTTCCTAATTGGTTTTCTCATATTTCAAATTGAAGTTATCACAAACCCTAACACTCCATTTTTCTCAAAGTCAATTATTCCCAATTTCCCTAAACCCTAACTCATGGATTGCGTTCGTACCTGGGCAAAGCAACACAACAGTGTGGTCGTTTTGGATGCAGAATCAGATAATGAAGATTTCACAGACATGGTAAAATTTTTGAATGCTACTTCTCTTAGGTATGCACTCACTGTGAATCCTACTATATTTGCTTCCCACATCAAACAGTTTTGGCTTACCGCTAAAATCAAAACTATGAATGGGGAAAAATATGTTAGTGCCTTAGTAGATGGGCAAAAGGTTCGTGTAACTGAATCATTAATAAGAGAAACCCTTCTCTTAGATGATGAAACAGAGACCACTTGTCTTGCCAATTCTGCTATTTTTGCTGGGTTAAAAGATTTGGGATATGAGGGGAATCATACAAATTTAAAATTTCAAAAATCTCTCCTCTGTCCTCACTACAAGTTTTTGATACATCTTCTCCTTCATTGTTTGTCCTAAAACTTCTGGATGGCATGATTTTAGTACTACTATTGCTTCTGCAATGGTATGCTTAAGCAAAGGTCAACCATTCAATTTTTCAAGAATGATATTAGAAGGGATGTTTCAAAGTGTTAAAGAGTCTAGTTCCTACTTGCTTTATCCAAGGTTTATACAACTCTTTGTTCAAAATCAACTTACAAAGTTTAGAGGACATGTTGCTACCTATGATGCTCCAAAATTGGTTTCTAAAACCTTTACTTTCTTGGTTAAACATGGAAAAAGTTTTTCAGGCACACACACAAATCTTACACCTTACATGGTGCAACTTGTGCAAAATAATCAGGGTGAAGGATCAGGAAATCCCACTGACTCCCATCACACACCCAATTTTACTGCATCTGCTACACAACCTAAAATACTCTATACCCGTAGGAAAACCAAAAAGAACACTGATCTACCTCAGGATAGTGTTAGTATCGCTGTACCAGATGAGGCTGTCCTAGGTGATGGAGAGGACATGTTGGCAAGGGCTGTCACTACTGCTTCTAGCTTAGCAGTAGAGCTGGATAGTGATAACATCATTAAGACCCAAACCAAGGCAACATCTAGAGATGATGATTCTTCTGAATCAAATTCTCAGGATGGTAACCCTAGCCAAATGGCAAATACAGGGGGCTCAGCTGATCAAACTAGGTTTGATACTGAGTTTATGTCCCAAGATTCACCTCTCGAACCAGGTTACACAAGTCAAAGTGATGAGGACAGGCCAGTGACCAATGAATTGACGGAAACTCTTGTACATGATGACAATGTCCATGATTCACCTCTCGGACCAGTAACACAGGTCGAAGTGATGAGACTATTATGAAACTTATTCAGGAATTGACGGTTACTTGTACCAACTTGGGGGTGAAATGTACTACATTGGAGGACAAAGTTCTTAGTCTCTCATCTGTTGTTGCTGATCAGGACAAGACTATCACCAAATTGCAAAAACAGATTAAGAACTTTCAGAAATCAAGATCTTCAACCTCTTTGAAAAGATTGAAGAAGGTGGGCACTTCTCAGATTGTTTGTTCTCCTGATGTCTCTACTCACTTGGAAGAGGATACTTCCAAACAGGGGAGGAATGAAGAGGCAATGGGTTCAGGGGAGGCAAATTTGGAAAAGATTGATAGTGCTCTGGGTATGAATGATGGAATGATTTCAGGGGAGGCTCCAGTGATTGGTGATATGGATGTTGAAAGTCCTCAAGATGCTGAAAATTTTGTGGTTACTGATAAATCAGGGAATGAGGTTGTTATGGAAAAGGTGATTGCCACTCAAGAAAAGGTGGTAGAACAACTT
This sequence comes from Artemisia argyi, assembly GCA_030686995.1. Taxonomy (NCBI): domain Eukaryota; kingdom Viridiplantae; phylum Streptophyta; class Magnoliopsida; order Asterales; family Asteraceae; genus Artemisia; species Artemisia argyi. The sequence goes on along the minus strand of CM060704.1, from coordinate 108,686,253 downwards.
AATACTTTGGACTCTGAGCAATTAGTGAAGGTAACAGGGTTGATGGGTGAAACATTGATGAAGTTGGGAGATTTGGTGAAAAACAAAAGTCTTGACTCTGCTGCTTAGGATTCTGCTGCTTAAGAAACTACTGCTACTAACTCTGCTGCTAGTGGATCTGCTGATGTACAAGATTTTGCTGTTGGGTCTGGTGACAATGCTGCTGCTGAAGCCATGGTATTGTTGAGCAAGAAGACTACCCCATTATCAACTCCCTCACTACCACAACAAACAACAACAACAATCACATCATCAGCACCTAGAAAACCTGAAAAGGGGATTGTTATTAAAGAACCTGCTGCTCAACAAAAGAAGGTTATTTCTTCATCTTCTACTGATAAAGGCAAGGGCAAGCAAGTTGAAAAACCAAGGATTATGTATAAGGGGATTGATTTCACTGATGTACCTTTTGAGTCTTGGCCTAAGGCATTACAAGTTGAACATGATATGTAACAATTCACAATTTCAGGTTAATTACCATTCCCGGAAAATTTCACTATTCACTTTTACTATTCATTTTTCCCGAAACTTTCCCGAAAGTTGATTTTTATTTGATATTCTCAAGTGATAAATCATTTCCATGGCAAATTAAAAGTTTGACATTCATAAGCTCATTTTCGTGAAAGTTATTAAAGAATTACACGTTTTAGGGTAAAACGTCATTCAGAAATTCTACGTACAACGAAACTCGACCGCGTTAAGTGACCCCGCATCAGAAAAATGTTTGACACACTCATGATTTATTTGAGAATTAATCGTGACTGAGAAAAATATGACCAAAAACTTCCCGACAGGTCACCCAAGCCAGTACTACTCTCACATGAGCACGCTTAACCGTTTGGGCGATTAACCGTTAGACCACAAAACGCGTTTCTAAGAAGATTTGAGTTTTCAACTTATTAGAAAAAGTCAACATATTTTTCCCTCCTCCATTGACCAAAAATCATCCCTTGATGTTATAAGTCATTTCGTGATTTTTAGGCTTACGGTTTGATGTCTAAAAGACATTTAATACCAACCGACACTAGACTGAGCCCAATCTAGACATTATAAGTCATTTTAAATCATTTATAACATATTAGAAAAGTAACATTTTACTTTTCTCAATTTTACGCAATATTCGTACGTTTTACGTATTACGCGTTTTAGACCCGTGTTTCCAGTTTTTAGCAGGGTTTTAGCACCCGATAGAACCTACCACTCATTTTATATTTTATTATGGAGTATAATGACATGTTTAACCATTCTTCCAAGTTTCGTATTTTTACGATACCCGGTTTTAAGTTTCATGACTTAACGACTTACCGTTAGCGATTAACGGGACCAAAACTCACTCCGTAAACTAGATAATACCAAGTTTATCCATCTAGTCACTTCCCCCTCATATGGAACGACCAAGAGGTGATTCACCATGATCTTGGTGGCTTAGTGAGAACCATGGAACTATTAGATCACTCATGTGTATCATTTTAAGCCTTAGAAACACTTATGGCCTAAAAACATACATGTAGTTATCATGTGTTCCATTCTAAGCCATTCATTCTTATACACTAACCTCCTCAACACACTATAAAACCCTCCTCACCTCCTTTTAGTCGTTCATAACCTCACACACACAAACACACTCCTAATTTTCCCTCTACTTCAAGAATTACTCAAGAAATCAAGTACTATATCTCTAGTTTGGTTTTGATTCATCAAACTACTTCAAATCCTTTGAAACTTTGGTGATTTCTCTTGAGTTTTAATCCACTCAAGTCACCTCAACCTTCATCATCCATCTTTCAAGATTACAAGGGTAGAAAGATTGCATGAAGTGAAGTGGGTTGAAGCAAGTCTATCAAAGTCCTATCCTTACATGTTAACTTCCTTTCATCTTTGAAAGCCAAAAGCTGTGAGCCAAACCCTAACTTGATTCTTGTTAAATAATCATGTTCATGTTATTTACATATTATTTGTGCTATATTATGTCTTGTATTAATGTCCATGATGTATAAAAGTGAGTAAAACAAGTTATTGTACATGATTGATAAGACGAGTTCATAAAACAAGTAAACTAGTGACTTTGTTGGTATAACCACGACCAAAATGGTAAAATTATGATATTGGATCATTACATATTACAGTAGAGGACTTAACAAGGAAACCATAGCAATTTGAACCACCTAAAACGAGTATACGAGTCAAAAGTTACGCCCATTTGAAGTTACCAAAACTTTTCGGCAAACTGCCAAATACCATTCTGATCAAAATTGGGTTTTGAAAGTCATACTTCTGGTCCGATTCATCAAAAAGTTAAAACACGAAAGTTGTCCGGAACGACGTTTTCGTTCAGGAACAAAGAAGCTCGAGCCCTGAAAACGCTTTCCGAGTGATAGATTTCTTCAAATTCTAAACAGCCCATTTTTAGACAAAGTCATTACATATAGGTTATGGTTTATGAAGACCAAAGAGGTCTTATGACCTATAATCAAGACCACAACCATGGCTAGAGCCAAGGTTGTGTCTCATGACCTTGGAACAAGGACCAAAGGTCATGGCTAGGCCATGACGAAATGACCATAACAACTTACATAGGCGTAAACATGAAACAATGACTTAGGCGATAACTTGAACAAGCAATTTGGATCTACTTCACTTAAAAGGAAACCATGAGATTTTACCAAGAGAAAATGGTCATTCAAGACTATTGAAACTATCCCTAATAACAATCTTCATGTACAAATAAACTTTTCTAAGTTTATTCAAATATCGGACGTGTAACTTTTCGGATCAAAGCTTATATCTATATATTTTATCAACTACTACAATAGTAGGGAGCCTCATGTGAGGAGTTCATTATGTAAGCCGTCGAGATGAGTTGTGGATTTACGAGTTAAAGTGTCCTGGCTCCTCGAACGCTTACTAACATGACTTCTGAATTATGTCGGCCCGAACGGTAGTAAACGATATACAAAACATACATGTTTCATGAATCTTTCTTTCAAAGACTTACAAATATACATCATACCATATCATGGACTAAATGCAAGATATATATATAGGCACTACTTCATATTCTTTACTCCGATCCTAAGTCGCGACATTCTATTATAGGTTGCTCGTAGAAACCTTCACGATTCGACCGTTACATTCATTACTTGCTATCTTACTTAAGGTGAGTTCATAGCCCCACTTTACATTACTTCAATGTTTTACAAACCCTTGGGGGGAATACATGCTATTTCTAAACCGAACACAATGCTTTGAAACTGTATGCTGCCTGATTGTTTTATTATCACTAAGTACCTTCCTTGCCAAACCGAGATCCTTTATTATGAAGCATTTAATCACTAGAAATAGTGAGCGCGAATATTAATAATAGGCCTATTGGGATTGACGAATCCCATTTGTATTGACTAAGTGCAAACAAATGCATTAATATTTGAGACATTAGGTATGACGGCAAAGTACCTACCGGGATAACTCCGCCGATCGATATTGGTACCCGTTAACGTTATGGTGTCATAAGCTTAGTAATGATAATACCTGTTTTGTTTTCCAAACATTGGTGTGAGCCTATAACTCACACTACCAACATATTGTGTTCCAACGATTTGACAAACTCTATGAATATCACTCAACCTTTGTGTTGACCTCTCAAGCATGTATTTCAGGTTCATGACGATCAAGGATGGCATGGAAGGACACGGATACTCAAGAGGGCTATAAATTTTATTATCATTCAAAAACTCATTTATTATACATTGTAAACATGGAACCATTTGGGACCTCATTTTGTAATCTCTGATATTTATATAATTTGAATGATAAATCTTTTAAAACGACTCAATTGGAGTTCGTTTTCTATTATTGTGACTATTGTGTCGTCCAGTAACACCCAGTTCGAATTCCGCTGCATCCATGAATTGGGAGTGTTACAGATTGGTACCAGAGCCATGGTTATAGAGAAACGGGTCTAATTGAGACCTAAACTATAACTACAATCACAAACAAAAACATTTTATAGCCTTCCGCTCTCCGTGTCTTCCATCCTCCAGACGATTATGGACTTAGTAAGCATGTTATGCTACACAAACATATTAGTATATTCATATATACCCATTTTGAGCATTTCCCCATAGACATTTTATGCTACACAAACATAATTGCATATTAATATATGTACCCTAAACATAATTGAGCATTTCCCCGTAAGCATTTTATACTACATGAACATATTAGTATATTGATATATAAACTCGGTTTATTTTCAATCATTTATCTAAACAATGGACTAAACATATCTGCGTATGCCTATTCTAGGGCATTACGACACAACCAGATTCTCCCAATCATGTTCCTACTCCAACATTTTATGTCCAAGACATTGTAACTGATTGCAATGGTCTTTCCTATTTTCCAAGACATTGTATATACAATGGTCTTAATCATTTCTCAAATGTTTTGAGTCACACAATGGTCTAACCTACTTCCCAGACATTGTGAATTGCACAATGGTTTAACCTACTTCCGAGACATTGTGTTTTGCGCAATGGTCTCTAGAATTATTCCATCACATCATCAATATCATTTCATATGATATCAAAAACCCGTCACAACCTATCGATTTCTAAATAAGAAATATGAGATTTCTAAAGGACAAACAAATCCATTACCTACAAAAGCTGAAGTTCAGCCCTACATTCATCAAAGTTTTCTTATGAAACCTTCATTATTAAAAGTTCGTGATCCTGGCCAAGTATGTTCTATTTTAGAACTACTTAAAACTTCCTTTCCATACGTACCTACCCTTACTATCTTCTATGCAATGGAATATGAAAACATACGTTACAAGTCTTGTATGGGCGGGACTTGCAACTTAAGGGTTTGACATCGCCTTTGTTTAGTGGACAGTTTCTCAAAAGCAACGGACATATCAAAAGTATACCTAATTTAGGTATTTGAAAATTTTATCGAACCTTGGCTAAATATAGACTAGTCACCTATATTTAACCTAGGGACAGTGGAATATAGTCTGACTAACTATATTCGACTTAAAATTTTCAAATACTGAGAGTAGTTGTACTAGGGTTATGTTTAGATTGATTTCCTACATGAACACGATAAACCACCAGAGTACATTAAAACAATCTAGACACACGATAGTGCCTTACCACTCAGCAAGATCTTAACACCTTATTTGTATGATCTAAATTCATTCTTGAAAATTTTCATTTATGAAATAATCCGAACTACTATCTTGGGATAGTTATCAATTCTTCTCTTCATCCTGTAGAAGTACTATACTGTTTAGGTCCTAAGGATACCATTCCATCATAAACCTTTAAAATCTCTTAAGATTTTTAAAGCAAACTCAACATCTATACCTAAGAGTATTAATGTTAAGCATACACTACACACTTTTGTTCATCAACATATCACATCGTTATCTTCACAACCGTGGCAAACACAAGCTCATTAACAGATCTTGATGCACTTTTAAAGCTCAAATCATCCTTAGTTACACCACAAGTACCCTCACCAGCTTTACAAGATTGAATATTCATCTTGTACTTTTGGAACACCAGTATCATCTCGTAATACACTACCTTGTAACTCACCGGCTAAGTATGAATGTTGTGTTGGGAATTATTAAGTAGGATGATTTATAATTATTTGAATGAATTGGGATGCCTTTTCATTTAAATAAAGAAATTGTAAATCACTGAACCATAAGTTTATATTCCACTATTTACATTGTTTGGGATGCCTCTCTATGTAAATAAAGAATTATAAACAAGTGGGCTTGTTTGTGTCCGAAATAACATAAGTATAAAGTCAATAAACACTAGGTACAACAACCGATTACCTACTAGGCTATGATTGCAATTACTATCTCAATTCCTATTAATATTCGACGGCTATATCAATTTCCTTTGATATTCGATTATTACCATACCTTTCCTACACAAAAGTAAGCCTCATCCTACACCATACACTGAAATGACAAATCAAACTGCATCACTAGTAATCCCAGACTTTAGTCCTCATAAGTAACCACACCTTTTCATTGACACCACTCCAACATATGACACACAAAGAACTTCGGGACGAAGTTCCCCGTAAGGGGTAGAGACTGTAACAATTCACAATTTCAGGTTAATTACCATTCCCGGAAAATTTCACTATTCACTTTTACTATTCATTTTTCCCGAAACTTTCCCGAAAGTTGATTTTTATTTGATATTCTCAAGTGATAAATCATTTCCATGGCAAATTAAAAGTTTGACATTCATAAGCTCATTTTCGTGAAAGTTATTAAAGAATTACACGTTTTAGGGTAAAACGTCATTCAGAAATTCTACGTACAACGAAACTCGACCGCGTTAAGTGACCCCGCATCAGAAAAATGTTTGACACACTCATGATTTATTTGAGAATTAATCGTGACTGAGAAAAATATGACCAAAAACTTCCCGACAGGTCACCCAAGCCAGTACTACTCTCGCATGAGCACGCTTAACCGTTTGGGCGATTAACCGTTAGACCACAAAACGTGTTTCTAAGAAGATTTGAGTTTTCAACTTATTAGAAAAAGTCAACATATTTTTCCCTCCTCCATTGACCAAAAATCATCCCTTGATGTTATAAGTCATTTCGTGATTTTTAGGCTTACGGTTTGATGTCTAAAAGACATTTAATACCAACCGACACTAGACTGAGCCCAGTCTAGACATTATAAGTCATTTTAAATCATTTATAACATATTAGAAAAGTAACATTTTACTTTTCTCAATTTTACGCAATATTCGTACGTTTTACGTATTACGCGTTTTAGACCCGTGTTTCCAGTTTTTAGCAGGGTTTTAGCACCCGATAGAACCTACCACTCATTTTATATTTTATTATGGAGTATAATGACATGTTTAACCATTCTTCCAAGTTTCGTATTTTTACGATACCCGGTTTTAAGTTTCATGACTTAACGACTTACCGTTAGCGATTAACGGGACCAAAACTCACTCCGTAAACTAGATAATACCAAGTTTATCCATCTAGTCACTTCCCCCTCATATGGAACGACCAAGAGGTGATTCACCATGATCTTGGTGGCTTAGTGAGAACCATGGAACTATTAGATCACTCATGTGTATCATTTTAAGCCTTAGAAACACTTATGGCCTAAAAACATACATGTAGTTATCATGTGTTCCATTCTAAGCCATTCATTCTTATACACTAACCTCCTCAACACACTATAAAACCCTCCTCACCTCCTTTTAGTCGTTCATAACCTCACACACACAAACACACTCCTAATTTTCCCTCTACTTCAAGAATTACTCAAGAAATCAAGTACTATATCTCTAGTTTGGTTTTGATTCATCAAACTACTTCAAATCCTTTGAAACTTTGGTGATTTCTCTTGAGTTTTAATCCACTCAAGTCACCTCAACCTTCATCATCCATCTTTCAAGATTACAAGGGTAGAAAGATTGCATGAAGTGAAGTGGGTTGAAGCAAGTCTATCAAAGTCCTATCCTTACATGTTAACTTCCTTTCATCTTTGAAAGCCAAAAGTTGTGAGCCAAACCCTAACTTGATTCTTGTTAAATAATCATGTTCATGTTATTTACATATTATTTGTGCTATATTATGTCTTGTATTAATGTCCATGATGTATAAAAGTGAGTAAAACAAGTTATTGTACATGATTGATAAGACGAGTTCATAAAACAAGTAAACTAGTGACTTTGTTGGTATAACCACGACCAAAATGGTAAAATTATGATATTGGATCATTACATATTACAGTAGAGGACTTAACAAGGAAACCATAGCAATTTGAACCACCTAAAACGAGTATACGAGTCAAAAGTTACGCCCATTTGAAGTTACCAAAACTTTTCGGCAAACTGCCAAATACCATTCTGATCAATATTGGGTTTTGAAAGTCATACTTCTGGTCCGATTCATCAAAAAGTTAAAACACGAAAGTTGTCCGGAACGACGTTTTCGTTCAAGAACAAAGAAGCTCGAGCCCTGAAAACGCTTTCCGAGTGATAAATTTCTTCAAATTCTAAACAGCCCATTTTTAGACAAAGTCATTACATATAGGTTATGGTTTATGAAGACCAAAGAGGTCTTATGACCTATAATCAAGACCACAACCATGGCTAGAGCCAAGGTTGTGTCTCATGACCTTGGAACAAGGACCAAAGGTCATGGCTAGGCCATGACGAAATGACCATAACAACTTACATAGGCGTAAACATGAAACAATGACTTAGGCGATAACTTGAACAAGCAATTTGGATCTACTTCACTTAAAAGGAAACCATGAGATTTTACCAAGAGAAAATGGTCATTCAAGACTATTGAAACTATCCCTAATAACAATCTTCATGTACAAATAAACTTTCCTAAGTTTATTCAAATATCGGACATGTAACTTTTCGGATCAAAGCTTATATCTATATATTTTATCAACTACTACAATAGTAGGGAGCCTCATGTGAGGAGTTCATTATGTAAGCCGTCGAGATGAGTTGTGGATTTACGAGTTAAAGTGTCCTGGCTCCTCGAACGCTTACTAACATGACTTCTGAATTATGTCGGCCCGAACGGTAGTAAACGATATACAAAACATACATGTTTCATGAATCTTTCTTTCAAAGACTTACAAATATACATCATACCACATCATGGACTAAATGCAAGATATATATATAGGCACTACTTCATATTCTTTACTCCGATCCTAAGTCGCGACATTCTATTATAGGTTGCTCGTAGAAACCTTCACGATTCGACCGTTACATTCATTACTTGCTATCTTACTTAAGGTGAGTTCATAGCCCCACTTTACATTACTTCAATGTTTTACAAACCCTTGGGGGGAATACATGCTATTTCTAAACCGAACACAATGCTTTGAAACTGTATGCTGCCTGATTGTTTTATTATCACTAAGTACCTTCCTTGCCAAACCGAGATCCTTTATTATGAACCATTTAATCACTAGAAATAGTGAGCGCGAATATTAATAATAGGCCTATTGGGATTGACGAATCCCATTTGTATTGACTAAGTGCAAACAAATGCATTAATATTTGAGACATTAGGTATGACGGCAAAGTACCTACCGGGATAACTCCGCCGATCGATATTGGTACCCGTTAACGTTATGGTGTCATAAGCTTAGTAATGATAATACCTGTTTTGTTTTCCAAACATTGGTGTGAGCCTATAACTCACACTACCAACATATTGTGTTCAAACGATTTGACAAACTCTATGAATATCACTCAACCTTTGTGTTGACCTCTCAAGCATGTATTTCAGGTTCATGACGATCAAGGATGGCATGGAAGGACACGGATACTCAAGAGGGCTAAAATTTTATTATCATTCAAAAACTCATTTATTATACATTGTAAACATGGAACCATTTGGGACCTCATTTTGTAATCTCTGATATTTATATAATTTGAATGATAAATCTTTTAAAACGACTCAATTGGAGTTCGTTTTCTATTATTGTGACTATTGTGCCGTCCAGTAACACCCAGTTCGAATTCCGCTGCATCCATGAATTGGGAGTGTTACAGATTGGTACCAGAGCCATGGTTATAGAGAAACGGGTCTAATTGAGACCTAAACTATAACTACAATCACAAACAAAAACATTTTATAGCCTTCCGCTCTCCGTGTCTTCCATCCTCCAGACGATTATGGACTTAGTAAGCATGTTATGCTACACAAACATATTAGTATATTCATATATACCCATTTTGAGCATTTCCCCATAGACATTTTATGCTACACAAACATAATTGCATATTAATATATGTACCCTAAACATAATTGAGCATTTCCCCGTAAGCATTTTATACTACATGAACATATTAGTATATTGATATATAAACTCGGTTTATTTTCAATCATTTATCTAAACAATGGACTAAACATATCTGCGTATGCCTATTCTAGGGCATTACGACACAACCAGATTCTCCCAATCATGTTCCTACTCCAACATTTTATGTCCAAGACATTGTAACTGATTGCAATGGTCTTTCCTATTTTCCAAGACATTGTATATACAATGGTCTTAATCATTTCTCAAATGTTTTGAGTCACACAATGGTCTAACCTACTTCCCAGACATTGTGAATTGCACAATGGTTTAACCTACTTCCGAGACATTGTGTTTTGCGCAATGGTCTCTAGAATTATTCCATCACATCATCAATATCATTTCATATGATATCAAAAACCCGTCACAACCTATCGATTTCTAAATAAGAAATATGAGATTTCTAAAGGACAAACAAATCCATTACCTACAAAAGCTGAAGTTCAGCCCTACATTCATCAAAGTTTTCTTATGAAACCTTCATTATTAAAAGTTCGTGATCCTGGCCAAGTATGTTCTATTTTAGAACTACTTAAAACTTCCTTTCCATACGTACCTACCCTTACTATCTTCTATGCAATGGAATATGAAAACATACGTTACAAGTCTTGTATGGGCGGGACTTGCAACTTAAGGGTTTGACATCGCCTTTGTTTAGTGGACAGTTTCTCAAAAGCAACGGACATATCAAAAGTATACCTAATTTAGGTATTTGAAAATTTTATCGAACCTTGGCTAAATATAGACTAGTCACCTATATTTAACCTAGGGACAGTGGAATATAGTCTGACTAACTATATTCGACTTAAAATTTTCAAATACTGAGAGTAGTTGTACTAGGGTTATGTTTAGATTGATTTCCTACATGAACACGATAAACCACCAGAGTACATTAAAACAATCTAGAGACACGATAGTGCCTTACCACTCAGCAAGATCTTAACACCTTATTTGTATGATCTAAATTCATTCTTGAAAATTTTCATTTATGAAATAATCCGAACTACTATCTTGGGATAGTTATCAATTCTTCTCTTCATCCTGTAGAAGTACTATACTGTTTAGGTCCTAAGGATACCATTCCATCATAAACCTTTAAAATCTCTTAAGATTTTTAAAGCAAACTCAACATCTATACCTAAGAGTATTAATGTTAAGCATACACTACACACTTTTGTTCATCAACATATCACATCGTTATCTTCACAACCGTGGCAAACACAAGCTCATTAACAGATCTTGATGCACTTTTAAAGCTCAAATCATCCTTAGTTACACCACAAGTACCCTCACCAGCTTTACAAGATTGAATATTCATCTTGTACTTTTGGAACACCAGTATCATCTCGTAATACACTACCTTGTAACTCACCGGCTAAGTATGAATGTTGTGTTGGGAATTATTAAGTAGGATGATTTATAATTATTTGAATGAATTGGGATGCCTTTTCATTTAAATAAAGAAATTGTAAATCACCGAACCATAAGTTTATATTCCACTATTTACATTGTTTGGGATGCCTCTCTATGTAAATAAAGAATTATAAACAAGTGGGCTTGTTTGTGTCCGAAATAACATAAGTATAAAGTCAATAAACACTAGGTACAACAACCGATTACCTACTAGGCTATGATTGCAATTACTATCTCAATTCCTATTAATATTCAACGGCTATTTCAATTTCCTTTGATATTCGATTATTACCATACCTTTCCTACACAAAAGTAAGCCTCATCCTACACCATACACTGAAATGACAAATCAAACTGCATCACTAGTAATCCCAGACTTTAGTCCTCATAAGTAACCACACCTTTTCATTGACACCACTCCAACATATGACACACAAAGAACTTCGGGACGAAGTTCCCCGTAAGGGGTAGAGACTGTAACAATTCACAATTTCAGGTTAATTACCATTCCCGGAAAATTTCACTATTCACTTTTACTATTCATTTTTCCCGAAACTTTCCTGAAAGTTGATTTTTATTTGATATTCTCAAGTGATAAATCATTTCCATGGCAAATTAAAAGTTTGACATTCATAAGCTCATTTTCGTGAAAGTTATTAAAGAATTACACGTTTTAGGGTAAAACGTCATTCAGAAATTCTACGTACAACGAAACTCGACCGCGTTAAGTGACCCCGCATCAGAAAAATGTTTGACACACTCATGATTTATTTGAGAATTAATCGTGACTGAGAAAAATATGACCAAAAACTTCCCGACAGGTCACCCAAGCCAGTACTACTCTCGCATGAGCACGCTTAACCGTTTGGGCGATTAACCGTTAGACCACAAAACGCGTTTCTAAGAAGATTTGAGTTTTCAACTTATTAGAAAAAGTCAACATATTTTTCCCTCCTCCATTGACCAAAAATCATCCCTTGATGTTATAAGTCATTTCGTGATTTTTAGGCTTACGGTTTGATGTCTAAAAGACATTTAATACCAACCGACACTAGACTGAGCCCAGTCTAGACATTATAAGTCATTTTAAATCATTTATAACATATTGGAAAAGTAACATTTTACTTTTCTCAATTTTACGCAATATTCGTACGTTTTACGTATTACGCGTTTTAGACCCGTGTTTCCAGTTTTTAGCAGGGTTTTAGCACCCGATAGAACCTACCACTCATTTTATATTTTATTATGGAGTATAATGACATGTTTAACCATTCTTCCAAGTTTCGTATTTTTACGATACCCGGTTTTAAGTTTCATGACTTAACGACTTACCGTTAGCGATTAACGGGACCAAAACTCACTCCGTAAACTAGATAATACCAAGTTTATCCATCTAGTCACTTCCCCCTCATATGGAACGACCAAGAGGTGATTCACCATGATCTTGGTGGCTTAGTGAGAACCATGGAACTATTAGATCACTCATGTGTATCATTTTAAGCCTTAGAAACACTTATGGCCTAAAAACATACATGTAGTTATCATGTGTTCCATTCTAAGCCATTCATTCTTATACACTAACCTCTTCAACACACTATAAAACCCTCCTCACCTCCTTTTAGTCGTTCATAACCTCACACACACAAACACACTCCTAATTTTCCCTCTACTTCAAGAATTACTCAAGAAATCAAGTACTATATCTCTAGTTTGGTTTTGATTCATCAAACTACTTCAAATCCTTTGAAACTTTGGTGATTTCTCTTGAGTTTTAATCCACTCAAGTCACCTCAACCTTCATCATCCATCTTTCAAGATTACAAGGGTAGAAAGATTGCATGAAGTGAAGTGGGTTGAAGCAAGTCTATCAAAGTCCTATCCTTACATGTTAACTTCCTTTCATCTTTGAAAGCCAAAAGTTGTGAGCCAAACCCTAACTTGATTCTTGTTAAATAATCATGTTCATGTTATTTACATATTATTTGTGCTATATTATGTCTTGTATTAATGTCCATGATGTATAAAAGTGAGTAAAACAAGTTATTGTACATGATTGATAAGACGAGTTCATAAAACAAGTAAACTAGTGACTTTGTTGGTATAACCACGACCAAAATGGTAAAATTATGATATTGGATCATTACATATTACAGTAGAGGACTTAACAAGGAAACCATAGCAATTTGAACCACCTAAAATGAGTATACGAGTCAAAAGTTACGCCCATTTGAAGTTACCAAAACTTTTCGGCAAACTGCCAAATATCATTCTGATCAAAATTGGGTTTTGAAAGTCATACTTCCTTTCCGATTCATCAAAAAGTTAAAACACAAAAGTTGTCCGGAACGACGTTTTCGTTCAAGAACAAAGAAGCTCGAGCCCTGAAAACGCTTTCCGAGTGATAAATTTCTTCAAATTCTAAACAGCCCATTTTTAGACAAAGTCATTACATATAGGTTATGGTTTATGAAGACCAAAGAGGTCTTATGACCTATAATCAAGACCACAACCATGGCTAGAGCCAAGGTTGTGTCTCATGACCTTGGAACAAGGACCAAAGGTCATGGCTAGGCCATGACGAAATGACCATAACAACTTACATAGGCGTAAACATGAAACAATGACTTAGGCGATAACTTGAACAAGCAATTTGGATCTACTTCACTTAAAAGGAAACCATGAGATTTTACCAAGAGAAAATGGTCATTCAAGACTATTGAAACTATCCCTAATAACAATCTTCATGTACAAATAAACTTTCCTAAGTTTATTCAAATATCGGACATGTAACTTTTCGGATCAAAGCTTATATCTATATATTTTATCAACTACTACAATAGTAGGGAGCCTCATGTGAGGAGTTCATTATGTAAGCCGTCGAGATGAGTTGTGGATTTACGAGTTAAAGTGTCCTGGCTCCTCGAACGCTTACTAACATGACTTCTGAATTATGTCGGCCCGAACGGTAGTAAACGATATACAAAACATACATGTTTCATGAATCTTTCTTTCAAAGACTTACAAATATACATCATACCACATCATGGACTAAATGCAAGATATATATATATAGGCACTACTTCATATTCTTTACTCCGATCCTAAGTCGCGACATTCTATTATAGGTTGCTCGTAGAAACCTTCACGATTCGACCGTTCCATTCATTACTTGCTATCTTACTTAAGGTGAGTTCATAGCCCCACTTTACATTACTTCAATGTTTTACAAACCCTTGGGGGGAATACATACTATTTCTAAACCGAACACAATGCTTTGAAACTGTATGCTGCCTGATTGTTTTATTATCACTAAGTACCTTCCTTGCCAAACCGAGATCCTTTATTATGAAGCATTTAATCACTAGAAATAGTGAGCGCGAATATTAATAATAGGCCTATTGGGATTGACGAATCCCATTTGTATTGACTAAGTGCAAACAAATGCATTAATATTTGAGACATTAGGTATGACGGCAAAGTACCTACCGGGATAACTCCGCCGATCGATATTGGTACCCGTTAACGTTATGGTGTCATAAGCTTAGTAATGATAATACCTGTTTTGTTTTCCAAACATTGGTGTGAGCCTATAACTCACACTACCAACATATTGTGTTCAAACGATTTGACAAACTCTATGAATATCACTCAACCTTTGTGTTGACCTCTCAAGCATGTATTTCAGGTTCATGACGATCAAGGATGGCATGGAAGGACACGGATACTCAAGAGGGCTATAAATTTTATTATCATTCAAAAACTCATTTATTATACATTGTAAACATGGAACCATTTGGGACCTCATTTTGTAATCTCTGATATTTATATAATTTGAATGATAAATCTTTTAAAACGACTCAATTGGAGTTCGTTTTCTATTATTGTGACTATTGTGCCGTCCAGTAACACCCAATTCGAATTCCGCTGCATCCATGAATTGGGAGTGTTACAGATTGGTACCAGAGCCATGGTTATAGAGAAACGGGTCTAATTGAGACCTAAACTATAACTACAATCACAAACAAAAACATTTTATAGCCTTCCGCTCTCCGTGTCTTCCATCCTCCAGACGATTATGGACTTAGTAAGCATGTTATGCTACACAAACATATTAGTATATTCATATATACCCATTTTGAGCATTTCCCCATAGACATTTTATGCTACACAAACATAATTGCATATTAATATATGTACCCTAAACATAATTGAGCATTTCCCCGTAAGCATTTTATACTACATGAACATATTAGTATATTGATATATAAACTCGGTTTATTTTCAATCATTTATCTAAACAATGGACTAAACATATCTGCGTATGCCTATTCTAGGGCATTACGACACAACCAGATTCTCCCAATCATGTTCCTACTCCAACATTTTATGTCCAAGACATTGTAACTGATTGCAATGGTCTTTCCTATTTTCCAAGACATTGTATATACAATGGTCTTAATCATTTCTCAAATGTTTTGAGTCACACAATGGTCTAACCTACTTCCCAGACATTGTGAATTGCACAATGGTTTAACCTACTTCCGAGACATTGTGTTTTGCGCAATGGTCTCTAGAATTATTCCATCACATCATCAATATCATTTCATATGATATCAAAAACCCGTCACAACCTATCGATTTCTAAATAAGAAATATGAGATTTTTAAAGGACAAACAAATCCATTACCTACAAAAGCTGAAGTTCAGCCCTACATTCATCAAAGTTTTCTTATGAAACCTTCATTATTAAAAGTTCGTGATCCTGGCCAAGTATGTTCTATTTTAGAACTACTTAAAACTTCCTTTCCATACGTACCTACCCTTACTATCTTCTATGCAATGGAATATGAAAACATACGTTACAAGTCTTGTATGGGCGGGACTTGCAACTTAAGGGTTTGACATCGCCTTTGTTTAGTGGACAGTTTCTCAAAAGCAACGGACATATCAAAAGTATACCTAATTTAGGTATTTGAAAATTTTATCGAACCTTGGCTAAATATAGACTAGTCACCTATATTTAACCTAGGGACAGTGGAATATAGTCTGACTAACTATATTCGACTTAAAATTTTCAAATACTGAGAGTAGTTGTACTAGGGTTATGTTTAGATTGATTTCCTACATGAACACGATAAACCACCAGAGTACATTAAAACAATCTAGACACACGATAGTGCCTTACCACTCAGCAAGATCTTAACACCTTATTTGTATGATCTAAATTCATTCTTGAAAATTTTCATTTATGAAATAATCCGAACTACTATCTTGGGATAGTTATCAATTCTTCTCTTCATCCTGTAGAAGTACTATACTGTTTAGGTCCTAAGGATACCATTCCATCATAAACCTTTAAAATCTCTTAAGATTTTTAAAGCAAACTCAACATCTATACCTAAGAGTATTAATGTTAAGCATACACTACACACTTTTGTTCATCAACATATCACATCGTTATCTTCACAACCGTGGCAAACACAAGCTCATTAACAGATCTTGATGCACTTTTAAAGCTCAAATCATCCTTAGTTACACCACAAGTACCCTCACCAGCTTTACAAGATTGAATATTCATCTTGTACTTTTGGAACACCAGTATCATCTCGTAATACACTACCTTGTAACTCACCGGCTAAGTATGAATGTTGTGTTGGGAATTATTAAGTAGGATGATTTATAATTATTTGAATGAATTGGGATGCCTTTTCATTTAAATAAAGAAATTGTAAATCACTGAACCATAAGTTTATATTCCACTATTTACATTGTTTGGGATGCCTCTCTATGTAAATAAAGAATTATAAACAAGTGGGCTTGTTTGTGTCCGAAATAACATAAGTATAAAGTCAATAAACACTAGGTACAACAACCGATTACCTACTAGGCTATGATTGCAATTACTATCTCAATTCCTATTAATATTCGACGGCTATATCAATTTCCTTTGATATTCGATTATTACCATACCTTTCCTACACAAAAGTAAGCCTCATCCTACACCATACACTGAAATGACAAATCAAACTGCATCACTAGTAATCCCAGACTTTAGTCCTCATAAGTAACCACACCTTTTCATTGACACCACTCCAACATATGACACACAAAGAACTTCGGGACGAAGTTCCCCGTAAGGGGTAGAGACTGTAACAATTCACAATTTCAGGTTAATTACCATTCCCGGAAAATTTCACTATTCACTTTTACTATTCATTTTTCCCGAAACTTTCCCAAAAGTTGATTTTTATTTGATATTCTCAAGTGATAAATCATTTCCATGGCAAATTAAAAGTTTGACATTCATAAGCTCATTTTCGTGAAAGTTATTAAAGAATTACACGTTTTAGGGTAAAACGTCATTCAGAAATTCTACGTACAACGAAACTCGACCGCGTTAAGTGACCCCGCATCAGAAAAATGTTTGACACACTCATGATTTATTTGAGAATTAATCGTGACTGAGAAAAATATGACCAAAAACTTCCCGACAGGTCACCCAAGCCAGTACTACTCTCGCATGAGCACGCTTAACCGTTTGGGCGATTAACCGTTAGACCACAAAACGCGTTTCTAAGAAGATTTGAGTTTTCAACTTATTAGAAAAAGTCAACATATTTTTCCCTCCTCCATTGACCAAAAATCATCCCTTGATGTTATAAGTCATTTCGTGATTTTTAGGCTTACGGTTTGATGTCTAAAAGACATTTAATACCAACCGACACTAGACTGAGCCCAGTCTAGACATTATAAGTCATTTTAAATCATTTATAACATATTAGAAAAGTAACATTTTACTTTTCTCAATTTTACGCAATATTCGTACGTTTTACGTATTACGCGTTTTAGACCCGTGTTTCCAGTTTTTAGCAGGGTTTTAGCACCCGATAGAACCTACCACTCATTTTATATTTTATTATGGAGTATAATGACATGTTTAACCATTCTTCCAAGTTTCGTATTTTTACGATACCCGGTTTTAAGTTTCATGACTTAACGACTTACCGTTAGCGATTAACGGGACCAAAACTCACTCCGTAAACTAGATAATACCAAGTTTATCCATCTAGTCACTTCCCCCTCATATGGAACGACCAAGAGGTGATTCACCATGATCTTGGTGGCTTAGTGAGAACCATGGAACTATTAGATCACTCATGTGTATCATTTTAAGCCTTAGAAACACTTATGGCCTAAAAACATACATGTAGTTATCATGTGTTCCATTCTAAGCCATTCATTCTTATACACTAACCTCCTCAACACACTATAAAACCCTCCTCACCTCCTTTTAGTCGTTCATAACCTCACACACACAAACACACTCCTAATTTTCCCTCTACTTCAAGAATTACTCAAGAAATCAAGTACTATATCTCTAGTTTGGTTTTGATTCATCAAACTACTTCAAATCCTTTGAAACTTTGGTGATTTCTCTTGAGTTTTAATCCACTCAAGTCACCTCAACCTTCATCATCCATCTTTCAAGATTACAAGGGTAGAAAGATTGCATGAAGTGAAGTGGGTTGAAGCAAGTCTATCAAAGTCCTATCCTTACATGTTAACTTCCTTTCATCTTTGAAAGCCAAAAGTTGTGAGCCAAACCCTAACTTGATTCTTGTTAAATAATCATGTTCATGTTATTTATATATTATTTGTGCTATATTATGTCTTGTATTAATGTCCATGATGTATAAAAGTGAGTAAAACAAGTTATTGTACATGATTGATAAGACGAGTTCATAAAACAAGTAAACTAGTGACTTTGTTGGTATAACCACGACCAAAATGGTAAAATTATGATATTGGATCATTACATATTACAGTAGAGGACTTAACAAGGAAACCATAGCAATTTGAACCACCTAAAACGAGTATACGAGTCAAAAGTTACGCCCATTTGAAGTTACCAAAACTTTTCGGCAAACTGCCAAATACCATTCTGATCAAAATTGGGTTTTGAAAGTCATACTTCTGATCCGATTCATCAAAAAGTTAAAACACAAAAGTTGTCCGGAACGACGTTTTCGTTCAGGAACAAAGAAGCTCGAGCCCTGAAAACGCTTTCCGAGTGATAAATTTCTTCAAATTCTAAACAGCCCATTTTTAGACAAAGTCATTACATATAGGTTATGGTTTATGAAGACCAAAGAGGTCTTATGACCTATAATCAAGACCACAACCATGGCTAGAGCCAAGGTTGTGTCTCATGACCTTGGAACAAGGACCAAAGGTCATGGCTAGGCCATGACGAAATGACCATAACAACTTACATAGGCGTAAACATGAAACAATGACTTAGGCGATAACTTGAACAAGCAATTTGGATCTACTTCACTTAAAAGGAAACCATGAGATTTTACCAAGAGAAAATGGTCATTCAAGACTATTGAAACTATCCCTAATAACAATCTTCATGTACAAATAAACTTTCCTAAGTTTATTCAAATATCGGACATGTAACTTTTCGGATCAAAGCTTATATCTATATATTTTATCAACTACTACAATAGTAGGGAGCCTCATGTGAGGAGTTCATTATGTAAGCCGTCGAGATGAGTTGTGGATTTACGAGTTAAAGTGTCCTGGCTCCTCGAACGCTTACTAACATGACTTCTGAATTATGTCGGCCCGAACGGTAGTAAACGATATACAAAACATACATGTTTCATGAATCTTTCTTTCAAAGACTTACAAATATACATCATACCACATCATGGACTAAATGCAAGATATATATATAGGCACTACTTCATATTCTTTACTCCGATCCTAAGTCGCGACATTCTATTATAGGTTGCTCGTAGAAACCTTCACGATTCGACCGTTACATTCATTACTTGCTATCTTACTTAAGGTGAGTTCATAGCCCCACTTTACATTACTTCAATGTTTTACAAACCCTTGGGGGGAATACATGCTATTTCTAAACCGAACACAATGCTTTGAAACTGTATGCTGCCTGATTGTTTTATTATCACTAAGTACCTTCCTTGCCAAACCGAGATCCTTTATTATGAACCATTTAATCACTAGAAATAGTGAGCGCGAATATTAATAATAGGCCTATTGGGATTGACGAATCCCATTTGTATTGACTAAGTGCAAACAAATGCATTAATATTTGAGACATTAGGTATGACGGCAAAGTACCTACCGGGATAACTCCGCCGATCGATATTGGTACCCGTTAACGTTATGGTGTCATAAGCTTAGTAATGATAATACCTGTTTTGTTTTCCAAACATTGGTGTGAGCCTATAAATCACACTACCAACATATTGTGTTCAAACGATTTGACAAACTCTATGAATATCACTCAACCTTTCTGTTGACCTCTCAAGCATGTATTTCAGGTTCATGACGATCAAGGATGGCACGGAAGGACACGGATACTCAAGAGGGCTATAAATTTTATTATCATTCAAAAACTCATTTATTATACATTGTAAACATGGAACCATTTGGGACCTCATTTTGTAATCTCTGATATTTATATAATTTGAATGATAAATCTTTTAAAACGACTCAATTGGAGTTCGTTTTCTATTATTGTGACTATTGTGCCGTCCAGTAACACCCAGTTCGAATTTCGCTGCATCCATGAATTGGGGGTGTTACATGATACAGCTGCTGCACTTAGAGCACAAGAGTTGATTGATATGGAAGATCAACAGTTAGCTGAGAAAGAGGCTGAAGATTTAAAGAGGTATGATGAATGGATAAATGAGAATATCAGAATAGATGCTGATATTGAACTCAATAAGCTGATCAAGATTGAAGAAAATGAAGTTCCAACTTTTGATGTGCCATCTTGGTTAAGAGAGTTTACTACAAAGAAGAGAAAAGAAAATGCTACTGCTAGAAGAAAGATAAAGATACTTAAAGGTCCAACTGTTAAACAAAAAAGAAAAGAATATGAAAGGTATCTAAAGAATATGGCTGGATGGACATTGGTACAGTTGAAATCTTATTCTGATAAAGAAGTTTTTGACTTATATCAACAAGCTAAGAGAAGAACATATATTTTTTTTCTATGGGATGTGCTGAGGATTTGGAACAAATTGCTCAGATGAACAAGAAGTTGGTACCTGAAAAAGTAGTTGAAGCAGAGTATGTTCAAGAAGTTGATGTTGTTAAGCAGCTTGATGATGCAGCTAAGACTACTTCTTCTGTTCAAAGTGGTAAAAGAAAAGGTGTAGTTCATAAATCATTTGCAAAGAAGAAAAGGAAAACAGGGGAAGAAAGCAGTTCTAAACCAGAAGGAGATGAATTCAAGAATGATTGGGATCATATTCCTCCTGAGCATTTAAAAGAATAATTGAAGGTTTACACTATGGTTGGCAAGATGGAAGATCCTGAAGTAGTTGATGCCAAACCATTAGGAGTTAAATATCCTATTATCAAAGTAACTACAGGATATGATGCTAACATTGGAGCATTTCATGATGTCCAGAGATCTGATGGTAAGACTCACAGGTTTCTTAGATTTCAACTGTTGCTAACTACTTTGATAGAGAAGATGTTGATGATATGTGGACATTGTTCAAAGCAAAGTTTGTAGCTGAGAAGTTTGATGGTAAAAAGTATGAGAAAGATCAACTTGATCATATCATAACTATGACAGATAATGTTCTGTGGAGAGCTCTAAAACTTATGAATGAACCTTCAATGGATGATTCTGAGTGGACAGAGATAGTAGAATACAAAGTGAGAAAATGGAGACTATTTCAAGATTCTGGAGTTCATATGCTAGAAATTGGACCAATTACTTTGTATATGCTAGCTGAAAAAGATTACCCAGTTGTAAGATACTGGAATATTGTCAATCAGATGGTTAATGGTGATAGATCACTTAAGTTGCAGAAAGACTATGATTCTGATGATCAAGCATTCAATTTGCTGTCAAAGTATAAGAAGATATTTGATCAACTGAATTCTCAAGGTTTGAAGAGTTTGGAAGCATCCTCCAAGTGATTAACTGTGCTTAGAAGAAACTTATTTATTTAGATATAAATAATAAGTTTAGTGGAGGATTGTTGGGTTTGAAACTGCTGCTATGAATGAAACTGCTGCTAGTAGAAATGATTCTGCTGCTAATGTCAAAGTGCTGCTGAGGATAAATGCTGCTGACAGAATCTACTGCTGAAGGGATAAGAAGGTATACGGTTTAGATAAACATAGAATAGATTGTGTGAATATTATATTTATCTAGAATATTCTTATCGTGTAGAGAAAGGTATTGTAAACCTAGTAGGATTCCTTAGTCTATAAAAGGAGGATCCTAGGGTTAGTTTATGTACGTATTATTATTCACTTCAAGGTTGTAAAACCCTAGCATTGTTGAGTGCTCGTATTAATAATATTGAAGTGTTGAAAGAGAATCATTATTCTTCTTAAGTTAAGATTTTACATTCCGCATATTAGCTTAAGAAAGAGAATCATTATTCTTCTTAAGTTAAGATTTTACATTCCGCATATTAGCTTAAGTGTTTAATCAAGTTAACTTCTATACAAGATCGTTTAAGCTCAACTAGGATCAACAATTAGGAACATCTTCAGGTCTAGCATTGATTCCATGGACAATGTACTGTGAATCTTCTTATTTGTGAACAACTTGACTTTATTCTCTGACAGGAACATAGTTCATAGAAGGAGTCAAAATATCAAGATCAAACATCCAATCAGGACCTTTACCTTTTTGACTTTCTTGATCTTCAAGAAAATCAACATGAAGACATTCTTGAACCTTTTTGGTAGCCTTGTTGTACACTCTAAATCCTTTGCTATTGGTACAGTAACCTAATAAGTATCCTTCATTTGACTTGCCATCAAATTTTCCCATAGAGTCAATAGTATTCAGAATAGTCAGAGGACAGCCAAAAGGTTTCATAAAACGAATGCTTAGTTTCTTTCCCATAAGCAACTCATAAGGTGTCTTCATCTGAGGTTTAGTGACTGATACTCTATTTAACACATAGCAAGCAGCACTTACAGCTTCAGCCCAAAATTGAATAGGTAATAGAGAATCTGCAAGCATTGTTCTTGCTCCTTCTATCAATGTTTTATTCTTCCTTTCTGCAACACCATTCTGCTGTGGAGTACGAGCAATGCTAAACTCCCTCTTAATTCCTTTCTTGGCATAAAATTCATCCATAGGTGATTGGCTCAAAACGGTCAACCTAAATTGACCAGGTGAATGGTCAACAAAGTCAAACTGCTCAGAGTCAATCTCCGTGGAAGTACAGGGTTTCCCCGGGTCGTTATGTCCCAGTGAGGCGTGATGGTATAAAAACGGGTTTGTGATCGGGTGAATTTGGACGGGAAAGGGGTTTGAGTGATTAGAATGATTACACTAAGATATGAGGAATGAAAATAACTTAGAAACACTATATAAACAATTACTAATGATCAGATATACTAAAAACATAAGCTAAGTCTAAAAACGCATTCGTATGATTTAATTTTACGTAGACGTACGAAATAAAACTCGAGTTTTAGAGAGATAAAATACCTACGAATATGAAAATTACATTTTTACAATCCTAATGATAAAAGAAAATTTTTAGAAAAAGAAAAATAATTTTTACACTATTTAATTAATTACTAATAATTAATTACTATTTTCTAATTACTTATTAATTATTTAAATTACACTAAATTATAACTAATTATGAGATTACACTAAAAATGTGAAAATTAAATTTGGAAAAATCTAAAATATTAAAATTAAAATTATATTTTTCTTACTTTATATCTAATTATTATTAATTATAAACTAATTATTAATTAATTAAAACTAAACTAAATTAAGAAAAATAGAAAATAAACAGTGAAAATTATGAAAATTTTCCTAAAATTATTTTATAACATATAAAAGCTACGAAAAATATAAAAACTAGGTGGTGCTTAATAAAAACTATTTATGCTATTTAATACTTAATTATTTATTAATTAATAATAAAACTAAGATTAAATCTAATAAATACTAAATGACCATATAAAAATCTGAAAAAATTACTGAAAGTACTTAAAGACAAAAGGAAATTAATAAAAATATAAAATTGCAAGTTACTTAATGAAAATCTAAAAATGAAAATTAAAAAGATAAAGAAAATTAAATAGAAACTATCACTTTTCTTATTTTTGTCTTTTTCTGAATTTTATTTTACAAACCTATTTATCTACTGAGAATGAACAACTTTTGTGAAGGAACCTTTATTAGAACTCAAAAATAAGCACAATGTGAGCTAAGATGCTTAACAGCTTAAGCCATTGGCTGAGATTGAGAAGTCTAACCCAAATCAGCTCACAACAAGCTATTCAGATGGAACCAAAGGATGAATAGGTTATAAACAAGTTTGATGCCCAGGAAACAAGTTAAAACAACAAGAGAATGTACCCCAATAAACCAGAATTAAGGACTAAGCAATTCCAAAAGGCACACAGGTCAAACAGGCTGCAGGCATGAGTTGCAGGCCTCACTTAAAGCCTATCCACAAAACTAGAAGCTAAATGGAGATGGGAACTAAAAAGTTGGGTAGATGGGCTAATCAAAGGGTCAAATAACACAAGCTCAAGCTCACTGATGAGCTTTTTAGCAGCTTGTGCAGTTTCAAAAATTCCCTGGTGCAGGGGAATAGCAGGCCTAGCGTACTAATTTGGGACCTAAAATTAAGCAGGAAAATAAGTTCTTCAGTCCTCCACAAGCATAGATCTTATAAGACAACCTAATAAACCTTCCAAATCACCAATCCATACGCAACAAGTTCAAGAGATGTGCAGATTATGGGGTTTCGAAAAATGGTCAGAACTGAAAGCCAAAATGAGTATGTAGGATATAACAGCTTATGCACAATAATCACAAGGGCAAAATAAGCAGAAAAACTAGCTAACACGATCACAAAAGACCTACAAACAACTTTATAACAATAATCAACAACAAGAACATCAACAGAAATATAAAATCAACAAGCTCTGCTCATACAGAAACAAATAGCAGCAGCAATTAGAATAAGCCAAAAGATGGCTTATTAAAAAGCACTAATACAAGCAGTTAAACCTAAATTAAAAGCATTTATCTAAAGTCTACCTGGGGGGCTTTCCAAAACCACAAAAAACACAGCTTTACACCAACACTTGATCAATCTATGGCCATTTGAAGTGTGTCCAAAACTGGGAAGCAGGGGAGCACAAGGGTCAAGGGTTGCAGGCATCAATTGAACAAGGAAACTTGTGTTTTGATTCAGAAATAAGCTCAAGCTCAACTAACCTAACCTATAAGCTAATGGAAGAACACAAATCACTTCCTAACCCTTACTATAACTAACTTGTAATGGGACCAAAAGGGTGTTACAGCAGTGGTCTGTGACAGCAGGTCCAAAATGGATCAGTTGTGGTGATGCCTTGACTTTGAAAGGTCAAATACAAGATGGTCACATGTACTCCTAATCTATTTGAGCTAAAATGAAGCAAGGGGAACAGCTAACAAGGGCTAAAACAAGTATCAATCATGATGACCAAATAAAAATAGTTAAAAAGAAGAAATTTTGAAAACTTCCTTAGAAACTTAAAAACTAAATGGGAGTGTACAAACTAGATTCAAAAAAACTTATATATGCTAACTAAGGCTTAATGTAATTGAAAGAGTGGTAAAAAAAACTAATTTTTAGCTACAAGGAGGGTTATGCCAAACACCACCTAAAGTGGTGACTGTTTGAACTTTTTACACTAGAAATCAATTTTTAAGACTGAAATTTGCAAGTTAATGATATATTAAGCAATAACTAAACTAGAAAACCAATAATGAACAAGAAACAAACAATAAAATAAGCTAATGAACTACAACTGATTTTTTATTGGATTTTTGTGATAATTTTGAGAACCTAAATGAATGTCTTGAAAAACAGTTTCTAAGGAAACACAAACTCACAAAAAGCTTAATGAACTTGTATAAGCTTGAAGAAACAGTAAGTAAGCTTAAAAACACTAAGAATCAATAATGAGCTTGGAAAGTAAATTTTGCAAGGAATTTATAAGAAAGATTGCATTAATAAAAGAGTGATTACACAACTGAGATTAAGAGCTACATACTTAATAAAAATTAAACTTAAACTAATTTCACTCTAATTTCCTACTGTTAACTACTCTAAAATCCTAATGCCTTATAATGGCTACAATTGATTTCTATTTATACTAAAATAAAAATCAGGGTTTCACTTGGATGCTTCACTTGTCTCTTTCCCATCTCTCTTAGAGCCCTTAGATTGGCTTCAAATGATCCTAGCCATCTGCTTTTGTTTTGGCGGGAAAGGGAGTATCAAACTGTTTTGGCTTTTAGCACTTGGCAGGGGGTGATGGCTTGTGTTTTTGTGGTGGAAAGGAAGTGTAGGGGTAGGGGTGTTGCAGGAAAGTGTGATGATGGTGTTGGAGTAGTAGCAGCCTAGGGTTCACGGGGACGGATGAAGGAGGCAGGGTTTGACCATGGTGAGTGTTTGACTTGGGTGGTATTAGTTTAGGTTTAGTGGCCGGGTAGGATGTTGGGCTAAGAGGGTTTGGTTTTGTGTTTTGGGTTTGTTTGTTTGGTTTATTTATAACATAAGGGCCCTGGTTGGTTGTAATAATAAACATAGGGACCAAAAATGTATTTTCTGATTTTTTGAAGGGCTGAGTTGTAACATTCCCAAAAGTTATCAAAAGGACCATACATGCCATAAATGAATAGTACAATGGTAAAGTATGATAATTTCCAATTTTAAAATACCCGAGGACTAAATTTGCCAATTTTGAAACCTGAGGGACTAGTTGTGTAATTTTCTCAAACCTTTCACCCAAGGACTTGTTTTGACAATTTTTTGAATTCCAAAGGACTTGGGTTTACTTTTCTTTTATTTTAAACCTTCAGGGACTAGTTTTGTCAATTTATGAAACTTGAGGGACTGAAACTGTCAATTATGCAAACTTTGTTCATTTTTCATTTGTTTTTAAACATTTTGCATCTAAAACATATAAAACACAATTTTGGGATAATTTCTGTATTTTGATGCATTTTGGAGTGTTTTTGGATGTTTTGGCAGTTCAGATATGATAAAAATGATGAGTATTTACACACTCATCAATCCCCCACACTAAACTATTGCTAGTCCCTAGCAATCTTTTGAGAAAATTTAATAGATTTAAATCTCTTTACCAAAAGCCATCACTTCTGGAGTAGCAAAATGTATCAGTTCAAGTAAGAACTATGGTCCACTTGATAACCATGTGATTTTGAGCAAACCACCAGCTGTCAACGGATTTGATTTGTCTTTACCAAAAGCCTTTTGCTTCTGGACTAGCCAACTCTTGATGGAATAGTCAACATCTTGGTGAGCTGATTACCAATTATGGTTTTTCCACTGCCTTTACCACAAACAATAATCTTGCGGGCTAGCCAACTCTTTCACTTTTTAGGATATGGCGAGTTGAGATACCATACAATTTTGGGCAAATTGCAAGCCATCAACGGATTTGATATATCTTTACCAAGAGCCGTTTGCTCTTGGATTAGCCAATCCTTTTGTCGGTTAGACATGGCGGACTGATAACCACAAAAATTTTGAAACTCTAGTGAAAAATTTTTAAAATTTTTGAGATTTTGGCCAAAAACGGGGGTACTAGATGGTAAAATGTGATAAAATTCGCTAGAATACCCCCCACACTTAGAATGAATATTGTCCTCAATATTCAAAGTCCCGGCTATTATGCCGACTCTTAGAACGTAAAAGGGCAACATTACAAGCTAAATGTAGAAACACCATTTTTGTTTTTCACTTTATTTGTAACCATAGCAGGGGTAACTCCCCCTCACTTAGGGTGAAAACCCTATAAGTATGCTACTGTTTTTGTTTACCGAGTCGCTAGCTTGACTCGACCCCGAATTCATTGGTTCTCGGGGAAGCATGATGTGGAAAAGACAATCTCAATCGGACTTTCATTCAAGATGTTTGGAAAAACATTTGAAGCATGTGAAAGTTCCACACCGATGAGATATAATCCCGTCTCAAGATAATGGTAAATGAAAATGCCGGGATCAAAGATGGTATCCTCATTCCCGAAGGAGTGAAGAACAAGAGAAGTCACCCTGTAGGTGAAGAAAAGGAAGAAAACCATGATGAAAATCATGATTTGATCTTCTTCCTCGAGAGCAGGCTCATTAGCCTGAATTTGGATTTCAAGGGTTAAGCTCTTTGGTTTGGACAACATATCGGGAGGGAGGGTGGGAAAATTTGTCGTAGAAATACAAACTCTCATGATTGAGACTCTATCCCCCCGATCATGCTTTTTCTTGTCATCCAAGTAATCACACTCCGGAGGAGTCATGATATGAGTGAGTTAACTGGAGAACTCATGAAGGATATACGGAGGTGGGACATGTGCGGTACTTTGTAGGCTATGAACATCCACCTTGTCCATTATAGTCTCCGTTTCAGACTCATCACTATCAAAGATTGGATTAACTGAATTTAGAGTAAATTTAGAATCGAATTCTGTTGGGAATTAAATAATCAGAAGAATCAGTATAAAGGTTTAAAGAAATACATCAAGTATGTTTCTGCTGATAAAGCACAAAGCAAGTTTCCACTGATGGATTCTGTTGAAGAAGGTTTCTACTGAAGGTGTTTCTGCTGATGGATTCTGCTGATGATACTATGACTCATACAGACAGCTGTGTAGATAAGTACGAATTATTCTACTGATTCATATACAAGATAATATCTTTGTTGTAGACATCAAATTGAACACTCCAAGTGAGTTGTAATCCTAGATACATGTTGTATCTTAATGACTATGCATGATAAGTCATCAACTAGCTAGAATGAAGCTTAGTCATAAGCTAGTATTTAAGATGAGTCATATAGATTGTAAAAGATCTTTCCTTGGACTATAAAAGGAAGATCTTAGATATGTGCATCATATACATATGCATGTGCGTGTGATAGAAATAGAGATATACATACAGAAAAACATTAGAACAAAACACAAGATTCAAGGTCTTTGTAACCCTAGTGATAGTGAAGATCACTCGTATTATTCTGAATAATATTGAATCGTTTGGTGAAATACTTTCATTGTTCTTTGTTAAATAAACACAAGCATCACAGTTCCATTTCCAATAAACATTCTAAGTGTGGTTAAGTAGATTCCGCATACTTAATCATATTCACTCAAAGTATCACATTTACACATTAAAAGGTCCAACACCCATAGTGTGTAATCACATCAAGTGATCCTCTCAGTTGGTATAAGAGCTTCCAGGTTGATACTTTTGATTTAGAAGAAGAAATGGATACGGAATCTATTCAAACAAATGTTGCTGCAAAGTTGCCAGTTCTCAAACAGAATGAGTTTGAATTGTGGAGGTTAAGAATAGAACAGTTTTTCCAGGTGCAGGATTACACTCTCTGGGAAATCATTGAAGATGGAAACTCTTTCAAACCCACAACCATTTTATCAACAGTTGAAGGTAGGGAAATTTCAGTTGTTCAAACTATCCCTACAACTGCTGATGAAAGAATAAAGAAGAAGAATGACCTCAAGGCCAGAAGTATGCTGATGATGACCATTCCAAATGATCAACTTATAAACTTTAGCAAATTCAAAGATGCCAAGTCATTATTTGAGGCAATTGTTGCAAGGTATGGAGGGAATGAAGCTACCAAGAAGACCCAGAAAACCCTTCTCAAGCAGCAGTTTGAAAATTTCTCATCAACCATGAATGAATCTCTTGACCACATGTTTACAAGGCTACAGAAAATTGTGAGTCAACTTGCTGTTCTTGGGGTTGATATACCTCAAGAAGATTTAAACTCAAAATTTCTGAGAAGCTTACCAGAAGAGTGGGCTATGCATGTTGTTGTCTGGAAGAATAAACCAGACATAGACACTATGGATCTTATGGATTTGTATAGCAACTTTAAAATTGTGGAACAAGAAGTAAAGAAAACTGGTGTCTCTAGTTCATATACTGGGAACATGGCTTTTATGTCATCTCCTAGTAGCTCAAACCCAGTTAAAGATGAAAAGGTTGATAGTGGAGCTGGTGCTGCTAGTTCATCAAGCAGTACTTTTGGTATATTGAATGAAAAGGCTTGTTGTGCCTTTTTCACAAGCCAAAATAATGGGTCCATGCTTACTCATGAAGATCTCTTAGAAATCAATGATGATGATTTAGAAGAGATGGACCTAAAATGGAAAATTTCTCTTCTTAGCATGAGGGCTAAGAAAT
This sequence comes from Artemisia argyi, assembly GCA_030686995.1. Lineage (NCBI taxonomy): Eukaryota > Viridiplantae > Streptophyta > Magnoliopsida > Asterales > Asteraceae > Artemisia > Artemisia argyi. The sequence goes on along the minus strand of CM060704.1, from coordinate 108,655,636 downwards.
TCTGTCAGAGGACGGGGAAGAAACTCACCATCAGCAGCAATGATACTGCTGGTTTTGACAAGTCAAAGATAGAATGCTATAACTGTCATATGTTGGGGCACTTCTCAAGAGAATGCAGAAGGCCAAGGCAGCAAGATAGCAAGAATAGAGGTTTTGGAAGCAAGTCCAAGACAGGAGAATCAACCAATCCAAAGGCTATGGTAGCTATTGATGGATTAGGATTTGATTGGAGCTTTACAGCTGATGAAGAAGAAGAAGCTTCTCCTCAGACAGCTCTTATGGCTTTCTCTACAGAGGTACAATCTGATAAAGTTTGTTCAAATAATTGTTCTGCTCTTAAAAGTTTAGAAACCTTAACCAAACGTTATGAGAATCAAAGAAAAGAATTAATTGATACAGCTCATAGCTTAACAAATCATAAAAGAGGTATAGCTACTCTTGAGGAACAAGTCAAACATTTTAGAACAAATGAATCTACCTTTACTGATGTCAAAATTCTTCTTGAAAGAGAAATAATGTTTAAAGATAATGACATTTGTAACTTGAAAGCTGAAGTAGATAGGCTTAGTAAGGCTAAAGAGAATATTCAAATGAGTGTAGAAACACTAGATTATGCATCTAAGGGTGTGACTAACTTAATTGAATGTCAAGTAATTAATAAAGCTGAGTCTGGTGTTGGATACAAATCTGTTCCTCCACCATATAGAGGTATTCCTTCACCCCCAGGAATTGAGCTAGAACACACAGGATTACCTGAATTTCAACTACCTGAATTCAAATATGGAGTTCAACCAAAGCCTAATGTAGTTGATAATGAACCTTTGAAAGAAAGTGAAAGTTTAAGTAAAACTTCACTTCCTAAGGACAAGGTGTGTTCTTGTAGAAAATCAGATGGTCCAATCATTGAGGACTCAACATCTGATGATAAAAAGTTAAAACAGGTTATGTCTAAACCTGAAGTGGTTAAGAAAGCAAGAACAAGAGTTCTTAAGATAGTCAAACACAATACTGATAGGCCTAAGACCAATGAAAAACATGTTAGGCAACCAGTTAGATATTGTGAACAATATAGAACCATAAACAAACCCAGAGGTAACCAAAGGAATTGGTATAGCCTCAAGTCTCTCCAACAAAGAGATAACAAAGTTTGTTACACATGTGGTAGTTTTGACCATCTTGCAGCTTTCTGCAACCAATGGGTATATGGGTATACAAATAATAGAGTGAACTACAAAAGGCAAACACCTAAATCTCATTTTCACTCTAATTCTAAAAGATCAAAACCCAAAACAGTCACAAAAGCAGTTCCTGCTAAAAGAGCAAAAACTGTTCCTACTGAAAGGAAAATGGTTTCTGCTGAAAAACCATATATGACTGTTTACCCAAAATCAACAATTAAAGATGCAAAAACAACTTTCAAACATGCATCTAATATTGTTCAAAGGCCCATTCAAACAAAAGCAGTGGTCCAAAAACAAGTTTGGAGACCAAAAGATAAAACTGCAAAGCCATCAGTTTCTGCTGATAGCCAAACAATTCATATTACTGCTAAGGGAAATAGGGCAAATGCTGTTAAGGCCTCAGCATGTTGGATTCTTAAATCCAATGTTGCATCAACAATTCTCAAAATATTACATCCCATTGATGCAAGAGGCGGATCCAAGTCAGAAATGGTTTGGATCCCAAAACAAAACTAATTCCTTTATTTATGTGCAGGGACATTCATCAGCAGATACTGAAGATCAAGGATTCTCAGATAGTGGATGTTCAAGGCACATGACAGGCAACAAATCTTATCTCTCAAATTTTCAATCAGTAGATGGAGGCTATGTTACCTTTGGAGGAAAAATTACTGGTAAAGGTACTATTAAAACTGGTAAATTAGATTTTGAAGATGTGTACTATGTGCAAGAGCTTAAGTATAATCTTTTTAGTGTCTCACAAATGTGTGACAAAAAGAACAAAGTTCTCTTTACTGACACTGAATGTCTTGTATTTTCTTCTGATTTTAAGATGCCTGATGAAAGTCAAGCACTTCTTAGAATTCCAAGAAAAGGCAACATGTACAGTGTTGATATGAAGAAAATTGTTCCCAAAGATTCTCTTACTTGTCTTATTGCTAAGGCCTCATTGGATGAATCTATGACATGGCATAGGAGGCTTGGTCATATTAACTTCAAAACCATAAATAAGATTGTCAAAGATGGTTTGGTAAGAGGTTTACCTCAAAAACGATTTGAAAATGATCGAACATGCATTGCTTGTCCTAAAGGCAAACAACACAAAGCCACTTGTAAGCCCAAAATTTTTAACTCTATCAATCAATCATTGTTTATGCTGCATATGGACTTATTTGGTCCTACAAATGTTAGAAGTTTGTTGCATAAGAGATATTGTCTAGTTATTACTGATGACTTTAGTAGATTTACATGGGTATTCTTTTTAGGAACTAAGGATGAGACTTCTAGCATCCTTAAGACCTTCATTACAGAGATAGAAAACCTAGTAAGCAAAGAGTAAAAGTCATTAGATGTGATAATGGGACAGAATTTAAGAATAGAGTTATGGATGATTTCTGCAAAAAAAAAAGGTATTAAAAGATAATTTAGTGTTGCCAGAACTCCACAACAGAATGGAGTTGCTGAAAGGAAAAATAGAACACTAATAGAAGCTGCTAGAACTATGTTAGCTGACTCTAAGTTGCCTATAACTTTTTGGGCAGAAGCAGTCAACACTGCTTGCTATGTTCAAAATAGAGTTTTAGTTGTAAAACATCACAATAAGACATCATATGAACTTTTTAGAGGTAGAACTCCTGAGATAGGATTTCTTAAACCTTTTGGATGTCATGTGACAATTCTAAATACCTTAGACCATCTTGGAAAGTTTGATGGAAAAGCAGATGAAGGATTCTTAGTTGGATACTCTATCAATAGCAAAGCATTCAGAGTATACAACATGAGAACTAGAAGAGTAGAGGAAAATCTACATGTGAAGTTTTTGGAAAATAAAACCAATGTAGAAGGTCAAGGTCCCAAATGGCTATTTGATCTTGAATCTCTATCCAAATCAATGAATTATGTGCCTTTTGTTGCAGAAACTAATGAATTTTCAGGTTCACAAACTGCTGATGCAACAAATGGAGAAGGATTAGAGAATGAGGCAAATCAAGATTATGTGATAATGCCAATATGGACAAATTCAAGTGTGGATTCAACTTCAATAAATGGTGAATCTTCTTCTGGTAAAACTAAAGAAGATGTTGAAGATGAATACAAGGAAGAAAGAGCTAAGGAACAAGAGTTTCAAGTCAGAAGTAACACTGCTGTTTCTGCTGATAAGCAAATCGTTCCCGCTGATGAGCAAAATGTTTCTGCTGACGGACCATCAGAAGAAACACAAGCAAATCTCTCAGACAATGAGGTGGATTTCAACAACCTTCCACCTGATTATCAAGTTCTTTCTACTCCACATTCAAGGATTCACAAAGTCCACTCCCTGGACAATGTAATTGGAGATGTACAATCAGGAGTGAAGACAAGACTGTAGGACCAAAGAACAACATATTTCACATATGAATCAAGCTTAAACCTAGAGAGAGAAAGTAAGTAGAGAGAGAGAGTGGATGGGAACTCTAGTGTGTGGAATAATAACTTTGTTAACACTAAATGAATCACTAAGAGAACCAACCTCAAAATGAGGCCTTACATGTGTATTTATACTTGTAGTCTAGGGCTTCAGATATCTTTGACCATATTACATAACTAGCCCTTAGACTTTATACAAGCATGAATAATACACATAAACTTAATAAACTAGCATTATACTAACTATTACATGAATATATTTAACTAACTATTTGACTCAATAATGATCGTCACTTTTAATCCTAACAATCTCCCCCTAAGGGACGATCATTGAGATCTCACTTTGATTTCATAAATGATCAACACTTCTAATGCTAACAATCTCCCCCTAAGGGTGATCATTGAGATCTCTCTTTTATGACTTTGATCTTTGATCTTTGAAGCTTGTTCTCTTTGAACTTTGAGTCTTTGTGTAATAGTTTTGCTAGTTCCTTTGTTCCAATCATGCTTTGTGACCTTTCTTGCCTTTGGTCAACATCTTTACTCTGTTGTCTTTATGTCTTTTCCAACATGCTCATACTTTGTTTGACTTTGAATCTTTGTGAAGTTCTCTTCTCTTTGACTTTAATCTTTGTTTCTTTAGTTTGAAGATTCTTTGACTTTGACTTAGAAACATTCTGAACTTTGCTTTGCTTAGATCTTTGAAGAGAGCTTTGCAGGGTATGAGCATGTGGATCTTTGAGTGATGGTAACGGTCTTTCTCCAAGGAACATTTATGAGTACCTGCATAAAACCGTTAGCAATAAATCAACCGGTACTTACAGGTTCGGAATTAAAGATCGTCAACATCATAGTGTGAAGACTCCTTCTAACCCTTACCAAGGCCGTTCCTGAACCAGATACCCTTGAAAGGGCTTACTAGATCCACCGAAGTACATCAATGATTCAGGTGAGTTGCTGGAGATCACCCCACAATTGTAGACCGTTTGAGACATAGTAACCATCATGATAGATAAGGCAAGATCCGTAGATCTCATAAAGACTCTTACAACTTGTGTCCTTTTTGGCGAACACAAGTGTATTCATAGGAAGTGTATCCTAAGAGATCTTTTTAATGTATCTCATGGCTCTAGACTCGATAAGTGCATAATTTGGTTTCCTATGCGGAGACTAGGGAGGGGTCTCCTGCTTCAATATCAACCATCTCTAAGATATAAGTCGATAGATTACATCGGTTCCCCGTGAGAATGAAACAAGTACCTTTTGAGAGATACTCGAGTGGCTAGAAGGTTAAGTGCAGTGCGTCACTGGGTCCATGACGTCTTGTCTTCAATACCAGTGTCACCTTGGTAACAACCAGTAGCATATGAATTGAACCCGGTGTCTGCCCTAAGGTTGAACATATGGAGGGCTATTTCTTTTCACCCTTTCATTTGCTTTTCTTTTTAATTCTTCAACTCCTTCTTTCTCCTTTCATTCTTTTCTCCTTTTTTCAGATCATACCTAAGGACTTCTAATTCTAATCTATTGGAATTGTGTTGAACTATAGACCTTGATAGATCTTCTTGAGCACTCTAGAATCGTTAGTAATGTTACTGTAATCAATAACACAATAATAGACAATCTCTGCAACTTGTATTTATAAAGCGGAAACAAAACACAAGTTTGATACTAAGAACTCTTGATCCTCTATGGATCTTTTTAATTATAATAAGAGTATTCTCTAAAAGTTATTTTAATACATAAACCGTGTGTTCCTTTTATACTCAAGGAACCCTAAACCGTTTCTCAAGAAACGTATATTCTAATACTTCTAAAAGATATGCATTATCACTTCCTAAATAAACTCATGCATATCCAAACTACATTACATAAAATACGGAAATACTATATCCGCAGAAACTAATAAAGCTGAAACTAGTCTTCAGCAGATATGCTGCTTCAGCAGAAACCAACTCTTCAGCAGAATCCTTTCAGCAGAAACAGCAGCAGAATTCTTACTTCACAGAATTCCCAACAATCCTCCCCTAATCTTGAATTTGACCTGGTTAAGTTCAAGATTCTTGATAGATCTTTAAAACAACATACTAAGAGGATTGTAAAATAGCACCAGCAAAGAATCATCTTCAGCAGAATCTCTATGATCAGCAAATACTTGAAAGCTCCATTCTTTGCAGCAACAAATGACATAATGTACATCAAAACAAATTAGTTGCATACTATTCTCATCACTTCCAGGTGTGTTAACTCCTGAGAGAGGTGAATCATTGAAAATAATGGATTTGATGTCTCTTTACCAATAGCCATCACTACTGGAGTAGCCAAGTGTTCAAAGGTACACTGATAACCACATGATTTTTAGCAAATCATCAGCTATAAACGGATTTGAGATGTCTTTACCTGTAGCCGTTTGCTCAGAACTAGCCAATTTATTTTGATGAAAATCATCTTGGTTAACTGATTACCAAATATGGTTTTCCACTGCCTTTACCACAAGCCATATACTTGTGGGCTAGCCAATTATTTGGAATCCATAAAGGACAAATCCATGGTCAATTGACAACCATTTCAACTACTCAGCAATAAAGCATGGGTGAGTTGAAAACCCTATGGTTTTGAGCAAACCATTACAGCTATCAACAGATTTGACATGTCTTTACCAAAGCTGTACCCTTTGGACTAGCCAACTTTATGATGGAATAGTCAACATCAGGTAAGTTGATAACCAAACCTGCATACAAAACTATACAACAACAAGTTTTTTTTTTTTTTTTTTTTTTTTTTTTTTTTTTTTTTTTTTACTAAAAATATACAACATGATATCCCTAATCAGATCCTGCTCTGGAAGTCTTAATCCTTTGTTTGAAAACCTTCACCAATGATTCAGCAAACAATCTTGTATTACCAACTAGATTAGGAGGAATTTCCAACTTCTGTTGTAACATTTTCTCCATCAATGATACCTTTAGAGGGAATTTGTTGGTAAGATCCATAATAATCCTCAGACCAGTGGTAGTTTCCAGCACATGAACATAAGACATAGGATAGAACTTCCAACTCTGAACTTTCCATTTCTGATTATTCTTCCAGATATCATAACTTGCACCAGTGGGAGTAGAAGAATCAAAAAATACTTGAAGATCACCCAACAGATACAATCCAAAACCTTCAGGAGTATGCGTGGCATAATACTTAATAACCAACTCATATAGAGTGACCAAATCTTGATAATTGACAAGATGAAGAATCTGCTGAAGAAATACAAAGGATATGGAAGTATTATCCAATCTGTAAATGGTTTTAATTTGACCATCTTTACTTAACTCCCAACTCACTAGAACAACTCGAGTTCCTTCTGGCCAATCATCAGATGATCCTTCCTTTATAAATGAAGCATCAGTATCATTCACATTAATTAAACTTTGTTTTGAATGTGATGATCCTACTTTAGCCATTCTCTTGCCTCTTCTTCCAGGAATATAAATAGCAGCAGGAACTTCTGTTTCAGCAGATTCACCTTCTGCAACATCAGTTTCCACTGAAGGATTATCCATTTGTTCATCAGTAGAATCTTGAGAAGATTCAAGTGCAGCTGAGGCATATTGTTCATCCATAGCCTTCCTTATCTGTTTGTTTCTAGCAGCTTGAATTTCAACTTCTCTTGTCTTCAGTTCATGAAATCTGGCAAGCTCTGCTTTTTGTTCATCTTTTTGTAACTCATCTAACTTCCTAGCAGCTTCTTCACCCAATCTTTCCTGCTTCAATTGTTTCCTAGTTCTTTTTCTAGTTGGAGGATCTGCTGTCATTACTTTTGCTTTACCTTTATCCACAATCTTCCTAGTTGGAGGATCTGAAACAACATGAGGTACACCAGCATAAGTATCAGGTAAAGATACTTTCTCAGTAGCACTAGTATCAGCATTGAGAAGAGGAATATTCTTGGAAGCACTCAATCCATCTTTATCGTTCTTAGTCTTGATTATGTTATAAATCTCAACCAGTTTTTCAAATGGAAGTCCCCACACCTGTTGCTTAGACCAAGCACTATTGAACAAAGAACTGCTTTGATTTTTCACATAGATTCTCATATAATCTCTCTACTGTGCTTGAGTCATAGGTTTATCTCTTTTAGCTTTAGCTTTCAACTCATCAGCTGCCTTCTTCCTCATCTTTAACATTTTCACAATTTCAGATTCATAATCTTGTTCCTCTACCCTCTTACCAATCAATTCAGCAGCTACAGCAGGAGTAGCAAGCATTTGTTTACCAATTTGCTGCCAATCTGACTCATCAAACTCTAGAACAGCTGCATCCAATTCCTTTTGTCTTGCAATGGGTAAGGTAGAAACATATCTTTGATTGACTGACTCATATGTTGCATCAAACTTTGTTTGTTGTTCCACAGTCATATCAGTATTCTTCTTATAATCTTCCCATTCTTGGAATAATTCTTCTTGTCCAGTTCGTTCTTCAGCTGTAACAAGCTCATCCAAACCATCAAGTTGAACATTAGCTGCAGCAATATCATCATTAGACACATGCACATCTGCCATAGGTTCATCATGTAATTCTTGCACCTCTCTATCAATAGAAACTTGTGGACTCTCTGATGAATGATGAACAGGGGAATTCAAATATTCTCTCCCTGCTACAAAGTATGTTTCCCCTGATGTATTTCCTTTGTCAGCAGATTTATCAGCAGCAACCCTACTTAATGATTGTTTCTCCTGAATTATATCCACAGCTTCAGTCATCAGCACATCATTATCATCACCAGATACTTTTGAGGCTTCAGCAGCTTTCCTTGCCAAATACTGTCTTGTACTCCTTCTTTGAACTAGTATTATTGGTTTAGATTGAGGTGCTGCAGCAACTTTAGGAGGAATAACATGAGACTGTCTAGCAACTTCAGCTAGAATCTCAAGAGAATCCAAATTTTCCTCCTTTGCTACTTCAGTAGAATCCAATCCATCATTGCTTTGCTTCTGCTTACTTAGCTGTGCCTCCAAATCTTTGACTTTGCTTTTCAGACTTTGAATTTCATTACCAAGAGTAGTCTTGGTCTCAGCAAGTTCCTTTTGGAGATCCTCAGTCATTTTCATGTACCTGGTAAGAGAATCATATACAAATGTGAGAGTAATAGGGTCCTCTGCTCTACCAGCAGATTGCTCAGTGGTATGAGGAGCTTCATTGAACCCTTCAGGAGAAACAGACTCATGTACAACATTAGGAGAACCAACATTAATTTGCTCTCCCAAAGAACTAGGTGAATGTAGTCTAGTAAGATCAGGTTCAAGAGTCTGTAAGTCATCTTCAAACTCATGATTTTGCTCAACTGGAGCATCCTGAACTGGTGAAATGGTAGGACTTGTTGACATATGTACAGGGGTAGGTGGTAGTAAGTCAGTAGAATCAGGTAAAGATTCAGCAGTTGTAGCTGGCACCTCCTCCATTACCACTGAAGTATTACCATCAGCAGCAACACCAGAAGATGATGGATTACCATCATCAGCAGCATTAGGAGCACGCACATTACCAGCATCATCACCCTCAACTACATTGGCATTGCCTTGAGGCAACATGGCTTCCAACATAGGGTGATGTTCCCCAGTATAATTAGTTTTCATTGATGCAAACAACTTAGAACCTAGACTTTTAATGGATATATGGGTTCTATCTTCAGTGGTTATATCTAAAATTATTTGTAAGAATCTAGGGTACATTAAAAACTTATGCTGTTCCTTATCTATATTTTCTAGCATATTATCAAAAATAAACTTAGAAAAATTATAAGTTTCACCCTTAGAAAGACAAACAATACCACAACCCAATTGCAGAGAGAACTGATTCCATCCACCACACTTGTTGCTTATACATTGAAGCAGCACATGCACCAAATACCTCCACTTCGGACAAAATTGATTCTTGTGCCACTTGGATGTGTCAGTACTTTGATATCCAGCTTCTCTTAGCCCAGCAAGAATCTCTGCAGTGTTGGAATGATACACACCATTTTCATCATCCAGCTGAAGCTTTGCCCTTATCAACCCTTCTGTCACCACATATTCTACACCATCTATTTCAGCTACAATCTCTGTAGCAGATCTCTTAGTAGCAGATGCCCAAAATTGTTTCACCAAGGATTCACACACCAAATTGGGACAATAAGTCAAAGCATAATGAATCTTCGACCTTTGTAGAAACTCCACCATCAAATCGAATTCTTCATGTCCCTTCTTGGTCTTCAGAAAAGCATATTTGTTATGATCGCCCTTCAATTCAAGTCGAGCCATTTGACTAAATTTGTGTGAGATGGTTATGAATTACTCCAGAGAATAATGGGTTTATTTGAAGTGATAAGCGAATAATTTTTTATTCGAAAAGATATGCAGAATGAGTTAAATTTGGAAGTTCCCCAATCGTGGTCAAAATTATCGGAACAACTTATTGACCAAGTCTGACAAAACTTCTAATTTGAAAATTTTCCCTTCAGCAGAAATGAAAGTCAAATCTGCTAAAGCATAGTCAACCATCAGCAGAATTAACCAAAGGTAAAAATATCTTCAGTCAATATCTTGGTTTTACTGTGCCACCCAACTCGCATTAAATACCGTAACTCCTAAAATTGGCTTATTTAATCACCTCAGATAACACATCTCAATCATCAATCTTCCCCAAATTGTCTTTCAAACCCTAATTTTTATTAACCCCAATTCTTCATCCAAATTATGTCTTCTCCCCCAAAAACCTCAGATCCAAATTCTTCTTCTCCATCAGCAGAAGAAGATATACCACCATATCCATGAGGGTTTGAAGGTTCTGACTTTGAAACAGCATTGGAGAACAGATGGGATGCACAAGAAAGACAGTGGAATGCTCATTTGAAAGGTGAACCAAGCAATGTACCCAATCCTGCTGAGAGAGAGCTTGTCTCTCCTTTCATCTATACCTCTGATGAAGACTCTTCAGATGAGGAAAATGAAGATCCAACCTTCCTTCCTCCATCTACACCAGAGAGATCCCAACCAAGATCAATTAAGAGGGATCCATCTCCTCCAACATCACAAAATTTGATGTTGGATCTTCCTGCTCCAGAACCTGGTCTTCCACATCAAGAACACATTGGACAGAGCAAGAAGACTGAGATCATACGTAAGGGAAAGGAGAAGCTGAAGTAGGTGATTGAGGAATGTAACCATGAGGCAAAGTTCTTGAGTATTCTCTTGACTTTAATTCATGAGCATCTTCCCAGTCTTCCTTCTCTTCTTTTTCCATTTTCATCTTCAGCTTCTTCATTGTACTTGTCATAGCCTCAAGTATTTTGTAATAATTGATAGAAGCTAGTAGTACCGAATTAGCCAGTAGTTTAGGAATGGTCATTGTATCTCAATTGTAACTTTGAATGTAAGCTGTAACTTGTTTCAATGAATGAATGAAAAGATCTTATTTGAATAAATCCATTGTGTAAGACCTTCAGCATGTTTCAATTGATCAGTAGAAACCATGTTCAGCATATTGACCACATTCCTTTGACACTAACTCTTGGTGAAATTTATCATGGGACTTTCATTTTCAGAACATCTGCAAAACAAACATCAAACAAGCACATATACCAAACAACTTGCACAACTGTTAGAGGGTTAGTGTTAAAAACTTGTTAAAACTCAGAAATTATACAACTTATACAAATAATACAAAGTTTACAGTCATCATCCCCCCCTGAGGCATATGCCTCCCCTGAGGCTTATGCCTCCCCTTAAACTTTGCATTTAAGGGTTTAGCATTCCAATATGGACCACCAAATATTGAAATCTTGGTCCATCAAATGCCTTGGTTAACAAATCTGCCACATTTTCATCTGTGTGAATTTTGACCACTTTAACCAAATGTTTCTCATAAGCATCCCTTATAAAGTGATGTCTTATCTCAATATGTTTGGTTCTATTATGAAAAACTGGATTTTTAACAATGCATATGGTACTTTGATTGTCAATGAAAATGGTAGTATTCATGAAGTTATACCCATAATCCAGTAATTGATTCTCAATCCATAGAACCTGTCCACAACAATTTGCAGCAGCAACATACTCTGCTTCAGTAGTAGAGGTAGCAACTATGGTCTGTTTCTTGCATTGCCAAGAAATCAGTCTTCTTCCAAGAAATTGACAACCTCCAGTTGTGGATCTTCTATCCAAGTTGGCACCAGCATAGTCACTGTCACTATAAGCTGCTAGCTGAAATGGAGACTCTTTGGGATACCAAAGACCTAAGTTTGGCTGGCCTTTAAGATACTTAAAAATCTTCTTGACAGCATTCAGATGAGAAGTAAGTGGAGTGACTTGATGTCTTGAACATGCACTCACAGCAAATGTAATATCAGGTCTTGAGGCAGTCAAGTACATCAAAGAACCAATCATAGACCTGTATAAATGAACATTTACAGGAAGATCAGGAGCAAGATTGTTCTTTGGTTTGGGAGCCTCATATGGAGTAGTGGCAGTCCTGACATTCTCCATAGCAAACTTGGACAACATATCTTTTACATATTTCTCCTGATGTATAAAAATACCATCAGGTTTCTGCTGAACTTGTAAACCCAGAAAGAAAGTGAGTTCTCCCATAGCACTCATCTGAAATTCTCCATTCATCAAATCCTCAAACTCTCTACACCAGGCTTCTTTGGTAGAACCAAAGATAATATCATCCACATACACCTGCACAAGAATAATATCCCTAGAATCTTTCTTAAGAAATAAAGTCTTGTCAATGGCACCTCTTCTGTAGCCATTCTTCAGCAGAAATGTGGAGTGTCTAGCATACCAAGCTCTGGGAGCTTGATGCAGTCCATAGAGAGCTTTGACAACTTTGTACACATACTCAGGATGATCAGGGTCTTCAAATCCCTTGGGTTGAGTCACATAAACCTCCTCTTCAATCTCTCCATACAAGAAAGCACCTTTAACATCCATCTGATAAACCATAAAGCCCATGTAAGAGGCATAGGCCAAAAATATTCGAATTGCTTCAACTCTGGCCACCGGGGCAAAAACTTCATCATAGTCAATGCCTTCCTCTTGTCTAAAACCTTGAGCCACTAGTCTTGCTTTGTTCTTCACCAAAATACCCCGATCTCTTTTATTCTTCAAAATCCATTTGGTCCCAATGGCATACTTACCATCAGGAAGAGGAACTAAAATCCAAACCTGCTGATTCTTAAATTGCAGCATCTCCTCTTGCATTGCCTCAAGCCAACTTGAATCAGCCAGTGCTTGAGGAACACTAGTTGGTTCAATTTGAGAAAGAAAGCATGCAAACAAACAATGTTTGAAGTCTGTGTGATTGTTCCTCTTTTGATTGTAGACATAAGAGATAAAAGCAACTTCTCCATATTTTGTATTCTTGACAGTGCTTCTAGTTCGAACAGGGTCTTTAGGATCACCAATAATCTTGGATAGGGGATGAGCATTGTGAATCCTTTTGGTAGCTGTAGGTGGAACATCAATGGTGGCATCAATGTTGGTGAGTGTAGGCCCAAACTCAGTATCATATGAAGCTGAGTGAAACAAGCCAGGCTTTGGTTGATAATTCCGAAGATCAGAAGGACTTGGAAATCTGGTAAAGGGCTTATCAAAATCTGCAGAGACTTCAGTAGAGATGGGAGAGTGAACATCAGCAGAATCAGCATCTTTGACAAAATCAGTGGGAACAGGTGTGCCTTCAGCAGTATCCTTGTTTCCACTAACTGCTTGTGCAGACTGATGTAGGATAGCCTCAGTCTCTAGTGTAACCTTGTCATTGAGTTTCTGAGCTTCCTGAGTAGCAGCATGTTCTTGCTTCTGCAATCTTGCAAGATCTTCTGCATAGTGTGACTCATCATCTTGTGCAGCAGCAGAGTGATTACCTACAAAATGGTTAGGTGGAAAAGATGGTACAACAAAAGTATTCTCTTCTGTCTCAGACTCACATTCTGAGTCATCATCCATGGAACCTGCAGGGTTAGAACTTGAATCTTTGGTACCTGCATTAGGATTAGAAGCATGCCTAGTATAACCCAAATAGTCAGTCAAATTGTCTAGGTCAAAATACCAAGAATGGCCTTGTCCCTGAATATTAGGCTGATCTTAAAGAAATCTCAGATTAAGGGTCTCTTCAATCCTTTTAGCATTCAGATTATAAACCCTATAAGCCTTGCTGTGAGCTGAATACCCAACTATATATCCCTCATCAGCTTTCCCATCAAATTTACCCAGTATATCAGCAGTATTCAAAATAGTCACTTTACATCTAAAAGGCTTAAGGTAATGTATGTGTGGAACCTTCCCAGTGAGAAGTTCATAAGGTGTCTTGACATGAAGTCTAGTGATGGATACCCTGTTCAAGACATGACAAGCAGTACTGACTGCTTCAGTCCAAAACATGGTGGGGAGTTTGGAGTCTGCAAGCATTGATCTTGCAGCCTCAATAAGGGTTCTATTTTTCCTTTCAGAAACCCCATTTTGTTGTGGAGTTCTTGGAGTACTATAATCCCTTTTACTCCCTTTAGACTTACAGAATTCTATGAAGACAACATTTTTGAATTTTGTACCATTGTCACACCTAATTCCTTTAACCTTTTTATCCAGCTGGTTCTCAACTAAGACAATGAAGTCTTTCAGGATTGGAGTAGTTTCATCCTTAGTTTTGAGAAAGAACACCCAGCAAAACCTGCTATAATCATCTGTAATAACCAGGCAGAAGTACTTGTGATCAATACTTCTAATGGGGGTTGGACCAAAAAGATCCATGTGTAGCAACTGAAGAGGTTTTGAAATGGTACTCACTGCTTGAACTATTTTGTAAGAGGCTCTGTGTTGCTTTCCCTTATTGCAAGCAATACAATTGTGTTCATTGGTGAAGAGTTTAGAAGGAAGGCCCTTAACAAGACCAAGTTTGGATAACTTGTTGATGGTCTTGTAATTCACATGTGCCATTCTTCTATGCCATTTATTAGATTCATCCAGGGAAGCTTTGGCTACCAAACATGTTAGATCACCTTCAGGCTGAACATCATTCAGGTTGAATGTGTATAAGTTGAAGGTTCTAGGAACTCTCAGCAATACAGTTGTGTCTTCTGGGAGTTTGAAGTCCTTGGAAAGTACAAGACACTCATCTTCAGAGAAGAAAACCTTATGCTTTGTGTCACATATTTGTGATACTGAGATTAGATTAAAATGCTCCAGTTCCTTCACATAGTAAACATTTTCAAAGTCTAACAAGGGTGTTTTAATGGTTCCTTTCCCTGTAATTTTGCCATCTCCACCACCAAAGGTTACAGTGCCTCCTCCTTCAATGGGCTCAAAGTCATGCATCTTATCCCTGTTTCCTGACATACTTCTAGAACAACCACTATCCACAATACCAACTTCAGTACTTTTCAAAGGATGTTCCTACAATAACAACAAATTAATACAAAGAATTAGTACACTTTGGAGACTCAAGTCATTGCTGACTTGAGCCTGCCTTGTGGATCATTAGTAACAGGCCATGTAGATGTTTTAGATCCACCATTGTTCTTGGGCCTGTAATGCATATTAGGTCCCTTCTTGGTCCAAGAACAACCTGCTGAGGGCTTCACAGCAGTATCCCAATACCCACCACCATAATACATAGAGTCAAAGTGATTAGGCCAATAACCATTAGAAAAGAAAGAACTAGTGGGTCGAACATAAGGTCTAGTACTGGTTCTTCTCCATTAAGAATGTGGTTCAGCAGAATTGGGTTTCTGCTGATGTGGAACAAAAGATGGTATTTCACTAACATTTTTCCACATTTGCCTAGTTTTTCTTTGACTACCACCTGCACCCATTCTTTGCTCATGATATGTACAATCCTTAATCAAGTGATATTTGCTTCCATACACAAAACACTTCTTCCTTTTAGAAGATGTATTTAGACCAAAAGAATTTCCATAACATGAAAAAGTATTCAAATCACTATGACAAACAGAATTGTTTTTAACAAAACCAAAAGTATTATTATGCAAAGAATGTAAAAACAAGTCTTCAGTAGAAACTGTCTTGTTATGAGCAGCAACTCTAGAAGGCTTGTGAGGAGTCTTGGGTGATGGCTTTGGTATGGTCTTGGGAGTGGTCTTGGGCAGGTCAGACTTCTCACTTGAATCACAGCTGGCAAATGAGGTAGACCCTTCATCAGAAGACTTGTCACTGTCACAACAAGAGACAAAGTCAGTAGATTTAACACTAGGGCCTGGCAAGTCAGTTGACTTTTTGCCATAGAGATGGTGTGATCCATCAAAGTCACTAGGTTTGGATAGGTCAATAGGCATATGTTCCCCTCTTATAGGTCCAGGGACTGCATGTAAGTTACCTTCTTTGACAAAGTGAGCTAATCCTACCGATGTGGTTTTACCTAGGTCATTCCTAGCTTCTAAACCAATATATTTTTGAAATCCTAAACCAATTTTAGAATTCACAGCCTAACTACCATAGAGTTCACAAGCTAGATTATCACCTGACATTTGCCATAGTTTACCTCTAGCTATCTCTTTGTCTAACTTAACTTGTAATTCTTGGTTTTCTTTTTCCAGATTAGACTTCTCTTTTTCAGTACGTTTTAATTCTATCTTAGCAATTTCTAAATCACTTTCTAGAACTCTTATTTTTTCATCATATTTAACTTGATTCTTTTGAAACCATACTTTTTGTTTCTCTAGAGTTTTTAAAGCCAATTTATAAGACTCTACCTCTATATAACATTCATTGTACTTAGGTTTCAATTCATCAAATTCCTTTTTAAGTTCATTGTATCTTACACTACATCCAAACACGCAATTGTGTACCTGAGAGATTCCCATCAAAGAGACTTGCTCCTTCTTGTCTTCTGAAGGTGTGAATGCCAGTAGATTCACTTGTGAAGAAGTAGAAGCTTCCTCTCCAGCAGGTTCATGATCACCCCAATCAATTTGGTGATCCAAAGTCACCATTGCCTTTGAAGGTACAGTCTTGTTATTCCCTGCTTCCAATGGATAAGAGCCATATCTAACTTCATCTCCAGCCTTTCTTTCTTTGCATTCTCTTGAAAAATGTCCCACTTGACCACAAGTGTAGCATTTAACCTTCCTTCTATCAAACCTTGCTGCCTCTTTTCCATTAAAACCAAACTTCCTTCCAGACTTGGCTTCAAACCTTCTAATGTTCATTGAGATCATTGCAAGCTCCCATTTTAAGTGCATCTCCTCCATTTCCAATGGATCTACCTGTTCAAAGTCCTCATAAGCAATAAACTGTTGAGGTTCATATTCAGCCACAAATGAATAAATAAGATCCTCCAACACATTACTTGATCTTGATTTAGGAGTAGATTGATTATGAGTTTGAGAAGATGCTCCTGATGTATATGAACTTGAAGCCTGATGCACAAGTTTTGTAGAAGCACCAACAAATGCAGAATGAGTAGATGGATGAATAGGACTTCTAACATCAGGCTCAAGTGATTTGAGCTTGTTGTAGAGATCATCAAAGGAGATTAAGTCCAAGCCACCCTTTGTTTTGAGAGCAATACTGACTTGCAACCAGGATGGTGGCAAAGATCTCAGAAACTTAGCATTGCAGTCCTCATTGTCAGGTCTAGCCTTCAACTGATTAAGTTGACTTAAGATCTGATGAAACCTGTCATAGCCTTTATGAATTCCCTCTTCTTCAGATATCTGAAATTCTTGGAATTTCTGCTTTAGCATGGACTTCTGCAACCTTCTTGATTCATCATTCCCACCAAATCTAGCTTTTATAGCCATCCAAATGTCCTTGGCATCCTCCATAAAGTGGAAGTCACCCATATGGTCATCAGGTATAGCTTGGAGCAGAATCGTTCTTACCTTGCTCTCCCTTTGCACAGCCAGAATTTCTTCAGCAGTTCTGGGAGCTACAATTGTCACAACTCCATCAGCATCAGTAACATGCCTCTTTAAGCTATTCCCCTTCTTAACAATCTCCCATAGATTCCAATTCCAGTTCTGCATTTTCATGGACCACAAATGATATTCTTCAGCATTCTTCAAGTATGGAAACTTAGCATTACTGTTAGAGAGGTTGAGTTGTTGAAGAGAAGTGGTGTTAATGTTTTGGGTTGTATCAGTATCATCATCAGATCCAGGCATGGTTGTTGATTTGTTTGGATTCTTAAGGTGTAAGATTTGTGTTTCTTAGTATGACAGAGACTCTCTCGAGGCTCTGATACCACTTGTTGAACTATAGACCTTGATAGATCTTCTTGAGCACTCTAGAATCGTTAGTAATGTTACTGTAATCAATAACACACTAATAGACAATCTCTGCAACTTGTATTTATAAAGCGGAAACAAAACACAAGTTTGATATTAAGAACTCTTGATCCTCTATGAATCTTTTTAATTATAATAAGAGTATTCTCTAAAAGTTATTTTAATACATAAACCATGTGTTCCTTTTATACTCAAGGAACCCTAAACCGTTTCTCAAGATATGCATTATCTTGAGATATGCATTATCACTTCCTAAATAAACTCATGCATATCCAAACTACATAACATAAAATACGGAAATACTATATCCGCAGAAACTAATAAAGCTGAAACTAGTCTTCAGCAGATATGCTGCTTCAGCAGAAACCAACTCTTCAGCAGAATCCTTTCAGCAGAAACAGCAGCAGAATTCTTACTTCACAGAATTCCCAACAAATTGTCCTTGGGTAGATCCCTCCGGCTCTGGCGGATCATAGGACGGTTTTTCCTAACCTTAGTCACCTTATAACTTCATGACTATCCTATTGTTGCCATCAAACCATTTGTGAAAATCTCTCAAAGTGTTATGATAATAAAACATACTTTGTTAACACTTCAAGAGTTTTACATTTCATGAAGGACTCCCCCTTCACATGTGCTCATGGATTGTTAAGAAATTTGCACATGCGTGAGGAGTTTGCACTTTTAGAATTGATCTACTTTCAATAAACATGACCGATTCGAGACACGCTTACATCACTAGTTAGACTAGCTTGAAGTTATTACCCGGCCTGGTCAAGTCCACAGAAAGATTCTCGAAACGGTACATTTCTACTAAGACAAATCCTTTTCGAGACACGCTTACGTGGCTAGTTAAAGAGTTCCATTGTCAGCTTTTAGGTGACAACTCGCTCTAGTAACTAACTTGATGTTACTACCCGTCGAGGATAAATCTTTTCGATTACTAACTTTTGTTGTTTCGTCAATTCTTGGGTCATTTCTGAGTCGAGCTCTTTTGAGATTCCAGACGATCACATTTTAATCACATCTTCTCCCCCTCAAAAATAGCATATCCATGGTATTTTTTATACCAATTGATTAAAACCTTTTCTTTTTGGATAGCATATGGGAGAAACGGATGTTTGTAAATTCCGATTTAGTATCTTTTAAGCATGATCTTTTTGGAACATCTTTTTATTACTCCCCTTCAAAAATAGAACATTTTAAGCAAATTAAACTTTTAAGGATTTGAGGGAGTAATATCTTGAGAAACATCGTGAAAAGTTTTGAAAACCTTTTGAATCATTTTTCAAAGTATTGCTCAAAACTTAAGAAGACTTTGATAAGCTTTTTGATGAGAAGTCTTCTTATCTTTTAGGATTGTTGCACAAAAATGTACAACAGGGTCCTTTCTTTGAAAATCGCGGGTTATACACTGTTATGTGTGCATAAGCCATAATGTTTTTAGGATAAGTGCTCAAAGACTATGAAAAACCTTTGAATGATTAAGCACTTTCCTTTCTTTGAAGAACGAGTCCTTAGCTGAAGTACTAAGAAGTCATTATTTTGAAGTCCGGGTTTCGTACTGAAGTATACGAAAGCCATTATGTTTTTGGATTAGACAACAACTTTTGGAACCCATTTAAGCACGGTGCCAACGGGTTTACCATATTTTGAAATCGATTTGAAAGTTGTGTCAATCCGAGACAATGAAGTTGAATTCCAACGAGGACTGAAAACCGATGTTTCATTTTGAAATAGAGCTCGTGGAATCAACGGTGATTTAAAACTCTTTTTCTTTTGAAACTTGTTTGAGAAACTCGGTGTTTCTCTTGGAGTTTTAAAACTTGAAGAAGAAGTTTTCCATCCATTGTTGAAACTCGGTGTTTCATTTCGAAAATTCGTTTTTGAGATGAATGGAAACCTTCCAGAATTGGGATTTTTCAAAGCATAACCATTCCTTTGTTGTAGCGGAAGCATTTCAGAGTACGAATATTTCAAATGTTTTGAACGGCTTTACTTTGGTTTCCACACTGGCTTTACCGGAGTAAAACGAGAGTATGGAGTTTGAAAACCTTGATTCTTTTCTTTATGAGCACTTGCATTTGAAACCTTTTGAGGAGTAAATGTTTCAGAAAAATTAGGTCTCTTTGAAAATTTCCTTCCTTTTTGCAAAGAATAGGTTGTAAACTGAGAAACTGATGAGGCGAAAAATGATCCGTTTTTAGGGGGTCATTTAAGCCCGAATCCGAATTTATTTGATCAAATATTGCCCTAAATCGTTCCTTTTGTGATTTTAGGTACTTGGAGAGTGAATTCTGGAAAAGAAGCCATTTTGGACGTTTTTGGAGCATAAAAGTGAAGAAAACGGCAAAGTCTCAAATTTCTATGCTGGGAACAGTGCATGAAGGCGTCAAGAGTAATTCTTGACGGCGTCAAAGTCCCAAGAATAAAATACCGTGGTTGATAACGGCGTCACACAGGCCGTCAGAAGTAGATCAAGGCCGTCCGAGGAAGTATTTGGCGGCGAGATGACGGCGTCACACCATTGTTCTTGACGCCGTCACCTCGATTTTCCTATATATAGTTTTCTAGTTTTTACATTAAAAGGGAGAAGTTTTGGAGAAACCCTAAAGACGAATTTGGTGCAACTTTTACAGGTTTTTCAAGGGTTCCAAACCCTTGATACCTTGCATTGTAATTGAGATAAGTGTTCTTCTAATTCAATCAATATGTCTATGTGTTGGTTGTCTATATCTTGTTCTTGTCTCAATTCCAATATGCTAGGCTAGATCTCCTTTGTGTTTGCTTAGATCTAATGAAACCTAGATATTGATTATGTGTTGATTACTTGTTTATTCTTGTCTTGGATGAATGATTTTATATGTTAGGCTTAAGAAAACTGGCAGATCTCCAAATGGTAACATGCTTGAACGTCTTAAGAAACATGAACCGAGGCGTACTAGGTCTTTATTGGTTGTATTTAATGCATGAGCCACTGTTTACAATCCCTATAGTTGTGCTGGGTCATGGTGTAGGAGGAGATAAGAGCTCATAGAATTGGGGAGTTATGTATGCCACCCCATGAATGGTATTAAGGAATACAATCCGTCATCCATGCAATTATAACAAGTAATTAACGTGTAAAAGATATCTAGGGAGTAGTGAAATCTAAGTAAACACATTTTCTCCAATTACTGCTCACAACTTTAGTATAAATTAGTTTAATTTCATTTTTAGTATTTTATTTTGATTATATCTTAGTTTTGGGTTAGTTGAATAGCAACTAATTCCGCCCACTCTTCCATAACCCGAGATTTTACTTGCTTTCTAAAAAATATAAAAATACAAAAATAATCATCCCTCATCTTTAGAACTAGTAATTAGGCTTTCTAATCCTAGCGACACTATTCCTAAGCTGAACGATCAATCCCTCGGTACTTGTCACTATACTATACTACAACGATCAGGTACACTGCCTGGTGGGGGTTGTAAGCTTCTGGAGATCTCTCGAGAGGTAAAGCCTGTTGCGATTTCCACGCATCAAGTTTTTGGCGCCGCTGCCGGGGAATAGTTATTGTCTAGGTTAGAATTTCTTTTTATTAGATCTACTTGCTAGATTCCTTTCTAGTAAGATTTTTATTTTTATTTTTAGGTCTTCTTTAGTCTATCTTATTTCTTCGTGCCTTTGTTCGTAACTCTTTACCATCCGACATCGTGGAAGGTGGTAACATCTTTGAACTCGTCATCCCACCACAACAAAACCCACCATTAGAACCCCTTAGGCCCCGAACCTTAGGAGAGTACTCCCGACCTAGCCACCAAGGCTACCGAAACACCATTGAGCTCACCGGAGCCAATGTGACACCCTTGCGATCCGACACCATCCGGTTGGTGCAAAGCGGATGTGCATTCCATGGACTTCGTTCCGAAGATCCAAACCAACATCTTAAGGACTTTCTCAAAATCGTAGATTCCATAGACCTAGGTGTTGAAACTAGAGAGACTACCCATTTACGCCTATTCCAATTCTCTCTACGGGATCAAGCTAGTCAATGGCTTGAGCGTTTACCCGCGGGATCCATCACCACATGGGATGATCTCACCACTCGTTTCCTTGCTCAATTTTTCCCACCGGGGAGAACTACTAAGCTTAGGAATGACATCTTGATGTTCCAACAACGTCAAAATGAATCTCTTTATGAAGCATGGACTCGTTTCAAGGACTTACTCCAAAAAGTCCCTCATCATGGCATAGATCTTTGGCTCCAAGTCCAAATCTTTTATGACCATATCGATATCCCCACGAGGCGAACCATTGACCAATCGGCCGGTGGTAAGCTACGTGATCTTAGTGCGGAACAATCATGGGAACTCATAGAAGATCTTGCTCTTTATGACAACGAAAGTTGGAACGATCCCCGTGATTTGAACAAAACGGTCAAGGCAATATCTTTGCCTTCGAACAATTCTAGCACTCCCGACCGTAGGATCATGGAACTTGAGGACCAAGTCAAGTTTCTCATGAAATCTTACGATGCTCCCAAGCCTTCAAGCCAAGTGAACAAAATCACTTCTTCATGCGAATTATGTAGTGGTCCCCATGACACTCGTGATTGTGTGGAACTCCCCGGAACAGCTTTTGCGGACTACGCATCCACGCGTACCAACGAAGCGGGAGATAAGTGGTACACTTTCAAGCCCGAGCTAAACACTTACGGTGATTCATACAACCCCTCTTGGAAAAATCACCCAAACCTTAGGTGGAAACAAAATCAACCCAATTCTTCCAATCCGCCTAATCGTTACCAACCAAACGGTCCACCATCCAACCGTACTTTCAACAACAATCCTTCTAATAACTATGGTAGTACCAACAATCTTGAAGGATTGATGTCAAAGTTCATGGCATCTCAAGAAGCCCGCATAGCTAAGTTTGAAGCCGATTTCAAACAAAATCAAACCGAGATGACCAATAGAATTGATGCATTGTTGAAAGTTCTCAATGACCGAGAAATGGGAGCACTCCCGAGCGACACGGTCAAGAATCCGAAACTAACCGTTAATTCCATATCCTCAGTTTTGTCACCCACTTCGTGTCCACAATACTACTCGGTTAACTCAACGAGCACGTGTTTCAAACAAAACCAAGTTCCTCAAAAGGACCAATCAAATAAAACACCCAATATAGAACCGGTCAAAAATATAGTTGAAACACCTCTTACGCAAGACCTTGACGATGAATTCAAAGAACTCCACCTTGAACGTCCCTTCATTGATGTCTTAGCGCGTGCTCCTTACTATAGTGCCCTCCTAGAAAAATATGAGAAGTGTAAGCTAGGTAAAAATGGGACCGCCTTCGTTCAAAACAAGTTACCTAAAAAGCTTGATGATCCGGGTATATTTGTTTTGCCTTGTAAAATAGGAAGATCCAAAGCTTTCGACACACTAGCCGATTTAGGGTCAAGCCTCAACTTGATTCCCTTATCCTTATTCACCACTCTTAAGCTAGGAAAGTTAGAGGAAACGGAGGTATTGATAGGGCTAGCGGATGGGAGTATTGCCCATCCGGTTGGAATGATTAAGGATGTAGTTGTTCACGTAGGAAAGTTAACTATATTAGCGGATTTTCACGTCCTAGACATGGTTAGTGACACCACATGCCCATTATTGGTAGGAAGAGGATTTTTAGCAACCGGTAGTGCCATGATAGATTGCAAGGAATCCAAGATAGCGGTAGGTGAAGGCGATACTTGGTTGGTTTATGATGTTAAGAAACATAGTTATGATTGTGATAATGAACCGACACCGCATTGGGTAGAGATGAATAGGAGACCGTCTAGATATGGACCTTGGATAGAAAGGAACTTCATAGGACCTCAATGCCCATTCTATCTAGAAAAGGATTTCGTTGAGAAGACACATTCGGTAGAACAACTCATAGCTAGAGATGAGGAGCTAGATCCCTTTGAGGACCCCTTAGTCTTTAGAAAGATGATTGAGTTCTTGAGTGTAATGCCTATTAATATAGAGTTGAATAAATGGAAAAGAGATGGAGATAAGTATAAATGGAGGTGGGACAAGCCACCTAAAGAAGGAGACGGATCATGGCACATGAAAATGACTTTGTATGATCCGGATGGAGAGATGTTCGAAAGGTCGTACCATACTAAGGAAACCGATAGAAAGTTGAAACCTAAGTTCGATCCCAAAGATGTCCTCAACGAGGAACTCACCCGAATCACGTGATAACCCATGACCTTGAGTCTAGCTACAAGACTCATAAATAAAGAAAAGCGCTTCTTGGGAGGCAACCCATGTTTTGTGTGATTTTATTTGTTTGTTTGTTATTTGCTTCCGTATGCATGTTTTATTTTTATTGTTGGTTGATCATGTCTCTAAATTAAAATGTGGAAATACTTTACTATGTTGTTTGGCCTAGTCTTAACTCCAACCTAAAAGTATTTTTGCAAAAGATAAGTGTAAGGGGAAACCCCAAATATGTTTTCAAGAAACAAACCGATCATGATTCTCCACAATATTAAATGAACCTGTATATTCGTATTTGTTAGAGTCAAATGCTTGTATTGAGTCATAATGAAGTTTTGCAGGATTTTCCAGGAAGTAGGACCAAGTTTTTCCAGAAATTTTCCGGAAACTTAACATAAGAATTTCTGCAGGTCCATTCTGACGGCGTCAGAGTTTTACTCTTGACGGCGTCAGGAGTTAAAATCTGGAAATTTTGCCGGTTTTGTTTTTCTAACGGAGTCTTATGGTTTTTGTGAATTATTAAGTTTTATAATCTCCAGGAGATCTGCAAACTTCATTCTACAAGCATTATATCTTACTTTGTTTTCTAGGATTTAGTAACTTATATAGGATGCCGCCGATTTTACGCGAGGTTGTCTTGTCTATTTTTTGTCAGGATTTACAGGTTATGTTCGACAAGGAGATGATTTATATTCTAGAAGGGAAGCTTTGATTGTTCGTTTTCTTGGAGGAAGATTTAACCTGGCCAACCTATAATCCATACCGAGCGAATCAGGGGAGTATTTGATTTCATTCTCTTTACTTTTTTTTTTTTTACTTTTACATTCTTTACTTGAACATTGGGGAAAATGTTCATCTTAAGTGTAAGGGGAGGGTAAAAAGATGATACCTTACATATGCACTTTCGCTTGAGTTTGTTTTGTTTAATGGTAGATGTGTAATAAAACTATGAGAAATACTTGTTAGTGCAATTTTAGCGCCAAATTTAAATTTTTTTACAACATTTAGGAGTGAAACTTTAGCCATAGCAAGCATCTCATGGATAGGAGATTGTATGACTAGCACATAACCGTATATTCAGAA
Source organism: Artemisia argyi (assembly GCA_030686995.1). Taxonomy (NCBI): domain Eukaryota; kingdom Viridiplantae; phylum Streptophyta; class Magnoliopsida; order Asterales; family Asteraceae; genus Artemisia; species Artemisia argyi. Next base: position 108,630,439 of record CM060704.1, on the reverse strand, counting down.
AAATTTTCCACCCAAATATGTGAGGTTCGCCTTTAGATTTGATAGGAAAAGCATTTACTATTAGTGCTTATGAGTGTACCGGTAGTATTTAGATTCTAGAACTTGCGTTAGTGATGCATCCCGAGACCGCTAGTGAGACTACATTCGTGTGGTAGGATTTACTACATGATAAGAGGCATTAGGATCACCCTTGTGTTAAACCCGTATTATAATTACTTGACCATTTAAGTCATATTACTTGGCTAGTTAAGTCAACTAATTTTTCCCACACCCTTAGCGTTGTACTCATTTTTAGTACACGAAACCCCTAGTACACCCCTCCGAGCCTATCTTTTCGTTTCTAACTTTAAGCATTTTACTTAAAGGAAGAATTTGTTACACCCCACTTAAATGTACAACCAAATCGCCTTAGCCTTCCGTGTATGCACTCATTTTTAGTGCATTATTGTTATTTGTTAAACCCTAAGTTAACTTTCTAATTGATTACATGGTTGCTAAGTCGAGTCATATCCTTGTACATATTGTTTTGGGACGATTGGGACTCATGGGTAAGTACTTATTTTATGGAGTAATGGGGAAGAACATAATATTATTACCCCCGTATGTACGTTAATCTTAAAAGTGCTCCAAGTGTTTTGATTCTCTTAATTCGAGTCATTAGAATAGTTGAATGTAAAGTATCTAAAGATTCAACTGTAAGGGGAACGTTCATTCCCTATGATGTATTATTTTGGATGGTAGGGTAAGAGTGTATGCAAAAAAAAAAAAAAAAAAAAAAAAAAAAGAAAAAAAAAGAGAAGAAACATACGGACTACCATCCCGTTTCATTCTATGTTCATTTTATGTTTTTGTTCTTTTTGATTTATTAGCTTAAGTCGAGTCTAGTCTTGGCTTAGCAACGCCATATTGTACATGTAATTAACCAAGATTGTTAACTCGCCACCAATAAAACTTCCTTTATCCAACAAAACCATGTAATTCATATCCCTATAACTAACGTTACAACCCTTTAAAAGACCTCTTTGATAGTTTATCCTAGGTGCTTACGCCATGTGGTGGAGGTTTGATCCTTTCCCAAGCCTATGGTAATCTATTTTGCTATGACAGGTAGTGAGAGATATCTTCCATTTCCATAATGTTATATTACTTTATTACACCCGAGAGATGTGAGTATCTAAACACTATTTGTGAGGTGCTAGTGTATGACCTCCGTTTTTAGGGGGTCATTTAAGCCCGAATCTGAATTTATTTGATCAAATATTGCCCTAAATCGTTCCTTTTGTGATTTTATGTACTTGGAGAGTGAATTCTGGAAAAGAAGCCATTTCAGACGTTTTTGGAGCATAAAAGTGAAGAAAACGGCAAAGTCTCAAATTTCTATGCTGGGAACAGTGCATGAAGGCGTCAAGAGTAATTCTTGACGGCGTCAAAGTCCCAAGAATAAAATACCGTGGTTGATAACGGCGTCACACAGGCCGTCAGAAGTAGATCAAGGCCGTCCGAGGAAGTATTTGGCGGCGAGATGACGGCGTCACACCATTGTTCTTGACGCCGTCACCTCGATTTTCCTATATATAGTTTTCTAGTTTTTACATTAAAAGGGAGAAGTTTTGGAGAAACCCTAAAGACGAATTTGGTGCAACTTTTACAGGTTTTTCAAGGGTTGCAAACCCATGATACCTTGCATTGTAATTGAGATAAGTGTTCTTCTAATTCAATCAATATGTCTATGTGTTGGTTTTCTATATCTTGTTCTTGTCTCAATTCCATTATGCTAGGCTAGATCTCCTTTGTGTTTGCTTAGATCTAATGAAACCTAGATATTGATTACTTGTTTATTCTTGTCTTGGATGAATGATTTTATATGTTAGGCTTAAGAAAACTGGCAGATCTCCAAATGGTAACATGCTTGAACATCTTAAGAAACATGAACCGAGGCGTACTAGGTCTTTATTGGTTGTATTTAATGCATGAGCCACTGTTTACAATCCCTATAGTTGTGCTGGGTCATGGTGTAGGAGGAGATAAGAGCTCATAGAATTGGGGAGTTATGTATGCCACCCCATGAATGGTATTAAGGAATACAATCTGTCATCCATGCAATTATAACAAGTAATTAACGTGTAAAAGATATCTAGGGAGTAGTGAAATCTAAGTAAACACATTTTCTCCAATTACTGCTCACAACTTTAGTATAAATTAGTTTAATTTCATTTTTAGTATTTTATTTTGATTATATCTTAGTTTTGGGTTAGTTGAATAGCAACTAATTCCGCCCACTCTTCCATAACCCGAGATTTTACTTGCTTTCTAAAAAATATAAAAATACAAAAATAATCATCCCTCACCTTTAGAACTAGTAATTAGGCTTTCTAATCCTAGCGACACTATTCCTAAGCTGAACGATCAATCCCCCGGTATTTGTCACTATACTATACTACAACGATCAGGTACACTGCCTGGTGGGGGTTGTAAGCTTCTCGAGATCCCTCGAGATGTAAAGCCTGTTGCGATTCCCACGCATCAGAAACCTTTTTCGAAAATGGTTTGGAAGATTCACCCGTGTAAACCTTCTCCGAAACACTTACTTGTGGTTTAGACTCATTTGAAACTTGAGATTTTCCTTTTGACCGGTTAAGAACATCAAACTTCGCTTTTAATGCATTGTATGACGTTCTCAAATCGTTGTATTCTTTTTGAAGAGAAAGATGATCTGATGATGCCAGTTTTTCTTGCAAAGAAGCATTTTGATTTTCAAGATGTGCAAAATATTTTTCATATTTGTCGGTTTCGAATGAAAAATCATTTTTGGCATCACCAAAATCCTTGGTTTGTTGTGCAATTGTTTTTTCCAATTCAACAATTTTCTTTTGAAGCACAGATTTCTCTTTTTCAAAAAGATTATTTGGTGTGATCTGAGAGTCAGATTTGTTTGAAGTTTGATTCTGAACTCTTGACCGCTTGATTGAATCAAACAAGTTTTTGTAAGTCTGTTTCAAATGCTCATTTTCTTTTTGTAATGATGCCACAGCATTTTCCAATTCAAGATTTTTTGTATCAAATTCGTCAAAATCAAACTTGATATTGGTATCATAACATTTTTCTTCAAAAATCTTTTCTTTTTCTTTAAGCACTGATGTCAAAGAGTTTTCAAAAGACATTTTCTCATTCTTCTCTTGCAGTTTAAGTTGGAAAGAGATACTTTGTGCTTCGAGTTTTGCAAGATGTTTCTCAAACTGAGCTGTTCTTTTTGACAATTCTTCTTTGACATCCGCTGCTTCTTTTGAAAGCTCGGTGATTTTCTTTTTGAGACAAAGATTTTCAGATTTCAAAGAAGATGTTTGTTCAAAATTCTCATTTACTTTCTCATGGCTAACAGATTTTGATTTGAAAGACTCTATTTGATTTGTGAAAAATTCCTTTTGAATGTCAAGTATTAAGCATTTTTCATCAAATTCGTCTTCAAGAGAATGAACGTACTTTAAATCTTCTCTCATTTCAGTGACAAGATGTTTTTCAAAGTACTCAAAACATAAGTTGAGATTTTTCACATGAGGTTCAATTTCATCTTTCAAAATCTTTTGGACTTCAATCTTAAGGCGTACATCTGATGAAAGAGGATTAGAGAAAACGCTGTTATCGATGTTTACTTGCTTAGACCAAATGACCTTTAACGTATGCTCAATGTGATGTTTAAGACTACAAAATTGTTTCCTTGCTTTATTTTGCCATAATGTAGCATCATAAGTAGCAAGTTGAGCTTCTTTGAAAAATCTTTTCACATTAGTGTCTTTTCTTTTGAAAGGTGGTTTTGGTATATCTGTCAACTGTGTACAACCATACACAAAGCCGTGGTACGAGAGTGGGTTTTTTGTTTGTTTAACTTTCAAACGTTTTTCCTCTTCAGATTTTAAAATATCTTGAGACTCAAACAAAAGATCATCTGACAATTCTTTTCCCATATCTTCAGCGTTGTACAAAATAGGTGTCAACTTTTGCACTTTCTTTAAAAAACACGGTTTTTCATTTTCCACATTAGCATTATTCACAAAACCAATCCCAGATGTTTGTTTGTCAACCTCCTCATCTTTAGTAGGCAGCATGTTGATAGTCTGAGAAGTCTGTCCCAATTTTCGAAGTTTGTTTTCAAGATCGTTTGTTCGTTTCAAAAACTCTTGGTTTTCATTCTCAAGTTTTGTGTTTACAATCTCAAAATTTGATGTGGTTTTCTGAAGCTTTGAATTTTCACTTTTTAAATCATTGTTCTCTTTTAAAAGTGCTTGAACCTTTCTGCTGTTAACAACCATTTGAGCATCCAGATTTTGAATGGAACGTTTTTCACGAAGAACAGCTTCTCTATAACCAACTTCAAGTTCTTCATTTCTTTTTAAAAGTGGTTTTACAGACTCTCCATACATTTCAAACTTTTGAGCTTGAGATTTAAGGTTTGAGTTTTCAAATTCAAGTTCAGCTTTTCTTTTTGTTACATTTTGAAAACCTTTTTCCATTTCTTTAAATCTCTCAAGCTCTTTTGTCAATAAGACATTCGTTTGCTTAGCTTTTCGATTGTCCTCTTTGCACTTTTCAAGTTCATGTTTGAAATTATTGATTAATGAACCAAATAAGGCACGATCTTGTTCATAAGAAGATCTATCCTGGGCAGGCTCACCTCTATTAGGATCCATATCTGGAGTATCAAAATTGATATTACTATCATTTTGTTCCACCACATAAGTGTCACTAATAGACTCAGGATGCTCAGGATGTGTCTGATCATGAACAAAAATATTCTCAAATATATCAACATTATCATGAGCATGTGAATGTTGTACCGTAGTCAATTTCTCTGTGTCTGATGGAGGTCTGATATGATCATCTTCGGTGTCCCAAACAGCTTCATTCCTTTGTGTACCATCAGTATCTGAATCATAGCTAGGACTGCTGCTTTCAACCTGCTGTTCTGAAGATGAATCACTGCCCGTGAAAATCAAACTATCATTTGATGCATCACCCTCATTGATCGTTTCCTTTTTTGCTTGAAAATCTTTCTCTGTCTCTTTTTCAATCACCTTTGTTTCCTTTAACTGCATCTCTCTTGCAATTTGCTCTCTTTCCCGTTTCAGCTTCTCAATCTCATTCCCTGAAGTGCTTCTTTCTTTTTCATTAGAATCCCTCTTCTTTTTCTGCATCTCCATCAGATGAAGTGATCTTGCATTAAGCACTGTTTCCAGTATGTACATATGATTAAGCAATTGATTTCTAAAGACTTCAACTTCTATGCTAGTGAAGTATTTTTTCCATAAACTGCTTGATGATGCATAATCCCAAGAATTCTTAAACGCTCTAAAATCCATGGTCATGAACCCTTTTAACTGTGTCTTGAGCTCTCTAAATCCTACCATGCAATCACTTCCCTGTTCAATTTGCATTTCGAGTTGAACTATGTTGTTTTGAAGATTCATTTTGAAGGTAACAAAGTCCATTTCAGATCCGAAGAGTGTCTCAAAAGTTCTAAGAAATGATAAACCAAATAATGGTTGACGTGCTTCTGAGATGGTCACACATTGAAGCTTAACTGATTCAAAATGTTTTAAACAATTTTCTTTGGAGTGCATTGAGAGCTTTATCCTTACTTGCGTCTCTCTTTCATTTTGCTCTTTCATTTCCATTGTTTAACGATATGTGATAAAGTTGATCTTAGGATCTTTTAAGATAACAAAGGTTGTTGTTGAAGATTAGATGTTTTTGGCGAATTTTGAAAAACGTTCTCGGTTGAATTTTTGTGATTTCAAATTTTCCCTCCAAAAAATGAATACGAAAATTTTATTTCTCAAAATTTGAAAAACACAAAGAAATACAATTCTAAGGTTACCAGAAAAATTTGAGTTTTGAAAATTTTTTCGCCAAATTTTAGCGAAATTTTTTGAATTTTGGCCTAAAAATTTGAATTTCGGGCCAAAATTTTCAACGTTATACCAAAATTTAAATCTCGCGTAAAAACCGAATTTTTTTCTTTTATTTTTTTATTTTTTTATTTTTTTTTATTTTTTTTTTGTGCCTAACTCGTTAACATTGGTGCCTAACTCGATAACTTGGTGCTTAACTCGATAACTTGGTTCTAACTCGATAACTTGGTGCCTAACTCGATAAGTTGGTGCTTAACTCGATAACTTGGTGCCTAACTCGATAAGTTGGTTCTAACTCGATAACTTGGTGCCTAACTCGATAAGTTGGTTCTAACTCGATAAGTCCATGAAATTTGGGCAGAGTTTCCCCTAACTCGATAAACGATAGACCTAACTCGATAAACGATTAGGTAAGACAGGCTAACTCGCCAAAATGGAGTTCCAAACTCGATAAGTTTAACTCCTAACTCGATAAGTATTGACTCCCAAACTCGGTAACACTTACACCTAACTCGATAACTTACACCTAACTCGATAAACAGACACCAAACTCGATAAGCCTAACTCGGTAAATAACTCCTAACTCGATAAGAAATTTGCTAACTCGATAAGAAATCAACTCCAAACTCGATAACACATCCAAACTCGATAAACAATTTTCCTAACTCGAAAATTTTTCTTAACTCGACAAAAATACGTATGAACAGTAACCTAGAATCATAAAATCACTTTTATACCAACTTTATTCAACCAAATCAAACCTAAAACAACCTATATTATCCCTAGGCGATTGATAGCACTTGTAGGACCGTAGAACAACCTTATCACTTGTGAATCTAGGCTAGACCTAGAGAGAGAAAGTAAGTAGAGAGAGAGAGTGGATGGGAACTAGTGTGTGGAATAATAACTTTGTTAACACTAAATGAATCACTAAGAGAACCAACCTCAAAATGAGGCCTTACATGTGTATTTATACTTGTAGTCTAGGGCTTTACATATCTTTGACCATATTACATAACTAGCCCTTAGACTTTATACAAGCATGAATAATACACATAAACTTAATAAACTAGCATTATACTAACTATTACATGAATATATTTAACTAACTATTTGACTCAATAATGATCGTCACTTTTAATCCTAACAAAGACAACAATTGATGTCTTCAGATCAACAAGGGCTTCTTGATGCCCTTTATGCTTCAAAACAGCATGAGTTTTCAAACTCTTGCTTATTTGTATGTTTTCTCTCAAAAGATGAACCAAAGAATATTCATAAAGCCCTAGAGAATTCAAGCTAGTTGGAGGCTATGCAAGAGGAGCTTCTTCAGTTTAAGATTCAAAAGGTATGGGTGCTAGTTGATTTACCAAGTGGTGTAAGGGTAATTGGCACTAGATGGGTTTTTAGGAATAAAAGGGATGAAAGGGGCATAGTGATAAGAAATAAAGCTAGATTAGTAGCTCAAGGGTACACACAAGAAGAAGGGATAGACTATGAAGAGGTTTTTGCTCCAGTAGCAAGGATTGAAGCCATTAGACTCTTTTTGGCTTATGCTTCATTTATGGGATTCACAGTTTATTAAATGGATGTCAAGAGTGCTTTATTATATGGTACTATTGAAGAGGAGGTGTATGTCTCACAACCTCCTGGTTTTGTTGATCCTGACCATCCAGACAAAGTGTACAAGGTTGTTAAAGCTCTATATGGCCTACATCAGGCACCAAGAGCTTGGTATGAAACACTGGCTTCCTACTTAATTTCAAATGGATTTCAAAGAGGCAAGATAGATCAGACACTTTTCACCAAGAAGCATAAGAAGGATCTTTTGCTAGTTCAAGTGTATGTAGATGATATCATCTTTGGATCTACAAGGAAGGAGATGTGTTTGGAGTTTGAGAAGCTTATGCACAATAAGTTTCAGATGAGTTCCATGGGGGAACTTACATTCTTTTTGGGTCTGCAGGTTAAACAATCAAGAGAAGGAATCTTTATTAGTCAAGACAAATATGTTGCAGAGATTCTTAGAAAGTTTCAATTTGTTGATTCCAAAACAGCAAGCACACCAATTGATCCTGAGAAGCCACTTCTTAAAGATGTAGAAGGAACTAATGTGGATGTACACACATACAGATCTATGATAGGTTCTTTGATGTATCTCACATCATCAAGACCTGATATCATGTTCTCTGTTTGTGCTTGTGCAAGATATCAAGTAACTCCTAAGGTTTCTCATTTAACAGCAGTCAAGAGAATTTTTAGATATCTCAAGGGTCAACCTAGGTTGGGTCTGTGGTATTCTAAGGAGTCATCTTTTGACTTGGTAGCATTCTCAGATAGTGATTATGCTGGTGCTAGCTTGGACAGAAAGTCAACAACCGGAGGATGTCAATTCCTTGGGTGCAGACTTATCTCATGGCAGTGTAAGAAGCAGACAATGGTTGCTACTTCAACAACTGAAGCTGAATATGTAGCTGCTGCAAATTGTTGTAGTCAAGTTCTATGGCTTCAAAACCAACTTCTTGATTATGGGTCCAATTTCTTACATACCATTATTCATATGGATAATAGTAGTACAATTTGCATTATAAAAAATCCAGTGTAACATTCAAAAACAAAAACACATTGAAATAAGACATCACTTTATTAGAGATTGCAATGAAAAGAGGTTAATTCAAGTAATGAAAATTGCTTCAAAACAAAACTTTGCAGATCTTCTTACAAAAGCTTTTGATGTTGGAAGATTTCAGTACTTGGTAGCAAGTATTGGAATGCTAAATCTTTAAAATTTTCAATATAATGTGTTCTTGTATATAGATTTTGTTAATGCATCTAACTTTGTCATTTAAAAACTACTATTACCAATTTAAAGTTATTCATACAGTTAGTTCTATGATTATTCTAATTCAAGACAAGTACTTTGTACTTTGTTTATTTGGTTTTAGACTAACAGTTTCAGGTATGAATTTTTGAGCTGAAAGGCTATTTCAAGTGAAATCTGTTGATCAAAGCTGCTAATCATTGCTGCTGAAAGCTGATCATTGCTGCTGATCATTTCTGCTGATGTAATAGGTTCATGATAGAAAAGGTTTGGGACTTCAAAACTCCTTAAAACTTCTTTCTTGAAATCTGATTATGATGTTTCACTTTGAATTGATGATTTAGTTGATCAGTTAACTGATACAACTCACTTTCTATCATTTTATACTCTCAAGTATAATGTGACTAATCTACGGATATCTGATAGAAAGAACAGCGAGCAAAAGTGAATCTAACACTTGTGTTAGAGGTAACAAATGCCACGAGCTGGAAACCCTGTAAAGAAAGCCTTTTGAATAGGTTTATCTATACACAGGCAGTTATTTATAACTGAAAACATTGGTTCTCACACAACCAGAGGTTGCTTTAAACCGAAATTTTGATTAAGTGTTAGTTACCACACTTAATCCCTTCAAAATGGTTGTAAGCAGTATGATTTTTCATAATAAAATCATATACATACTGCTAAGGCAAAAGTTTCTTAAAAGGATTTTCAAAAGATGACTTTAAAAACCATCAACAGATGGACCATGAGTCAAAAACGTCCATTGAATCACCTCTCATAGGAGTTAACACACCTAGAAGTGATGAGGGCAGAATCTTAAACTCTTAAGGAATTGATGGCTTCATGTACAAATTGTCTGAAAACATGGAAATTACAAGATCAGATGATAGTTATATGATATGATTGTGAGAGATCTTCCAAACAGGGGAGGAAATTGCTCAGGAGAGAAATAAATCTCAGGGGAGGTTACAAAAGCCCTTTAAAGGAAGATTAACCAAAGAAAAGGAAGGAAAAGATAAGAGCATACAAGATGATGACATGGTTTCTACTGATGAAGAACAAGAACAAAGCTGATAGGAGAAAGTTCTATCTAGATCAAAAGATGAAAGGTTTCAAGTTCAGTTCACTACGTTTGTTCATCACTTCCAAAGACATGCTGAAAAGATGATTTCTACTTCTTGAAACAAGCATCCAAGATACACAGCATCATTGCCTCTTATAATTCTTCAAGTTGAATATTGCACCATCTTTTAGTCCAAGATTGGAGCAAAGAAAAGAAAGCAGATGAGTTACAGAGAAAGACATTCAATCACTCAAAAGAGAAGAAAGTTCAGATCAACAGTCTGACAATGAAGTGTTTGAAAGATCTTCACAAAGTCCTCATTTAATTCAGAAAAACATGTTTGAATGTTATTCACATGTTTAGGGGAGGATTGTTGGGAATTAAATAATCAGAAGAATCAGTATAAAGGTTTAAAGAAATACATCAAGTATGTTTCTGCTGATAAAGCACAAAGCAAGTTTCCACTGATGGATTCTGCTAAAGAAGGTTTCTACTGAAGGTGTTTCTGCTGATGGATTCTGCTAATGATACTATGACTCATACAGACAGCTGTGTAGATAAGTACGACTTATTCTACTGATTCATATACAAGATAATATCTTTGTTGTAGTCATCAAATTGAACACTCCAAGTGAGTTGTAATCCTAGATACATGTTGTATCTTAATGACTATGCATGATAAGTCATCAACTAGCTAGAATGAAGCTTAGTCATAAGCTAGTATTTAAGATGAGTCATATAGATTGTGAAAGATCTTTCCTTGGACTATAAAAGGAAGATCTTAGATATGTGCATCATATACATATGCATGTGCGTGTGATAGAAATAGAGATATACATACAGAAAAACATTAGAACAAAACACAAGATTCAAGGTCTTTGTAACCCTAGTGATAGTGAAGATCACTCGTATTATTCTGAATAATATTGAATCGTTTGGTGAAATACTTTCATTGTTCTTTGTTAAATAAACACAAGCATCACAGTTCCATTTCCAATAAACATTCTAAGTGTGGTTAAGTAGATTCCGCATACTTAATCATATTCACTCAAAGTATCACATTTACACATTAAAAGGTCCAACACCCATAGTGTGTAATCACATCAAGTGATCCTCTCAAATTCAAACAAGGGATTAGTGATAGTCGTATTGAATGTTGTGGAAACAAAGTGGTCAACATCCTCTTCTAGGTTGACGATCTCGGAACGGGGAAGTGATGCATCAATAAATTCGATGTCTTTAGAATATAAAGAATCGACATCACTATAATCACTGTCACAATCGGAGAAAGTCTTAACAAGATCGTTTGGAAAGACAAGAGGATGAGGTATATCACACACATGATCAAGAATACCCTCGGACTCACTTGGGATTAGGATAAGGTTCTCAACACTAGACTTTATGAATTCGTCCGATTCCTTTTCAGGAATACTGTCAAGATGCTCATCCCCCATTATGGGAGAGTTTGTGGAATATTCGAGTGTGAGCTGAGGGAGTTGAGAAGGAATAGCACACATGGAATTTTCAATTTCCATTTGTTCTTTTGCTAATAAATCTGTCCCACTCTTTTCTCCCTGTGTTTCCATAGATGCAGTTTCAACTGAAGTCGAATCACAAGGTTTCTCAAATACCTTTGGGATTGGAACAAGGTCATCAATTTCCTCAAGAGGATTGACTTTGACTTCCTTGTCCCCCATTATCAAGATATCTAAAGGTTCCTTAGGGTTTTCTTCTTCAAAGGGTTCATCCTCGTCACTTTCATCCTCAAGATAAAATGAGTTAATAGGAGGATTTTGTCTCCTGGGAATCAGATCCTTAAGACAGTTTATACTATCTTGAATGTTTTGGTTGAATTGAGTTTGAGCAATAATCATTTTATTAATCAATTCAGCGTCTTGAGGAGGTGGTTGAGGGGTTGTGTATTGTGGAAGCTGGTTAAAACCAAATTCATGATTGTTACAAGGAACCTGTTCATAGACAAACTGATTCCTCGTTTGACAATCAGAGCTGTAGTGAGGGCCTCCACAATACTAACAACAGTAAAACTGCTGGGTATCATGGTGTGGAAGCTGATGGAATGAATCATTCATGTCATGGTAGGAATAGGGATTCTGGTTATAGACAGACCCGTTTCCTGACTCTACCATGCCACAACCGGGGCAATTACCACCATTATAAGAACTACCACACCATTGGCAAACAAGAAGGTGTGGGTGAGACATAGAAAGAATCAAAAGGTTTAGGAGGGTAAGAAATGAATAATCAAAAGGGTAGGAGGGTAAAGATGAATATTTTTGGATTTTTGGAAAGACATTTTATATAAATTAGAAAGAAAATCTTTTTGTGTTTTTGTGTTCGTTGAAAACTGATTTTAAAATGTTTTTGGGAACAATTTTGTTTTTATAATAAGAAAATATGAACAAAGGATCGTAAATATACAATGAGTGTATATCCAGATTCACTAATCAGCAAAACTGTTTAGAATACGCGCACGACCTCCCCGGCAGCAGCGCCAAAATTTGATTGGCTCCAAACGATCAACCTAAATTGACCAGGTGAATGGTCAACAAAGTCAAACTGCTCAGAGTCAATCTCCGTGGAAGTACAGGGTTTACCCGGGTCGTTATGTCCCAGCGAGGCGTGAAGGTATAAAAACGGGTTTGTGATCGGGTGAATTTGGACGGGAAAGAGGTTTGTGTGATTAGAATGATTACACTAAGATATGAGGAATGAAAATAACTTAGAAACACTATATAAACAATTACTGATGATCAGATATACTAAAAACGTAGGCTAAGTCTAAAAACCCGTTCGTATGATTTAATTTTACGTAGACGTACGAAATAAAACGCGAGTTTTAGAGAGATAAAATACCTACGAATATGAAAATTACATTTTTACAATCCTAATGATAAAAGAAAATTTTTAGAAAAAGAAAAATAATTTTTACACTATTTAATTAATTACTATTTTCTAATTACTTATTAATTATTTAAATTACACTAAATTATAACTAATTATGAGATTACACTAAAAATGTGAAAATTAAATTTGGAAAAATCTAAAATATTATAAAACTAATTTTAAAATTAAAATTATATTTTTCTTATTTATATCCAATTATTATTAATTATAAACTAATTATTAATTAATTAAAACTAAACTAAATTAAGAAAAATAGAAAATGAACAGTGAAAATTATAAAAAATTTCCTAAAATTATTTTATAACATATAAAAGCTACGAAAAAATATAAAAACTAGGTGGTGCTTAATAAAAACTATTTATGCTATTTAATACTTAATTATTTATTAATTAATAATAAAACTAAGATTAAATCTAATAAATACTAAATGACCATATAAAAATCTGAAAAAATTACTGAAAGTACTTAAAGATAAAAGGAAATTAATAAAAATATAAAATTGAAAGTTACTTAATGAAAATCTAAAAATGAAAATTAAAAAGATAAATAAAATTAAATAGAAACTATCACTTTTCTTATTTTTGTCTTTTTCTGAATTTTATTTTACAAACCTATTTATCTACTGAGAATGAACAACTTTTGTGAAGGAACTTTTATTAGAACTCAAAAATAAGCACAATGTGAGCTAAGATTCTTAACAGCTTAAGCCATTGGCTGAGATTGAGAAGTCTAACCCAAATCAGCTCACAACAAGCTATTCAGATAGAACCAAAGGATGAATAGGCTATAAACAAGTTTGATGCCCAGGAAACAAGTTAAAACAACAAGAGAATGTACCCTAATAAACCAGAATTAAGGACTAAGCAATTCCAAAAGGCACACAGGTCAAACAGGCTGCAGGCCTGAGTTGCAGGCCTCACTTAAAGCCTATCCACAAAACTAGAAGCTAAATGGAGATGGGAACTAAAAAGTTGGGTAGATGGGCTAATCAAAGGGTCAAATAACACAAGCTCAAGCTCACTGATGAGCTTTTTAGGAGCTTGTGCAGTTTCAAAAATTCCCTGGTGCAGGGGAATAGCAGGCCTAGGGTACTAATTTGGGACCTAAAATTAAGCAGGAAAATAAGTTCTTCAGTCCTCCACAAGCATAGATCTTATAAGACAACCTAACAAACCTTCCAAATCACCAATCCATAGGCAACAAGTTCAAGAGATGTGCAGATTATGGGGTTTGGAAAAATGGTCAGAACTGAAAGCCAAAGTGAGTATGTGGGATATAACAGCTTATGCACAATAATCAAAAGGGCAAAATAAACAGAAAAACTAGCTAACACGATCACAAAAGACCTACAAACAACTTTATAACAATAATCAACAACAAGAACATCGATAGAAATATAAAATCAGCAAGCTCTGCTCATACAGAAACAAATAGCAGCAGCAGTCAGAATAAGCCAAAAGATGGCTTATTAAAAAGCACTTATACAAGCAGTTAAACCTAAATTAAAAGCATTTATCCAAAGTCTACCTGGGGGGCTTTCCAAAACCACAAAAAACACAGCTTTACACCCTCACTTGATCAATCTATAGCCATTTGAAGTGTGTCCAAAACTGGGAAGCAGGGGAGCACAAGAGTCAAGGGTTGCAGGCATCAATTGAACAAGGAAACTTGTGTTTTGATTCAAGAATAAGCTCAAGCTCAACTAACCTAACCTATAAGCTAATGGAAGAACACAAATCACTTCCTAACCCTTACTGTAACTAACCTGTAATGGGACCAAAAGGGTGTTACAGCAGTGGTCTGTGACAGCAGGTCCAAAATGGATCAGTTGTGGTGATGCCTTGACTTTGAAAGGTCAAATAAAAGATGGTCACACATACTCCTAATCTATTTGAGCTAAAATGAAGCAAGGGGAACAGCTAACAATGGCTAAAACAAGAATCAATCATGATGACCAAATAAAAATAGTTAAAAAGAAGAAATTTTGAAAACTTCCTTAGAAACTTAAAAAATAAATGGGAGTGTACAAACTAGATTCAAAACAACTTATATATGCTAACTAAGGCTTAATGTAATTGAAAGAGTGGTAAAAAAAACTGATTTTTAGCTACAGGGAGGGTTATGCCAAACACCACCTAAAGTGGTGACTGTTTGAACTTTTTACACTAGAAATCGATTTTTAAGACTAGAATTTGCAAGTAAATGATATATTAAGCAATAACTAAACTAGAAAAGCAATAATGAACAAGAAACAAACAATAAAATAAGCTAATGAACTACAACTGATTTTTTATTGGATTTTTGTGATAATTTTGAGAACCTAAATGAATGTCTTGAAAAACAGTTTCTAAGGAAACACAAACTCACAAAAAGTTTAATGAACTTGTATAAGCTTGAAGAAACAGTAAGTAAGCTTAAAAACACTAAGAATCAATAATGAGCTTGGAAAGTAAATTTTGCAAGGAATTTATAAGAAAGATTGCATTAATAAAAGAGTGATTACACAACTGAGATTAAGAGCTACATACTTAATAAAAATTAAACTAAAACTAATTTCACTCTAATTTGCTACTGTTAACTACTCTAAAATCCAAATGCCTTATAATGGCTACAATTGGTTTCTATTTATACTAAAATAAAAATCAGGGTTTCACTTGGATGCTTCACTTGTCTCTTTCCCATCTCTCTTAGAGCCCTTAGATTGGCTTCAAATGATCCTAGCCATCTGCTTTTGTTTTGACGGGAAAAGGGAGTATCAAACTATTTTGGCTTTTAGCACTTGGCAGGGGGTGAGGGCTTGTATTTTTGTGGTGGAAAGGAAGTGTAGGGGTAGGGGTGTTGCAGGAAAGTGTGATGATGGTGTTGGAGTAGTAGCAGCCTAGGGTTCACGGGGGAGGATGAAGGAGCCAAGGTTTGACCATGGTGAGTGTTTGACTTGGGTGGTATTAGTTTAGGTTTAGTGGGCCGGGTAGGATTTTGGGCCAAGATGGTTTGGTTTTATGTTTTGTGTTTTGGGTTTGTTTGTTTGGTTTATTTATAACATAAGGGCCCTGGTTGGTTGTAATAATAAACATAGGGACCAAAAACGTATTTTCTGATTTTTTGAAGGGCTGAGTTGTAACATTCCCAAAAGTTATCAAAAGGACCATACATGCCATAAATGAATAGTACAAGGGTAAAGTATGATAATTTCCAATTTTAAAATACCCGAGGACTAAATTTGCCAATTTTGAAACCTGAGGGACTAGTTGTGTAATTTTCTCAAACTCTTCATCCAAGGACTTGTTTTGACAATTTTTGAATTCCAAAGGACTTGGGTTGACTTTTCTTTTATTTTAAACCTTCAGGGACTAGTTTTGTCAATTTATGAAACTTGAGGGATTGAAACTGC
Source organism: Artemisia argyi (assembly GCA_030686995.1). NCBI lineage: Eukaryota > Viridiplantae > Streptophyta > Magnoliopsida > Asterales > Asteraceae > Artemisia > Artemisia argyi. Next base: position 108,614,330 of record CM060704.1, on the reverse strand, counting down.
CAATTATGCAAACTTTGTTCGTTTTTCATAAGTTTTTAAACATTTTGCATCTAAAACATATAAAACACAATTTCGGGATAATTTCTGTATTTTGATGCATTTCTGAGTGTTTTTGGATGTTTTGGCAGTTCAGATACGATAAAAATGATGAGTATTTACACACTCATCAATAGGCCTGTTTTTTAATTCAGTCCCATTATCACATCTAATGGATGTTACTTTGAGTCTCAATTGATTTTCAAGGGCTATTATAAGATCATGAATGGCATTAAAAGTTTCATATTTAAATCCCAAGAAAAAGACCCAACTAAATCTGCTACAATCATCTGTTATAACTAAGGAGTATTACTTCTTGTTTAAGCTTTCAACATAAACATGTCCAAATAGATCCATGTGCAACAACTCCAAAGGCTCTCTAATAGTTCTTTATTCAATCTTTTTGCATGAAGCTTTGTGTTGTTTACCCTTCTTGCAGGCCAAACATGAGTGATCATTCTTGTATGTTTTAGAAGGTAAACCTCTAACTAAATTGCCTTTGACCAACTTGTTGATATTCTTGAAATTCACATGTCCTAATCTTCTATGCCATAGATGTGCTTCTTCCATTGTTGCCCTTGCCACTAAACATGTTGCTCTTTCAGTAGAGTTGATATTCTTCAAATCTAAGTTGTACACATCATTGGTTCTTGGTACTCTCACTGTTACCAAGTGATCATAAAAAAAACTTGAACTCAGGAGAGAGAATAAGACATTCTGTGTCAAGGAATAAAACAGGATGTTTCTTGTCACAAATCTGAGATACTGACAAAAGATTGAATTTAAGCTCCTTCACAAAATGAACATTCTCAAAATCAATGCATCCAGTCTTGATGGTTCCTTTGCCAGTAATTCTCCCTCTAGTAGGATCATTCCCAAAAGCAACTCTTCCTCCAAAATATGCATTAAAGTCTGATAGAATCTCCTTGTCACATGTCATGCTACCAGAGCAACCACTATCAATAATAATATGATCCTTAAGCTCCTCTTCTGGGTTGCCCTGCATAAAAGATGAAAAGGTTAGTTTCTTTTAGGAACCCAAGCCATTACTGACTTGTGTTCCCCTTGTGATCCCTTGTGAAGTGACATACTTAAATTCTTTGAGTATATAATCTCCACTGTTTTTGAAAGCATGCTCAAGAATTATTTTCTTTGATTCCAAAACCTGTGTTGGTTTCGCAACAACACTTCCTTTTTCATCCTTACTTGCTGAAAGTACTGTTTGTCCCCAATCAGTACTTTCTTTCTTAACCCATTTAGATTTAACAATGTGTGCTGAGTTCTTTGATCTAGGTACTCTACTTGAGGTGTATAGCCTTCTAGGTTTATAGTAATTGAACCTCCTTGGTCTTACATTTGAAAAAGTGCTAGTAGTACCTTGATTGGGTGAATTCTTAGCAGTACTTTGAGAGGGTACTGCTTGAGAGAATTTTGACTTACCAGTACTTTGAAAAATATCTCTTGAGGGTACTGGTGGTTTGGAGAAAGGTCTTTTCTGGTGAGGGTACCTATAGTCTTTTGTGAAATTACTATGGTTAACCCTATTTGAGTGATTCCAAACTGGTTTATTCTCCCTTGACTTATGGTTGGTAGATGTGGTCTTTAGGAATTGACTTAAATATTCTGAGTGAAAGTCACAGTCCTTAATCAAATGATCAGGACTATAACATATAAAACATAACCTTTGATCCATATTCCCAAATCCTCTTCCAAAACTATCTTGACTTTTTGGTGAATGATTAAAAGGTTTTCTAAAGTTAGCAGTATTTTGAAAAGTTTTTCTTGAAGGTACTGCTGAATGTCTAGTAGTATGATACACGGGATTGCGCCCTCGCAACAGGTTTTACCTCTCAAGGGATCTTGAGAAGCTTGCAATCCCCGCCAGGCAGTGTACCTGATCGTTGTAGTATAGTATAGTGACAAGTACTGGGGGATTGATCGTTCAACTCAGGAATAGTGTTCGCTAGGATTAGAAAGCCTACTAAACTAGGTCTAGAGGTAAGGGATGATTCTTTTTATATTTTTTATATTTTATGAAAGCAAGAAAATTCCCGAGTTTTGAAGGAGTGGGCGGAATTAGTTGCTAGTCAACTAACCCAATTAACTACAGATGCAATCAAAATAAAATAAAAATAAATGAAATAAACTAATGTAATTATGTGGTGGAAACAATAATAATGTGGAAAACTAGAAGGGGGGTTGAATAGTTTTAAGTCTTTTTAATTTGTTATAAAAGGATTTGTTTGTGTGTTTTCTTTACTTTCAAAAATTTTAGATTCGATATTATGTGAACCCAAGTCTGGCACAATATAAACAATAATGTATATGTATGATATAGCAATGATAATGTAAGTAAAGAAATAAATGAGAGAAGGAAAGATCGAACCGCGAGACAAGAGATTTATAGTGGTTCGGCAAAAAGGACACCTTCCTTGCCCTACTCCACTCCCCCAGCACCTAACTCGAGAGTTTTCTTCACTATGTCAACAAGCTCCCTTATGGTGGAGAAAATCTTACACACAAATATACACACCACAACTTCCTCACAACTTGATCACACCTTATACACAACTTCTTCACACTTATCTATCTTCACACCACTCTACTTCACAACAATCTTCTTCACAACTATCTACTTCTCAACTATCTACTTCACAACAATCTTCTTCACAACTACCTATTTCCCAACTATCTACTTCACAACAATCAACTAAACAATCACTCTATCTACACACCAAGCTAATCTATCTTCTACCAAATATTCACAACAAATAACACAAAGAAATAGATATAATGGATGATGCTCAAACAACTTGGATGTGGAGGTCATAACAGGTTGTAATACTTCTTATCTTGGAAGATTGATGTATTCTTCTCTTGCACTTGAAAGGATGAGACTTGGATCACTTTGAAACAAAGATTTATGTAAATATGATCAAAGGATTATAGGAAATGAAAATGGGGATTTAGATCAGAAAGTTTTGGGGTGCAAAAGGTTAGAGAAATTTGTGGAATGAACCAGTATCTATAGGACAAAAATTAATGTTCTGGAGCGTGCTGGTCCCCTTAATTAGGGGCCAGTCCCCTTAATTATTAAGGGGGCGCCTAGGAATTAAGCGGGCCGCCCCCTCCAGAACGTTGGGATTGTTTGTCCTTTTGTGGGGAAAGTTTTTCAGGATTATATTTGCCATTTTTTGTTAAAAATTTGAATTCATATATTTATAATGATTTAAATATATTCTTTTAATTCCAAAAATGATTTTTGTAAATGATATAAAATGTTTATGACATTTTATAAAAAGTCTAGTGATTTAGAAAAAGTTTCCTTTGATCATAGATTGCAATAAACACTTTGTTTATTCATACCTTAAGTGATTAGGATGTAAAGAGATGTATTTATCACTAAATACTTGTTTACGTTATAAATTTTAGTTCAATGAGTTTATGTTTTGTAATCATCAAAACATAGAGATATTGTTAATATGTTAACAATGTTTTTAGGCATTATTTATGTCAAGAATCTCCCCCTTTTTGTGGATTACAAAACCTTAAACTCATTAGGACTAAATGTTAATTTTTTAGACAAGTATTTAGAGTTTAATATTCTCTTCTCCCCCTTTTTGTAAAATCAAAAAGGTTAAGTCAATTAAGCTTCATAAAAGAAGTTAAACGGGTAGAAAGCTCCCCCTTGATGTGTGCTCCCCTCCTTTGAGAGCACCAGGGAGACGAGCTATGGAATGCTTGGCTACAAGAAAAATATGAAGAATACAAGACATATATATGCAAAGAAAATAAAAAAAGATTCATTCAATCATTTAAGATGATCATATAAATGAATCATCATTACAACATTCAATATGCTAGAAGCATATTGATTACAATAAAAGAAACAACATAGTCCTAACTTTGCCAAAGAGAGTTCTTGGACTTACTTGCAACCCATGGTTGAGTGTTTTATTTGGTTGAGGGGTGCATAAGCATAAAGCTTAGTTGTTTGATGGAGAAGGATATGGAGTGGGGTATGGAGCGGAAGAGGTGGATCTCACGATGTTGTATCGTGTTAAGGGTGGTATTGGATGAGGACGAGTGAGAAGATATTCGATCCAAGAAATATCTTCACGCAAGTAGAGGATTTGTTTTTAAAGGAAGATGCAACAAGGGCAAAAGTGAGTGTGGTTTGTAACTTGATCCAAATTGAGAGAGTGAGGTAGGCAATTTGCATAGGGTGATGATGGAGGTTGCCCTTTGTTGCGTTGTGCAAGATGCATAGCAAGGAGATCACTTAGATCATGGATTTGGTTTATTTCGTCACAGAACTTTTGGTTTTCCGTGGCAATGTGGAGAGAATCATTATGTTGATATGGATGAATTGGGGTTGTGTAGTTGGAAATGAAATTGTTGGAAGTGTAGTTTGATGGTTGATCAAACTTTTATGGATCATTATAAGTGGTTGGAGGTTGAGATGTGTAGTTTGGCATGAAGGTGGATGTTTGGCCAATGTTGTATGGTTTGTAAAGAGGATCAAAGGGATGTCCTTGTGGGTTTGGTGTAAAGTTTGGGAAGTAAGTAGTTGGAGGTGTTGAGTGATTTCCAACTTCATTGGTTATGATGGATTTGTTTCGAGGGTTTTTTCTTCGCCAAACGGGTTTTTCCGTCATCCTTGCTAGCCTTAAGGCTTTTGGTTTTGGTTTGCTTGGAGAGGTCATGATGAGATGAATGGAGAGTTTTGAAGATTGGGATATTTATAGTGTGAGGTTTGTGTGTTTATGGATGGATAAGATTGGTTTGGGAGATTAGGACAAAATATGTTGGTGAAAATTGGGAAGTGTAGGATGAAATGGGCTAAAAAGCTGAAAAGATTCTATAAACCCCACCATCAGATGGCCGGTCCCCATAATTAGGGGGCGGTCCCCTTAATGATTAAGGGGGCCGCCTTACATAATTAAGGGGGCCGCCCATCTGGTGGTTTCTAGATTGCCAGAATTGGGTTTTTGGCAGAAAATTTGCAGAAAGGTTGTGTTTTTAGGTTTGGATTCAAGCAAGTTCAACTCCTTGAGGCAATATAGCATCTAATCTAATCATAATATAGCATGCATTCAAAAACAATTAAGTAATAGAGCAAAAAAGCAATCAATAATAATCTAGAGGAGACAAGCAAAGGTAAGGGCACCAAATCTTCCTAGAGTAACTATCTTAGATCAAAGGCAAAGGCAACTAGTGAGTGAAAAACTAGTGATGGAATAAAACAATGTTGCAAAAATCGTGAATCGGTCCCGAGGCGGTCGGGGGCCGAGTTGCGATTTTTTCCCGATTAATCGGCCGCCTCGGCCGACTCGGCCGATTAATCGGCCGATTACCTTGTAATTTTCTACAAGTTCCAGGGCCGAGGCCGATTAATCGCCGATTAATCGGCCGCCTCAGCCGATTTTTGCAACACTGGAATAAAATGACAACATTGTTTGTGACTTTGTCCTAGTGTGTGCCTATATGCAACAAATGAGGAGTTGTGATTGCTTCGACTCCTAAATGCAAATAAGAAAACTTCCTATGAAACAATCCAAAATCTCCTTGATTCGATTTTTGCTCAATTCATGAATATCAATGGTATATATTAGATTATATATTTTGATAATTCATGTGAGATTTTATGCATGATTCAAGAAAATGTTTTTAGCATTATTCAACAATGCAAGAAAAATGGTTTTCATTTGTTTCCTAGATGTGAGAATAGTTTTAAAAAAAAATTGATTGGGTTTTATAAGAATGTATATGCAATTAAAATGAGGTTTCCCAATCTTTAATCTTGTGTGAAATAGATTCCTAGACTCAGATATGAAGAGGTTGAAGAAAAATAAATTTTATGCAAGTAATAAGTAGTGTAAATGCAATAAAATTTAGTCAACTTGTTCCATCATTCCTAATCCTAAACGCAAGTGGTTGAATAATTCACGCTTAAGGGGTTTAGTGAATATATCAACAATGTTATCTTCCAATGCAACCTTTTCTATAGATATGTTTCCTTTTTGTACATTATCCCTAAGGAAATGGTGGCGTATTTCTATATGTTTAGTCCTAGAGTGTTGAACTGGATTTTTACTTAAATCTATCGCACCTTTGTTATCGCACATAATAGGAACATTTTCTAACCTAATGCCATAGTCTATGAGAGCTTGTTTCATCCATAGTGCTTGTTGACATGCCTTTCCAGTGCTTACATATTCGGCTTCGGTGGTAGAAATAGCAAGAGCGGTTTGCTTCTTTGAAAACCAAGATGTTAGACAACATCCTATAAAAGTGAAAATACCGCTAGTGCTCTTTCTATCTACTTAGTCTCCCGTATGATCCGAATCCGCATAGACAATGGTTTCTATGCCGGATCCCTTAGGATACCATAATCCTAAGTGTATAGTGCCTTTAATGTATCGGAAGATACGTTTAACTGCTTCTAGGTGAGAGGTTTGGGATCCTCTTGAAAGCGGGCACAAAGGCAAGCACTAAACATGATATCGGGTCTACTTGCCGTTAAGTATAGTAAACTACCTATCATTCCTCTATACTTAGTATTATCTACGGACTCACCTTCATCATCCTTTATGAGTTTCACTTCCGTAGACATGGGAGTTTTCATGGGTTTTGAGTCTTCTAGGTCAAATTTCTTAAGCACTTCCTTAATGTACTTAGATTGGTTAAAGAATATTCCATCTACTAATTGTTTTATTTGTAATCCTAGAAGGAAGTTTAGTTCACCCATCATACTCATCTCGAACTCATCATGCATGATTTTGGCAAATTCATCACACATTTCTTGACAAGTCGATCCAAATATAATGTCATCAAAATATATTTGAACAATGATGAGATTTGGGTCTTTCTTTTTAGTGAAAAGAGTGTTATCTACCATTCCCATGGAATAATTATGTTTAATAAGAAAATCTTTTAATCGATCATACCAAGCCTTAGGAGCTTTTTTGAGTCCATATAAAGCTTGGTTTAACTTATAAACATAATCAGGTTTTGCAAAGTCAATGAATCCTGGAGGTTGTGCCACATAAACCTCCTCATTGATAAAACCGTTGAGGAATGCACTTTTCGCATCCATTTGGAATAACGTAAAGTCTAAGGCGCATGCATAGGCAAGTAATATTCTAATAGATTCTAGTCTAGCTACGGGGGCATAAGTTTCGTCATAATCAATTCCTTCTTGTTGATTATAACCTTGGGCAACTAACCTAGCTTTCTTCCTAGTTACTACTCCATTTTCATCTAACTTATTCCCATATACCCACTTAGTTCCTATGATGATCATGTTCATTGGATTTAGGACTAATTCCCAAACATCGTTAGCCTTAAATTGGTTTAATTCTTCTTGCATAGCTATAACCCAACTTTCATCCTTTAATGCTTCATTAATATTCTTAGGTTCTATTGCTGAGAGGAAACAAAAGAAGTTATTTTTATCTTGGGCGTGTGACCTAAGGGTTCTTTGATTAAGACTTTCTATTATGTTATCTAATGGAAGTGATTTAGATTCCTAAATATTTACGATTTCGTTATTTCCTAAGTCTATGTTTTCATTATCATTTCCTATGGGTTTTGTTTTACTAACCTCAATAGCTTCATCTTCGACTAAGTCATCATCTTCTAAAGGTAATGTTTTAGGAGGTGGTGGTGTTTCATCAAATGTTACATTTAATGATTCTTCTACTTTCATAGTGTGTTTGTTAAGTATTATATATGCTTTACTATTTTGTGAGTAGCCTAAAAATATTCCTTCGCATGATTTTGGGTCAAACTTAGTAAGGTAATCCTTAGTGTTTAAAATATAACATTTACTTCCGAATACCCTAAAGTAGCTTAAGTTAGGTTTTCTACCTCTTAGTAACTCATAAGGAGTTTTTCCTAAAATTCTCCTAATTGATACCCCTATTAATAATATATGTTGATGTATCTACAGCGTGACACCAAAATTTTTGTGGGATGGATTGTTCATTTAACATTGTTCTACTCATTTCTTGTAGTGACCTACTCTTTCTTTCTACTACGCCATTTGATTGAGGAGTACGAAGAGCGGAGAAATTGTGAGATATTCCATTTAAATCACAATATTTTCCGAATTGTACTTCGTTATCAAATTCCCTACCATGGTCCGTCCTAATGGCTACTATTGTGCATCCTAATTTATTTTGAATCATTTTACTAAATATTTCAAATTTTTCAAAGGCTTGGGTTTTGTCACTTAAGAACCTAGTCCACGTGTATCGTGAATAGTCATTTACTATTACTAACGTATAATTGTTTCCTCCCTAGCTTCGTACAGCGGATGGACCAAGTAGATCCATATGTAATAATTCTAGGCACCTAGTAGTGGATACTATATTCTTAGCTTTGTGACTAGCATGAGCTTGTTTTCCAATTTTACATGCATTACAAAAGTGTTTGTCATATCTTATGTTAGGCAAGTTTCTAACTAGTTCTTTAGAGGCCAAAGATTGTATTTGTTGCATGTTCTCATGTCCTAATCTCCTATGCCACAAAGTGGAGTTTTCGTCTAGGGTTGCTAGGCATATCCTATCTTCCGGTTTGTTTCCTAGTTTCATAACATATATGCCTCCTTTCCTAATTCCTCTACCTATGACCTTTCCATTCTTAACTATTTTGCTATCCCTATCGGTAAAGGTAACCCTACATTTATTATCGCATATTTGGCCTATACTAAGCAAGTTATATGTTAAATTATCTACATGCTCAACATTTTCAATAGTAAGTGAGTCTTGAGAAATCGTACCTTTGCCAATGATTTTTCCACGCAAGTCACTACCGAAAATAACGTTACCTCCATTGTATGCCTTATACGTAGAGAATAGCTTGCGGTTCCCCGTCATGTGCCTCGAACATCCGCTATCCTTGATCCATTCGTCGGGCTCCAAGTCTATTCCTAAACATATTTCGTCGGTTGCTTTGGCCACAAAACATTTTTCGTCTCTTGGTTTTTCCACTTCTTCTTTGTCACTATCACTCCATGTTCCACTAACAAAGGCGCCTTGATTTTCATAACCCATTGGCTTTAGACATTCACCAATGAGATGATTTGTACTTCCACATCTAAAACACTTTCTTTTCCCGTAGTTATCACTTCTATTTCATTGGAACGACTTTCTTTCGTCTCGTGGTAATCTAGTGAATCTTCCTCGTCTTTTGAAGAATTTATTGAATTCTCTTACGGCCATTGCATATTCTTCGTCTTCACTCTCGTCACTTGAATCATCATCGTCACTAGGTTCCTTTTTGGCTTTTAGAGCAATGGATTTAGTTTGTTCTTTCTTGACTTTGACCATTTTCGAATCTCTTCTTATAATTTCCTCATAGACCTTCAAGTTGCCAATAAGTTCATCAAGTGATAACGTCATCAAATTCTTTGATTCTTCAATTGACGTGACCTTAGCTCGCCATTTTGGATGCAATGCCCTAAGAAATTTCCTAACATAATTTTTACTAGAAAATGTCTCATCAAGTGCTTTTAAAATTGTGATAATAGTGTTAAATTTTGAAAAATCATTATCAATTGATTCCTATTCCGGAATCGTAAACTGTCCATATTGTTGTACAAGGAGATCTATTTTATTGTCTTTGACTTGACTATTACCTTGGTGAGTAATAAGTAGTGATTCCCAAATTTCTTTGGCGGTTTTACACATTCAAATTCTTTAATATTCTTTGCGCGGTAACGCATTATAAATTACCATTTTAGCTTCATTATTTTTAGCTAGTTTCTTTTTCAAATCATTATTTTGTTTTTCAAAAGGTACAATTTCATCCATTTTAGTTTCCGGATTTTGTTGAGTGGGAGGAAAATCACCAAAGGTAATAACATGCCAAAGATCAAGATTTTTAGATTTCACATAAGTTTCGAATCTATTTTTCCAATATAAAAATCCATCACTTTCAAATAGTGGTTGTCTTTGCATAGATTGCCCTTCTAAATATTTTTCAGATTCCATATATCGTTGCAAGTTTTAAAATAAAATATATTTTAAAAATCTCGCTTGACCTGGCTCCTGATACCAATTGTGGAAAACTGGAAGGGGGGTTGAATAGTTTTACGTCTTTTTAATTTGTTATAAAAGGATTTGTTTATGTGTTTTCTTTACTTTCAAAAATTTTAGATTCGATATTATGTGAACTCAAGTCTTGCACAATATAAACAATAATATACATGTATGATATAGCAATGATAATGTAAGTAAAGAAATAAATGAGAGATGGAAAGATTGAACCGCGAGACTAGAGATTTATAGTGGTTCGGCTACAAGAACACCTTCCTTGCCCTACTCCACTCCCCGAGCACCTAACTCGAGAGTTTTCTTCACTATGTCAACAAGCTCCCTTATGGCAGAGAAAACCTTACACACCAATATACACACCATAACTTCATCACAACTTGATCACACCTTATACACAACTTCTTCACACCTATCTATCTTCACACCTATCTACTTCACAACAATCTTCTTCGCAACTATCTACTTCTCAACCATCTACTTCACAACAATCTTCTTCACAACTACCAACTTCATAACTATCTACTTCACAATAATCTACTAAACAATCACTCTATCTACACACCAAGCTAATCTATCTTCTACAAAATATTCACAGCAAATAACACAAAGAAATAGATATAATGGATGATGCTCAAACAACTTGGATGTGGAGGTCACAACAAGTTGTAATACTTCTTCTCTTGGAAGATTGAAGTATTCTTCTCTTGCACCTGAAAGGATGAGACTTGGATCACTTTGAAACAAAGATTTATGTAAATATGATCAAAGGATTATAGGAAATGAAAATGGGGTTTTAGATCAGAAAGTTTTGGGGTGCAAAAGGTTAGAAAAATATGTGGAATGAACCAGTATTTATAGGACAAAAATTACTGTTCTGGCGCGTGCCGGTCCCGTTAATTAGGGGCCGGTCCCCATATTTATTAAGGGGGCCGCCTAGGAATTAAGGGGGGCGCCCCCTCCAGAACGTTGGGATTGTTTGTCCTTTTGTGGGGAAAGTTTTTCTGGATTATATTTGCCATTTTTGGTTAAAAATTTGAATTCATATATTTATAATGATTTAAATATATTCTTTTAATTCCAAAAATGATTTTCGTAAATGATATAAAATGTTTATGACATTTTATAAAAAGTCTAGTGATTTAGAAAAAGTTTCCTTTGATCATAGATTAGAATAAACACTTTGTTTATTCATTCCTTAAGTGATTAGGATGTAAAGAGAGATATTTATCACTAAATACTTGTTTACGTTGTAAAGTTTAGTTCAATGAGTTTATGTTTTGTAATCATCAAAACATAGAAGTATTGTTAATATTTTAACAATGTTTTTAGGAATTATTTATGTCAACAAATAAGAAAAGATATGTTTACTTAGATTTCATTACTCCCTAGATATATTTTACCGGTTGATTAGCTTGTTACAATTGAATGGATGACGGGTTATATTCCTTAATACTAGTCATAGGGCCGTGTACAATATTCCCTAACTCTATAAGCTCCTACTTCACTCCTATGTCGATCCGACTAAAAGCTCCTAACATGGGATCACTAGAATTCACTTATGCATTACATACAACCAAAAATTGTAGTACACCTCCGATCATGTTTCTTAAGACGTTCAAGCAAGTTACCAATTGGAAGTCTGCCAGTTTTCTTAAGCCTAACATCGAATACAATCATCCACAACAATTATAAACAAACCATCAACCAATAATCAACATCTAGGTTTCACTACATCTAAGCAAATACAATAAAAACCTAGCCTAACATGTTAAAAGAAAGACAAGCATAAGATAGAATCACACAACACATAGAGATATCGTATGATTATTGGAAAACTTATCTTCAATTAAGCATGGATGGAACAAGGGTTGAAACCCTTATTTTTACAGAAAATTCGTCTAGGGTTTAAGTTCTCCAAAGTTCTCCTAATGTTCCACCCCCTTTTTACAATGAAAAATTGGAAAAATATATATAGATAATATATCCTGACGGCGTCACGTTGTAGTTTCTGACGCCGTCAACTCGCCACCAAATTAAGGATTGTATTGCCTAGATCCAATCTTGACGCCGTCAAGAAGGAATTAAGCTCTGGGCTGTCACATACATTTTGACCCTGACGGCCCTGGTGACGCCGTCAGGTCAATTACAAAGAAAATGTTCTGGGCCGTCATGTGTATTTTCCACTTTCACCTCTTTTGCCAAGCTTGACGCCGTCGTGTGTGAAGTCTTGACGTCATCAGGTACTGTTCCCAGCAAGGATTTTGAGACTTTGCCCTTTTCTTCACTTTTATTCTCCAAAAACGTCCAAAATGCTTCCTTTTCCAGATTTCTTCTCAAAAGTACTTAGAATGACAAAAGGAACGATTTAGGGCAGTAATTGATCAAATAATCACAAATTCGGACTTAAATGACCCCATAAAAGCGGTACACTTTTCGCCTTATCAAATACCCTTACACTTGAGATTTGCTTGTGCTCAAGCAAATGCGCTTTTATTCTAATCAAAATACAAGTTAGGGGTCATTTAACACTAATATAAAAGTAATTACAACAAATAATCATTCTAGTAAAAACTAAAAATAAGCACGGAGGTCATACACTAGCACCTCACAAATAGTGTTTAGATACTCACATCTCTCGGGTGTAATAAAGTATATATCACAATATGGAAATGGAAAACATCTCTCACTACCTGTCATAACAAATAGATTACCATAGGCATGGGAAAGGATCAAACCTCCCCTACTTGGCGTAAGCACCTTGGATAAACTATCAAAGAGGTCTTTTAAAGGGTTATAACGTTATGTGTAGGGATATGGAAAACACGGTTTTGTTGGATAAAGGCAATATTTACTTGTGGCGAGTTAATCATCTTGGATAATTACATGTACAATATGGCATTGCTAAGCCAAGACTCGACTCGACTTAAACTAATCAAAATCTAACAAACTATGAAACAAACATAAAATGAAACGGGATGGTAGTCCGTATGTTTTTTCTCTTTTTCTTTTTCTTTATTTTATTATTATTATTATTATTATTATTATTATTATTATTATTATTATTATTATTATTATTATTATTATTATTATTATTATTATTAGTATTATTATTATTATTATTATTATTATTATTATTATTATTATTATTATTATTATTATTATTATTATTATTATTATTATTATTATTATTATTATTATTTTGCATACACTCTTGCCCTACCATCCAAAATAATACATCATAGGGAATTTGCATTCCCCTTACACTTGAATTTTTACATACTTTACAATAAACTACTCTAATGACTCGAATCAAGATAATCAAAACCCTTGGAGTACTTTTTAAATATTAACGCGCATACGGGGGTAATAAATTGATGTCTTCCCCATTACTCCATATTACTAGTACTTTACCCAGGAGTCCCAACCGTCCCAAAACAATATGTACAAGATATGACTCGACTTAGCAACCATGTAATCAATTAGATAATTAACTAAGGGTTTAAACATGTAACAATAATGCACTAAAGATGAGTGCATACAAGGAAGGCTAAGGCGATTTGGTTGCACATTTGGGTGGATTGTTAACAAATTCTTCCTTTAAGTAAGATGCTTAAAGTTAGAAACAAAAAGATAGGCTCGGAGGGGTGTACTAGGGGTTTCGTGTACTAAAAATGAGTACAACGCTAAGGTGTGGAAAAATTAATTGACTTCGCTAGTCAAGTAATATGACTTAAATGGTCAAGTAATTATGATACGGGTTTAAACACTAGGGTGATCCTAATGCCTCTTATCAAGTAGTAAATCCTAACCACACGAATGTAGTCTCACTAGTGGTCTTGAGATGCATCACTAACGCAAGTTCTAGAATCTAAATACTACCGGTACACTCATAATCACTAATAATGAATGCTTTTCCTATCAAATCTAAAGGCGAACCTCACATATTTGGGTGGAAACTTTTTCTGAATGGTACGGTTTTGTGCTAGTCATACAACTCCTATCCATGAGACGCTTGCTAAGGCTAAAGTTTCACTCCTAAATGTTGTAAAAAAATTTAAATTTGGCACTAAAATTGCCCTAGCAAGTATTTCTCTTAGTTTTATTACACACCTACTATCAAACAAACAAACTCAAGTGCAATTGTATCCTATAAGGTATCATCATTTACCCTCCCCTTACACTTAGGATGAACATTGTCCCCAATGTTCAATTAAAGGATGTAAAAGTAAAGCAGGTAAAAGAATGAAAACAAATACTCCCCTGATTCATTCGGTGTGGATAGTGTGTCAACGAGGTTAGATCTTCCTCCAAGAAAATGAACTTTGAAAGCTTCCGTCTAGAAATATAAAGCATCTTCTTGTCATATATAACCTGTTAAACATGAGAAAACAATCAAGGCAAACCTCACGTAAAATCGGCGACAATCTATATATACTAAAAAATCCTAGAAAACAAATTAAGATATAATGCTTGTGGAATGAATGTTTGCAGATTTCCTGGAGTTTATAAAACTAAAGAATCAACAAAAACTTTAAGACTCCGGTTTAAACAAAACTCGCAAAATTTTTCAGAATTTTAGTACCTGACGCCGTCAGAATGTTCCTGGAAAAATCTTATGTTAAGTTTCTGGAAAAGTTCTGGAAAAACTTATGCCTTATTTCCTGGAAAATCCTGCAAAACATCATTATGACTCGATACAAGCATTTGACTCTAACAAATACTAATATACATGCTCATTTAATATTGTAGTGAATCATGCTCATTTTCATTCTTATAAACAAATTTTTGATTTCCCTTACACTTAGCTTTTGCAAAATACCTTTATATGTAATTAAGACGAAGTTAAAAACAAAATAAAGCATTTTCACAATTTACTTTGAAACATGATTTACCAACAATAAAAATAAAACACGCATACGGAAACAAATAAAATCAAACAAATAAAAACACACAAAACATGGGTTGTCTCCCAAGAAGCGCTTTTCTTTATTTACGAGTCTTGTAGCTAGACTCAAGGTCACGGGCTATTACGTGACCTCGTCATTGGCACATTCTCCAGGTCATCCTTAATCTTAGTTTTGTATTTCGAACCTAGTTGCAAACATTCCTTATAGAAACCGAATATTCTACTCATGACATAGTCTACTCCTCTACATCTATCCTCATAATTCCTATAGTAGACCGCTTGCTTGTGTTCCTTTTCAAGGTTTGATAGAAGACGGAATTGTTCAATCTTATAAGGCATTTGGTAAGCTATTTCATCGTTCTCATCCTTGAATCTAACTATCCCTAGGGACGGGTCATAATTCATCTTAGAGGCCTCAACAAATGGCTTTTCAAGTACTACTTGACTTAAACAACCATCTATTACTGGACGAATATCTTCTACAATCACAAAGTCGGTAACATAAGTGAAATTTCCTATAAAGACGTGCAATCCCTTCACTCTTCCCACAAAGTTACTCATCCAACTCGTGTTGGGCATCATCCTATATCCAAGTTGCTTCTTCATTACCCAATTGTAATGAGTCCCAGTCATAATATTTATGGGAGATCTAAGATCGATGTAGGCTTTCCACACATGCACATGTCCAATGTTGCATGGTATGTTGATGTTAGAGGGGTCACCCGCTTTGATGAGTGGTGAACCAAGGACGTATGGTGTCTCGGGGTCATCGAATAGATCCTTATGGTATTACCGTTCTTCCTTGGTGGGTAACTTATCAAAGTATTCCTCTACATTTTCTACTTCCTGTAACTTTTCTTCCTTTTTACCCTCAACTTCCTTAATCTGATCCTTAGGTCCAGTTTCTATTCCAACTTCATCCTTGTCACTTTCTTCTATATTCTTATCTATTGGCTTAATGGTCACAACATTGACAAAGTGGGTGTGTTTGGATGATGAGGGGTTCTTAATTTGGATTCCGCTACTCGTGTCCCTAGTGTCCTTCCTATGTATGGTAAGCACTTGGTTGTTGAGGGCTTTCAACAAGTTGTCAATTTTATTGGTCTCGTTTGTTGTTGATTGAATTCAGATTCAAACTTAGCGATACGAGCTTCTTGAGATGGCATAAACTTGGACATCAATCCTTCAAGATTATTGGTACTACCATAGTTATTGCAAGGATTGTTGTAGAAAGTACGGTTAGAGGGTGGACCATTTGGTTGGTAACGACTAGGTGGATTGGAAGAATTATTTTGGGGCATGTTTTGGTTTTATTTCCATCTAAGGTTCGGGTGATTTTTCCAAGAAGGGTTGTATGAATCACAGTAAGGGTTTGGCTCGGGTTTGAAAGTGTACCACTTGTCTCCCGCTTTGTCGGTACGCGAGGATGCGTAATCCGCAAAAGCTTGTCCGGGGAGTTCCACGCAATCACGAGTGTCATGGGGACCACTACATAATTCGCATGAAGAAGTGATTTTGTTCACTTGGCTTGAAGGCTTAGGAGCTTCGTAATATTTCATGAGAAACTTGACTTGGTCCTCAAGTTCCATGATCCTATGGTCGGGAGTGCTAGAATTGTTCGAAGGCAAGGATATTGCCTTGACCATTTTGTTCAAATCACGGAGATCATTCCAACTTTCGTTGTCATAGAGAGCAAGATCTTCTATGAGTTCCCATGATTCTTCTGCACTTAGATCACGTAGCTTGCCACCGGCCGATTGGTCAATGGTTCGCCTTGTGGAGAGATCGATATGGTCATAGAAGATTTGGACTTGGAGCCAAAGATCTATGCCATGATGAGGGACTTTTTGGAGTAAGTGCTTGAAACGAGTCCATGCTTCATTGAGAGTTTCACCTTGACGTTGTTGTAACATCAAGATGTCATTTCTAAGCTTGGTAGTTCTCCCCGATGGGAAAATTTTAGCAAGGAAATGAGAAGTGAAATCATCCCAAGAGGTGATGGATCCCGCGGGTAAACGTTCAAGCCATTGAATAGCTTGGTCACGTAGAGAGAATTGGAATAGACGTAATCGGTTCGTCTCTCTAGTTGCAACATCAAGGTCTATGGAATCTACGATTTTTAGGAAATCCTTGAGATGTTGATTAGGATCTTCGGAACGAAGTCCATGGAATGCACATCCGCTTTGCACCAACCGGATGGTGTCGGATCGCAAGGGAGACACATTGGCTCCTTGAGTGAGCTCAATGGTGTTCCGATAGCCTTGGTGGCTAGGACGGGAATACTCTCCTAAAGTTCGGGGTCTAGGAGGTTGGTTTGGTTGTGGTAGGTTTTGTGGGTGGTTTTGTTGTGGTGGGTTGACGGGTTCAAAGATATTACCACCTTCCATGATGTCGGATGGTAATGGTTACGAACAAAGGAACAAAGAAATGATATAGACTAAAGAAAACCTAAAAATAAAAATAAAAATCTTACTAGAAAGGAATCTAGCAAGTAGACCTAATAAAAAGAAATTATAACCTAGACAATAATTATTCCCCGGGCTGCAGTGCCAGAAACTTGATACACGAGATTGCGCCCTCGCAACAGGTTTTACCTTTCAAGGGATCTTGAGAAGCTTGCAATCCCCGCCAGGCAGTGTACCTGATCGTTGTAGTATAGTATAGTGACAAGTACCGGGGGATTGATCGTTCAACTCATGAATAGTGTTTACTAGGATTAGAAAGCCAAACTAGGTCTAGAGGTGAGGGATGATTCTTTTTGCATTTTTTATATTTTATGAAAGCAAGTAAAATCTCGGGTTTTGAAGGAGTGGGCGGAATTAGTTGCTAGTCAACTAACCCAATTAACTACAGATGCAATCAAAATAAAATAAAAATAAATGAAATAAACTAATGTAATTATGTGGTGGAAACAATAATAAGAAAAGATGTGTTTACTTAGATTTCATTACAACCTAGATATCTTTTACCGGTTGATTAGCTTGTTACAATTGCATGGATGATGGGTTATATTCCTTAATACTAGTCGTAGGGCCGTGTACAATATTCCCTAACTCTATAAGCTCCTACTTCACTCCTATGTCGAGCCAACTAAAAGCTCCTAACATGGGATCACTAGAATTCACTTATGCATTAAATACAACCAAAAATCATAGTACACCTCCGATCATGTTTCTTAAGACGTTCAAGCAAGTTACCAATTGGAAGTCTGCCAGTTTTCTTAAGCCTAACATCGAATACAATCATCCACAACAATTATAAACAAACCATCAACCAATAATCAACATCTAGGTTTCACTGCATATAAGCAAACACAATAAAAACCTAGCCTAACATGTTAAAAGAAAGACAAGCATTAGATAGAATCACACAACACATAGACATATCGTATGATTATTGGAAAATGACTCATCCCAAACCAACCAGTCAACCGGGTGCAGTTGATAGGCCCACCTGGGAGAGAAAAGTCAAGTGTCTTTAATCCGTGGAAGTACAGGGAAATCCCCGGGTCGTTAAGTCCCAACGAGATTGAAATTGTATTCTGAACGTTTTTTGGAATAAGTGGCACTGAGGACAGTAGCCAAAGATGATTGAGAATTTGATTATGCTACTGATTGCTTGGTATTTGGACAATATGGAATGATATAAACAATAACAGATATACAGATATGATTACAAGTACACAACTTGGGAATCAGATAACAGACAGAGAAAAGTGGGATTTAACAAATTGAAAACTACAGGGGGTGCAAGTGAAACTTTTTCAAACTTAAAATAAAAAGAAAATTTAAAATGAAAAATGAAATTATTTATTTGATTATTTTAATATTTAAATACTAATTAATTAATTAAAACTATTAAAAGGTAATTTAAGTCTAATTTAAATCAAACTAAAAATGATAAAGACTACAAATTAATCTAAAAACTTGCAAAAATATTTTCTAAACCTTAAAATGAACTTGAAGAAAGTATAAAAATTAAAAAGAAATATTTTTGTCTTTTTATGAGTTTTCTATCAATTAAATACTAATTATATTAATTATACTAATTAAATAATTTTAAATTACTAATAATACTAAAATGACTTAGAAAATTATGGAAAAATTTATAAAACTAATTAACCATCACAGGAATCCTAAAAAATTATAAAAAGTTGGTTTTATGTATTTTTAAACTAATTTACTAATTATTATTCTAATTATTAATTAATAACCAATTAAACTATTTATATTATGAAAAATAGAAAATGAATAGTAGAAATTCTAGAAAAATTTCTAAAAATGTTTTAACTTATATAAAAGCTAGGAAAATTATAAAAACTAGGTATTACTTAATAAAATCTAATTTTGCTATTTAATTCTTAATTATTAATTAATAATTAATTAAACTAATATTAATTCTAAAAAACACTAAATGACAAAGGAAAAATCTGGAAAATTTTCTAAAATCACTTTAATATAAAATACAATTAATAAAAATATAAAAATGCTAGAGTGCTTATAAATAAGCTAAAAAGAAAATTAAAAAGATAATTTCTATTAAATAGAAGCTATGACTATAATTAAGTTTGGCTTTTTCTAATTTTTCTTTTACAGAACTACTAAAATACTTAAAATATGAAACTTTTGTAAAAACAACTAATTTGGAACTTAAAAATAAGCACTGTGAGTGCTTATTAGCTTTGACAGTTGACTAAGTTTGACCAAACCAAGAAATAAGCTCAAATGAACTTAAGTGGGGTCCACAAGGGTTGATTCTGGTTCACCTAAGTTAGTTGGACATGTTTAAGCTAAATTTGATAAGATAAGCTCACAGGATAAGCTAATAAGCCACAATAAGCAATTGCTTATTGATGGACTTAGACAGAAATGGGACAAAGTTTATGGGAGTATTCAGGTTTGGTCCACTGAGCCTAAGCTCAAAAGCAAGCTCAAAACTTGAAGGTGCTAGGAGGGGGTTTGAAGGAACCAACTTTGGGTCTGTGGGACCCACTGAGTTGCTCAGAATCAGCCACCAAAGTGTTGGTGATGGTGGTACAGTAACTGTGCACAGGGGAGGTCCTTCCCCTGCAAGTGATTTTGATGCAGTGTAACTAACACACAAAAATTCACAAAAATATAATGAACATGGGATTCATTAGTTTAGTTGGTATACTTTCACATGTAAAAAACTCAAGTCTTAGATTTGCCTATTAAATTTCAAGCAATTCTTGCTAAAAATGAGATTTCCTGTCAAAGGCAATGTTGGGAATTATATTTATTGATTTGATGATACAAAACAAGAAGAATGAAATATGAAGGGCTTGAAGTGACAAGAAGGTGTTGATATAAATAATGTTTAAAAATGTTATTAATATCTCTCAATAAACCTATGTTTTGATAATCACAAAACTCAAATCAAATTAAGTCAAGATTAAGACGTAAACAAGTATTTGGTAACAAATATTTACCTCTACATCTAATATCACTTAAGGTATGCATAAACTAAGCATCTTATGCATTACATGATCAAAGAAAACCTTGTCTTAAGACATAACTTTTTATAAAATGATATTAACATTTTATATATATTTGTAAATCATTTTTGGTATTGTTATATTAAACTACAAAGATATGATTTCAAATTTCCAACCAAAAAGGGCAAATTTTATCCAGAAAAACTTTTCCAACGTTCAGGAGGGCGGCCCCCTTAATTTTACTTGCCGGCCCCCTTAATCATTAAGGGGCCCCTAATTAAGGGGACCGGCACGCTCCAGAACAGTATTTTCTGGTCCTATAAATATTAGATCATTTCACATATTTTTCTCACCTTTTTGCACTATAAACTTTCTGATCCAACCTCCATTTCTAGATCTAAAATCCTTTGATCATATAATTCATAAGTCTTTGTTTCCAAGTGATCCAAAGCTTCATCCACTCAAGTGCAAGAAGAAGAACACTCCTCTACATCCATCTAATTGTAGTAGTGTTGTGATTAGCTAGTTTCATATTGTAGTAGTGTTAGATATTTGTAAAAGTGTTGTGTGAATTTGTTGATTGTAGAAACTAGGTGTGTTGTAAAGTAGTTTAGTAGTTGTGACTTAGTTGTGCATAGAAGAAGGTGTGAAGTTGACAAGGTGTGAAGAAGGTGTGAAGTCTTGAAGAAGTTGTGAAGGTGTGAAGCCTTGAAGAAGTTGTGAGATTGGTTCTAGCTACGATTAGAACTAGACATTTAGCTTAGTTTCGTTAACTTGTGTAAGCCAAGGTGTGTAAGGTTTCTCAACCATAAGGAGTTCGTTGACATAGTGAAGAAAACTCTCGAGTGTGGTACTCGGGGAGTGGAGTAGGGTAAGGAAGGTGTCCTTGTAGCCGAACCACTATAAATTCGCGTGTTGTGGTTTGATCTTTCTAACTCTATCTTTTCTTCATTACATTTCAATACTTTCATTATTAGATTAGAATTGCTTATATTGGTTGTCACTTGAATTCACTTGAGATCGAATCGAAAGTTTTTAATAAGCTACAAAATATTTTGGTAATAAATTTAAAAAGGACGTAAAACTATTCAACCCCCCTTCTAGTTTTCCACAATTGGTATCAGAGCCAGGTTTAGCAAGATCTTTAAAATATATTGTATTTTAAAACTTGTAACGATCTATGGAATCTGAAAAATATTTAGAAGGGCAATCTATGCAAAGACCACCACTATTTGAAAGTGATGGATTTTTATATTGGAAAAATCGATTCGAAACTTATGTGAAGTCAAAAGATCTAGATCTTTGGCATGTTATTACTAATGGTGAATTTTTACCTATTCAAAATAACCCCGAAACAAAGAAAGATGAAATCGTACCTTTTGAAAAACAAAATGATGATTTAAAAAGAAAACTTGCTAAAAATAATGAAGCAAAAATGGTTATTTATAATGCGCTACCACATAAAGAGTACAAAAGGATCTTTATGTGTGAAACCGCAAAAGAAATTTGGAACTCTTTACTAATAACTCACCAAGGTAATAGTCAAGTCAAAGATAATAAGATAGATCTACTTGTTCAACAATATGAGCAATTCACGATTCCGGAAGAGGAATCAATTGATAATGCTTTTGCTAGATTTAATACTATCATCACAAGTTTAAAAGCACTTGATGAGAATTTTTCTAGTAAGAATTTTGTTAGGAAGTGTCTTAGGGCTCTTCATCCAAAATGGCGAGCTAAAGTAACGGATATTGAAGAATCAAAGAATTTGTCAACATTGCAACTTGATGAATTAATTGGAAATCTAAAAGTTTACGAAGTTATTATTAAGAAGGATTCCGAAATGGTCAAAGAAAAACGAGAGCAAAGCAAGTCAATCGCCTTGAAAGCTAGAAAGGAATCTAGTATCGAAGATAGCTCATCTTCCGAAAGTGATGACGAAGAATACGCCATGGCCGTAAGAGATTTCAAGAAATTATTCAAAAGGCGAGGAAGATTCGTAAGACAACCGCATGATGAAAAGAAAACATTTCAAAAGAGTAAGGATGACAAGAACAACAAGATTGAAAGGAAATGTTTCAAGTGTGGTGATCCAAATCACCTCATTGGAAAATGTCCAATGATGACAAGAGATCAAAATCAAAGAGCTTTTGTTGGAGGCGCTTGGAGTGATAGTGATGAAGATGAGAAAGAAACGACAAAAGAAGAGAAGTGTCTTATGGCGAATACATCAAATGAGGTACGTTCCGAAACCGAATATTTTAGTGATGAAAGCTTATCATTAGATGAAAATGACCTAGATAATGAATATAATAGGCTATGCAAATTAGGACAACTAGTAATGGCCAAAAACAAATCACTAAAATACATAAACAATCAATTGGAAAATGAAGTACTAGAACTAAAAATTAAAATACATCAACTTGAAAAAGGTAAGGAAACTTTTGAAGAATGTAAATCATGTCAAGAGCTTAAAGGAGAAAACGAAATACTTAGGGAAGAAATTCGCAAACTTGGTAAATTTGAAAATAGTAGTCACTCACTTAGTAAAATAATAAGTATTCAAAGAACATCCGGAGATAAAACCGGTTTAGGATTTAATTCAAATGAAGCTTGTCACACCCCCAAAATACCTGAATGGCAGCGGAATGGAATACCTGGGGGTGACTGTCATAGCACCATAGTTACAGTTACATTGAACGACCTAAAGTGTCGTTTAGAAAATACAGTGTTTGATCATTAAAACATTCAGAGTTTACAAAGCTTAGGTCCCAAAAGAGTTTGCCAATATAGTTAAAATAAGTTCAACAAGATCAAACGTTTCATAAGTGCAGAAAATATAGTGAGACGCGTCGACTCCGCGACTCCATGAAGGTCCAAATGTATGCACATGAGCTACCTTAATAACCTGAGAAATACATTGCGAAAACGGTCAACATAACGTTGGTGAATAATCATAGGTTTATAAGTTAAATCGTATGTACATAAGCCACAAGTAATAAGTTAACCGACAAAAATGTCAAAACGCTACATTGGCTCTTAAGCTCATGACCCCGAAGCTAGACTTTGTAATGCCCCACCAGAGTGTTTACCAGACACTCAATTCGTTAAGACATGAAATGCATTCGTCCCGTTGGAGCAACCCAACGCGAATGGAGGCGTCACCCTCGATAGATCTATCCACTCACTCTCGCTTAGCACTATAATTAACGGTCCATGATATATAAGGGGACTTAACTTGGTAGTAAGGCAACTTAAGCAATGTATGGAATTTGTAATACTTGGGCATGTACAAAAAATAATTGTGCAATGTATTCTCCCCCGTGGGATTTAAAATCAAATAAGTAATTAAAATGGGGCTATGAAGACTCACCTGGAGTGATAGTACAAAGATGGTACAATGATGGTAAAGTAGTCGGGACAATGAGGCGCGAACACTAGCCGCAACCTAAATAAATAATCGTGATCTAATTTAGATCATGTCGTGATGTAATGAATGCACATGCACATGATACCTATACCACTCGTGACTTGGAAATTCTAGTTATTGTCAAATAATATACTTTCCATACTTAGGAAAAATAAGTCTAAGTAGAGTTATAAAAACTTGTCGTAATATATATCGTTTAAAAATGTTAGCGTTATATCTCCTCGTATTGAAAACCTTAAAATAACGTCGTTAAGTCGTATAAATATTCTTTTGGGTCATACGTATTTCATTTGTTAAGAATATAGTCCTTAGTAATATTTCTAGAAAATATACTATTTAGTACGTAAGTTATTATTTTCTAGTACTGACTATATATATATATATATATATATATATATATATATATATATATATATATATATATATATATATATATAGTTTTGACGATGTTAAAACGCGTATAACTTGGTCGTTTTAAGTTCATTTTCCTCGTTCTTTATGTCCACGGATTCGTTTTAGTAAGTACTAATATATTTTTGATAACTCGGCTCCTCTAGGTTACGTTTAACGCTTCTATTTGTCCGTCGAAAATTTCCAAACTGCATGCAGTTTTTCAGGAAATAATTTTCGTCAATTAATTTGCAAAAATCATAACTTCTTCGTTATAAGCTCGTTTTAATCTGTTCTTTCGCCTAAAGTTTCGTTTTTGAAAGTATTTTCTAAATCTTTGGTCAAAACTTAACCACCATCTACTGATTTTCCCACGAATTGAAAATAGGGACAGTAGGTATTCTTATTGTTTCAAAAATCATTTCTAGGGTTCTAATCTAGTTCCATCTTCAATCAAACCACTTTCAATCACCACAAAACTAGTCTAATCCTACCATACACCTTCTTAGGGTGTCATGGGTTCTTAAACATCATAACCAAGTGGATCTAACAAAGATCTAACAATAATCACTTTCTAAGGTTCAAAAGTTAAAAGTTTATAAAATAAAGTGGTATAAGCTATTATATGCATGAGTTCTTGTAAGAAAAGTATATAATCATAGTAATAACTTGTAAAAATTATAAAAATGAGTTTGTTAACTTACTTGAAGGTTTAGGGAGTTTAGATGATGAAAAACCTACTAATCCTTGAGTTTCTATCTCAAAACTCCAACAAGGATCACTAAGTGAACAAGTTTATATCTTGATCTTGGAAAAATTGTTGTTCTTGCTTCTTGGATCACCCTTGGCCGATTATACAAATGAGAAAATGAGAGAAAAATGTTTACTTGCACTTTGGATGATTATTTGTGAAAAATGGGATGAATTGGTTTATTATATAGTTAGAGACAATAGTTAGGTTAGCATTAAATTTGGTTGGTGAGATTTAAGCATGTGAAGACTAGGAGGGGGGGGGGGGGGGGGGGGGCGGTTATGAAAGGAGGGAAATGGGGAGTTATGTTGGGTAATTATTTAGGGAGTTAGTGGTAAGATTGTGTAGTATTTGGTTAGTTTTAGGTGTAATCGGGTACCGGGTTTGCTAGAAATAAATTTTATTGAAGTTATTCGGGACATAATAAAGTCGTAAAATTTGTAAAAATATGTCGGGTACAAGTACGGAGAGTTTGGGTGATTATTGTTTAGTTTCTACGAAAACCGTCGTAATTAAATTAGACGTACGATGTTAATTAATTAAATTTCCAAAATACCGGTTAATTGAATTTCATAATACTTATGACGTTGTAATAAGTCTAAAAATATATCGAGATTAATGTAGGGAGTGTCGGATATGATATTCTCATTTATAGGTCGCGTATTAGTGTTTATTTAAAATGAACATACGTAAATTGTTAATTATACCAAAAGTATTAATTTAGTTATCCTACGAGTGGAATAGTATGCAAGTGCCATAATGAGGATATGCAGACTATTTCTAGTCTATATGAAGTGTCCCAATGATAATGCATGAATTCGCTCCTGAACCAATACGGTTACGCGAATTTTTGAATACCCGTAAACTATGTTTACGATGAAATGAGTAATGCACGTGAATAGTGATATTTCTTCCGGAAATGAATAGTGTCAAGTGAATAGTAAAAATTTCTGAACGCTTCTCAGAATATCAAATTGACCTCGAAAACGATGAATAGTAAAACGATGAATAGTGATCGATGAATAGTAATTGATGAATAGTAGATTGTCGAGGTTTAGAAAATGACCGGAAATTACGAGTTGTGACAGTCTTCCCCTCTAACAGGAACTTCATCCCGAAGTTCAGTTTGTGTTGGTCTCTGAAGTGGTATTGGTGAGAAGATGATAATACTCGAGAATTCCAGCGAACTTCCACGATAGGAATTCGATTCAGCTTCAACCGTTCGACCTAACAGTCCATGATTTCTATTGGTTCTCTTACCAAGTTTACGTTTGTCTCAGGGTTGGATTCCCTTCCAAATGGGATTATGAGTGACTAATCTGAAAGTCATTTCCTGGGATTTGAATAGGTGAAACATAGTGGTGTAATCCGGTTGTTCTCTATCAAGGCTCAAGTCTGATGGCCACTAGGCCTACACTGTCTGAAATATTACGTGGTCTGGTGTATATCAGGTTTAACTTTCCAAATTTTTCCGATTAATATCATGCCTTTCCTAGGCAGAACTTTCAACATGATCTGGCTACCAATTTTAAGTTTTAATGGTTTACAACTTATAGAATTTGTAATTGATTCTTGACTTGTAGGAAATTTCTGGTTATTTCATGAATGCCTACTGGAATAGTGAGTTTGGCCTTTTCCGAGTTCGGTTCGTCAATAGATGATCAGTGCTTCTTCTGGTTTATAATGTAATATGGGTAATATATGTTGCTGAACTATGTCAGAACTCCAATCTTATATGTCAGTTGGTCGATTCTAAAATGAATCTTAAATGGTCCAATATACTAAAGGTTAAATCCCTCGTGTTACTAAAATCGTATCATGCCTTTCCAAGGCAAAGCTTTCAATTTAGTTTGTTCTTTCACGTGAATCTAGTTAGTTTGCTGTTCAAGGATACCCAATCCATATGATGTGCGTCATGTACCAACCTAACTTCTACCAGTTTCTCGTTGCTTGTAACTGGTTCTTGACTTGTGAAATTTCCTTTGTTGTTCCATAGTTTAGTTCTAGACCAGTGAATTTAACTTTCCGATTTCGGTCTGTAAACGGGTAATTGGTACTTCGACCATAAAGTGCCTCAAATGGTGTAGTCTCTATGCTCGCGCGATAACTATGGTTGTAAAAGAATCCGATTTATGGTAAATGGTTAGTCCAACCATTTCTAGAGTCAATCGCTCACTCTTTGAGCACAACTTTCCTATGTCTGAATCGTTCTCTCGTCTTGACCATTGGTCTGAGGATAATAGGCGGTGTTTACATCTAAATGGGGTTCCGAAGGAAATCTTAAAATGATTGATAGAAGTCTAAGGTGATCCGATTACCTTTATCAGGAACAATTGAAATAGGTACAATAAATCTTGTGACTAATTCCTCAACGTTACGTGTTTCGAACTCAGCGTCATTTAAAGGGGATAGACTATGGGTAACAAACTTTGATTTCTTGTGTTTTGGTCTAATGGATTGCTAAGACATGTGTCATTCTTTGCCTACTGTGCTTGGTTTCCATTACTGACGTTTGTAATCGTTCTCTGGTGTTCCTCCTAATTTCCTTCATCACATATTCCAATATTCCTTATTATCAAGTCATAAAGCCCTAAATGCATAAGCGATATAGTATGGTGATTTGTTTTCAAAATTTATCTCGCGATTTTCGAGTTTTTGGTCGAAATCTTTTTCTGAATAAACAAATTTAGAAAATGGAACAAATGGTATACTCAATATTAGCTTTATTGATGATTCAAAATTCAATAGTTATGAAATGTGACGCGGTTTTCAAACATGTTGTGAATAGAACTGTTTACCAAAGTTTGATGTTTAAACATTTCTCATTGTATAATGGTTCAAGTAAATACTGGCTAAAAAGGGTCGTATTTATTCAAAATAGGCAATTCAAAATTATTTTCTACGAGATATGTGATTTGTATGGACACAATTTTTGAAATCAACTTCATTTAAAAGTAAAAATACTATCAAGGATAAAATAGTAGGATAGGAAATATTCGCATAAATGCATAGGTGTCTAACATTCGGTTCCTGATATTAGAAAATGCCTATTGGCGATTATCCGACAAAACTACAAGTCTAGGTATTCAACCAACTTAAGTCCTGGGATGGTTTATCGTTGAAATTGTCATCATGTTGGCAATATGAGGGTTTTAATTGATACTTTGTCGATGAATTTCCGTATTGTCTTCACGTGTAGCTGGGGAGATATTCTTGAGTTTGATGCCTCTCTTGATGTATAGGTGAGGTTATCTAGCATTTCTTGAGAACACAATGCCTTAAGGGAGTCTATATCATCATCCTTAATTCAAATTATTTATCCTTGGAGAAACTTATTACAGGGAAGTTTGCGTATGGATGAGACTATGTTAATTCAAAACACTCTACAGTATCGGTTAGAAGGCTTGGTTTATTTCTATAGTGTTGCTTAGCGTACCTTCACAATGTGTTCGATCCTGTAGCTCAGTCTAGCTAGTACCTTTGAATAATAAAATTGGACAACTAGGTCAGAGATGGTGAGTCGGATGGTCTCGTGGTATCTTAGGATTGTTGTTGGGTTATGAATTTTCTTAGTCTAGGTTTAATAGTTCCGTAATCCTTTTAGTGTTTTTCTTGTATCGAGGAATCCTCCTAGTACTTGATATAGGAAGTCTCTCCTAAAGATGTCAATGGAAAGTCCAACTTAATGACTAAGTAGGTGACAGGTGGGGTAAGTATCCAGGGAGAGTTTGTCAGAAAAGATACTTATAAAAGAGTTTACTTGTTTAGAATGCTTTTAAATGAAGATTGTTATCAGCAATACTTCATAAAGTAACTATTTCCTTCATGGCATAATCCTTCCTGAATTATACATAGGTGATCAGGCTATGTATAGTTGAGGACTAATGATGCGATGCTTGATTTAGTCAAAATAATATTATTTTTCTCAAAAGCTTTAGATGGTGTTCAACGCATTGTTATTAAAAATGGTATACTAAATATTTCCTTTCAAAGTAATATAAAAATTGTTTCGCGTAATAATAGTAAATATTTGGAGTAATATCGGAAAAATCAGTTTATAGTACGGTAACAAAACGGCTTATTTTAGAAATTTAGTAAAAACAATTTCCCCATAAGGTAGTAAAATAGTTTGAAATAAAATCTCGTGGAATGGTTTATTGGATACATGGGTAAATACTATGGAATGGTAATAATCTACTAATCCGTCAAATACGAAATCGGCCTATTCCCTAAATAAGACAATGGTATAATGTTACGAAACGATTAAAAATTGCACAATTGCAATAGAAAATGGAATAAACGAAGGTTACGATTATCACAGAGATAACTAAAGATAGTCATTACATTAGATAGGAAAGTGCTTAATATAACTAGGTTACACCGACGTACTTATGGAAAGTACCAAAAGAAAGTACAACCCTAGAGGGCTCGAACTATGGTTTTAAAACATGAACTGCCTCCTCCAGTTCCAGTCTCTCAACACCGGGCATTCACTCTTGGAGTGTCCCACTACTCCACATTCATGGCAGATTACCGTGAGTTTTTGATGCATTGCGAGGGTGGGAGCCTTGCAATACTTGGCTTTGTGTCCGATCTTCTTACAGTTGCCACATGGTTCCGGGCAACGTCCTGGGTTATGATGATGTTGGCACTCTTCACACTTAGGTAAAATACCAAGGTAATCATTCTTTTCCTTTAGACCTGTAGCATTAGGTTTAGCAACTCCTTGTCTCTTGTGTGGTCCTTGTGTGGCATTCTCACCTCGGTTGTCGTTCCACTTCCTTTTATTGTCACTTTTTCTTCCTAAGATCTTGGGGTGAGCTATGCATTCCTTTGCTTCGATCGCCATCCTGATAGCTTTAGGCATGGTATCGGGTTCCAATGAGTTGACCAACATACGAATTTTAGGAGAAAGTCCTCCGACGTACCTTTCAAGTTTCTTGTTTTCTGGTTCATCCATTGCAGAGCCTAGTCGAGCGAAATCATAAAAAGAAGCAGTATACTTAACAACATCATCTCCTACCATGGTAAGGTTTAGTGTTTCTTGTTCAATTGCTTGTAATTCGCTTTTCACACAGAACTTCAAACTCATCATCCTTTTTAGTTTCTCCCAAGAGTGTGAGTAAGCAACATCAACTCCTACTACCTGGACACGCTTAGTCCACCATTTCTGGGCATGCTTCTGAAAAGTGCAAGTGGCGAACTTAACTTTGTCTTCCTTACGGCAGTCACCACTTTGAAAGATTGTTTCTAATTCTTCGAACCATTTGAGAAATTCCTTTGTGTCTATATTTCCGCTAAAGGAGGAGGGATTACAACCCATAAATTCCACGTGAGTAAGTTCCTTGGTGAGGGCGGTAGTTACGTTCCTGACAATGGGTTGTCCAACAGCAGTTTGTGTCATGCTTGGAGTTTTTTGTTTAAATCTATTTCCATCAAATCATAAGAGTCCATGAGAATCTATAGGTGATAACAATCATCATATTCATAACACATGAATATAATACATGAAAGTTTCGGTCAATATGGACCAATATCATAGATAGCACAACCATTCCCCTATAGTAGAGTCAATACTTGGTGATTCCGTTTGTACAACAATCAAAATACTACCAGTTTCTTTGACTATGCCACACTTCTCGTGGTTAGGATAATAGTAAAAGCTAGCAAAGATATAAATCTAGTTTAAAGATTTCCTGTAGTCCCTCTAAGTGAAATCAGGTTTATGGCATCATAAGGTCGAGATAGTCCTGAAGTGGTATCTGTAGTTGTGCATCCTGAGGAATCTGCGGATGTTCCTGTTGAGTCCGTAATTCTTGGTATTATCCACCAGGCGTTATTTAATTCATGGCAAGTGAAAATGGAAAAGGGAACTGATAATGGTGGTATTCTAAAGGATGAGAATAACATTGATGACGATGAAATCCCAGTGATGAGTTAGGAGATAATGGTGATAATAATGAATGGAATACTACCCTCTTTCGCGCTATCTCGCGACATCTAAGAGGTAAAGCTGAAGTACGCACTATGGGACGACCAATAGTGTAATAAGTAACCAACGGTGGTGGTAGTACCTAAGTAGTAAGCGTCCTACTAGTGAAGGAAAGAAAACATGCTATCTCCCTTGTAATAAGCATCCTAATAAGTCCATTAAAATTAAGTCTGAATACTCTACCAAATGGCATTCTATGTATAGGCTGAATGAGAACCTTGCTCTTATGACAATTCAATAGTGCTAATGGTGGTGTAAGTACAGCTGGTGGTATAATGGTAGTGGAAGATGACAAGGCATCTTCAATGTCGGAATCCGATGAAAGGATAACGGCGTGGGTATCTGAAGACATGTCACTTGTAAACCAGGTCAATATAATCATATATATATATGAGTATGGGTATGAATAACTCGTACAGTGTGTGCGTAAAACAACATGTATAGTGAATATGCACCTATGATGAAATGATGAGATGCTATGATGATGTGGTTATAGTCTAGGGTCCAAGATACATCCTAGTTCGCTATAACCTTAGCTCTGATGCCAATCTGTCACACCCCCAAAATACCTGAATGGCAGCGGAATGGAATACCTGGGGGTGACTGTCATAGCACCATAGTTACAGTTACATTGAACGACCTAAAGTGTCGTTTAGAAAATACAGCGTTTGCTCATTAAAACATTCAGAGTTTACAAAGCTTAGGTCCCAAAAGAGTTTGCCAATATAGTTAAAATAAGTTCAACAAGATCAAACGTTTCATAAGTGCAGAAAATATAGTGAGACGCGTCGACTCCGCGACTCCATGAAGGTCCAAATGTATGCACATGAGCTACCTTAATAACCTGAGAAATACATTGCGAAAACGGTCAACATAACGTTGGTGAATAATCATAGGTTTATAAGTTAAATCGTATGTACATAAGCCACCAGAGTGTTTACCAGACACTCAATTCGTTAAGACATGAAATGCATTCGTCCCGTTGGAGCAACCCAGCACGAATGGAGGCGTCACCCTCGATAGATCTATCCACTCACTCTCGCTTAGCACTATAATTAACGGTCCATGATATATAAGGGGACTTAACTTGGTAGTAAGGCAACTTAAGCAATGTATGGAATTTGTAATACTTGGGCATGTACAAAAAATAATTGTGCAATGTATTCTCCCCCGCGGGATTTAAAATCAAATAAGTAATTAAAACGGGGCTATGAAGACTCACCTGGAGTGATAGTACAAAGATGGTACAATGATGGTAAAGTAGTCGGGACAATGAGGCGCGAACACTATCCGCAACCTAAATAAATAATCGTGATCTAATTTAGATCATGCCGTGATGTAATGAATGCACATGCACATGATACCTATACCACTCGTGACTTGGAAATTCTAGTTATTGTCAAATAAAATACTTTCCATACTTAGGAAAAATAAGTCCAAGTAGAGTTATAAAAACTTGTCGTAATATATATCGTATAAAAATGTTAGCGTTATATCTCCTCGTATTGAAAACCTTAAAATAACGTCGTTAAGTCGTATAAATATTCTTTTGGGTCATACGTATTTCATTTGTTAAGAATATAGTCCTTAGTAATATTTCTAGAAAATATACTATTTAGTACGTAAGTTATTATTTTCTAGTAGTGACTATATATATATATAGTTTTGACGATGTTAAAACGCGTATAACTTGGTCGTTTTAAGTTCATTTTCCTCGTTCTTTATGTCCACGGATTCGTTTTAGTAAGTACTAATATATTTTTGATAACTCGGCTCCTCTAGGTTACGTTTAACGCTTCTATTTGTCCGTCGAAAATTTCCAAACAGCATGCAGTTTTTCAGGAAATAGTTTTCGTCAATTAATTTGCAAAAATCATAACTTCTTCATTATAAGCTCGTTTTAATCCGTTCTTTCGCATAAAGTTTCGTTTTTGAAATTATTTTCTAAATCTTTGGTCAAAACTTAACCACCATCTACTGATTTTCCCACGAATTGAAAATAGGGACAGTAGGTATTCTTATTGTTTCAAAAATCATTTCTAGGGTTCTAATCTAGTTCCATCTTCAATCAAACCACTTTCAATCACCACAAAACTAGTCTAATCCTACCATACACCTTCTTAGGGTGTCATGGGTTCCTAAACATCATAACCAAGTGGATCTAACAAAGATCTAACAATAATCACTTTCTAAGCTTCAAAAGTTAAAAGTTTATAAAATAAAGTGGTATAAGCTATTATATGCATGAGTTCTTGTAAGAAAAGTATATAATCATAGTAATAACTTGTAAAAATTATAAAAATGAGTTTGTTAACTTACTTGAAGGTTTAGGGAGTTTAGATGATGAAAAACCTACTAATCCTTGAGTTTCTATCTCAAAACTCCAACAAGGATCACTAAGTGAACAAGTTTATATCTTGATCTTGGAAAAATTGTTGTTCTTGCTTCTTGGATCACCCTTGGCCGATTATACAAAAGAGAAAATGAGAGAAAAATGTTTACTTGCACTTTGGATGATTATTTGTGAAAAATGGGATGAATTGGTTTATTATATAGTTAGAGACAATAGTTAGGTTAGCATTAAATTTGGTTAGTGAGATTTAAGCATGTGAAGACTAGGAGGGGGGGGGGGGGCGGTTATGAAAGGAGGGAAATGGGGAGTTATGTTGGGTAATTATTTAGGGAGTTAGTGGTAAGATTGTGTAGTATTTTGGTTAGTTTTAGGTGTAATCGGGTACCGGGTTTGCTAGAAATAAATTTTATTGAAGTTATTCGGGACATAATAAAGTCGTAAAATTTGTAAAAATATGTCGGGTACAAGTACGGAGAGTTTGGGTGATTATTGTTTAGTTTCTACGAAAACCGTCGTAATTAAATTAGACGTACGATGTTAATTAATTAAATTTCCAAAATACCGGTTAATTGAATTTCATAATACTTATGACGTTGTAATAAGTCTAAAAATATATCGAGATTAATGTAGGGAGTGTCGGATATGATATTCTCATTTATAGGTTGCGTATTAGTGTTTATTTAAAATGAACATACGTAAATTGTTAATTATACCAAAAGTATTAATTTAGTTATCCTACGAGTGGAATAGTATGCAAGTGCCATAATGAGGATATGCAGACTATTTCTAGTCTATATGAAGTGTCCCAATGATAATGCATGAATTCGCTCCTGAACCAATACGGTTACGCGAATTTTTGAATACCCGTAAACTATGTTTACGATGAAATGAGTAATGCACGTGAATAGTGATATTTCTTCCGGAAATGAATAGTGTCAAGTGAATAGTAAAAATTTCTGAACGCTTCTCAGAATATCAAATTGACCTCGAAAACGATGAATAGTAAACGATGAATAGTGATCGATGAATAGTAATTGATGAATAGTAGATTGTCGAGGTTTAGAAAATGACCGGAAATTACGAGTTGTGACAAAGCTCCAACAAGTGAGATTAAAAATGTCAAATTCGAAAATGAACCTAATGAACAAAAACCTCTAAAATCTAATCCTAAATATATACTTATTAATGATAGAAAAATACCTCTTGCCAACAATGAAGAAGTAAAAGATTTTTATAAACCGTCTTTAAAAAACGAGGTAGGATCTTCTAAATCTAAGACAAGATCTAAAACACCACCACCTAGAAAACCAAATAATCCTAATCCTAGGTCTAAAACACCTCAACCAAGAAGAAACCAAAATAGGCAAAACTATAATAACAATAGTAATCAAATGTGGAACTACCAACAAAGCTACAATCCTTGGGGTATACTACCACCTTTCATGCATCCTAGTCAAATGTTAAACATGTTTGGACCAAACAACTTTGGACCATAGAGACAATGGGGATCGAATAGCTAGATGAACATTCCTTGAGGCAATCTTGAAGTTTCTCTCAACATAGACTTTTTCAAAGTCTATATGTCATCTTGATGATTTTGAAGATTTTTTGAAGACCACCGGGTACGCCATTCTTTCACAACTCATTGCCATGCTTAGATAAATATGCTTTATTTGATTTCGTTGTTTGCATAGATATAGCTTGCTATTTCTGTCACACCCCCAGAATCGGGTCCAGCGGAAGCATACATGTAGCTGGGGTGTAACTCAATTGGTATTACAACACAAGTACAAAAATGTTTTCACTTGAATCATTTAGAATAAAACCGTTTAACCAAAAGTATTAAATTTACATCGTTGAAAGTAGTGTGAAAGTAGACCCTAAAATAGTTTAAAACGGTCCCCATCTGAATAATCAGAGTCTTCTATGACCATGCCATGCCCTGCCAAAACCTCCAGTAGCGTGCCATTAATTAAAACCTGAAAATACATGCTAAAGTGTCAACACGAGGTTGGTGAGTTCATAGAGTCTTGTGAAAAAGAATGTAATGCATATGTATGAAGGTTTCCTAGCAAAGGCATCGTAAATCCACTCAGTTACAAGTCCCGCCATAAGAGCCTTGTAACCTGTGTGTCTACGACCCACTGCCAAATGTAATATGTTTACGTGAACAAAGGTAATACTTGCATCTAGATTCAAAGATAAATGTAGCAATACTGCTATATAAAGGTAAGAGTGATAATGTAGCCATGGCGATGTCGCCATAAAAATGAATCTGACCATAAGCAAAACGCATAAAATGAATATTGATTGCACTAAGTTCAAGGCACCAAAAAGGTTTTTCAGCTAAATGTAGGAGATTACACTCCCAAGTAATGTAGGTAAATCCATACCCAATGCAGGTAAATCCATACCCGTTGAAATTGTAGGTAATCAAACATACCCAATGCAGGTAAATCTATACCCGTTGAAATTGTAGGTAATCAAACATACCCAATGCAGGTAAATCTATACCCGTTGAAATTGTAGGTAATCAAACATACCCAATGCAGGTAAATCTATACCCGTTGAAATTGTAGGTAATCAAACATACCCAATGCAGGTAAATCTATACCCGTTGAAATTGTAGGTAATCAAACATACCCAATGCAGGTAAATCTATACCCGTTGAAATTGTAGCTACAGGTCCTTAACTTAGGCAATCTTAGGCAATCGGTAAATAGTTTAAATTTATGCACTCATGTCTATGAGTAAATAGCAAGTAGTTAGCAAGTGAATAATATTGTACTCGGATAATCAACAAGTATTTAGATAAAGCTGAAAATATTTAAGAAATCAACCATGTAAGCGAGTAATGCGTTTCAGTAAAACGAGCATGTATTCTCCCCCATAGAGTTTGCAAAACGATTAAAAGAGTAGGGGCTATGACTCACCTGATATGATGGTACCATGAACATGTAATGAGCTGAAAAACAAGGCACGCACACTAGCCGCAACCTAATATGAATGATGAACGATCTACTTTAGATCATGAAATGATGTTATGAATGTCCATGCACATGTTTCCAATACCACTCGATAATTTGGAAAATAACGTATATCGTCGAAAAAATACGTTTTTGACGTCTCGTTAAGTTAATAACCACTTTCCATGTACATATGTTGAAACGGTAATCCACAATCCTCGTTTGATGTTCTATCGGCAAATATAGTGTTTTCGACGAAAAATGACACTTTTCATAACTTGGAAATATGACCAAAATGGTCTCGCAAAACTAGTCGCGAATTAGTGAATATTGAGTGTTAGGAAAGAAACTCAGTAGTTTTAGGAAGCTTGTCACCATATCTAAAAAGTAATAGAACTGAAGTTTGTCCATACGGGTCTCGATCATAAAGATAAATAGCCATGAAGTGAGGTATTTGGGCTGTTTCGGCAGATTCTGGGCAGTTTTCGGGAAAGTTTGGTAGGCCATAAGTTATTCGTTATAAATCATTTCGACAAACAGTTGGATGTTTTGAAAACTAGGCTGGGTGAACTAACATTTTGTCAATGATGTAAATTTTCCAGAACTGATTGTATCACTAAGATAAATGGCTCTCAACATGGTGTATCACAAAAACTGTTTTTCAATACTTAGTAATATTTTGCTAAAAAGCTGATGGAAATAAATAGAGTTTCGTCGATTTTGAAACGTGTATATCTTGGTCGTTATAAGCTTGTTTTCTACGTTCTTTATATCCCCGGAATCGTATTAACCTATACTAATATATTTTTGAAAGCTCGGATCCTCTAGGTTACGTCTAATGCCTCTTTTTGTCCATTGAAAATCGTGGGACAGCAAGCTTAATTTTCAGAAAATAGTTTTCGTCGTTAAACTTGTAAAAATCATAACTCCTTCGTTATAAACTCGTTTTAATCCGTTCTTTCGACCAAAGCTTCGTTTTTGAAAGTATTTTCTAAATCTTTAGCCCAAAATTACCCGGAAACCCCTGAGTTTTCTGTATTTTGCAAAATGGGACAGCATGTATATATACTTGTTAGAAATCCATTTCTAAGGTTCAAAACTAGTTCCAACCTCAATCAAAACTCTTGCAAACTTCACAAAACTATACTAATCCTGCCATACACCTTCTTAGGGTGCCATGGGTTCCTAATCACTAGTAATCAAGTTAATTTTACAAAGGAACACCTAAATCACAATTTAGGGTTTGTATGTTTCAAAAGTCTACAAAAATAAAGTGGTATAACTAGTTTGTGCATGAAATTAAGCATGAATACTATAAGATACATGTGTTAATTGAAAGAAAACATGAAAATAAATTTAAATACTCACTTTGAAATTATAGGTGATTAAAGGATGAGAAATCTTGTGTTTCTTGTGTTTTTGTTGTAAGATTCTTGATTAGGAAGATAAAATGAACAACTTTGATGCTTTAGCTTTTGAAAAATCATGGATGGATCATGGTGATGGTGTTGGGTCGTGGGTTTCATGATGGGGAAGATGAGAAATGAGTTTTTGATTCCAAGAAAATATATGTGTTATGTTTTCAAGGTTTTTAGATATTTAGTTACTAGGATGGCATTTTTGTAATTAAAGGGACAAGTTCAAGTATCCTTGGATAAGGGGGGGGGGGGGGGGGGGCTGCACATGGTGAGTTTTGGGATGAGTATGTAAGAAGCTTGGTGTTATCTGGGTCACGGAGTCGGTTTTGGTTCCGTTAATCGAAAACCGTAAAGTTTTAAATCGCGAAACGTAAATCCGGGCATCGTAAAAATACGAAACTTGAAAGAATGACTAAACTTGTCAAAATACTCCATAAGAAAATATAAAATGAATGGTAAGCCCCATCGGGTTGCATAAACGTTGTTAAAACTGGAAACGCGGGTCAAAAACGCGTAATTCGCGTAAAACGCTGAACTGAAAAACGTAAAATTCCAAAACTTTTAGAATTGTCGTAAAATGAAAGAAAATCATATTTTTATTGTTTATAGTGTTTTATGGACATATCGGGATGCCGGAAGGACGTTTAAACCTGAATGTAAATCTCGGACACGGCTTCGTGATTTTAGCAGAAATGATCCGACGAGCGTCAAACTCTCGGATTATCGTTAAAATAGTTTAACTTACGAGAATATGAAATAAAAATTTTTGGACATGAATAGTGTTTTGTGAATAGTAAAAGTGAATAGTAACTTTCCGAGATAAAAAAAATTGGAATTTCGACGTTTGAAACAGGACATGAAATTACGAGTTGTGACATTCTTCCCCTCTAAAAGGAACTTCGTCCCGAAGTTCAGTTTATGTTGGTCTCTGAAGTGGTATTGGTGAAAAGTGATGATATTCGAGAATTCCAGCGAACTCTCACGATAGGAATTCGACTTTGCTTCAACTGTTCGACCTTACATTCCATGATTTCTATTGGTTCTCCTACAAGGTTTATATTTGACTTTGGGTTGGATTCCTTTCCAAATGGGATTATGAGTGACTAATCTGAAAAGATGATAGTACATGGTTGTGTAATCCTATTGTTCTCTAACAAGGCTCAAGTCTGACGGCCACTAGGCCTACTCTGTCTAAAATATTACATGGTCCAGTGTATATCGGGTTTAACTTCCCAAGTTTTCTGAATGGTATCATGCCTTTCCTAGGCAGAACTTTCAACATAACTCTACCACAAACTTGAAATCCTAAGGGTTTACACCTTATCGAACTTGTAACTGATTCTTGATTTTGTAGGAAGTTCCTGGTTATTTCATGAATACTTACTGGACTAATGAGCTGGGCTTTTCTAAATTTCAAGCCGTCATTGGAGGTTGGCACTTCGACCTTAGAGTGCATCAAATGCTATAGTCTCCATTACTACGATTTTCTCCAAGTTATATGTCATCAAATCACAAACTCCTAAAGGTATGAGTGATGTAATATAGTGATTGATTTACCAAAGATCGATGTTTAAAATTTCTTAGCATCCAGTAGTTTGTAAAAGATTAACCAAAAGGAATTGGATTATCAAAATAAGTGCCTCAGAAAAGTATTTCTTACAAGATATATGTTTTGCATAACTGTAGTTTGGAGAAAAAAAAAATCCATGTAAAAGTGAAAGTATGAAGAGGATAAAATAGCCACGTAGGTATGTCTGCACAAATGTATAAATGTCTAATATGTTTGGATAAAGTCTATTGGTGAGGACATGTTCAATCTATAGTCTCGGTTAAGAGGTTGGATTTATCTCTATGGTGTGGCTTAGTGAGCACTCGTATCAAACTAATCCGGTAATTCAGTCAAGCCAATACTTTCTAGATAGTGGAATTGTGGCAATCAGGCCAGTGATAGTGGTTCGAATTGTTTTGTGATACCTTGATATTTCTGTTGAGTCTTGGATGGTCTTACTATACCGAGAGATTCTCCTTATAGATGGTATGGAAAGTCTTTCCTAGGGAGGTCATTGATAATATCCACTTATCAATATTGGGAGTAGTGTGCGATGAGTGGCATATGAATCCATAAAGTGTCAGCTAATTCTATATATATATGGGGATGGGGAAAGGAAATAATAATGATGGTGAGAAGGGAAGAGACTGTGACAACTGCGACAAAATGATATTGTAATAAAAGAAAATACTGTGATGTAAGTGTATCATGCATAGATGTGAATGTTCATGAGATGAAATGATCAATTGACGTGCTTCTAAGCGGCGGTTCACGAGGTGATGAAAATACAACGTTCTGACAACAAGGGTATGCACATACGTAAATGAAACCTTTGGAAAATGAGTATAGGATTCAATCCAGACAAAATTTTATTATAACCATTCTCAGTGTTGCAAAATTCATTTCTGAGTCAGACATAGGTGGTCAGCCTATATCCCACTATCCCGGGTTGAATATAAATGACCAGTCTATATTCCACCGAGGTTCCATGAATTTTGAAATACTCAGCTCAGTTATACTAATACCATGTCCTTCACAAATACTCAAACTGTTCTGAAAGACTAATGCAGGTGACCAAACTCGAGGTCAAATGATGAAACTATGCAAGGAAAACATAACGTGGTGGCATAAATGATACGTGAACATGCTTATATGAAAGACAATTATAGTAAACAACTATAATAAATGAATATAATATATCAGATAATGAGATACAAATCTCATCACCTATGTCAGCAACTAACCACAAATGAGGCTTCAGCTTGGCAGGCAGGCACGTGACGGTCATAGGGTTAAGTTTTCTTGAAAGTAGCTATAGTCTAGGTTTTAAAAACACTTAGTTCGCTATAGCCATAGCTCTGATACCAATCTGTCACACCCCCAGAATCGGGTCCAGCGGAAGCATACATGTAGCTGGGGTGTAACTCAATTGGTATTACAACACAAGTACAAAAATGTTTTCACTTGAATCATTTAGAATAAAACCGTTTAACCAAAAGTATTAAATTTACATCGTTGAAAGTAGTGCGAAAGTAGACCCTAAAATAGTTTAAAACGGTCCCCATCTGAACAATCAGAGTCTTCTATGACCATGCCATGCCCTGCCAAAACCTCCAGTAGCGTGCCATTGATTAAAACCTGAAAATATATGCTAAAGTGTCAACACGAGGTTGGTGAGTTCATAGAGTCTTGTGAAAAAGAATGTAATGCATATGTATGAAGGTTTCCCAGCAAAGGCATCGTAAATCCACTCAGTTACAAGTCCCGCCATAAGAGCCTTGTAACCTGTGTGTCTACGACCCACTGCCAAATGTAATATGTTTACGTGAACAAAGGTAATACTTGCATCTAGATTCAAAGATAAATGTAGCAATACTGCTATATAAAGGTAAGAGTGATAATGTAGCCATGGCGATGTCGCCATAAAAATGAATCTGACCATAAGCAAAATGCATAAAATGAATATTGATTGCACTAAGTTCAAGGCACCAAAAAGGTTTTTCAGCTAAATGTAGGAGATTACACTCCCAAGTAATGTAGGTAAATCCATACCCAATGCAGGTAAATCCATACCCGTTGAAATTGTAGGTAATCAAACATACCCAATGCAGGTAAATCTATACCCGTTGAAATTGTAGGTAATCAAACATACCCAATGCAGGTAAATCTATACCCGTTGAAATTGTAGGTAATCAAACATACCCAATGCAGGTAAATCTATACCCGTTGAAATTGTAGGTAATCAAACATACCCAATGCAGGTAAATCCATACCAGTTGAAATTGTAGGTAATCAAACATACCCAATGCAGGTAAATCTATACCCGTTGAAATTGTAGCTACAGGTCCTTAACTTAGGCAATCTTAGGCAATCGGTAAATAGTTTAAATTTATGCACTCATGTCTATGAGTAAATAGCAAGTAGTTAGCAAGTGAATAATATTGTACTCGGATAATCAACAAGTATTTAGATAAAGCTGAAAATATTTAAGAAATCAACCATGTAAGCGAGTAATGCGTTTCAGTAAAACGAGCATGTATTCTCCCCCATAGAGTTTGCAAAATGATTAAAAGAGTAGGGGCTATGACTCAC
The DNA here is from genome assembly GCA_030686995.1 of Artemisia argyi. Lineage (NCBI taxonomy): Eukaryota > Viridiplantae > Streptophyta > Magnoliopsida > Asterales > Asteraceae > Artemisia > Artemisia argyi. Next base: position 108,572,431 of record CM060704.1, on the reverse strand, counting down.
CTGATATGATGGTACCATGAACATGTAATGAGCTGAAAAACAAGGCACGCACACTAGCCGCAACCTAATATGAATGATGAACGATCTACTTTAGATCATGAAATGATGTTATGAATGTCCATGCACATGTTTCCAATACCACTCGATAATTTGGAAAATAACGTATATCGTCGAAAAAATACGTTTTTGACGTCTCGTTAAGTTAATAACCACTTTCCATGTACATATGTTGAAACGGTAATCCACAATCCTCGTTTGATGTTCTATCGGCAAATATAGTGTTTTCGACGAAAAATGACACTTTTCATAACTTGGAAATATGACCAAAATGGTCTCGCAAAACTAGTCGCGAATTAGTGAATATTGAGTGTTAGGAAAGAAACTCAGTAGTTTTAGGAAGCTTGTCACCATATCTAAAAAGTAATAGAACTGAAGTTTGTCCATACGGGTCTCGATCATAAAGATAAATAGCCATGAAGTGAGGTATTTGGGCTGTTTCGGCAGATTCTGGGCAGTTTTCGGGAAAGTTTGGTAGGCCATAAGTTATTCGTTATAAATCATTTCGACAAACAGTTGGATGTTTTGAAAACTAGGCTGGGTGAACTAACATTTTGTCAATGATGTAAATTTTCCAGAACTGATTGTATCACTAAGATAAATGGCTCTCAACATGGTGTATCACAAAAACTGTTTTTCTATACTTAGTAATATTTTGCTAAAAAGCTGATGGAAATAAATAGAGTTTCGTCGATTTTGAAACGTGTATATCTTGGTCGTTATAAGCTTGTTTTCTACGTTCTTTATATCCCCGGAATCGTATTAACCTATACTAATATATTTTTGAAAGCTCGGATCCTCTAGGTTACGTCTAATGCCTCTTTTTGTCCATTGAAAATCGTGGGACAGCAAGCTTAATTTTCAGAAAATAGTTTTCGTCGTTAAACATGTAAAAATCATAACTCCTTCGTTATAAACTCGTTTTAATCCGTTCTTTCGACCAAAGCTTCGTTTTTGAAAGTATTTTCTAAATCTTTAGCCCAAAATTACCCGGAAACCCCTGAGTTTTCTGTATTTTGCAAAATGGGACAGCATGTATATATACTTGTTAGAAATCCATTTCTAAGGTTCAAAACTAGTTCCAACCTCAATCAAAACTCTTGCAAACTTCACAAAACTATACTAATCCTACCATACACCTTCTTAGGGTGCCATGGGTTCCTAATCACTAGTAATCAAGTTAATTTTACAAAGGAACACCTAAATCACAATTTAGGGTTTGTATGTTTCAAAAGTCTACAAAAATAAAGTGGTATAACTACTTTGTGCATGAAATTAAGCATGAATACTATAAGATACATGTGTTAATTGAAAGAAAACATGAAAATAAATTTGAATACTCACTTTGAAATTATAGGTGATTAAAGGATGAGAAATCTTGTGTTTCTTGTGTTTTTGTTGTAAGATTCTTGATTAGGAAGATAAAATAAACAACTTTGATGCTTTAGCTTTTGAAAAATCATGGATGGATCATGGTGATGGTGTTGGGTCGTGGGTTTTATGATGGGGAAGATGAGAAATGAGTTTTTGATTCCAAGAAAATATATGTGTTATGTAACACCCCAACCCGATAAGGGTAGAAGTATTACATTACAGTGACATATCAGAACAAACACAAGCATATGATTCATACATATAACGAAATTCAGGGTTACAAATGAAAATCTGAAACTACAAGGTTACAAAGAAATAAATACTATGTCTAATAAAGTGAAACTTCATCTAATCGTCTCTAGTCCAAAGCATAGTCTTCTAAGTCCAATCACACTCTCTTCCCATAACCCAGCTTCCTACTAAAACCTGCCGCAGGAAAAGGAAATGCGGCTGAGCTTAAAAAGCCCAGTGAACAGATACATATACAAAGCAATGATAATGAAACAGAACTGAAACATAGTGCATTGGGGAAATAGAATAAGGAATAGATAAAAGAGTGATAGAATATAAAGAAGAAAGGATAGTCATCTACCACGAGCCCAGAAACTCAAAGTCATAAATCTCAAAGTCATAATTCTCAAAGTCAAAATCTCAAAGTCATAATCTCACAATCAGAGGGGATACCTCTCAGGCAACCAGATAATATGAGGGGTGTCCTCATGTATCAAATGGGTGGAGTAGCTAGCTCCCAGAAATTGTGAAAGGCGTGTATTGCACACAGCACCAGTCACCTCAAAGTCAACTCAAAGTCATAGTTAAATCCACTAAACAGAACAGATCTAGGATTGCAATCCATACGCCCCTTACTCAAAGTCAATCTCAAAGTCATATACTCAAAAGTCATAATGGCCATAATAGTAATCATAAAAAGGGACGGCGTGAGAAATCACTCACCCACACATGAGTCATGCCAGCGGTGCATCACAGACATGCCTATGGTACCTCCATAGGTAGGGAAACAGAAATGGCTCGGGTATCAAACTAAGAGTCAGGTCTCATATCATACAAAAGGTCATATAGCAAAGGTGTATCTCAGAATCATATCAAAGGTTCATAATAGCAGTTCATAACAAAGGGTTCATATCAGAAATAGTATTCAAGGTCAAATCAGAGTTTATCAGGTCAAGGTTCATATTCAAAAATCAATTCATGGTTCAGTTCAAAAGTCCGTTTCAAAAGTTTCTATTAAAAGTCCAATTTAAATAATCTTTTAAAACAGTTTTCATAAAAATGGTCTTTCAAAATAGAGGGTTCATGAAAGTTAAATAACCTTTCTTTTAAAAAGAAATTTAGCATCATTTATAAACATCTTTTCAAATCGGTTCTTCTCAAAACATTTCCATGGTATCATTAAGAAGGTTTTCATGGCATAGGTTCATAACGGAGGTCATATCAAGTGGGATCAACAGAGAAGGTTCAAGTAAAGGGGATCATAGCAATGGCATCAATTCGGGAACTAACGGATCAGAATATGAAAGAGATCATGAGAAACCTTTTGAGAAAGGTCAGAATATCTGTACCTTAAACCGCAAGTGCAAACATGACAGAAAACATAAAGGTCGGAAGCAAAACTCCTTCTTCAGCGAATCTACACGAATTAATGATCGGATTATTATTAATAACTTATTCAATTCAGATTTCTCATTTTAGTCGGCTTTCCAGTTTTAGTAACTTTGCATTTAAAGTGACTTTCCACTTTTAACAGGTTTCCATAAATAGTAAGTTTCCACTTTTAGAAAGTTTCCATAATTAGAAAGTTGAATCATTATTAATGGAATCAAAGTATCTTTTAACATATTTACACATTTGGTCCTTAGGGTTTCATAACTTTACATTTTAACCATTTACTTTCCAAAATTACACTTTAAACCTTTTAGTATTCAAAGTTACACTCTAAACCCTTAACTTATCCATTTTACATAATGATCCCTTATTTTATCATGTTATACGAATATACCTTCAAGTATTCACAATTTACACTTTAAATCCTTCAAGTTATCAAAGTTACATATTTAACCCTTTAATTTACAATTACAACTTTTAATTCTTAATAATTACATATTAAGCCATTAAATTACCAAATTAGCACAAAACCCCCTGAATATATTTTATTACTCAAATCAGTCCCAAGTTTCCAGAAATTACACTTTTAGTCCCTCTACTTTAATTAATTACAAATCGCACCAATTAAATACAATTAACTCACTTCTTGTAATATTTACACTTAGAACCCTCAAGTTATATTTTTCCCATATTCCTACTGATATATATGATCTTACAAAAATATCCCAGATGTTTCAAAGTTGGCAAAACACACCCTTGTACTTTATTTTCCAATCGGATTTATTTTAAAGTTACCAAAACCAAACCCTAATTTCATAAAATCATTATGCCATCATTATACAATCATTACTCAATCATTATTATGCATTAATTACCAGATCCAAACATAAAAACCCTAACCCTAATTCGATTTAGGGTTTCTTTTATTTTCTTCATTGTTTTCTTAATTAGCCGATTTATAAAATAAATCACAACACGAGATTTAAGCTTCTATAATTCAAACCCATATTTTTACGAGATCATAATTAATATATGAAGTTCATAAAAATTATCATTCATATCCAGAAAATTCATATACAATGATATAGAGTTTTGTTGCGTTTTTAGGGTTTAATTCACCAAAACGTTATAGAGCATGCATGGATCGATTAGAACATTTTATTTGAGACTTATATGATGTAAGAGACGTGAGAAAAATACCAGACCAGATCTGGAACAAATAGAATAGGCTGGACGAATTACACCTCTTGAATTGGATAATACGACACCAAAAATTCCCACGAGAACAAACGCGACCAACAAACCTTGTAATCATTTTTCGAATATCATATATGATGTAAGGAACTCAGGAAAAATAGAAAATGAATTTATAAGAGGTCGTATGAAACATAACGAATTTACCTTTGTTTTAGGGCTCGACAAAAGAAAACGATTGCTACGATCGTGTAAGGCTTCAACAATTCGAATGGGATTTTTATTGGCTTCTTAGGATGTTGGTTTATCACATAAAAATACCCAGGAGTGCTGTGTGAGTCGAATGGGGGCTGTGAGAATTGTTTGTGTGTTTATTGAAATCGGCAATTAGGGTTTTTAAAAGAAAAGATATGGTTTTTGGTTTTTTAAAAAGAATATGCCGTGTGATGAGGGGTTTATGGACCAGAAATTTCGTGATTTAGGTTAGCCCAATTATTCATGGTGATATACTTCCTTAATTATCCAATAGTTATCCTTTTTAAACCAATTTAAATCATAATAAAATCAATTTTGGTTTATTCGGCCCTTGTGAGGGTATTTTGGTAATTTTACCACTTTTATGAATGTTAAATAAAGTTGTTAAAATTATTTTGGATCATAACTTATGCATTGTCAGGAGTTTGGGATTTATTTGGAGACTTTATAAACTTTTAATTAAATTTTAAACTTGTAGGGGTATTTTGGTCTTTTCACATGTTCTCAGATTTTAGGTGTTACAACTTCTTCCCCTCTAAAAAGAGAAATTTCGTCCTCGAAATTTGAAGTCGCAAAGTGAGACGAAGTCGTAGTAAACCGCAACAGGTCGTCACAAACATCCTCACATCCAGGGAGGTTCTTCCAAAAAGATCTTCAGACCAATTAGTTTCTCATGACTCGTAACTATTGTCAAAACAGTTTCAGATTTCTCAGAAAGGCATATCATACTGAATTTGAATCAAAAGGATAATGTATCAAACATAACGGATGGTAATCGAATTCTCTAAGAAGAGGTATAAAAATCACATAGGATTTTCATCGAATTGATTAGGCGGATCAGATGAGAATACATTGAATTATCTCAAACATGGGGTGATATACGGTTTAACTCTTCAGCTTCTCAAATAGTCACGGCTTTCAGATAACCTTCCAAAGGTATTCTCAGAAACAAACAGGGCTCATTTCCTCAAAGTCCACAATCACATATTTTACTCATAGCAGATCATAATGAACAACTTCGCGAATGCGAATCGTATACGGACAGAAAGCATATCGTTAGATATCGTCAACGGTAGAAATTTCATAATGGAACCTAAGATCCTTATCAGAAGTTGCAAAGATCAGCAAAACACGTGTCGAGAGTCCAAACGTATCGAATCGTATAACAAGGACAGCATAATCAAACGTATAGGTAGAATGAACATAAAGTCTCACTAAACTCAGATGATTTTGACCAGATGCCAGAATTCTTAATCTTCTAAGGCACTCCTCGAAATATCACATGCCCACCATAAGTGCACGTTATATGATGTAAGTATTATCACGCTGGCCAGACGTCATAATACTGGCATCATATACATATGCCCTCATGCTGGTCATACTTTATCTCAAGTCGTGAACACCCAAACTTATTTAAATCCACCTAGTCCACCTATAGTCTCAGAGGTCACCAAAATCAAACAACATAACTAAGAGAACGAAATTACTCGAAGAGTAACGGAGATCCGAGAATGTCATTCAAAATTAAGGTACGTCATCAGTAACGTCAATTCTTTACAGCATCATCTCGTCTAAACACAATGTCCGCTTTCAAATCCGTCCACTCATTTACAAATTTCAAAATTTCTTCCAAGTTGGAGTAGTCGGTTTATTCTTGTCCGTCTTACCTCATGATTAAGAGAATTTAAAATTCGAGTCTGGTTCCTCAAGCCTTCAGCAACTCTTCTTGGTACTGTGGCGTCGTAGCGGCAGTCTCTGACACGATCACTCTGCATCCCTCCATCCGCAGGTCTGCTTCTGCTCTCAATTCATCTTAGTACAACTAAAATGAATAGAGAAACAAGACTGCGTGTCTTCGACAGGTCTTCTGTCATGGCTCCAGGTTTTAAGGTACATGATGTTGTTGTCGACTCCAGGTTGTGTGTTGAATGGTTCGTCTTCTTTGGTCTGGTTGTCTTGGTGCCCAAACTGAAATCTTCACGTGTTGCATGATGTATGATTGAGCACTATCCCAGTTCCTCACTTCTTCTTGTATGCTTCTTCCATGGTAGTGCTTGTCGCAACCATCTTCTACGACTCTTCCACCAAGTTTCTAACTCCGATAACGATCTTCGATCTTGGTCCTTCTTGTGAAAGCTCTGTCTTTACATTATACAGGGTAGTGTTGTCTATTATGCTTTCTGAACGTCAATCAAATTTCTCTTCCAGAACAAAGGGTCGTCTCACCAATAATCTCTATGTTCTTCTTTCGTTTTAGAACACAACACAATGTCATACTATGACAATTTGTCCAAAACACGCGAAAACATGATTATTCTAGCCAACACCATTGGCATCATTCAAACTCACAAATGTAGTAACGAGTGCAAAGGCAATTTCAGAAATCATCTCAGGAAATTTTCACATCGCCTTCTTTCTTCTTCAGGAACTGAAATACTTCCCAAAGGTTACTCTCGGTTAGTTAACCCCCTTCTTAGAAGTTTTTGTGGTTGCTTCTTCAGTCCTTCAAATCTAAAATGATGCAATCAAATGCGGGGTTCAAAGGAAAAACAAATTAATCATTGATACGCGGAAACAGATAATGATTAGTGATAGTGGTACGTTTAAGTTCACGATAGTCGATACGTCATCGCATACTTCTCTCGTTCTTCTTCATAAACAAACAAGAGCATCTAAAGAGAATCACCAAGGTTAAAAATCATATTCCATTAGCTCCTTCGATCTCTCAACTTCTATGGCACCATGGTTTCTTCACTGATATCAGTTCAATGTCCACTCTACTTCTCAAGCAGGAAGGAGCACCAAAAGGTTCATCAGAGAATACCGGAAAATCTTCGTATGACAAAATATTTCCCAATAGTAGAACTTTCCAAGGGTTGATAATAATGGTTTTCAGGACAACTTGGTAATCACATGAGTTTGGGGTAGGTGTTTCCATAGTGACAGAAATTTTAGCAGATGATAGAGAGTCATCATAATGGAATAGGGTGAAGCAGATTTTTAAGGTCACATTTCAGATATGGTAGTCTATGGTATCTTCACGAATAGCCATTTAGTCCAAAAGACCGTACAATCAGACATCTCAAAGTCAAAGGATTCATAGAGTGAATACAGTCGTCAAATCATACAGATAGTTCATATATCAGAGTCAAGTACATGGTTCAACAAAAATGTTGGGATGGATAAACGAACAGTTCAATGTGTGGGAATTTCGTTTAGCTTCTTAGCATAAGTAGCAGGTAGGATGTGTATCATTCGTAATACGAATATCGTATAATCGTCAAATGTGGGAGGTACAGAATCTCAGTTATCAGCATCATCATGCTTAGTTAACAAATCCATATAGAGATAGTATTTACATCATACCCTTCCAAAGGAAACGGTTGGCAGAACAAGGTTCATCATTGAAAGAGAGGAAACAAAACTTCTCATATTCGTGGTTCATAATTACCAAAATTCTCATAGGAGTAATAATGGATCATACAGAGTTAAATAGTATCGGATGATACATTCATACCCAGCATAAGTAATGAATTTACAGAATGTGTCGAACACATTGTGGTTGAATGACCTACGATGTGGTCGAAAAGGTGTCAAACAGCTTATCAAACAAATCGGAGGCGGAGATCAAAATCTGAAAGTGAAACTTAAATGTGTAAGGTATCCAGGTAGCTTTCCGAGGTATTCCAAACTTACTTGGTTACTAAGCTTAAGTCGCAAAACTTCTAACTTCTGAAACAAAGGTCCTTATAAGGCTTATCTAAGAGCAAAGGCATGATCAGAGTGATACGGAAGCAAATGATACTTACATAAATGTCTTAGTCTACCCATTCCTCACCGGTAATAACTTGGGTTCCTATGGGGAATCCTAATGTAAAGTTTCAAAGGTTGTCTTATGAGCGCCTACAGTGGAAACTTAGGGGTCCAAACTTCACAGGTCAAGGGTAAATGTATTACGAATCGCAGCCTGGGGCTCTGATACCATAATTGTAACACCCCAACCCGATAAGGGTAGAAGTATTACATTACAGTGACATATCAGAACAAACACAAGCATATGATTCATACATATAACGAAATTCAGGGTTACAAATGAAAATCTGAAACTACAAGGTTACAAAGAAATAAATACTATGTCTAATAAAGTGAAACTTCATCTAATCGTCTCTAGTCCAAAGCATAGTCTTCTAAGTCCAATCACACTCTCTTCCCATAACCCAGCTTCCTACTAAAACCTGCCGCAGGAAAAGGAAATGCGGCTGAGCTTAAAAAGCCCAGTGAACAGATACATATACAAAGCAATGATAATGAAACAGAACTGAAACATAGTGCATTGGGGAAATAGAATAAGGAATAGATAAAAGAGTGATAGAATATAAAGAAGAAAGGATAGTCATCTACCACGAGCCCAGAAACTCAAAGTCATAAATCTCAAAGTCATAATTCTCAAAGTCAAAATCTCAAAGTCATAATCTCACAATCAGAGGGGATACCTCTCAGGCAACCAGATAATATGAGGGGTGTCCTCATGTATCAAATGGGTGGAGTAGCTAGCTCCCAGAAATTGTGAAAGGCGTGTATTGCACACAGCACCAGTCACCTCAAAGTCAACTCAAAGTCATAGTTAAATCCACTAAACAGAACAGATCTAGGATTGCAATCCATACGCCCCTTACTCAAAGTCAATCTCAAAGTCATAATGGCCATAATAGTAATCATAAAAAGGGACGGCGTGAGAAATCACTCACCCACACATGAGTCATGCCAGCGGTGCATCACAGACATGCCTATGGTACCTCCATAGGTAGGGAAACAGAAATGGCTCGGGTATCAAACTAAGAGTCAGGTCTCATATCATACAAAAGGTCATATAGCAAAGGTGTATCTCAGAATCATATCAAAGGTTCATAATAGCAGTTCATAACAAAGGGTTCATATCAGAAATAGTATTCAAGGTCAAATCAGAGTTTATCAGGTCAAGGTTCATATTCAAAAATCAATTCATGGTTCAGTTCAAAAGTCCGTTTCAAAAGTTTCTATTAAAAGTCCAATTTAAATAATCTTTTAAAACAGTTTTCATAAAAATGGTCTTTCAAAATAGAGGGTTCATGAAAGTTAAATAACCTTTCTTTTAAAAAGAAATTTAGCATCATTTATAAACATCTTTTCAAATCGGTTCTTCTCAAAACATTTCCATGGTATCATTAAGAAGGTTTTCATGGCATAGGTTCATAACGGAGGTCATATCAAGTGGGATCAACAGAGAAGGTTCAAGTAAAGGGGATCATAGCAATGGCATCAATTCGGGAACTAACGGATCAGAATATGAAAGAGATCATGAGAAACCTTTTGAGAAAGGTCAGAATATCTGTACCTTAAACCGCAAGTGCAAACATGACAGAAAACATAAAGGTCGGAAGCAAAACTCCTTCTTCAGCGAATCTACACGAATTAATGATCGGCTTATTATTAATAACTTATTCAATTCAGATTTTTCATTTTAGTCGGCTTTCCAGTTTTAGTAACTTTGCATTTAAAGTGACTTTCCACTTTTAACAGGTTTCCATAAATAGTAAGTTTCCACTTTTAGAAAGTTTCCATAATTAGAAAGTTGAATCATTATTAATGGAATCAAAGTATCTTTTAACATATTTACACATTTGGTCCTTAGGGTTTCATAACTTTACATTTTAACCATTTACTTTCCAAAATTACACTTTAAACCTTTTAGTATTCAAAGTTACACTCTAAACCCTTAACTTATCCATTTTACATAATGATCCCTTATTTTATCATGTTATACGAATATACCTTCAAGTATTCACAATTTACACTTTAAATCCTTCAAGTTATCAAAGTTACATATTTAACCCTTTAATTTACAATTACAACTTTTAATTCTTAATAATTACATATTAAGCCATTAAATTACCAAATTAGCACAAAACCCCCTGAATATATTTTATTACTCAAATCAGTCCCAAGTTTCCAGAAATTACACTTTTAGTCCCTCTACTTTAATTAATTACAAATCGCACCAATTAAATACAATTAACTCACTTCTTGTAATATTTACACTTAGAACCCTCAAGTTATATTTTTCCCATATTCCTACTGATATATATGATCTTACAAAAATATCCCAGATGTTTCAAAGTTGGCAAAACACACCCTTGTACTTTATTTTCCAATCGGATTTATTTTAAAGTTACCAAAACCAAACCCTAATTTCATAAAATCATTATGCCATCATTATACAATCATTACTCAATCATTATTATGCATTAATTACCAGATCCAAACATAAAAACCCTAACCCTAATTCGATTTAGGGTTTCTTTTATTTTCTTCATTGTTTTCTTAATTAGCCGATTTATAAAATAAATCACAACACGAGATTTAAGCTTCTATAATTCAAACCCATATTTTTACGAGATCATAATTAATATATGAAGTTCATAAAAATTATCATTCATATCCAGAAAATTCATATACAATGATATAGAGTTTTGTTGCATTTTTAGGGTTTAATTCACCAAAACGTTATAGAGCATGCATGGATCGATTAGAACATTTTATTTGAGACTTATATGATGTAAGAGACGTGAGAAAAATATCAGACCAGATCTGGAACAAATAGAATAGGCTGGACGAATTACACCTCTTGAATTGGATAATACGACACCAAAAATTCCCACGAGAACAAACGCGACCAACAAACCTTGTAATCATTTTTCGAATATCATATATGATGTAAGGAACTCAGGAAAAATAGAAAATGAATTTATAAGAGGTCGTATGAAACATAACGAATTTACCTTTGTTTTAGGGCTCGACAAAAGAAAACGATTGCTACGATCGTGTAAGGCTTCAACAATTCGAATGGGATTTTTATTGGCTTCTTAGGATGTTGGTTTATCACATAAAAATACCCAGGAGTGCTGTGTGAGTCGAATGGGGGCTGTGAGAATTGTTTGTGTGTTTATTGAAATCGGCAATTAGGGTTTTTAAAAGAAAAGATATGGTTTTTGGTTTTTTAAAAAGAATATGCCGTGTGATGAGGGGTTTATGGACCAGAAATTTCGTGATTTAGGTTAGCCCAATTATTCATGGTGATATACTTCCTTAATTATCCAATAGTTATCCTTTTTAAACCAATTTAAATCATAATAAAATCAATTTTGGTTTATTCGGCCCTTGTGAGGGTATTTTGGTAATTTTACCACTTTTATGAATGTTAAATAAAGTTGTTAAAATTATTTTGGATCATAACTTATGCATTGTCAGGAGTTTGGGATTTATTTGGAGACTTTATAAACTTTTAATTAAATTTTAAACTTGTAGGGGTATTTTGGTCTTTTCACATGTTCTCAGATTTTAGGTGTTACATGTTATGTTTTCAAGGTTTTTAGATATTTAGTTACTAGGATGGCATTTTTGTAATTAAAGGGACAAGTTCAAGTATCCTTGGATAAGGGGGGGGGGGGGGGGGGGGGGGGGCTGCACATGGTGAGTTTTGGGATGAGTATGTAAGAAGCTTGGTGTTATCTGGGTCACGGAGTCGGTTTTGGTTCCGTTAATCGCAAACCATAAAGTTTTAAATCGCGAAACGTAAATCCGGGCATCGTAAAAATACGAAACTTGAAAGAATGACTAAACTTGTCAAAATACTCCATAAGAAAATATAAAATGAATGGTAAGCCCCATCGGGTTGCATAAACGTTGTTAAAACTGGAAACGCGGGTCAAAAACGCGTAATTCGCGTAAAACGCTGAACTGAAAAACGTAAAATTCCAAAACTTTTAGAATTGTCGTAAAATGAAAGAAAATCATATTTTTATTGTTTATAGTGTTTTATGGACATATCGGGATGCCGGAAGGACGTTTAAACCTGAATGTAAATCTCGGACACGGCTTCGTGATTTTAGCAGAAATGATCCGACGAGCGTCAAACTCTCGGATTATCGTTAAAATAGTTTAACTTACGAGAATATGAAATAAAAATTTTTGGACATGAATAGTGTTTTGTGAATAGTAAAAGTGAATAGTAACTTTCCGAGATAAAAAAAATTGGAATTTCGACGTTTGAAACAGGACATGAAATTACGAATTGTGACAATTTCCCTCTATTTGTTCGATCATATATATACTTATATATATATACTCTTATACTTATTATATTAAATATATATATATATATATATATATATATATATATATATATATATATATATATATATACACTTACTTGCACATAACCTAGATACGTCATTAGTTGACTTTCTAGAACTCCAGGAAATTGTTCATTATCGAACCCTTTCCTTCCCCCTCGCGTTATTCTATTAAGTCCTCTTTTAGAAAACTCATGATGATGAAGGGATATGAGTCAAGTGGACTTTTATCATGCAAGAATGCCTTCGCACGTGAACACTATGGATGAAACAAACTCCTTTCACCGACTATATTCTATCTCCGCGATTATCTTTCAAACCTCACCCATCAACCCATCTTTCACACACATTTATACTTATATACATATATACATATATACACTTATTCACATATTCCCGAACACACCTCAAACCCCTCATCAACTTAACACTTTGATCATTTTATCCAAAATTGTCAAAGGTACATTTTAATTATCGAAACGGTAATTAAAAATTGTTAAGTATTTTATCATCGTGCCAATAAATGTTTACGTATTTTTGATATATTATAAATCTAATTATATACGTATAAATATATTTGTTCCAGAAACTAATTCCGCAAAAATTCAAAATTTTCAAGGGCGGCCCCCTTAAAGATTAAGGGGACCGGCTTGTTATCGGGGGCGGTCCCCTTAATGTTTAAGGGGACCGGCCATCTGACACTCTCAAATCCGTTTTCCACCTTATTTTCATTCCCAAACACTCCATTTGCTCATACATTTCTTCCCCACCACTGCTGAGTACGAACCAAAACACCCAAAACCATCAAAATCCTCCACCATATCACCAATCCGGGGTTGTTTCGCAAGGGGCAAACGTTAACCAAACATATAACAACATCTTTTGTAAGTTTTCCAACATGCATTTCATCACATTTCATTCAATTTGGTGTCTAATCAATAATTAGGCATTTTATTAAAATTTATTTTAATTCAAATTTTAGTGAAATAGAAGCTAGGAATTGAACTACCAAATGCTTCCCATAGGATTAGGATGATGTATTGCAACTCAAATTTAGTATAACATATCATTTTGTCAAAAACATTAATCGCCCATAAACCCTTGTTGAATTTTATTTTTCAAAAGGCACATTGTTGATATAACTCTTAAAAACTATTTAAAACTTACTACATTACATTGTTTTAATGTTATAAACAATCAAAACATACTTTTCAATTCGTTATAAAATGGTTCATGGAGACAACATGGGTGTTTGGTTCATGAACAAACTATAACTATATGTGGTTATTTGAAACTTAAAACTAGCTCATAAAATTTGTTAATACTACTAGAATCAATAGATGTCATCAAGATATATAATCAATATATATATTGATGTTTTAGGATAATTTTATCTAGTTAAGGGAGCGTTTGGTTTATCTCGAGAAAGATATTTTTGAAAACTAAAATTCGCATTTTAATTTTTTAAACAAGCTTATGTTGTGTCAAACTCTTATAAAATGGAAGATATATAATCTAATATATATCTAGCCTTACTTCGAAATGAATTATGATATCATACTCTTTGACGTCATATATTCTAAACGAGTTTAAAATCAAAAATAAAAGGAACATTGTGAAACTACTTCATAGAATATTTTTTTTTGTGTCGAAGTAGAATTTCGTTCCACAAATATTGCATATAATTATATATATATATATATATATATATATATATATATATATATATATATATATATATATATATATATATATATATATATATATATAAAACATATGCATGATAGTTGTTTTTATATTAATTTTATTTTTGTTGTTATATTGTTTAGGTGAAAATGCCTAAGACCACGGTTGGTGATGTCTCCAAAACCAAACAATACATTCCAAATGTCTCTTCTACTCCCGGCATGTCTCCTTCAGTTGCATGTTTCTATCGTCCGATTGAAAATAGAAACATTCACGAAGGAAGAATTTTCGATCCATCTTTCTATGAATCTGATCAAACTGAACGAATGTTCTCCAAAAGACATTCAAAACGAATGTTCTCCAATATTCGTTTTGAATGTCTTTTCCAAGTCAACGAACCAATCATTCCTCGTTTTATCCTCGACTTCTATAGCCAAGTGACGGTGCAAACCGATCCCTATGGTCATCTCCTCATTTCCTTCATGATTCAAAATCAATTCATCACTCTTACTCTTGCTCAATTTGGACAAATTCTTATAATCCCATACAACGGCCAGGCCATTTTCTCAAATGAATGGGATCTTTCCTCTCTTGAAAGAAATCGTCCTCAGGATGGCCCCTACTATTCTGAGATTCCTAGTCCTAAAGACATTCGTCGAATGCTTGAACTAGAACGTCATACGACTAGTCGAGTAATCAAGTCGAAGAATGTCGATATTCATGCAAATCAAATCCTCCTCAAAGAGTTAAGCCAAGATATGAAAAAGTGGGAAGAACTCATTCGCGAGAATGCGTTTGGTACTGGTGGTCACCGTGATCATGTCACGGGGAGCATTGCCCACATGTTGTATTGTGTAGTTGCTGAAGAGCAATACAACTTGGCTTATCTTTTTATTCATCGAATCATGTCCGCCAAAAACACCCCAAATGCAATTCTTCCTTATGGTATGTTCCTCACACGACTTTATCGTTATGTGATGGAACATTACCCACATCTTCAAAGAGATTACTACGTTCATATCCTTCCTACTTTGAACCAACTTACTCGTGTTCGTACTCGTCGTTCTCGAAGTGACAAAGGAAAATCTCTTGTTCCTTTGTATTCTAGGCCTCGTGGTTCTACATCTCATCGTGAGGATGATGATGATGAGGAGGAAAACACCTCACGTGTTAGTACTCCATCCCCCACGACCTTTGTTGAAAATCTTTCCGATATTGACGATACCGAGTATCAAGTTCCTCTTCCTCATGAACGTATCGATGAGCTTCTCTTCACTCGTCAAACGTCCATCATCAACCGTCAACAACAAATACATGAAGAACTTCGAGGATGATTCAAATCCATTGGGAAGATGTTTAGGAAGATGCTTGGAAAGAAGAAGAAGTAGAAGATATTGACGTATTGCTACTTGTTATTATTTGTTTCTATTAGACATTTGTATGGTTTTCTATTTGTCCGATTTATTCGGAAATACTTGTGTTATTTCTTGTTTATCTCTTGAATGATGTTTAGACTTTAACTATTATCATGCTACTATCTTAATGTTATGCTATGCTTCTTTTCAATGTGGATTAAAATATGTTAATTTGCATGCAAAATTTGGTTATATATATATATATATATATATATATATATATATATATATATATATATATATATATATATATATATATATATATATATATATATATATATATATTTATATATCATCATTCCTAGAGTATATACTTCTAATAGAGCTTGCTGGAAAAACACACTTGAAAAATCACCAAATTCTGCAAATTTTGGGTTTCTGGTCGTCTGGGAAAACACTAGATGGGCGGCCCCCTTAATTCCCTAGGCGATCCCCTTAATCATTAAGGGGGCCGGCATACAATTAAGGGGTCCGGCCATCTGGAACTGGGTTCACTGTTTTCTTTTGCATCTTGTGAACCCTTTCTCTAGTATCAGCTACCATTTCCCATTTTAACCCAACTGATTTTATAATCTCATTCAACCATTTCAAATACATACCTAAAACAACCATTTCCATACTATAAATTCCCTCCATAATCACCATTCTTCATCTCATCATTTATCATCTAAATCATCATGACTCCACCAAGCACCTCACACTCCAAAGCCTCCAAGAAACAAAAGCTTGTGGTCATCCCCCCAAAACAACTCTTCATTGACTTAACAAATGAAGACAACAAAACCCCATCACCTCCACCCAAATGCTCATCCCCAAGTGCACCCAATGCACCATCTAAAACACCTTCCACTCATGGAACTTCCTCATCCTCCATACCCTCAACCTCATCAATCAAGGACTACATCAACTCACACTTGTCACCACAAGTATCATCACCACTTCCTACACAAGAACCTATCTCCACCCATCTTACCATCTCACTTTCACCAATAACACCTCTTGATACTCATCTTTCATCTCCACCAATTACACCACCATTCTTTGCCAATCCCGTGCCTTGGAGGCTACTTGAATCACATGGGGATACTTGTCTTTGTTGCATCCACAACCGCACCGTCATCTTTGGCCTTAGAGATGAAATTCAATATATGTTTTCATATATTGAACATTTGCTTACCAACCCACCACCACCACCAACTCCACCATCCTCTCCAATCATTCCTCCACCACAATTCTCACCCATTCCTCCACCGTCACCATCATGCTCTCCAAATTAAGCATTTGATATGCTTAATAAATAAAGCCTATACCACCCTTTTGCTTGCAAGCTCTATGAAGACCATGTACTCTTTGCATGATGATGTATTTTCCTAGTTGTTTATTTGTGTACTAGCTTTCCTACTTGTAATCCTTATTGCTACTTGTATGTTGTGTCTTGACACAATCATTTCTTTAATATGAATGCTTTCTTTCAACCATGCTTATTTTTTTATCACCTAATATATGTTTGCATGCATATACTTGTGCTTCTAATATTTTTGTTTTGCAAAGCATTCCATAGCTCGTTCTCTTGGTGCCCTCAAACGAGGGGGAGTACACATCAAGGGGGAGATAACTTCCCGTCAAATTTTCAATTTTTGAAAATTGTCGGCATAACCTTTTTGATTCTACAAAAAGGGGGAGAAGTAAATATAAACTCACTAAAATACTTGTTTAAAAACTAATTTTTGAGTTAATGAGTTTAAGTTTTGTAATCATCAAAAAGGGGGAGATTGTTGATATAAATAATGTTTAAAAATGTTATTAATATCTCTCAATAAACCTATGTTTTGATAATCACAAAACTCAAATCAAATTAAGTCAAGATTAAGACGTAAACAAGTATTTGGTAACAAACATTTACCTCTACATCTAATATCACTTAAGGTATGCATAAACTAAGCATCTTATGCATTACATGATCAAAGGAAACCTTGTCTTAAGACATAACTTTTTATAAAATGATATTAACATTTTATATATATTTGTAAATCATTTTTGGTATTGTTATATTAAACTACATAGATATGATTTCAAATTTCCAACCAAAAAGGGCAAATTTTATCCAGAAAAACTTTTCCAACGTTCAGGAGGGCGGCCCCCTTAATTTTACTAGGCGGCCCCCTTAATCATTAAGGGGACCGCCCCCTAATTAAGGGGACCAGCATGCTCCAGAACAGTATTTTCTGGCCCTATAAATATTGGATCATTTCACATATTTTTCTCACCTTTTTGCACTATAAACTTTCTGATCCAACCTCCATTTCTAGATCTAAAATCCTTTGATCATATAATTCATAAGTCTTTGTTTCCAAGTGATCCAAAGCTTCATCCACTCAAGTGCAAGAAGAAGAACACTCCTCTACATCCATCTAATTGTAGTAGTGTTGTGATTAGCTAGTTTCATATTGTAGTAGTGTTAGATATTTGTAAAAGTGTTGTGTGAATTTGTTGATTGTAGAAACTAGGTATGTTGTAAAGTAGTTTAGTAGTTGTGACTTAGTTGTGCATAGAAGAAGGTGTGAAGTTGACAAGGTGTGAAGAAGGTGTGAAGTCTTGAAGAAGTTGTGAAGGTGTGAAGAAGGTGTGAAGCCTTGAAGAAGTTGTGAGATTGGTTCTAGCTACGATTAGAACTCGACATTTAGCTTAGTGTCGTTAACTTGTGTAAGCTAAGGTGTGTAAGGTTTCTCCACCATAAGGAGTTTGTTGACATAGTGAAGAAAACTCTCGAGTGTGGTACTCGGGGAGTGGAGTAGGGCAAGGAAGGTGTCCTTGTAGCCGAACCACTATAAATTCGCGTGTTGTGGTTTGATCTTTCTAACTCTATCTTTTCTTCATTACATTTCAATACTTTCATTATTAGATTAGAATTGCTTATATTGGTTGTCACTTGAATTCACTTGAGATCGAATCGAAAGTTTTTAATAAGCTACAAAATATTTTGGTAATAAATTTAAAAAGGACGTAAAACTATTCAACCCCCCTTCTAGTTTTCCACAGAAGGAATTCTACAAAAGATGGGAAGGACTTGCTTGCAAAAGAAGTTTTATTTATTAGTCCTTCGTATTATTTTGTAAACCCTAATATCTCTCTATATAAAGAGATCAAGGGTGTAGGATTTTATTCATACAAGTCTTCAACAATGTAGACGTCTAGTAAAGGTGTGTGTGTAACCTAGGCATAGAAGATAAACGCCTAGGGTTTAGTGTTTTAGTTTAGATAATGTGTTCTACTTGATCAAGGTAGAACATGTTAAGTAGTTTGTAATCGTTAGAGAAGTGAATGATAAGTAAAAACCTTGTTCAATAATAAAGATGTTTTACTTATTCCGCTGTGCATGATTGTTGTCTTTATTATTGTTAACCCTAGATGAGCTATCAACGATCTTATCAATTGGCATCAGAGCTAGGTTAGCTCATGATCTAGGGATTCTACAAGGTTTTTGTTGTCGATATACGTTTTGAAGAAAATTCGATCTAATTTTTATGGTTTCTGGTGTACGATCGATTACTTCAGTTAATGTACTAATTGATTTGTTCGAGGTTTATGAAAGTGGGTATATTATTATTATGCAAGTTGAGTTTTGATTGGTGAATTAATATGGTCATATGTTTGTCGACTAGTGCATGTGTTAATATCAATTCATACCTGCTTGGTTGATTGAAGGTAACGTTGTATATATTTTAATTTAATGATCATGGGTCGGCTGAGGATTTAATAATCTCGTACTGTGAAATTATTGGTTCATTATCACATGGGTCGGTGGAGAATAAGAATTGGTTTACTCCCACAATATTTTACCTCGTACTATATTCAAGATAGCAGGTCAGTTGGGTCGATTGACTGCATGTGATCAATAGGCATTATTTTAAGTCGATTGAGGGGATGGTTTGTCACATGTGGTTCGCATATTAATTGGTGATTCAAGAATTCTTTTTATTCTCGTACTTATCTGATCTTCAATGGTTTTAATATTGAATGTTAGTGGGTCGGTGAGTACATATATTTGTTGCATGTGGTGCAATCAAAGTGGTGAAGTGAAGGAACCTCGTACTGCTTTTCTATAGATATTTGACGCTTGTGTAGAGAGGTATTAATTGTTCATGGGAAGTGGTATTTATTTACAAAGAACATATGTTGGGGCAGAGATTCAAAACGCATATGGCATATGAGTTTGTGTTGTTTGGTTCTTTTTAGTACTGGTCGATGTTTATTTTAATACTGCTACTCAAACTGCTGCTCGTTATTGAAAATACTTGCTCTCGTAAATTTCTGCTGCTACAAGGTACTGTTCGTATTAATTCAAAGTACTGCTCCATTGAATTAAAGTACTGTTGTTTGTATTTGGTATACTTGAAAGTACTGTTACAAAGTACTGCTCCGTTCAATCAAAGTACTGCTCGACTTCTCAAAGTACTGTCTGATTATTCAAAGTACTGCTGCGTGTTATGAGGAGTAAGGGGAAGTCGCGATGAGTTTGATTGATATTAGTTTACACACATAGAATGATTATTCGGTTCACACCCACAGGAAGAAGTTTTTGTTCTTAACGGTTTCAAAAGGCTCGTATTTGTTCATATTGGAAGAATTGATTACGAAGAAGATTGTTTATCACTTATTTGAAGTTGAAGTGGAGTTTCTTGGATACGTGTTCTTATCATATCTTAAAGACTTGATGAATCTAGCAAATTGGTGTATTATCTACAAACTGAAGGTGCTTAATGTCACATTTGCTATCACTTGAAGGAGTTACATTGTAGTGCTCAGTGTCTCATATTAGTTGAGGATTTCATCAAGAGGTTACGGTCTACTGATTGAGGCAAAAGCAGTCAACTAAAGTCAACCACGGATGTGGTCAATATAGTCAAACTCCTTAGGCTCAATGCTCCGCGAAATATAGGGTTTCCCCGGCTCGTTATGTCCCGACGAGGTGTGGATGGTTATCAAACGGGTTTGTGATTGGGTGAATTTGGACGGAAAAGGGTTTGAGATTGGTTATACTAAGGAATCTCCAAAAAAATAACTTAAATAAGATATATGAATAAGACTGGAAAATTAGGAAAAACCAGAAACGTTTTAAACCAAAAAAACGCGTACGTCTGATTTAAATTTACGTAGACATACAAAATAAAACGCGAGTTTTAAGAAATAAAATACCTACGGATACGAAAATTACATTTTTACAATCCTAATAATAAAAGAAAATTTTTAGAAAATTAAAATTAATTTTTACACTATTTAATTAATTATTATTAATTAATTACTATTTACTAATTACTTATTAATTATTTAAACTAACCTAAATTATAACTAATTATGAAATTACACTAAAAATATGAAAAATAAATTTGGAAAAATCTAAAATATTATAAAACTAATTTTCAAACTGAAAATATATTTTTCCTACTTTTTTAATAATTACTATTAATTAAAAACTAATTATTAATTAATTTAAACTATTTTAAATTAAGAAAAAAAGAAAATGAACAGTAAAAATTATAAGAAAATTCCTGAAATTATTTTACAACTTATAAAAGCTAGGGTTTACTTTATAAAAACTAATTTTGCTATTTAAGACTTAAATATTAATTAATTACCAATAAAACTAATATTAAATCTAAAAATACCAAATGATAATATAAAAATCTGATAAAATTACTAAAAATACTTTAACTTAAAAGAAATTTAAGAAAAATATAAAAATGCTAAGTGCTTAACAAAAATCTAAACAGGAAAATTAAAAATTTAAATTACATTAAATAGAAACTATCACTTAATTTTAAATTGGTTTTTCTTGATTTTTCTTTTACAAAACTATTTTATACCTAAAAACAAACAACTTTTGTAAAAACAACTTTTATATAAATTAAAAATAAGCCAAATGCAAGCAATAAGCTAGGGCAGTTGACTTATGTTGACCAAACAAGGAAATAAGCTCAAATGAGCATAAGTGGGACCCACAAAGGTAGATTCTGGTTCACTTAAGTTGTGTGGACATGTTTAAGTAAGAATCTCACAAATAAGTTCACAGAATAAGAAAATAAGCACTAATTAAGCACTTGGAAACTTATATCAACTCAGAAAATGGGACAGAATTGAGTGATGGTTTCAGGTGGGGTCCACAAGGTCTGAGTTCAATCTTTTGGTCAAAACTTGAAGAGTGCTAGGAGGGGGTTGAAAGAACCTAAATTTGGACAATAGGGCCCACCGAGGTGGCCAGAAACCACCACCAAAGTGGTGGTGATGGTGGAGGGGTCTGCTGCACAAGGGATTACCTTCCCCTGCAGATGAGTTTAGGGTGATGGTGGGGCCCACAGAAAAATCCTAAAAATAAGATAAAGGGGGGAACTTGCAGTTGAGCTGGGGGACTACCTTTCCTAAAAAGCTCAAGTCCTAGAATTCAACACAAAATTCCACAAAAATCCTACAAGTTTTGGAAAAAACTGAAAACATGTCATTTTGACTTTTCATGTAAACTTATAACTTTGACTTCCTTGAACTTTGATTGGGTCTAACTGACTTAAATTGATGTATTAAGTTATATTAAGGCTAAATATGGCTAGAAGAACAACTTTTAATCAAAATGGGTGAGGTTTGAGACCCAAAGACCTCAACAGTTAACTGTTGGACGGACTTGTGGGTGATTTTGACGTTTTCTAGTGAATTGACCCAGAAAAGTTTTGATCTAAGTTGGTTACTGCCTAAGTGCTAAGTCTAAGCAAAGTTGAACCATAAACAACCACCACAACAAGGCACACACAGTTATCCCAAACACCCCCTTAATAATGACTGTTTTTTGTTTTTCAAAGTAAATGACTACACTAGATCATGAAACTAAATTATAAAGACTCATTATGATTAAGTAAGCTGAAATAAGCACAAAAACTTAAGCCTACAAACACAAATACATATCTTTCTAAGTTATACTAATTTGGACAGTCAATACTAAGAATTCAGAAACAACTGAAATTTAACAATGAAGCAAGCTTAAACTAATTTAAACTGACTTTAGGAACATTAAACAAGCATAAAAACACTGAGTTATATAGAATTAAATATTAGCTACAGAAAAATGCAAAAGATAAATGGAAAAATACTCACAAATTGTCCAGTGCTCAGAAATGGAACCAAGGTGTGAGATATACTCTGGAAAACTATCAAGAAGTTTCCCGAGCTTATCAGGAGGTCTTATCAGCTTATGAAAGCTTGTCACCTCAGTTTGCCACTAATCCTTCTTATTTATTTTATTTTTAGTATATTTTTTTTCTTTTTGTTTTTATGTTTTCTGATACACTAAATAACCTACAAAGTTTTAAAAGCTTAATAATAAGCTAATGTGAGCTTAGTGGAGACTTAACAACAACTGTTTCAATAATCAAGGCACAATGAGATTCCTAGTAAAATTTATTCATGAAACTGAAAATGTAACAAGACTTGAATTTAAAACTTAACAAATGACAAAATTACATTACAGAGGTTTCATAAAACTTTCTTGAACTAAAAATTACGACTAAAATTAGAAATTACAATAAGGACGATTTTACTAAACTAAGACTAAATTAATTCTACACTAACTACTACTGCTTCCATCATTTTTCTTCACTTATATAAGTCCCTAGGAGTTCCTTTGACTTTCCCACTTCTTTCTGGACCGTTGGATGCTTCAAATCAATCCCAACCTTTAAAATCCTTTTTGGTGGGAAATGGGCAATTGGCAGGTTATGGGGTTTGGTAAGAGCTTTAATGAGGAGGGGGAAGGTGGGGTGTAGGTGAGTGTATTAATGAGGTTTGGTGAAACTATCATGGAGGAGGGGGGAGCAGGAAGTAGGAATTAAGGGATGGAAGATGGGTGTACAGTGGTGTTGACTGGTGTTTTGACCCTGCATGTTGACCGTTTGACCTGGGGTGGTATTAGTTTAGGGGGTTGGGCCTTAGGATTTGGGCTTTGGGTTTATTTATGGATCAGGTTGCATGTTTGGTTTGGATTTGTTTTGGTTTGGTTTATTTAAGCTCAAAAATAACAAGGACCATACATGTAAAAATCTGAAATTGCAAGGACTTGAGTTGTAATTTTCCAAAATTACTCATAAGGTCTAATCTTGCCAAATACCAATAACCAAAGGATCATAAAGGTTAATTTTCCAAAATTTGATATCCGGGGACCTTTTCTGCCAAACTTTCAAACTCCAGGGACCAAACATGTAATTTCACTAAACTTGCCACCCAAGGATCAATGTTGCCACTTTGTGATTTCCCAAGGACCTAAAAATGATTTTTTATCCAAAAATTTACACCAGGGACCAAATCTGTCAATATTTGAAACTCCAGGGACTAAACTTGTAAATTTACAAAACTTTTGAGATTTTTCACCAAAGTACTAAATATGACCACTTATGATTTTAAAAGGACCTTTGGTGATAATTTTCCATATTTTGAATGACTAGGGACTAGTTTTGACATTTTATGAAAGTTGGGGGACTGAAACTGCCAATTTTGCATCTAAAACTTATAAAACACAATTTTGAAATATTTTTAGTATTTTGATGCATTTCTGAGTCTTTTTTTATGTTCTGCAGTTCAGATTTGACCAAAAATTATGAGTGTTTAAGCACTCATCAATCCCCCACACAAAAATATTGCTAGTCCCTAGCAATAAACTGTTTTGAAAATTTAATGGATTTTAAACTCTTTACCAAAAGCCATCACATCTGGAGTAGCCAAATGTTTCGGTTCAAATAAGAACTATGGTCCACTTGATAACCATGTGATTTTGAGCAAACCACCAGCTGTCAACGGATTTGATTTGTCTTTACCAAAAGCCGTTTGCTTCTGGACTAGCCAACTCTTGATGGACAAAGTCAACATCTTGGTGAGCTGATTACCAATTATGGTTTTTCCACTGCCTTTACCACAAGCCATAATCTTGCGGGCTAGCCAACTCATTCAATTTTTAGGATATGGCGAGTTGAGGTACCATACAATTTTGGGCAAATTGCAAGCCATCAACGGATTTGATATATCTTTACCACGAGCCGTTTGCTCCTGGATTAGCCAATCCTTTTGTCGTTTAGACATGGCGGACTGATAACCAAAAAAAATTTTAAACTCAAGTGAAATTTTTTTTTTTTAAATTTTTGCCAAAAACGGGGGTATTAGATAGTAAAATGTGATAAAATTCGCTAGAATAGCGAAATACCCCCCCCCCCCCCCCCCCGCCCACACTTAGAATGAATATTGTCCTCAATATTCAAAGTCCCGGCTATTATGCCGACTCTTTGAACGTAAAAGGGCAACATTATAATCTAAACGTGGAAACACCATTTTTGCTTTTTCACTGTATTGGTAACCACAGTAGGGGTAACTCCCCACACTTAGGGTGAAAACCCTAAGTACATGCTACTGTTTTTGTTTACCGAGTCGCTAGCATGACTCGACCCCGAATTCATTTGTCCTTGGGGAAGCATGATGTGGAAGAGACAATCTCAATCGGACTTTCATTCAAGATGTTTGGACAAACATTTGAAGCACGTGAAAGTTCCACACCGATGAGATAAGTAACCGGCTCAAGATAAGGGTAAATGAAAATGCCGGGATCAAAGATGGTATCTTCATTCCCGAAGGAGTGAAGAAGAGAGGAAGGCACCGAGAAGGTCATGAGAATAATCATGAAAGGATGCTTGATTGGCCTTAAACGGTCAGGTAATATCAACCAAGTAATGGTCAACAAGTCAAACAGTCTAAACCAATGCTTCCGTGGAATACAGTGTTTCCTCGGGTCGTAATGTCCCAACGAGGTTGTGATGGTATTAAAAACGAGTTTGTGATTGAGTGATTATGAACAGGAAATGGTATAAGTGTGTGTGTGAGTGATCACACTAGGATTTTATAAAACAAAATAACTTAGATAAACTATTTTAACGATTACGTAAAAGCCAGATATTTAAAAACTTTTAATAATTAAAAACGCGTACGTTTAATTTAATTCTACGTAAACGTACGAAACAAAAACAATTTTAACTAAAGTAGTAATTTGCATACCTTAGGGGCTTAAATGCAAATTAAATAAACTTAAAATATTTATTTTATAATTACTAATTATTTAATTAATTATTATTATTTAATAACTATTATTAATTATATAATAATTCATTAATAAATAAGAAAAATGTAAAATAAGTCTAGAAATATAAAATTAAAATTTGTAAAAGTCTAAAATATTATAAAACTTATTTTAAAAATAAAATTATATTTTTAAGACTATTTATCTATTTATTATTAATTATTAACTATTTAATTATTATTTAACTATTTATATGATTTAAATTATTATAAATACTAAAAAGACTTAGATAATTAAGAAGATTTTTATAAATCTAATTAACCATCATAGGAATCCTAAAAAATTATAAAAAGTTTATTTTATCTTTTTTTTAAACTAGTTTACTAATTTTATTCTATTTATTAATTAATTACCAATTAAACTATTTAAATTATAAAACTAGTAAATGAACAGTAAAAATTACAAGAAAATTTCTAAAATTATATTATGACATATAAATGCTAGGAAAAATATAAAAACTAGGTGTTACCTTATAAAAATTAATTATGCTATTTAAAACTTAATTATTGATTAATTATTAATAAAACTAATTTTAATTCTAATAAATACTAAATGATAATATAAAAATCTAATAAAATTACTAAAAATACTTTAATATAAAAGGAAATTAATAAAAATATAAAAATATAGGTTACTTAATAAAAATCTAAAAATGAAAATTAAAATTAAATTAAATTAAATTAAATAGAAACTATCACTTATTTTTATATTTGTTTTTCTGGATTTTTTCTTTTACCAACCTACTTTGTACCTAAAAATGACTAACTTTTGTAAAAACAATATTTTTATAACTTAAAAATAAGCTGTGTGGAAGCTTATTAGCTCCACTGTTGACTTTGTTTGACCAAACAAACAAATAAGCTCAACTGAGCTTGTGTGGGACCCACTATGGATAAATCTGATTCAAATGAGTATGTTGGACATGTATGAGCAGGATTCAGGTGAATAAGCTTATAGGATAAGCAATAAGATCAAAATAAGCACATCCAAAAACCAAGAGTAACACAGAAAAGGGACAAAGATCAAGGCTGATTTCAGGTGGGGTCCACTGGGTACTAGGTCAAACAATTGGTCAACAAATGATCCCTGGTAGGAGGGGGGTTGGGAGAACCTAAGTTTATGGTGTGGGACCCACTGAGTTGGTCAGAAAACACCACCTAAGGTGGCTGAGTGGTGGTGACCTGCTGATGCAGGGGAACCCCCTTGCCCTGCAAGTATGTTTGGACCTAGCTGGGGCCCACTAGAAAATTACTAAAAATAAAAGGATGTTGGGAAATGGAAGTTGAGCTGGTAGACAATTAATAGAAACAAGTTTCAAGTCTTGAGAGCAAATACAAAAATCAAATTAATTCTGTGAACTTTTGGAAAACTATGAAAGGTAAACTTTGACCTTTTTGTGAAAAACTTAAAACTTGACTTTTGTGAGATTTTTTTGATTCTAATGAGCTGAATATGTAATATTATGCTATAATGAGACTAAAATATGATAATATAACAACTTATGAGCTAAAATTAGTGATCATGGATTCCAAAAACCAAATCAGTTAACTGTTGTGGGATATGATATGGAATTTTGACTTTTTCACAAGTAACTACTGACTTAAATGGTTGAAACAAGTTCTACTAACCTAAACTAGGTTGTCTAAACCTATTCTAACCACAAACAACAATTTGATCACAGTGAACAGGGCAATGCCAAACACCCCCTTATATAACTGTTTACACTATAACTATTAGATTTTGAAACTAACTCCACTGATTTTATGATTGCAACAGATTAAATATACCAAATGAAGTTAAATGACCACTAAATTACTACTAGTAACAACAATATCAATAATACGAAGAATCAAACTTTGAGACTTACAAATGGTTCAAGGCTGAGGTTATGGAACCAAGGACTGTGTACCTCTCCTAAAACTCACCAATGAGCACTATAACCAGTACAATCCAAAATCACCATGCTCCATTGCTTGCATCATCACTAACACTATTTTTTTATTTATTTCCTATTTATTTGATTTTTTATGTATTTTTCTATTTTTAATAAGTATTGCTGATTTTAAGTTTCTAAAAGCTTCACAAGCTTTGTCAAGGCTTATGTGAGCTATTTCAATCCAAAATAACAACAAACAACAGTATTTCACCAACTTGAGATTTTTAATGAAAATTGAACACTAACTGAGATACAAGCTAAAACTTGAAATTGACTTGAAAATAAAGATTGAAATACATGAAATTAACTGGGTACAAGCTGTTTCAATTGAAAGTACAACTAAATAAGTGAATTACACTACCTACGATTAAGCTAAATTAAAGCTATTCTAATCCTTCTTCTCTTCTGCCTCTTTTCTTCTTTATAGTCACTTTCAGGGTTTGTGGGACCCACTGTGACATTTCCCACCACCTCTGGATCGTTGGATTGGTCTCAATCATCCTAGTCGTTTAAATTAGTAACTTGGCGCCAAAGGTATTACTGTGTCAGATGAGTAACGTGTGAGGGTTTTAGGGGTTTAATTTAGTTTGGAAGGTTGTGGTGAGGTGGAGGTGATGAGGTGGTGGTAGCAGGTGGCAAAACAGGTGAGGTGGAGGGTGGTATTGGTGAAGCATTGGTGAGGGGTGGTTTTGGAGGGAAGGGTAGTTTGGGAGTGGTGGTGTTTGACCGGGTGTTGACCCTGGGGATGGATTGGGCTGATTTAGTTTGGGCCTAGGAATAGGAAAAAGGGGGTGGGCTTGGGTAGTTTAGTTTGGATTGGTTTTTGGCTTGTATTAATAATAAGGATCCGTTTGGTTTAGAAATTACACAAGGACCAATTTTGTAATTAATGCAAAGTTGAGGGGACCTGTTGTGTAGTATTTCCATAGTTTAAATAAGGACTAAACTTGCCAAGATTAAATACCCCAAGGACCAATAATGACAAATTCCCATATTTTATATCCGGGGACCAAAGTTGCCAATTAACCAAACTTCAGGGACTAAATATGTCATTTCACCAAACTTCACACCAAGGATCATTCCTGCAAAAGATTAGTAATACAAGGACCAAAATTGATTTTTCTCAAAGTTTTTACATCCCAGGGACCATTTATGTCAATTTCCAAAGTATAGGGACTAAACTTGTAATTTTGTGAAACTTTGCACCAAAGGACTAAATATGTAACTTTATGATTAAAAAGGACCTTTGGTGACTTTTCATGTTTTTAGAATAACCAGGGACTAGTTTGACAACTTTTGAAACTTGAGGGACTGAAACTGCCAATTATGCAAACTTTGTACGTTTTTTATCTGTTTTTGATTATTTTGCATTTGAAACATATAAAACACACTTCTAAGATATTTTAAGTATTTTGATGCATATTTGAGTGTTTTTGGATGTTTTGGCAGTTCAGATTGGTATAAAATGATGAGTATTTAGACACTCATCAATGCTCATCCTCAAGATCAGGTTTAGTTTCCTGAATTTGGATTTTGTCGGGTAAGCTCTTAGGGTTAGAAAACATCCCGGGAGGGAGGGTGGGATAATTTGTCATAGAAATACAAATTCTGATGATTGAGAATCTTTCCCCCCGATCATGATGTTTCTCGCCATCATACTCTAGAAGAGTCATGATAAGGTGATCAATGATGGGCTCAGAAGGTATTTCATCAATATCACGGATGTCTCCATAAGATAAAGAATTTTCATCAGTGTTTGAATCACTAAGCCCGGTATTGAGATTGGAATTGAGTGATGGATCATCATTCAATAAGCTTTCAAGGAAAAGAATATCCCCCTCTGAATCAAGATAGTCATCATCAACTTCATACGAAGTTGAACTATCTAGGGCAAGGAATGCTTCGACTTCTTCCATATCATCTTTGAAATCAAAGAGATCATCATCACATCCCGATGGAAGTG
This sequence comes from Artemisia argyi, assembly GCA_030686995.1. Taxonomy (NCBI): domain Eukaryota; kingdom Viridiplantae; phylum Streptophyta; class Magnoliopsida; order Asterales; family Asteraceae; genus Artemisia; species Artemisia argyi. Next base: position 108,542,598 of record CM060704.1, on the reverse strand, counting down.
GATTGGTGTGAGTGAGTTCATCGGCGAACTCCTCGAGAAGAAAGTCAACATTAGAGTGGGGAAGAGATGCATCAACATACTCAATGTCTCCAAAAGATAAACAATCATCACTGGAATCAGAGACAATCTCAATTTGATCATTTGGATTATCAGGGGGTGAAGGGATATCACACACATGATCAAAAGTCCCCTGTGACTCTCTCGGATATCAAGGGTGTCTTCATTATCACTATCATCATCACAGTCTAGAAGAGCAGCTATACGAAATTTGGCACGTGTTATAGCTGCTTGTTCTAAGACTAGCAATTCTTCCATGCTCAATTCGTTTCTAGCATCTCGTTCCTCAGCAAGTAATTCTGCCATAGATTTCTCACGAGAGTCTTGAAACGATGTAGTAACCAACTCCTCCTTAAGTTCTTTCAATATATCAAGAGCCTTTAGTAAAAGGTCTTGCTCAGTATCATGAGGAGTTGCTTGGATCATTTGGTACTGTGGAGGTGGGTCTGAAAACGAATAGTCGTAATTGTTACAAGGAAATGGATTCCTTGTTTGACAATCCGAGCTAGAGTGTGGACCTCCACAGTACTCACAACAGTAAAACTGATGTGGCTGTGGGTTGTATGTGCTAGAGCTATAATTGTTATCAGGAAACTGCTCATAGACAAGCGTGTTTCCCGATTGACAATCAGAACTGTAGTGTGAACCACCATAGTACTCACAATAGTAAAACTGCTGAGTCTCATGGTGTGGTAGCTGATGGAATGAATCAGTGGTGCCATGGTAGGAATAGGGATCTTAGTTATAGACAGACCCGTTTCCTGACTCTACCATGCCACAACTGGGGCAATTGCCATCATTATAAGGACTACCACGCCACTGACAGATCAGAAAGTGTGGATGAGACATAGAAAGAATCAAGAGGTTTGGGAGGGGTAGGGATGAAGAATCAAAGATGTGAGAGGGTAAAGGTGATTATTTTTGGGTTTTTGGAAAGACATTTTATACAAATAGGAAAGAAAATGTTTTTGGGTTTTTTGTGTTCGTTGAAAACTGATTTTAAAATATTTTCGTGAACAGTTTTGTTTTTATATGAAAATAAGAAGATAATATGAACAAGGGTGGTAAATATACAATGGATGTATATCCCGATTCACTAATATGCAAAACTATTTAGAATAGCGCGCACGACCTCCCCGGCAGCGGCGCCAAAATTTTGACTGGGGCAAAAGCAGTCAACTAAAGTCAACCACGGATGTGGTCAATATAGTCAAACTCCTTAGGCTCAATGCTCCGCGGAATATAGGGTTTCCCCAGATCGTTATGTCCCGACGAGGTGTGGATGGTTATCAAACGGGTTTGTGATCGGGTGAATTTGGACGGAAAAGGGTTTGAAATTGGTTATACTAAGGAATCTACAAAGAAATAGCTTAAATAAGCTATATGAATAAGACTGGAAAATTAGGAAAAGCCAGAAACGTTTTTGACTCCTCCCAAACCAACCATTCAACCGGGTGGGGTCAATAGGCTCATCTAGGAAGGAGAGTCAAATGTTTATAATCCATGGAAGTACAGGGAAATCCCCGGGTCGTTAATTCCCAACGAGATTGAAATTGTATTTTTAAACGTTTGTGGAATAAGTGGCACTGAGGATAGTAACCAAGATGATTGGGGAATGATTATACTACTGATTTCTTGGTATTTGAACAATTATGGAATGATATAAACAATAACAGATATATTCACAAAAGCACAGACTGGGAAATCAGATAACAGACAGAGAAAATGGGTTTTAACAAATTACAAACTACAGGGGGTGCAAGTGAAACTTTTTAAAACTTAAAATTAAAAGAAAATTTAAAATGAAAATGAAATTATAAAAATGATTATTTTAATAATTAAATACCAATTATTTAATTAAAACTATTGAAAATCTATTTTAAACCTAATTTAAATTAACTAAAAATTATAAAGATTACAAATTAAACTAAAAACTTGCAAAAATAATTTCTAAATCTTAAAATGAACTTGAAGAAAGTATAAAAAATAAAAATAAATATTTTTGTCTTTTTATGAGTTTTCAATTAATTAAAATCTATTTATATTAATTAAACTAATTAAATTATTTTAAATTACTATTAATACCTAAATGACTTAGAAAATTATGGAAAAATTTATAAAACCAATTAACCATCACAGGAATCCTAAAAAATTATAAAAAGTTACTAAAAATTATATTTAAGCTAATTTACTAATTAATTACATATTAATTAATTTAAATCTAATTTAACTAATTTAAATAGGAAAATTGGAAAATGAACAGTGGAAATTATAAATCTATTTTCTAAAAGTCTTAAATAATTAATAAAACCTAGGAAAAATATAAAATTCTATTGTTGTTAATTAAAATTAAAGAGAACTATTTAATTACTAATATTACCTATTTAATTAATTAAACTACTTTTAATTCTAATAAATAGTAAACTGTTTAGGAAAAATCTAAGAAAATTATTATAAATACTTAAAGGTAATAGGAAATTAAGAAAATTATAAAAATGGCAAAGTGCTTATTAATAAGCTAAAATGAAAAATGAAAAAGATAGAATCTATTAAATAGAAGCTATCACTAATTTTATGTTTGCTTTTTTTGGTGTTTTTCTTTTTGACAGCTAAAAATGAGATGAAAATAAGAAACTTTTGTGAAAAAACTTTTGATTTAGCTTAAAAATAAGCTGTGTGCACCCCCTTATTTCCAAACAGTCACTAAATAGCTTATTATGACTTAAGCTATTATGAAAAAGCTATGAAATGAGAAACTAAGCATGCACAGATGATTAACAACAAGAAATAAGCAAATAAGAACCAAGTAGCACACTGAATAAGCAATTAATCACAAATAAGCACTTATGCTTATACTCAGACCAAACAGTCCTGAGATGGGTAGTTTTGGACAAATGTTGTTTCCACAAAAGGGCTCAGGAGTCCAAACTAAAGGTTGACTTATGAAGGTGGATTGTTAGGCTACCCAATAAGCCAATAAGCAGGGCTTACTGCTTATTAATGAAGCTTGGGTGAGGGTATGAAGTTGGGATCTTACACTGAGTAGTCAGTGTTGACTCAGACAATGGCCAAAATGGATGAGGCTTGCAGCCCTATCAAATAAGCTCAAAAGGCTGAAATAAGCCTTGGCTTATCAATATGGGGTGTATGGCTTTCCAAAAAGCCAATAAGTCAAAGGTGGGTCCAACTAATGAAGAATCTAAAGCCTTGGGAAATTTGATCAAAACCTGTGCACAGGGCAAGTGTTTGCCCTGCAGGTTGAAAGAAGCTAATGCACAAGCTACAATAAAAATCCCACAAACAAGCCAAACCTAAATTCCTGAAGCTGAGGTGGTAGGTTTTAACTTCTGAGAGTTTTAAGGCCTGAATAAATCCACAAAATTCTATAAAAATCCTTGAAAATTTGGTTTTCTACCTAAGTATGCAATTTTGACTTTTTGAATACCTTTGAAACTTGACTAAAATGGATTTTGATTCTGATTTTCTGATTGATATGGACTAATTAAACTATATTAAGACTAATTTAAGCTAAACCACTCACAAGTGAATGGATTTGGGGCATAAGCCACTCTTAATCCAACACAGAGGGTAAACTAGGCCAAGTATGATGTGATTTTGACTTTCTGATGAATAAGCCTTGGTTTTTATGACTATTCTGAGTTACTATGGACGTATGTGACTTGTATGGACAACAAACAACAACAATAACAAACCACAACACCTAGGATCACCCTGATCCAAACACACCTTATAAGTTGTCTGTTTAATGATTTTCAAGCAAATGAGTGTCAAGGCTATACCAACTGATCCAATACAACTTATTATGATATCTTAGGTACAAATAAACACTTAACCACAGGATATAACAACAATTGAACAAGAATACTAGTTACACTATTTAACTGCCAAATTAAGGATTTTAAAGCAACTATGGAATTTAACAAACAAACTACTGATTTTAAGCTAGATTATTGCTATTTAAGACTAAATAAGCACAAAGAAACTGAGAAAGCAAGGAAATGAACAATGAAACAGTAGAAACACAGAAATGGCTTTAAGACCTTACAATGTGCATTCCAGCTTTAACCAAGAACCAAGAACCATAGAACCATTCCTAACACTCCCCTTTGAGTTCTAACCAACAACCATCCCAAATTTACTGTGCTCCAGCTATTTCTTCAATAAAACCTGCTATGTTGACTTTGTTTGACTTTTTTGAGTTTTTGATTTTCTTTTAACTACACTGCTTTTAGATGTTACCAATAGCTTTAATAAGCTATATGGGAGCTTATGTGAACCTAAAAGTCCATGTACTCTATTAATAATAACAACACAGTTACTTAAGAAATTTGAAATAAAATTAAAATTGCATAAACTGAGATAGGGAATAAAACTTGGAATTGATTACTGAAAAAGTTGGTGTTACACTTAAATTAACTACAACAATGCTTAAAAGCTTTAAGATTACACTGAAAAACTAGATTACAATTAAAACGACTAAATTTTAACTAAAAAATGGAACTACTCTTGCTTCTTGGCTTCTCATCCTTTTATACTTGAGGATTAGGGCTTCCCTTGCCTCTCTGATCATTTCCCACTTGAATTTGAGCCGCTGGATGAGAGAGAGATGATCACAGCCTTCCACGTAGTTTTGGCGCCAAAAGTTGTTTTTGCAAATTGGCTTCTGATAACTTGCTTGGAGGGGGGAGCATTTATTGTGGAGGTGAAAGGTGGGTTGGGCGGTGGAGATTTGATGTGCAAGTGGGGATGGGGGAGATGAATACCACTGGTGGTTTTGGGGGGTGGTATTGGGTGAAGAAGGGAAGGAGGGAAATGGTGGTTTGGTTTGACTGGGGTTTGACCCTGGTATTATTATTACCAGGGTGGGCTTGTTGTGGAGTGGGCCAAAAATAAGGGAAGTGGGTTGGGGTGTTTTGTGGATTGGATTTGGTTTTGGTTTATGATAGTATTAAGGACCCGGTTTGGTTTTTATTGCACAAGGACCATTTTTGTAATTATTCGAAAGTTGGGGGATGAGACTTGGCATCTTTCCAAAGTTTCCATAAGGGTGTTTCTTGCCAAGTGATGAATAGTATGAGGTCCAAAGTTGATTTTTTTCATTTTAATTTCCTAGGGACTATTTCTGCCAAACTTTCAAACATCAGGGACCAATTGTGTAATTTCACCAAACTTGCCAATCAAGGACCAATCCTGCCATATATGAGAAGTACAAGGACAAAATTTGTTTTTCTCAAAGTTTTAATATCCTAGGGACTAAACTTGACATTTTGTGAAACTTTGCACCAAAGGACTATTTTTGTAACTTTTTGATTTAAAAGGACCTTTGATGACTTTTTCAAGTTTTTAGAACAACTAGGGACTAGATTTGACAACTTTTGAAAGTTGAGGGACTGAAACTGCCAATTATGCAAACTTTGTACGTTTTTCATCTGTTTTTGCTTATTTTGCATTTGAAACATGTAAAACACATTCCTGAGATATTTTTACTATTTTGATGTAATATTGAGTGTTTTTGGATGTTTTGGCAGTTCAGATTGGTATAAAATGATGAGTATTTAGACACTCATCAGTTTTAACCTAAAAAACGCGTACGTTTGATTTAAATTTACGTAGACTTACAAAATAAAACACGAGTTTTAAGAAATAAAATACCTACGGATACGAAAATTACATTTTTACAATCCTAATAATAAAAGAAAATTTTTAGAAAATTAAAATTAATTTTTACACTATTTAATTAATTACTATTTTCTAATTACTTATTAATTATTTAAATTAACCTAAATTATAACTAATTATGAAATTACACTAAAAATATGAAAAATAAATTTGGAAAAATATAAAATATTATAAAACTAATTTTCAAACTGAAAATATATTTTTCCTACTTTTTTAATAATTACTATCAATTAAAAACTAATTATTAATTAATTTAAACTATTTTAAATTAAGAAAAATAGAAAATGAACAGTAAAAATTATAAGAAAATTCCTAAAATTATTTTACAACTTATAAAAGCTAGGAAAAATATAAAAGCTAGGGTTTAGTTTATAAAAACTAATTTTGCTATTTAAGACTTAAATATTAATTAATTACCAATAAAACTAATATTAAATCTAATAAATACCAAATGATAATATAAAAATCTGATAAAATTACTAAAAATACTTTAACCTAAAAGAAATTTAAGAAAAATATAAAAATGCTAAGTGCTTAACAAAAATCTAAAAAGGAAAATTAAAAATTTAAATTACATTAAATAGAAACTATCACTTAATTTTAAATTGGTTTTTCTTGATTTTTCTTTTACAATACTATTTTATACCTAAAAACAAACAACTTTTGTAAAAACAACTTTTTTATAAATTAAAAATATGCCAAATGCAAGCAATAAGCTAGGGCAGTTGATTTATGTTGACCAAACAAGGAAATAAGCTCAAATGAGCTTAAGTGGGACCCACAAAGGTAGATTCTGGTTCACTTAAGTTGTGTGGACATGTTTAAGTAAGAATCTCATAAATAAATTCATAGAATAAGAAAATAAGCACTAATTAAGCACTTGGAAACTTAGATCAACTCAGAAAATGGGACAGAATTGAGTGATGGTTTCAGGTGGGGTCCACAAGGTCTGAGGTCAATCTTTTGGTCAAAAATTGAAGAGTGCTAGGAGGGGGGGGGGTTGAAAGAACCTAAATTTGGACAATGGGACCCACTGAGGTGGCCAAAAACCACCACCAAAGTGGTGGTGATGGTAGAGGGGTCTGCTGCACAGGGGATTACATTCCCCTGCAGATGAGTTTAGGGTGATGGTGGGGCCCACAGAAAAATCCTAAAAATAAGATAAAGGGGGGAACTTGCAGTTGAGCTGGGGGACTACCTTTCCTAAAAAGCTCAAGTCCTAGAATTCCACACAAAAATCCTACAAGTTTTGGAAAAAACTGAAAACATGCCATTTTGACTTTTCATGTAAACTTATAACTTTGACTTCCTTGAACTTTGATTGGGTCTAACTGACTTAAATTGACGTATTAAGTTATATTAAGGCTAAATATGGCTAGAAGAACAACTTTTAATCAAAATGGTGAGGTTTGAGACCCAAAGACCTCAACAGTTAACTGTTAGAGGGATTTGTGGGTGATTTTGACTTTTTCTAGTGAATTGACCTAGAAAAGTGTTGATCTAAGTTGGTTACTGCCTAAGTGCTAAGTCTAAGCAAAGTTGAACCATAAACAACCACCACAACAAGGCACACACAGTTATCCCAAACACCCCCTTAATAATGACTGTTTTTTGTTTTTCAAAGTAAATGACTACACTAGATCATGAAACTAAATTATAAAGACTCATTATGATTAAGTAAGCTGAAATAAGCACAAAAACTTAAGCCTACAAACACAGATACCTATCTTTCTAAGTTATACTAATTTGGACAGTCAATACTAAGAATTCAGAAACAATTGAAATTTAACAATGAAGCAAGCTTAAACTAATTTAAACTGACTTTAGGAACATTAAACAAGCATAAAAACACTGAGTTATATAGAATTAAATATTAGCTACAGAAAAATGCAAAAGATAAATGGAAAAATACTCACAAATTGTCCAATGCTCAGAAATGGAACCAGGGTGTGAGATATACTCTGGAAAACTATCAAGAAGTTTCCCGAGCTTATCAGGAGGTCTTATCAGCTTATGAAAGCTTGTCACCTCAGTTTGCCACTAATCCTTCTTATTTATTTTATTTTTAGTATATTTTTTTTTCTTTTTGTTTTTATGTTTTCTGATACACAAAATAACCTACAAACTTTTAAAAACTTAATAATAAGCTAATGTGAGCTTAGTGGAGACTTAACAACAACTGTTTCAATAATCAAGGCACAATGAGATTCCTAGTAAAATTTATTCATGAAACTGAAAATGTAACAAGACTTGAATTTTAAACTTAACAAATGATAAAATTACATTACAGAGGTTTCATAAAACTTTCTTGAACTAAAAATTACAACTAAAATTAGAAATTACAATAAGGACGATTTTACTAAACTAAGACTAAATTAATTCTACACTAACTACTACTGCTTCCATCATTTTTCTTCACTTATATAAGTCCCTAGGAGTTCCTTTGACTTTCCCACTTCTTTCTGGACCGTTGGATGCTTCAAATCAATCCCAACCTTTAAAATCCTTTTTGGCGGGAAATGAGCAATTGGCAGGTTATGGGGTTTGGTAAGAGCTTTAATGAGGAGGGGGAAGGTGGGGTGTAGGTCAGTGTATTAATGAGGTTTGGTGAAAGTATCATGGAGGAGGGGGAGTAGGAAGCAGGAATTAAGGGATGGAAGATGGGTGTACAGTGGTGTTGACTGGTGTTTTGACCCTGCGTGTTGACCGTTTGACCTGGGTTGGTATTAGTTTTGGGGGTTGGGCCTAGGAATTGGGCTTTAGGTTTATTTATGGATCAGGTTGCATGTTTGGTTTGGATTTGTTTTGGTTTGGTTTATTTAAGCTCAAAAATAACAAGGACCATACATGTAAAAATCTGAAATTGCAAGGACTTGAGTTGTAATTTTCCAAAAGTACTCATAAGGTCTAATCTTGCCAAATACCAATAACTAAAGGATCATAAAGGTTAATTTTCCAAAATTTGATATCCGGGGACATTTTCTGCCAAACTTTCAAACTCCAGGGACCAAACATGTAATTTTACTAAACTTGCCACCCAAGGATCAATGTTGCCACTTTGTGATTTCCCAAGGACCTAAAAATGATTTTTTATCCAAAAATTTACACCAGGGACCAAATCTGTCAATATTTGAAACTCCAGGGACTAAACTTGTAAATTTCCAAAACTTTTGAGATTTTTCACCAAAGGACTAAATATGACCACTTATGATTTTAAAAGGACCTTTGGTGATAATTTTCCATATTTTGAATGACTAGGGACTAGTTTTGACATTTTATGAAAGTTGGGGGACTGAAACTGCCAGTTTTGGAAACTTTGTACGTTTTTCATCTGTTTTTACTCATTTTGCATCTAAAACATATAAAACACAATTTTGAAATATTTTTAGTTTTTTGATGCATTTCTGAGTGTTTTTGTATGTTTTGCAGTTCAGATTTGACCAAAAATGATGAGTGTTTGAGCACTCATCATCTACTCATATTTTTTGTGGTTGGTATGAGTTTGGAGTCACATGGTTAGTACAAGATATAAGACACAAGTTTGGGTTGTTCTACTTCTTCATCAAATTCGTTATATTTGGTTTTCTTCACAAGTGATCATTACAAGGAGCTTACAGATTTGAAGAATCATGAAGATGGTTAACACATTAATTTCAGGGGAAGCATATTATGATGTGTTTAATCATTTGATGTTCATGCACCACTCAAGGGGAAGTGTTTGATTTTACTACTGTTGATCACTATTACTACTGCTAGTTGAAGTTTCTATTGTTTTGGATTCATTTTTAGTAAGCATTTTGGTGTTCTTCATGGTGGGGAATTCGAAACATTGGAAGGCATATGTTCTCTATTTGTTGATAACAAAAAGGGGAAGAGATTTGGAGTGGCATAGCATGGCTTAAGGGGAAGACAAGATTGTTTCATTCATGGCGAGATTTAATTACTCATGGGAAAGAAGCCAAGCATCAAGTTTATGAAACCTTTTGGATGTCCACTAACCATCCTAAATACTGCTGATAATTTAGGAAAATTTGATGGGAAGTCAGATGATGGATATTTATTGGGATATTGTACCAATAGCAAAGGACTCAGAGTATACAACAGGGCTACCAAAAAGGTTCAAGAATGTCTTCATGTTGATTTTCTGGAAGAACAAGAGAATTCGAAAGGTAAAGGTCCTGATTGGATGTTTGATCTTGATTTAATGTCTTCATCAATGAATTATGTACCTGTAAGGGAAGAAAATCAAGCTGCTCCCACTGAAGAAGAAGCACAGTACATTGTTCATGATGTTATTTTAAGATTTGAAGATGAGCCAAATGATAATGCCAATAATAAGAAGAAGAGTACTTCTGAGCCTCAAGGTACTGCTATACCTGACAGTACTGTTGATCCTCAAAGTACTGTTCCACCACAAATACCAGTATCTGATGAAGATCAAGCCATTCAAGATGAACTGTCAAGGATGCTTTTTGAAGAAACAATGGCTAAGTCTTATGAAGATGAACAAAGGAGAGCTTATGAAGCAGAAAAGAAGAAGGCAAAAGAAACAGCTGGCACTTTACCCCAAAGTACTGCTAATCCATTTGAAAGTACTTTTCAACCTTTAGATACTTCAAATTGGCTAAATACTGATGCTGTTAATGGTTCTAATATGCCTGACTTAGAAGATATTGATGATTCAAACAAGATTACTTTAGAAGACACTGATGATGAATTGGATCAAGAAGGCATTTTCTCAGATTCTAATGAAGATCCTGATATAACAAATTTGGAAGATAATCTTGAAGTCTCACCAACTCCTACTCTCAGAATTTATAAAACTCATCCTGTTACCAACATAATTGGACCCTCAGCTTCACGGGTGCTCACAAGGACTAAGGCTAAGAATATGTCTCAACAACATACTTTGTTGGATCGATATACTCTGATCAAACTACTTTGTAGCTTGTAAGGGTTTAACAATATTGAGTAAACTCAACACTATTAATATTGAAACACTGTTTTACCTTGTAAAGTATGCGGAATCTACTAACACAAAGCTTAAGAAGAACTTTTATAATAACCAAACTTTGAACCTGCTTTGTTACACAGATTCACTAACAATCCCTAACTATTTATAAACTTTGATCGACTCTAAAACTTATGAGAACTTCTCTAAAACTTGTATCGACTAATACCTCTTAAGGCTCTTTATATAGATAACCTTAAGTCGGTTTACAACATATAATCCTTGAACGACAAGTCATTATCCCTAACTAATTCTAGAATATTCATTCAATATTACACATTAATCCTTATCTAATATTGCACATCAGTCCTTGTTTCCTTCGAAGTACTTTAAACATTCTTCAATAACAGCAGTACTTTGACTTTTTCCTTCAGCAGTACTTTGACTATATTCTTCATGCAGCAGTACTTTGACATCCAGAAGTACTTTGATATTTCATATCCCAACAATCCTCCCCTAACTTGAACTCCACTTGCTTGATTTCAAGTTTCTTTGTTATCTTTAATCTTTAAATCTTTAATCATTTAGAGAAATTGTTTCTTTATTTCTTTGTCTTCTATCTGTCATGTGTCAAAGTACTCTTCATCAGCATCTTGTCTTTCACTATATCTTCTCAACAACTCAACAACATTTTGGTACAAATATCATCAAATCTTAAAAGTTTCATACTATTCTCATCACTTCCAGGTGTGTTAACTCCTGTGAGAGGTGAATCATTGAAAATTATGATTTTTAGCAAATCATCAGCTATCAACGGATTTGATTTGTCTTTACCAATAGCCGTTTGCTATGGACTAGCCAACTCTTGATCACTTGGAGTATGGTGAGTTGATAACCATATAGTTTTTGGTAAACTATCAACCATAAACGGATTTGATTATCACATCAGAGCCGTACCCTCATGATGAGTCAAACTCTCTCTTGTCTGTTAAACATGGTGAGTTGATTACCATTTGTTGTGCAGTATAAATACTAACACCATGTGTTGCTTTTCAAATCCTTTTACTTTTCTTTTAAACATCAAAACATTTTATTTATTTTTATTTTAAAGGACTTATACTGGTTTATATCAGCAAGCAGTACTTTGTTAAAGTAATGTTTGTTTTTGGAGTACTTTGAAAAATACTTTATTTTACAAAACAAATCATACCAGTATTATGCAATATTACTCTTCAGACTTGACCCATCTGATAAATAGCTTGATAACATCCAAAGCTACTTCAGATTCATCTTCAAGTTCCGTTCCATGATCCAGCATTCTGAGCATAATTTCTCTAATCAATGGATATCTCCTCTCAGCCAGCATATGAATCATGGTTCCATCTTCCATCTCTAGTGTATGAACTCCTCATGACTCAAAGAATCTCCATCTTGTTATTTCCCAATTCTATAGATCATTCCATAGAGGATCAACACTTGTTTCTTCAGTTTCCCAGATGGTAATTAAGTCTCCAAGCAAAATTAATCCCACATCTGAAGCTTCAATCTCTGCATAGTATGTCTGCACTTGCACATATAAGTCATACAAATCTGCCCTTGTAATACAGTGCAACACATCCCATAACATATTGAATGTTGTGAAGCTTTCATCTTCTCTTTGAATCATAAAATAATTCCCTTCTTTTGATTCAACCATAGAAAATGAGATTATCTTGGACTTCTTTCCAGAATCTTCAATCTTCTTATTTTCAAAGTCAACAACTCTGAAATAGTTTCTAAGTTCATCAACTGTATCTTCATGAATCATCTTCAGCCTTTTTGACAATTGATCATCTTGAACTACTTTCTTCCTTTTCAATCTTCTTTCCTCAGCTTGTTCCTTTATAATATCTTCTAATTTCTTCTTTCTATCAACTTCCATGGGCACAAAGTTTTCTACTTCTTTTCTGATATCTTCTTGTACTTTATCCCACAGAGCTTTCACTTCTGGATACCTTTGTTTATGTAAATTCTTGTATCCCTTCTTTCTCAAGAAACTTATCATCCAGTTTCTTTCCTGAGCTTTGGTCATTGGCTTCTTTGTAATTGGCCTGCTAACTTCTTCCAAATACTGAGCTTCATATTCAGCTTGTTGCTTTTTAGCAAGCTCTAAATCTTCTGCAATCTCTAATTCTCTAATCTGAGCAATAGAAAATTTCTTATTTTTCTTCTTAGTATCTTTCTGAACCATTATCCTTTTCCCTTTATCATTAGGATCCAACTCTTCAGATTCAGAAGTACTTTCAACATCTTTTTGTTTAGGCTCAGAAATATGTATCCCTCCAGTAGGTCTCCTCAAATTCATCATAACTTGAGCAATTGTTTCATCATCACTTGCAGTATGTACTCTTGCTTCTTCTTGCTGTACAAGTAGAAGGACCAGCTTCATCTGCATAATTCATTGTAGAAGGTCCAGCTGCAGTGACTCCACTTTCATCAATATTTCTAGAAGCAGTACCTTGCTCAGCAGTACCTTGCAGACTTATGTTTTCTTCAGCAGTACTTTGAACATTAGCACTTTGAATGTTCTGTGCATCTACATCATGCTTAACAATTCCTTGCTCATCATCTTCTTGCTCAGTATCTTTTTGCTCATTCTCTTTCTCCTGTGCAATATTCTCATCTTCTTGTGCATTATTCATATCCTCTTCAGTATAGCTTTCTGGTACAAGAGTCTTTGGACTTTCTGGATATTGCCACAAATGAGCATCTTCTGAATACTTAACTTCAGCATCATCTTTATCCAAATTCTCATCTTGATTCCTCCCCAATTTTGTAAATGATGACTTCCTATGCTTTCTCTTGGATTTAGAAGACTTCTTTGAAGATTTTGACTTTGGCTTCTGAGACTACTTCTTTTCTTTCACATAAAGCCTAAAATTCTGAACAAGAGGCCAAACAAATTTCTTCAACCTTCTGAACTTCCTTCTTAGCTTCTTGATTTCTGCAGCTTGAGCATTAACAGTATTCTTCATCTTCTCCAATTCCTTAGCCAAATCAGAATTACTCACAGCACCTTCAATTCCCTCATCTCCTCTAGGTATTTGAAGCCCACCTGTGGAAGTATAATCACTGGGAGTAGGTACCTGTGAATCCGCTGGAGCAGTACCTTTAGAATCAGTACTGTGTGGAGAAGTACCTTGAGCAGATTCAGCTGTATCCAAGGAAGCTGTTACTGAGGGAGTCCTTGCACTTGAAACAACACGCTGAGGGGAAACAATAGGTGGTGTTAGGGTATGTACTGAAGTAGAATGCTCAGTAGAATCAGGTTGATCATCATTATTAGAATGTGCAGAACCACTATTGTCTTCTTCATCCCTAACAGCTTGAGCTACCTCTAACATATAAGCATTAAGAGGTGTATTCATACCCGAAAAATTAACTCCCTTATGTGACATAAAAGTGAAAACTTTAGGTGGCATCCTAATGGTAGGTACATAATCCTAAGGTTTGGGTATCCCATCTAATGGATTCTCTAAAAGCAATTGAACTAATCTAGGATACATAAGAAAAGGTTTTCCAGCCTTAATATGAGTAAGCATACCTTCAAGGATCATGTATGAGAAATTGAAAGGTTGATTCGTAATAAGACCAACAAAAGCAGAAGCTATGGAATGGCTAAACTGATCCCAAGCAGTACTTTTGGGACTCAAACAATGAAGCAAAACATGAATAAGAAATTTCCAATGAGGACTAACCATAGCCTTCTGAAAGGTAAGCTTGGCCAAGGGACCTTCATACCCAATGTCTCTGAGTGTGTTCCAAATCTCTTGTTTTCCAAACAAAACAGAGCCTCCTTCATCATCAAATAATAGAGCCTCTCTGATTGAAGCTTCTGAGACACGAATAGCTCTTCCAGCAACTGTAGCAGTAATGATATCCTCTCCATCTTCAACCTGTGACCTTGCTGTATCCCAAAAAGCTTGAATCCAAGGTCCAATAATCTCTGGGTTAACTAGGATTGAGTAACAGATGTGGTTCCAGTGAGAAAGTCAATAATACCATGAAAGTTAAGGTTATCTTGGGTTTTCTCAAGGTTTGCTATCATGTTGTGTTTCGTGTTGGTGCGTCGATTTGCCATGATGATTAGGGTTAGAGTGAGAAAAGTGATGATCGATGTAAGGTAGGTATGAGTTTAAATAACAAGAAAGGTGAATAAGGGTGAATAAAAAGAAAATATATGAGGTTTATATAAGGATAAGATACAAAAAATCACGGTTAATTAATGATTTTACCGTTATTTTTGGAAGTAAATATCCCCATATCTTTCGAAAGTTTGTTAGCCGCAAATCTGACCGTTGAAACAGTATCTGACACGTCAGCGAACCCTTTAATAGCACCAAGCAGTACGTTCCATAAAATATGGAGCAGTACTTTCCATTATAATCTCACACAGTATATTGACCAAAATACTTTCCCAAAAAAAAATCTTGAATGTTGACCATTTGACCAAAATATCTTTGAAAGTCAACCCTGATTAATGACTATCTCCTCATATTAAATCCCAAAGCTACCATGGTAAGTGAACATCAATACACTTCAATAAATGCCCATTTACCTTTACTTGGCTTATAAAAGCAACTTTACCAACAACAACTTGCAATCACCATATCTTTCTTTGACACAAAAACTAGTAAACACAATGAGTCACATTCCAATTGTGAACATCTCTTCAAACTCAGATGGCACCACAGATTCAGAGATAAGTTACTACTCTGATTCTGAGTTTGAAGATCCAGGATGGTTAGACTATTTTCCTCCTCATGTACAATGGATGGGACTCCAAGAATCTTCCTCGTCAATAAGTGATGCCAACTCTACCATAACTGATGCAGGTAGTACTACCAACAAAAAGCCCAAAAAGAAGAAAGCTATCCCTGGTTCATCTTTGGCTAATGAGCTTCCACAAGCTTTGACTCAAGCCCTGGAGTCAGCAATACAGAACATGAAGTGGCCTGCTCCAAGGAAAGAGAGACCTCACAAACAGATTCTTGGCTTGGCTTGCCAAGAAAGCAGGCTTCTTTTGATGACAAGAGAAAAACTGCTCAAAAGGGAAAGCATAACTATGAGGGCAAGGGAAAAAGGCCTATGGAGTAGGGATTTGAAGCTTGGTGGTAGTCTGTGGTAGTTGTTTGTTTGGTTTGTCTTGTTTGTTTCTGTGTCTGAGTCTGTATCTTGATAACAACAATGGTGATGTATGAATCCTTTCTAAATGATGAATTCAAACTTTTCCTTTGTATGATACATGTAGCCTCCCCTCAAATAATGACTAACTAATAACTACTAATGCCTCCCCTCAAAAATAGCTTACATATTAATCATGCCAATACTCACAACCAAAAAGGTAAATCTTGAAACATCAAAGCCCTTTTTGAGTAGATCTGCTACATTATCATCAGTATGAACTTTAACCACATTGATAAGCCTTTGTTCATAGCAATCTCTTATAAAGTGATGTCTAATCTGAATGTGCTTGGTCTTGGAATGATACACTGGATTCTTGACAATACAAATAGTACTCTCATTATCAATGTTGATAGGAGTATTCTTGAAATTGAATCCATAATCCAAAAGCTGATTCTGCAACCAAAGTACTTGTGCACAACAACTTGCAGTAGCTACATACTCTGCTTCAGTGGAAGAAGTTACTGCAATTGTTTGCTTCTTACATTGCCATGAGACTAATCTGCTTCCAAGGTACTGGCATCCCCCAGTTGTGGATCTTCTGTCATAGTTATCTCAAGCATAATCACTGTCTGAAAAAGCTTGGAGATGGAAAGGTGAATCTCTAGGATACCATAAGCCGAGCTTAGGTTGTTGCTTAAGATACCTGAAAATTCTCTTGACAGCATTTAAGTGAGATACCTTTGGATTTACTTGATGTCTTGCACAAAAACTTACAGCAAAAGTTATATCAAGACTTGATGCAGTTAGATATATGAGACATCCAATCATAGACCTGTATAGTGTGACATCAACATCTTCTCCTTCTTTATCTTTTCCCAAAGGTTTCTTAGTATCCACAGGTGTAGATGTAGGCCTAACAGTTGTGAAATTGAATCTCTTAAGAATATCTGCAACATACTTATCTTGACAAATATGTATTCCACTGCTTGACTGTTGCACTTGAAGTCCCAAGAAGAAGGTTAATTCTCCCATTGAAGTCATTTGAAACTCTTTCTGCATAAGATCTTCAAATTCTTTGACCATAGATTGCCTTGTAGCACCAAAAATAATATCATCTACATACACTTGGACAAGCATGATATCCTTCTTATCTCTCTTGATAAACAAAGTCTTGTCAATAGCTCCTCTTCTATAACCATGTTGTAGTAGAAAATTGGAAAGTCTTTCATACCATGCTCTTGGAGCTTGATGAAGGCCATATAGAGCCTTGATTACCTTGTAGACTTTGTTTGGATGTGCAGAGTCTTCAAAACCAGGAGGCTGTTTGAAATAAACTTCTTCTGTGATTTTGCCATATAGAAAAGCACTTTTAACATTCATTTGATATACAGGGAATCCCATATAGGATGCAAAAGCCAAAAATAGCCTGATGGCTTCAAGCCTTGCCACAGGAGCAAAAACTTCATCATAGTCTACTCCTTCTTCCTGTCTATATCCTTGAGCCACTAACCTTGCCTTGTTCTTAATAACATTCCCTCTTTCATCTCTTTTTACCCTGAAGACCCATTTAGTTCCAATTAGTTTATTTCCATCAGTTAAATCATATAATACCCAAACTTCTTGAAGTTTAAACTGTAGGAGTTCTTCTTGCATAGCTGCCACCCAACTTTCCTTGGCTAATGCTTGTTTAATATTTTTGGGCTCTTCCTGAGATAGAAAACAAGCAAATAAACACAACTTCTGATCCTTGTGATTCACCCTGTTTTGCTTGTAGATAAAACTAAGTAAAGAAGTATGTTGTTGAGACATATTCTTAGCCTTAGTCCTTGTGAGCACCCCTGAAGCTGAGGGTCCAATTATGTTGGTAACAGGATGAGTTTTGTGTATTCTGAGAGTAGGAGTTGGTGAGACTTCAAGATTATCTTCCAAATTAGTTTTATCAGGATCTTCATTAGAATATGAGAAAATGCCTTTTTGATCCAATTCATCATCAGTATCTTCTAGAGTAATCTTGTTTGGATCATCAGTATCTTCTAAGTCAGGCATATTAGAATCATTAACAGCATCAGTATTTATCCAATTTGAAGTATCTAAAAGTTGAAAAGTACTTTCAAATGGATTAGCAGTACTTTGGGGTAAAGTACTAGCTGTTTCTTTTGCCTTCTTCTTTTCTGCTTCATATGCTCTCTTTTGTTCATCTTCATACGACTTAGCCATTGTTTCTTGAAAAAGCATCCTAGAAAGTTCATCTTGAATGGCTTGATCTTCTGCAGATACTGGGATTTGTGGTGGAACAGTACTTTGAGGATCAACAGTACTGTTAGGTTTAGCAGTACCTTGAGGCTCAGAAGTACTCTTCTTCTCATCACTGGCATCATCATTTGGCTCATCTTCAGATCTTAAATTAACATCATGAACAATGTACTGTGCTTCTTCTTCTGTGGGAGCAGCTTGATTTTCTTCTCTTACAGGTACATAATTCATTGATGAAGACATTAAATCAAGATCAAACATCCAATCAGGACCTTTTCCTTTAGAATTCTCTTGTTCTTCCAGAAAATCAACATGAAGACATTCTTGAACCTTTTTGGTAGCCCTGTTGTACACTCTGAATCCTTTGCTATTAGTACAATATCCCAATAAATATCCTTCATCTAACTTCCCATCAAATTTTCCCAAATTATCAGCAGTATTTAGGATGGTTAGGGGACATCCAAAAGGTTTCATAAACTTGATGCTTGGCTTCTTTCCCGTGAGTAACTCATAAGGTGTCTTCATTTGAGGTTTAGTCACTGACACTCTATTCAATACATAACAAGCAGCACTTACAGCCTCAGCCCAGAATGGAACAGGTAATTGAGAATCTGCAAGCATTGTCCTTGCTACTTCTATAAGAGTTCTGTTCTTTCTTTCTGCAACTCCATTTTGCTGAGGAGTTCTAGCAATACTGAACTCTCTTTTAATTCCTTTCTTGGCACAAAATTCATCCATTAGCTGATTCTTGAACTCAGTCCCATTGTCACATCTAATGCCTCTAACCTTGAGTCATAACTGATTTTCAAGTGCTATTATAAGATCATGAATAGCATCAAAAGTTTCATCTTTAAAGCATAAGAAAAAGACCCAGCTAAATCTGCTACAGTCATCTGTTACAACCAAGCAGTACTTCTTCTTGTTCAAACTAACAACTGAAATAGGTCCAAACAGATCCATGTGCAGCAATTCCAAAGGCTCTCTAATAGTTTTCTCCTCAATCTTCTTACAAGAAGCCTTGTGCTATTTACCCTTCTTACAAGCAAGACATGAATGATCATTATTGAATGTTTTAGAAGGTAAACCTGTAACTAAATTACCTCTGACCAGCTTATTGATGTTCTTAAAATTGTCATGCCCCAATCTTCTGTGCCATTGATGTGCTTCTTCCATAGTTGCTCTTGCAATCAAACATGTTGCTCTTTCAGCAGAGTTTACATTCTTTAAGTCTATGCTGTACACATCATTAGTTCTTGGTGCTCTTAGTAACACCAAGTTTCTATCTTCTAACATGAAATTAGGAGAAAGTATAAAACATTCTGTGTCAAAGAATAACATAGGGTACTTCTTATCACAAATCTGAGAGACTGACAAAAGATTGAATTTGAGCTCCTTCACATATCTAACATCTTCAAAATCAATGTTTCCTGCCTTGATAGTTCCTTTGCCAGTTATTCTTCCTCCATCAGGATCATTCCCAAATGCTACTTTTCCTCCAAAATAAGCTTTAAAATCTGACAAGAGCTCCTTTTCTCCTGTTATACTGCCAGAGCAACCACTATCTACAATAAGATGATCTTTAAGCTCCTCCTCTGGATTGCCCTGAATTCACATGAAAAAGGTTAGTTATTTTTAGGAACCCAAGCCATTACTGACTTGTGTTCCCCTTGTGGAGTGACATACTCAAAATTCTTGAGTATGTAATCACCACTGTCTTTGAAAGCATGATCAAGAATTAAGGTTTTTGTTTCCAAAACTGTTGGTTTTTCATGATCAATTTTCCCTTTTTCACCCTTAACCTCCGAAAGTATTGGTTCTACCCCAACAGTACTTTCTTTCTTAACCCATTTAGTTGTAATTTTAGGAGTTGGGTTCTGTGTTCTAGCATCTTTTCTTGTGTTGTAAGGCCTTCTAGGGTTGTAATGATTGTACCTCGTAGGTCTTACACTTGAGTGTTTGCTAGAAACATTAGGGAACATTCTATCAGTACTTTGTGAAGGTACTAAGGGTTTGGAGTATGACCTTTGCTGATGAGGGTACCTATAGTCTTTTGAGAAATTACTATGGTTAACCCTATTTGTATAGTTCCAAACTGGTTTATTGTCCCTTGGCTTACTCTCCCTATGACTTGGTTGTGCAGTTCTGGTCTTTGGATATTTACTTAGGTATTCTGAATGATAATCACAGTCTTTAATCAAATGATGAGGACTATAACAAACATAACAGACCTTTGGACCAATATCCCCAAATCCCCTTCCATAAGTGTTTCTAAAATTAGCAGTATTTTGAAAGAATTTTCTTTGAGGTACTGCTGAGTGATCAGCAGTACTTCGAAAACTGTTTGAAGGTACTGCTTGTTTTGAAAACTTGGTCTCTTCAACCTTAGGTGCTTCAACAGACTTTTCTAGAGTTTCAGGGTTGGATTTACTTTTAAGCTTTTTCCTAAACTCTAGATTATCTACACCATAACAGTCAACATCTTTTCTAGGTGGTTGAAAACAACCAGGGGGTGAGGAACTACATTATATCCCTTTTCTTTCTTAAATTCAGGAGGTGCTGGACTAGGGGATTCCTCATCACTAGAAGTATTTTCATCTAGACTTATGAACTCTTCATCACTAGTGGAGGTATCTACTGTAAGATTTAGTTCCTTGCCCTTAAATGGAATGCCTTCATTGCTATTATTATCATAACCTAGGTCTGTCTTAATATTAGATGTTCTTTGCTTTTCAACAAATTGAACAAGTGACACACCTGCCTCATTCCACACAGCAAGTTTTTCTAACAACTTATCCCTTTCAGCAGTCACTTTCTCTAGTTCAGACACCTTACAACCTAGTTTCCATTCACTTAGCTTAACTAGGTAATCTTGTTTTTTATATGTTTCAAGCCATGCTACTTCATTGTTTTCATGTGTAATGATTTTGGCCTCCATTGACTCTAAAGTCAATTGATTACCAGTTATCTCAGCCCTAGCTTTTTGAAATTTATCTCTTTATGCTATATATTCACTAAGTAACTTTTGATACATATCATTACACTTAGAGCATACCTCAGAGTTAGTGGATGAACTTGGTGAAGCAGCTACCATAGCAAGCTGAACAGGTGCTTCTTCAAACTCCATGCTCCAATCAAAGCTTCCTAGACCATCTCTTGACTCCAAAGCAGCATATCCAGGCTCTTCATCAATTGCTGTGCTCCAGTCTTCCAATGCAACCATTGAATAGGTTACAGGTTCATCATCAAACTCATTGGACCAATCAATCTCTGACAGATTCTCTTGAGCAACCAAAGCTTTTGGTTTTGGTTCAGTAATTGGAATCTCTTTTCTCTCAGGCTTGGGTGATTCAATCATCTTGTTTGCTTGAAACTTTGCAAATTTGCATTCCCTTGCAAAGTGACCAGTCCTTAGACAGTTGAAGCACTCAATCTTGGACTTATCAAATGTTATTCCCTGTTTAGCTCTGAAATTGATGCCTTTACCTGTCTTATTCACATACTTCTTGATCCTTGCAGTGAGCATGGCAACTTGCCATCTGATATCAATTTCTTCCAAAGTATCATCATCTATTTGCAATACATCTTCTTGATAGGTGACAGGTAGAGATGCTTGTTGAGCAAAGAATGACCATAGAACTTCATCTGAGGTGGGGGTAAGTAATTGTGATGAATTGGTGGTGACCATTGTTGTACATGGAACCTGTGTTTCAGTCAGAGTAATTTGAACAGGATAAGCAGTACCTTTGTTAGAAGTACTGCTTCTTTTTTCAGAAGAGACAAAAACAATGTTTTGGGGTTGCTGATGTGTGCTCGAACCTGTAGTACCATTCATCTCATGCTCATATACCTTCAGATTGTTGTAGAGATCATCAAAGTCCATAGTATCCAGCCCTGGTTGTCCTCTGATCATAGTAGCAACTACATGCCATGCTGATGGCAAACTTCTTAGGAACTTTAAATTAGCATCTTCAACAGATGCCTCAGCATCATATAGTTCTAGCATACTTAGAAGATGTTGGAATCTTTCATAAGCAGAATCAAGACCTTTTCTTTCACCAACAGTGAAGGTTTCAAATTGTTGTTTCAGCAAATTCCTATGCATCTTCTTGGAAGCATCATTACCTCCAAACTTCTTCTTTATTGCAGCCCATAGTTGTTTGGCATCCTTGGCATCATGAAACTTTAATAAGTGACCATCAGGAATAGCATAAAGCAGTATGTTGAGAGCTTTGTCTTGATTTCTTTTGGTAGCAGCAGGTACATTTATTTTAGGTGGTGTTGGTTGTCCAGGTACCTCTACTGGTTCATCAATTTGCATGTTACCATTGACAATCACATCCCACAATGCATGGTCTGTGATTGCAATGTACTGCCTCATCTTCATGGCCCATAGGTTGTATTCTCCCTTCTTAACAATAGGGATTCTAACAGCAGTGATTGAGGGAGCAAGTGCAGCTTCAGTCGACATCTTGAAGGGTTTGTAGTGAAATCGGTTTAAAGGTTTAAAGGTTTAAAGGTTTGTCTTCTTAATCAGAGTTACCAACACAAGCTCTGATACCACTTGTTGGATCGATATACTCTGATCAAACTACTTTGTAGCTTGTAAGGGTTTAACAATATTGAGTAAACTCAACACTATTAATATTGAAACACTGTTTTACCTTGTAAAGTATGCGGAATCTACTAACACAAAGCTTAAGAAGAACTTTTATAATAACCAAACTTTGAACCTGCTTTGTTACACAGATTCACTAACAATCCCTAACTATTTATCAACTTTGATCGACTGTAAAACTTATGAGAACTTCTCTAAAACTTGTATCGACTAATACCTCTTAAGGCTCTTTATATAGATAACCTTAAGTCGGTTTACAACATATAATCCTTGAACGACAAGTCATTATCCCTAACTAATTCTAGAATATTCATTCAATATTACACATTAATCATTATCTAATATTGCACATCAGTCATTGTTTCCTTCGAAGTACTTTAAACATTCTTCAGTAACAGTAGTACTTTGACTTTTTCCTTCAGCAGTACTTTGACTATATTCTTCATGCAGCAGTACTTTGACATCCAGAAGTACTTTGATATTTCATATCCCAACATACTTCTTTACTTAGTTTTATCTACAAGCAAAACTGGGTGAATCACAAGGATCAGAAGTTGTGTTTATGTGCTTGTTTTCTATCTCAGGAAGAGCCCAAAAATATCAAACAAGCATTAGCCAAGGAAAGTTGGGTGGAAGCTATGCAAGAAGAATTCCTACAGTTTAAACTTCAAGAAGTTTGGGTATTATGTGATTTACTTGATGGAAAGAAACTTATTGGAACTAAATGGGTCTTCAGAGTAAAAAGAGATGAAAGAGGGAATGTTATTAAGAACAAGGCAAGGTTAGTGACTCAAGGATACAGACAGGAAGAAGGAGTAGACTATGATGAAGTTTTTGCTCCTGTGGCAAGGCTTGAAGCCATCAGGCTATTTCTGGCTTTTGCATCCTATATGGGATTCCCTGTATATCAAATGGATGTTAAAAGTGCTTTTCTATATGGCAAAATCACAGAAGAAGTTTATGTCAAACAGCCTCCTGGTTTTGAAGATCCTGCACAACCAAACAAAGTCTACAAGGTAATCAAGGCTCTGTATGGCCTTCATCAAGCTCCAAGAGCATGGTATGAAAGACTTTCAAATTTTCTACTACAACATGGTTATAGAAGAGGAGCTATTGACAAGACTTTGTTTATCAAGAGAGATAAGAAGGAAATCATGCTTGTCCAAGTGTATGTAGATGACATTATTTTTGGTGCTACTAGGCAATCTATGGTAAAAGAATTTGAAGATCTTATGCAGAAAGAGTTTCAGATGAGTTCAATGGGAGAATTAACCTTCTTCTTGGGACTTCAAGTGCAACAGTCAAGCAGTGGAATATATATTTGTCAACATAAGTATGTTGCAGATATTCTTAAGAGATTCAATTTCACAATAGTTAGGCCTACATCTACACCAGTGGATACTAACAAACCTTTGGGAAAAGATGAAGAAGGAGAAGATGTTGATGTCACCCTATACAGGTCTATGATTGGATGTCTCATGTATTTAACTGCATCAAGACCTAATATAACTTTTGCTGTATGTTTATGTGCAAGGCATCAAGTTAATCCAAAGGTATCTCACTTGAATGCTGTCAAGAGAATTTTCAGGTATCTTAGGCAACAACCTAAGCTAGGCTTATGGTATCCTAGAGATTCACCTTTCCATCTCCAAGCTTTCTCAGACAGTGATTATGCTGGAGATAACTATGACAGAAGATCCACAACTGGAGGATGCCAGTACCTTGGAAGCAGATTAGTGTCATGGCAATGTAAGAAGCAAACAATTGCAGCAACTTCTTCCACTGAAGCAGAGCATGTAGCTGTTGCAAGTTGTTGTGCACAAGTACTTTGGTTACAGAATCAGCTTTTGTATTATGGATTCAATTTCAAGAATACTCCTATCAACATTGATAATGAGAGTGATATATGTATTGTCAAGAATCCAGTATATCATTCCAAGACCAAGCACATTCAGATTAGACATCACTTTATAAGAGATTGCTATGAACAAAGGCTTATCAATGTGGTTAAAGTTCATACTGATGATAATGTAGCAGATCTACTCACAAAGGGCTTTGATGTTTCAAGATTTACCTTTTTGGTTATGAGTATTGGCATGATTAATATGTAAGCTATTTTTGAGGGGAGGCATTAGTAGTTATTAGTTAGTCATTATTTGAGGGGAGGCTACATGTATCATTCAAAAGAAACAAGTTTATTCATCATTCAACAAAGTTATTACAACAACCATTCAGACAGTTTCTACATCATCATTGTTGTTACCAAACTACTCACACAGACACAGAAAACACAAGACTACATCAACCACCAACTACCACAACCTACTACCAAGCTTCACACCTACTCCATAGGCCTTTTTCCCTTGCCCTCATAGTTATGCTTTCCTTTTTGAGCAGTTTTTCTCTTGTCATCAAAAGAAGCCTGCTTTCTTGGGCAAGCCAAGCCAAGAACCTGTTTGGGAGGTCTCTCTTTCCTTGGAGCAGGCCACTTCATGTTCTGTATTGCTGATTCCAGGGCTTGAGTCAAAGCATGTGGAAGCTCATTAGCCAAAGATGAACCAGGAACATATTTCTTCTTCTCGGGCTTTTTGTTGGTTGTGCTGGCTGCATCAGTTATGGTAGAATTTGCAACACTTACTGATGAAGAAGATTCTTGGAGTCCCATCCACTGTACATGAGGAGGTAAATAATCTAACCATCCTGGATCTTCAAACTCAGAATCAGAGTAGTAACTTATCTTTGAATCTATGGTTCCATCTGAGTCTGAAGAGATGTTCACAATTGGAATGTGACTCATTGTGCTTACTAGTTTTTGTGTTATGCTAAAGAAAGATATGGTGATTGCAAGTTGTTGTTGGTAAAGTTGCTTTTATAAGCAAAGTAAAGGTAAATGGGAATTTAATGAAGTGTATTGATGTTCACTTACCATGGTAGCTTTGGGATTTAATATGGGGAGATAGTCATTAATCAGGGTTGACTTTCAAAGATATTTTGGTCAAATGGTCAACATCCAAAGATTTTTTTTGGAAAGTACTTTGGTCAATATACTGTGTGAGTTTATAACGGAAAGTACTGCTCCATATTTTATGGAACGTACTGCTTGGTGCTATTTAAGGGTACGCTGACGTGTCAGATACTGTTCCAACGGTCAGATTTGCGGCTAACAAACTTTCGAAAGATATGGGGATAATTACTTCCAAAAATAACGGTAAAATTATTAATTAACCGTGATTTTTTGTATCTTATCCATATATAAACCTCATATCTTTTCTTTTTATTCACCCTTATTCACCTTTCTTGTTATTTCAACTCATTCCTACTTTACATCGATCATAACTTTTCTCACTCTAACCCTAATCGCCATGGAAAAGCGACGCACCAACACCAAACACAACATGATAGCAAACCTTGAGAAAACCCAAGATAACCTTGATTTTCATGGTATTATTGACTTTCTCACTGGAACCAACATCTGTTACTCAATCCTAGTCAACCCAGAGATTATTGGACCTTGGATTCAAGCTTTTTGGGATACAGCAAGGTCACAGGTTGCAGATGGAGAGGATATCATTAGTGCTACAATTGCTAGGAGAGCTATTCGTGTCACAGATACTTCAATCAGAGAGGCTCTGTTATTTGATGATGAAGGAGGCTCTGTTTTGTTTGGAAAACAAGAGATTTGGAACACACTCAGAGACATTAGGTATGAAGGTCTTTTGAATAAGCTTACTTTTTAGAAGGCTATGGTTAGTCCTCATTGGAAATTTCTTATTCATGTTTTGCTTCATTGTTTGAGTCCCAAAAGTACTGCTTGGGATCAGTTTAGCCATTCCATTGCTTCTGCTTTTGTTGGTCTCATTACAAATCAACCTTTCAATTTCTCATATATGATCCTTGAAGGTATGCTTACTTATATTAAGGCTGGCAAACCTTTTCTAATGTATCCTAGATTTGTTCAATTGCTTTTAGAGAATCCACTAGATGGGATACCCAAACCTCAGGATTATGTACCTACCATTAGGATGCCACCTAAAGTGTTCACTTTTATGTCTCATAAGGGAGTAAATTTTTCGGGTAGGAATACACCTCTTAATGCTTATATGTTAGAGGTAGCTCAAGCTGTTAGGGATCAAGAAGACAATAGTGGTTCTGCACATTCTCATAATGATGATCAATTTGATTCTGCTGAGCATTCTGCTTCAGTACATACCCCTACACCACCTATTGTTTCCCCTCAGCATGTTGTTTCAAGTGAACGGACTCCCTCGGTGACAGCTTCCTTGGATACATCTGTTTCTGCTCAAGGTACTTCTCCACAAAGTACTTCTTCTAAAGGTACTGCTTCAGAGGACTCAACAGTACCTACTCCCAATGATTATACTTCCACAGGTGGGACTCAAACACCTGGAGGAGATGAGGGAATTGAAGGTGCTGTGAGTACTTCTGATTTGGCTAAGGAATTGGAGAAGATGAAGACAACTGTTAATGCTCAAGCTGCAGAAATCAAGAAGCTAAGAAAGAAGTTCAGAAGGTTGAAGAAATTTGTTTGGCCTCTTGTTCAGAATTTTAGGCTTTATGTGAAAGAAAAGAAGCAGTCTCAGAAGCCAAAGTCCAAATCTTCAAAGAAGTCTTCTGAATCCAAGAGGAAGCATAGGAGGTTATCATTTACCAAATTGGGGAGGAATCAAGATGAGAATTTGGATAAAGATGATGCTGAGGTTAAATATTCAGAAGATGCTCATTTGTGGCAATATCCAGAAAGTCCAAAGAATCTTGTACCAGAAAGCTATATTGAACAGGATATGAATATTGCACAAGAAGATGTGAATATTGCACAAGAGAAAGATATTGAGCAAAAAGATGCTGAGCAAGAAATTGTTAAGCAGGATGTAGATGCACAAAACATTGTAGATGCACAGAACATTCAAAGTGCTGGTGTTCAAAGTACTGTAACAGAAAACATAAGTCTGCAAGGTACTGCTGAGCAAGGTACTTCTTCTAGGAATATTGATGAAAGTGGAGTCACTGCAGCTGGACCTTCTACAATGAATTATGAAGATGAAGCTGGTCCTTCTACTCTTGTACAGCAAGAAGAAGTAAGAGTACATACTGCAAGTGATGATGAAACAATTGCTCAAGTTATGATGAATTTGAGGAGACCTACTGGAGGAATACATATTTCTGAGCCTGCACAAAAAGATGTTGAAAGTACTTCTGAATCTGAAGAGTTGGATCCTAAAGATAAAGGGAAAAGGATAATGGTTCAGAAAGATACTAAGAAGAAAATGAAGAAATTTTCTCTTGCTCAGATTAGAGAGTTAGAGATTGCAGAAGATTTAGAGCTTGCTAGAAAGCAACAAGCTGAATATGATGCTGAGTATTTGGAAGAAGTTAGTAGGCCAATTACAAAGAAACCAATGACTAAAGCTCAGGAAAGGAACTGGATGGTAAGTTTCTTGAGAAGAAAAGGATACAAGAATTTACATAAACAAAGGTATCCAGAAGTGAAAGCTCTGTGGGATAAAGTACAAGAAGATATCAGAAAAGAAGTAGAAAACTTTGTGCCCATGGAAGTTGATAGAAAGAAGAAATTAGAAGATATCAGAAAGGAACAAGCTGAGGAAAGAAGATTGAAAAGGAAGAAAGCAGTTCAAGATGATCAACTGTCAAAAAGGCTGAAGATGATTCATGGAGATACAGTTGATGAACTTAGAAATTATTTTAGAGTTGTTGACTTTGAGAATAAGAAGATTGAAGATTCTGGAAAGAAATCCAAAATAATCTCATTTTCTATGGTTGAATCAAAAGAAGGGAATTACTTTATGATTCATAGAGAAGATGAAAGCTTCACAACATTCAATATGTTATGGGATGTGTTGCATTGTATTACAAGGGCAGATTTGTATGACTTATATGTACAAGTGCAGACATACTATGCAGAGATTGAAGCTTCAGAAGTGGGATTAATTTTGCTTGGAGACTTAATTACCTTCTGGGAAACTAAAGAAACAAGTGTTGATCCTCTGTGGAATGATCAAGAGAATTGGGAAATAACAAGATGGAGATTCTTTGAGTCATCAGGAGTTCATACACTAGAGATGGAAGATGGTACCACGATTCATATGTTGGCTGAGAGGAGATATCCATTGATTAGAGAAATTATGCTCAGAATGCTGGATCATGGAATGGAACTTGAAGATGAATTTGAAGTAGCTTTGGATGTTATCAAGCTATTTATCAGATGGATCAAGTATGAAGAGTAATATTGCATAATACTGGTATGATTTGTTTTGTAAAATAAAGTATTTTTCAAAGTACTGCAAAAACAAACAGTACTTTAACAAAGTACTGCTTACTGATATAAACCAGTATAAGTCCTTTAAAATAAAAATAAAATGTTTTGATGTTTAAAAGAAAAGTAAAAGGATTTGAAAAGCAACACATGGTGTTAGTATTTATACTGCACAACAAATGGTAATCAACTCACCATGTTTAATAGACAAGAAAGAGTTTGACTCATCATGAGGGTATGGCTCTGATGTGATAATCAAATCCGTTTATGGTTGATAGTTTACCAAAAACTATATGGTTATCAACTCACCATACTCCAAGTGATCAAGAGTTGGCTAGTCCATAGCAAACGGCAATTGGTAAAGACTAATCAAATCCGTTGATAGCTGATGATTTGCTAAAAATCATAATTTTCAATGATTCACCTCTCACAGGAGTTAACACACCTGGAAGTGATGAGAATAGTATGAAACTTTTAAGATTTGATGATCACTGTACCAATATGTTGCTGAGTTGCTGAGAAGATATATTGAAAGACAAGATGCTGATGAAGAGTACTTTGACATATGACAGATAGAAGACAAAGAAATAAAGAAACAATCTTTCTGAATGATTATAGATTTTAAGATTAAAGATAACAAAGAAACTTGAAATCAAGCAAGTGGAGTTCAAGTTAGGGGAGGATTGTTGGGATATAAAATATCAAAGTACTTCTGTATGTCAAAGTACTGCTGCATGAAGAATAAAGTCAAAGTACTGCTGAAGGAAAAAGTCAAAGTACTGCTGTTACTGAAGAATGTTTAAAGTACTTCGAAGGAAACAAGGACTAATGTGCAATATTAGCTAAGGATTAATGTGTAATATTGAACGAATATTCTAGAATTAGTTAGGGATAATGACTTGTCATTCAAGGATTATATGTTGTAAACCAACTTAAGGTTATCTATATAAAGAGCCTTAAGGGGTATTAGTCGATACAAGTTTCAGATAGAAGTTCTCATAAGTTTTAGAGTCGATCAAAGTTGATAAATAGTTAGGGATTGTTAGTAAATCTGTGTAACAAAGCAAGTTCAAAGTTTGGTTAATATAAAAGTTCTTCTTAAGCTTTGTGTTAGTAGATTCCACATGCTTTACAAGGTTAAACAGTGTTTCAATATTAATAGTGTTGAGTTTACTCAATATTGTTAAATCCTTACAAGCTACAAAGTAGTTTGGTCAAAGTATATCGATCCATCAGGCAATTTTGACTTTTTGAGAATTTAGGCTAAGTTGACTAAAATGGATTTTGATTGATCACAGATGACTATTTGAGGTTTATTAAGCCTAATGCAAACCAATTCCACTAAACTAAACTAGTTTTTAGTTGATTCACAAGATTTGAGACTCAAATTCATCCACAGTTGAACTGTGAGTGGATTTGAGTGTGATTTGACTTTGTGGTGAACTAAGCCTGTATTTAATGGTTGTTCTGAGTTAAAGTGACACTAAGGAACTTGAATGAACAAGGAATAACAACAATAGCAGTCTTGATCTTAAAGCAAAACACAAATCCAAACACTACTTATTGAGACTGTTTCACTAAGTTTCTGAGTATGAGACCTGTTTTAACCAATCTAATGATCCAAACTCACTACTTAACTATATTAAAGATTAAATGAACAAGAAAAATCAAACAAAGAACATCATAATACTAAATACAAGTTTGAAGTAAAAGGGATGATCTTACAACCGCCTTCCAAGCTTTTCAACCAAGAACCAAGAACTCAGATCCAACTTATAAGCCTTCCACAAGGCAACTAACCCAGGGCAATCCACAATTTACCTTGCCCCAAGTATGAACACCATGAACATGCCACTTTGACTTTCATTGACTGTTTTTGTATTTTTGAGTTATTTATAACTAGATTATGTTTTAAGGTTTCTAAAAGCTTCAATGAGCTTCCTGGGAGCTTATGTGTGCTTAAGAGTCCTTATAGTCTAACAATAACAATAACACAGCTTATTAAGAAATTTGAAATGAAAATGAAAATTGCACAAACTAAGATATGAATTGAACCTTGAAATTGAATATCAGAAAAGTTGAGATTACACTTGAATTAACTAACACAATGCTTAAAAGCTTGAGAATTAACTGAAATAACAAGTTACAATTTTAACGAGATTGATTAAGCTAAGATAAACTATATCTTGGTCTTCTGCACTTCTCTTCCTTTTATAGGCTCCCATTAGGGTTTGGAGACATATTCTGAGCAAATCCCATCAATAAACTTGGCCGTTGGATGACTGAAATCAATCCCATCCGTTTAAACTACTTTTGGCGCCAAAAAGTAGAAATGATAGCTTGTTGCCGTTTTAGAGCAATTAAGGATTTTTGGGATGTTGTGGTGGAGTGTGGGATAGGTTTGGAAAGTTTTAAGCCAAGTTGGGGTGGTTTAGTAGCAAAACCAGTTGTATTGGTGCTACAGTGAAGGTTTCATGTTGGGGAAGCATTAATTGTGGGTGGGAGTGAAATGATGAGGGGGGATGAGGTGGAGAGGCTAGTTGGGGTAGGGTGAAACCACTGAGGTGGAGGGTGGTTTGGTGTTTCAGAGATGGAGGAGGAGGATGAACAGTAAGGGTGGTTTGGCGGGGTCAAAGGGGTCAAACCCCTGGTAATATTTAAAGGGGTGTGGGCTGGGTGTGTGTTGGGCCAAGGGTAAGGGTTTGGGCTTTGTTTGTTTGGTTTGGATTTGGATTGGGGTTTATATTTATGTAGATTACTAACAAAGTTGGAAACATGATTTCCTTGTGGTTATGTGTCGTTAGAGTTAGAAGAGGGAAAGAGAGGGAGAGTGGAACCTTGAGAGAAAACTAGAAATGTATTAGCTTGTGAAAGTGAGAAGGTCCAACCCCTTCCATACTAGGGAAGGGGTATTTATACAAACTACCAAACGCCCTCTGAAAAGGGCTGTGGAGCGAGCTGACAGTGGGTGAAGACCCGACCCGACTCCACAAATACTAACTAGCTCTAAACTACGTACTAACTAAATAGATAAATACCACTAGCTACAATATGCTAAATTACACTTGGGGTGACCGAGTCTTCTTATGAATAATCGTATTCCTAACAATCTCCCCCTAAGGGAGGTCACCCCACAAAATAAGTATTGAATCATAGCATTCAAGTCTTTGATGACATCTTTGTAGCTCGTAGCCTTTTGATTCTTCATAGTAGAGATCTTTGTGCTTTAAGTGGAAGACTCTAGATGACACCTTCAATGTGATGGATGATCTTTGGAAATAATCATCAGCTGCATTATCCAAAAGAATGTTTGAAAGTCATCTTGGAGTAGTAACGTCTCCATGTGATATGAATCTCTTTGTGTTGGCATGCTCACACTTTTCGGGATCATGATCTTCTTCATCAGAGTTGAGGAAGCACGGTTGAAGCCCATTCAATGATCATGATATCTTTTGAGTTATGAAGTTGAAGTGTGAGCATGTGTTGATGGATCAGCATCTTTTCAGCAACCACCCGCAACCGTTAGAAATTCCTGCAAGTAGACAGTTAGCAACAAATCATCCGGTACTTATAGGTTTGGAATTAGAGATTGTCAACAGCATAGTGTGAAGACTCCTTCTAATCCTCACCAAGACCGTTCCCAATCGGCAAGCCCCCGAGAGGACTTACATGATCTATCTAAGTAAATCAACGACTAGGTGAGTCGCAGGAGTTCACTCCACGATTGTAGACCATTGGTAACCGCCGCGACCACTAAGCGTAATCCATAAGGAATTACCGAAGTGACCTGCTTTCAGGGCTGCTTGATGTTGACCCTGGCAGGAATTTTCATTCAATCATTGGGAGTTACTGTCGCAACATCCCTCATAAATGTTCAGGCAGATTGATAAGACCTGCGTAGGACTCATAAGTTTACCACTGGTGTCCTTCATGTTGAACAACCAGGGTAGAAGTAGCATGTGTTCCTATGAGATCTTTTTATGTATCTCGAGGCTCTAGACTCAATAAGTGCATTTGTTTTTCCTATGCGGAGATTAGGGAGAGGTCTCCTGCTTCAATATCAACCATCTCTAAGAGATGAGTCGATAGATTACACCGGTTCCCCGTGAGAATGAAACAAGTTCTTTAAAGAGAACTTGAGTGGCTAGAAGGTTTAGTCCAGTGCGTCACTGGTTCCATGACGTCTTGTCTTCAATACCAATGTCGCCTTAGCAACCATTAGTAGATTATGAATTGAACCCGGTTTCTGCCCTAAGGTTGAATAATAGGAGGGCTATTTCTTTTCACCCTTTTCTCATTTCATTTCTTTTTAATTCTTCAACCCCTTCTTTCTCCATTCTCACATTTCTCCTTTTTTCATGATCATACCTGCGGACTTTCTAATACTATCTATTCGGTATTGTCCATGGGTAGATCCCTCCGGTTCTGGCGGATGATAGGACGGTTTTCCTAACCTTAGCCACCTTATAACATCGCGACTTTCCTATGTTGCCATACACCAAATAATTAAAAATTCTCTCAACGTGTTTATGATTGAGAAACATATTTTGTTAACACATTGAGAGTTTTGTCATTTTCAAATGCTCCCCCTTAACATGTGCTCATATGTATTGATTTGAAAATTTGCACATGTCGGGAAGAGTTGCACTTTTTGAATTGATCTACCTTAAGTGATCATGACCGGGCATTCGAGACACGCTTACATCACTAGATAAACTAGCTTGAAGTTATAACCCGGCCCGATCAGGTTCACCCAAGGTTTCTCGAAATGGTACATTCTACTTAAACTAGTCCTCTTCGAGACACGCTTATATCACTGGTTGAACCAGCTTGAAGTTATTACCCGTCCAGGACTAGTCCTTTCGATTCAGGACATTTGTGTTTCGTCAATTCATGAGTCAAATTTGAGTCTTGATCTCGTAAGATGCAAGGATCCTTTTTCACAAATCATTTGCTCCCCCTCAAAATGTGCATTGATATAACAAAAGAGTTTAGCACATAGGGTAGAGCATATATTTGGGTTTGGGTTCAAAACATCACATTTTAATCAGTTTTTCATATTTAAATCATATCTTCTCCCCCGATCAAAAATTTCAAACCAATTGAGATTTATGATCCCAAGTGATTTAAATAAGCTTAAAGGTTTTGGGAGAAAGATGTGTCATATTTTAAGAATGACTGATTTTGAGATGATATTTAAGCTCCCCCTCAAACCTTGAGGGAGTATGTTATGTGGTAGGGATGATGAGTTTATAAATGATTTAGAGTTTAGCGATAAACTCATGAAAAATTTATATACTAACACATAACACTTGCACTTAATCCACTTGTAGTTATGCACAAAGATCATTGTTTTGATGATGTATAGTTTTTGAAATCATTCTCCCCCTCAATCGATGACACATTTTAAAATTAAACATTTTGCATAAAGCATTAATTTTTTTTATAGCATCGATTGAGTGGTAATTTTAAACAACTCTTCAGGTTTGTTTGATCTTCAAAAACCATGGTACCACCAAGTTTGGAACAAATACTTTCCTGAAGAATCTTTGAAGGAAAAGTATTTGAGATGTAAAGAAGACTTCTCTTCTTTTGCCAGAAATGATGCACTTAAGCGTACATCAGATCGGAAAGGCACGAATATAAAGTAATTCATGCCTTTGTTAGGAATAGTCGTCTTTTAGGCGACGAACTTTCCCCAATACTAAGACCGGGTAGCTATCTGAAGTAATAGCAAACCATTAATTTAAAGAAATTACAGACGATGTGTTTTTAGAGAAACCATTATTGAGTGTAGGAAAAACTCATGCTCAAGCATATGTATGATTCCGTGCCATTATTGAATGACATTTCTAGAATCGTACATACTATTGATTACACATGAGACATGTCGAGAGAAGACTGTTTTTAGGTTTTATGATTTTTTAGATTTTTATGGTTTTGTAGATTTTACATTTTTCTATTT
The DNA here is from genome assembly GCA_030686995.1 of Artemisia argyi. Lineage (NCBI taxonomy): Eukaryota > Viridiplantae > Streptophyta > Magnoliopsida > Asterales > Asteraceae > Artemisia > Artemisia argyi. The sequence goes on along the minus strand of CM060704.1, from coordinate 108,507,599 downwards.
TCTTTTTGCAATAGACTATATACAAGGATATCTGAAGCAACCCGTTACTCCTCCTGATCTTCCTAAAGACATGTGAGATCCTCAGGAGTAAGACTCTTCATGCCAAGGCGAGGGATGATGAATTGAAATCTTTCCCTAAGAAGTGCTTTGGTGAAGATGTCAGCCAGCTGGAACTCTGTTCTTACGAAGTAGAGTTCCACAATTCCCTTCTCAACTTGTTCCCTGATGAAGTGATGGCGAATATCAATGTGCTTAGTCCTTGAGTGCTGGACGTTGTTGCAGCATAGTGCGATTGCACTTTTGTTGTCACAGTACATGGGAATCTTGTTGAATACAAAACCATAGTCCGAGAGTTGAGATCTCATCCATAGGATTTGAGCACAACACGAGGACATGGCAATGTATTCATCCTCAGTAGAAGAGATTGATGTGCTCATTTGTTTCTTTGAGGACCAACTAACCAACTTATCACCCAGAAACTGCGCACCCCCGGATGTGCTTTGACGAGTGTCTTGACAACCCGCATGATCAGCATCGGAATAAGCTGTGAGTGCCATAGCGGTGTCCTTGGGATACCAGAGACCCAGATGGATTGTACCTTTAAGATATCGGAAGACCCTCTTGACTACTTCTAAGTGCTTCTTAGTTGGTTTGGATTGATATCTTGCACATATGCAGAAGGCAAAGAGAAGATCAAGTCTGCTAGCAGTGAGGTACATTAAAGAGCCAATCATGCTTCGATTCAAGGTTTGGTCGACTGGAGTCCCAACATCGTCTTTGTCAAGTTTTGATCTTTCAATCATGGGAGTATCAACAGAGTCACACGAATCAAATCCAAATTTCTTCAAGATTTCATTTTCATATTTGGATTGATAAATGAATATGCCGCTTGGGTTTTGAGATACTTGTAATCCCAAAAAGAAAGACATTTGTCCCATCATAGACATCTGAAACGTAGAGCTCATCTCACTGGAAAACTGATAACACTCTTTAGGGTCAGAGGAGGCAAAAATGATGTCATCTACATAGATTTGTACATGAAGGTAGTTTTTGCCAATTTTTCTGGTAAAGAGTGTAGGATCCACAACACCTTTGGTAAATCGGTTGGCGAGAAGAAATTTTGACAAAGTATCATACCATGCTCGTGGAGCTTGCTTAAGTCCATAGAGCGCCTTCTTTAACCGATAAACATTGTTAGGACGTTCAGGATCTACGAATCCTTCAGGTTGACTAACATACACTACCTCCTTCAGATCGCCATTTAAAAAAGCTGTCTTAACATCCATCTGATATACCAACATATTCTGGCTGGCAGCATTAGCAAGAAAGATTCTTATGGCTTCAATTCTGGCAACGGGATCGAAGGATTCTTCAAAGTCAATTCCTTCTTCTTGACGGTATCCTTTAGCCACAAGCCTTGCCTTGTTCTTCAATACATCACCATGCTCATCAAGCTTAACTATAAATATCCATTTAAGAGCAATTATCATAGCACACTCAGGAGGAGGAACCAACTCCCATACATCAAGACGATCAAACTCAAGGATCTTGTCAACCATAGCAGTGAACCATGAGACTTTAGACATTGCATCTTTGAAATCTTTTGGTTTAACTTTGGTGAGAACAGAATTGAAGAAGCACCATAAGGCATCAGTTGCCAGTTGTTTGCGTGTTGAAACAGGACGAGACGGATTTCCAATGATGCTGTCAATTGGATGATCATTGGTCCATTTCCTGAGATGCTCATGGGGTTGAGGATAGTGGATTGATGTAGCCGTGTTGGATTCATCTGAGACGGATGTATCATAAGAAGATTCAGGAGCAAAGACATTTACAAATGGCTCTTCATTCGGTGGGGCAAACGAATTAACTTCAAAGGAATTATCAGCAGCAGCTACTCGTGGTACAGATGAAGATTGAACATTAGATGTGTTTATTGAATGACTGGTAGTGGGGCCTTCTGGATCCCATGAAAGAGATGTGGAAGGCCCTTCAATAGGCGGTGGAGCAACAGCTATACCAGTCTGTTGTGGAACGATAGGAGCTTCAGGGGCAGCCCTGGCATGAGGTTCAAAGTATTCATCAAACATAGGGTCAAACAGTTTCTTCCAATCATCACTAGTGGGAGGCACAAAAGGAGTAGCAGGGGAGGGATACTGTACAAGCCCGGAGCTTATAGGTCCAGGAATCAAAGGATTGGGCACGGGTCCGGAACTGGTTTATCCAGGAGCCGGTTGCTCGGTCTGCTCATCGAATGTAACGTGAATAGTTTCCATTATATCTCTGGTACGTTTGTTGTAGATTCGGTAACCCTTGCGTTTAGGAGCATACCCAACGAAGAAACCAATGTCGGCCTTGGCCTTGAGTTTCCCAAGATCTTCACTGTCATTGGTTGGCTAGCACAATGCACCAAATACTCGTAGAAACGAAAGGTCTGACTTTCTAACATGAACCAGTTCATATGGAGTCTTGCAGTGAAGAGGGTGTATCAAAGATCGGTTCTGTGTGTAGCAAGCAGTTGCAATGGCTTCGGCCCAAAGGAACATTGGAGCTTTTGAAAAGATTAGCATAGTCCTAGCAGCTTCAACTAAGGTGCGGTTACGTCTTTCAACGACTCCATTTTGTTGTGGTGTACGTGGAATGCTCTTTTGATGACTAATGCCGATGCCTTCATAAAATTGAGTGAGTTGTTTGTTCACAAACTCCGTTCCATTGTTGGTGCGAATAAATCTAACTGTCTTGTTGAGTCGGACTTGCAGTTGCCTGATGAGTTTGATGATGATCCCCGGGGTTTCATCCTTTGATCTTAAAAATTTTATCCATGTGAAGCGAGAGTAATCATCAACAACAACCAACACATATTTCTTGTCGTTGATACTTTGAACCCTCATTGGTCCACAGAGGTCCATATGAAGAGTATGTAGGACTTCCATGATGGAATTGACAGTTTTGGGTTTATGGGTGGGCTTTTTGCTCTTGCCCATTTGACATGCGGAACAAAGATGATCTTTATCATATTTCAATCTGGGCAAACCTCGAACAAGATCTTTACGAGTGAGTTCATTGATGGTACCGAAGTTCAAATGGTTTAAACGACGATTCCACAGCCATGATTTGTTCTTAGAGGCTTTTGAGAGCAAGCAAATTGGAGAGGACCGCAACATGTCTTCAATTGATATGGTGTAAAGATTTGTGCCCCTACTTCCTTTGAGAAGATCTACACCATCTAATTCTCTAACAAGGCAAGTGTGTTTTCTGAAGGCCACTTCAAGATCAGATTCACAAAATTGACCAACAGAGAATAAATTATGTCCAAGTCCCTCCACATAGTACACCCTAGATATCACACTGTCTCCAAAGACATAGTCACCATAACCCATTATTTCTCCAAAATGGTCGTTCCCGAATCTGACCGTACCAATAAACTTTTCCACGAAATTCATGAGCCGCGAGCGATCTCCAGTCATATGTTTTGAGCAGCCTGAGTCCAAATACCAAAGGACAATTTGTACGACCTGCATTTGAAACCAGACAATGGTGGATAACTGAAAAAGCTGGAGCCCCACGAACAGTTTGGGTCCGTTTGGTTAGCACACACAAACATTGGATTATCATATGTCACGGAGATACTGCAAGAATTATCACAGTTTGATGCACTAGACTTAGGATTGGTACTACTTGCATCTATTGGGAGTATTCTGCCAGTAGGTCTCCATTTCTTAGTCAGCACTACTTTGGAATTAGTGATCCTAGTCAAAGGGCACTTATCTCCTATTGTGAATCTCCTTCCTGTAGGTCTCTATTGATAGCCAATATTAGTAAAGACCTTACCAGTTTTGGTCCATATTTGCCTAACCGGCTTAGTGCACAAAACATTCTTAACTGAAGAACACATTGAGGATTTTAAGAAGGACACAACACATGCATCATAGTTACCAAAAAATAGACATTCGTTACATGTCTTACAAATAGCACCAGAATTCGAATTAATTACATCATTGTTAACACAAATGTTTGATTCAACTCGATTCTTTTTTACAGACATAACTTTATTGTTCCTAGATGATTCTTCTACTTCCTTCATAAGTGCACTCATAGCCGGCAAAGTCCTATCATTCTTTGTATTGCACCTAGGCTGTGACTTGCTAGCTTTAGATACACCGTTTACTCCTGTAGAAGCAATGATGGGAACATTAGGATGCTTGGTTTCTACTTTTTTACCGGTAAACATGGTGGTGGATTGAGTCATGGCATGGGGATAATTAAATGCAACATGTTTGTTGCCAATGTTAGAGTACGAAGCAAGTGACCTATCCACCTTGTTGTCACTCTTGGGGCATGTTCCTATGGCATATTCTAATAATTCCTGAGCTCTATTAGTGAGGAAGCATGCACCCGAAATGACATCATCCTGTTTATTTGGTATCCTACCATCTTCAATGGTTTCTCTAAGTATGATAAGACAAACCTTAAGATACCTAAGATAGCTGCTATGAACTAGCTTATTGTTCCTAAGGGGAAGAGAGACATTCAAGGCATCGCTCGCAAATTTCTTACAAGCATGAACATTGGAAATAGCATGGTCACAAGAAACAACGGGCATTTTCCCTTTCACCATGGTCTTTAGATTCTCAATTTCGTTCAACAAAGAGGTGACTCTTTCATTGTTTTGGTTACGTGATATTTTAATAGACACAAATAGCTCTTTGTAACGTTGTTTAGCATTTGACATCTCAGCACGAAGCCACTCATTTTCATGTTGTACGTTGTTGATTATGTTTTGTTTCAGAAAATTTTGAGAATCTAGCGACATTAGGTGGCTGGTAATAGCGACATTCCCCATGTTAGACTTTAATTGGGCAACTTGTGCCCTCAATTTCCGAATCGTGTTTGAGTGAGCTTGAATTACATCATCTTTTTTGGACAATTCAAAACATGTATCAAATTCAGGAGCATCAGAGGATGTCTTGGCATTTGAGAGTTTTATGCTTTCTTCTAGATGTTGATATTGTAGTTGTAAATTAAGATTATCAACTTCTAGTTTTGAGAAATGCCTGACCATGTTATCATGGTCGTCGTTTTGAATTTTTGTATTTAATCTCAAATTCTCCCACTCAAGCTCAATCACACGATTCTGAAATACATTCAACGTAACTGACATTTCATGAAATTGTTTAGCAGATAAGGCAGAGTCGGTGGCAGTGTAGAACACATCTTGAGCAATGCAATTAGCAATCAAGTTATCATTCATAATGCGAGTGTTTTTTCTGTCAATTTCACTATATTTGAGATCAATTGCCAATTGTTTACCCTCCTTTTCGACATCTTTGAAAACCTTTTTCATGTTAGTGACATCAACATTTATGGTAGTTTTAAGTCCTTCAAAGTGTTCTTTAAGAAGTTTCAAAAATGGCATGACTTCTGTTAGGTAACACCGTTTTGTTTGTTCGAAACCCCTTTCCCCTTCAGTAATCCCAGTTGGTGTAATTCTCTTTTTACAAGTTTTTTCAAAGTCATTAAACAGTTGACCTAGTACATAAAGTCCAATAAGAGTATTACACTGTGTAGGAAGAGTGAGTGGTACAAGGTGCATGGGCGTGGTCAGAGGATACAAGGTAGGATCAGCAATTCTAAACACAGTTCGAGTGTTACCCACAAGTCTTTCAGCTTGCATTTTCTGCATGTCAATATTCCAAAAAGTTTTTTCCGGGAGAAATTTCTTTTTAGGGACAGAAATGGCCTGATGATTGTCATTTTCATAATCATAGTGAAACATGAGATTCTTAGCAGTACACAAGGGATCTTTCAATTTTTTAGCAAGTTTTTCCCTATTTCTATCTTCGATCTCATCTATCTCATCATATGAACACATCTCAAGAGGGGCATGGTCAGGTTCAAACATAACGTTCGAATCATATATTGCGGGTTGGGCACCAATCCCATTTCTAAGGTAGTTTACCTTAGGTTTAGAGGTATCCCGTTCACTAAACTTATCTCTTAATTTCTGATGATTCTCCATCATTTGAGCAGATTGGATGGTTTGGCCTTGTGTGTACAATTTTTCTTCCAGTTTGTTTTTCAACATTTTAAGGTTGGAAACATCATTTAAAAGACTTGTTTCTTTGTCTTTATAATCGTGTTTGAGCAAGGTTAACCCCTTTTGAATTTCCTGTTTTTGTTTAACAGTTATATCCAATTGTTTCTTCAAAGACATTAACTCCCTTTTTAATGTTTCTTGTTTGGAATTATTTTCAGTTATGTAAGCACGCATTTGCCATTCCATTTTCTGCTCACGTTCATTTAACTCAAACTTAGCTCTCTGTTCGGATATAGACACCTGATCCTTAAGAATATTGAATCTAGTGGGCAGGGAATCATCTGGGATATATACAGTGTGCTCATGCAGTTTAAGCTCACTAGGATCAACAGAAGGTGTGGCACTTGGTACAACTAGCGGACCATTGACATTCAAATACCTTTCATATGGGACAGTATTTGTATTTACCATATTAATGGTATCTGTGTTGTCAATGTCTGTGAGTTGTACAAAATCACAAACCCTCTATGGATGGACAGAGTCATCATGGTTAGGTGAAATTGGTACCTCAGAGATAGCAGAGGTGATGGATGATTCAGACTGATGTGGAGAGGACACTGCTGCAGAAAGGTTAGCCATGAAGATGGTTTGAGCAGTAGGTTCGTCATCAACGTCAGAATCAAATGCATCACAGTCTTCAACCTGGAAGATATTCGGGTCATTGAGTGCTAGATCTTGAACCGGTTGATCATCTACATCAGCATCAAATGTGTTCCCGTCATCACCAGCCAGAAAGATGAAGGCATCTTCATCTAACACAGTCCTACTCTCTTGTGCCTGCATCAGCAACATTTTATCTTTGAAGTATTCAGAGTTTTATGGACGCTTTGGTTGAGTGCAATTCCTAGCAATGTGACCCATTCCTCCACAGTTGTAACATTTAGGTTGCCTGGCTTGTCCTTGAAGTGCGTTGCCAACCCTATAATTCCCATTCCTAAATCCATCATTCCTTTGATTCAGATTCTATCTTCCTTGTACATTTTGCACCACAACTCTGCCATCCTCTATGACAGCCTGACTACGAGGATTGGATGAAGACCGAAGTTGATTATTGGTAGATGGAAGATTAGCTCTGAATTGTTGAACCAGTAAAGAGACTTGGTTGGATAGATTATCAATCATCATATCAGTGTGGGAATACCCAGAGTCCAGATGGGTTTGTAGGGCTGAAGGTGACGAACCGGATGCTTGTAAGGTAGATCTAGTTGAGGGATGTTGTGGTTGAGGTGGTTCACTTGATGATTGATTGAGTTGTTGAACATTTGAGACAAAAGCAAGAGAGTCATTTGGAGTTGGAGAGTTTAGTTTTTCACGCATCAGCCGATCATAGGCAGCATGCTTCTCATGTTGTTGCAGATAGGCATAAAGTTGTTCATGGTTGGTGTCCCTAAGACCTTTGTTGAGTTTAACAGCATTGACAAATCTGTCCCATTCCGGTGCCATGTTGTTCACAAATTTGGAGTTAAGCTGAATGTTGGGCATTGTCATCTTGATGATTCTCATATCATTTACCAGTTTGTGAAATCTGACATAATAGTCTGTGATGCTTTCACCTGGATTCATTTTGAAGTGCTCAAACTCATCATATAGCTGAGACTCTCGATCTTCCTTGGTTAACTCAGACCCTGCAAGGAGCATTTTTACATTGTCCCAAACTGCTTTGGCATCTGTGTTGTAGTTGATGAGTTTGTAGACATCTTTAGGAAGCCCTTGAATGACAATGTTCGAGGCTCTGATGTCGGCATCATACCGTTTCTTTTCTTCCTCTGATAGCTCATCATAGATGCGAGGTCTGTTAGGACCGAACACAGCAGGTTGGTCGTCAGTAGCAGCAACCGTGTCTTTGGTGACTCCCATAACAAAAGGTCCTTCATTGATAGATTTCAGAATGTTGACTCCATTATCCTTTCCCAAGCAGTAGAGACGAATCCTTTGTGCCCAAGACTCATAGTCTGTCCTGTCAAGCATTGGGGGTCGGGTGTCGGACCCAGCAGCTTGAATGTCATCTGAGGCTGTCGACATCTCAAAATCTTCAAACGGAGTTTTACAACTTTAGTGACTTGAACCGAGAAATGATTCTTTCTGGGGATTATACAAAAGTCAACAATAAAGAAACCAGAAGATATAACCAACAGGTAAAACTAAAATAGAGACACCAAATGAGTCACAATTTGCATCAAGTGTAAAGTTGTGACAAGTCAAGTTTCAATATATCCAATTGAGATTAGTCAAGTCGTAAGCATACACTCACAACGTCAGATCACAATGAGATTAACTGAAACGACTAAAGTTACAACACTTCACGAATTGCAAAATGATTAACCTATCACATGAATCTCATAATTTAGTGTCAACTTAGTTTGAGATAGTCGCAACCAAAGACACCAAGTCGCAATGAAGGAGTTAACCGCAGGGAGAGTAAATCACAGCAGGAGATAACCGCAAGGTAGGTAACCACAGAGAATAAACCGCAAGTCGCTAACCGCAGAACGAATCAAGCCGCAAGTGAAACTAACCACAAAGACCTAACCGCAAACCCCTTAACCACAGAAAAACAAACCGCAGAACACGTAACCGCAGGAAACAGACCACAACGATCTAATCGCAGACTACTTAACCGCAGGAGCAAAACGCAGTCGACAAAAATCCAAAGCAGTCACTTTCCTTGCGATTTGTTTGTATTCACAAAATAGTAAACGCAGCCAAACTAACCACAGAGTTCAGGAACTAACCGCAGACACGCAATAAAACAGTAGACTTAACCGCAACAAAGAAATCCGCCCTAAACTCAATCCAAACTTCAAATAGGCTTAAGAAATGATCAAACCCACTAAAACACAATGTTATACTAACACTAAGGATCCTAAAAGTACATCTCTAACGTATCAAAGAACACTAGAAAGATCAAAGCAAGAAGTTTTTTAAGAAAGTGACTTCAAACTCACAAACACTACACAAAACCACATCAAAATCCGAATCTACAAGGCCCTAAGATGTAACCATGGCTCTTGATACCAATTGTAGATTACTAACAAAGTTGGAAACATGATTTCCTTGTGGTTATGTGTCGTTAGAGTTAGAAGAGGGAAAGAGAGGGAGAGTGGAACCTTGAGAGAAAACTAGAAATGTATTAGCTTGTGAAAGTGAGAAGGTCCAACCCCTTCCATGCTAGGGAAGGGGTATTTATACAAACTACCAAACACCCTCTGAAAAGGGCTGTGGAGCGAGCTGACAGTGGGTGAAGACCCGACCCGACTCCATAAATACTAACTAGCTCTAAACTACGTACTAACTAAATAGATAAATACCAATAGCTACAATATGCTAAATTACACTTGGGGTGACCGAGTCTTCTTATGAATAATCGTATTCCTATCAATTTATAAGGGTCCGGTTTGGTTAAGTAATAAACAAGGACCAATTTTGCAATTATCCGAAAGTTGGGGGGCTAAAAATGTAACTACCCCAAAGTACATGCAAGGGTGAAACTTGTCAAGTTTGAATAATATAAGGACCATAGATGCCATTTTTCCAATTTTAAATAACCAGGGACCTTTTCTGCCAAATCTTCAAACTTTAGGGACCAAACATGTAACTTTTCCAAACTTTCCAATCAAGGACCATTCCTGCCATAGAAGATTAGTATAAGGACAAAAATTTATTTTTCTTAAAGTTTTTACATCCCAGGGACCATTTTTGTCAATTTTGCAAAGTTGAGGGACTAAACTTATAATTTTGTGAAACTTTACACCAAAGGATTAAATATGTTTATTTGTTATTTAAAAGGACCTTTGGTGAGTTTTTCATGTTTTTAGAATAACCAGGGACTAGTTTTGACAAGTTTTGATAGTTGAGGGACTGAAACTGCCAATTATGCAAACTTTGTTCATTTTTCATTTGTTTTTGATTATTTTGCATCTGAAACATATAAAACACACTTCTGGGATATTTTCAGTATTATGATGCATATTTGAGTGTTTTTGGATGTTTTGGCAGTTCAGATTGGTATAAAATGATGAGTATTTACACACTCATCAGAAAACTTATCTTCAATTAAGCATGGATGTAACAAGGGTTGAAACCCTTATTTTTACAGAAAATTCTTCTAGGGTTTAAGCTCTCCAAAGTTCTCCTAATGTTCCACCCCCTTTTTACAATGAAAAATTGGAAAAATATATATAGATATACATCCTGACGTAGTCACGTTGTAGTTTCTGGCGCCATCAACTCGCCACCAAATTAAGGATCGTATTGCCTAGATCCAATCTTGATGCTGTCAAGAAGGAATTAAGCTCTGGGCCGTCACATACATTTTGACCCTGACGGCCCTGGTGACGCCATCAGGTCAATTACAAAGAAAATGTTATGGGCCGTCATGTGTATTTTCCACTTCCACCTATTTTGCCAAGCTTGACGCCGTCATGTGTGAAGTCTTGACGTCATCAGGTACTGTTCCCAGCAAGGATTTTGAGACTTTGCCGTTTTCTTCACTTTTATGCTCCAAAAACGTCCAAAATGCTTCCTTTTCCAGATTTCTTCTCAAAAGTACCTAAAATGACAAAAGCAATGATTTAGGGTAGTAATTGATCATATGATCACGAATTCGGGCTTAAATGACCCCTTAAAAGCGGTACACTTTTCACCTTATCACAATACTTTGAGAAGATTTTGGAAGTACTGCTTGTTTTTAAAATACTTTAGGAAACTTTTTATTATTGTTAATACACCCTGCACCCTTAACATTACTCCTTTTGTTATCATCCTTAGGTTTCTGAACTGTTTCTGTTAAGGATTCAAAACTAGATGGACTTGAATTAGATTGACCAGTAAGCTTTTTCCTAAATTCTAAATTGTGTACTCCAAAACAAGAAACATCTGTCCTAGGTGGTTGATAGTCTTGTTGCTCATATTTTTTTGCCCAAGCCATTTCATTATTTTCATGTGATTATTTTGGCTTCCATTGACTCTAAAGTCAATTGATAGCCAGCTACCTCTGACATAGCCTTTCTACAATTATCTCTTTCAGTCTCATATTCTTTAAGCAATTTTTGATAAAAATTACTACATTTAGAGCATACCTCAGAGATAGTGGATGAACTAGGTGCAGTAGCTACCATAGCACACAGAACAGGTTCTTCTTCACATTCCATGCTCCAATTAAAGCTTCCAAGGCCATCTCTTGATTCCAAAGCAGCAAATCCTGGTTCCTCATCAAAAGTTGTGCTCCAATCAAACTCTTCCAATGCAACCATAGAGTATGTTACTGGTTCATCATCAAATTAATTACTCCAGTCAACCTCTAATAGATTTTCTTGAGCCACCAAAGCTTGTGATTTTGGTTCAGCAATAGGAACTTCCTTTCTTTCAACCTTGGGTTTTTCAATCATTCTATTTGCCTAATATTTTACAAACTTGCATTCCCTTGCAAAGTGTCCAAGTTTTTGACAATTGAAGCATTCAATCTTAGACTTGTCAAATGCTATACCCTGTTTGGCTTTGAAGTCAATACCTCTTCCTATTTTGTTCATGAACTTCTTGATCCTTGCAGTGATCATGGCAACTTGCCATCTTATGTCAATTTCTTCTATAACATATTCTTCAATTTGCAACAAGTCTTCTTGATAAGTAACAGGTAAAGTGGCTTGTTGAGTAAAGAAGGAACATACAACATCATCAGAATTGGTGTTGTTTGATGGTGATGAAGTGGTAGTAGTCATGGTTGTGCAAATGTGCTATTTATTACCAATAGTACTTTGGACAGGATAAGCAATACTTTTAGTGGTGGTATTGCTTCTGTTTTCAAAAGACACAAAAGCAATGTTTTGAGATTTCTGATGAGAACTTGAACTTATTTGACCATTCATCTCATGCTCATACACCTTCAAATTACTGTAGAGATCATCAAAGTCCATAGAATCCAAACCAGGTTTTCCTCTAATCATAGTAGCAACCACATGCCATGCAGATGGCAAACTTCTTAAGAACTTCCAGTTTGCATCTTCAACAGATGCTTCTGCACCATATAACTCCAGCATACTAAGAAGATTTTGGAATCTATCATAGGCAGCATCAAGTCCTTCTTTTTCACCAATAGTGAATGTTTCAAACTATTGCTTCAATAAATTTCTATGCATCTTCTTGGAAGCATCGTTACCTCCAAATCTTGTCTTAATAGCAGCCCATAGTTGTTTTGCATCCTTAGCATCATGAAACTTTAGTAAGTGACCATCAGGAATAGCAAACAGCAAGGTTGGCTTAGGTGGTTTAGGTTGTCCTGAAATTTCTACAGGTTCTTCAAGAACAACATTACCATTGACAATCACATCCCATAGAGCATGGTCTATGATAGCAATGTACTGCCTCATCTTCATGCTCCAGATATCATATTCTCCCTTCTTGATGATAGGAATTCTGATTGAGGTGATGGATGGGATTGCTGCAGCTTCAGTCGTCATATTTCAAGGTTTGTAGTAAAATCGGTTTTAAGGGTTTCTCCTTTATCAGAGTTTCCACACAAGCTCTGATACCAGTTGTTGGATCGATATATACTCTGATCAAACTAACTATTTGGCTTGTAAAGGTTTAGCAATCTTGAATAACTCCAAAACTACTAATAATGAAACACTGATATAACTCTGTTAATTATGCGGAATTGATACATGGGAATCTCACCAGGTTTTACATCTCAATGGATCTCGAGAAGCTTACAACCCCCACCAGGCAGTGTACCTGATCGTTGTAGTATAGTATAGTGACAAGTACCGGGGGATTGATCGTTCAACTCAGGAATAGTGTCGCTAGGATTAGAAAGCCTCCTAAACTAGGTCTAAAGGTGAGGGATGATTCTTTTTGTATTTTTTATATTTTTATAAAAGCAATTAAAATCTCGGGTTTTGGAAGAATGGGCAGAATTAGTTGCTAGCTAACTAACCCAATTTACTAAGATGCAATCAAAATAAAATAACAGAAATGAAAATAAAGATAATTATACTAATGTGGTGGTAATAATAATGAGGAAAGCTGTGTTTACTTAGATTTTATTACTCCCTGGCATAGATATCATTTACAGGTTGATAGCTTGTTACAATTGCATGGATGACGGGTCATATTCCTTAATACTAGTCGTAGGGCCGTGTACAATATTCCCTAACTCTATAGGATCCTACTTCACTCCTATGTCGAGCCGTTAGAAGCTCCTAACATGAGATCATTAGAATTCTCCTACGCATTAAATACAACTGATTGGTGCAAAAGTAGTCAATTAAAGTCAACCACAAGTGTGGTCAATATAGTCAAACTACCTAGACCAATGCTTCCGGGTAATACAGGGTATCACCAGGTCGTTATGTCCCAACGAGGTGTGAATTGTGCTTTAGCGTACTTGTGATCGAGTGATTTTTCACAGGAAAGGGTTGTGATGAAAATTATTTGAGAATTATGAAATGAAATAGGTTAGGAAAGCTATATGATTGATTACGTGAATTTAGGTTAAGAAGAAATGAGCTAAAACCTAAAAACGTACGTTTTAATTATAAACGTATACTGACGTACGTGATAAAAAGTAAAACTGATTAACTAGAAAGGCTACGGGTATGAAATTAATGTTTTTACAATCCTAATAAATAAAGAAAATTTTTAGAAAAAGAAAAATTATTTTTACACTATTTAATTATTTATTATTCATTAATTACTAATTACTTATTAATTAACTAATTAAACTAATTTAAATTATTAAAAATACTAAAAAGACTTAGATAATTAAGAAAATTTTTATAAATCTAATTAACCATCACATGAATCCTAAAAAATTATAAAAAGTTGGTTATTTATTTTTAAACTATTTTAATAATTACTATTCTAATTATTTATTAATTACCAATTAAACTAATTAAATTCTAAAAAAATAGAAAATAAACAGTAGAAATTCTAGAAAAATTCCTAAAAATGTTTTAACTTATATAAAAGCTAGGAAAGTTATAAAAACTAGGTATTACTTAATGAAATCTAATTTTACTATTTAATTCTTTAATATTAATTAATAATTAATTAAACTAATATTAATTCTAAAAATCACTAAATGACAAAGGAAAAATCTAGAAAAATTCTAAAAAAATACTTCAAACTATTAGGAACTGAGGAAAAATATGAAAATATATAAGTGCTTAATAATAAACTAAAAAGAAAAATGAAAAAGATAACTTCTATTAAATAGAAGCTATCACTATTTTTAATTTTGGTTTTTCTTGGATTTTCTTTTCTAAAACTATTTATACACTAATTCTTAACAACTTTTGTGAAGACACTTTTTCTGGAAACCACAAATAAGCAGAATGAAGAGCTTATGAGATAGGCAGATAAGCTTTTTAAGCTTATTTGGACTTGTGTTGTTGGAATAAGCTTGTAAAAAGGCCACACAGTACAAATCACAGATAAAATAATTTACAAGCAAGTTAAGTATACTTAAATTAAGTAGAAACAAACAAGTAAGTGGATTGGATAAGCTAATAAGCTGGAAAAGCTAAGCCAAGTACCACACAGATCACACAGGCCAAATGGCCAAGTAGCAGGCCAATGTGGGGTCCACTAGGAGGGTCAGGAGTCCAAAATGCAAGTTGGACCTTCAAGATGGACTGGGAGACTCCAAGATAAGCCAATAAGCATTCACTAGGGTTCACTATTAAACCCTAGATAAGCCCTAGAAGTAAGCTTAAAAACCTGAGGTCACAAACAAAATTTGGTGAACCAGGCCAATTGTAGGCCTAGGTTTGGTGGTCAACTGAGGTCAAAAAGCTAAAGTAAGGCCTGATTTGGAAGATTGGCTTATTGGGGTCACCAATAAGCCAGAAACTACAAGGTGGGTCCTACTATGTAGCAAGATGCATGCCTGTGAATCTTGGTTCAAACACTGACTGTCTCAGTTTAAGATCTGAGGTCAGGTTACAAAAGGAGGCCAAATAAGCCAAATCCCAAAATAAGCTATGACATGAAAAATACTACTGGTAAGCTAATCAAAAGACCAAAAGGCCAAGGGTGGGGTCCACTGATTGGGTCACAAATAAGCTACAAAAAGTTGGCCAATGGCCTGGTGCAGGGGAGGGTGTTTGCCCTGCACCCTTAAATAAGCAGTAGCATAAGCTAGAATAAAATTCGAAAAAATAAACCAAGTGTGGAATCCTGTAGTCTAGCTGGTAAATTTAAGCCTCAAGAAATTTCACAGCTTAATTTTACACACAAAATTCAAGAAAAATCCTACAAAAAATGACTTTTTCTGAAACTTGCACTTTTGACTTTTGTACATTAACACCTAATTTTGACTTTTATGAAGTGGTGACTGAATCTAATGACTAATTATGTTGCTTTAAGGTAACTAAAGACTAAATTAAGCTATCTCACCTATTTATGAACTAATTTGTTGAATCCTAGGTCTTAAAACTCTAACAGTGTACCTTAAATGAGATTTTTATGAGATTTTTACTTTTAAAGATATGACCTACTGGTTTTATGATTTAACTACACTAGTTTACTACTAAGGATGATGGCTGAGTGGGTTTTAACCTATGAAAATCACAAGGACACAGTGAAACCTGTAAATCCAAACACCCTTTTTGACAACTGAATTTTTATTTTATGATGTAGGGTTGTGAGTTATGTCATAAATCCTTAACTTTCGAGTATATTATGATGTTTGAGAACAATATGAACACAGAAACACAGAGATGAACCATAAAACTCAGGATAACCAATATGATGCAATTTTGACTATTTATTTGATACTTGTAGATATATGAACCTAATCTTTAAACAACAACAAAATGGCATCAATAAAACTTAAGTAAATCAAATAAACAGAGAAATTCAAGAATAACTTAACTTTAACTAATGCTACAGTAAAATGAAAACTAAATTAGAAACTGCTTACAAGGTGCTCAGTGGGTACTTCAAACCAAGAACAAGGAACCAAAACCTTTCCTAAAGTCTCACATGAGACATTAAACCATGAAACCATCCATTCTAAGCCTGCTCCAACCTCTCTTCTCTGCTAGTTATTGATTTTTCAATTTCCCACTATTTTTTTGTGAATGTTTGATATTTTTGTTTTATTTATTGAGAACTGATTTTCCTGATTTAGATACTTAAGAAAACTGACAAATAAGTTAAATTGAGCTTAAATAAACACTTTCTAACAATTTCATAGTGAAAACGAGATTTCCATTTAAAACTGCATAACTGACTTACAAAGGATACATGATGTTTCTTTGGTTCAAATTATCCTTAACTACACTAGAATACTTGAAAAAGACACTTGGAAACTGAGTTTTACACTAGAACAGGAAATTACATGAACATAAATTAAAAAGAAAAATACTAATTAAGTACCCTCTGCCCTCCTGCTTCTCTTCTCTTTTTGTGGTAGTTTCCTAGGGTTCCTCTGAGCATCCTTGACTTTTCCCCTTTCTGTTTGAGCCATTGGATGGCTTAAATTGATCCCAGCCATTAAATTTCCATTTGGCGCCAAAAAAAATCTCATGTCGCAGTTGGAGTAACTTGTGAGGGTTTCAAAGGTTTAATTGGGTTTGGAAGGTTATGGTGAGGTGGAGGGACAAGGTATGGGAGAGTGAGCTGGAGGTGAGGAGGGGGGTCAAGTGTTGGTTGAGTTTTGCAGACAAGTTGGGAGGTGGAAGGAGGGAAAAGGTCAACGTGGGTTTGACCCCGTTTTTAATATCAAAGGGATGTGGTGGGCTGGAAAGTGAGATGGGCCAAGGGTTGGGATGGGCTTTTGATTTGGTTTGGTTATTAGTTATTTTGGGTTTTAGATATTAATAGGGTCCGGCTTGGTTGTAGTGTAAATAAGCCCAAGGACCATTATTGTATTTTCTAAATTATGAAGGGTTGAACATGTAATCTTTCTCATAGTTATCATAAGGACCAATTATGCCAAGTTTTAATTCCCCAAGGACATAAGATGTTAAATTTCAATTTTTAAAACCCGGGGGACTTGTTTTGCCATTTTTGAAACTTCAGGGACCCAAGTTCTAATTTTGCAATTTTTAACTTTAAAGGACTACTTTTGACAACTTGAGAATCCCTAAGGACCTTTGATGATAAATTCCATGTTTTGATTAACCAGGGACTAGTTTTGATAAATTTTGAAAGTTTAGGGACTGAAACTGCCAATTTTGCAAACTTGACTTGTTTTTTTATCAGTTTTTAATCCTTTTGCATAAAAACACAATCCAGGGATATTTTATGTATTTTAAGGCATTCCTGTGTGTTTTCAGATGTTTTTGCAGTCTAAATGTGACAGAAATGATGAGTATTTACACACTCATCAATCCCCCACACTAAACTATTGCTAGTCCCTAGCAATCTTTTGAGAAAAGTTAATGGATTTGAATCTCTTTACCAAAAGCCATTACTTCTGGAGTAGCCAAATGTTTCAGTTCAAGTAAGAACCATGGTACACCGATAACCATGTGATTTTGAGCAAAGCACCAGCTATCAACGGTTTTGATTTGTCTTTACCAGAAGCCGTTTGCTTATGGACTAGCCAACTCTTGATGGACACAGTCGACATCTTGGTGAGTTGATTACCAATTATGGCTTTCCACTGCCTTTACCACAAGCCATAACCTTTCGGGCTAGCCAACTCTTTTACTTTTTAGGATATGGTGAGTTGAGTACCATACAATTTTCGGCAAATTGTCAGCCGTCAACGGATTTGAGTTATCTTTACCAAGAGCCGTTTGCTCCTGGATTAGCCAATCCTTTTGTTGTTTAGACATGGCGGATTGATAACCACAAAAAATTTGAAATAGAGTGAAAAAAATTTGAAATTTTGGGCCAAAAACGTGGGGTACTGGAAGGTATATTGTGATAAAATTCGCTAGAATTCCCCCCCCCCCCCCACACTTGGGTGTTAGAAAGTAGAAAGAAGTTAGAGATATGGGTGAAAACCCATATTGTGCTACTGTTTTTGTTCATCGAGTCGCTAGCTTGACTCGATCCCCGAATTCATTGGTTCTTTGGGAAAGTTTGGAGATCCGGGACAACCATGGATGGTATGTCCTCTCCAAAGTAATGCTTCAAACGATGCCCATTCACTTTGAAATTTGGACCGTCATTTTGAGATAATTCGACGGTGCCATAAGGATAAACCTTTGCGACAGTGAATAGACCAGTCCAACGGGTCTTTAGCTTTCCCGAGAAGATCTTAAGTCTAGAGTTGAAAAGAAGGACTCGATCACCAACGTTAAAAACGCGGTTCTTGATTTTTGAGTCATGAATCTTCTTTGTCTTTTCCTTGTAGATCAAAGAGTTCTCGTAAGCTTGATCAGAAACTTCATTTAATTCATTCAATTGAACTTTCCGATGATCACCCGCAGTTTTGAGGTCAAAATTTGCATGCTTGAGGGCCCAATAGGCTTTATGCTCAAGCTCTATCGGTAGATGGCATGCTTTCCCGTACACAAGCTTGTAAGGCGTACACCCGATGGGTGTTTTGTAAGCTATACGGAAAGCCCAGAGTGCATCATCTAATTTATCCAACCACGATGCACGATTTTCACCAACGGTTCTTTCCAAAATTCTCTTAATGCCTCGATTGGAAACTTCTACTTGTCCACTTGTTTGAGGGTGGTACGCAGTAGAAAGACGGTGAGTTACACCATACTTTTGCATGACTTTATCAAATTTGTCATTGCAAAAATGCGTACCACGATCACTAATTATAGCACGTGGAGTTCCAAATCGAGCAAAAAGAGCTTTCAAAAACATCACAACAACTCGGGCATCATTAGTAGGTAAAGCTTTCGCTTCAACCAATTTTGACAAATAGTCAACAGCCATGAGTATGTACTTGTTTCCATGAGATGATGGAAATGTCCCCATAAAGTCGATGCCCCACACTTCAAAGATTTCACAAACTTGAATTGCATTTTGAGGCATTTCGTTCTTTTGTGAAATATTCCCGTGACGTTGACAATCGTCACAAGACTTGACCAATTCCTGGGCATTCTTGTAAATCGTGGGCCAATAGAAACCGGAGTCAAACACCTTTTTGGCGATGTAGTTTGGATTGTGGTGGCCCCCCGTGGGACCAGCATGGCAAGCCTTGAGAATTTCAGTGGCTTCTTAACCATAAACACACCGCCGGATGACTTGATCCGCACAGATTTTGAACAGGTAGGGGTCGTTCCAGAAGTAATGCTTTACATCATTGAAGAATTTATTTTTCTTTTGGGACGACATCCCTTTCACAGCAAAATTACCCGCATGGTAGTTTGCAAAATGGGCAAACCATGGGGTAATAGAGTCTCCACGAAAGGCAACCGCATTGAGTGTCTCAAGAGGGAAGGTTTCATTAATTTCTTTCCTCTCAAAGATATCTTGGTGGGGATTTTCCAAACGGGAGAGATGATCACCAGCCAGGTTCTCAGCTCCTTTTTTATCACGAATAATGATATCAAATTCTTGCAAGAGGAGAACCCAACGGAGTAGTCTCGGCTTTGCATCTTGTTTTGCAAAGAGGTACTTCAAAGCCGAGTGATCCGTATACACTATGCTCTTGGTCAATATCAAGTATGGCCGAAATTTTTCAAAGGCATACACCACTGCTAATAGTTCTTTTTCAGTGGTGGTGTAATGACTTTGAGCCTCAGTCATTGTTTTGCTTGCATAGTGTATAGGCTAAAAGTGTTTAGATCTGCGTTGCCCCAAGACTGCCCCTATTGCATAATCACTAGCATCACACATAAGTTCAAAGGACAAGTCCCAATCGGGGGTAACAAGAATTGGTGCCTCGGTAAGCCTTTTCTTTAAAGTTTCAAAAGCTTCTATGCACTCCGGTGAGAAGATAAAAGGAGCATCCTTCTCAAGGAGATGGGTCATAAGCCGAGCGATCTTGGAAAAATCTTGAATAAACCTACGATAGAAACCGGCATGACCCAAAAAGCTCCTAATACCTTTGACGGTAGTAGGATGGGGTAATTTTGCTATGACATCAACTTTGGCTTTGTCAACCTCAATCACATTCTTTGAAATTTTATGGCCGAGGACAATGCCCTCTTTGACCATAAAGTGACTCTTTTCCCAATTTAGACATAACCTTGTGTCTTCACAACATTTGAGCATGTTGTCTAAATGGGAGAGACATGATTGAAACGAATCCCCAATGACCGAAAAATCGTCCATAAAGACCTCCATAGTTTTCCCGATCATGTCGGAAAATATGGCCATCATACATCTTTGAAACGTGCCCAGAGCATTACATAATCAAATGGCATACGTTTATAAGCAAAAGTTCCATAGGGGTACGTAAAAGTGGTCTTTTCCTGATCTTGTGGACCAATGGGAATCTGAAAGTAACCTGAGAAACCATCGAGGAAGCAATAATACTCATTCCCCGCTATTCTCTCGAGCATCTGATCCATAAAGGGCAGAGAAAAATGGTCTTTGCGGGTGGCGTCATTTGACTTACAATAGTCAATGCAGACACGCCAACCCGTAACCAATCGAGTTGGAATCAACTCGTTTTCTTCGTTAGTGACAACATAATGCCATCCTTTTTTGGAACGCAGTGTATTGGGCTAACCCAAGGACTGTCCGAGATAGGGTAAATCAATCCGGAATCAAAAAGTTTTAAAACTTCTTGTTTGATGACCTTATGAATTTTAGGATTCACCCTTCTTTGTTGTTGGACTGCTGGTTTGAAGTCATCTTCCATTAAAATTTTGTGGATACAAAATTCGGGATCAATGCCCTTGATGTCGGAGAGTAATACGTAGGGATTCGCACCAGGATTTACCTCTCAAGGGATCTTGAGAAGCTTACAACCCCCACCAGGCAGTGTACCTGATCGTTGTAGTATAGTATAGTGACAAGTACAGGGGTATTGATCGTTCGGCTAGGAATAGTGTCACTAGGATTAGAAAACCTAAATACTAGTTCTAAAGGTGAGGGATGATTATTTTTGTATTTTTATATTTTATGAAAAGCAAGTAAAAATCTCGGGTTTGAAAAATTTGGGCGGAATTAGTTGCTAGTCAACTAACCCAATACTAAGATGCAATCAAAATAAAATACTAAAAATGAAAATAAACTAAATTAACTAAGGTTGTGAGCAATAAGTGGAGAAAATGTGTTTACTTAGATTTCACTACTCCCTAGATATCTTTTACACGTTAATTACTTGTTATAGTTGCGTGGATGACGGATTGTATTCCTTAATATCATTCATGGGGTGGCGCACTTAATTCCCCAATCCTATGAGCTCTTATCTCCTCCTATGCCATGCCCGGCACAACCATAGGGATTGTAAAAAGTGGCTCATGCATTAAATACAACCAATAAAACTTAGTGCACATCAGTTCATGTTTCATAAGACGTTCAAGCATGTTACCATTTGGAGATCTGCCAGTTTTCTTAAGCCTAACATCGAATTCATTCATCCAATACAACTATAAACAAGTAATCAACACATAATTAACATCTAGGTTTCATTAGATCCAAGCAAACACAAGATAGATCTAGCCTAGCATGATGGAATTAAGACAAGAACAAGATATAGACAACCAACACATAGACATATTGATTGAATTAAAAGAATACTTATCTCAATTACACATGAAAGGTATCAAGGGCTTGGAACCCTTGAAAAACCTGTAAAATTCGTACCAAGTTCGTACTTAGGGTTTCTCCAAAACTTCTCCCTTTTTTAATGTGAAAATTAGAAAACTTTATATAGGAAATAGGGTCTGACGGCGTCAAGACAAATTTTGTGACGCCGTCATCTCGCCGCCAAAATAATTCTCGGACTGCCTTGATCCAGATCTGACGCCGTCAAGTGTTGTATGTTTCCAGGCCGTCATGCATTTTCCTCTTGACGCCCTTCCTCGTGACGCCGTCAAATCTGTACTGGATCGTCATGGAAATTACTCTTGACGCCGTCAGAAATTCCTTCTTGATGCCGTCACCTACTGTTCCTAGCAAGGAAAATTAAGACTTTGGCGTTTTCTTCACTTTTATGCTCTAAAAACGTCCGAATTACTTCCTTTTCCAGATTTCTCTCCCAAAGTACCTAAAATCACAAAAGGAACGATTTAGGGCAATATTTGGTCAAATAAATTCAATTCTGGGCTTAAATGACCCCCTAAAAGTGGTTCATTTTTCGCCTCATCATATACCCTTACACTTGAGATTTGCTTGTCCTCAAGCAAATGTGCTTTTATTCTACTCAAAATACAAGTTAGGGGTCATTTAACACTAATATAAAAGTAATTACAACAAATAATCATTCCACTAAAGACCAATAGACAAGCACGGAGGTCATACACTAGCACCTCATAAATAGTGTTTAGATACTCACATCTCTCGGGTGTAATAAAGTACAAATTACAATATGGAAACGGAAGATATCTCTCACTACCTGTCATAGCAAAATAGATTACCATAGGCTTGGGAAAGGATCAAACCTCCACCACATGGCGTAAGCACCTAGGATAAACTATCAAAGAGGTCTTTTAAAGGGTTGTAACGTTAGGTGTAGGGATATGAAATACACGGTTTTGTTGGATAAAGGAAGTTTTACTGGTGGCGAGTTAACAATCTTGGTTAATTACATGTACAATATGGCGTTGCTAAGCCAAGACTAGACTCGACTTAAGCTAATAAATGAAAAATAACAAAAACATAAAAATGAACATAGAATAAAAAGGGATGGTAGTCCGTATGTTTTTTTCTCTTTTTCTTTTTCTATTCTTTTCTTCTTTTTTTTTTTCTTTTTCTTCTTTTTTTTCGATTTTTTTATTTTTTATTATTTTATTTTTTTTTGCATACACTCTTACCCTACCATCCAAAATAATACATCATAGGGGATGAGCATTCCCCTTACACTTGAATTTTTACATACTTTACAATAAACTAATCTAATGACTCGAATTAAGAAAATCAAAACACTTGGAGTACTTTTAAGATTAACGTACATATGGGGGTAATAAATGATGTTCTTCCCCATTACTCCATAAAATAAGTACTTACCCATGAGTCCCAATCATCCCAAAACAATATGTACAAGGATATGACTCGACTTAGCAACCATGTAATCAATTAGATAGTTAACTTAGGGTTTAAACAAATAACAATAATGCACTAAAGATGAGCGCATACACGGAAGGCTAAGGCGATTTGGGTGTACATTTAAGTGGGGTGTAACAAATTCTTCCTTTAAGTAAAATGCTTAAAGTTAGAAACGAAAAGATAGGCTCGGAGGGGTGTACTAGGGGTTTCGTGTACTAAAAATGAGTACAACGCTAAGGGTGTGGGAAAAATTAGTTGACTTAACTAGCCAAGTAATATGACTTAAATGGTCAAGTAATTATGATACGGGTTTAACACAAGGGTGATCCTAATGCCTCTTATCATGTAGTAAATCCTACCACACGAATGTAGTCTCACTAGCGGTCTCGGGATACATCACTAACGCAAGTTCTAGAATCTAAATGCTACCGGTACACTCATAAGCACTAATAGTAAATGCTTTTCCTATCAAATCTAAAGGCGAACCTCACATATTTGGGTGGAAAATTTTTCTGAATATACGGTTATGTGCTAGTCATACAATCTCCTATCCATGAGACGCTTGCTATGGCTAAAGTTTCACTCCTAAATGTTGTAAAAAAATTTAAATTTGGCGCTAAAATTACACTAACAAGTATTTCTCATAGTTTTATTACCCATATACCATTAAACAAAACAAACTCAAGCGAAAGTGCATATGTAAGGTATCATCTTTTTACCCTCCCCTTACACTTAAGATGAACATTGTCCCCAATGTTCAAGTAAAGAATGTAAAAGTTAAATAAGTAAAAAGAATGAAATCAAATACTCCCCTGATTCGCTCGGTATGGATAATAAGGTGGCCAGGTTAAATCTTCCTCCAAGAAAATGAACAATCAAAGCTTCCCTTCCAGAATATAAATCATCTTCTTGTCATACATAACCTGTAAATCCTGAGAAAATAGACAAAACAACCTCGCATAAAATCGGCGGCAACCTATATAAGTTATTGAATCCTAGAAAACAAGATAAGATATAATGCTTGTGGAATGAAGTTCGCAGATTCCCTGGAGATTATAAAACTTAATAATTTACAAAAACCATAAGACTCCGTTAGAAAAACAAAACCGGTAAAATTTCCAGATTTTTACACGTGACGCCGTCAAGAATTAATTCATGACGCCGTCAGAAGTGACCTGCAGAAATTCTTATGTTAAGTTTCCGGAAAATTTCTGGAAAAACTTGGTCCTACTTCCTGGAAAATCCTGCAAAACTTCATTATGACTCAATACAAGCATTTGACTCTAACAAATACGAATATACATGTTCATTTAATATTGTGGAGAATCATGATCGGTTTGTTCCTTAAAAACATATTTGGGGTTTCCCCTGACACTTATCTTTTGCAAAAATACTTTTAGGTGGAGTTAAGACTAGGCCAAAACAACAAAGTAAAGTATTTCCACTATTTAGTTTAGAAACATGATCTACCAACAATAAAAATAAAGCATGCATACGGAAGCAAATAACAAACAAACAAAATAAAATCACACAAAACATGGGTTGCCTCCCAAGAAGCGCTTTTCTTTATTTACGAGTCTTGTAGCTAGACTCAAGGTCATGGGTTACTACGTTTTCCTTTCCCACTTTTGTGCTAACTCAAAACATCTAACCCAATTCTCATCACGCTTGTATTCCGGGCCTAGATTCATGCAACCCGAATAGCAAGTTCTCCTCCTTTCATAATAGGCTGCATCAGTAATTCCATCTTCCTTAACCTCATAGGGTCGAATCTCATCAATTTGTAGCTTCTTGATGCCCTTTAATTCTTCCTTCATGTGAGGCATCATAAAAGTGACCTTCTCTATCACATCAGTAAACTGAGCTATCCCCTTCTCATGGTCGTAATACATCTTAGTCTCCTCAACAAAAGGTTGCCCTAAGACTACTTCTCCAAGGTGTGGATCAATAATGCCTCTAACATCTTCTAGGATTACAAAGTCTCATTGATAAGTAAAATTTCCTATAAAGATGTGTACCCCTTTAACTCTCCTGACAAAGTTACATAGCCTACTAGAATTGTAAGGGTCTTTTCTCGGGCTTAATCTTTCGTTCATTATCCAATTGTAATAGAGCCTAGACATGATATTCATGGGTGCTTTTAAGTCAATGAATGTATGCTCTCTAGACATGTACCCAATCATGCAAGGAATTTTTATGTTCCTGAAGTTATGCCTCCTAATCCATGGTGTCTTTCTATATTTTGAGGGGCAAGGATGTTGTAAGAGGAACCTGTGGTAACTCAATTCATCCGGGGTTGGAGCGAAGTTTGTAAACTCAATTTTCATTTGGAGAGGCTTAATGAATTTCTTAAATGTGTTAGCTTCTCTCTTTTTTCTTTTATGCGTAATAAGCCTCTTGCTAATTTCTAAATGGCGACTCTCTGATTCCATAAAGACCACACTAGTACAAACAAAAACACGAAGAAATAAGATAGACTAAAGAAAACCTAAAAATAAAAATAAAATCTTAATAGAAAGGAATCTAGCAAGTAGACCTAATAAAAAGAGATTCTAACCTAGACAATAACTATTCCCCGGGCTACGGCGCCAAAAACTTGATACGTAGGGATTCGCACCAGGCTTTACCTCTCAAGGGATCTTGAGAAGCTTACAACCCCCACCAGGCAGTGTACCTAATCGTTGTAGTATAGTATAGTGACAAGTACCGGGGGATTGATCGTTCAGCTAGGAATAGTGTCGCTAAGATTAGAAAACCCTAAATACTAGTTCTAAAGGTGAAGGATGATTATTTTTGTATTTTTATATTTTATGAAAAGCAAGTAAAAATCTCGGGTTTGAAAGATTTGGGCGGAATTAGTTGCTAGTCAACTAACCCAATACTAAGATGCAATCAAAATAAAATACTAAAAATGAAAATAAACTAAATTAACTAAGGTTGTGAGCAATAAGTGGAGAAAATGTGTTTACTTAGATTTCACTACTCCCTAGATATCTTTTACACGTTAATTACTTGTTATAGTTGCGTGGATGACGGATTGTATTCCTTAATATCATTCATGGGGTGGCGCACTTAATTCCCCAATCCTATGAGCTCTTATCTCCTCCTATGCCATGCCCGACACAACCATAGGGATTGTAAACAGTGGCTCATGCATTAAATACAACCAATAAAACCTAGTGCACATCAGTTCATGTTTCCTAAGACGTTCAAGCATGTTACCATTTGGAGATCTGCTAGTTTTCTTAAGCCTAACATCGAATTCATTCATCCAATACAACTGTAAACAAGTAATCAACACATAATTAACATCTAGGTTCATTAGATCCAAGCAAACACAAGATAGATCTAGCCTAGCATGATGGAATTAAGACAAGAACAAGATATAGACAACCAACACATAGACATATTGATTGAATTAAAAGAATACTTATCTCAATTACACATGAAAGGTATCAAGGGCTTGGAACCCTTGAAAAACCTGTAAAATTCGTACCAAGTTCGTACTTAGGGTTTCTCCAAAACTTCTCCCTTTTTTAATGTGAAAATTAGAAAACTATATATAGGAAATAGGGTCTGACGGCGTCAAGACAAATTTTGTGACGCCGTCATCTCGCCGCCAAAATAATTCTCAGACTGCCTTGATCCAGATCTGACGCCGTCAAGTATTGTATGTTTCCAGGCCGTCATGCATTTTCCTCTTGACGCCCTTCCTCATGACGCCATCAATTCTGTACTGGATCGTCATGGAAATTACTCTTGACGCCGTCAGAAATTCCTTCTTGACGCCGTCACCTACTGTTCCTAGCAAGGAAAATTAAGACTTTGGCGTTTTCTTCACTTTTATGCTCCAAAAATGTCCGAATTGCTTCCTTTTCCAGATTTCTCTCCCAAAGTACCTAAAATCACAAAAGGAACGATTTAGGGCAATATTTGATCAAATAAATTCAATTCTGGGCTTAAATGACCCCCTAAAAGTGGTTCATTTTTCGCCTCATCAGAGAGTCTCCAAGAAATTGCTTGTTTATGCGAGTTCAAAACCTTTATTAGAGCAGCCTTTTCCTCAATACTTAAATCTTTAGCAATTATGACGGGTAATTTATCATCACCCTCCAGAAATTCATATTCAAGATGAGGCGGCAAGTCCTTAAGTTCAACCACAGGAAAGTCATTAGTTTTCTCAACATTTTTGACTCCCTCTTTATGAAGTTGTTGTGGTAGAATAGGAAGAGGAGAGGGATCTTCGTTTAGTAATTTCTCAAGTAAGAGAATATCCCTCTCAGAGTCAATCTGTTGGTTATCGATTCCATCAGGAACCAAATCACTTTTGAGAAAGGCCACAATTTCTTCTAAGACGAAGTCACTTCCCTCAAACGGAGTGAGGGAAGGAGAAGAATTGGCAATGATGGGATGAGAAGATTGAGTGAGGTTTTCACTCGAAGAATCATCAATGAAACCTAAAACCTCTTGAGTGTACTCCTCAGCCGCAATATCGATGACATCTATTCGGTTTACCGATTCAGAGTCATAATTGGAGGAGTACCTCGAAGTTTGATCGAGGTTGAAGGTGACAGCTTCAGTTCCAACACGCAATGTGATCTCTTGCTCAAATACATTGATGAGAGCACGCCCAGTTCTAAGGAATCTCCTTCCAAGAATTAGAGGGACCCTTGAATTGGCATCAAAGTCAACAATCACAAAATCCGGAAAATGGAACTTTCCCACTTTAACAAACACGTCCTCGGCAATGCCAAGAGGACGTGATATTGGACGATCGACAAGCTCTAAAGTCATGCATGTGGGAGTAAGTTCGGGAAGAGAGAGTTTCTTCCACACAGAATATGGCATAAGGTTAATGCTAGCACCAAGATCGGCCAAGGCAAAGCATTCAACCATCCCCGAAAAAATACATGGAATGACAAATTTTCTAGGGTCTCCAAGCTTCTCAGGAAGCTTTTTCAAACGAACTGCTGAGCAGTTCTCATTTAGAGGAGATCTAGCCATCTAAAAAAGTTTTTCCTTATTACTTAACAGATTCTTGATTGTTGATGCGAATTTGGGCATCAAGATGATAGCATCCGCGAAGCTAATGTCAAAGTGCAAATCTTGAAAGATTTGGAAAAATTTATCCATTTGGTGACTAGCCTTTTCGCGGAGCTTTTGTTCATTCAAGCGTGATGGGTAAGGAATAGAAGTTTTGGATTTAGGGTTCTCAACTGGAGTCTCAGGTGGATCAAAGACAACTCCAGGTTTTGGCATGGTTTCTGGGACAACCTGAGGGTGGACATGTGTGGTACTTCGTGGACCAATAGACTGCACCTTGTCCTTTGTCACCTTAGCTTCACGTTCCACTACCTTTGGAGGAGAGGGAGAAGAGGTAGTAGGAATCGCTGGTTCCTTATATGAAACACCACTACGAGTTTTTATCGCTTTTGCATCGCCCCTCGGATTAGCCATCTTGTTGCTAGGTAAAGTAGTACCTGAGCCCGAGGGTCGATCGTTTAAAGACTTCTTGATATCAGATTTCTGGCTGACCAACATCTTGTTCAACTCTTCTTGGGACTTCATGAATTGCTTTAACAACTCATCAGATGAAGGCCCAGTTGGAACATTGGCTTGATTCGGATTAGGAAAATTTGGAGCTCGATTGTTCGGATTGGGACCTTGATTTTGAAAATTACCCTGATTAGGGTTGTTGTTTCCATGAAAATATCCCGGATTGAAATTACCCTAGCCTTGGTTTCGATTAAAGTTTCCTTGATGTTGGAAACCTTGATTTTGGAAACCTTGGTTTTGATTTTGAAAACCGTGACCCTGATTGAAGTTACCTTGGTTTTGAAAACCTTGGTTCACTCTATTTTGATTTTGGTTACGGTTTTGGACATTTTGGTTTTGATTAAAACCGGGAGGTCCAGGGTAGTGGTGAGGACGATAGTTCGGGTCCATAGGAGGGCGATATTGATGGCCTCCTTGATTTTGGGACCCGG
The DNA here is from genome assembly GCA_030686995.1 of Artemisia argyi. Taxonomy (NCBI): domain Eukaryota; kingdom Viridiplantae; phylum Streptophyta; class Magnoliopsida; order Asterales; family Asteraceae; genus Artemisia; species Artemisia argyi. Next base: position 108,478,442 of record CM060704.1, on the reverse strand, counting down.
CAACAACATGAGCTTCATATGGAGTACCATCAGTAGCTGTGCAATTGTAATAGGCATGCGGCCAACCACAAGTCACACAGACTTCCACTTTTTTAACCTCAGCAGGTGGAGGATGTTGTTGTCACACCCCCAAAATACCTGAATGGCAGCGGAATGGAATACGTGGGGGTGACTGTCATAGCACCACAGTTACAGTTAAATTGAACGACCTAAAGTGTCGTTTGGAAAATACATCGTTTGATTTATTTAAAAACATTCAGAGTACCAAAACATAGGTCCCAAAGTATTTATAAGTTAAAGGAAACAAGTTTGGTACAATCAAACGATAATATATAAGTGCATGAAAATCCAAATTGAGACGCGTCATCCTTGCTACTCACTAAAATGACTCCATGCATGCCATGAGATATACCTTAGTTACCTGAAAATACATTGCTAAAACGGTCAACATAAAGTTGGTGAGAAATCATAGGTTTATAGATTAAATGATGTGTACAATAGCCATAAGTAAAAAGTAAGGTGACTTGATGTCAAAATGAAGTTACATTGGCTCTTAAGCTCATGACCCCGAAGCTAGACATAATCAGAATTTCGCCCCAAAAGAGTGGTTACCAAGCACTCTAATAATGTTAGACATGAAATGCATTCGTACCCGTTGGAGCAATCCAAACACGAATGGAGGAGTCACCCTCAATAGATCTATTCACTCACTTTCGCTTAAAATCAAATTAACGGTCCATGATAATATAAAGGGGACTTAATGTGTTATGATAGCAACTTAAGCAATGTATGAAAATTTAGCTACTTTGGCATGTACAAAAATAAGTGGTGCAATGTATTCTCCCCCGTGGGATTTGAAATCAAAATATTGAATTGAAAACGGGGCTATGAAAACTCACCTCGAAGTGATAGTACAATGTGATGGAATGATAAGGACAACAAGGAATGAAATCAACCACAACCTATGATGAATGAATAGTAAAATTTTTGAACGCTTCTCAGAATATCAAACTGACCTAAAAAATGATGAATAGTAAAACAATGAATAGTGTTTTGATGAATAGTGATTTATGAATAGTAAATTGTCGAAGTTTGGGAAATGACCTGAAATGGTGAGTTGTGACAGTTGTGGAAAGGAAACTTTCTTTTGTTGGGCGAGAACCAAAGCTTGAATAGCTTCAGTGAGCTTGTCAATCTTAGCATCCGTGCTAGATTGACCCACAGAAGATGAAGTGGAAGGACCCTCATTGATTTGAGAAACAATCGGCTTGCTTCGTGTAGAGCGGACCTTGGACTTGTTTTCTATGATTTCCAAAGCTTCTTTGGTGGTTCTACTCAAGAAATTACCTCCCGCGGAGGCATTGAGAGAATTCTGATCAGCTTGGCTCACGCCATTGTAGAAAGTATCGAGTTGCATCAACTCTGAGAAACCATGATGTGGACACTTGCGAAGTAATTCTTTGAAACGATCCCACGCTTCACCATATGATTCATCATATTTCTGAGTGAACTTGGTGATTTCGTTCTTAAGACTCGTGGTGTTAGAAGGTGGGAAGAATTCATTCACAAATTTTTTGACAAGATCTTCCCATGTCTCAATAGATCGAGGAGGTTGTTTTTCAAGCCAAATCCGGGCTTGTCCCTCGAGGGAGAATGGGAAGAGAAGAAGTTTGATTGCTTCACAAGGGACATTCTTGTACTTGATGGTTGATGTGATTTTATTGAACCATCGAATGTGAGAAGAAGTTTGATTCACTTCAGGTTACAAGATTGAGTAACCCGATTTTGAGCTCAAAATTATTAGCCACGATGGCTGGAACAACAATGGCATCTCCGTAACCCTCGATGGGTGCTTGGAGAAGCTCACACATGGGGCGGTCTTCCGCTATGGTGACAGCAGATGTGGCAACAGTACGGATCTCAGATCCGACTGTTGGTGCTGAACGTCTATGAGGTCTTCGAGGTTTCCTAACAAGCTCATGTAATGGGCTCGTGGACCTTGAAGAACGAGTGCGCATGCACTAAAAAACAAACTCAATCAAAATGATATTGAGGCAAAACGACAGTGAACTTAAACCAATAATCACAAGCAAATGGCTTCTTTAAGAAAGGTACACCACTCACAGGGATACAAAGGCAAGTTTTAATATTTTGTTTGGGAACTTATTAATGTCCACACCCCCAGTTGGTAGGTGTTCTGTCTTAGTTTGCGACGGTTTATTTTTATGTATTATTATTATTCACAAGAAAAGACGGATGTTTTTGGGTTTTTGTGTATATGTGAAAAAACTTTTGGAATTATTTTTTTGGTATCGTCTTGTTATCCAAAATCGTATTTCTTTAAGAATCACCTTAAAAGAAACCCGATTCAGAAAATGTTACGATCTGTTTTGTTGTTTTTTATTTTTTTGGTGTTTTAACACTTTAGGAAAAGTGTTAATGACTTTTTTTTTAGTGTTTTGATTTAAATATTTACAAAAGTGATGGTATTTTTACAGTGATGATGGTGAAATAACACTAATCTCAAAAGACGCTACAGAAACGCGCACACCTCCCCGGCAGCGGCGCCAAAATTTGATTGGTGCAAAAGCAATCAACTAAAGCCAAGCATAGGTGTGGTCAATATAGTCAAACTACCTAGACCAATGCTTCCGGGTAATACAGGGTATGACCAGGTCGTTATGTCCCGACGAGGTGTGAATTGTGCTTTAGCGTACTTGTGATCGGGTGATTTTTCACAGGAAAGGGTTGTGATGAAAATTATTTGAGAATTATGAAATGAAATAGCTTAGGAAAGCTATATGATTGATTACGTGAATTTAGGTTAAAAGAAATGAGCTAAAACCTAAAAACGTACGTTTTAATTATAAACTTATACTGACGTATGTGATAAAAAGTAAAACTGATTAACTAAAAACGCTACGGGTATGAAATTAATGTTTTTAAATTCCTAATAAGTAAATAAAATTTTTAGAAAAAGAAAAATTAGTTTTACACTATTTAATTATTTATTATTAATTAATTACTAATTACTTATTAATTAACTAATTAAACTAATTTAAATTATTAAAAATACTAAAAAGACTTAGATAATTAAGAAATTTTTTATAAATCTAATTAACCATCACAGGAATCCTAAAAAAATATAAAAAATTGGTTTTATGTATTTTTAAACTATTTTACTAATTACTATTCTAATTATTAATTAATTACCAATTAAACTAATTAAATTCTAAAAAAATAGAAAATAAATAGTAGAAATTCTAGAAAAATTACTAAAAATGTTTTAACTTATATAAAATCTAGGAAAGTTATAAAAACTAGGTATTACTTAATGAAATCTAATTTTACTATTTAATTCTTTAATATTAATTAATAATTAATTAAACTAATATTAATTCTAAAAATCACTAAATGACAAAGGAAAAATCTAGAAAAATTCTTAAAAATACTTCAAACTATTAGGAACTGAGGAAAAATATGAAAATATATAAGTGCTTAATAATAAGCTAAAAAGTAAAATGAAAAAAATAACTTCTATTAAATAGAAGCTATCACTATTTTTGATTTTGGTTTTTCTTGGATTTTCTTTTCTAAAACTATTTATACACTGATTATTAAGCAGAATGAAGAGCTTATGAGATAGGCAGATAAGCTTTTTAAGCTTATTTGGACTTGTGTTGTTGGGATAAGCTTGTAAGAAGGCCACACAGTACAAATCACAGATAAAATAAGTTACAAGCAAGTTAAGTATACTTAAATTAAGCAGAAACAAACAAGTAAGTGGATTGGATAAGCTAATAAGCTGGAAAAGCAAATCCAAGTACCACACAGATCACACAGGCCAAATGGCCAAGTAGCAGGCCAATGTGGGGTCCACCAGGAGGGTCAGGAGTCCAAAATGGAAGTTGGACCTTCAAGATGGACTGGGAGACTCCTAGATAAGCCAATAAACATTCACTAGGGTTCACTATTAAACCCTAGATAAGCCCTAGAAGTAAGCTTAAAAACCTGAGGTCACAAACAAAGTTTGGTGAACCAGGCCAATTGTAGGCCTAGGTTTGGTGGTCATCTGAAGTCAAAAAGCTAAAGTAAGGCCTGATTTGGAAGATTGGCTTATTGGGGTCACCAATAAGCCAGAAAATACAAGGTGGGTCCTACTATGTAGCAAGATGCATGCCTATGAACCTTGGTTCAAACACTGACTGTCTCAGTTTAAGATCTGAGGTCAGGTTACAAAAGGAGGCCAAATAAGCCAAATCCCAAAATAAGCTATGACATGAAAAACACTACTGGTAAGCTACTCAAAAGACCAAAAGGCCAAGGGTGCGGTCCACTGATTGGGTCACAAATAAGCTGCAAAAAGTTGGCCAATGGCCTGGTGCAGGAGAGGGTGTCTGCCCTACACCCTTAAATAACCAGTACCATAAGCTAGAATAAAATTCCAAAAAATAAACGAAGTGTGGAATCGTGTAGTCTAGCTGGTAAATTTAAGCCTTAAGAAATTTCACAGCTTAAATTTACACACAAAATTCAAGAAAAATCCTACAAAAAATGACTTTTTCTGAAACTTGCACTTTTGACTTTTGTACATTAACACCTAATTTTGACTTTTATGAAGTGGTGACTGAATCTAATGACTGATTTTGTTGCTTTAAGGTAACCAAAGACTAAATTAAGCTATCTCACCTATTTATGAACTAATTTGTTGAATCCTAGGTCTTAAAACTCTAATAGTGTACCTTAAATGAGATTTTTATGAGATTTTGACTTTTAAAGATATGACCTACTGGTTTTATGATTTAACTACACTAGTTTACTACTAAGGATGATGGCAGAGTGGGTTTTAACCTACGAAAATCAAAAGGACACAATGAAACCTGTAAATCCAAACCCCCTTTTGACAACTGAATTTTTATTTTATGATGCAGGGTTGTGAGTTATGTCATAAATCCTTAGCTTTCACTTATATTATGATGTTTGAGAACAATATGAACACAGAAACACAGAGATGAACCATAAAACTCAGGATAACGAATATGATGCAATTTTGACTATTTATTTGATACTTGTAGATATATGAACCTAATCTTTAAACAACAACAAAATGGCATCAATAAAACTTAAGTAAATCAAATAAACAAAGAAATTCAAGAATAATTTAACTTTAACTAATGCTACAGTAAAATGAAAACTATATTAGAAACTACTTACAAGGTGCTCAGTGGGTACTTCAAACCAAGAACAAGGAACCAAAACCCTTCCTAAAGTCTCACCTGAGACATTAAACCATGAAACCATCCATTTTAACCCTGCTCCAAGCTCTCTTCTCTACTACTTATTGATTTTTCAATTTCCCACTATTTTTTTGTGAACATTTGATATTTTTGTTTTATTTATTGACAACTGAATTTCCTGATTTAGATACTTAAGAAAACTGACAAATAAGTTTAATTGAGCTTAAATAAACACTTTCTAACAATTTCATAGTGAAAATGATATTTCCATTTAAAACTGCATAACTGACTTACAAAGGATACATGATGTTTCTTTGGTTCAAATTATCCTTAACTACACTAGAATACTTGAAAAAGACACTTGGAAACTGAGTTTTACACTAGAACAGGAAATTACATGAAAATTAATTAAAGAGAAAAATATTAATTAAGTACCCTCTGCCCTCCTGCTTCTCTTCTCTTTTTGTAGTAGTTTCCTAGGGTTCCTCTGAGCATCCTTGACTTTTCCCCTTTCTATTTGAGCCATTGGATGGCTTAAATTGATTCCAGCCATTAAATTTCCATTTGGCGCCAAAAAAAATCTCATGTGGCAGTTGGAGTAACTTGTGAGGGTTTCAAAGGTTTAATTGGGTTTGGAAGGTTGTGGTGAGGTGGAGGGACAAGGTATGGGAGAGTGAGCTGGAGGTGAGGAGGGGGTAAAGTGTTGGTTGAGTTTTGCAGACAAGTTGGGAGGTGGAAGGAGGGAAAAGGTCAACGTGGGTTTGACCTCGTTTTTAATATCAAAGGGATGTGGTGGGCTGGAAAGTGAGATGGGCCAAGGGTTGGGATGGGCTTTTGATTAGGTTTGGTTTTTAGTTATTTTGGGTTTTAGATATTAATAGGGTCCGGTTTGGTTGTAGTGTAAATAAACCCAAGGACCATTATTGTATTTTCTGAATTATGAAGGGTTGAACATGTAATCTTTCTCATAGTTATCATAAGGACCAATCATGCCAAGTTTTAATTCCCCAAGGATTTAAGATGTTAAATTTCAATTTTTAAAACCCGGGGGACTTGTTTTGCCATTTTTTAAACTTCAAGGACCCAAGTTGTAATTTTTCAATTTTTAACTTTAAAGGACTACTTTTAACAACTTGAGAATCCCTAAGGACCTTTGATGATAAATTCCATGTTTTGAATAACCAGGGACTAGTTTTGACAAATTTTGAAAGTTTAGGGACTGAAACTGCCAATTTTGCAAACTTGACTTGTTTTTTTATCAGTTTTAAATCCTTTTGCATAAAAAGCCAATCCAGGGATATTTTATGTATTTTAAGGCATTCCTGTGTGTTTTCAGATGTTTTGCAGTCTAAATGTAACAGAAATGATGAGTATTTCCACACTCATCAACAACCAAAAATCGTAGTACACCTCCGATCATGTTTCTTAAGACGTTCAAGCATGTTACCAATGGAAGTCTGCCAGTTTTCTTAAGCCTAACATCGAATACAATCATCCGTAACAATTATAAACAAACAATCAACCCATAATTAACATCTAGGTTTCACTACATCTAAGCAAACACAAAGGAAATCTAGCCTAGCATGTTAAATAGAGGACAAGCGTAAGATATAATCAAACAACACATAGACATATTTATTGATTTGAAAGGATACTTATCTCTTATTGAACATGAAAGATTCAAAGGGTTGAAACCCTTGAAAAAGCTGGAAAATTCGACCTAGGGTTTTTCCCTCCAAGTTGCACACTAATGAATGAAATTTGGAAAACTATATATAGATTACAACTGGTGACGGCGTCATGTATTGAGTTGTGACGCCGTCAACTCGCCGCCATAATAGAAATCGTATTGTCTAGATCTGATTTTGACGCCATCATGTGTAAATTTTTTCTGGGCCGTCACTTGTGTTTTGACCCTGACGGCCTTAGTGACGCCGTCAGGTCCTATAGTTAAAAATCCTCTGGACCGTCATGTGTATTTTCCACATCCACCTCTTTTGTAACTCTTGACGCCGTCATGTAGAGAGTTGTAACGCCATCAGGTACTGTTCCTAGCAAGGAAAATTAAGACTTTGTCGTTTTCTTCACTTTTATGCTCCAAAAACGTCCAAAATGCTTCCTTTTCCAGATTTCTCTCCAAAAGTACCTAAAATGACAAAAGGAACGATTTAGGGCAATATTTGATCAAATAATCCCGAATTCAGGCTTAAATGCCCCCTTAAAAGTGGTTCACTTTTCGCCTCATCAAATACCCATACACTTGAGATTTGCTTGTCCTCAAGCAAATGCGCTTTTATTCTAATCAAAATACAAGTTAGGGGTCATTTAACACTAATATAAAAGTTATTACAACAAATAATCATTCCACTAAAGACCAAAGACAAGCACGGAGGTCATACACTAGCACCTCACAAATAGTGTTTAGATACTCACATCTCTCGGGTCTAATAAAGTATATATCACAATATGGAAATGGAAAACATCTCTCACTACCTGTCATAGCAAAATAGATTACCATAGGCTTGGGAAAGGATCAAACCTCCACCATTTGGCGTAAGCACCTAGGATAAACTATCAAAGAGGTCTTTCAAAGGGTTATAACATTAGGTGTAGGGATATGGAATACACGGTTTTGTTGAATAAAGGCAATATTTACTGGTGGCGAGTTAATAATCTTGGTTAATTACATGTACAATATGGCGTTGCTAAGCCAAGACTAGACTCGACTTAAGCTAATGAATCAAAAATAACAAAAATATAAAATAAACATAGAATGAAACGGGATGGTAGTCCGTATGTTTTTCTCTTTCTTTTTTCTATTTTTTTTTCTTCTTTTTTGATTTTTTCTTTTTTATTTATTTATTTATTTATTTATTTATTTTCATACACTCTTACCCTACCATCCAAAATAATACATCATAGGGAATGTACATTCCCTTTACACTTGACTTTTTACATACTTTTAAGATTAACGAATATATGGTGGTAATATATAATGTTCTTCCCCATTACTCCATAACATAAGTACTTTACCCAATCGTCCCAAAACAATATGTACAAGATATGACTCGACTTAGAAACCATGTAATTAATTAGATAATTAACTAAGGGTTTAAACATATAACAATAATGCACTAAAGATGAGTGCATACACGGAGGGCTAAGGCGATTTGGTTGCACATTTGGGTGGGTTGTAACAAATTCTTCCTTTAAGTAAAATGCTTAAAGTTAGAAACGAAAGGATAGGCTCGGAGGGGTGTACAAGGGGTTTCGTGTACTAAAAATGAGTACAATACTAAGGTGTGGGAAAATTGGTTGACTTTACTAGTCAAGTAATATGACTTAAATGGTCAAGTAATTATGATGCGGGTTTAAACACAAGGGTGGTCCTAATGCCTCTTATCATGTAGTAAATCCTACTACACGAATGTAGTTTCACTAGCGCTCTCGGGATGTATCACTAACCCAAGTTCTAGAATCTAAATGCTACCGGTACACTTATAAGCACTAATAATGAATGCTTTTCCTATCAAATCTAAAGGCGAACCTCACATATTTGGGTGGAAAATATTTCTGAATGGTACGGTTTTGTGCTAGGCATAGAACTCCTATCCATGATACGCTTGCTAAGGCTAAAGTTTCACTCCTAAATGTTGTAAAAAAAATTAAATTTGGCGCTAAAATTACACTAACAAGTATTTCTCTTAGTTTTATTACACACCTACCATCAAACAAACAAACTCAAGTGCAATTCTATCCTATTGATGTGTGGGAATTGCACCAGGCTTTACCTCTCGAGGGATCTCGAGAAGCTTACAACCCCCACCAGGCAGTGTACCTAATCGTTGTAGTATAGTATAGTGACAAGTACCGGGGGATTGATCGTTCAACTCAGGAATAGTGTCGCTAGGATTAGAAAACCTAAGAACTAGGTCTAGAGGTGAGGGATTATTCTTTTTGTATTTTTTATATTTTATAAAAGCAAATCAAAATCTCGGTTTTTGGAAGAGTGGGCGGAATTAGTTGCTAATCAACTAACCCAATAACTAAGATGCAATCAAAATAAAATAAAAATGAAAATAAACTAAATTAAACTAGTGGTGTGAGCAATATATAGGAGAATTGTGTTTACTTAGATTTCACTACTCCCTAGATATCTTTTACAGGTTAATTACTTGTGACAGTTGCGTGGATGACGGATTGTATTCCTTAATACCATTCATGGGGTGGCGTACTTACTTCCCCAATCCTATAAGCTCCTACTTCACTCCTATGTCGAGCCGGCTAAGAAGCTCCTAACATGGGATCACTAGAATTCGCTCATGCATTAAATACAATCATAAAAACCTAGTACACATCGGTTCATGTTTCTTAAGACGTTCAAGCAAGTTACACAATAGAGATTTGCCAGTTTTCTTAAGCCTAACATTGAAATCATTCATCAATTACAACTATAAACAAGCAATCAACCTATAATTAACATCTAGGTTTCATTACATCTAAGCAAACACATGAAAGATCTAGCCTAGCATGTTATAATCGAGACAAGCATAAGATATATTCAAACAACACACAGACATATTGAATGAATTGGAAGAAAAATTATCTCAATTGAACATGAAAGGTTTCAAGGGGTGAAAACCCTTGAAAATACTGTTACAAATGACCTAGGGTTTATTAGGTTCGACCTTAGTATTCTCCACACAAGTTCCTCTTTTAATGAATGAAAAATAGAAAAGTATATATAGATTTTGTGAGGTGACAGCGTCAAGAGTAAAATTCTGACGCCGTCATCTCGCCGCCAATAAAGTTCTCGGACTGCCTAGATCTGGGTCTGACGCCGTCATGTGTAATTCTGCTCTAGGCCGTCACTAAATTTACCCTTGACGCCCTACTTCTAACGCCGTCACGTTTTCTCTGGGTCGTCATCCATTTTGCTCTTGACGCCGTCATATTTTCCTTCTTGACGCCGTCAGGTACTGTTCCCAGCAAGGAAAATTAAGACTTTGCCGTTTTCTTCACTTTTATGCTCCAAAAACGTCCAAAATGCTTCCTTTTCCAGAATTCACTCCCAAAGTACCTAAAATCACAAAAGGAATGATTTAGGGCAATATTTGATCAAATAAATTCCAATTCCGGCTTAAATGACCCCCTAAAAACGGTTCATTTTTCGCCTCATCACCTATAAGGTATCATCATTTACCCTCCCCTTACACTTAGGATGAACATTGTCCCCAATGTTCAATTAAAAGAATGTAAAAGTAAAATAGGTAAAAGAATGAAAACAAATACTCCCCTGATTCGTTCGGTGTAGACAGTGTGTCAACAAGGTTAGATCTTCCTTCAAGAAAATGAATATTCAAAGCTTCCCTTCCAGTATAATAAATCATCTTCTTGTCATATAAAACCTGTTAAACCTGAGAAAAGAATCAAGTTAACCTCGCATAAAATCGGCGGGAATCTCTATATACTAACAAGTCCTAGAAAACAATGTAAGATATAATGCTTGTGGAATGAATGTTTGCAGTTTTCCTGGAGTTTATAAAACTAAAGAATTAACAAAAACTTTAAGACTCCGTTAGAAAAACAAAACTCGCAAAATTTTCAGAATTTTACACATGACGCCGTCAGGCGTTAACTCCTGACGCCATCAGAAGTGACCTGCAGAAATCTTTACGTTAAGTTTCCGGAAAATTTCTGGAAAAACTTATGTCCTACTTCCTGGAAAATCCTGCAAAACATCATTATGACTCGATACAAGCATTTGACTCTAACAAATACTAATACACATGTTCATTTAATATTGTGGCGAATCAAGATCAATTTCGTTCTTATAAACAAATTTGGGGTTTCCCCTTACACTTAACTTTTGCAAAATACCTTTATATGAAGTTAAGACTAAGTTAAACAACAAAATAAAGCATTTTCACAATTTTAGTTTGAAACATGATCTACCAAAAATAAAAATAAAGCATGCATACGGAAGCAAATAACAATCAAACAATTAAAAACACACAAAATATGGGTTGCCTCCCAAGAAGCGCTTTTCTTTATTTTACGAGTCTTGTAGCTAGACTCAAGGTCATGGGCAATTACGTGACCTCATAATTGGTCTCATTCTCTAGGTCATCTCCAATCTTAGTTTTGTATTCCGGACGTAGTTGCAAACATTCCTTGTAGAAACCAAGTATTCTATTCATGACATAATCTACTCCTGTACGTCTATCCTCATCATTCCTATAATAAACCGCTTGCTTGTGTTCCTTTTCTATGTTTGATAGAAGGTGGTATTGTTCAATCTTATAGGGCATTTTGTAAGCAATCTCATCATTCTCTTCCTAAAATCTAACTATCCCTAGGGACGGGTCATAATTCATCTTAGAGGCCTCAACAAACGGTTTTCCGAACACTACTTAAGTTAGGCAATCATCTATTACCGGACGAGTATCCTCTACTATCACAAAGTCGGTAACATAAGTGAAGTTTCCTACAAAGACATGCAATCCCTTCACTCTTCCTACAAAGTTGCTCACCCTAATCATATCGGGCATCATCCTATATCCAAGTTGCTTCTTCATTACCCAATTATAATAGGTCCTAGTCATGATGTTTATAGGAGACCTAAGATCGATGTAAGCTTTCCACACATGCATATGCCCAATGTTGCATGGTATGTTGATGTTAGATGTAATACTCCGTAAAATCGCAGGTCATTTATTAATGCTAATTATCGACACTATTCTAAACTAAGCCATTTTTGCGGGCTAATTTGAAATTTTTACATGAGACACCGTTTGTTTGACACCCGATTATTTTTTATCACCGTTTGTTTGACACCTGATTATGTTTTGTCACCTGATATCACCCGATTGTCACTCTTGGATGTCACCCAATGAGGTTAACACCGGTAACTCCTACTTGCGACCTGACACCCTAATTGGACACCGAGATATATTATTAATATATGTAGGGTTAATTACCCAGGTCGACCAAAAAAAACATGAATTCCGCTATATAGACCGCGCGACTTGGTTTTTCAGATTTCATTTGCTCGACTGTTGCTTAAATGCTCGACTGGCTCGACTCCATTGGAATGTTGCCAAGTGTCATTATCGATATGCGGCTGAAAAATCAACTGTACTCGACAAATTTGTATTTTTCAAAAAAGACAAAAACCATTTCGAAAAAATAAAGAAATTCAAAATTTTCATTTTAATTTCTTTTTACGAGACTTTTCTAAACGTTTAACCAGACTTTTCCAAATTTTTAACTTAATTACTCGACTTTTTAAAACTTTTAACCACACTTTAACTACAGTTAATAAACATAATTGAAACTTAGATTAAACCCAAAATAACCCTATAAACATAATTGAAACTTATATCAAAACCAAAATAACACATCCAAATTAAGTGATTATTCTCATTATTTTCACCTCTATTTGTTCACCAGTTTCACTTATGAATTTATTTATTAATCCATATCATTTGCTTCAAATCAGTTTCGCTAACTTTCATCCACCGATTTATAGTTGATTAGGTTGATTATTGTGTTAAATCTTGAATTATGATACTATGATTTTTTTGATTAGGTTAGGGGATATTATGATTTATAGTTGATTATGATTTTTATAATATCACTGTAACACTCATACTTATGTTCTGAATTTTTAAATATCATCGTCAGTTTTTTAATATCGCAATGAAAAAAACAATGATATTAAGTTTTTTACTACAATCAAAGTAACTTTTCTTAATATCACGGTAGCACTCATAATCACAATCTAAATGATAGTTAAACCTAAATATGGTATGGCTTGCTTGAAAAATAGTGATTTCTTATGAACACTTGCTTTTTCATTCTTGTGGACCTTGTGTCTACACTTGGGCTCTAATTAGAACTTTATAAAGTAAAATATTATATGGCGTCACCATTAGGTATGACTTAATAATGTGAATTAGTTGCACCTCGGCAGTTTTCTAGATACAGTCTTCTTTTTTACAGTAGGAGGCTGGAGTTGAGGTTGATACGATAGGGGACCTTAGCACAGAATCAGAAAGAATATTAGGAAACTTGTATTGGAAAAGAAAGTGCTCATACAGAAAACACATTGACAGGTGCGTGTGTGTGTTTGTGCGTGTAGATAGAAAATTTTGAATCCTACCAACTATGATTCATGTAAATTTGGTTAACTTTTTAACTTATTTTAGGACTTAGATTCTCAAATCTTGCTTTATTAATCTTAAAATCTACTTGCTGGAATAAAGAACCTAAAGGCCAACTTCTGTTGATTAACGGGAAAACGGAAGTTGAAGTTTGCAGAAATCTGGAAAGAGTTTGCTCACAATGAGAATAACAAAAGCAGAACCTTAAGGTGACCACTTACATTTTTGAATTTAACAAACCATTCAATTTTTTATGTGATATGGATTATGCTGATCATATAGTATAGCTATATAGAAGAGTACAAACTACATGCCTGAGCATAAATGATATCTTTTGTGCTTTCTTTTATCCGTTATTTATTGCGATTTTCATGATACATCTTGTGTTTCATCTGATTTGAATTTCTTACATTGTTGCAGGATGTGGCTTTTGTCATTGATGGATGGGCTCTTGAAATTGCAGATGTAAGGAACAAAGCTGGGTGAATATCACAGAGTGGATGAATATCAAAGAGTGGATGGGCTCTTGAAATTGCATATGTAAGCAACAAAGCCAAATGCTGCAAGTTTCTGTTTCTATGCTAATGTTTATTATGATTAGTGTAAATCGAGTGGATGAATTTGATTATTTATTGGCTGTGTCGAGCTTCGACCATACTATTTGTGTTTTCTGAGTAATATGTTAGATTTTCGCTATTACAGACTTTCTTTTATTCTAGTTTGTAAAAATACCAGTGACGAAATTCTTTTCGTCACTATCATCTCTGCGACGATATATTCGTCACTAACTGGATTAAACAGTGACGACTACTCTGGTCACAAATTAGTGAGTAAAGTTAGTTTTTCCTGTAGTGGAGGTTACTGACAAGGAAATTAAACATAATTTTTTTCATCCTGGTGATGATAAGGCACGTGATCCAGATCAGCAAATGTTTTGGAATTTTGTGGGTCAAGATATTTGCAAAGCTATAAAAGAGTTTTTCAAACAGGAAATGCAACACTCATAGCTCTAGTTCCAAAGCTTCAAACACCAATGAGAGTATCTGATTTAATAACCATAGCATGCTGTAACGTTGTAGACAAGTGCATTAGTAAAGTGATAACGAACGGAGTTAAAAAGCATTTTGGGAAGTTGGTTAGATTGAATCACAACAGGAAAAATGGCCTAGTGACAACCTAGAACTAATCACTAATAGTGGATAATACGTCACTAACCGGTTTAGTCACGCAAAATCAAGCTCGACACTTGTCGTCACTAGGGTCCGTCACAAATTAACTATAGACGAAATTGAATGTGACGCTATATAGTGACGACCTGAAGCAGTCACTTAGTGTATGTGACAAGTAACCCGCTTCTTTAATCAATTTCGTCACTAAACAGGTTAAAGTAACAGGGCCTTAACGTCTGTTAGTATAGTCACCATGAAAGTGGTCACTACTATTCAAGTTCAGTCACTAGCGCGCGCTTTTGAAATAGGTAATTTAATGAAATTCTGATCACCATAAATTCTTTAAACAAACTTTTCAATTATTCATATTTATATTTATTTTAACGTATAGTGTTCTCTGATAAATAAAAAAAAATGTATTTTATGAATGTTCTTTATATAAATTATATTAACAATATATGTTATATTCCCAAGTATAAAGTGAATTTTTTTTTAATACGCTTTTAAGGGAAAAAAACTTTTAAATTAATAAACTAACACGGATGCACGAGTATTATGATTTTAAAATTAATACAAAGTGACTCTGGTTTAAAAGGACCAGTCGGGAAATTTTAATTGGGCCTGACTAATCAGCCTGATCAATGGGCCTGATAGATCTTTCATATTTGAAGACCCATTGATATGACATCTGAGTAACATATAGTTAATCATATATAGGCCAAATTATATAATTAACCCATTGATCAGGCCGAAAATGCATTTTATTAATATGTTTCAATGTTTCATCATAATGAGTACATATAGGTAACTGCAAATAATATGACTAGAGGGAAACCGAAAATAGTCTGGAAAAAGATCTGTTCTCCAAAGAAGCAAGGAGGATTAGGTCTTAATATTTTAATCTGTGGAATAGAGCATTGTTAGTAAAGCATATATGGAACATTATGGTTTTTTTTAGAAAGGTAACATTTTATAAAAATCTACAAAAGATACAATACAAGGCGTCCCACCTCAATTAAAATATACTTTATGGTACATAGTTGGTAATGGTGAGCAGATTTCTGTGTAGTATGTACTGAGTTGGAGCTTTGGAGGATGTGGGCATGTCCATAAATATTCAGAGCCAAAATCACATAACAAAGTAAGAACTTCTAAACATCAAGTGGTAAAGAAAGACATAAGTTCTAAACGTACGAACAATCCTAATGGATGATACATAAGGAAATACAGAAAGTCATAACATCATTAGTAATCAATTAACATGTTATTGAATTTATATATTTTGAAATGTTAATCGATCTTTTCGATCAATATACTCCATGTTATTATTTTTTGCAAAATAGTCTCCTAAAGTGGACTTAAAATAGATTATTATTATTTGCTATCTTTTATTATAATATGAGAACTCACTTTTGGCCAAAACACGGAAAAAAAAAAAAAAAACAAAAGAAAACTAATCGATGATACATAAGGAAATACAGAAACCTGTATAACATCATTAGTAATCAATTAACATGTTATTGAATTTATATATTTTGACATGTTAATCGATCTTTCCGATCAATACTGCATATTATTATTGTTTGCAAAATAGTATCCTAAAATGGAATTAAAATATACTATTACTATTATTCATACTCCGTGTACACACAAGTAGAAGGAACGTGTTTGTAGAAATAATATCGATTGTTCACTCCATCTTTGGCCTTTCTTTGACAGACAAGCTAGAAGTAGAGCCTATCGGCTTGGTAAAAAAAAAGGTGGTGTGTATCTTGGTGTTAGCGAAGAAGATATGGGTGTGCTTGAAAGTGATTCACGATCTGATGTCAACTTTTGAATTGACTTTTCATCAAAAATCTTCCGAGCCAAATTTGATAATGCCTGCATATTAAAAAAATTTAAAATAGCCCATTATTTATTTTTTATCAAGAAAAATGCATGATAATTTACCAAAAGATAGTAGTTTTACAAATTCATACAATATATATATATATACTAGCCGAGTACCCGCGCCTAGCGGCAGCGGTGTCTAGTTTCGACTCACTTTTTAGGACGAATAATTTTTTTTGACAACCTGTATTTTAGCATTAGAGATTGTCATAGGAAAGCTATGTCAGACAGGAAACTTATTTCTCTTTAGCATATTACTCGCATATAGCGGCAGTAGTGTCTACTTTTAGACATAATATGATGAATCTGTGTATTTTTGGCAAGACTTATGTAGCAATGCTTGTTATTTATTCATAAGATTTTAATAGTCTAATACTATTTATTGTACTTTATTAAATAAGAATGGGCGAGAAAAACAGTAGTTACAAACATTGTTGTTTAATACGGAGTAATAACTTTGGTTACGTCTTGACGTGTATGCAGTTCTTTTTACGAATCCTTGTGCGTTGTTTATAGATGACAATGTTTGTGTGTGCCTTATTTTGGTTCTTAGAGAAACCATTATGTCGACAGTGTGAGGGATTATTGATAGTAATGGTTAACTTACCAATGGTCAACAACATTTCAAGTCGATCAAAAGTAGTTACTGAAATTTTGTGTCCCGTCAAAAGTTGTTGTGAAGTAGGTAATTTTTCATAAAGATATTAACTTCATGTCGTCCAAGATATACGTTCTCGACCCATGTAGCGGCACATCACAATTTGCTTATGTTATCTCATGCGCTTTTTTATGTGTGTACGGTTCTCATGCCAAGTTTTTTTTCTCAACTTGCTTTTGTTATCTCATATTCTCATGCGTATCTGTAGTTTTAAATAAAAAAAAAATCACACATTTTTCAAGAAAGCCATTGCGAGAACTCTACTTTTTCAAATTTCACAATATGACATTTTTCAATAAATCTGTAGTTTTAAATTTGATTTTTTTTCGAAGAACTCTACTTTTTCAAATTTCACAATATGACAGTCAGTCACTAATTTTAAATATATGATACCAATTATTTTTTTTAAATATTACTTTAGCTCAAGAAACTCACTAAATCGGATTATAGATAATGACCAAATAAATCAAAATCTATCAAAACTCTTACAAAATTAGGTATTAGAAGGGGGAAAAAAAGCCAATATTAAAAAAAATAAAATAAAATAAAATAAAAATAATAATAAAATTAAAAAAAAAATCAAGTCAGCTTTATAAACAAAGTTCAAAAAACAGATTTATATTTATTTAAAAAAAAACACCTCAAATTTATCAATAAAAGACTCGTTTATTTTAGAAAACAGATTTATAAAGAATATCAAATTAAAATAAAAGAATAAAGCAGATCTATATAAAATAACTCTTCAAATATCAGATTAAGAAAAAGCAATCAAAATAAAATAATCAAATAAAGTTCACACACAACATTTAAAATACAAACTTATACAATAATTTTTATATTTTAAATTTAGCAAAATATTCATATATTAACAGTAGCAAAATTTACACAAGCGGCAAAGGTGGCGTCAAGCAGATTTCGGCAGCAGTGCGCGTTATCCAACGGCGGAAGATCTACAAAAGATTGTTGTCAAAAACACCATCAAAAGTTTCAGAATGAAAAGACCTATATCTAAAAAAAAGATAAAATAAATAAAATCATAACTTTAAATATACATTTTTCTATATTAAAAAAAACATCAAAAATGTTTTTTTTAATAAATAAATAAATAAATAAGTAAATAAACTCAAATATACATATAAAAACTACATATCTGTAAAAGAAAACTTTCAAAACTTGACTAAAAGTCATAAATCTAGTAAAAAAAACTCAAAAAAGTTCAAAACTTGAAAAACCTTTTCGGTGTGCGTTGCTCTCGATAATCGTGTTTTGTGGTCGTTGGGCTCTCTGTGGAGGTGCATGTGTCGGCGGGGGTGAGGTCCGGTGGTGGTGAGTTCGCGCCGTTGTAAGGTCGGTCGGTGATGAGGTCGGGCGGTGGTGCTGGGATTTTTTTGGTGGTGGGGATGGTGGTTGATGAAGTGTGTGAAAGATGAGAGTGTTTGGTAAGATGAGAGAGTTGTGTGTGTGTGTGTATGGATGAGAGAGTTGTGTGTGTGTATGTGTTTGTGAGGTACTAGTTTGTAGTATTACGTGGTTTTGTTAGTTTGGTAATTTTTTAGGTTTGGATGTTGGTTTGGTGTGTGTAAATTTAGGTTTTGATGTAGGTTTGAAAGTCTGAATCTTAAAAATGGAGGCTTGTGTTTTGGTTGTGGATATTGATGTTTTATAAAGCAGTATTAAGTATTATATATATATATATATATATATATATATATATATATATATATATATATATATATATATATATATATATATAAAGCATGAAGGCCTACTATTAATATAAATATTTAAAATTAAGCAATACAACATATAAATCTATAAGTACAACAACAAATACTACTTATAGAAATTCCCCTCATATTTAATTCTAACATACAATTACTACTAACATTAAATACAATAAATAAATCATTATGTACATTAAATACAATTAATTAACTTGTCAAGTAAAAAGAATAATTAAAATAAGAAGGGTAATTACAGCCTTTTTTTATAGGGAAGGTATCAAATAAAAAAAATAATTAAATAAGAAGCGTAAGAAGTAATTCTAGCCACACATTTAAAATTATGAGGGGAATTTTGAAGGAAGATGCATCCACTTTTGTAGGTGCATCTGAAATGTGTGGTTGTGGTTACATCTTATCATTCTTATTTTAATTATTCTTCCTATTTGATCCTAACTATATATAGGGAAGGGATCAAGTAAGAAGAATAATTAAAATAAGAAGGGTAATTATAGCCTTTTTATATAGGGAAGGGATCAAGTAAAAAGAATAATTAAAATAAGAAGGGGAAGAAGTAATTCTAGCCACACATTTCAAATTAGGAGGGAAATTTTGAAGTAAGATGCATCCACTTTTGTAGGTGCATCTGAAATGTGTGGTTGTGGTTACTTATCATTCTTATTTTAATTATTCTTCCTATTTGATCCTAACTCTATATAGGGAAGGGATCATGTAAGAAGAATAATTAAAGTAAGAAGGGTAAGAAGTAATTCTAGACACACATTTCAAATTAGGAGGGAAATTTTGAAGGAAGATGTATCCACTTTTGTAGGTGCATCTGAAATGTGTGGTTGTGGTTACTTCTTATCATTCTTATTTTAATTATCCTTCCTATTTGATCCTAACTCTATATAGAGAAGGGATCAAGTAAGAAGAATAATTAAAAATAAGAAGGGTAAGAAGTAATTCTAGCCACACATTTCAAATTAGGAGGGAAATTTTGAAGGAAGATGCATCCACTTTTGTAGGTGCGTCTGAAATGTGTGGTTACTTCTTATCATTCTTAATTTAATTATTCTTCTTATTTGATCCTAACTCTATATAGGGAAAGCATCAAGTAAGAAAAATAATTAAAATAAGAAGGGTAATTACAGCCTTTTTATATAGGGAAGGAATCAAGTAAGAAGAATAATTAAAATAAGAAGGGTAAGAAGTAATTCTAGCCACACATTTCAAATTATGAGGGGAATTTTGAAGGAAGATGCATCCACTTTTGTAGGTGCATCTGAAATATGTGGTTGTGGTTACTTCTTATCATTCTTATTTTAATTATTCTTCCTATTTGATCCTAACTCTATATAGGTAAGGGATCAAGTAAGAAGAATAATTAAAATAAGAAGGGTAAGAAGTAATTCTAGCGACACATTTCAAATTAGGAGGGAAATTTTGAAGGAAGATGCATCCACTTTTGTAGGTGCATCTGAAATGTGTGGTTGTGGTTACTTCTTATCATTCTTATTTTAATTATTCTTCCTATTTGATCCTAACTTTGTATAGGGAAGGGATCAAGTAAGAAGAATAATTAAAATAAGAAGGGTAAGAAGTAATTCTAGTCACACATTTCAAATTAGGAGGCAAATTTTGAAGGAAGATGCATCCACTTTTGTAGGTGCATCTGAAATGTGTGGTTGTGGTTACTTCTTATCATTCTTATTTTAATTATTCTTCCTATTTGATCCTAACTCTATACAGGGAAGGGATCAAGTAAGAAGAATAATTAAAATAAGAAGGTTAAGAAGTAATTATAGCCACACATTTCAAATTAGGAGGGAAATTTTGAAGGAAGATGCATCCACTTTTGTAGGTGCATCTGAAATGTGTGGTTGTGGTTACTTCTTATCATTCTTATTTTAATTGTTCTTCCTATTTGAGCCTAACTCTATACAGGGAAGGGATCAAGTAAGAAGAATATTTAAAATAAGAAGGGTAAGAAGTAATTCTAGCCACACATTTCAAATTAGGAGGGAAATTTTGAAGGAAGATGCATACACTTTTGTAGGTGCATCTAAAATGTGTGGTTGCTTCATATCATTCTTATTTTAATTATTCTTCCTATTTGATCCTAACTCTATACAGGGAAGGGATCAAGTAAGAAGAATAATTAAAATAAGAAGGGTAAGAAGTAATTCTAGCCACACATTTCAAATTAGGAGGGAAATTTTGAAGGAAGATGCATCCACTTTTGTAGGTGCATCTGAAATGTGTGGTTGCTTCTTATCATTCTTATTTTAATTATTCTTCCTATTTGATCCTAACTCTATACAGGGAAGGGATCAAGTAAGAAGAATAATTAAAATAAGAAGGGTAATTACAGCCTTTTTATATAGGGAAGGGATCAAGTAAGAAGAATAATTAAAATAAGAAGGGTAAGAAGTAATTCTAGCCACACATTTCAAATTAGGAGTGAAATTTTGAAGGAAGATGCATCCACTTTTGTAGGTGCATCTGAAATGTGTGGTTGCTTCTTATCATTCTTATTTTAATTATTCTTCCTATTTGATCCTAACTCTATACAGGGAAGGGATCAAGTAAGAAGAATAATTAAAATAAGAAGGGTAATTACAGCCTTTTTATATAGGGAAGGGATCAAGTAAGAAGAATAATTAAAATAAGAAGGGTAAGAAGTAATTCTAGCCACACATTTCAAATTAGGAGGGAAATTTTGAAGGAAGATGCATCCACTTTTGTAGGTGAATCTGAAATGTGTGGTTACTTCTTATCATTCTTATTTTAATTATTCTTCCTATTTGATCCTAACTCTATACAGGGAAGGGATAAAGTAAGAAAAATAATTAAAATAAGAAGGGTAAGAAGTACTTCTAGCCACACATTTCAAATTAGGAGGGAAATTTTAAAGGAAGATGCATCCACTTTTGTAGGTGCATCTGAAATGTGTGGTTGTGGTTACTTCTTATCATTCTTATTTTAATTATTCTTCCTATTTGATCCTAACTCTATACAGGGAAGGGATCAAGTAAGAAGAATAATTAAAATAAGTAGGGTAAGAGGTAATTCTAGCCACACATTTCAAATTAGGAGGGAAATTTTGAAGGAAGATGCATCCACTTTTGTAGGTGCATCTGAAATGTGTGGTTGCTTCTTTTCATTCTTGTTTTAATTATTCTTCTTATTTGATCCTAACTCTA
Organism: Artemisia argyi; assembly: GCA_030686995.1. NCBI lineage: Eukaryota > Viridiplantae > Streptophyta > Magnoliopsida > Asterales > Asteraceae > Artemisia > Artemisia argyi. The sequence continues at coordinate 108,456,396 of CM060704.1, read as the reverse complement.
TACATGGAAGGGATCAAGTAAGAAGAATAATTAAAATAAGAAGGGTAATTACAGCCTTTTTATATAGGGAAAGGATCAAGTAAGAAGAATAATTAAAAATAAGAAGGGTAAGAAGTAATTCTAGCCACACATTTCAAATTAGGAGGGAAATTTTGAAGGAAGATGCATCCACTTTTGTAGGTGCGTCTGAAATGTGTGGTTACTTCTTATCATTCTTAATTTAATTATTCTTCTTATTTGATCCTAACTCTATATAGGGAAAGGATCAAGTAAGAAAAATAATTAAAATAAGAAGGGTAATTACAGCCTTTTTATATAGGGAAGGAATCAAGTAAGAAGAATAATTAAAATAAGAAGGGTAAGAAGTAATTCTAGCCACACATTTCAAATTATGAGGGGAATTTTGAAGGAAGATGCATCCACTTTTGTAGGTGCATCTGAAATATGTGGTTGTGGTTACTTCTTATCATTCTTATTTTAATTATTCTTCCTATTTGATCCTAACTCTATATAGGTAAGGGATCAAGTAAGAAGAATAATTAAAATAAGAAGGGTAAGAAGTAATTCTAGCGACACATTTCAAATTAGGAGGGAAATTTTGAAGGAAGATGCATCCACTTTTGTAGGTGCATCTGAAATGTGTGGTTGTGGTTACTTCTTATCATTCTTATTTTAATTATTCTTCCTATTTGATCCTAACTTTGTATAGGGAAGGGATCAAGTATGAAGAATAATTAAAATAAGAAGGGTAAGAAGTAATTCTAGTCACACATTTCAAATTAGGAGGCAAATTTTGAAGGAAGATGCATCCACTTTTGTAGGTGCATCTGAAATGTGTGGTTGTGGTTACTTCTTATCATTCTTATTTTAATTATTCTTCCTATTTGATCCTAACTCTATACAGGGAAGGGATCAAGTAAGAAGAATAATTAAAATAAGAAGGTTAAGAAGTAATTATAGCCACACATTTCAAATTAGGAGGGAAATTTTGAAGGAAGATGCATCCACTTTTGTAGGTGCATCTGAAATGTGTGGTTGTGGTTACTTCTTATCATTCTTATTTTAATTGTTCTTCCTATTTGATCCTAACTCTATACAGGGAAGGGATCAAGTAAGAAGAATATTTAAAATAAGAAGGGTAAGAAGTAATTCTAGCCACACATTTCAAATTAGGAGGGAAATTTTGAAGGAAGATGCATACACTTTTGTAGGTGCATCTAAAATGTGTGGTTGCTTCATATCATTCTTATTTTAATTATTCTTCCTATTTGATCCTAACTCTATACAGGGAAGGGATCAAGTAAGAAGAATAATTAAAATAAGAAGGGTAAGAAGTAATTCTAGCCACACATTTCAAATTAGGAGGGAAATTTTGAAGGAAGATGCATCCACTTTTGTAGGTGCATCTGAAATGTGTGGTTGCTTCTTATCATTCTTATTTTAATTATTCTTCCTATTTGATCCTAACTCTATACAGGGAAGGGATCAAGTAAGAAGAATAATTAAAATAAGAAGGGTAATTACAGCCTTTTTATATAGGGAAGGGATCAAGTAAGAAGAATAATTAAAATAAGAAGGGTAAGAAGTAATTCTAGCCACACATTTCAAATTAGGAGTGAAATTTTGAAGGAAGATGCATCCACTTTTGTAGGTGCATCTGAAATGTGTGGTTGCTTCTTATCATTCTTATTTTAATTATTCTTCCTATTTGATCCTAACTCTATACAGGGAAGGGATCAAGTAAGAAGAATAATTAAAATAAGAAGGGTAATTACAGCCTTTTTATATAGGGAAGGGATCAAGTAAGAAGAATAATTAAAATAAGAAGGGTAAGAAGTAATTCTAGCCACACATTTCAAATTAGGAGGGAAATTTTGAAGGAAGATGCATCCACTTTTGTAGGTGAATCTGAAATGTGTGGTTACTTCTTATCATTCTTATTTTAATTATTCTTCCTATTTGATCCTAACTCTATACAGGGAAGGGATAAAGTAAGAAAAATAATTAAAATAAGAAGGGTAAGAAGTACTTCTAGCCACACATTTCAAATTAGGAGGGAAATTTTAAAGGAAGATGCATCCACTTTTGTAGGTGCATCTGAAATGTGTGGTTGTGGTTACTTCTTATCATTCTTATTTTAATTATTCTTCCTATTTGATCCTAACTCTATACAGGGAAGGGATCAAGTAAGAAGAATAATTAAAATAAGTAGGGTAAGAGGTAATTCTAGCCACACATTTCAAATTAGGAGGGAAATTTTGAAGGAAGATGCATCCACTTTTGTAGGTGCATCTGAAATGTGTGGTTGCTTCTTTTCATTCTTGTTTTAATTATTCTTCTTATTTGATCCTAACTCTATACATGGAAGGGATCAAGTAAGAAGAATAATTAAAATAAGAAGGGTAATTACAGCCTTTTTATATAGGGAAAGGATCAAGTAAGAAGAATAATTAAAATAAGAAAGGTAAGAAGTAATTCTAGCCACACATTTCAAATTATGAGGGGAATTTTGAAGGAAGATGCATCCACTTTTGTAGGTGCATCTGAAATATGTGGTTGTGGTTACTTCTTATCTTTCTTATTTTAATTATTCTTCCTATTTGATCCTAACTCTATATAGGGAAGGGATCAAGTAAGAAGAATAATTAAAATAAGAATGGTAAGAAGTAATTCTAGCCACACATATCAAATTAGGAGGGAAATTTTGAAGGAAGATGCATCCACTTTTGTAGGTGCATCTGAAATGTGTGGTTACTTCTTATCATTCTTATTTTAATTATTATTCCTATTTGATCCTAACTCTATATTGGGAAGGGATCAAGTAAAAAGAATAATCAAACTTCAACATTTTATATAAAATCATACGTATGTCAAAAGCATATCAATATTGAGCTCGTTCTGTTCGTAATCCAGAGCTCTTCGTAACGGTATATTTTTTATTAATGAATTTGCTAGATATTTGCTAGATATTTGACGAATAAAGTTTGTTATATAAAAAAGTTGTAAATATCAAAAAGTTCAAGGGTGAGTTTTGTAATTTTTTATATTTTACTCTTTTCCACATATATAAAAGCAGCGAAATGTTAAAGATTGGTGGGGCCAAAAGGCCCACGTTATAAAGACGGGGGGTAGTTTTTTTATGGATAAAGACGGGGTTGGTTTTTTTTATTTTTTTTTTATTTATTTTTTTATTTTTATAATTTTGTTTATATCAAAAAGCTATAAACCTGAAAGTGCGGAACAGAAAATATAAAGTTTAATATGTCAAACGCTTAAAACTGTCAAAAATACAGAACAGAAACTGACAAAAACTGGGCTGCTGCTGGAAAAAAATATGGGACAAAAAGGGGAGACAAGGGGCCTGCCACATTGTCCCTCCGTTTTTATAGTAAAGAGAAACATTTCGTTGCTTTGTGTCAGAGAAATGCATGTTTGTATATATTTTGTTTACGATTAATCAGATTTTGACACGTGTAATGATTCATTTCGCTGTCAAAAAGCAGCGAAATATGTAGCCTTTTTGGAGATGCCAAAAAAAGTGACCCTCTGCAAGGCAAGGTCTTTTGACAGTAGCCTCATACGTAATTTTCGCGCCTACAAATTATAAATCCAAGAATAAATCGAGACCTATGTAATGAATAACATTGGAGAATGAAACATATGGACTGTTAAAAAGTAGTAGTAATACGTACCACAAATAATCGTTTTAGGAGTTGATATTCCCACGACATTTTTTTAGGGGTACGATATATTGACCCTCCCTATTTGTCATAACCGGACCCTCCCCACCTTTTTTTTTTTAATTTTAAAATTAGCCGTTTGTTATTAAAGTGGAGGGCGTGGAACCTTTTTTTTTCCTCTCTCTTAAACCAACAGTACCAAAAATAGCCGTTGAGGGGCTAAACTGATTTTTTTTTACTTGATCTTGCGTTAACGCCGGGTTAAACCCTTCACTCAAGGCGTTAGCGCCTGTTTAACGCAACCCCATCCATCGGTTAACTCGACATTCACGCACGTTAAATGCATTTTAACGCCATTGTGGCGTTACCAACGTAAGTGCTCTTAATGTGGTCAAGATATTTAATTTAGTCAATTACAGTAATTAACTGGTCAATAAATGTATTGATGCAGTTACTAAAACCCTCTTACATAAGAAATACAAATTATCAAGCATATTTTACAACCAACTTAAATATAATTACTGCATTAAATGTCACTAATACAAATAATAAAGCACATTATACAAATATTCAAGCCCGAGCAGGCAACAAGCCAAATGGGCTCGAGCCCGAACATGCACGAGACAAACAAAATTCTTGATATCCTTAAATTTATTGTAAAAAATAACATAATAAACTAAAATACATGATTCATTGAAAAAAAAATTCAGGGTATCCGCCGCCGCAACACGTGGGGTACCCTGCTAGTTGTTTCACAATGAATGTTTAGTTCATTTTGGTGCAATAGCTTTTCACTTTTGTTGTCAAACGCTTGCTACTTCAAAAGTCATTGCTAAAAATTCATCAACCAAGTGTTCATTCCAATATTAAAAAACATACTAAAAGCTTTTCGCAACATACGACGTAGTAATGATTACTTTTTCTGGCTGGTTGGTCTAATTAATACGGAGTATAGAAAAACGTGGTATAGTTACACCTATATCTATGTAATCTTTGAATAAGATTACCACCACAAAAGACACTCAGGGCCTGTTTCTTTTTTAAGAGGTTTATAAATGTTAGTGGGTCCCCCTCCTATATTGGGTTAGGATTGTCTCCGATTATATAAAACTTGTATTGATCAAGTTAAACCTTTGTCAACCATTAGATCTCATCAATGGTTTATATTGAAAGATACCAACTACTATTCCTAATCTTTTTGTCTTATCTGTTTTACCTTATACGCACCCTCCAAATTTTTATTCTCACCATTCTTTTTGGATGCTTATGTTTGGTTAGCTGTAGTTTTGTGACTTTTTTCTTTCTTTTGTTTCTAACTTCCTGTTGGCCTCACGCCTTGTGGGGTTTGGTTGATTGTTCTTTTCTTTTATATGTTGGTGCCATAAATTTGAATGGTACGAGTAGTTAAAAAGAATATATTTTGGTTTATAGAGAAAGTTAGTTGGTAACTTTTAATTTGGGCCATTGATCAAATCTAGTGGTTGATAATAGTTTAACTTGATGAGTCAAAGTAACACAATCTTAACCCTCTTATTAGATGGGGATAAGTATCATTTTTACACTTTGGTACAGATGATGTAAGGGATGAGTGGGCCCAAATTAAAATTATCTATTATCTATATATATTTTTTATATACTAAAGATTGGGAGTGTCACATCACAATACCACAACAACTACAGTGATTTAATATTTTTTTATTCCCAGCTACAGTAACTAACGACCGTTAGTTACTGTAGCGTTATAACTAACGGTCGTTAGTTATTTAACGGCTGTTATCAGTATATAATAGATAGTAAAAGAAATTACAATAAATTTAAATATCGAAAATAAAATAAAAAATATGGGTGTGTGGTCAAAAATTAGTTACATATTTGAAAGTCGTGAATTTGTGGTTTATATGTCAGCATGTGGCCGTGGCTCGTGGGTCGAACTAAGTGCGAATGAGAAGAAAACCCATGTATCTTAACAATAATCAAAAAAATTTAAGATTGGGAGTGTCACATCACAACACCACAACAACTACAGTGATTTAATATTTTTTTATTTCCAGCTACAGTTACTAACGACCGTTAGTTACTATAGCTTTATAACTAACGGTCGTTAGTTATTTAACGGCTGTTATCATTATATAATAGATAGTAAAAGAAATTACAATAAATTTAAATATCGAAAATAAAATAAAAAATATGGGTGTGTGGTCAAAAATTAGTTACATATTTGAAAGTCGTGAATTTGTGCATTAATTGTGAGCATGTGGCCGTGGGTCCAACTAAGTGCGAATGAGAAGAAAACCCATGTATCTTAACAATAATCAAAATTTTCCCCCAAAAATGAACTATTATGAATCATATATCTTGTACCATATGACTGATTAATGTCAATAAACAAAAAACCAATACCAAACCTCATACCAAACGCACCCTTATATATACTTGTAAAAAAAGGAATAATTTTTGTATAAAACATAAAATATACTTCACAACTTGTAACACCCCGTCTTATAGACAACGATAGTATACACTTTGCCCGTAGGCTCACGGCTTTGCTTTTGTGGCCCTCATGTAAATACTTCCCTGCAGGTCACTTAAGCCGAAACTACTCTCTCACGAGCACGCTTAACGGTTAGACCACAAAACGCGTTGTTGTCGTATAAGGCGAATGTTAACATATCTCCCAGTATCACTCCAAGTCACGATCGACGTGAGATTTGCCTGGGGTGTTACATTCCCCCCCCCCCCGAAATGGAATCATGTCTCGGGATTTAGTTGGGTAACAATCCTGCCTAAGAGACTCATCATCGTCGATAAGTTTTGCCACAAATCTCGAATGACTTGGAGTGGCTCTGATACCACGTGTAACACCCCGCCATATAGACCACACTATTGTCTGATTTACCCGTAGGCTCAGGGCTTTGCTTTTGTGGCCCTCATGTGATGACCTCCCGGCAGGTCACCCAAGCTAGTGCTATTCTCTCACGAGAACGCTTAACCGTATTGGCGATTAACGGTTAGACCACAAAATGCGTTGTTGTCGTATAAGGTGAATGTTAACATATGTCACAGTATCACTCCAAGTCACGACCGATGTGAGATTTGCTTGGGGTGTTACATTCTCCCAACTAATGGAATCTTGTCTCAAGATTTAGTTGGGTAACAATCCTGCCTAAGGGACTCATCATCCTCGATGAGTTTTGCCGCAAATCTCAAACGGCTTGGAGTGGCTCTGATATCACCTATATTACTCTATAAATATTAAACCATATAAGACAAAAAACACACTCATAAACTAAATGTGAAGTTGCATTGTTTTTTGTATTAGATAAAATGCACTATATTTATTATTTACTCTACTACATGTTACATAGATGGCAAAAACTCGAGGGGATACTCAAGAATTTTTATCAGTGTTATGGACGGAGAGAGGGGAACAACATCCAAATGTGGCCTGCCCATGATCAAAGACAACAGAATATTTTAAGTATTATATATGCGAGCGTATTAACATGATAAGTAAAAATTTTACTAGCGAACTCAAATTAGATACACAACGAGGGGAGATTTAGCTTTTTATAAACCAGCTGAGGTCGAGGCCGAGGTTGTATAACATACCATGACCCGAGCTCTTACAAAAAACGAGTCAATTTTTTTTCATGAAGTAAACTACTATCGCAAATATTTTTTAATGAAATTAATTTGTTTGGTTCTTATTTAACGAAATTAATTTGTTTTTGAGTTTGACTAGTGGCGGAGCTAGGTAATGTCATAATTGGGGGGGGGGCATGAAACAAGGGAAGTGATACTTACACCACTTTTTTTGATGCACACACCACAATGTTACATCATTAATACACATGTTACAATATCCTATATGCATAATTGTGGTGTGTGCATCAAAAAAAGTGGTGTAAGTATCACTTCCCATCAAACAATCTAACATGTCGAAAAATTTAATTTTTAGTACGACTAAAAAAATCAGGTCAGGTTCGGTAAAAAGCACGTAAAAATTACTTTGATGCAATTAAGACTGTTAGAGGCATGCGTATGTATGAAATGAATTTTGGTTTCAAACACAAAACGAAGTAAAAGAACATGTGATTATAATACTAATACTAATAATCCAATTAAAAAGTTGAACAAGAGAATTATAGTTAAAACTTATACTCCTACGACATTCTCCAAAACTATAGTCATATGACATTAACGACTAAACTATGCTAAAAAAAATTTACATAATCAAAAAGACTTATAGCTCCAAATAAAAAGAAGTTTGAAAACCTAAAGGTCAATTAAATCCCCTTTCCCTCTATAGATTATAGGAGGGAGTCTCGAGCGAAGAGAAATATAATATTAGTAGCATTCGAATAAAAAAAATCAAAAAAATCAAACGAGTTACAATTTAGAACATGTTAGAAAAAATTATCAGCAGCGTTGTTGGCGCTAACCTACTAAACTACAATAATAATCTAAAAGTATTAGGGCCCTTTGGTATGGGGGTATGGGGGTATGGAATGGGTTTTGAGTTGGCTAAGACATTTGTCATTTGTTTGATTGGTTCTTTTGAAATGAGGAATGGTGTTTGGAATCAAAGAGTGATACTTGGCTATTATGGTGGGTTTCAAGTGGGTATATGAATTTTTGTATGCCATCTCAATTTCTTTCTCTTTATAGATGTGGACCTCATTATAATTTTCACATTTGGTTTAAATTATTTTGTCATTTAAAATAATATGTTTTATTTAAAATTTATTATAAAATATATTTAAAAAATATAATTTCTCTCTTCTAAACCTATATCAAATCCAAATCCTATACCAAATCCAAATGCTAATCCAACCCACTTAAATAAACCAAATGGACCCTTACTATTAGTATAATACCGGTACATAGGAATGGTCTATTTCCTATACATTTTAGACTCAGAGCATCCATTATGATAAACCTTTTACAAAGGTATATACGTTAATACATCAATAAATTTAAGACCTTTTGATTTTTTAAACAAACATTCACTATAGTATAAACCTTTCCAACTTCATAAAATGACTTTTTTTAGACAGATGCATTAAATGTGTTGAATTTATAAATGGGAGTTGATTCGCACACCATTTTTTTTTTTATTATTTCACCACACTCAATGCATCATAGTGATGTTCAAGAATTAGAAACTCTTCATGACACATATAAATGAGATGAATGTCCACTATGGTTGAAATAAACATAATTGCATAAAACTTTTCAATATTTTTAAATCGTTTAATAAACCCACTATAGTTTGATGCCGTCAGAGCAAATTTATAGGTCCACAACTCCACACATTATGCACATTAAATAATAAGGGTATTCCTGTAAATGCTTTGGGCAATTACAATTCACACTTTTCCATTTCCTTTCACCACTTCCGGTTATGTTTTCCCCATCTTTTCCGACCAACAAACCAGAATAAAACCATTTTCAGCAACAAGAGATGACCTTGATTGTCTGAAATCAATCAAAGTTGAGGGCATTGAACTTTTTCTCTAACAATTTCACTATTTTTCTACATGTTATTGTGAGTCTGCCAAAGCTTTGTTGGGGGAGCCACTGCAGTTTGACATTAATTGCAAATCTTTGTGGGACTTTTTTGTGGAAGTTTATTTTCACTCAAGAATATACATAATAAAATAATCCATACCAAAACCTATCATCTTTTTCTACTATCTTCCTTTCTTTTCTCCATAATCTTTTCTTAATTAACAGGTATCCTTTACTTACACATTTTTTTGTCATAGATTTCTGTTGATACATTCTATATATAACAGATCTTTAGTGGATTTAACTATATTTATACTGATTTGGTTAAGAGTTTTGATATGTGATGTTTGTTTATAAATGATAACAGATCATTTTTAAACATATCTTGAAAGTTTATATGATTAACATTTGTTAGGCACTAATCTTGGTACAAAGATTTGCATGCAAGTGCGGTTTTGTAATTTAGGTTTCACCGATACGGATGTAAATAAGCAGTTTTTTTTTTAGTGCGTATCCCTACCCACACACACACACACACGTAAAAGTACATTTAAAAGGGTTTTAATGTTTTATGCCGAAATAAATTTGGCCCACCTTATTCTTTTTCCTGAAACTGAAAGCTAGTGATATTTTTAACTTTTGTTGTTTGATATGCATTTTAAACTTGAGATGTCACTTATATTTTTTTTAATAGAAACCAGTCACAAATAATGTGATCAGAAATATATATTGAACTCTTATTTGTACAACTAACATAACTGTCTACGTTTATGGTTTAATAGTTGGATTAACATTCTTTCATGAATAAAATTCAACGTAGATTTCAATAATATTCAAGCTTTTCGTTTTATTTTCAATAATGCTTGTCCTTTTCCCGGCCCACCAAGAGAGTACTTCGTTGCTCCCTCACTGAGTAAAAGCCTTTTTGCCATTGGAATGTTAGGGTTTGGAACTGTTACCTAAATCAATATGACACGGATTAAAATTTTACTTGGTATTGTTAATAATGTCGATATGAGTAAGTTTGATACCATAATGATTGAGTATCAGGAGATTTTGAAGAAAAGAAAGTCGGAAGAGAGGGAAAAGGAAGGATCGTTGGTTACCGGTATGGAGTGTGATCCCACGATTGAGTATTAGGAGATTATGAACAAAAGAAAGTTGGAAGAGGAGAAGGAAGGATCGGTGGTTGCTGGTATGGAATGTGATCCCATGATTGAGGATGTAAAGGAGTGTATACACGAGCAGCCGAAACCATCAATTGCAGCACATTCACCATCAAACGCAACTGATGTTCTTGAACATAGTGCCGTTGATGACTATGCAACGGTTTGTATAGATGAGCAGCCGAGACCATCAAACGCAACACATTCACCTTCAAACGCAACTGATATTCTTGAACATAGTGTTGTTGATGACTATGCAACGGTTTGTACGGATGAGCAGCCGAGACCGTCAAGAATTGGACTATATATTGACGAAATTGAAATTTGACATTAAATAGTGACGAGGCTGAAGCCGTCACTTAGAGTGTGTGACAACCCTCTTCAATTATTTCGGCACTAGCAGAAAGTAGCGTTTTATGAAAGTGGTTCTGATCCTGAAATATTTAAGTAATTACTAGACACCTAAGCTAGCCAATCTCGACAATGAGAATCTTTGGCCACTAAAGCTTGCCGAAACGTTTCATTGACTGCCGCAACCCCTCCACCAAAGAAACGTATACAAACGAATTTTTCTTCTTCAAATTTTCCCTCCCAAATTAAAATTAAAATGTGTGGCTAGAATTACTTCTTACCCTTCTCATTTTAATTATTCTTCTTATTGGATCCCTTCCCTGTATATAGGGAAGGGATCCAATAAGGAGAATAATTATAATGAGAAGGGTAAGAAGAGGCGTATATGAGGATGTGCGAGGCGTGCTATCTCACAGGGCCTCCAAATTCAAGGGACCTCAAAATTTTTATATGATATGTATATATATCCTATAAAAGTGACTTCATGTATTTGATTTATAGTGTTGCATTAAAAAATGATGGTCTGGCACATCGAAAACGATTATTTCTCATTTTATCTTTTAATTAAATTATTTTCTTTCTATTTTAGGCCCCGTACTTGTCTTTAAACTGAATCCTGCACTGGGTCTCCATAAACTCAGAGACGGCACTGGTAAGAAGTAATTTATATATTTCTCATTCCAGCTCAGTCTTGACTTTTGTAAAAAAGTCAAGATCTGACGCTAATTATAGCTTGGCTACACCATGGTGTAGCCAACTTAGCTACACCGATATCCCCATTTGAGGTATAAAACATCAAATTTTATGCCCGATTAACATCATATATCCATTTCAACTCCAAAATATCTCAGAACTAACATCTATCATTGGCACTTACACTAAATTAGTTATTGTTGCAAATGTATGAAGTTAGTAGCCATTTTCGTGAGTGAAACTAGATTCAATAACATTTCACATAAAAAGTTGCAACAATATCAACTAATAGATGTTGGAGGTGATGGATTATGAAGGTTAACAAGTTTAGAATGTTAAGATGACATTATAATTGGGGTTCTATGCATGGAATTAGCATTCTGGTTTAGCCAAGTTGGCTACACCCTTGGTGTAGCTAAGACATTCCCATATATATATATATATATATATATATATATATATATATATATATATATATATATATATATATATATATATACCCATATATATATATATATATATATATATATATATAGAGTAGGGATCCAGTATGAAGTAAATTAAAATAAGAAGTGGTGAGAAGTGACCAAAACCACGCATTTGAGATCCAACGGCTTGCATTATATGCATTTCTATTCATATAGATGCAACATCTTGAGCTTCGAAAGTTAATTTGATGTATAGATGGTGCAAAATGATTTTCATGATTTCGGCACGTGCAGAGGAACAAAAAACAAGAGAAATCATGAAATGCATCTAATATACGTATATGCATCTGATTAAAAGCTAGAAAACACACTATGGTGCGTTATAATGCATCTAAGATTATAGGGATGCATCTAATTTAGGTCGGTGCATCTCGGATTTGTGGTTATAGTTCTTCTTATTCCTTCTTATTTTAAGTAATCTTCTTATTTGATCCTAACTCTCTCTCTCTCTCTCTCTATATATATATATATATATATATATATATATATATATATATATATATATATATATATATATATATATATATATATATATAAAGTTATGAGACCTACCGTGATATAACGATATTATGAAACGTTGATATATAAAACGGTGATATATTAAACCAACCGTGATATTAAGATTTTTACATGTAAAACGAACCGTGATATAAAAAACCCTGATAGTTATAGTCACGGTGATATTTACAATTTTATTAAAAAATAACAAAAAGTTTAGGTGATATCAATAAAAGAATATGTGATATGAAGATCTGATCTTGACTTTTTTACAAAACTCAAAACAGACGGTAATATATATATATATATATATATATATATATATATATATATATATATATTGAGACTTTCTTGCTAATATATCCTTTGTACAAGTTTTTACTTGGTATTGTTAATAATGTCGATATGAGTAAGTTTGATACCATAATGATTCAGTATCAGGAGATTTTGAAGAAAAGAAAGTCAGAAGAGAGGGAAAATGAAGGATCGTTGGTTACTGGTATGGAGTGTGATCCCACGATTGAGTATTAGGAGATTTTGAACAAAAGAAAGTTGGAAGAGGAGAAGGAAGGATCGGTGGTTGCTGGTATGGAATGTGATCCCATGATTGAGGATGCAAAGGTGTGTATACACGAGCATCTGAAACCATCAAATGCAGCACATTCACCTTCAAACGCAACTGATGTTCTTGAACATAGTGCTGTTGATGACTATGCAACGGTTTGTATAGACGAGCAGCCGAGACCATCAAACGCAGCACATTCACCTTCAAACGCAACTAATATTATTGAACATATTGCTGTTGATGACTATGCAACGGTTTGTATAGACCAGCAGCCGAGACCATCAAGTGCAGTGCATTCTTCTGATGTATCCTTTGAGTCGTTGAAAGTATATGAAGAAGATGCAAGAGACTATGAGGAGATTTTGAAGAAAAGAAAGTTGGAAAAAAGGGAAAAGGAAGGATTGTTGGTTGCTGGTATGAGTGTGATCCCTTGATTGAGTTTGAGGAGATTTTGAAGAAAAGAAAGTTGGATGAAAGGGAGAAGGAAGCATCATTGGTTGCTCGAGATAAGGCTGTCATAGTTGAGATTCCGTCCGACAAGGAGTTAGTTGCATAACACTCATTTTGAAAAGGAACACGGAGCCGAGTGCCGCTCTAAAAACACCATTTGAGAAACAACCACCACAGGCTAAAAGGCGTTCAAAGAGAAAGAAGGAGGTGATTTACCCAGCTGTGATTGGAGATGACGGCGTAGAAATCCCGCTAGTAGGTTGGACCGAGGTATATATTTTTGTCATCCTAAATACTTTTAATTTCAAAGATTATTTAAACATTCCAAATCGCACCCTAAATTCAGTTTTTACAATGTCAACGTCTTCATGTTCTGATAAGACAGCCTGGGGCGTCAAAGAGATCAGTAGTTGTCCCTGAGGAGATATTGGAATATCTGAATAGCGGTGGTAATCAAACTTTTAGGTTCCCTTGGGGTAACGTAGGTGTGTCCGTTGATAACCAGTTTTGGCACGCTTTGTTGGGCTTAGGTACTGCTGCGGGGTGAGGTATGTAATTACTCAAAAGAATGTTAAATATATGAACAAGTTTGTTTGCAAAAAGTGTCTTATTTACTTTGTTTTTCATATCAGCACTTAGACCTATGGATAAACTACATGTGGCGATTTAGGCCAAAAACTGCCGATTGGGCTATGGTCAGTCCATTTTTTCCCCCTCAACTCTTTCGTGAAGCACTACCGTCTGGCCATTTTGTCACCGACATAAACTACCCCAAAGGGCTGGTGGGACGTAGGACGTAGAAAAGGTTTGTATTCAAAATAAGCCTTACTATTATTTTAACAGTTCAATGGCTTGATTATCAAGGCTTTTTATGCGTTGTTAATATCACATTAAAGGAAATATTTCCGTTTATTGTAGGTTTATTTTCCAGTAAATGAACCTGCAGCACATTGGTGTGTAGCAGAGTTTCACATCAGTTCTGGCGTCATTACCTTTTACGATACCCTTGTACCAGTTAAGGAGACTGAAAAGCGTAAATGGTGGGTGAATTTGAGGGACCGTCTGAGTGCTAAGATGCCAGTGTTGTTGAGGACATACAATGTGTTTGATAAAAAGGGCATAGATCTGAAGCTTTATGCCATCACCTTTAATACCGTCCAAAGTGTACCAACAAAGGGTGGTACATATCGCGATTGTGGCCTGTGGGTATGCATTATTTTCTACCGACTTACTTATAATAAATCGTTGGATGTCCTTGATCCGGATCAGACGGCCTTGGCTTATCGTGAAAAAATGGCAGAATTTTTTTGGAGGTACATGATCAGTGTAGAAACATGTTGTGCCTAGTACGTTTCTTTTGTGAATTACCTTGTACTGTTGAACTATTGTAACCGCAGTTTAGTATTCAGATCATCATGTTTGTTGTTTCCATGCTTTGGCTTGGATTCAGGCATGGGGTAATCCGGTATGGACTGGCGTAGTTGTTGCACACCGTCCGGACCCCCGTTAAGCATGGTGTGCCTTGTTGCTTTACTGATTTGAATGTTATTATCCGCCTTGTGAAACAACTAAGGGCTTGTTTGTTAAATTATCAACTTTAAAAAAAAAAGTTACTAACCAATAGTTGGGACTGAAAGCTATTAGAATCTACAGTATGTTTTTTGGTGGTTTCGCCATTCGATTGATTTAAGATGGCGGTTAGGGATTTTTAGATTATTTTTGTTTGAAACAGAATCTATACTTCCAAACTTAATGTATCAACTCACTACATATTAAACCTAGAAAACTAGAAGAATCACCAATACAACTTAAGAACATCAAACATCCATTTAGTCATGTTTTTAGCGACGCTTTTAGCGACTTATTTGTTAGTAAATCGGGTCATGATAATCAAAGGTTGCCGGATAAATTCTTGAATCGTGTAAAAGTTCACTTTCCTGATACAATATTTTGACCCTATTTGGTGCCTTGGATTACACGAAATTTGTAGAGATAAGACAAGAATTAACACTCAAATTCTAGGCACAGGAAATAGAGCAAAACATGGAGAATTTGTATGTGTTGTTGATATGACTGACTATATGTTCATATGGAAAGACCAAATCATGTTTACATATATATAAACTTATTGGTGGTTGTTGGAAAAGTTGTGACTTTTGGTGAAAAGTCACACACCCTTTGGAGAAAAGTCATAACCATCCTTTAATAATTCCAGCAACAGTTTTACAACAGAAAAAAATTGTCGCTAACTGCAACCATAACTGTCGCTAACTGTAACCATTAAAGACATGTGTATGGACAATGAAAATTCTGTCACTATATAGCCCTTGACTTACATTAACAATCTTTACCAATTTTCGTACCTGAAATCAAGTTAATTAGTTTATACAAGTGTGCACTCCGCACCTCCAAACTCGTAATATAACTTAACTTGAAATCCATTTGGTCTCGGGTAAATCACCAACAATCCTCCCCCATTTTAGTGTAATCCTTGATCACCCAAATAATCAAAACAAATCAAACTCATGCATAAATGAAAATGTCTTTCGATAATATACACACAAGTTCATTTTCTCCAATGTTTATACTTGACGCTTTACAAGCCCTGCGTGCATATACATTCATGAGCATATAGGAAGCCAAGTCCAAGCTTCTTGAAGCGGCAAAACTTCATACTCATATAGGTAGTTTCTTCTACACGATTCAAGAATTTATCCGGCAACCTTTGATTATCATGACCCGATTTACTAACATTATTTTGGCTCATCGACGCATTTAGTTACTAGAATCGCTAATTTTGCGACACCCAAGACAAGTCTCTACATATAGACACAATTTTAGCGATTTCCTTTCATAATTCGCTATTTAAAATAGCGTCACATCTCTGTGTCTCTAAATAAGTTGCTATTTGTCCCTAACTAAGCTGCTATTTGATGACACTAAAATCACAAACAAGACACCTAATAGACTTAAGTTGTTTGACCAAACTGTATTTTCAAAATGGAAAAAATTAATATCCTTAGACCATGATAACCATCTCTTGAATTAGAAAGCTTGAATTAGGATTACATGAGTATGAATCGACTCTCAGGTTTGATATTGGTGATCATACTCTAGAGCTTGGAAGGACTGAACTATTTTCAACCCATTTGATCGGTTTCACTCTTAACAATAATAACAAACCTTAAAGGTTGTTAAGACATAATATTTTACAACCATGTCAGAGACCATCAAATACAAGTTACTAACTGAATTTCTTCCGGACTTGTTTGCAAATGGAGAAAAGATCCTAACAAAGTTGCATAGGCTGGAAACGAATACGGGCCCATAATAAATTTCATACCCAAAGCATTGTTAATCACTTCAAAATGCTCCACGAAAAGCTTCTTCATCAACCACTGGCCCTCTACTACCTGATGCTCTACCAATAGGCCTCTGGTCTAGCGGTATGGAGGTTTTACCCTCCTAGGCAAGGTCTCAAGTTCGAGTCTTGTCTAGGGCGATAGGGGTTTCCTCCCCCGTGCGTAAAGGGAAGGGTGCCATTGCCTTCTTGGCTGGACCCAACCTGGTTGTGTGGGCTCGCTACGCCTTCTGAGCTAGGGGCCATGTAGCCACAATTGCCGTTCAACAAAAAAAAAAAAAAAAAAAAAAAAAAAAAAAAAAAAAAAAAAAACTACCTTATTCAAAAATGGACCCACTCGACCCGTTCAATTTCAAAATTACTTGGTTATATTCCAATTCTTACGTGTTAGTTTGAGACATTTACTGAATTGAACATCCCCATTAAGCTTTCATTCAAGTAAATGCAGTTTGAATGCGGTTATGGTGCAGTTACGGTGTGTGTTTTTACTTTTTGGTGTATGAAACTGGAATGAAGAAAGGATGGCTATTTAATAAAGAAATTAGTGATTACAAGCAGAAAAAAAATGTTTTTTGCCGTATTTTTTCAATTAGTGACAATTGTTTGGTCATAAAATTCAAAGTAAAGTGCCTACTTTCCTAGTTCGTCACTTCATCTAAAATACTGACCACTTGTACTTTTAGTAACGAACAATTAGTCGTCAGAAAAGATAGTGACTACAAACTTTAGTCACTACTTTATGTCATCACTAATACCCTTGTGACCGAGTTTTAGTGATGTGAGTGACCACTTTCATAATGTCACTGAGTTAAAAGCCTTTTTGCCATTGGAATGTTAGGGTTTGGAACTGTTATCTAAATCAATATGACACGGATTAAAATTTTACTTGGTATTGTTAATAATGTCGATATGAGTAAGTTTGATACCATAATGATTGAGTATCAGGAGATTTTGAAGAAAAGAAAGTCGGAAGAGAGGGAAAAGGAAGGATCGTTGGTTACTAGTATGGAGTGTGATCCCACGATTGAGTATTAGGAGATTATGAACAAAAGAAAGTTGGAAGAGGAGAAGGAAGGATCGGTGGTTGCTGGTATGGAATGTGATCCCATGATTGAGGATGCAAAGGTGTGTATACACGAGCAGCCGAAACCATCAAATGCAGCACATTCACCATCAAACGCAACTGATGTTCTTGAACATAGTGCCGTTGATGACTATGCAACGGTTTGTATAGACGAGCAGCCGAGACCATCAAACGCTGCACATTCACCTTCAAACGCAACTGATATTCTTGAACATAGTGCTGTTGATGACTAGTACTAGTGGAACTAAGATTGCTACATCTAATCAGTTTAAAGCACTTAACATGGCTGATACTGATGATTTTGGTATTCCTACTAAGGAAGTGACTTTGGAGGTGACGTCTGGAAGTACTAAGGAAGCTACAATGGATGGGTCTTTAAAGACTGCTACTACATCACAAGAACCTCTTGTGAGTGATCCGAAGGAAAAGGAACAGGTTGGGACTTCCAAGCCTAGTTCCTTTGCTTCTCCATTTATTTCTTCTACTAAGAGGGTTAACCCATTTTCTAAAGTGGGAGATATTGTTGTGTCTGATAGTGATGATGAGGAGGTTGTTAACACGTTTGATGAGTCCGATAATCTACTTGGTGGGGATCACGAGCGTGAATATGACTATGATGGTTATGATTATGATGACTATGCGCAGCAGGTTTATGATCTTCCAAGGAATTTGGATGCTTTTAATGCCATGTACGGCACTAAGCTTCAAGGTCTTAGGAAGCAATTTCTTTTGTCATTGTTTTTGTTATCATTGAGTAGTGGTTTGTTTTCCTTTTGGAAAATAGGTAGTATCTTGTTATGTAAGCTTTTGCCTATGTAACGGGCTGAGATATGGGAATTACCCATATCCTTTGTACTTAAACGTTTTTTGGTGTAATATATTTACCGGGTCTTTTGAACTTTTATCCGAAAAAAAAAAAAAAAAAAAAAAAAAAAAAAAAAAAAAAAAAAAAAGTACCTATAGTGACAAAATTTTTGTGCCAACATTATTTTTTGTCACTAAAGGCAAAATAGTGACAATAGTATATGGGGACTAAAATTTGGTCATCCGTAAACAGTTAGTCACCAAGCTCAAAAGTAGTCACTAATTTTGTCGAGCATTGAAGGGCTGTTGCACGGGTATACAGTAAGCATATTTGCTCAGTCGGTTCACCACTACTAATATCACAGTTTTCCCTTGTGGGGAGTCGTGGAAGGCCTTCAATAAAATCCATAGAAATTTCACTCCATATGCTTAATCGTTGAATTAAACCTGGTGTGTAGTAGAGTTTCACATCAGTTCGGGCGTCATTACCTTTTACGATACCCTTGGACCAGTTAAGGAGCCTGAAAAGCGTAAATGGTGGTTGAATTTGAGGGACCGCGCGTCTGAGTGCTAAGATGCCAGAGTTGTTGAGGACATACGATGTGTGTGATAAAAATGGCATAGATCCGAAGCTTTACACTTTAATACAGCCCAAGGTGTACCAACAAAGGGTGGTAGACGTCGCGATTGTGGCGTGTGGATGAGACAGCCTTGGCTTATCATGATAGAATTGCGGAATTTTTTTGGACGTACATGATCAGTGTGTAGAAACTAATTGATGTACTAAATATGAGTGATCTGGTTAGGTGACATAAAACACTTGTTGATACCACACCACATTTTGCTCGACTGATGGTCTAAAATTTGTGTGACAGAATGTTTGTTACTCGACTGACATGGCTGACAAAAAAAGTACTCCTTCCAAGTTTTCTAGTGAAGTAAGTACTCCTTCCAGTTTTTGTAGACTTCTTTTCTTTTAGGCTTTCCAGTTTAAGTCACATTCTACACCCTTATTCATCCGATGAAATGCGCATACAACCAAGTTGGTTGAACCAACAAGTTTGTATACAACCTGATAAGCAATGAATAGGGAAAATAACGAATTTAACCAAATCAAGTTGGATTACTTAAAGGGTACCAATTTCATATAAATAGTTGTGATTGCAATTTAAGCTTACATTTTGGCCTTAGTCTTATATTTCATTAGCAGCTTATGGCTTATGACTATAAGTTCATAAGCTCATACCAAATTATTCAGCAGAAGTTTTTTTTATCAGACTGAATATCAAAGGGACACTTACCTTGTGTACCTAGAGTATTTGATTCAGACCATGGTCTTCGCATCAGCTTCTCGGTCTCCTCTACACTTCTCCTAAAATCCACCCTCATGTAGCAGACTAATAACACCCTGCAGCAGATTAGCAATGTTAGTTATAGGGTAGAGAGGACAGCCAGGGGCGTTGGGGCGTCAAAGTCTTTGTCAACGTCTTCATTTTTTACAAGGTCAATGTCTTCAGGATCTTATAAAACAGCCTGGGGCGTCAAAGAGATCAGTAGTTGTCCCTGAGGAGATATTGGAATATCTAAACAGCGGTGGTAATCAAACTTTTAGGTTCCCTTGGGGTGACGTAGGTGTGTCTTTTGATAACCGGTTTTGTCATGCTTTGTTGGGCTTAGGTACTGCTTACCGGGGTATGCTACGGGATGAGGTATGTAATTACTCAAAGAATGTTAAATATATGAACCAACCATTTTCATTAATCTGCCCATCCATTTGATTAATCTGCCCATCCATTTAAGAATGTTAAATATATGTTATTAAGATAGCAAGAGGACCATTTTCAAGAACATCATCAACACCTTTCTTCGAAGTGAACTTAAAGAAAAAAAAACCCTTAGCATTCATCATAACCTTCAGGCTCCTTAACTGGTACAAGGGTATCGTAAAAGGTAATGACGCCAGAACTGATGTGAAACTCTGCTACACACCAATGTGCTGCAGGTTCATTTACTGGAAAATAAACTTACAATCAATTTGATTATTGCCATCATTTCCATCATCACCAACTCAAATGCAAATGTTAATTCAACGGTTACTAAACTCAAATCTTAATCTGATATTAACAGTAACAATATCAGATAATGATACTATTAATGTTACTATGATATTAACATTAACAATTTCAGAAATATAAATTTATAAGCCAGGTTTTCTTATTCTGAATGTCACATACTGATTCTGATGATAATGAATTAACAGTAACAATATCATATATCTGTTCTGATACTATAATATTGTTACTGTACTGTAAATAAACTCAGCTTTTATTCTGATATTAATATTTATTTCCATGTTGTTACGTGTTACTATGATATTAACAATAACAATGATATCATACTAACAGTAATATCATACAGTATATGATCTTGTTACTGTTACGATGATAGTAACAGTAATATCATAGTACACTAAGATATTAATAAACTCATATGTTTAGTATTCTGAAGTGTTAACTTAATAGTTATTCTGATATTATATGTTATTAAGATATTCAATTTTCATAATGTGTTTTAATATTTGGCAATGATAGGAACATTTTAAATACTTTTATCCCAACATTCAATGTTCAAATTTCCATCTCTAGTATCTTTATTCAAAATATTCGCTTCATACATACAAAAATACATAAACAATCAAAATACATATAAAAGATGAGCATGGAATATGTTTAGATATGGTTAAAATTACGTTTGGGTAAGTCTAAATACACCAAGATTATTAGACAATGTATGAAAGGACTGAGTTTTGCTTGCTCACTGGTTTCTCTGGCGGAAAAGTTGTTTTTCCAGAAGTAACGAAGCGCAACATTCCTCTTTTCACTACAAGAAAAAGTACCTATAGTGACAAAAATTTTGTGCCAACTTTTGTTTGGTTACTAAAGGCAAAATAGTGACAATAGTACATGGAGACTAAAATTTGTTCATCTGTAAACAGTTAGTCACAAAGCACAAAAGTAGTCACTAATTTCGTCGAGCATTGAAGGGCTATTGCAGGGGTATACATTTCGTCGAGTCTTGATTACAATTTAAGCTTATATTTTGGCCTTAGTCTTATATTTCATAAGCAGCTTATGGCTTATGATTATAAGTTCATAAGCTCATACCAAATTATTCAGCAGAAGTTTTTTTTATCAGACTGAATATCAAAGGGACACTTACCTTGTGTACCTCGAGTAGTTGATTCACACCCTGGGCTAAGTATGGTATACAGAAGGTTATGATGAATGCTAAGGGTTTTTTGTTTTCTTTAAGTTCATGATGAGTGCTCAAACACTCATCATTTTTGGTCTAATCTGAACTGCAAAACATACAAAAACACTCAGAAATGCATCAAAATACTAAAAATATTTCAAAATTGGGTTTTATATGTTTTAGATGCAAAATGAGCAAAAACAAATTAAAAACGCACAAAGTTTGCAAAATTGGCAGTTTCACTCCCCCAACTTTCATAAAATTACAAAACTAGTCCCTGGATATTCAAAATATGAAAATTATCACCAAAGGTCATTTTGAAATCATAAGTTGTCATATTTAGTCCTTTTGTGAAAAATTGAAAAGTTTTGAGAATTTACAGTTTGGTCCCTGGAATGTCAGATTTTGGCAGATTTGGTCCCTGGTGGGATAATTTTTGGATGAAAAAAATCAATTTTGGTCCTTGGGAATTCACATTTGTCACTTTTAATCCCTGGATGAAAATTTTGAGGAAATTTCATGTTTGGTCCCTGGACTTTTGAAAAATGACACAATTGGTCCCCGGGAATTTTCAAAATGGAAAAATATTATTTTGTGTCCATGTACTAATGAGTTGTGGCAGGAATTACCCTTATTACTACTTGGGATGTTTGTACAATTCAGCCCCTCAATTTCAGTTTATTACAAAAATGGTCCTTGTGATTAATAGTTAAACCAAACGGACCTTTAAAGTTATTACAAAATCAATCAAACCAAACAAGCCCATCACCCACACCCTCCAGCCCACTCCAACACTCAGCCCACCAACACCCTCAGCCCACTCCACAATAAACAAACACCCCGTCTTTTTTATATTTACCCCGGTCAACACCCACGTTGACCCTTCTTCCACCTCCCCAACATGTCTGATAACCCACTGCTATACTCCACCCCTTCCTCACCTCCACCTCATCTTCCCATAACTTGTTCCCCCCTCCAAACACAACCCAACAAAACTAATTAATGACCACAAGTAATTCCAAGCAAACCCCCACCTGTCAAAACATTTTTTCCCGCCAAACTCAATTTAAACGGCCATGATCATTTGAAGCAATCCTACGGCTCCAAGTCATGTGGGAAAGTAAAAAGAGGAACTCAGGACCTATAAAAGGAAGAAAAGCAGAGAAAAGACTATCTAGTTAGTTAATGTTAGTTTTAGTTAGTAGTAATTAATATAGTTTAGTCGAATTTAGTATAACTTAAGCTTTTCCAGTGTAATTTTCATTTCTATTGTATTTCTCAGCCTAACTTAAGTGTATTTTCATATATTCAGTTGTAATTCAAGATTTTTAGTTCATGTGAAAGTTTTCCATTTTCAAATGAAATTCTCATTTCAAGTTTAATAAGTGTTAACTAAGCTCTTTACTGCTTTACTTAGCTCATTTTAACCTAATAAGAAGTTTTAACAATCTTGGAAAGTACCTTAAATCACATTAGTTAATAATCTCAAAAATGATAAAAAAATAGGAAAAATAATAATAAAAAAAAAGGAAATCAAGAAGAAGAAGAAAGAGGGCTGTGGAAGCAGGGTTGTAGTACCTCAAGGGAGGTATAGGTTTGTGGTTTGGTCCCTTGGTATTTGATTCTCAGTTAATCACCATTGTAAGCCATCTTCATAATTTTTGCAAGTTAACTGTAGAAGTGTTTATCTTTGTTTACTTCTGATTTATCTTTGTTAGTTAGATGTAATTAAGCTATATTTATGTTATAATATTGTTGTGTAATAATTATATCTAGCCATGTACTTGTATTAATGTAAACAGTCCAATATGCATCTCATTAGATAATCTGTGTTTGTGGTTTTAGCCTGTGTTTCTGAGTTCATTTTAGGTTGCTTAATCATGTTTAGTTGTTAGAAATCTGTTTTGAAGCCTAAATATCCACTTTGCTTCTCTTAACCAAAAACAGTTAGTTTCTAAGGGAGTGTTTGGATTTGCAAGTTTGAACATGTTTAGGTCTGTTATAGTTGTCATATCTGGTTTACACAAGTTCCTTTAGGTCTAAATAGGTTTAATAAGTCATAAACTTGGCACCTTAATAGCAGAAAAGTCAAAATCATCATCAATTCCACCCAACAGTTAACTGTTGGGTTTTGCTCCATCCAATATCACCCATTTCAATATGAAAGTTGTTGTTCTAGCTTATTTAAGTCTTATTGTAGTTTATTATAACTAGTCTAATCAGAAAAGCATGTTCAAAATCCAAGAAAGTCAAATTGTGAGTTTATATCAAAAAGTCAAAGTGTTCAAATTCAGATTTTTGCAAAACTTCAAGGATTTGTTTTGATTTTTGTGTGTTGATTCAGAGTATGAAACTTGTTTAATTTGGTTGTCTACCACCTCAACTCTTAAGTCCTAGCTTTTTTATATTTTTGCCATTTTTCTTTGAGCCTCACCACCACTCCAAATCCAGCTGCAGGGGAGGCAAACCCCCTGCACCAGCAGATTAGTCCCAAACACCACCCTTTGGTGGTGGTTTCCAGCCACCTCAGTGGGCCCCAATGCACCAATCTTGGATTGATCACAAAAGGCTGTCCCATTTTCAGTTGAGTTCCAATAAGCCAAGTGCTTATTTGGTAGCTTATTGCTTAATTTGAGGGGCTTTTTGGCTTCTTTCTGCTCAAACATGTTCACATAAGTTATTTGGATCAGAATTTACCCATTGTGGGTCCTACTTAAGCCATTCTAGCTTATTTCCCTTGACAGTTGACCAAAGTTAACTGTCTCATTAATAAGCTTGTGTTTTGCTTATTTTTGAATTCCACAAAACTTGCTTTTACCAAAGTTTGTTGTTTTTAGGTGTAATTTAGTTTTAAAAAAAGAAAATCCAGACAATCAAATGTAATTTTAAGTGATAGTTTCTATTTAATTTTATTTAAATTTTATTTTTCATTTTTAGATTTCAATTAAGTACTTGTAATTTTTATATTTTTATTAAATTCCTCTTATATTAAAGTATTTATAGTAATTTTCTCAGATTTTTATTTTATCATTTAGTATTTATTAGAATTAATCTTAGTTTTATTAATAATTGATTAATAATTAGTTTAAAATAGCATAATTAGTTTTTATTAAGTAAAACCTAGTTTTTATATTTTTTATAGCTTTTATATGTTATAAAATAATTTTAGAAATTTTCTTGTAATTTTTACTGTTCATTTACTATTTTTCTTAATTTAAAATAGTTTAATTAGATAATTAGTATTTAATTAGTAATTAATTAATAGAAAAACCACAAAAAGACAAAAATACTTATTTTTATTTTTAAAACTTATTTTTAGTTATTTTATAATTTTAGAAATTTTATTTTCACCTTTTTAGTCTTAAATTAATATTATATTGTATTTAAGTGTTTTAAATATTAATAATTAGTAATAATTAGTAATTAATTAATATTAAATAATTAAATAGTGTAAAAATTTATTTTAATTTTCTAAAAATTTTCTTTTACTTTTAAGTTTGTAAAAAAGTCATTTTCACCCCCTGGGTGTTTTCAGATTTCATTTTTCACGTTTTATTTTGTACGTTTACGTTTTATTTAAACGTAGCGTACGCGTTTTTAGGTTTAAATCGTTTCTGGTTTTTCCTAGTTTCCCGTCTTATTCATATAGCTTGTGTAAGCTATTTCTTCATATATTCCTTAGCTTAATCACACACAAACCCCTTTCCTGTCCAAATTCACCCGATCACGAAACCGTTTGAATACCATCCACACCTCGTCGGGACTTAACGACCCGGGGAAACCTTATACTTCCGCGGAGCATTGACTCTAGGCAGTTTGACCTTGTTGACCATTCCCTGGTCAATTTAGGTTGACCGTTTGGACCTCAATCAGAATTTTGGCGCCGCTGCCGGGGAGGTTGTGTGCGTTTTCTAAATGGTTTTTATGATTAGTGATTTTGGAATTCGTTCCATTGTACATTTATCCATCTTTTGTTCATATTTTCTTATTATAAAAACAAAACCGTTCACGAAAACTTTTTAAACTCAGTTTTCAACGAACACAAAAACACAAAAACATTTTTCTTCCTATTTGTACAAAATGTTTTCCAAAAACACCAAAAATATCCTTCTTCGCCCTCCTACCCTTTTGATTCTCATTTCCTCACCCTCTATACACATTTGATTCTTTCTATGTCTCATCTACACTTTCTGGTTTGCCAATGGTGTGGTAATCCTCATAATGGTGGCAATTGCCCCAGTTGTGGCATGGTAGAATCAGGAAACGGGTCTGTCTATAACCAAGATCCCTATTCCTACCATGACACGACTGATTTATTCCACCAGCTGCCACACCATGATTCTCAGCAGTTTTACTGTTGTGAGTACTGTGGTGGTTCACACTACAGTTCTGATTGTCAATCGGGAAACACGCTTGTCTATGAGCAGTTTCCTGATAACAATTATGACTCTAGCACGTACAACCCACAGCCTCAACAGTTTTACTATTGTGATTACTGTGGAGGTCCACACTTCAGCTCAGATTGTCAAACGGGGAATCCATACCCTTGTGACAATTTTGACACACCCTATTATGACCAACCTCCACAGTACGATATGAATTAAGCACTTCTTCCAGAAATGCAAAATCTGATGAAAATCGTTGATGAGCTTAAGGGTTTAGTTAACGACTTTGCACAAAGACATACTCATCAAAAATCTATGGAAGAATTGCTAGCTGAAGAGCAGGCTGCTAGAATAAATGCCCAAGATGCCTATGAAAAATCTATTCGGGAATCCATTGCAAAAGAAAAAACAGCCAAATCTAGCTCTCAGTTCCGTTTTATTCCTGATGACAGTGATGATGAGGATACACTTGATATCCTTCAATTCTATAAAGATCCATCAAGTTCATCAGTTGATATCCCAGCAGTTGAGATTCCATCTCAAACAACTGCTATCACACCCGAGGTTCCCACTCACTCTTTGATCAGGGGGGATGAGCATCTTAGCACTGTTCCTGATAAGGAATCGGACGAATTCATAAAGTCTAGTGTTGAGATCCTTGTCCCAATCCCAGGAGAGTCACAGGGAACTCTTGAGCATTTGTGTGATATTCCTTCCCCTATTGAGTGTTCAAACGATCATTTTGAGACTTTCTCATATTTTAATGATGATTGTACATCTCATGGAGACATTGAGTATATCGAGGCATCACTCCCTCAGTCTGATGTTGATCCTCTTCTTGAGGAGTTCGCTGATGAACTTGCTCACATCGATCCACTTTCATTGGAAAGTGATGATGGTCTCCTCGATTTCCAAGCCGATCTGGGAGAAATTGAAAGTCTCCTATATCATGATCCGTCACTCACTTCTGATCCCAACAGTCCAATAGAGAATGTTAATCTCTCTGTTCCCGAAACATTCAATACGACTCTCACCAATCCTCTATTTGAATTCGAATATGAATTCACTATGATTTCTAACAATCCAATCTTTGACGAGGATTGTGATGAGTACACAATGGAACATGAGTTCACAAATTCACATCTTGTGAATAATTCTCTTCATGAGGAGTTCTCCGGTGAACTCACTCATCATGTCATGACTCCTCCGGAGTTTGATAGCCCGGGGGGAGATGCTCTCAATTATGAGAATTTGCAAATTCCCACCCACCCTCCCGGGTTGTTTACGAGCTTACCCTTTGAAATCCAAACTCAGGCTACGGAGCCTGCTCTCGAGGAAGAAGCTCAAATCATGCTTTTTATCATGATTTTCTTCCTTTTCTTCACCTATAAGGTGACTTCCTCTCTTCTTCACTCCTTCGGGAGTGAGGATACTATATTTGATCCCGGCATTTTC
The DNA here is from genome assembly GCA_030686995.1 of Artemisia argyi. NCBI lineage: Eukaryota > Viridiplantae > Streptophyta > Magnoliopsida > Asterales > Asteraceae > Artemisia > Artemisia argyi. The sequence goes on along the minus strand of CM060704.1, from coordinate 108,428,653 downwards.
ATTTACCATTATCTTGAGCCGGATACTTATCTCATCGGTGTGGAACTTTCACGTGCTTCATATGTTTGTCCAAACATTTTGAATGAAAGTCCGATTGAGATTGTTTCTTCCACATCATGCTCCCCCAAGGACAAATGAATTCGGGGTCGAGTCAAGCTAGCGACTCGGTAAACAAAAACAGTAGCATGCTTATAGGGTTTTCACCCTAAGTGTGGGGGAGTCCCCCATGCTATGATTACTTATGAAGTGAAAATACAAAATGGTGTTTTCCACGCTTAGCATGTAATGTTGCCCTTTAACGTTCAAAATGTCGGCATAATAGCCGGGATTTTGAATATTGAGGACAATATTCATGCTAAGTGTGGGGGGTATTCGCTATTCTAGCGAATTTTATCACATTTTACTATATAATACCCCCATTTTTGCCAAAATTTCAAAAATTTCAAAAAATTTTCACTGGTGCTTCAAAATTTTTGTGGTAATCAGTCCGCCTTGTCTAAGCGACAAAAGGGATTGGCTAGTCCAGGAGCAAACGGCTCTTGGTAAAGACATCTCAAATCCGTTTACGGCTTGCATTTTGCCCAAAATTGTATGGTTCCTCAACTCCCCATCATCCTCAAAAGCTAATGAGTTGGCTAGCTCGCAAGATTATGGCTTGTGGTAAAGGCCGTGTGTGGAAAACTAGAAGGGGGGGTTGAATAGTTTTACGTCTTTTTAATTTTTATAAAACAAATTGTTTAAAAGTTTTTGTTGATTTATAAAATATAGATTCGATGACATATGAAATCTAGTTATACACAATATGAACAACACTAAGTATATATCTACTATGAAGCAATAATTATGTAAGTAATGAAATAAGTAAAGGATGGAAAGATCAAACCGAGAGACAAGCGATTTATAGTGGTTCGGCTACAAGGCACCTTCCTTGCCCTACTCCACTCCCCGAGCACCCAACTCGAGAGTTTTCTTCACTATATCAACAAGCTCCCTTATGGCGGAGAAAACCTTACACACCAATATACACACCAATTTACACACCAATTTACACACCAATCTTCACACCAATCTTCACACCAATATACACGCCAATCTTCTTCACACCTAGCTTTTACACACCAATCTTCTACACACCTTCTTCTACACACCAATCTTCACAACTAACCTATTTCACAACTAATCAACTTCTACTATCTACACAACTATTCTCTAACAAATATTCACAACTAATCACACTATGAAATAATAATTAATGATGATGCTCAAACAACTTAGATGTGGAGATCACAACTAGTTGTAATACTTCTTGTCTTGAGGGATAGAAGTATTCTTCTCTTGCACTTGAATGGATTATGTATGGATCACTTTGAAACAAAGATTTAAGAATGTATGATCAAAGGATTTATAGATTGGAAATGGAGATCTAGAACTGAAAGTTCTGGAGTGCAAAAGGTTGGGAAAAAATCCAGGTTTAAGGTGGTATTTATAGGCAAAAGTTTCTGACAGAGGAGCGTGGCCGGTCCCCTTAAAGCATGGCCGGCCCCCTTAAAATTAAGGGGGCCGCCCAACTGTAATGGCCAGAAACTTTGTTTTTTAGTGGGGAAAGTTTATTTGGTGAAAAACTAACTGATTTTGGTTAAATATTTGAAATCATATATTTAGTATGATTAAAACATTTTTCCTTATTACCAAAAGTGTTTTTCAAAAATATATAATAAGATTATATAATTAAATAAACTTTGTATTAGTTAATTAAATACCCCTTTGATCATACATTGCACTAAACACTTTGTTTATTCATACCTTAAGTGATTTGGATGTAAAGAGAAATATTAATCACCAAATACTTGTTTATGTCATAAGTTTTAGTTCTTTGAAGTTATATTTTGTAATGATCAAAACATAGAGATATTGATAAAAACTTAATAATGTTTTTAAGGCATTATTTGTGTCAACAATCTCCCCCTTTTTGATTATTACAAAACCTTAAACTCAAAAGATTTAAAACTTGTTATTAGACAAGTATTATAGAGTTTACCATTTCTCTTCTCCCCCTTTTTGTAAAATCAAAAAGGTTAGGCTGAATAATCTTCGTGAAAGAAGTTTAAACGGGTAGAGAACTCCCCCTTGATGTATGCTCCCCCTTGTTTGAGAGCACAAAGGGAACGAGCAATTGGAATCTTGGCTACAAAAATATTTTGAAGAGAACAACACACATATATATGCAAAAACAACAATTATGCAAATAAAAATAGATTCATTCAAGCATGATAGAAATAACTAGCATGACAACATTCAATATGCTTGTAGTATATTGATTACAATAAAACAAAATAAAAGATATAGTCCTATATTGCCTAAGAGAGCACTTGGACTTGCTTGCAACCCATGGTTGATTTGTTTTATTTGCTTGAAGGAAAACAAAAGCATGGAGCTTAGATGTTTGATTGAGGTGGATATGGGGTGTTGTATGGAGCGGAAGAGGTGGATCTCATGATGTTGTATCGTGTTAAGGGTGGTATTGGATGATCACGAGTGAGAAGATATTCAATCCAAGAAATATCTTCACTCAAGTAGAGGATTTGTTTTTGAAGGAATATGCAACAAGGGCAAAAGTGAATGTGATTTGTAACTTGATCCAAGTTAAGAGAGTGGGGAAGGCAATTTGCATAGGGTGATGATGGAGGTAGCCCTTTGTTGCGTTGTGCAAGATGCATAGCAAGGAGATCACTAAGATCATGGATTTGGTTTATTTCATCACGGAACTTTTGTTTTTCCGTGGCAATGTGGAGGGGATCATAGGTTTGGTATGGATGAGTTGGGTTAGAGTAGTTGGAATTGTAGTTTGATGGTTCATCAAACTTGCATGGATCATTATAAGTTGTTGGAGGTTGAGGGGTGTAGTTTGGCTTGAAGGAAGATGTTTGGCCAATGTTGTATGGTTTGTAAAGTGGATCAAATGAATGCCTTTGTTGGTTTGATGCAAAGTTTGGGAAATAAGAAGTTGGTGGGGAGGAATGATTTCCAACTACATTTGTGATGATGGATTTGTTTCTAGGACTTTTTCGTCGCCAAACGGGTTTTTCCGTCATCCTTGCTAGCCTTGAGGCTTTTGATTTTGGTTTGTTTGGAGAGTTCATGATGGGATGAATGGAGAGCTTTGAGGATTGGGGATATTTATAGTGTAAGATTTGTGTGTTTAAGGATGGATAAAGTTTGTTTGGAGGATTAGGACAAAATATGTTGGTGAAAAATGGGAAATGTAGGTTGAAATGGGCTAAAAAGCAGAAAAGATTCTGTAAACCCGACCATCAGATGGCCGGTCCCCTTAATTAGGGGGCGGTCCCCTTAAAATTAAGGGGGCCGCCTTACATAATTAAGGGGGCCGCCCATCTGGTGATTTCCAGATTGCCAGAATTGGGTTTTTGGCAGAAAATTTGCAGAAAGGTTGTGTTTTTGGACTTGGATTCAAACAAGTTCAATTCCTTTAGGCAATATAGCATCTAATCTAACATTAGATATCATGCAAAAACACATAGGCACTAGAGCAAATAATCAACACATAATAAGCAATAGGAGGTAAGTAAATGCAAGCACACTTAAGCTTCCTAAGACACCTATCTTGAATTAAAGGCAAGGGCAATTAGTGAGTGAAAGACTAATGATGGATCAAGATGACACCATTACTAGTGAACTTGTCCTAGTGAGTGTCTATATGCAACAAATGTGGAGTTGTGATTGTTTCGACACCTAGAAGCAAAAAGAAATAACGATCCTAAGAAACAATCCAAATGATCTCCTTGATTCAATTTTTACTCGATCATGAATGTCAAAGACATATATTAGATTATATACCTTGACAATTTATGTGAGAGTTTATGCATGATTTTGAAATATAATGTTTTTAGAATTAGTCAACAATGCAAGGAAAATGGTTTTCATGAGGTTCCTAGATTGTGAGAATAATTTTTAGAGAAAATTGATTGAGTTTAAAAAAAAAATTTATGCAACAAAAATAAATTTTCCCAATCTTTAGTTTTGTGCGAAATAGATTCCTAGACTCAGAAAAGATGAAATGGAAGAAAAATAAATTTCATGCAAGTATTAATTCGAAATATTTCAATATAATTTAGTCAACTTGTTCCATCATTCCTAATCCTAAACGCAAGTGGTTGAATAATTCACGCTTAAGGGGTTTTGTGAATATATCCGCAATGTTATCTTCCGATGCAACCTTTTCTATAGATATATTTCCTTTTTGTACATTATCCCTAAGAAAATGGTGACGTATTTCTATGTGTTTAGTCCTAGAGTGTTGCACCGGATTTTTACTTAAATCTATCGCACCTTTGTTATCGCACATAATGGGGACATTTTCTAACCTAATGCCATAGTCTATGAGAGCTTGTTTCATCCATAGTGCTTGTTGACATGCCTTTCCGGCGCTTACATATTCGGCTTCGGTGGTAGAAATAGCAAGAGCGGTTTGCTTCTTCGAAAACCAAGACGTTAGACAACATCCCATAAACGTGCAAATACCGCTAGTGCTCTTTCTATCTACGTAGTCTCCCGCATGATCCGAATCCGCATAGACAATGGTTTCTATGCCGGATTCCTTAGGATACCATAATCCTAAGTGTATAGTGCCTTTAATGTATCGGAAGATACGCTTAACCGCTTCTAGGTGAGAGGTTTTGGGATCCTCTTGAAAACAGGCACAAAGGCAGACACTAAACATGATATCGGGTCTACTTGCCGTCAAGTATAGTAAACTACCTATCATTCCTCTATACTTGGAGTTATCTACGGACTCACCTTCATCGTCCTTTGTGAGCTTTACCTCCGTAGACATGGGTGTTTTTATGGGTTTTGAGTCTTCTAGGCCAAATTTCTTAAGCATTTCCTTAATGTACTTAGATTGGTTAAAGAATATTCCATCTTCTAATTATTTTATTTGTAATCCTAGGAAGAAGTTAAGTTCACCCATCATACTCATCTCAAACTCATCATGCATGATTTTGGCAAATTCATCACACATGTCTTGACAAGTCGATCCAAATATAATGTCATCAACATATATTTGAACAATGATGAGATTAGGGTCTTTCCTTTTAGTGAAAAGAGTGTTATCTACCATTCCCATGGAATAATCATGTTTAATAAGAAAAGCTTTTAATCGATCATACCAAGCTTTGGGAGCTTGTTTGAGTCCATACAAAGCTTTCTTTAACTTATAAACATAATCAGGTTTTGCGAAGTCAATGAATCCTGGAGGTTGTGCCACATATACCTCCTCATTGATAAAACCGTTAAGGAATGCACTTTTCACATCCATTTGGAATAACTTAAAATCTAGGGCGCAAGCATAGGCAAGTAATATCCTAATTGATTCTAGTCTAGCTACGGGGGCATAAGTTTCATCATAATCAATTCCTTCTTGTTGATTATAACCTTGGGCAACTAACCTAGCTTTATTCCTAGTAACTATTCCATTCTCATCTAACTTATTTCTATATACCCATTTGGTTCCTATGATGGTCATATCCTTTGGATTTGGGACTAGTTCCCAAACATCATTTGCCTTAAATTGATTTAATTCTTCTTGCATAGCTATAATCCAACTTTCATCTTTTAAAGCCTCACTAATATTCTTAGGTTCTATTGTTGAGAGGAAACAAAAGAAGTTGTTTTTATCTTGGGCTTGTGACCTAAGGGTTCTTTGGTTAAGATGTCCTATTATATTATCTAAAGGATGTGATCTAGATTCTTTAATATTAACGATTTCGTTATTTTCTAAGTGAGTTTCTTCATTGTCATTTCCTATGGGTTTTGTTTTACTAACCTCAATAGCTTCTTCTTCGACTAAGTTATCATCTTCTAAAGGTAGCGTTTTAGGAGGTGGTGGTGTTTCATCAAATGTTACATTTAGTGATTCCTCTACCTTCATGGAGTGTTTGTTAAGTATTATATATGCTTTACTATTTTGTGAGTATCCTAAAAATATTCCTTCATATGATTTTGGATCAAACTTAGTGAGGTAGTCCTTAGTGTTTAAGATATAGCATTTACTTCCAAATACCCTAAAGTAGCTTAAGTTAGGTTTTCTATTTCTTAATAACTCATAAGGAGTTTTTCCTAGAATTCTTCTAATTGATACCCTATTTAGAATATAAGTCGATGTATCTACGGCGTGACACCAAAATTTTTGTGGAATTGATTGTTCATTTAACATAGTTCTACTCATTTCTTGTAGTGACCTATTTTTTCTTTCTACTACCCCATTTGATTGAGGAGTACGAGGAGCGGAGAAATTATGAGATATTCCATTTAACTCACAATATTTTCCGAATTGTACTTCGTTATCAAATTCCCTTCCATGGTCCGTCCTAATGGCAACTATTGAGCATCCTAACTTATTTTGAATCATTTTGCTAAATATTTCGAATTTTTCAAATGCTTGGGTTTTGTCACTTAAAAACCTAGTCCACGTGTATCGTGAGTAGTCATCTACTATTACTAAGGTATACGTGTTTCCTCCATAGCTCCGCACAGCGGATGGACCAAAAAGATCCATATGTAATAATTCTAGGCACCTAGTGGTGGATACTATATTCTTAGCTTTGTGGCTAGCATGAGCTTGTTTTCCAACTTTACATGCATCACAAAAATGTTTGTCATATTTTAGATTAGGCAAGTTTCTAACTAATTCCTTAGAGGCCAAAGATTGTATTTGTTGCATGTTAGCATGTCCTAATCTCCTATGCCACAAAGTGGAATTTTCGTCTAGGGTCGTTAGGCATATCCTATCTTCAGGTTTGTTTCCTAGTTTCATAACATATACACCTCCTTTCCTAATACCTCTACCTATAATTTTTCCATTCTTAACTATTTCGCTATCTTCTTCAGAAAAGATAACTTTACATTTATTATCGCATATTTGGCCTACACTAAGTAAGTTATATGTTAAATTATTAACATGTTCAACATTTTCAATAGTAAGTGAGTCTTGAGAAATCGTACCTTTGCCAATAATTTTTCCACGCAAGTCACTACCGAAAATAACGTTACCTCCATTGTATGCCTTGTATGTAGAGAATAGCTTGCGATTCCCCGTCATGTGCCTCGAACATCCACTATCCTTGATCCATTCGTTAGGTTCCAAGTCAATTCCAAGGCATATTTCGTCGGTTGCATTTGCCACAAAACACTTTTCTTCTTTTGGTTTTTCCACTTCTTCTTTATCACTATCACTCCATGTTCCACTAACAAATGCGCTTTGATTTTCATAACCCGGCGGCTTTAAACATTCTCCAACGAGATGATTTGGACTTCCACATCTAAAGCACTTTCTTTTCACGTAATTATCACTTCTATTTCTTTGGAACGATTTTCTATCGTCATGTGATGACCTAGTGAATCTTCCTCGTCTCTTGAAGAATTTCTTGAATTCTCTTACGGCCATTTCATATTCTTCGTCTTCACTTTCGTCACTTGAATCATCATTATCACTAGGTTCCTTTTTGGCTTTTAGAGCAATGGATTTGATTTGTTCTTTCTTGACTTTGACCGTTTCCGAATCTCTTCTTATGATTTCTTCATGAACCTTCAAGTTGCCAATTAGTTCATCTAGTGATAACGTCATCAAGTTCTTTGATTCTTCAATTGCCGTGACCTTAGCTCGCCATTTTGGATGCAATGCCCTAAGAAATTTCCTAACACAATTTTTACTAGAAAATGTCTCATCAAGTGCTTTTAAACTTGTGATGATAGTGTTAAACTTAGCAAAAGCATTATCAATTGATTCCTTTTCCGGAATCGTAAATTGTTCATATTGTTGTACAAGAAGATCTATTTTATTTTCTTTGACTTGGCTATTACCTTGGTGAGTGATTAGTAAAGAATCCCAAATTTCTTTTGCGGTTTTACACATAAAAATTCTTTCATATTCTTTGCGTGGTAACGCATTATAAATAACCATTTTAGCCTCATTATTTTTTGCTAGTTTCTTTTTCAAATCATCATTTTGTTTTTCAAAAGCTACAATTTCATCCATTTTGGTTTCAACATTATATTGAATAGGGGGAAAATCACCAAAGGTAATAATATGCCAAAGATCAAGATCTTTTGATTTCACATACGTTTCGAATCTATTTTTCCAATATAAAAATCCATCACTTTCAAATAGTGATGGTCTTTGCATAGATTGCCCTTCTAAATATTTTAAAGATTCCATAGATCGTTACAAGTTTTAAAATACAATATATTTTAAAATTCTTGCTAGACGTGGCTCCTGATACCAATTGTGGAAAACTAGAAGGGGGGGTTGAATAGTTTTACGTCTTTTTAATTTTTATAAAACAAATTGTTTAAAAGTTTTCGTTGATTTATAAAATATAGATTCGATGATATATGAAATCTAGTTATACACAATATGAACAACACTAAGTATATATCTACTATGAAGCAATAATTATGTAAGTAATGAAATAAGTAAAGGATGGAAAGATCAAACCGAGAGACAAGCGATTTATAGTGGTTCGGCTACAAGGCACCTTCCTTGCCCTACTCCACTCCCCGAGCACCCAACTCGAGAGTTTTCTTCACTATATCAACAAGCTCCCTTATGGCGGAGAAAACCTTACACACCAATATACACACCAATTTACACACCAATCTTCACACCAATCTTCACACCAATATACACGCCAATCTTCTTCACACCTAGCTTTTACACACCAATCTTCTACACACCTTCTTCTACACACCAATCTTCACAACTAACCTATTTCACAACTAATCAACTTCTACTATCTACACAACTATTCTCTAACAAATATTCACAACTAATCACACTATGAAATAATAATTAATGATGATGCTCAAACAACTTAGATGTGGAGATCACAACTAGTTGTAATACTTCTTGTCTTGAGGGATAGAAGTATTCTTCTCTTGCACTTGAATGGATTATGTATGGATCACTTTGAAACAAAGATTTAAGAATGTATGATCAAAGGATTTATAGATTGGAAATGGAGATCTAGAACTGAAAGTTCTGGAGTGCAAAAGGTTGGGAAAAAATCCAGGTTTAAGGTGGTATTTATAGGCAAAAGTTTCTGACAGAGGAGCGTGGCCGGTCCCCTTAAAGCATGGCCGGCCCCCTTAAAATTAAGGGGGCCGCCCCTTATAATTAAGGGGGCCGCCCAACTGTAACGGCCAGAAACTTTGTTTTTTAGTGGGGAAAGTTTATTTGGTGAAAAACTAACTGATTTTGGTTAAATATTTGAAATCATATATTTAGTATGATTAAAACATTTTTCCTTATTACCAAAAGTGTTTTTCAAAAATATATAATAAGATTATATAATTAAATAAACTTTGTATTAGTTAATTAAATACCCCTTTGATCATACATTGCACTAAACACTTTGTTTATTCATACCTTAAGTGATTTGGATGTAAAGAGAAATATTAATCACCAAATACTTGTTTATGTCATAAGTTTTAGTTCTTTGAAGTTATATTTTGTAATGATCAAAACATAGAGATATTGATAAAAACTTAATAATGTTTTTAAGGCATTATTTGTGTCAACACCGTGGAAAATCCATAATTGGTAATCAGCTCACCAAGATGTTGACTATTCCATCAAGAGCTGGCTAGTCAAAAAGCAAACGGCTTCTGGTAAAGACGAATCAAATCCGTTGACAGCTGGTGGTTTGCTCAAAATCACACGGTTATCAGGTGTGCCACAGTTCTTACACCTGGCTACTCCAGAAGTGATGGCTTTTGGTAAAGAGTTTAAAATCCATCAAGTTTTCAAAACAGTTATTGCTAGGGACTAGCAATAGTTTAGTGTGGGGGATTGATGAGTGCTCAAACACTCATCATTTTTTGTCTAATCTGAACTGCAAAACATACAAAAACACTCAGAAATGCATCAAAATACTAAAAATATTTCAAAATTGGGTTTTATATGTTTTAGATGCAAAATGAGCAAAAACAGATTAAAAACGCACAAAGTTTGCAAAATTGGCAGTTTCAGTCCCCCAACTTTCATAAAATTACAAAACTAGTCCCTGGATATTCAAAATATGAAAATTATCACCAAAGGTCATTTTGAAATCATAAGTTGTCATATTTAGTCCTTTGGTGAAAAATTGAAAAGTTTTGAGAATTTACAATTTGGTCCCTGGAATTTCAGATTTTGGCAGATTTGGTCCCTGGTGGGATATTTTTTGGATGAAAAAAATCAATTTTGGTCCTTGGGAATTCACATTTGTCACTTTTAATCCCTGGATGAAAATTTTGAGGAAATTTCATGTTTGGTCCCTGGACTTTTGAAAAATGACACAATTGGTCCCCGGGAATTTTCAAAATGGAAAAATATTATTTTGTGTCCATGTACTAATGAGTTGTTGCAGGAATTACCCTTATTACTACTTGGGATGTTTGTACAATTCAGCCCCTCAATTTCAGTTTATTACAAAATTGGTCCTTATGATTAATAGTTAAACCAAACAGACCTTTAAAGTTATTACAAAAACAATCAAACCAAACAAGCCCATCACCCACACCCTCCAGCCCACTCCAACACTCAACCCACCAACACCCTCAGCCCACTCCACAATAAACGAACACCCCGTCTTTTTTATATTTACCCCGGTCAACACCCACGTTGACCCTTCTTCCACCTCCCCAACATGTCTGATAACCCACTGCTATACTCCACCCCCCTCCTCACCTCCACCTCATCTTCCCATAACTTGTTCCCCCCTCCAAACACAACCCAACAAAACTAATTAATGACCACAAGTAATTCCAAGCAAACCCCCACCTGTCAAAACATTTTTTCCCGCCAAACTCAATTTAAACGGCCATGATCATTTGAAGCAATCCTACGGCTCCAAGTCATGTAGGAAAGTCAAAAGAGGAACTCAGGACCTATAAAAGGAAGAAAAGCAGAGAAAAGACTATCTAGTTAGTTAATGTTAGTTTTAGTTAGTAGTAATTAATATAGTTTAGTCGAATTTAGTATAACTTAAGCTTTTCTAGTGTAATTTTCATTTCTATTGTATTTCTCAGCCTAACTTAAGTGTATTTTCATATATTCAGTTGTAATTCAAGGTTTTTAGTTCATGTGAAAATTTTCCAATTTCAAATGAAATTCTCATTTCAAGTTTAATAAGTGTTAACTAAGCTCTTTACTGCTTTACTTAGCTCATTTTAACCAAATAAGAAGTTTTAACAATCTTGGAAAGTACCTTAAATCACATTAGTTAATAATCTCAAAAATGCTAAAAAAATAGGAAAAATAATAATAAAATAAAAAAAGGAAATCAAGAAGAAGAAGAAAGAGGGCTGTGGAAGCAGGGTTGTAGTACCTCAAGGGAGGTATAGGTTTGTGGTTTGGTCCCTTGGTATTTGATTCTCAGTTAATCACCATTGTAAGCCATCTTCATAATTTTTGCAAGTTAACTGTAGAAGTGTTTATCTTTGTTTACTTCTGATTTCTCTTTGTTAGTTAGATGTAATTAAGCTATATTTATGTTATAATATTGTTGTGTAATAATTATATCTAGCCATGTACTTGTATTAATGTAAACAGTCCAATATGCATCTCATTAGATAATCTGTGTTTGTGGTTTTAGCCTGTGTTTCTGAGTTCATTTAAGGTTGCTTAATCATGTTTAGTTGTTAGAAATCTGTTTTGAAGCCTAAATATCCACTTTGCTTCTTTAAACCAAAAACATTTAGTTTCTAAGGGAGTGTTTGGATTTGAAAGTTTGAACATGTTTAGGTCTGTTATAGTTGTCATATCTGGTTTACACAAGTTCCTTTAGGTCTAAATAGGTTTAATAAGTCATAAACTTGGCACCTTAATAGCAGAAAAGTCAAAATCATCATCAATTCCACCTAACAGTTAACTGTTGGGTTTTGCTCCATCCAATATCACCCATTTCAATATGAAAGTTGTTGTTCTTGCTTATTTAAGTCTTATTGTAGTTTATTATAACTAGTCTAATCAGAAAAGCATGTTCAAAATCCAAGAAAGTCAAATTGTGAGTTTATATCAAAAAGTCAAAGTGTTCAAATTCAGATTTTTGCAAAACTTCAAGGATTTGTTTTGATTTTTGTGTGTTGATTTAGAGTATGAAACTTGTTTAATTTGGTTGTCTACCACCTCAACTCTTAAGTCCTAGCTTTTTTATATTTTTGCCATTTTTCTTTGAGCCTCACCACCACTCCAAACCCAGCTGCAGGGGAGGCAAACCCGCTGCACTAGCTGATCAGTCCCAAACACCACCCTTTGGTGGTGGTCTCCAGCCACCTCAGTGGGCCCCAATGCACCAATCTTGGTCCTTTCAAAACCCCCCCTGGTGGGCTTCAAATGTTGACCTCTTGTTTGACGTAGAAACCCCTAGGCCCCACTTGAATTGATCACAAAAGGCTGTCCCATTTTCAGTTGAGTTCCAATAAGCCAAGTGCTTATTTGGTAGCTTATTGCTTAATTTGTGGGGCTTTTTGGCTTCTTTCTGCTCAAACATGTTCACATAAGTTATTTGGATCAGAATTTACCCATTGTGGGTCCCACTTAATCCATTCTAGCTTATTTCCCTTGACAATTGACCAAAGTCAACTGTCTCATTAATAAGCTTGTGTTTTGCTTATTTTTTAATTCCACAAAACTTGTTTTTACCAAAGTTTGTTGTTTTTAGGTGTAATTTAGTTTTAAAAAAAGAAAATCCAGAAAATCAAATGTAATTTTAAGTGATAGTTTCTATTTAATTTTATTTAAATTTTATTTTTCATTTTCAGATTTTAATTAAGTACTTGTCATTTTTATATTTTTATTAAATTCCTCTTATATTAAAGTATTTATAGTAATTTTCTCAGATTTTTATTTTATCATTTAGTATTTATTAGAATTAATCTTAGTTTTATTAATAATTGATTAATAATTAGTTTAAAATAGCATAATTAGTTTTTATTAAGTAAAACCTAGTTTTTATATTTTTTATAGCTTTTATATGTTATAAAATAATTTTAGAAATTTTCTTGTAATTTTTACTGTTCATTTACTATTTTCCTTAATTTAAAATAGTTTAATTAGATAATTAGTATTTAATTAGTAATTAATTAATAGAAAAACCACAAAAAGACAAAAATACTTATTTTTATTTTTAAAACTTATTTTTAGTTATTTTATAATTTTAGAAATTTTATTTTCATCTTTTTAGTGTTAAATTAATATTATATTGTATTTAAGTGTTTTAAATATTAATAATTAGTAATAATTAGTAATTAATTAATATTAAACAATTAAATAGTGTGAAAATTTATTTTAATTTTCTAAAAATTTTCTTTTACTTTTAAGTTTGTAAAAAAGTCATTTTCACCCCCTGGGTGTTTTCAGATTTCATTTTTCACGTTTTATTTTGTACGTTTACGTTCTATTTAAACGTAACGTACGCGTTTTTAGGTTTAAATTGTTTCTGGTTTTTCCTAGTTTCCCGTCTTATTCATATAGCTTGTGTAAGCTATTTCTTCGTATATTCCTTAGCTTAATCACACACAAACCCCTTTCCTGTCCAAATTCACCCGATCACGAAACCGTTTGAATACCATCCACACCTCGTCGGGACTTAACGACCCGGGGAAACCTTATACTTCCGCGGAGCATTGACTCTAGGCAGTTTGACCTTGTTGACCATTCCCTGGTCAATTTAGGTTGACCGTTTGGACCTCAATCAGTTCACTTCGAAGAAAGGTGTTGATGATGTTCTTGAAAATGGTCCACGGATAATTAGAAATGCTCCTATTATTCTTAAACCATGGACATTGAACACCAATTTACTTAAAGAAGATTTGACCAACATTCCGGTGTGGGTTAAATTTAATGATGTTCCTCTTGCTATGTTCTCTGATGATGGTCTGAGTCTTCTTGCTACATTCATTGGTAATCCGAAAATGTTAGATGCCTATACTAGCCAAATGTGCAAGGAATCATGGAGCCGTAGTAGTTTTGCAAGGTGCATGATTGAAGTGAAGGCAGATGAGGTACTTCGGGATAGCCTCACTGTTGAAATACCTTTGCTTGATGGGACGGGTTCGACTGTTGATAAGATTCGGGTTGAATATGAATGGAAACCGCCTCGTTGTGACAAGTGTAAGGTATTTGCTCATACTCTTGATGATTATCCTAAATTTGCCCCACCTACTAATCAACCTACCCCGAGTGTTAATGATGGTTTCCAAACGGTCAATAAGAAGAAGAAGAGTAATAGTGGTGGTCAATCTGGTCCTAATAAAGGAGGTTTCACAAAGCCTAGTGTGGGAAAGAAGGTGCAATAGAGACCCAAAGCGCCTCCTCCTGAACCCAAGAAAATGGATGTCAACAGGAAGATGAATGCTGATGTGCCTAGTACTAGTGCAACTAAGATTGCTACATCTAATCAGTTTAAAGCACTTAACATGGCTGATACTGATGATTTTGGTATTCCTACTAAGGAAGTGACTTTGGAGGTGACGTCTGGAAGTACTGAGGAAGCTACAAAGGATGGGTCATTAAAGACTGCTACTACATCACAAGAACCTCTTGTGAGTGATCCGAAGGAAAAGGAACAGGTTGGGACTTCCAAGCCTAGTTCCTTTGCTTCTCCATCTATTTCTTCTACTAAGAGGATTAACCCATTTTCTAAAGTGAGAGATATTGTTCTGTCTGATAGTGATGATGAGGAGGTTGTTAACACGTTTGATGAGTCTGATAATCTACTTGGTGGGGATCACGAGCGTGAATATGACTATGATTGTTATGATTATGATGACTATGCGCAGCAGGTTTATGATCTTCCAGGGAATTTGGATGCTTTTAATGCCATGTACGGCACTAAGCTTCAAGGTGTTAGGAAGCAATTTCTTTTGTCATTGTTTTTGTTATCATTGAGTAGTGGTTTGTTTTCCTTTTGGAAAATAGGTAGTATCTTGTTATGTAAGCTTTTGCCTATGTAACAGGCTGAGATATGGGAATTACCCATATCCTTTGTACTTAAACGTTTTTTGGTGTAATATATTTACCGGGTCTTTTGACCTTTTATCCCATAAAAAAAAAAAAAAAAAAAAAAAAAAAAAAAAGTACCTATAGTGACAAAATTTTTGTGCCAACATTATTTTTTGTCACTAAAGGCAAAATAGTGACAATAGTATATGGAGACTAAAATTTGGCCATCAGTAAACAGTTAGTCACCAAGCTCAAAAGTAGTCACTAATTTTGTCGAGCATTGAAAGGCTGTTGCACGGGTATACAGTAAGCATATTTGCTCAGTCGGTTCACCACTACTAATATCACACTTTTCCCTTGTGGGGACTCGTGGAAGGCCTTCAATAAAATCCATAGAAATTTCACTCCATATGCGTAATGGTTGAATTAAACCTTGTGTGTAGCAGAATTTCACATCAGTTCGGGCGTCATTACCTTTTACGATACCCTTGGACCAGTTAAGGAGCCTGAAAAGCGTAAATGGTGGTTGAATTTGAGGGACCGCGCGTCTGAGTGCTAAGATGCCAGAGTTGTTGAGGACATACGATGTGTTTGATAAAAAGGGCATAGATCCGAAGCTTTACTCTTTAATACAGCCCAAGGTGTACCAACAAAGGGTGGTAGACGTCGCGATTGTGGCGTGTGGATGAGACAGCCTTGGCTTATCATGATAGAATAGCGGAATTTTTTAGGACGTACAAGATCAGTGTGTAGAAACTAATTGATGTACTAAATATGAGTGATCTGGTTAGGTGACATAAAACACTTGTTGATACCACACCACATTTTGCTCGATTGATGGTCTAAAATTTGTGTGACAGAATGTTTGTTACTCGACTGACATGGCTGACTAAAAAAGTACTCCTTCCAAGTTTTCTAGTGAAGTAAGTACTCCTTCCAGTTTTTGTAGACTTCTTTTCTTTTAGGCTTTCCAGTTTAAGTCACATTCTACACCCTTATTCATCCGATGAAATGCTCATACAACCAAGTTGGTTGAACCAACAAGTTTGTATACAACCTGATATGCAATGAATAGGGAAAATAACGAATTTAACCAAATCAAGTTGGATTACTTAATGGGTACCAATTTCATATAAATAGTTGTTATTACAATTTAAGCCTACATTTTGGCCTTAGTCTTATATTTCATTAGCAGCTTATGGCTTATGGCTTATGGCTTATGACTATAAGTTCATAAGCTCATACCAAATTATTCATCAGAAGTTTTTTTTTATCAGACTGAATATCAAAGGGACATTTACCTTGTGTACCTCGAGTATTTGATTCAGACCCTGGTCTTCGCATCAGCTTCTCGGTCTCCTCTACACTTCTCCTAAAATCCACACTCATGTAGCAGACTAATAACACCCTGCAGCAGATCAGCAATGTTAGTTATAGGGTAGAGAGGACAGCCAGGGGCGTTGGGGCGTCAAAGTCTTTGTCAACGTCTTCATTTTTTACAAGGTCAACGTCTTCAGGATCTTATAAAACAGCCTGGGGCGTCAAAGAGATCAGTAGTTGTCCCTGAGGAGATATTGGAATATCTAAACAGCGGTGGTAATCAAACTTTTAGGTTCCCTTGGGGTGACGTAGGTGTGTCCGTTGATAACCGGTTTTGGCATGCTTTGTTGGGCTTAGGTACTGCTTACCGGGGTATGCTACGGGATGAGGTATGTAATTACTCAAAGAATGTTAAATATATGAACCCACCATCTTCATTAATCTGCCCATCCATTTGATTAATCTGCCCATCCATTTAAGAATGTTAAATATATGTTATTAAGATAGCAAGAGGACCATTTTCAAGAACATCATCAACACCTTTCTTCGAAGTGAACTTAAAGAAAAAAAAAAACCCTTAGCATTCATCATAACCTTCAGGCTCCTTAACTGGTACAAGGGTATCCTAAAAGGTAATGACGCCAGAACTGATGTGAAACTCTGCTACACACCAATGTGCTGCAGGTTCATTTACTGGAAAATAAACCTACAATAAATTTGATTATTGCCATCATTTCCATCATCACCAACTCAAATGCAAATGTTAATTCAACGGTTACTAAACTCAAATCTTAATCTGATATTAACAGTAACAATATCAGATAATGTTACTGTTAATGTTACTATGATATTAACATTAACAATTTCAGAAATATAAATTTATAAGCAAGGTTTTCTTATTCTGAATGTCACATACTGATTCTAATGATAATGAATTAACAGTAACAATATCGTATATCTGTTCTGATACTATAATATTGTTACTGTACTATAAATAAACTCAGCTTTTATTCTGATATTAATATTTATTTCCAAGTTGTTACGTGTTACTATGATATTAACAATAACAATGATATCATACTAACAGTAATATCATACAGTATATGATCTTGTTACTATTACGATGATCGTAACAGTAATATCATAGTACACTAAGATATTAATAAACTCATATGTTTAGTATTCTGAAGTGTTAACTTAATACTTATTCTGATATTATATGTTATTAAGATATTCAATTTTCATAATGTGTTTTAATATTTGGCAATGATAGGAACATTTTAAATACTTTTATCCCAACATTCAATGTTCAAATTTCCATCTCTAGTATCTTTATTAAAAATATTCGCTTCATACATACAAAAATACATAAACAATCAAAATACATATAAAAGATGAGCATGGAATATGTTTAGATACGGTTAAAATTACGTTTGGGTAAGTCTAAATACACCAAGATTATTAGACAGTGTATGAAAGGACTGAGTTTTGCTTGCTCACTGGTTTCTCTGGCGGAAAAGTTGTTTTTCCAGAAGTAACTAAGCGCAACATTCCTCTTTTCACTACAAGAAAAAGTACCTATAGTGACAAAAATTTTGTGCCAACTTTTGTTTGGTTACTAAAGGCAAAATAGTGACAATAGTACATGGAGACTAAAATTTGTTCATCTGTAAACAGTTAGTCACAAAGCACAAAAGTAGTCACTAATTTCGTCGAGCATTGAAGGGCTGTTGCAGGGGTATACATTTCGTCGAGTCTTGATTACAATTTAAGCTTATATTTTGGCCTTAGTCTTATATTTCATAAGCAGCTTATGGCTTATGATTATAAGTTCATAAGCTCATACCAAATTATTCAGCAGAAGTTTTTTTTATCAGACTGAATATCAAAGGGACACTTACCTTGTGTACCTCGAGTAGTTGATTCACACCCTGGGCTAAGTATGGTATACAGAAGGTTATGATGAATGCTAAGGGTTTTTTTTTCTTTCTTTAAGTTCACTTCGAAGAAAGGTGTTGATGATGTTCTTGAAAATGGTCCACGGCTAATTAGAAATGCTCCAATTATTCTTAAACCATGGACATTGAACACCAATTTACTTAAAGAAGATTTGACCAACATTCCGGTGTGGGTTAAATTTCATGATGTTCCTCTTGCTATGTTCTCTGATGATGGTCTGAGTCTTTTTGCTACATTGATTGGTACGCCAAAAATGTTAGATGCCTATACTAGCCAAATGTGCAAGGAATCATGGGGCCGTAGTAGTTTTGCAAGGTGCATGATTGAAGTGAAGGCAGATGAGGTACTTCGGGATAGCCTCACTGTTGAAATACCTGTGCTTGATGGGACGGGTTCGACTGTTGATAATATTCGGGTTGAATATGAATGGAAACCGCCTCGTTGTGACAAGTGTAAGGTATTTGCTCATACTCTTGATGATTGTCCTAAATTTGCCCCACCTACTACTCAACCTACCCCGAGTGTTAATGATGGTTTCCAAATGGTCAATAAGAAGAAGAAGAGTAATAGTGGTGGTCAATCTGGTCCTAATAAAGGAGGTTTCACAAAGCCTAGTGTGGGAAAGATGGTGCAATATAGACCCAAAGCGCCTCCTCCTGAACCCAAGAAAGTGGATGTCAACAGGAAGATGAATGCTGATGTGCCTAGTACTAGCGGAACTAAGATTGCTACATCTAACCAGTTTAAAGCACTTAACATGGCTGATACTGATGATTTTGGTATCCCTACTAAGGAAGTGACTTTGGAGGTGACGTCTGGAAGTACTGAGGAAGCTATAAAGGATGGGTCTTTAAAGACTGCTACTACATCACAAGAACCTCTTGTGAGTGATCCGAAGGAAAAGGAACAGGTTGGGACTTCCAAGCCTAGTTCCTTTGCTTCTCTATCTATTTCTTCTACTAAGAGGGTTAACCCATTTTCTAAAGTGTAAGATATTGTTGTGTCTGATAGTGATGATGAGGAGGTTGTTAACACGTTTGATGAGTCCGATAATCTACTTGGTGGGGATCACGAGCGTGAATATGACTATGATGGTTATGATTATGATGACTATGCGCAGCAGGTTTATGATCTTCCAGGGAATTTGGATGCTTTTAATGCCATGTACGGCACTAAGCTTCAAGGTGTTAGGAAGCAATTTCTTTTGTCATTGTTTTTGTTATCATTGAGTAGTGGTTTGTTTTCCTTTTGGAAAATAGGTAGTATCTTGTTATGTAAGCTTTTGCCTATGTAACGGGCTGAGATATGGGAATTACCCATATCCTTTGTACTTAAACGTTTTTTGGTGTAATATATTTACCGGGTCTTTTGACCTTTTACCCAAAAAAAAAAAAAAAAGTACCTATAGTGACAAAATTTTTGTGCCAACATTATTTTTTGTCACTAAAGGCAAAATAGTGACAATAGTATATGGAGACTAAAATTTGGTCATCAGTAAATAGTTATTCACCAAGCTCAAAAGTAGTCACTAATTTTGTCGAGCATTGAAGGGCTGTTGCACGGGTATACAGTAAGCATATTTGCTTAGTCGGTTCACCACTACTAATATCACAGTTTTCCCTTGTGGGGACTCGTGGAAGGCCTTCAATAAAATCCATAGAAATTTCACTCCATATGCGTAATGGTTGAATTAAACCTGGTGTGTAGCAGAGTTTCACATCAGTTCGGGCGTCATTACCTTTTACGATACCCTTGGACCAGTTAAGGAGCCTGAAAAGCGTAAATGGTGGTTGAATTTGAGGGACCGCGCATCTGATTGCAAAGATGCCAGAGTTGTTGAGGACATACGATGTGTTTGATAAAAAGGGCATAGATCCGAAGCTTTACTCTTTAATACAGCCCAAGGTGTACCAACAAAGGGTGGTAGACGTCGCGATTGTGGCGTGTGGATGAGACAGCCTTGGCTTATCATGATAGAATAGCGGAATTTTTTAGGACGTACAAGATCAGTGTGTAGAAACTAATTGATGTACTAAATATGAGTGATCTGGTTAGGTGACATAAAACACTTGTTGATACCACACCACATTTTGCTCGACTGATGGTCTAAAATTTGTGTGACAGAATGTTTGTTACTCGACTGACATGGCTGACTAAAAAAGTACTCCTTCCAAGTTTTCTAGTGAAGTAAGTACTCCTTCCAGTTTTTGTAGACTTCTTTTCTTTTAGGCTTTCCAGTTTAAGTCACATTCGATGAAATGCTCATACAACCAAGTTGGTTGAACCAACAAGTTTGTATACAAACTGATATGCAATGAATAGGGAAAATAACGAATTTAACCAAATCAAGTTGGATTACTTAAAGGGTACCAATTTCATATAAATAGTTGTGATTACAATTTAAGCCTATATTTTGGCCTTAGTCTTATATTTCATTAGCAGCTTATGGCTTATGACTATAAGTTCATAAGCTCATACCAAATTATTCAGCAGAAGTTTTTTTTATCAGACTGAATATCAAAGGGACACTTACCTTGTGTACCTCGAGTATTTGATTCAGACTCTGGTCTTTGCATCAGCTTCTCGGTCTCCTCTACGCTTCTCCTAAAATCCACCCTCATGTAGCAGACTAATAACACCCTGCAGCAGATCAGCAATGTTAGTTATAGGGTAGAGAGGACAGCCAGGGGCGTTGGGGCGTCAAAGTCTTTGTCAACGTCTTCATTTTTTACAAGGTCAACGTCTTCAGGATCTTATAAAACAGCCTGGGGTGTCAAAGAGATCAGTAGTTGTCCCTGAGGAGATATTGGAATATCTAAACAGCGGTGGTAATCAAACTTTTAGGTTCCCTTGGGGTGACGTAGGTGTGTCCGTTGATAACCGGTTTTGGCATGCTTTGTTGGGCTTAGGTACTGCTTACCGGGGTATGCTACGGGATGAGGTATGTAATTACTCAAAGAATGTTAAATATATGAACCAACCATCTTCATTAATCTGCCCATCCATTTGATTAATCTGCCCATCCATTTAAGAATGTTAAATATATGTTATTAAGATAGCAAGAGGACCATTTTCAAGAACATCATCAACACCTTTCTTCGAAGTGAACTTAAAGAAAAAAAACCCTTAGCATTCATCATAACCTTCTGGCTCCTTAAATGGTACAAGGGTATCGTAAAAGGTAATGACGCCAGAACTGATGTGAAACTCTGCTACACACCAATGTGCTGCAGGTTCATTTACTGGAAAATAAACCTACAATCAATTTGATTATTGCCATCATTTCCATCATCACCAACTCAAATGCAAATGTTAATTCAACGGTTACTAAACTCAAATCTTAATCTGATATTAACAGTAACAATATCAGATAATGTTACTGTTAATGTTACTATGATATTAACATTAACAATTTCAGAAATATAAATTTATAAGCAAGGTTTTCTTATTCTGAATGTCACATACTGATTCTGATGATAATGAATTAACAGTAACAATATCATATATCTGTTCTGATACTATAATATTGTTACTGTACTGTAAATAAACTCAGCTTTTATTCTGATATTAATATTTATTTCCAAGTTGTTACGTGTTACTATGATATTAACAATAACAATGATATCATACTAACAGTAATATCATACAGTATATGATCTTGTTACTGTTACGATGATAGTAACAGTAATATCATAGTTCACTAAGATATTAATAAACTCATATGTTTAGTATTCTGAAGTGTTAACTTAATAGTTATTCTGATATTATATGTTATTAAGATATTCAATTTTCATAATGTGTTTTAATATTTGGCAATGATAGGAACATTTTAAATACTTTTAACCCAACATTCAATGTTCAAATTTCCATCTCTAGTATCTTTATTCAAAATATTCGCTTCATACATACAAAAATACATAAACAATCAAAATACATATAAAAGATGAGCATGGAATATGTTTAGATATGGTTAAAATTACGTTTGGGTAAGTCTAAATACACCAAGATTATTAGACAATGTATGAAAGGACTGAGTTTTGCTTGCTCACTGGTTTCTCTGGCGGAAAAGTTGTTTTTCCAAAAGTAACGAAGCACAACATTCCTCTTTTCACTACAAGAAAAAGTACCTATATTGACAAAAATTTTGTTCCAACTTTTGTTTGGTTACTAAAGGCAAAATAGTGACAATAGTACATGGAGACTAAAATTTGTTCATCTGTAAACAGTTAGTCACAAAGCACAAAAGTAGTCACTAATTTCGTCGAGCATTGAAGGGCTGTTGCAGGGGTATACATTTCGTCGAGTCTTGATTACAATTTAAGCTTATATTTTGGCCTTAGTCTTATATTTCATAAGCAGCTTATGGCTTATGATAATAAGTTCATAAGCTCATACCAAAATATTCAGCAGAAGTTTTTTTTATCAGACTGAATATCAAAGGGACACTTACCTTGTGTACCTCGAGTAGTTGATTCACACCCTGGGCTAAGTATGGTATACAGAAGGTTATGATGAATGCTAAGGGGTTTTTTTTTCTTTAAGTACACTTCGAAGAAAGGTGTTGATGATGTTCTTGAAAATGGTCCACGGCTAATTAGAAATGCTCCTATTATTCTTAAACCACGGACATTGAACACCAATTTACTTAAAGAAGATTTGACTAACATTCCGGTGTGGGTTAAATTTCATGATGTTCCTCTTGCTATGTTCTCTGATGATGGTCTGAGTTTTCTTGCTACATTGATTGGTACGCCGAAAATGTTAGATGCCTATACTAGCCAAATGTGCAAGGAATCATGGGGCCGTAGTAGTTTTGCAAGGTGCATGATTGAAGTGAAGGCAGATGAGGTACTTCGGGATAGCCTCACTGTTGAAATACCTTTGCTTGATGGGACGGGTTCGACTGTTGATAAGATTCGGGTTGAATATGAATGGAAACCACCTCGTTGTGACAAGTGTAAGGTATTTGCTCATACTCTTGATGATTGTCCTAAATTTGCCCCACCTACTACTCAACCTACCCCGAGTGTTAATGATGGTTTCCAAACGGTCAATAAGAAGAAGAAGAGTAATAGTGGTGGTCAATCTGGTCCTAATAAAGGAGGTTTCACAAAGCCTAGTGTGGGAAAGAAGGTGCAATATAGACCCAAAGCGCCTCCTCCTGAACCCAAGAAAGTGGATGTCAACAGGAAGATGAATGCTGATGTGCCTAGTACTAGTAGAACTAAGATTGCTACATCTAATCAGTTTAAAGCACTTAACATGGCTGATACTGATGATTTTGGTATTCCTACTAAGGAAGTGACTTTGGAGGTGACGTCTGGAAGTACTGAGGAAGCTACAAAGGATGGGTCTTTAAAGACTGCTACTACATCACAAGAACCTCTTGTGAGTGATCCGAAGGAAAAGGAACAGGTTGGGACTTCCAAGCCTAGTTCCTTTGCTTCTCCATCTATTTCTTCTACTAAGAGGGTTAACCCATTTTCTAAAGTGGGAGATATTGTTGTGTCTGATAGTGATGATGAGGAGGTTGTTAACACGTTTGATGAGTCCGATAATCTACTTGGTGGGGATCACGAGCGTGAATATGACTATGATGGTTATGATTATGATGACTATGCGCAGCAGGTTTATGATCTTCCAGGGAATTTGGATGCTTTTAATGCCATGTATGGCACTAAGCTTCAAGGTCTTAGGAAGCAATTTCTTTTGTCATTGTTTTTTTATCATTGAGTAGTGGTTTGTTTTCCTTTTGGAAAATAGAGAGTACCTTGTTATGTTAGCTTTTGCCTATGTAACGGGCTGAGATATGGGAATTACCCATATATCCTTTATACTTAAACGTTTTTTGGTGTAATATATTTACCGGGTCTTTTGACCTTTTACCCAAAAAAAAAAAAAAAAAAAAAAAAAAAAAAAAAGTACCTATAGTGACAAAATTTTTGTGCCAACATTATTTTTTGTCACTAAAGGCAAAATAGTGACAATAGTATATGGAGACTAAAATTTGGTCATCAGTAAACAGTTAGTCACCAAGCTCAAAAGTAGTCACTAATTTTGTCGAGCATTGAAGGGCTGTTGCACGGGTATACAGTAAGCATATTTGCTCAGTCGGTTCACCACTACTAATATCACAGTTTTCCCTTGTGGTGAGTCGTGGAAGGCCTTCAATAAAATCCATAGAAATTTCACTCCATATGCGTAATGGTTGAATTAAACCTGGTGTGTAGCAGAGTTTCACATCAGTTCGGGCGTCATTACCTTTTACGATACCCTTGGACCAGTTAAGGAGCCTGGAAAGCGTAAATGGTGGTTGAATTTGAGGGACCGCGCGTCTGAGTGCTAAGATGCCAGAGTTGTTGAGGACATACGATGTGTTTGATAAAAAGGGCATAGATCCGAAACTTTACTCTTTAATACAGCCTAAGGTGTACCAATAAAGGGTGGTAGACGTCGCGATTGTGGCGTGTAGATGAGACAGCCTTGGCTTATCATGATAGAATAGCGGAATTTTTTTGGACGTACAAGATCAGTGTGTAGAAACTAATTGATGTACTAAATATGAGTGATCTGGTTAGGTGACATAAAACACTCGTTGATACCACACCACATTTTGCTCGACTGATGGTCTAAAATTTGTGTGACAGAATGTTTGTTACTCGACTGACATGGCTGACTAAAAAAGTACTCCTTCCAAGTTTTCTAGTGAAGTAAGTACTCCTTCCAGTTTTTGTAGACTTCTTTTCTTTTAGGCTTTCCAGTTTAAGTCACATTCTACACCCTTATTCATCCGATGAAATGCTCATACAACCAAGTTGGTTGAACCAACAAGTTTGTATACAACCTGATATGCAATGAAAAGAGAAAATAACGAATTTAACCAAATCAAGTTGGATTACTTAAAGGGTACCAATTTCATATAAATAGTTGTGATTACAATTTAAGCTTACATTTTGGCCTTAGTCTTATATTTCATTAGCAGCTTATGGCTTATGACTATAAGTTCATAAGCTCATACCAAATTATTCAGCAGAAGTTTTTTTTATCAGACTGAATATCAAAGGGACACTTACCTTGTGTACCTCGAGTATTTGATTCAGACCCTTGTCTTCGCATCAGCTTCTCGGTCTCCTCTACACTTC
Source organism: Artemisia argyi (assembly GCA_030686995.1). Lineage (NCBI taxonomy): Eukaryota > Viridiplantae > Streptophyta > Magnoliopsida > Asterales > Asteraceae > Artemisia > Artemisia argyi. The sequence continues at coordinate 108,403,231 of CM060704.1, read as the reverse complement.
TCCTAAAATCCACCCTCATGTAGCAGACTAATAACACCCTGCAACAGATCAGCAATGTTAGTTATAGGGTAGAGAGGACAGGCAGGGGCGTTGGGGCATCAAAGTCTTTGTCAATGTCTTCATTTTTTACAAGGTCAACATCTTCAGGATCTTATAAAACAGCCTGGGGCGTCAAAGAGATCAGTAGTTGTCCCTGAGGAAATATTGAAATATCTAAACAGCGGTGGTAATCAAACTTTTAGGTTCCCTTGGAGTGACGTAGGTGTGTCCGTTGATAACCGGTTTTGGCATGCTTTGTTGGGCTTAGGTACTGCTTACCGGGGTATGCTACGGGATGAGGTATGTAATTACTCAAAGAATGTTAAATATATGAACCCACCATCTTCATTAATCTGCCCATCCATTTGATTAATCTGCCCATCCATTTAAGAATGTTAAATATATGTTATTAAGATAGCAAGAGGACCATTTTCAAGAACATCATCAACACCTTTCTTCGAAGTGAACTTAAAGAAAAAAAAAAACCCTTGGCATTCATCATAACCTTCAAGCTCCTTAACTGGTACAAGGGTATCGTAAAAGGTAATGACGCTAGAACTGATGTGAAACTCTGCTACACACCAATGTGCTGCAGGTTCATTTACTGGAAAATAAACCTACAATCAATTTGATTATTGCCATCATTTCCATCATCACCAACTCAAATGCAAATGTTAATTCAACGGTTACTAAACTCAAATCTTAATCTGATATTAACAGTAACAATATCAGATAATGTTACAGTTAATGTTACTATGATATTAACATTAACAATTTCAGAAATATAAATTTATAAGCAAGGTTTTCTTATTCTGAATGTCACATACTGATTCTGATGATAATGAATTAACAGTAACAATATCATATATCTGTTCTGATACTATAATATTGTTACTGTACTGTAAATAAACTCAGCTTTTATTCTGATATTAATATTTATTTCCAAGTTGTTACGTGTTACTATGATATTAACAATAACAATGATATCATACTAACAGTAATATCATACAGTATATGATCTTGTTACTGTTACGATGATAGTAACAGTAATATCATAGTACACTAAGATATTAATAAACTCATATGTTTAGTATTCTGAAGTGTTAACTTAATAGTTATTCTGATATTATATGTTATTAAGATATTCAATTTTCATAATGTGTTTTAATATTTGGCAATGATAGGAACATTTTAAATACTTTTATCCCAACATTCAATGTTCAAATTTCCATCTCTAGTATATTTATTCAAAATATTTGCTTCATACATACAAAAATTGTAGGACCTTAAATAACACAACTTTATCACACACAATATAAGCACAATAAGAAGGAAAGATGGAAAGATGGTGACTTGTATGAAGTATATGTAATTCGTGTATTAGAGAGAGAGAGATGGAAATGAGAGCTTTATTCAAAGAAAACACACACAAATACACACACAAGCACACACCTCAAATGAGCCTTTGAGGTGTTTATATAGTTCTTAACATGAGATGCCCTATGGGCTTTCTATGGGCTTGGGCTTGGACTTGGTTACATGGTTGGATAACTAGGCTTATGAAACATAGCACATAACATATTAGCTTGCCAAGTCCAAGGCCCAATGACTAAACTATTACTAATCTTAACAAACGACACAAAGTTACAATATGAGAATGACCATCACTTCATAATACATATTTTTAATGCTAACAATCTCCCCCTAAGGGGTGGTCATTCGAATGATGCTCCACGTGAGTGGGTCTTCCGTGTGCTTTGTCTTTAACTTTGTGTGTCGTTGTAGAATAGTCTTTAGTCTTTGTTCCTTCATGCTTTGTGAACTTTGATAACTAATTTTCATCGTTCTTTGTTCCTTTGTGATGTGGAGTTATCTGCCATTCATCACTTCTGGGTCTGTGGTGGTTGTATGCCATTCCAACATGCTCATACATCTTTGGACTTTGATATTCATATGCACGTAGTTCCCTTTCTTTCACTTTGATCTTTAACCTTTATACTTTGTAGATTCTTCTTTTTGGCGTAGAATCTTTCTTTGAACTTTGGGTTGTATAGATCTTTGAGGGAGCTTTCTTTATCTTCCAGATGTATGTATGAGCACGTGGAATCTGTCACCATGGAGATGAAGTGTCCCTGCATATAAACAGTTAGCAATAAAACATCCGGTACTTACAGATAAGAATTAGAGATCGTCAACAGCATAGTGTGAAGACTCCTTCTAACCCTTACCAAGGCCGTTCCCATGTCAGATACTCTCGAGAGAGCTTACGAGACCTACTAAGTAGCTCAATGACCGGGTGAGTCGCTGGGGATCACTCCACGACTGTAGACCGTTTGAAACCACCGCGAACACTAAGCGTAACCCATTAAGAATTACCGAAGTGACCTGCTGTCAGGGCTGCTTGATGTTGACCCTGGCAGGAATTTCCATTCAATCATTGAGAATCACAAATGTGAATCCTCTCATAAATGTTCTGGCAGATTGCAAAGATCTACGTAGGACTCTTAAGTTTACATCTGGCATCCTTAATGTTGAACAACCAGTGTAGAAATATCATGTGTTCCTATGAGATCTTTTGATGAATCTCGGGGCTCTAGACTCGATAAGTGCACATTTGGTTTCCTATGCGGAGATTAGGGAGATGTCTCCTGCTTCAATATCAACCATCTCTAAGAGACAAGTCGATAGATTACACCGGTTCCCCGTGAGAATGAAACAAGCTCTTTTAAGAGAACTTGAGTGGTTAAGAAGGTTTAGTGCAGTGCGTCACTGGGTCCATGACGTCTTGTCTTCAATACCAGTGTCACCTTAGTAACAACCAGTAGCATATGAGTTGAACCTGGTGTCTGCCCTAAGGTTGAACATTTGGAGGGCTATTTCTTTTCACCCTTTTTCGTAACATTTCTTTTTAATTCTTCAACCCCTTCTTTCTCCTTTCTCATTTTCTCCTTTTTGCAATCATACCTAAGGACTTCTAATTCTAATCTATTGGATTTGTCCTTGGGTAGATCCCTCCGGCTTTGGCGGATCATAGGACGGTTTTTCCTAACCTTAGTCACCTTATAACTCCATGACTATCCTATTGTTGCCAAGAAACCTTTTTGTGAAAATCTCTCGAAGTGTTTATGATAATAAGACATACTTTGTTAACACTTCGAGAGTTTTGCATTTCATTTGAAGGACTACCCCTTCACATGTGCTCATGGATTTATTAGAAATTTGCACATGCATGAGGAGTTTGCACTTTTTGAATTGATCCACATTCAGTGAACATGACCGATTCAAGACACGCTTACATCACTAGTTAGACTAGCTTGAAATTATTACCCGTCCTGGTCAAGTCCAAAGAAAGTCTCTCGATACGGTACACTCTACTCAGACAAGTCCTATTCGAGACACGCTTACATCACTAGTTAGACTAGCTTGAAATTATTACCCGTCCTGGTCAAGTCTTTTCGACTACTGACATTTTAAGCTTCGTCAATTCATTGGTACTATCTGAGTCGAGCTCTTTTGAGATTCAGCCACAAACTTTAAACATCTTAGATCACATATTAATCATGTCTTCTCCCCCTCAAAAATAGCATAGCGTAATATTTTTGATATCAACTGATTAATAAAAAGCTTTTTGGAGAGAAAGACAGATTTGATTTTGCATGAAATTGGAACATTTTAGTTGTATATACTCCCCCTTAATGATAGCACATTTAAAATTACTTAAGGGTTTTGAGGGAGTTATCTTGAGCACTCATTTTGAGAGATTTTGAGAAATCTTTTGAACAATCTTGAAAAAGTGCTCAAGAATTTTGTTTGAAAACGAGTTTATGCTTGAAATCTTTTTCGTTTGTTTAGACTCGAACTTTTTGAAAAAGAGTTCGTCATTGAACGTACGAGTCCTTGATTTGAAAATAAGCAGAAGTCATCATTGAAGTACGGGTTTCTTACTGAAGTATACGAAAGCCATTGTGAAGAAATTTTTGAGAAACGACATGTTTTTAGAAAAACATTAAAAAAAGAAGAACTCCCGCTCAAGCATCTGTACATGTCCGTATCATTGTTGAATGACATTTCTAGAGACGTACAGAATATTGATTTATACAAGAGACATGTCGTGAGAAGAATATTTTTGGATTTTTTGATTTTATATTGTTTTTGTATTTTTTGAAAATTTTATATTTTTGTATTTTGTTTTTGTTGGTTTTCAAATTTTGTATTTTGTTTGTCAAAAATATTTGCAGCGAAGCGATTTTGAAAACATTTTTCAAGAAGATTCGAGAAGACGTTCTAGCTCCTCAGGAGTTAGGCTTCGCATGCCAATTCGTCGAACTAAATAGTCAAACCGTTCTTTAGGAAGGGCTTTAGTAAATAGATCGGCGAGTTGATAATCAGTCTTAACGAAAAATAATTCAACAGTACCCTCTTCCACGTGTTCTTTGATGAAATGGTAGCGGACTTTGATATGCTTCATCTTAGAGTGATGTACGGGATTGCACGAGATGGCTATGGCACTTTTTGAGTCACAATACATAGGTATTCTGTCAAAAGTAAAGCCATAATCTGTGAGTTGTGTCCGCATCCATAGAACTTGGGCACAACACGCAGATAGAGACACATAATCGGCTTCGGCGGTTGATAGCGCAGTACAATCCTGTTTCCTTGAAGACCAGCTTACAAGCTTTTCACCCAAAAATTGTGCTCCACCTGATGTACTCTTTGCTGTAACTTGATCACCAGCATGGTCTGCATCTGAAAATGCTGTTAGATTAAACTCCGAATCCTTCGGATACCAAAGTCCCATGTTAATGGTGCTTCGTAGGTACCGAAAGATCCGTTTAACCTCTTTGAGGTGAAGTTCGGTAGGCTTTGCCTGAAACCGTGCTAATAAACATATAGCAAATTGAATATCTGGTCGACTAGCAGTCAGGTACATGAGAGAACCGATCATGCTCCGATATTTTTTCGGATCGATGGGTTTCCCAAACAAATCAGCACCTATTTTTGGTGAAGTGACCATTGGTGTACCAACAGAATCACAATTTTCCATTCCATGTTTTTTCAAAATCTCTTTTGTATATTTAGCTTGATTGATAAAAATACCACGAGGGGGTTGATGGATTTGTAAACCAAGAAAGAATTTTAGTTCCCCCATCATGGACATTTCAAATTTACTTTTCATGAGATTTTCAAAATGTTTTGAATGGTTAGGATTGGTTGATCCAAAAATAATGTCGTCCATGTAAATTTGAACGATCAAAATGTCATCTTTGAATTTTTTGATAAACAAGGTGTCATCAACCGTTCCTTTTGTGAAATTGTTTTTAAGCAAGAAAGATGATAGTTCGTCATACCACGCTCTTGGAGCTTGTTTTAAACCATAGATTGCTTTCTTAAGCTTGTAGACGTAGTCTGGATGATCTCTGTCGATGAATCCCTCTGGCTAACTCACATACACTTCTTCTTTCAGAGTGATTAAAAAATTCTCAAACCGAAGATCTCCATAACCCTGAATAGCTGCTACATGATCATTTCCAAATCGTACAGTTCCCATGAATTTCCAGACAAAATTGATCAGCAGCTTTAAATTCCCGGTCATGTGCTTGGAGCAACCCGAGTCGAAGATCCAAAGACATATTTCGATAACCTGCCAAGAACAGAAGAGTTTGTATTTGGAAACCGTGTTGAATTTGGTTCCATGAGGTTAGGAGTAAAAGCATAATCACACTCATAGACAGTTGCTACTTGTTTAGCTTGAGCTATTTCTAATTTGCCATCCTTAAGAGTGAACTCTCTACCCGTCGGAATCCACATACAAAACTTAAGATAGTTCCTAGGCATTCGACTAATAGTGGTAGTCCTAAATTGTGCAACTAATCTTTCTATAGATCTGGATCTAGCACTAGGTCTTTTTGGAACATTCTTTTGTTCAGGCGTAACATTCACATTCTTAGAAACACATTCATCATGAACATCATTAATTAAACATTTCTTGCATATTAAACAAACAGAGTCATTACATGCATTAGAACCAATACTTTCGACATTACATTCAGATGAATCATGTTTCTTATTAAAAAGCGATAAATTCCTAGGGTGTTCTTCTACTTCTTCAACTTTATTCTTGCTACTACTCGTAGATGCAGGCGAGACCCTATTGTTCCTTGTATTGCTCTTAGGCTTTAGTCTGCTGCTCCTAGAGGTGCTTTCTAATCCTGTAGAAGGTAAGGCACACACATTAGGTTTTATATTGTTGTCCTTTTTAGCATCCCTAGATTCTTTAGAATTATCCTTAATGCACTTGTCATTTGTCTTAGATGTTGAGGCAGACGCACTAGTGGGACTAATCCTAAAAAGGCCAGGTGCTAACACTTTAGGTGTTTCGACAACCGCTTTTCCTTTATCAACAATCTTTTCATTTTCACTTTTCTTAGGCAAGGGTGTTGGAGTGACTGGTTTTGTCAAATCCTTTTTCTCATCGACTTTTGGAGCAAACCGTGAAATTGACATTTTAAGTTTTTGAACTGTGTTTGAAACATTTGGTTTCTCCGAAGTCAATGGTTTTGCAAACTTAGTTTCCTCATCCTTTCCTTTTTGACTTTCAAGCTGAGCCCTCAAAAGATCATTTTGCTCTTTCATTTTCTTTATGTCACGCTCATACGACAATTTGTCATACTTGCATTCTTCCTTCTTTCGATCAAGTTGTTTAAAATATGACACATTTTCTTTTTCAAGCTTTATAAGAGCATTTTCATATTTTGAAACAATTGCGGAGGTCTCAGCTCTTAGTCGTTCATCGTCTTGAACAGAATATGTTTGTAAAATGATGGACATAATGTCAGTGGTCATAACAGCTTCGAAGAGAGAATCATTTAGGTTTTCCAAAACATTCATGTTTTCACGAGCATCATTAGCTTCATTTACCAGGGATTTGTGGTCCTTGACAAAGTCGGCCGTTTCTTTTAAGAAAACTTGTTCGAAATGTTTTACCCTCGCGCTGATGTTATTCAGTGGGATAGTAATTTCGTTTTGAAACACCTTTTTCTATTCGATGTGAAAACTAGAATGCCAATTGTTAATATCGATTGAAATTTTAGATTTAACAATATTTTGAAGTTCATGAATTCTCTTTTTAACGTCATCGAGAGTGTCTCTAGCCTCACTTGTATTAAAAGTGTTGTTAGAGGACAATTGTTCCATTTTTGAAAGAGATTTGGAAACAACTTTCTTTTTAGACAAGAATTTCGCAAATGGTCATTTTATGGAAAACACAGATGGTTCTGTTTGTGGAACAAAAGTGATTCCCGAAAGTTTGTTCAATTTGTTGTAATCAATGGGTTTCAAATCCTTTTGTTTCATTTTGGAAATGCTCTCTTCGACATGTTCAATCGTTAGCACAGAATCCCGAACGATGGGAGGATCATGTTTGGAGTAAATCACATTACCATTGTACAAAACATTCTGTTCTTGCTGAGCTTTCTTGAGATTACAAGGGGTGTTATTACCAAGAGCCATTTTATGTTTCGTATGGTAAATCGGATTAATTTGATTTGAAATCATTTTCATTGTTTGACTCGACTGACCCGACTTAACCACTAATTCCTCTAAATGAGCAATCATGTGTTCTGACTCTACGATTTCTTCCAAAAGTTTGTCTTCTTTCTTTGCAAAATCCTTTTTCAACTCATCCATTTCTTTTTCAAGATTGGAATAAGCTGTTTTTTGTTTAGAAAGTTGGTTTTGTAAATCAGAAATTTTCGTGTTTAAGGATTTTATCTTTTTGAAAGAATTAACATCAAGTGTGTCAAACTTGAGTTGCAATTGTTGTTTCTCTGAAACGGAATTTTGATAACCAGTTTCTAATTCAGACAATCTTTTGTTATGAAATTCAAAAGCTTTAACGGTGGATTTGTAACTCTCAAGCTCAGCGGTCAATTTAACATTTGTGGCCTTAACATCGCAATTGACCTTTTGCACATTCTCAATTTCAATACGACAATTATTCAATAATGATTCAAACAAAGCACGTGTTTCCTCATCATTCTCAGCATGCTGTGAAACGAAGCCTCCATTATGATTCACATCTGGAGTTGCTGAAGGAGTATTGCTACTACTTGGCGTGTCCAGGAATGTATCATAAGTGGGTGCTTGCTTCTCAAAATGCTGTTCCTCATGAGGAGACATATCAAATATATCATTATTGTGACATGTATTGAGATTAGATACCTCAGATGGTGCATTGGTGTCATAAACAGGAAGTGTGTCAGAATCCGTGTCATACTTAGCTTCCTGAAGATTCGCCATGAATATGCAGTTCGCATCGATATCTTCTCTATCTTCCATGTCATCCAGAAGAGCCATAAAGTCATTCTCCTCTGCATTCAACTGAAATCCTGCCTCTGCCTTTTGTGCCAACATCACTGCTTTCTGCAGGTACGCTAGATCTTTCTTGTTTGGCTTAGTAGGACAGTTCCTTGCCATATGACCTACACCCTGGCAGTTGAAACACTTTACCAGATTACCCTGATTCATATTTCCCAAATTCCCAACTACTGGAGCTGCAACATTTCTATTCTGATTACCCATTGCCTGATTACCAACATTCTGACCCCTCTGATTTCCACCAAACTGACCCAACTGATTCCCTGCATTCTGACCATACTGATTCCCTGCATTCTGACCATACTGATTCCCTGCATACTGACCTGCATTCTACATATTCTGATTCCCCATGTTAATTCCAGTAGCATATCCTTGCTGATTCCCATAAACTCCAACCATTTGGCCTTCGTTGCCCATATTGAAACTCGGCTGAGCAATCTGCTTGTTGCGAGTGTTCGATGAAATCCTTTGGTTGTTGTTTGTTGGTGTAGAATAACGTCCTTGGAATGCCTTTGTCAGAAAAGCAAACGCTTGTGTCAATGCTGCAGCAGCTTCATCATTGTCAGTGAATTCTGGTTCTTGGAATTGTGGGTATGTCTGTTATGGAATAACTTGTTGTTGTTGCGGGTAGAATTGTTGTTGGTAGACCGGTGTTGGTTGTTGAATGCATGATGGTTGCATGTAGTTGTGAATGGAAGATGATGATGGTTGTTGAGTGTTCACTGGTAATGGTGTTGGTGTATTAGCAATTAGTGCGAGAGGATCATGATTCTTTTCCAATCTTTCTTTCCTAACTTCATTAGCCTCAGCTTGGTTTTGCTTCAGAAAGTCATAGAGTTGATCATAATTCACCTGATGTAAGTCCTTTGTCTGATTAACAATTGTAACATAACGACCCCATTCTTCTGGAAGGTTATTGAGGAATTTGATGTTTGTTGCAATTGCTCGTGGTGTCAACTTGTTTCTGATTAACTCATTCATCAAAGTGCAAAACCTTGTGTAATAAGATTCAATCTGTTCACCTTTAGTGCATGTAAAGTTATCCCATTCAGTAAGAAGTTTGTTCTCAACATCTTGTTGTCCAATTTCTGTTCCATGACATATTCTTCTAACACGTTCCCACATAGCATAAGCACTTTTACAGCTGTCGACCGCAGCAAAGATCTCCCTTGGTAATCCAAGTTGGATTAGATGCATTGCCATATCATCGGCTTTGATCTGCGTCTTGTCTTCGTCTGTGTAATCTTCTTCTGTTTGTATACGCACATATGGTTCAGTAGGATTTGTTGAGTTTGGATCACCGGTAATTTGAACTTGTCTTGGCTGAAATGTACCATTCTTAATGGAGTTGAGCATGAGGTTACCAAGATCTTTAGTTTTGATGTAATGAAGCATGCGGCTTGTCCATGGGAGATATCCACCTTTTTCAAGCATAGGAGGTCGGTTTTCCGCACCTGCTGCATGAATATCTTGCTGAGATGCCATTAGATGAATTTTAGATGGATAAAGTTGATTCTTGGATCATTCCAACGAAATAGGAGTAGAGTTTAGAGTGAGTTGGTGCAAGTTTTTATGGTGAAAATTTTGACTTAAAACCTCAATAACTTCTTCTCGGAGCGTTTTTAGGCCTCGAAACTTCGCCTAAATCGATAAATCTATTTAGGGTGTCGTTCTTCTCTGTCTCACGGTCGTTTTGACAGCTGATTCGTCGAAAACGGAGTTACGGTTCAAAAGTTATGGCCGTTTGAAGTTTGGTCGTCAAAAACCTCACTTTTGTCAAAATTCTCGAAACTTTGCTGTGTTCTCGAAACTTTGGGATTTCGAAACTTTGTGATCTCGAAACTTAGGATTGCGAAATTTGGATCTCGAAAATTGTATTCTCGAAGACAGTGTTCTCGAAAATTTAAGTTCTCGAAAATTTTTGAATTTTTCGAAAAATCATTGTTCTCGAAATTTCTCAATTTTTCGAAAAAAAACAATGTTCTCGAAATGTTGCAGTTTTCGAAAACCTTGCAATGTTCTCGAAAATTGTTATTTTTTCGAAAACCCAATCACACAAATTTCGAAATTATACAATTTCGAAATTTATCCACAAGTTGAAGTAATTTCTTTCTTATACAAGAGAGAAAATACCGAGTATCCAACTATGATCACGAAAGGAGCCGATTCTTGTGTTCTCGAAAATCTGACAAGATTTCGAAAATATGGGAAGTGATTTCGAAACTTTGTCAAAATTTGATAATGCTTAAAGCTCACCCAAATGAAGTTTGTAATCCAATATTCTTGTACTTCTAGGCTTAAAAACACCAAAACTTGAAGAAAGTTCCAAACTTGATGATTTTTATACAAACTTTTTGAGATCTCGAAAACAAGTACAAAACCAAAGTCGAATTTTTTTAAGCTAGAAATATTCAAAAAGATTAAAACTTTCTTGTTAGATAAGGTTTATAACACTAGTTTGTAATCAAAAAGGTGTTAAAAACCAAGAAAAAACAAGAAAAGTAAGAATTTTTATGAAAAAAAACGTGAATAAAGCTTAAAAAACACGAAACAAACAAGCCCTCAACCCTCCTAAATCATTGTTAGGCGACTGATACCACTTGTAGGACCATAAATATCAAAACTTTATCACACACAATATAAGCACAATAAGAAGGAAAGATGGAAAGATGGTGACTTGTATGAAGTATATGTAATTCGTGTATTAGAGAGAGAGAGATGGAAATGAGAGCTTTATTCAAAGAAAACACACACAAATACACACACAAGCACACACCTCAAATGAGCCTTTGAGGTGTTTATATAGTTCTTAACATGAGATGCCCTATGGGCTTTCTATGGGCTTGGGCTAGGACTTGGTTACATGGTTGGATAACTAGGCTTATGAAACATAGCACATAACATATTAGCTTGCCAAGTCCAAGGCCCAATGACTAAACTATTACTAATCTTAACAAACGACACAAAGTTACAATATGAGAATGACCATCACTTCATAATACATATTTTTAATGCTAACAAAAATACATAAACAATCAAAATACATATAAAAGATGAGCATGGAATATGTTTAGATATGGTTAAAATTACGTTTGGGTAAGTCTAAATAAACCAAGATTATTAGACAATGTATGAAAGGACTGAGTTTTGCTTGCTCACTGGTTTCTCTGGCGGAAAAGTTGTTTTTCCAGAAGTAACGAAGCGCAACATTCCTCTTTTCACTACAAGAAAAAGTACCTATAGTGACAAAAATTTTGTGCCAACTTTTGTTTGGTTACTAAAGGCAAAATAGTGACAATAATACATGGAGACTAAAATTTGTTCATCTGTAAACAGTTAGTCACCAAGCACAAAAGTAGTCACTAATTTCGTCGAGCATTGAAGGGCTGTTGCAGGGGTATACATTTCGTCGAGTCTTGATTACAATTTAAGCTTATATTTTGGCCTTTGTCTTATATTTCATAAGCAGCTTATGGCTTATGATTATAAGTTCATAAGCTCATACCAAATTATTTGGCAGAAGTTTTTTTATCAGACTGAATATCAAAGGGACACTTACCTTGTGTACCTCGAGTAGTTGATTCACACCCTGGGCTAAGTATGGTATACAGAAGGTTATGATGGATGCTAAGGGTTTTTTTTTTCTTTCTTTAAGTTCACTTCGAAGAAAGGTGTTGATGATGTTCTTGAAAATGGTCTACGGCTAGAAATGCTCCTATTATTCTTAAACCATGGACATTGAACACCAATTTACTTAAAGAAGATTTGACCAACATTCCGGTGTGGGTTAAATTTCATGATGTTCCTCTTGCTATGTTCTCTGATGATGGTCTGAGTCTTCTTGCTACATTGATTGGTACGCCGAAAATGTTAGATGCCTATACTAGCCAAATGTGCAAGGAATCATGGGGCCGTAGTAGTTTTGCAAGGTGCATGATTGAAGTGAAGGCAGATGAGGTACTTCGGGATAGCCTCACTGTTGAAATACCTTTGCTTGATGGGACAGGTTCGACTGTTGATAAGATTCGGGTTGAATATGAATGGAAACTGCCTCGTTGTGACAAGTGTAAGGTATTTGTTCATACTCTTGATGATTGTCCTAAATTTGCCCCACCTACTACTCAACCTACCCCGAGTATTAATGATGGTTTCCAAACGGTCAATAAGAAGAAGAAGAGTAATAGTGGCGGTCAATCTGGTCCTAATAAAGGAGGTTTCACAAAGCCTAGTGTGGGAAAGAAGGTGCAATATAGACCCAAAGTGCCTCCTCCTGAACCCAAGAAAGTGGATGTCAATAGGAAGATGAATGCTGATGTGCCTAGTACTAGTGGAACTAAGATTGCTACATCTAATCAGTTTAAAGCACTTAACATGGCTAATACTGATGATTTTGGAATTCCTACTAAGGAAGTGACTTTGGAGGTGACGTCTGGAAGTACTGAGGAAGCTACAAAGGATGGGTCTTTAAAGACTTCTACTACATCACAAGAACCTCTTGTGAGTGATCCGAAGGAAAAGGAACAGGTTGGGACTTCCAAGCCTAGTTCCTTTGCTTCTCCATCTATTTCTTCTACTAAGAGGGTTAACCCATTTTCTAAGGTGGGAGATATTGTTGTGTCTGATAGTGATGATGAGGAGGTGATACGTGTGAATCACACCAGGCAGTGTACCTGATCGTTGTAGTATAGTATAGTGACAAGTACCGGGGGATTGATCGTTCAGCTAGGAATAGTGTCGCTAGGATTAGAAAACCTAAATACTAGTTCTAAAGGTGAGGGATGATTATTTTTTGTATTTTTATATTTTTTAGAAAGCAAGTAAAAATCTCGGGTTTTGAATGATTTGGGCGGAATTAGTTGCTAGTCAACTAACCCAATACTAAAGATGCAATCAAAATAAAATACTAGAAATGAAAATAAACTAAATTATACTAAGGTTGTGAGCAATAAGTGGAGAAGTTGTGTTTACTTAGATTTCACTACTCCCTAGATATCTTTTACACGTTAATTACTTGTTATAGTTGCGTGGATGACGGATTGTATTCCTTAATACCATTCATGGGGTGGCGCACTTAATTCCCCAATCCTATGAGTGCCTACTTCACTCCTATGTCGAGCCGATTAAGAATCTCCTAACATGGGATCATTAGAATTTACTCATGCATTAAATACAACCAATAAAACCTAGTGCACGTCAGTTCATGTTTCCTAAGACGTTCAAGCATGTTACCATTTGGAGATCTGCCAGTTTTCTTATGCCTAACATCGAAATCATTCATCCAATACAACCATAAACAAGTAATCAACACATAATTAACATCTAGGTTTCATTAGATCTAGCCTAGCATAATGGAATTAAGACAAGAACAAGATATAGACAACCAACACATAGACATATTGATTGAATTAAAAGAATACTTATCTCAATTACACATGAAAGGGATCAAGGGCTGAGAACCCTTGAAAAACCTGTAAAATTCGTACTAAGTTCGGACTTAGGGTTTCTCCAAAACTTCTCTCTTTATGTGTAAAAATTAGAAAAATATATATAGGAAATAGGGTTTGACGGCGTCAAGAACAAATTTGTGACGCCGTCATCTCGCCGCCAAAATACTTCTCGGACTGCCTTGATCTACTTTTGACGCCATCATGTGTTATGTGTTTCCAGGCCGTCATGCACCTTACTCTTGACGCCCTACCTTGTGACGCCGTCATTTCTGTACTAGATCGTCTTGGAAATTACTCTTGACGCCGTCACCTACTGTTCCCAGCAAGGAAAATTAAGACTTTGGCGTTTTCTTCACTTTTATGCTCCAAAAACGTCCGAATTGCTTCCTTTTCTAGATTTCTCTCCCAAAGTACCTAAAATCACAAAAGGAACGATTTAGGGTAATATTTGATCAAATAAATTCGAATTCGGGCTTAAATGACCCCCTAAAAGTGGTTCATTTTTCACCTCATCATATACCCTTACACTTGAGATTTGCTTGTCCTCAAGCAAATGCGCTTTTATTCTACTCAAAATACAAGTTAGGGGTCATTTAACACTAATATAAAAGTAATTACAACAAATAATCGTTCCACTAAAGACCAATAGACAAGCACGGATGTCATACACAAGCACCTCACAAATAGTGTTTAGATACTCACATCTCTCGGGTGTAATAAAGTATAAATTACAATATGGAAACGGAAGATATCTCTCACTACCTGTCATAACAAAATAGATTACCATAGGCTTGGGAAAGGATCAAACCTCCACCACATGGCGTAAGCACCTAGGATAAACTATCAAAGAGGTCTTTTTAAAGGGTTGTAACGTTAGGTGTAGGGATATGAAATATACGGTTTTGTTGGATAAAGGAAGTTTTTACTGGTGGCGAGTTAACAATGTTGGTTAATTACATGTACAATATGGCGTTGCTAAGCCAAGACTAGACTCGACTTAAGGTAATGAATGAAAAATAACAAAAACATAAAACAAACATAGAATGAAACGGGATGGTAGTCCGTATGTTTTTTTCTCTTCTTCCTTTTCTATTTTTTTTTTTTTTTTTTTTGCATACACTCTTACCCTACCATCCAAAATAATACATCATAGGGAATGAACATTTCCCTTACACTTGAATTTTTACATACTTTACAATAAACTAAACTAATGACTCGAATTAAGAAAATCAAAACACTTGGAGTACTTTTAAGATTAACGTATATATGGGGGTAATAAATGATGTTCTTCCCCATTACTCCATACAATAAGTACTTACCCATGAGTCCCAATCGTCCCAAAACAATATGTACAAGGATATGACTTGACTTAGCAACCATGTAATCAATTAGATAGTTAACTTAGGGTTTAACAAATAACAATAATGCACTAAAAATGAGCGCATACACGGAAGGCTAAGGTGATTTAGTTGTACATTTAAGTGGAGTGTAACAAATTCTTCCTTTAAGTAAAATGCTTAAAGTTAGAAACGAAAAGATAGGCTCGGAGGGGTGTACTAGGGGTTTCGTGTACTAAAAATGAGTACAACGCTAAGGGTGTGGGAAATTTAGTTGACTTAACTAGCCAAGTAATATGACTTAAATGGTCAAGTAATTATAATACAGATTAACACAAGGGTGATCCTAATGCCTCTTATCATGTAGTAAATCCTACCACACGAATGTAGTCTCACTAGCGGTCTCGGGATGTATCACTAACGCAAGTTCTAGAATCTAAATGCTACCGGTACACTCATAAGCACAAATACTAAATGCTTTTCCTATCAAATCTAAAGGCAAACCTCAAATATTTGGGTGGAAAATTTTTCTGAATATACGGTTATGTGCTAGTCATACAATCTCCTATCCATGAGACGCTTGCTATGGCTAAAGTTTCACTCCTTAATGTTGTAAAAATTTTAAATTTGGCGCTAAAATTGCACTAACAAGTATTTATCATAGTTTTATTACACATCTACCATTAAACAAACAAACTCAAGCGAAAGTGTATTTGTAAGGTATCATCATTTTACCCTCCCCTTACACTTAAGATGAACATTGTCCCCAATGTTCAAGTAAAGAATGTAAAAGTGAAAGTAAAAAGAATGAAATCAAATACTCCCCTGATTCGCTCGGTATGGATAATAAGGTGGCCAGGTTAAATCTTCCTCCAAGAAAATGAACAATCAAAGCTTCCCTTCCAGAATATAAATCATCTTCTTGTCATACATAACCTGTGAATCCTGAGAAAATAGACAAGACAACCTCGCATAAAATCGGCGGCAACCTATATAAGTTACTAAATCCTAGAAAACAAAATAAGATATAATGCTTGTGGAATGAAGTTTGCAGATTTCCTGGAGATTATAAAACTTAATAATTCACAAAAACCATAAGACTCCGTTAGAAAAACAAAACCGGTAAAATTTCCAGATTTTTACATGTGACGCCGTCAAGAATTAATTCTTGACGCCGTCAGAAGTGACCTGCAGAAATTCTTATGTTAAGTTTCCGGAAAATTTCTGGAAAAACTGGGTCCTACTTCTTGGAAAAATCCTGCAAAACTTCATTATGACTCAATACAAGCATTTGACTCTAACAAATACGAATATACATGTTCATTTAATATTGTGGAGAATCATGATCGGTTTGTTTCTTAAAAACATATTTGGGGTTTCCCCTTACACTTATCTTTTGCAAAAATACTTTTAGGTGGAGTTAACACTAGGCCAAAACAACAAAGTAAAGTATTTCCACTATTTAATTGAGAAACATGATCTACCAACAATAAAAATAAAGCATGCATACGGAAACAAATAACAAACAAACAAAATAAAATCACACAAAACATGGGTTGCCTCCCAAGAAGCGCTTTTCTTTATTTACGAGTCTTGTAGCTAGACTCGAGGTCATGGGTTACTACGTGACCTTATCCCTTGAAATGATATACCCCATGTAGTTATGATCATTACTATTATGGTGGTAGTGCCTTAACCTATCGATACTTGCAATCACCATTCCACCCACTTCACTTCTTAAGTTAGCCATCCCATCTTGGCTCACGCCTTCAATTGTGAAAGGCCCATACCACCAAGGACTTTGTTTATCGGGTGGTATCTTTGTTTCCAAGTGTCTCAATAGTACCAAGTTCCCTTCCTTAAATGGTACATGATTTTCTGCGGGTTGAGTATGTTCGAATTCGACCTGAACCTTATTGCTTTTGCTTCTTTCATATTTAGCCTCCTTATAGCTTTTGATTCTTGCCTCCCATGCAAGAATTTTATTCTGAACACGAATGGGTGTCGTGTCAATGTCGTTTTTGATCTTTCTCCAACTCAAACTCTCATGCCCACTTCGCGGAGTCATTGGAAAGCTAATCTTTCTTTTTCCAGATTTGACCTCAATTTTCCTACCTTCATACTTAATGGCAGCCCTAGCGGTGGCGAGGAATGGTGCCCCAAGGATTATTGGCATGCATCCATCTCCTTTATCATCGATGATCATAAAATCAACGGGGTACATGAACCCTGCGACATTAACTAATACATCTTCTGCGATTCCTAGGGGGTATACGTACGAGTGTCCAGCAAGGGACAACCTAACACGAGTAGGGGCTGGCATTTTTTACGTTAGTTGGATGTAAATAGTTAGGGGCATAAGATTTACTTCCGATCCTTGGTCGGCGAAAGCACTAAGATATTTCAAATCCCCGATGCTAGTTGGTATCTCAAAGTTCCCACACGCTATTTGCTTAGTAGCCACTTTTTGTACCAACAGCCTCTCGAATACTGATCCCCCAGGTAATGTATCATACTCATCTTTTGCCTTTTCCTCTTTCTCCGAACCCTGTTTGGAAGGTTGGTTACGCCCATCACCCTTAATCCAATTTGTTATGGTGTTTTCGTTTATATCATGTTTCAGGTAGTGACTCAAGGGTTGGGATTTTGGTGGTTTCTCTAAGGTCTGTTTAGCAGGGGCTTCTACCTTCTCGTTATCCTTGTGGACAATTGTGATGGAATTAACAAATTGGGTAGTGGGAGTGGCGCTTTCTTTCCTTAGTAGCATTCTTTCGGGGGTTCTTTGGTTGGCATACTCCTCTAATAGACTCATCATCTCATTCATTTTCTCCTGCATCTCCTCTTTTTGCTTATAGACTGCTTCCTCGAATCTAGCAAGCCGATCTGAGTGAGTTGCCATATATTCTCTCATCCTAGCTTCAAACTCCGAGCTAAGCTCCTTGGGAGGGGAACAAGGTGGGGCATAGTTTTGAAAAGTCTCGACATTTTCTCTAGAGGGTGACTCAGATAATGGTGTTGAAGTTGGTTTCGAGATAGAATTGATAGTAGCCCGTCTAGGACTTAAAGGTCTCCTTTGCCTTTCCTCAAAATAGTCAACTTTTGCCTCGAGTTTGCATAGGAGTTCATCGGGGATTTCGGTGGTTCCTCCAGATGTTGAGACTGCATTGATGGCCGCTTTTATTGTATGATTAAACTCCCACATCTCATGATTATCAGCGGCGAGCTCCTCGATAATTACCCAAGATTCCTCGGCGTTCTTATCACGCAGTTTACCTCCCGCGGCCCTATCGATTGTGCGCTTAGTGTGATAGTCAACATGGTCGTAGAAAATCTGGACTAGTAACCAAAGGTTTATACCATGATGAGGGACCTTATGGAGGAGATCCTTAAAACGGGCCCATGCTTTGTAGAAAGTTTCACCCTGATGTTGTTCAAACATCAAAATATCATTTCTAAGCATTGCAGTCTTCCCCGGTGGGAAGAATTGACTAAGGAAGCGATTGGTGAGATTATCCCATGTGGTGATGGATCCCGCGGGTAAACGCTCAAGCCATTGACTAGCTTGATCTCGTAGAGAGAATTGGAATAGGTGTAATCGGGTTGTCTCTCTAGTTGCAACATCTAGGTCTATGGAATCTACGATTTTAAGGAAATCCTTAAGATGTTGATTTGGATCTTCTGAACGAAGTCCATGGAATGCACATCCGCTTTGCACCAACCGGATGGTGTCGGATCGCAAGGGGGTCACATTGGCTCTGGTGAGCTCAATGGTGTTTCGGTAGCCTTGGTGGCTAGGTCGGGAATACTCTCCTAGGGTTCGGGGCCTAAGAGGTTCTAGTGGTGGGTTTTGTTGTGGTGGGATGACGGGTTCAAAGATGTTCCCATCGTCCATGATGTCGGGTGGTGAAGAGTTACGAACAAAAACACAAAGAAATAAGATAGACTAAAGAAAACCTAAAAATAAAAATAAAATCTTACTAGAAAGGAATCTAGCAAGTAGACCTAATAAAAAGAGATTCTAACCTAGACAATAACTACTCCCCGGCAACGGCGCCAAAAACTTGATACGTGGGAATCGCTCCAGGCTTTACCTCTCAAGGGATCTCGAGAAGCTTACAACCCCCACCAGGCAGTGTACCTGATCGTTGTAGTATAGTATAGTGACAAGTACCGGGGGATTGATCGTTCAGCTAGGAATAGTGTCGCTAGGATTAGAAAACCTAAATACTAGTTCTAAAGGTGAGGGATGATTATTTTTTGTATTTTTATATTTTTTAGAAAGCAAGTAAAAATCTCGGGTTTTGAATGATTTGGGCGGAATTAGTTGCTAGTCAACTAACCCAATACTAAAGATGCAATCGAAATAAAATACTAGAAATGAAAATAAACTAAATTATACTAAGGTTGTGAGCAATAAGTGGAGAAGTTGTGTTTACTTAGATTTCACTACTCCCTAGATATCTTTTACACGTTAATTACTTGTTATAGTTGCGTGGATGACGGATTGTATTCCTTAATACCATTCATGGGGTGGCGCACTTAATTCCCCAATCCTATGAGTGCCTACTTCACTCCTATGTCGAGCCGATTAAGAAGCTCCTAACATGGGATCATTAGAATTTACTCATGCATTAAATACAACCAATAAAACCTAGTGCACGTCAGTTCATGTTTCCTAAGACGTTCAAGCATGTTACCATTTGGAGATCTGCCAGTTTTCTTAAGCCTAACATCAAAATCATTCATCCAATACAACCATAAACAAGTAATCAACACATAATTAACATCTAGGTTTCATTAGATCCAAGCAAACACAAGATAGATCTAGCCTAGCATGATGGAATTAAGACAAGAACAAGATATAGACAACCAACACATAGACATATTGATTGAATTAAAAGAATACTTATCTCAATTACACATGAAAGGGATCAAGGGTTGAGAACCCTTGAAAAACCTGTAAAATTCGTACTAAGTTCGGACTTAGGGTTTCTCCAAAACTTCTCTCTTTATGTGTAAAAATTAGAAAACTATATATATGAAATAGGGTCTGACGGCGTCAAGAACAAATTTGTGACGCCGTCATCTCGCCGCCAAAATACTTCTCGGACTGCCTTGATCTACTTTTGACGCCGTCATGTGTTATGTGTTTCCAGGTCGTCATGCACCTTACTCTTGACGCCCTACCTTGTGACGCCGTCATTTCTGTACTGGATCGTCATGGAAATTACTCTTGACGCCGTCAAGATTTTCTTCTTGACGCCGTCACCTACTGTTCCCAGCAAGGAAAATTAAGACTTTGGCGTTTTCTTCACTTTTATGCTCCAAAAACGTCCAAATTGCTTCCTTTTCCAGATTTCTCTCCCAAAGTACCTAAAATCACAAAAGGAACGATTTAAGATAATATTTGATCAAATAAATTCGAATTCGGGCTTAAATGACCCCCTAAAAGTGGTTCATTTTTCGCCTCATCAGGAGGTTGTTAACACGT